>OZ007591.1:242644438-244017738 GCA_963931845.1 Maratus michaelseni
TCAATTCACAGAACTTGTATGATTTCTAGGTATTTTGAGCGATTAAATAATGGAAAGATTTCTACTCGGAAATAGTCATCAGTAAGAACCGTACGCATCCTGTAATTATTTTCTTTTAATCGCCGGTATGCATGTGCAACAAAAAAAATAAATTTCAACATATATAGTTTCGAATTTAATTTATAAAATATGTATGTTATTTGTAACCTATCATATTTTTAACAGACAGCAATTTCTAGAAACTGTAAATATGCGATTCCAAAACTGAGGGCCATTCCGTCAAGTAGTTTTGGAGTTATGCATAAAAAGCCAACCACATTGCAATTTGTTTCAATACAATTAAAAATGAATTTTACGTTAAGAGTTGCAAGACTTGAATTATATCTGCATAACTCCTAAGTTACTTGAGTAAATGACTTCCCATTTGGTATTATAATGTGAAAGGTACCGCGGAATCCAAATATGACGTCAGAATTAGATGTTAATGTTGAAAAGTTTAAAGTTTGAAGCAATTTCTATATGGTAGACGAACCCGAAACAGGTTCTAAGTATATCATTAATATGTAGTCGCTATCACAAATCTATTATTACCAGTCACATTTTTATACGATGATTTGCGGCAGCGATAGTAGCTCTTTCATTTTCTTTTCATTTGACGATTGTAAAACGAATGGCAAAAGGTGACTAGTGATATTCATGCTTTATAAAAAAATTCAGCAGTGCTAAAGCGGGAAGAAAGTTATTTACACTCATTGGCCATATGAGACCATGTGATGTTTTGTTGTTGTTGTTGTTGAATATTAGAATATGAGCTAAATTTAAACCTAATGTACAAAGTGATAGTTACAAAGAGTGCAATCAAAAAATGTTTCAGTTGCTTCAAACTATTTAAAGGAGCAATAATTAATGTACTTTTGTTAAAATATGAGAAATTTAATTACTGGTTTAAATAAAGATAAATCCAATATTATATTAAAAGAGACAAATTAATTGGTTATTATTTTTGCCCAACAGTTATTTATTGTTGGTTTATTTGTTTTTTAAGTGGGTTCTTTTATTGACCAATTAAACAAAATATAATCTAACTATAGCAGCAAACAAAATGCAATCGAAGGCGCATGTGAAAGCTCTAATCATTAAAAAAATGGAAATTTTTTTTTTTAAATATCGAAGGCCGAATTAGTTCACGAGATCTGTGAAAATATAATTATTTATTCAAATTCTTCATGTGAGAAAGCAGTCTGCGCAAAAAACGATCAGTGGATTGTTGCAAAATTATCACATTCAAACTATGTAGCGTCGTTTTTAAAACAAGTCAAACCAATTTATTTCGTCAAAATTTTATGTCATAAAAATAATTAAAAAGGCGAAAAGTTTTCAAATGTGAGAAGTAACTTATTTCATATATCGTAAAAATTGGGGAAACTTTTCCTGGTGTATAAAAAACATTTAAGAATTATTGGTTTAACGACGCATTTACCAATAATTTTAGAATCCATCTGTTTATTTTCGAAAGCTTTAAATGAAGAAGCACTTAGAAACTGAGGAACTAAGTCGTTTTGAAATAAACAGAAACGTATTATGCGAAATGTATAGGCAAAAAACGATTTATTTTATTTATTTATTTATTTTATTTTATTTTATGTTATTTATTACGAGAACCTGGGAAATCTGTTGTTTTCTCACAGTTCCGGTTGTCTCTTCTCGGATCATTGGATTCACTCGAAATCTAAGGTTAGTGATTTGATTAAATGTTTTTAAGAAGAAAAAGCAAGATTCCCAAAACCGCGCGTATCATCAAGATTATATAAAATGTTATTATACACTTCAGTATATTAGGGAATATTTCTGTAATTTTTCATATTGTAGGTAGAAAAAAAATTCAACATTTTATAAACATTTGTTTAATAATAATATTTCCAAAACTAGCCAAACGAATTTTCTTCGTGACATTTTATGGCACGAAAAAGTATTGAAAAGTTGAAATGATTTAAAAAAGAAACAACTTATTTCATGCATTGTAAACCAAGTGGTTAATCCATTCCTGATGTATAACAATCATGACTAGAATTATCAGTTACAGGAATAAATAAGTTTTGAAGTGTATATATGAAGTTGCTATTTTTATGAGGTGTAAAACTGGAGTTTTTCAAACAATTGTGAGATAGAGAATATAAAATAATTTCTTAACTGATTTCGAAAGTGAAATTTTTCTATATTATAAAATTTGATTTTGACACTGAGAATGAAATTGCTCAAAATATTTTTAGAGCTACGGATAGTATCATAATGAGTATAGAATATTTTTTTTTACCCCCTGGTATTTCAATAATTTAAGTCGTACACAAGAGATATTTCTTTAACAGGGCTAGGATGTGTGACTATTTTGTAATATAATTTTTTTTAATTAATTTTCGCCTTATTACATGTTTACCCACAATTTTGGAAACCATTCCTTTACTTCAAAAAGTTTTAAGTGAGGAAGCTATTAGAAACTGATGAACTATTTTATTTTACACTCAATATAAGCGTTCGTTGGGACATGTACAGGCAGAAAACGGACTCTTTTAAATTAGACACGTTTTCGGAAACGGTGAAATTACTCTTTTAGTTAAAAGGTTAATATGGGTAGCTACTTTTGAATACCACTGTTTTTAAAACCTAATCTTCACCTTATTACATATTTACCAACAATTCTGGAAACTATTGTTTTGCTTAAAATGCTATTAAGAAGTAAATGAATATTAGATGGAATGTGAATTTTCTCACATTTACTTGATTGTTCCTTCCCCAAATCTAAAGATAGGCAAATGTTTTCATAGATAAAGTAACAATTCCCGAAATCATGTGTATCTTGAGGATTACATAGAATATTCGTGAATACAGGGTGTTCTAGACGAAACGCCCTAATTTAAACATTTATACTTAAGATAATACATAACCAGGACAATTTTTTTAGGTGGTACATGTGAAGAGGATTTAACTTCACATATTCCACTTTCATAAAATTCATTTCCCCACTCCCTTACTTTCTAAATTTTCTTTGTTTAAATTTTTTTTCGAATTATAAAATCTAGCTACTCCCTGTATTTCTCTTTTATTAAGCTTTCTTTAATTCATTCGGAATCTTTTCCTCACCGCATAAATCGCTCAATTAAAAAGAAAGAAAATAAAAGAAAAAGAGTTTATTCCCATTGTAACTCACTCTTTTCGATAGGCGTTCAAACTTTACTCAGATTCTTTACGCCTACATTTTTGTTCGTTAAGGTTTCATTTCTTTTAACTTATTACATTATTTTCAGTCATTATTCTCAGTTGTCCCAATGCCTTTTCATAATATCTGTAACGTACCACTTCTATTTTTAATGCAGGCTATCAATTCTTTAAGCTAACTCCATGAGAAATGCACCATGTGGTTTCGCTGCTTTACCAAAATTCCATATCTCCACTGTGGCGCTTAAATTCCTAATTTACCTTCATCTCTCTCCCATAGGCTTATCATTAACGGACAGTCACCACATGGCCCTTGTCACATTGTTCTCGACAAAACAGTACGTTATTTGGCTAATTGGCGTTATGTAATTATCGCCATGCCTTCATTGTAATCACAAAAAAAAATTGTGTAATACCATTGACTGCCTCTCGCGGACTGCTTTTGTTTATCATGTGAGAAAATTAAACCTCCTCCTCATATTGCAATATTTGCAGGCCGGCGACTTGTGTAACAGAACCTGGTCTCAACTGCATTGTAATAAAGGATAATCATATTTGAAACGATGTCTAAGTCCATTCAAAATACAGTGGAGTCCTTATTTTATTACAGAACGGATTTTTGGCTACATACAACCTACATATTTGACAACGGCTAATTAACATCGCTATATTACATGGTAGCTTAGATGTGGAAATTTACATTATGTAATAGCAATAATTTTTATTTCAGGCGCTGAAAACCCGAAAAATTGAAAATTGAAAAATAAAAAAGAAGTGTGAAAAAGCTCAAACCGTGTGGTGGTATGGAGAATTGAGGTCCATTGATAGGATTGAGTACCTGCACACTGGCATTTCGTAGTCCGGCACACATTGACTTCCGAATTAAAACAAGGATGGATTGGAAGAGGTGGTTTAGCTCACTGGTCATCCTCCTTAGCCATCCTCCATGATAATTGTGGGACACATGCACAAATGGTGGGATTGCACAAACAAAACTTCATACATATGTGTATCTATTGTTGTTTCAATATTCTTAATGCAACGATTACAAGTTGTATTACACACTGTGGGAATTTCGTCTAGGGCATCTTGCATTTCAGATTTGTTCGGATATGTTTTTGTATTTTTTTCTAATGTAGACAGAAAAAGAGCAAAACTGCATTCATAAACCTTTGAGTTGATTTTTAATTTTATATTTAAAGAAATTGCAATTTTAATTAACGTTTCATTCAAACTTTTATCCTTATCCTAAAATAATCTATATTTCAAGGTATTTTTTGTGCTGTGATGAATAAAAGAAAGAGAAATATTTTCTCGTTTATCATGTAGAAGCATTCACCGTAAAATAATTCCATCCACTTTAACCTTGTTTATATTTGAATCTTGATACATTTTAAAATAAATCTTTAAAGCCTGACACAACTTACAGTTTTATATTTACACGTCAAGTTTTTTTCATTTATTTTAGGAATAAAGTTGTCTCTGAAGTAAACATTTTCTCACCTTTCTGAGCAAAAATATTTTATGAGTAACTATATAAAAAGACTGAAAGTCATTATTTAAAACTCTGGTTTTCTTTTCATTTCCCAGTGGATATTGAGACTTTCAAAAAATGTTCTTTTTTAAGCGTTTTTAAGATTATACTTAAGAAATACTGTTTTTTATTCTTTAGTTACTAGCATTTCAATACAATATATCATGCACAAGAGACATTTCTTTGCTATATACCGAGTAAAAATAGAGTGACAGTTGTCGTAAAATTGAATTTTTTCTCCCTTTTGAGTTATCTTTTTAAAATTTATCTTTTCCACAAGAATATGTCAATCATACAACAGTGAAATAGAATTATTTCCCAAAAGTATTGCATGGAAAGTGAATTTTTGGAAGATAAACAGGCGTTTGGGATTAAAAAAAGTAAGAAACTAATATTCATTTTTTTTTATTTATACGAGGAAAAAGTAGGGTGATACCGCTTGCCTTATTATTTAGTTTTTTCTAGAAAACAAAATTTCCGACGGAATTGAATGTAAATTTGCGTACAAATTTTGCACTTATCTTTGTACCATTATATAATTTTAAGTATATGATTTGTTTTTTATAAATAAAGCACACATCCCATTTTTATAAATAAAATATTTTTTATAAAATGTCAAATCCTCTGGTCACCTCACTGTTGGTATAAAACCGCAAGGATATGTTAATCTTATGGAAAATGAAAAAGTTTAGGAGCAACATTTTAATTTATACTATGGAATTATTCAAATAATATTTTAATTATAAATCTATTGAATTAATATTTAAAGTCCAAATGATGCTTATTGCCATTATAATTTGAGTTATTCGATAAAGGAAGTCACAACATTAGCATCTCCAGAAAATACATAATCACTCTTATCCATACATTTTTGACTGTATTTTCTTTGAGCACTGCTTAGAGGTTGTTTAGTTATTCTTTTGCACTAGACTTTTTTTAATTACACGTAGGATATCCGGTTTTAAACCAAGAGAAAATGGATCGGGAAAAATGTCCTTTTAAATGCTAGAAACAGTTTCATTCTGGAAAATTATTGCTATTAAATATGACATAATAATACATAACAAAAATAAGAAAAGAAAAGAAAAAAAACCTGATAAAATAAACTTTTACACACAGAAACTACATAAATACCAAAATAGAGATATCTTAATGGTCGCTTTACCTTTTGGCGTAAAGCTAAGTATTTCAACCATTACATGCTAGATACTGCTAAAATTGATTCAAATCTGATATACCCGGTTTCAGCCGACTGAACTGTTTACTCTACTTATATTAAAGAAAGTTTTAAATAATTACTTGCATGTATTTATAAGAATAAATATAAGGTGTGAAAAATTTATGTGAAATTAATATTTCTATAATGTGTAAAACTAAAATGTTTTAAACAATTATGAGACGAGGAAAATAAAATAACTTAAATGATTTTTTTTTTGCTTTCGAAGCTGAAATTTTACTTTATTATAAAATTTTAATTTCACACTGAAAAGATTATTATTCATAATATTTTTAGAGCTACACATAGTATTATAATGAGTATATTTTTACCCACTGGAATTTTAATACTTTAAACCGTACACAAGAGGCATTTCTTTAACAGGGTTCGTACGGTTGATTACTTTTGAATACCACTGTATTTGAAAAATAAACCGCGCCTTATTTAATTGCAGATTCTTGCACTTAAATGAGACGAAAATTACTTTGGGGTTTTCAAAATTAAACACCAATAAACACCATTAGAATTAAACACCTAAACATGTTAGATATAATTGAGAAAAAATAAAACATTCTTATGAAAAAATGACGATAATAGTAGAATCAAGCCGAATTAGTATATTATTCTATAATAAAGGAGGAACCTAATGATGGTGGCATGACTGTGTAGAAAAGATGCACGTATTAATTTATTATAAGTTATAATACTTTTTTTTTTAATTCGTGTGACTGGAGTAGCTGATTTCAACAGCATTGAGAAAAACACCACTGAGACTTTTGTATAATCAACTATGTGCGTAATAGTTTATATCTAAACTCGTGATTAACAATAAAATAAATACAGATTGTCACTTTTCTGTGTCCGTTGAAATGTTTGTTTCTTACTAAGAATATTTCGCTATTTACAAAGATTTGCTCTTTGTCTCGTCCAATTCATATCTTTCTCGCTTAGAAATCCACGTGTGCAGTTATTTAATTTATTGAAATATTAAATAGCTTATGTAAAGTATAATAAAATTATGTATCGTAAAGTCATAATTATTTCCTTTAATTTTTGAAACCTCCATGAAAATGTAAGTTATTCTAAAAACTCTTATAAATTGTACATTGTAATAAATTATTCTGGAGTTAAACTTTCAACAACACTCATAACAATGCATACAGGAAAATAAAATTAAAATAATTTTATTTTGAATCAGGCATTTGAGCCAGAAATTTACTCAAACTTTTCTCCAAAAAGTTTTACAAACAAAGCTGAATCATTCTGCCTCTCTGCTTCTCTCTCAAAAGATTAACAAACAGACAGACAAAAACATATTTAAGACTGATATTTAACAAACTATGTTTCTAAAGGTTATATAGTACATTAAGAATAATAACTATAATAAATATGTATAGCTATTTTTTATACATTGGTTGCAGCAATTGATTTCGTTTCCGAATATTTTGTTATTCAGAAGAAATTTGCTCATTTTTTTGGTCAAATTCACATTTTTCTTTAAATTGTGAAGATGAACTTCGTTGTTTTTTTTTAATTTATAGAAATTTTACATAAGTAAAAAATATCGTATTATTGTATAATAATAATGTATCTATATTATATTATTTAACATTCATCATAATGAAAGTAATTTTTAATTAAAAAAGTTTTTAATGATGCATTTGAATCATGCATTTCCTCAAACACTTCTCTAATAAATTAATACGCTATTTATCCTACCAAAGCTGAACTACGCAGAAAATATAACTGATGTAATAGTTATTCGCAACTTTTCTTTGCAGATCATTCATATGTTCAGCATTATTGGACAATTTAATCTTTAAATGTTTAAAAACATACATTATATAAGATAATAAGTTGAAAACAGACTTTTTCTAAAGTGCATACGTTAGATTGTGTTTTAAATTTAGATAAAATTTCATCTTCAAAAAAAGAAACTCGGAATAATTTTATAAATAAGATTTATCATACTGATATTTTTACGCATGAGACAAACTAAATCTATTCATGCATTTCTTTTATATATTCATTTCAATGAAAGTTTAATATTTTTCTCAATAAGCAGTATTAAGAGAATGAGATGCTTATTAATTCCTATACCCGGAAAAGGGCCGTGTCATTTACGATAAAGTATCCTGATCAAGGAAAAACATCCACCGTTTTACCACTGTTTTATTATGAAACATAATATATTAATTATATTTGTTTCGTGTTATATGTATCTCAAATTGTAATTAAATGTTACCAACGTTTGCATCAACGCCACAGATTAATTAATATTTAATTGAATTAGGATTATGGAGATTTTCTCATTAGTTACTATATTTTCCTTTTGTTGTTATTCAAAAAAGGTTTGTTATATATTTGTTTTATCAATTAAACTTTGTTGTATGTATGTATTTGTATATGTTAGAAGAGTTGTTTATGTATGTATGTAAATATATAAGTTAAAGAAGGGTTATATGCATATATGGTAGTGATAGTGTATTTAAATATGTAATATCCAGCATGAAAAAAAAACTAAAAATTAAAAAGTAGTTATTAATGTAAACGAGTATTCCGCGTAAATTAAATATGCCAATAATGGAGTTATTTTTTTCTTGTTTTATGGAACGAAAGAGGTTTCAACGGTTAAAGTTTGTTCGTTAACATTTGTTGTTTAGGAGAAGGACATTTGCAGAAATTTCTTTGAAAGTTCATACTCTCTCTCTCTCAAAAAAAAAAAAAAAAAAAAAAAAAAAAAACCTACAAAGACCTAGTTTTATAACTCTGGCGTCAAGCCCACAAACAATGACTGTGCATAATCCTCTTTTTCTGTAAAGCCTGTTAACATACAGGATATCCCAGAATGATTAAAAATATCCAATACATGGTAAACGGTGTCAAGTGTTGAAAATCTTCTTGCAAGATATTGACGTGGGCAATTAATAATTTCTTCTTTTAGTTCCAAATATTTCCGATAGATGGTGCTGCGATGTCTTAAACTTTTAGAGAGCTCAATCATAAAAATAAATCAAGGTTCATTTAGTTTTGGAAGTTTCAAGTTCTTCATTCTGCTTATCTTTTAAAGCAGCAAAAAAATTTCTGACGCTTTGCATTCATAATATTCATATTTTAATTGCTTAATAGGCATATAGCCAACATAGTGAAAAAGTCATATAGTGAAAGGGAGTCAATGCGCTATACTGATGACCCGAGTTCGAGTCCCGGCTTGGGTACTTTTTCACTATGTCGGCTATACGCCTATTAAGCAATTAAAATATGAATATTATGAATGCAAGGCGTGAGAAATTTTCTCTGGATAATTTTCCAAGTATTAAATATGAATTTAACGTTAAGAGTTGCAAAACTTCAACCTGCATAATTCCTACGTTACTCGAGCGAATGACTTCCCATTTGGTATTTTAATGTGATATGTACCGAGGAATCAATATATGACGTCAGAATTAGATGTTAATGATGAAAAGTTTAAAGTTTGATTCAATTTCTATATGTAGACGAGTCCGAAACAGGTTCTAAATATATCAATAATTTGTAGGCACAAATCGATTTTTACCAGTCACATTTTTATAAGATGATTTTCGGCAGCGATAGTAGAAGATGTTCTCTCTCTTATTTTTTTCATTTGATGATTGCAAAACGAATGGCAAAAGTTATTGACTAGTGATATTCATGCCTTATAAACATATTCAGCAGTGCTAAAGCGGAAAAGTTAGTTACACGCATTGGCGATATGAGGCCACGTGATGTTTTATTGTTGTTGTTGTTGAATGTTAGAGTATGAGATAAATTTAAACCTAATGTACAATGTGACAGTTGCAAATAGTGTAATCAAAAAAATGTTTCAGTTGCTTCAAAATATTTTCAGGAGCAATAATTAATGTACTTTTGTTAAAATATGAGAAATTTAATTACTGGTTTAAATAAAGATAAATCCAATATTAATTTAAATGAGACAAATTAATTGAAAATTATTTTTGACCAACAGTTATTTACTGTTGGTTTATTTGTTTTTTAAGTGGGTTCTTTTATTGACCAATTAAACAAAATATAATCTAACTATAGCAGCAAACAAAATGCAATCGAAGGCGCATGTGAAAGCTCTAATCATAAAAAAATGGGAAAAAAAATATCGAAGGCCGAATTAGTTAACGATATCTGTGAAAATATAAATATTTATTCAAATTATGCGTGTGGGAAAGCAGTCTGTGCCAAAATATGGTCAGTGGATTGTTGCAAAATTATCACATTCAAACTATGTAGCGCCGTTTTTAAAACAAGTCAAACCAATTTATTTCGTCAAAATTTTATATCATAAAAATAATTAAAAAGGAGAAAAGTTTTCAAATGTGAGAAGTAGCTTATTTCATATATCGTAAAAATTGGGGAAACTTTTCCTGGTGTATAAGAAACGTTTAAGAACTGTTGGTTTAATGACGCATTTACCAATAATTTTAGAATCAATACACATGATTTCGGGAATTGTTACTTTATCTATGAAAACATTTGCCTATCTTTAGATTTGGGGAAGGAACAATCAAGTAAATGTGAGAAAATTCACATTCCATCTAATATTCATTTACTTCTTAAAAGCTTTTTAAGCAAAGCAATAGTTTCCAGAATTGTTGGTAAATATGTAATAAGGCGAAGATTAGGTTTTACAAACAGTGGTATTCAAAAGTAGCTACCCATATTAACCTTTTAACTAAAAGAGTAATTTCACCGTTTCCGAAAACGTGTCTAATGTAAAAGAGTCCGTTTTCTTCCTGTACATATAACAACGAACGTTTATATTGAGTGTAAAATAAAATAGTTCATCAGTTTCTAATAGCTTCCTCACTTAAAACTTTTTGAAGTAAAGGAATGGTTTCCAAAATTGTGGGTAAACATGTAATAAGGCGAAAATTAATTTAAAAAAAATTATATTAAATTATTAATTATAAATTACATTATAAATTATATTATTTTCGAAAGTTTTACATGAAGAAACACTTAGAAACTGAGGAACTAAGCTGTTTTGAAATAAAGAGAAACGTATTATGCGAAATGTATAGGCAAAAAACGATTAATTTTATTTATTTATTTATCTTAATTTTATTTAATTTTATTTTATTTATTACGTGAACCAGGGAAATCCGTTGTTTTCTCACAGTTCCGATTGTCTCTTCTCGGATCATTGGATTCACTCGAAATCTAAGGTTAGTGATTTGATTAAATGTTTTTTAGAAGAAAAAGCAAGATTCCCAAAACCGTGCGTATCATCAAGATTATATAAAATGTTATTATACACTTCAGTATATTAGGGAATATATCTGTAATTTTTCATATTGTAGGTAGAAAAAAAATTCAATATTTTATAAACATTTGTTTAATAATAATATTTCCAAAACTAGCCAAACGAATTTTTTTCGTGACATTTTATGGCACGAAAAAGTATTGAAAAGTTCAAATTATTTTAAAAAGAAACAACTTATTTCATGCATTGTAAACCAAGTGGTTAATCCATTCCTGATGTATAACAATCATGACTAGAATTATCAGTTACAGGAATAAATATATGTTGTGAAGTGTATATATGAAATTGCTATTTTTATGAGGTGTAAAACTGGAGTTTTTCAAACAATTGTGAGATAGAGAATATAAAATAATTTCTTAACTGATTTCGAAAGTGAAATTTTCCTATATTATAAAATTTGATTTTGACACTGAGAATGAAATTGCTCAAAATATTTTTAGAGCTACGGATAGTATAATAATGTGTATAGAATATATATTTTTTTTACCCCCTTGTATTTCAATAATTTAAATCGTACACAAGAGATATTTCTTTAACAGGGCTAGGATGTGTGACTATTTTGTAATATAATTTTTTTAAATTAATTTTCGCCTTATTACATGTTTACCCACAATTTTGGAAACCATTCCTTTACTTCAAAAAGTTTTAATTGAGGAAGCTATTAGAAACTGATGAACTATTTTATTTTACACTCAATATAAACGTTCGTTGGGATATGTACAGGCAGAAAACGGACTCTTTTACATTAGACACGTTTTCGGAAACGGTGAAATTACTCGGTTAGTTAAAGGATTAATATGGGTAGCTACTTTTGAATACCACTGTTTTTAAAACCTAATCTTCGCCTTATTACATATTTACCAACAATTCTGGAAACTATTGCTTTGCTTAAAAAGCTTTTAAGAAGTAAATGAATATTAGATGGAATGTGAATTTTCTCACATTTACTTGATTGTTCCTTCCCCAAATCTAAAGATAGGCAAATGTTTTCATAGATAAAGTAACAATTCCCGAAATCATGTGTATCTTCAGGATTACATAGAATATTCGTAAATACAGGGTGTCCTAGACGAAACGCCCTAATTTAAACATTTATACTTAAGATAATAAATAACCAGGACAATTTTGTTAGGTCGTACATGTGAAGAGGATTTAACTTCACATATTCCACTTTCATAAAATTCATTTCCCCACTCCCTTACTTTCTATGTTTAATTTTTTTTTCGAGTTATAAAATCTAGCTACTCCCTGTCTTTCTCTTTTATTAAGCTTTCTTTAATTCATTTGGAATCTTTTCCTCACCGAATAAATCGCTCAATTAAAAAAAAGAAAAGAAGAGTAAAGAGTTTATTCCCATTGTAACTCACTCTTTTCGATAGGCGTTCAAACTTTACTCAGATTCTTTACGCCTACACTGTTGTTCGTTAAGGTTTCATTTCTTTTAACTTATTACATTATTTTCTCAGTTGTCCAGATGCCTTTTCATAATATCTGTAACGTACCACTTCTATTTTTTACGAAGGCTCTAAATTCGTTAAGCTAACCCCAAGAGAAACGCACCATGCGGTTTCGCTGGTTTACCAAATTCCATATCTCCACTGTGGCGCTTAAAATCATAATTTTCCTTCATCTCTCTCCCATAAGCGAATCATTAACGGACAATCACCACCTGTCTCTTGTCACATTGTTCTCACCAAAAATAGTACGTTAAACTTCACATATTCCACTATCATAAAATTCATTTCAAAACTCCCTTACTTTCTAAATTTTCTTTGTTTAATTTTTTTTTTCGAGTTATAAAATCTAGCTACTCCCTGTATTTCTCTTTTATTAAGCTTTCTTTAATTCATTCGGAATCTTTTCCTCGCCGAATAAATTGGTCAATTAAAGAAAAAAAAGAAAAGAAAAAGAATGTATTCCCATTATAACTCACTCTTTTCGATAGGCGTTTAAACTTTACTCAGATTCTTTACGCCTACACTTTTGTTCGTTAAGGTTTAATTTTTTTTAACTTATTACATTTTTTTCTCTGTCTAGATGCCTTTTCATAATATCTGTAACGTACCACTTTTATTTTTAACGCAGGCTCTCAATTCTTTAAGTTAACCCCATGAGAAATGCACTATGCGCTTTCGCTGCTTTACCAAAATGCCATATATCCACTGTGGCGCTTAAATTCCTAATTTTCCTTCATCTCTCTCCCATAGGCTTATCATTAACGGACAATCACCACATGGCTCTTGTCACATTGTTATCGACAAAACAGTACGTCATTTGGCTAATTGGCGTTATGTAATTATCGTCATGCCTTCACTGTAATCACAAAAAAAATTGTGTAATACCATTGACTGCCTCTCGCGGACTGCTTTTGTTCATCATGTGAGAAAATTAAGCCTCCTCCTCATATTGCAATATTTGCAGGCTGGCGACTTGTGTAACAGAACCTGGTCTCAACTGCATTATAATAAAGGATAATCATATTTGAAACGATGTCTAAGTCCATTCAAAATACAGTGGAGTCCTTATTTTATTACAGAACGGATTTTTGGCTACATAAAACCTACATATTTGACCACGGCTAATTAAAATCGCCATAGTACATGGTAGCTTAGATGTGGAAATTTACATTATGAAATAGCAATAATTTTTATTTCAGGCGCTGAAAACCCGAAAAATTTAAAATTGAAAAATAACAAAGAATTGTGAAAAAGCACAAACTGTGTGGTGGTATGGATAATTGAGGTCCATTGATAGGATGGATACCTGCACACTGGCATTTCGTAGTCCGGAACACATTGGCTTCTGAATTCCAACAAAGATGGGTTGGGAGAGGTGGTTTAGCTCACTGGCCATCCTCCTTAGACATCCTCCGTTCTACTCGTGGAGCACATGCAGAAATGGTGGGATTACACAAACAAAACTTCATAACTATGTGTAATTCATTGTTGTTTCAATATTCTTAATGCAACGATTACAAGTTGCATTACAGGCTTCTAAAATTAGGGTGTTTCGTCTCGGACATCTTCTATTTCCGCTATGTTCGGAGATGTTCCTGTAATTGTTTA
This sequence comes from Maratus michaelseni, assembly GCA_963931845.1. Taxonomy (NCBI): domain Eukaryota; kingdom Metazoa; phylum Arthropoda; class Arachnida; order Araneae; family Salticidae; genus Maratus; species Maratus michaelseni. The sequence goes on from OZ007591.1 coordinate 242,658,763, forward strand.
TAATGTAGAAAGAAAAAGGGCAAAACTGCATTCATAAAACTTTGAGTGGACTGTTAATTTTATATTTAAAGAAATTGCAATTTTAATTTACGTTTCATTCAAACGTCTATTCCCTTATCCTAAAATAATCTATATTTCAAGATATTTTTTTGTGCTGTGATGAATAAATGAACGAGAAATATTTTCTCGTTTATCATGTAGAAGCATTCACCGTAAAATAATTCCATCCACTTTAACCTTGTTTATATTTGAATCTTGATATATTTTAAAATAAATCTTTAAAGCCTGACACAACGTACAGTTTTATATTTACACGTCAAGTTTTTTGTTCATTTATTTTAGAAATAAAGTCGTCTCTGAAGTAAACATTTTCTCACCTTTCTGAGCAAAAATTTTTTATGAGTAACTATATAAAAAGACTGAAAGTCATTATTTAAAATTCTGGTTTTCTTTTCATTTCACAGTGGATATAGATACTTTCCAAAAATGTTCTTTTTTAAGCGTTTTTAAGATTATACTTAAGAAATACTGTTTTTTATTCTTTAGTTACTAGCATTTCAACACATTATATCCTGCACAAGAGACATTTCTCTGATATATACCGAGTAAAAATAGAGTGACAGTTGTCGTAAAATTGAATTTTGTCCCTTTTGAGTTATCTTTTAAAAATGTATCTTTTCCATAAGAATATGTCAATCATACAACAGTGAAATAGAATTATTTCCCAAAAGTATTGCATGGAAAGTGAATTTTTGGAAGATAAACAGGCGTTTGGGATTTTAAAAAAGTAAGAAAACTAATATTCAAGTGTTTTATTTTTACGATGGAAAAGTAGGGTAATCTTTGTACCATTATATCATTTTAAGTCTATAATTTGTTTTTTATAAAGAGGCCCACATCACATTTTTATAAATAAAAGATTTATTATAAAATGTCAAATCATCTGGTCACCTTACTGTTGGTATAAAACCGCATGGATATGTTAATCTTATAGGAAATGAAAAAGTTTAGAAACAACATTTTAATTTATACTAAAGAATTATTCAAATAATATTTCAATTATAAATCTATTGAATTAATATTTAAAGACCAAATAATGGTTATTGCCATTATGATTTAAGTTATTCGATAAAAAAGGTCACAACTTTAGCAACTCCAGAAAGTACATTATCACTCTTGTCCATACATTTTTGACTGTCGATAAACCAGTAACTGACCTTCGGTTTACACTTTACAGACACAAGACTTTTTTGAATTCCACGTAGGATATCCATTTTTACACCAAGAGAATGTGGATCGGAAAAAATGACCTTTTAAATTCTAGAAAAAGTTTCATTGTGAGAAATTATTATTATTAAATATGCGCTACATAACAATAATAATAAAAGAAAAAAACCCTGATAAAATAAACTTTTAAACATAGAAACTACATAAATGTCAATATGGAGATATCGTAATGGTCGCTTTACCTTTTGGCGTAATGCTAAGTATTTCAAGCATTACCTGCTAAAGGGCTGCTAAAATTGAGTCAAATCTGATATACCCATTTTCAGCCGACTATACTGTTTTACCCTACTTATATTAAAGAAAGTTTTAAATAATTACTTGCATATATTTATAAGAATAAATATAAGGTGTGAAAAATTTATATAAAATTAATATTACTATAATGTGTAAAAATAGAATGTTTAAAACAATTGTGAGACTGGGAATATAAAATAATTTAAATTATTTCTTAATTTCTTTCGAAGCTGAAATTTTACTTTAATATAAAATTTTACTTTAATATTAAATTTTACTTTAATATTAAATTTTACTTTAATTCCATACTGAAAATAGAATTACTCGTAATATTTTTAGAGCTACGCATAGTATTATAATGAGTATAAAAGTATATTTTTTACCCTTTGCTATTTTAATACTTTAAACCATACACAAGAGACATTTCTTTAACAGGGTTCGTACGGTTGATTACATTTGAATACCACTGATTTTGAAAAATAATGCCCGCCTTACTTAATTGCAGAATCTTGCACTTAAATCAGGCGAAAATTACTTTGAGGTTTTCAAATTAAACACCAATAAACACCATTAGAATTAAACACCAAAGCCTGTTAGTTAAAATAAAAAATAAATAAAACTTTCTTATAAGAAAATGACGATATAAATGGTATCAAGCCGAATTAGTATATTATTCTATAATAAAGGAGGAACCTAATGACGGTGACATGACTGTGTAGAAAAGATGCACGTATTGAGTTAATATAGTATAAGTTATAATACTTTTTTTTAAATTCGTGTGACTGGAGTAGCTGATTTCAACAGCATTGAGAAAAACACCACTGAGGCTTGTGCATAATCAACAATGTGCGTAATAGTTTATATCTAAACTCGTGATTAACAATAAAATAAATACAGATTGTCACTTTTCTGTGTCGGTTGAAATGTTTGTTTCTTACTATGAATATATTGCTATTTACAAAGATTTGCTCTTTCTCTCGTTCACTTCACATTTTTCAAGCTTAGAAATCCACGTGTGCAGTTATTTAATTTATTGAAATATTAAATAGCTTATGTAAAGGATAATAAAATTATGTATCTTAAAGACATAATTATTTCCTTTAATTTTTTAAACCTCCATGAAAATGTAAGTTATTCTAAAAATTCTTATAAATTGTACATTGTAATAAATTATTCTGTAATTAAACTTTCAACAACACTCACAACAATGCAGACAGGAAAATAAAATTAAAATTATTTATTTTAAATCAGGCATTTGACCCAGGCATTTACACAAACGTTTCTCCCAAAAGTTTTACAAACAAAGCTGAATCATTCTGCCTCTCTGCCTCTCTGTCCTCATTAACTAACAAACAGACAAAAACACATTTAAGACTGATATTTAACAAACTATGATCGTAAAGATTAAATAGTACATTAAGAATAATAATTATAATAAATATCTATAGCTATTTTTATGCATTGGTTGCAGCAATTTATTTCGTTTCCGAATATTTTGTTATTCAGAAGAAATTTGCTCATTTTTTTGGTCAAACTCACATTTTTCTTTAAATTGTGAAAATGATCTGTGTTGTTGTTTTAATTTATAGAAATTTTACATACGTAAAAAATATCGTATTATTGTATAATAATATATATATATATATATATATATATATATATATATATATTATTTAAAATATTATATTATTTAACATTCATAATAATAAAAGTAATTTTTAATTAAAAATGTGCATTTTGAATGATGCATTTGAATCATACATTTCCTTAAACATTTCTCCAATAAATTTATACTCTATTTATCCAGACAAAACTGAACTACGCAGAAAAAGAAACGTCTGTAGTAACAATACCTCTAAAACTAAAATAATGAAACCTTATAATTTAACCTGAAAATAACTGATCCAATAGTAATTTGCAACTTTTCAATAGCAATATATCATTTTTGTTGGCGAACCTGTCGTGCATGTGCCTGAAGTGGGAATTAGGAGAGAAAAAAATGGATTTGATAATCATTATACAGATAACATTTATTTTTATTTTTACTATAATAAATAAAATTTTATTTAAAACTTACAAAGAATTCTTTCAAGAAAATAAACGATTAGTAATTATTAATTTTCTGTGATGTTACAATAAGTGATTAGATTGCGTTTCTTATGTAAATTTTGAAAAAACTTTATTTCTTCAAACGAATTTCATAAAGCAGTGATTGCAATAAAAATACTTGCAGATCCCATTTTACATTATATATTGCAAAAAAATAAATGTCCACCAGTTATACAGCATTATCTATAAAACGAGGAATATAAAAAAAATCTCATTAATAAATTTAAATACTTTTGTTATGAAATTTGGAATGCTATAAGTTAGATGATGTATTAATGATAAGTTAAAAATACAAAAAAAGTCGTAATTTGTTCCATTATTACATTACGTGTCAAGCAACTGACTCTTTTAACCAATGTTTCGTATAAGTAGCATATGCTGCAATATATTTGTACGTAAAATTTTGGCATGTTGCAATTTTGATAGATGTTGTTTGCGAATTTATCGTACGCCCGTGTAAACATGTTTGCGACCCACCTTCTAGACCAGGGGTTCTCAAACTATGGTACGCGTACCAGTACTGGTACGTGAAGCTGTGGCTACTGGTACGCAGAATTCCGATACTGGTACGTGGAATAAAATACAAAATGCAGCATATTATTATGGAATCGAAAACGGCTTGTCTTTATTAACTTGGAAAATTTCAAAAAAATTTCGAACGCGATTTAGGATATGTAAACGCCTTTTCTAGTTATTTTTATTTTATTATTATTTTTTTGTTACAAAAAATGTTTGTTATAGTAGACTTGTTGAAATTTGCACACAACGCTTATGATACAATCAGTTTTCCAGAATTAAAAACACAATTATTAGATTTAAACAGATAACATTTGAATTTCTTAATAAATACCAAATTGTAAAATTGATGAATGAATGAAGTATTTTTAATTAGCCGAAGAACTGTTTTTAAAAATGTTTTATACATTTAATTATCTGAAGGTAAAGTCTGAATGCTTGGAAGTAGGAGGTGCTTGTGTGGGTAGGAGGAGTTAAAACAAAATAACATTCCAAGTGTAATTTATAACCCATTGTTCTCTTTGTACTAGAAGAGCTTCTAGGAGGTGTTGAAATAAAAGTCTTACTTCAAACAAAATTCATAAATTTATTCATTGTGTTCATTGAAATATTTTTCTTCTCTTGTACAATAAGTGTTATAGTTTCCTCCTATTTCATGGAAATCAGTTTTTAGGAGAGTAAGGTTATTTAAAATGGTCAAGAGAGTAAGATTGTTTAAATCAAACAAAAACTGTGGTCATATGCAGTACGGATTTGATGTAAAGCATTGTACATACAGTGGTGGCCAAAAGTTTGAACATTTTTTGAAAGTTTCATGTTTTTCAACTTTGTGTGCTTGTAGAATATATTAATTTTCACTTAAATACAAACGTTTATCTATCAAATTTAAGGTAATTTAATGTAGAATTTAATAATAAAAACAGTATTACAATATTTGTATTATAAAAAAAGTTATGCTTATTTTAGTAGAACAAACAAAAACAAATCGTTTTGAATAAGCACGTGTTTTGTAATAAAAGCGTACTAGCCAATCACAAACACTGTTCTGAGGATCAATCAAATGTCTGTAACTATAGTTTAGGTTATTTGGATGGTAAAAGAGTTATTGTTGTGGAAATATTTTGCGGAATGATACATACTAGTACACTTAAATAGAGTATTGCTGTTTTGAATATTTAAAGTCCTTTTTTTTAATTAAACTAATTTTAAACAATGTCATCAACAAGAAGAACTAATTGGACATCTACAAAAAGAAGCCGAATTGTCATATTGAGAGAAAATGGCCTCTCTTATGCTGAAATTGCAAGACAAGTTGGTGGTTCAGTGACTTGTTCTGGTGTACGAAAGTTCTGTTTACGTTATGAAAAAACGAAATCTGTGGAAAATAAGGCCAAATCAGGCCGAAAAAAAGGCACAAGTGCTACTGCCGATAGAAAAATTAAACGGCTATGCCTTCAAGATAGAAAAATTTCATCAGATGCCATTAGATGTGAAATGAATGCAGCGGGTATTGAAGTAAGTTCAAGAACAATAAGAAGAAGGTTATCAGGATTTGGACTACAAGCTATAATTCCAAGGAAAAAACCATTTTTAAATCAAAAGTAACGCGAAAAACGAGTTAAGTGGGCAAAAGAACACATTAAATGGTCAGAAAATCAATGGAAGCAAGTAATATGAAGCGATGAGAGTAAAATATCGCTCTTTGGTAGTGATGGTAGAAAATACGTGAGACGTAGAGTAGGAGAAGCACTTCACCCTGATTGCATTGAAGCAACTACAAAGAAAACCAACAAATGTCATGATTTGGGCATGTATGTCTGCAGATGGTATGGGCCGAATTCAAGTGATTGATGGCATTCTGGATGCCAAAAAATACATCGAAACTGTTCTGGAACCAAAATTGATACCTTCCATCAAGGATCTCTTCCCCAACAACGCACCATTTATTTTTCAGCAGGATTCAGCTCCATGCCACACAGCAAAAGTATGCAAAACATGGTTTCAAAATAAAGACATAGATATATTACCATGGCCAGGAAACAGCCCTGATTTCAATCCAATTGAAAATTTGTGGCGACGTTTGAAAATTCTTGTACGAAAAAAATGTCCATCCAATAAAAGACAACTTATTGAAGCTATAATTGATTCTTGGCACCATGTGATTACGAAAGATGAACTCCAACACTCATTCACTCGATGAAAAGACGCTGTGAAGCTGTCTTAAAAAATAAGGGTTATCCTACTAAGTATTGATTGTGTAAGTATCACTTTAAAAAAATGCAAATCTAAGATAGATCTTACTATTAGTTGCATAACTTTTTTTGTAATACAGATATTGTAATACTGTTTTTATTATTAAATTCTACATTAAATTACCTTAAATTTGATATATAAACGTTTGTATTTAAGTGAAAATTAATATATTCTACAAGCACACAAAGTTGAAAAACATGAAACTTTCAAAAAATATCCACACTTTTGGCCACCACTGTATGTATTGAGGTAGTAAATGTATGAATAAACTTGCAATGTTCGCCTGCGCTGGGCGACATTATTGTCGCATTTAAAGGTATGCAGATTATTAAAACGGTTGTATTGAGCCTATGTTAAATGCGCTAACTAAGCTTTAGATAAGAAATTCGCAAGGCCTGATTAATGCAGAGGCCGACTAGACCATGCCTTAGGGCCCCCAAAATAAATAAATTTGTTTACTGCAGATTTTGCAATTATTTCTCCCAAAACCAAAAAAGATTTCGATTAACTTGGTAACCATATCATAATATCTAACGATAACCTCCGAATACTCCCCCCAAAAATTTATGGGTATTATCTTGGTTTAAGACTGACTACAAAAAGGTACTGGTGTTTGAGCTCCACATGACCTTAATCGGGCTCTGTAAATTCGTTTCTCATTTTAGACACCCTGCCACTGTATCTCACGAGAGAGAAAAGGAGTGAACTTATTCATCTCTCCTGTCCTGTGATGGATTACTGGAATCCACATTCAAAAGGATGGATGACACAGAATTTTTGCTGACGAGAATATCAGAGTACCGTCTAATATCGTCAAAGTCTGTTCGTGTTTAGCACAACATATCTCTGTGAATGTGCTTCCCCCCCCCTTTTGTTATATTAAAAACAAATACAGGAATAAACTAAACATCGAATCTGACTTATGACTAAAATTTTCTAATATTGAGCCAGAAATGAGGAAGTTTTTGGTTGTGCTTGATAAAACAAGCCCACCTTTTTCATTAGCCTACTACAACAGTATATGAATCAGTGTGCTCCAATATATCATTAAGTATTGTGACTTTTTTACTATACCAAAATACTGTATTTTGATATTGTATGTATTATTAAAATTTAATGATGATACTACTTTTTACTTGAATGTTATTATAAAGCAGTCAATTTAGTAATGTAATTATTCATTTACAAATTTTATAACACCTACTATGATGGAAATAGAAATTATGTTTCGTTTTAGACAGGTTTTGCTACGTTAGCTTTACGTTTGTTACCTGGTGGTACGCGGAAGTATGAACTTCGATTTAGTGGTACGTCGGTCTAAAAGTTTGAGAACCCCTGTTCTAGACGAATAATGGTCATAATAAGCTCATAATAATGTTGAGGCATGACAATTCATTGCAGAATTATACCCAATTTTATTTCTCTGTGTACCAAAACAGAGCAAGAATCTTTTTCTAAATCACATAGAAAACAAATTTCAAACAATAATTCTAAAGACAAAATAATGAACATTAAACTTTAATGCAAAAATTTCTAATCTAACAAAAAAAAAAAAAACTCAACTTTATGAAAGTAATTTATAACTTGAGACGAATAATGGTCATAAAAATATCATTAAACAAAACTGTTCTAAAGAGTCTTTCAAGGATTTACCCAAATTGATCTTAAATATTTTTTACTTTGTTTATTAAACATTTCAAATTCTCTAAACGGCATAGAAAGCAAACTTCCAAGTAAAATTGTCTCTAAAACCCGAACAATATCAATTTATCCTAATAATATCTAATCTAATAGTAAAACTCAAGTTTTCGAAAGCAATCTGCAACTTGAGACGAACAGTGGTCATTAAAATCCCGTAAAGAAAATTGTACTGTGGCATAAAAAATCGTTACAGACATCATATCAAATGTACTGGATAAAGAAAGAAAGAAGATAAAGACGAGGATCCATTCTGTGAAGGAAACAAAATGTTTTTTATAGATTTTGATACGGGCAAATTTATTCAGATTCATGAAATATTCATTCTTTCAAGTAATATTTTTTCATCAAGATATCGACAAAATATTTTAGTTTTTTTAAAGTTTAGTTTAAAGTTTTGTTAAAGTTAGTTTTGTTAACTAATAATTTTTACTTCATTTAACCCAACGGTCTTTGAGTGGACTGTTAATTTTATATTTAAAGAAATTGCAATTTTAATTTACGTTTCATTCAAACGTCTATTCCCTTATCCTAAAATAATCTATATTTCAAGATATTTTTTTGTGCTGTGATGAATAAAAGAAAGAGAAATATTTTCTCGTTTATCATATAGAAGCATTCACCGTAAAATAATTCTCAATTACATAAGCCAATTACATCATTCTCAATTACCTACCATTATTTCTCAATTACATAAGCACATAAACAACCCTAACGACAAAATCCATAAAAAGAAATAAGTTTAACTAGAAAAAATCCAGTCCCATTGTAAAAAGCAAATTTTCGAAAGTAATTTGTTACTTCAAAAAAAAAGGTCATTAAAATTCAATGAAAGAAATTGTACCTAGGCTTAACGGATCATTACAGGCATTTTATCAAATGTTCATTTTTTGAAGTAATATTATTACATCATCTTATCATCATAAATGTTTTATTATATTTTCAAACTTTAACCATTCGTAATTCATTTAACACAACGGAGATAAATCCTCTCATTTTTTCCCAATTACATAACATACAAACAATCTAATGATAATATCTATAAAAAAAATAATAACATTAACTAGAAAATATTTAATCTAATAGTAAAATGCTAATTTTTGAAAGTAATTTGTTACTTTAAATTTTTACAAATAATAGCCATTAAAATTCCATAAAGGAATTTGTAGTGAGCCATTAGGAGTTATTAACCAGCCTTTTAATAATTGCACTAAATAAAGAAACAAAAAAGATAGCGACAGGCAGTCATTCTAAACTGAAGCAAAATATTATTTATAGTTTTTATATGACCGAAAATGAATCATATATTTGTAATATTAATTTAATCGTGTGATATGATTTCAGAGACTTAAGATTGGTTTATTATTCCTTCAAAGTTTACTGTAAACCTTTTTACTTCATTTTCCCAAAGGAACGGAATAACGTTCTTTCTCGCTTTAATAGGAAAACAATATCTCTAACGACAAAATCCCTAAACAATTACAATTTATCTAGAAAATATTTAACCTAATAGTAAAACTGAAATTTCCGAAACTGATTTGAATCTTCAAACCAAAATTGGCCTTAAAATCCGGTAAAGGAAATTGTACTGTGGCGTAACGATTCATTACGGGCATTATATAAAATGTACTGGATAAAGAAAAAAAACCATAGCGATAGCAAATCAATCGGGAACGGAGCCAAATTTTTATTTATAGTTTATGCCCTAGACCAAATGATTCCGATGGCTCAAAAATTAATACCGTGGCGTATTATTATTCCTTCAAAATATGAATTAAATGTGTTATATTTTTTCAAAGTTTACTCAAATAATTTTTAATGCAGTTACGCAAACGGAGCGGAATATTATTCTTTCGAAATTAGATATCAATCAAACATCTCTATCGGCACTATCTATAAAAAATTTACAATTTAACTAGGACATATTTAACCATTTGAGGACGAGTGTTTTAAGTATCGAGAAGAAGTAATTTCTTCCTAAATGATACAAATCTACTTTAACATCTAGCAAGCGTTTCTTTTCCTCCACGTTATTGTTAATCATATTACCAGTATCGATAAGGAGTTATTTCTTCCTAAATGACACAAATCTCCCTTAAAATCTAGCAAACTTTTCTTTTCCTCCTAGTTATTGTTAATCATATTATCCATAAGCACAGATTAATTTATATTAGAAGGTCATTAATATGTCATAAAGTTAACTATACCTAGCTATTAAGAACCATTAATGGAATTGTATCAAATGTACTAAATAAATAAAGAAAGAAGATATCGAAAATATACCATTCTGAAAGGAAACAAAATTTCAATTATAGTTTTTGACATGGAACAAATGGTTCAGTACTGAAATATTTATTGCTTGACAAAATGTAATTTCTTGGCTACAACATTTTTTATTAATGTTTCTGAAGTTGAGTGAAATATTTCAGGAATTTCAGCATGCAAGATAATAGATTGATATCTTCAGATAATTGTGTTTGAAAGCATAAGCTCCAGTTTGGTACATTAATAATTTTTAATATGAAATTAGATTGCTCTGTAAGAAATAACTTTTTCATTATAATATTTAGTATGAAAAAATTTAAACTCAGTTAAAAATACTGTTCTAGTATCGAGTTACGTTTAATATAGAAATTCCTTGTTGATACTAACTTAAATTATAAAGTTTTTAATGCATATAACTAGTCAGCAGCTCATAAAATGTACCATTTTTTTTAACTATGGAAGTTTATAAAAAAAAAAGATTAATAACGATTTCAATGACAATTTAGCCAAAACATGTTGGCCTCCTTGACAAGGTTTATGTCGCCAAAATTTCGAGACACTGTATAAAGATTTCTTTAATTTTGTCAAAATTTTAGTACATGTATGTGTGAGTGCGTATGCGTAAGTATTATATGTCTATGTACACATAAGCAATTGTGCATATAAGTAAATGCAGCAATGGATTGTTCAATTCTCTGTTTTTTTTAAATTTAATTTTAACATCGCTATGTAAACGTATAATGATGTAAAATCATCACATTATCCATACATACACATTGAGAGAAGGACTGAGAAGTTTGTGTCTAAGCAAAAGAAAATGTATAAATGTGGATTAACATGGCGCTTTCAATCTGACGAAAATATTGCAAATATTTATTGATAATTATGCTAAAATCGATTTAATGGGACGAATATAATTAATTAAATTAATAATTCTCAATTGCATTTCAAAGGACACGATCGTTTTAGTAGTTAAATGAAGCAGTTATAGACAACAATAGAACATATACATATTATAAAGCAAAAACATGTCCATGATTAACGCTGACGTCATATTGACGGTGGCAACACGTTACTAATGCTTTTAATGCATTTTTTTTTTTTTCATTTCTAAACATCTCTAAATTTAAATTTTTACACCGTCAAATAAGAAGAAAATTTTCAAATGAATTTGTTTGGAAATTGTATCTCAATTTATTGATTTTTTATGGTCTTAAACATAATTTTCAAGCACGATTTTTTTATCTACCTCTATTGTGGCGGCCAGATTATAAAAGAGTAACCCGTATGCACTTAAAACAGTATAAATCATTCAGCATTTGTTTCCGGTTAAAGTTCCACAACGAAATTAAAATAAATTTTATCATTAAATAAATAAATAACAGAAATAGCATACAAATTTCAAAGACATGTAATCGAGCTGGAACTGAACAGCTTAACTGAAATTATCAAAATATAAGTAATGAAATGCTTGGAAATATCTTCCGCTATTTATTTCTAGCACGCGGCTAATACGAAAGTATCGTTTTTAATAAATATCAAAAATATTTAAATACATTAGTTATTTTTTTCATATAAAAATACTTTTAAGTGTTGTTAGTGAACCATAGTGTGGCCTTCACAAAATATCCTTTTATATAAATTGAATTGCCTGTAACCAAAACTAAATGACAATCTGTTCGTTCTTGAAATATAGATCTCGCGGAAAACATTAAAAAAAAAGCATAACAGTAACACATGTTGGGTGGTATACACCCGGACCTAATAAGGATCTTATTTATGTCAAGGTCTGACAGAATATGAAGTTTTTCGAAATACCGTGCATTATTTCTTAAGTTATAGCTATCACCGAAATCGAGACAAACACAGCAAAGCACAGCACCTGTTGGCGATTTACACTCGAATCTACTCAACGTCTATTTATGTCGAGGTTCTAACAGAATGTGAAGTTTAATGAAATTCTGTTTATTACTTCTTGAGATATAGATATCGTGGAAATAGTGAAAAATGCAGCATAGAGGCAGCACTTATTGGGTAGTTTACATCAAAACTTAATTGAGATCATTATATGTCAAGGTCTAAATGAATATGAAATTTGATTACATTCCGTGCTTTAGTTCTCGAGAAATGCGCACAAAACATCTGTGTGATATTCAGACAAACGTAAAGACAATTTCTAAAAACGGTCAAATCCTGTTCAGAATCTCTAAAAACGTATAAATCCATCGAATACCGTTAAGTCGAATTTTTTCACGAATCTTAACTTTTTGTAAAGATATAAGAAAATAAAAATTTATTGAATCCAAAAAATATATTAGAGATATCAATTTAAAAATAAATGAATTTCATCTGTATTCTGTAACTCAGGAAGTATCCTCTAGTATCTGTAAAAACTATATTTTTATTTTTTTTTTTTTCAATAATGCATTTCAAAACATCCAGAGTTTAAAAGAATATAAAACAATGCAAAGTTGATCAAAAATGCGCGTCCATTTTGATAATATATTTAAAAAATTCTTTAAAATATTTATTTGAGATATATTTTTTATAGCATACAATACCTTACATCATTCATATCTATGCGTTTATCCTAAGCTCCATATCTAACAAGGAAATTTGTTCAAATTTCAAACAAACATTTATCATTTTAGATAAAGAAGTGGGCAATATCTTCGAAAACAAAATTCTATTTTTTTTCATTCCTTCTTGGGATTTATATAATTCAACATCCGTTACAAATTAAAAAAATAAAATTAAAGTATAGTTCTTTGATAATTTCCAACACTGTTTAATTTTCTTTTATATAGAAACATTTTTAAACATTTTTTAATTACTCAGTAATACAGGCTGTTTCAGTTAAACGTTTCAGAAATTCTAAGAGGGGTACGGTAAATCCTGACGAACAAAAATCATATACCAATGGGCAGTCAGAAATGCTTTCCTGACGCGGTAGATGGCGTTGTGCGAAAGTTTCGAGCTTTCGTGCAGGGAATCTTCTTCATTTCGCACAAGAACGCCAAGTTAGTAGGATGGATGATTACACGAACGCAGAATTAGCCGATATGCATTTGGTGTACGGGGCTGCAAATTGTAGTGGGCCAGCCGCACAGCGTTTGTACGCGGAACGATATCCGACGAGGCGTATTCCCAGTCATAATTTATTTACAAGACTGCACCAGAGGTTAGCTGAGACAGGTTCATTTGAAAGAGCTGACAGGGTCAGGGTAAAAACAGCACGGACTCCAGCCGTCGAACAGAATGTGCTGCAGCATGTACAGAGGAATCCAAGAACGAGTACACGAAGTCTAGCAAACGTAGTCGGGGTTTCCCCTTGCAGCGTCTGGAGGATTCTCCGAGAACAAGACATGCATCCGTTTCACGTGCAGCGTGTCCAGGCACAGCAACCGGAGGATTATGCACCTCGTATTGCTTTCGCACAGTGGTACCTTGGAAAATGTGCTACAAATCCCACTTTTCCTGCAGAAGTGTTGTTTTCCGATGAGGCATCCTTCACAAGGGAAGGAATTTTCAACTCGCATAACGACCATATCTGGGCGGTCGAGAACCCGCATGCAATACGACGTCGTGCAGCACAGATTCGATTTTCGGTCAATGTATGGGCTGGTATTATGGGAGATCACCTCATCGGACTTTATCTGTTACCGTGTCGTCTAACCGGAGACAACTACTTGCTCTTTCTGCAGCAAGTATTGCCACAACTTTTGAGAGATGAACAGATTTCTGCATCGACGCAACAGACAATGTGGTTCCAACACGATGGAGCCCCTGCCCATTATAGCGGAGCTTTTCGTAACTACCTGGATGTCACATTTGGTCAACAGTGGATCGGACGTGGTGGTCCGTGTATTGGCCTGCTCGGTCACCCGACCTATAATGTCTTGATTTTTATTTCTGGGGTCATATGAAATCGCTAGTTTATGACACCCCTGTTGACAATGCTGAGGAGCTGGTTGCAAGAATTGCAGTAGCTGCCGGAGAAATTCGAAATCCGCCTGGAGTATTCCAGAATGTTCGGATGTCCATGCGTCGGAGATGTGACGCGTGCATTGTAGCCCCTGGAAGCAACTTCGAACACTTACTTTAATCCAGGTACCTTTTGCTTCTTTTCATGTATTATTAAAACGATTTCTCACTTACGGTCTCTTTTCTTTATGGTGCTTATGTGTACAACACCGCTTCAGGAAAGCATTTCCGACCCCACATTGCTATATGATTTCGAGTTGTCAGGATGTACCCTACCCTTCTTAGAAGTTCTGAAACGTTTAACTGAAACACCTTGTATATATTTTTCAATATAATATATATATATATATATATATATATATGTATATATATATATATATATCGGATAAGAATTTCTTCTCTGTCCTGATTTTTAATTTCAACAAGCATACACCGATATACATGCAAAAGAACAAGCAGTTTATATGAAATGTGGCATCAGATACTTTCGAAATTTTCCATATTTAAAAGCAAATAGTTAATTAAAAACAAATTTTTAGATTTTTCTTTTTTAACATACAGACAATATTACCTATTCAAAAAAAATATATTTCAGTTCTGAATTTTTTTTTTAAGTGAGTCCTTTGATTCTAAAAATATATATTTTTTACATCAGAACTTATTTCATTTCGTTCTGAATTTCACTCGTGCTGAACAAAGAAATTATTAAAAGTTTATACTTTTAACGTTGATTGGCATATACTCTGATGATTCCTATAAAAAAGTCATAACTTTCAGAATTTTAATACCTTTCAGATATTACATTTCTAAGCTATTCATATGAAAATAAAATAAAAAATTTAAGTAATTTTCGTTAGGTTTTTAATATGAAATATAGCATAAACGTTATTTCAGAATGCATATTATATATCACTAAAAAAATGTTTGATTTAGTAGACTTCTAGAAAAAAATATATGTTTGCACTAAACTAATGCATTTTGTATTCTTTAAAAAATGATCTATTTTTTATAAACTGTTTAAACCATTATTTCTAAAGTAAAATATTAAAATCAATGGAACTTGTAGTCTTTGTTTAAATTTGAACTTATGTGAGGTGGCAAGAAACTGTTTTAAAATTAATTTTGTAAATTTAAGGAGAGTTTGCTTCGCCAAGATATACAGGATGGCCCCATTTATCATTCTTCAACAGCTGGAACCTAATTCGTTAGTTTTAGAGGTATGATTCAAAAATTGTTTCAGATGTTGCACTTCATCAAATTAAAAGCCATTTACGACAAAAATTTTAAAAGTTATAAAATTTTAAATATTAATACACTGAGTCCTATAAATTAGTTTTACAAAAATGTTATCCGTTTTCTAATAAGTAACACAGAAAAACTTCCATTCTTCTATGATCAAAACTTAGCGAGTTTTGATACTGCAAATTTTAACTTTTCTAGAGCCGACGAATAGACAGAACCTTTGCCACCAGTACATTTTATGCGTCTTTAAAAAAATTTTTTAGAGGGAACACGGTAAGAAAAGTAGATTCTTACAAATTATTGCATTAATCACTATTGTAAAGCAACATTATCTTTCATAAAATGCTAACATGAGACTCAATAGAGCTCAATGTTTTTTGAAAGGCGTACATTTAAAATATAAATGGATGTTAAAACATAATAAAATATGTTAAAAAATGCTCCAAGCACTTTCGCCTGGCAACCGCCATCATCTTCTGGGAGAAAACATTTCCTTTCTTTTATAAAGGAAATTTTTTCTACCTGAAGATAGTGGCAGTTGACAGCCGAAAATGCTTGGAGGATACTTTAACATCTTTAACATCTATTCATATTTTAAATCTCGCCTTTTAAGTAACATAGTAACTCTATTGAGTATCCTATTAGTATTTTATGATTGACGTTAGGTGAATATTCACATTTCGCTCTATGTTTTTAATTACATTAGCTTTTTCCGATTTGACATATGCGTTCACCATATTAGGCTTTATCTTTAACATATTTAATTAATGCATATTCTGTGAAAAATGAATCCAGAATTATTGAATAAATCATAAAAAAAATATTTATCCATCATAATTTATTTTGTCGTCTTTGAAGTAGGCCTCATCAAGTTCAATACAACTATTTCAGCGCAGGAACAAATCCTTCAGACATTTTTCTTAGGCAAATTCGTGCAAGGCCTTTAGCTCCTTTAGCGAATTTTCTTTTATATCCTCAATCGACTCAAATTGCTTCCTTCGAAGTGGTAATTTTACCTTCGAGAATAGGAAAATGTCTTACAGGCCGTATCAAGTGAGTACGGTGCTTGGTCGACATTCGTTGCGTTTATGGCCAAAACTTTTGCACAACGATAAAACAAAATTGACCCACTTCCCAACCAGTCAGGCGGCAACGCGTTTCATGCCCAAAATATTAGTCATAACACTGTAAACGGACTTAAATATAAGTTCACTTCGTGAACCAACTCTATAAGTCTTATACGGCGATTTTCAAGCACCAGCTTCTTGATTTTATCAATGCTTTAGACCAGCGGTTCCCAACCTGGGGTACGCGTACCCCTAGGGGTACGTGACGGGGCTGCTGGGGGTACGTTAAAATAATGTCGGTAATGGCGGAATTCACAAAAATGGTTTAACTGAAAACACATAGAAAATTGATAGTTTTGGATTACAAAGTTAGTCTCATGTGCAAATCCAATAAGTTACATTCAAAAAGAAAGAAAAAGCTCACTAGGCCAAATAATTCATTGATAATGCAATATCACTAGCTCCGCCCACTGTTAAGCATATTGCATGTGTTCTTACATATTTTCCCCCATCTTCCCGAAAACTTTAATTAATAATTATCCAATATTCTTTTGTCACCACTTTTTTTTCATTGTTTCGTTTTTAATAATAATTGCAGAACGCCTAAATTACGTCAGAGTCTTCAATGTCCTTTGTTAAAATGTGTAGAAAAGTTAGTCGTTATTTTCGTTTTTGAATAGGTGAAGTTATATCAGTTACGTATTTTAATAGAAAAGCTTCCCTTATTTTAATAAGCACTTAATTTGAAGTGTTTATTTATTTTATGAGTGATTTTGTGTTGTGTTTAACATGGATAAATGGTTGAAAACCGGAACTCTTAAGAGAACTGCAACTGCGATTGAAATTGTACCTGGTGAGTCCGGAATTTCAAGTACTTCGAAACAATCTGTTTATTTATATGTGCAAGACAATCTGAGTGCAGCTGCTAATAGGCCTGTTTTGGTAAGTGATAAACCTAATACTTAAAATAAAACTGAAAGCATCAGTGCGCCATTAAAGAAACGAAAATATAATAATGAATACCGTAATTTCCGGTATATAAGCCGCGGCTCAAATAAATTTGTTTCCGACCAGAAAGTTTGTTTAATAAAATATAACCTGTTTATGCGTAGAACTTATTTCACCTTTTTTAATAAATACAATTTCTGGTTCGTAACATAATTTTTTAGTCGCTGCTTATACACCGGAAATTACGGTACTTAAAATATGGATTTTCATTCACGGGAGAGGAATATTTACCAAAACCCCTATGCGTTGTATGTGGAGAGATATTATCTAACGGTAGCATGAAACTCTCTTTATTAATGCACCATTTAAAGTCAAAACATCCAATGTACAAACACAAGAATGTTAGTTTCTTTCAGTGACTATCAAGCGGCCCTAATGTCGCATCTTACGTGTTGTCTACAAATAAAGACAATGAGAATGCTTTTGAAGCATAGTACAGAATATGCTATCATATTGCTAAAAGTGGTAAAAATCATACAATCGCTGAAAATTTGATAAATCTTTATATCAAAGATACTGTCAAATGTATATTTGGTGAGGAACATATGAAAAAAAATTAGAATATTTCTTTCTCAAACAATACAGTTGCTCGAAGGATTAGTGACATGTCTGCCGATATTGAATATACTGTAATTCAAAGAATAAAAAATAGTCCCTACTTTTCAATTCAGGTGGATGAGAGTACGGATATCTCCAATCTGTCAATTTTTCTTATTATTGCAAGATAGTTGAATGATAATGTACTTGAAGAAAATTTGCTACTTCGCTATCGTCTCACAGAAAGATGTACAAGAAAAGATATATTTAATGCCATTCACATTCACAGTTATTTCTGTGAAAAAGAAATTCATTGGGCCAATTGCTGTGGGGTTTACACTGATGGTGGAAAATCTATGTCTGGGTGTTATATAGGATACGCGGTCTAATCAAAGAAATTGCATCTCATGTAGCGTGGAATCATTGCTGTATACACAGATACAGTCTAGCGACCAAATCTCTGCCAGACTCATTGAAGGAAGTACTCTACCAAGCTGTCAAAGTTATTCATTTTATTAAGGCCAACTCAACAAACTCCAGACTATTTAAATCTTTGTGTGAAAAGATGGACAGCCTCCATACTACATTGCTTTTGCACACAGAGGTGAGGTGGCTTTCACGAGGAAAAGGACTTGAAAGATTTATTTGAATTGAGGCATGAAATTCGTTTTTTTTAAGATCATCCTTTTGCTGATTTTTTTAAGATCATCCTTGAGCTGAGCTCTAAATTTCATGAAAAAGAATGGCTTCAAATGCTTGCATACTTATCTGACATTTTTTTCAGAAATAAATAAACTTAATTTAGGATTACAGGACAGTTCCATAACCATTTTTAAGGTATCTGACAAAATCGAGGTCTATGATTAAAAAATTAGATTTTTGGGAATTATGCATCAGAAAACACCAGCCAGAAGTTTTTCAAACACTTTACAATTTCTTATCTGACAACGAGCTAAAATTATCAGAAGAAGTAAAATCTTCTATAATGATTCATTTAACAAGACTTAAAACGTCGCGTCGTTCAGACAATATTTTCTGAAACAGAGTTGTGAAAATAACTGGATTTCAAACCCTTTTAACGATTTGTTCTTTCAACAAAACTTCCGAAAACTTATCACTTTCTGAAAAAGAAAAATTTATCAAACTTTCGACTGATTCTTCTTTAGAATCTGATTTCAACCGTGCTTTTTGGATAGCTGTAAAAGAAGAATACCAAGAACTCAGTGATAAGGCCATAAAACACTTGTTGTATTTCACAAATACCGAGCTTGTCGAAAGAACATTTTCGTCTTATGCGTATATTAAAAACAAATATCGCAATAAGCTTGACGCTGCTCCTGACTTGAGACTATATCTGTCTTCATTTGAACCCGATTTTAAGAAACTCAGTTCCATGAAACAAGCTCAAGGATCCCATTGACATAGGGATGCACAACCTGTTGCCCGCGGGCCACCAACAGTACCACTATTTTTACACAGAAAAATTTACCTTAGGTTAATGACAGAAACCTTGAATATAAATCGACTATAAATATATCAAAGCTTACCTTTCGAAGAAAGTGGTGGCAAACGTTTTTCATAAAAAAAGGTTGTGCAGCACTACATTGAGAAAATGAAAAGTCATTTTGATTATTTGTATATAATGAGAAAAATTGGATATTGATAATCATTGTAAAATAGCGTAAGTAAATTTCTTTTAATGCTATATTAATTTTTTTTAATGGTTAGCTAATATTGTAAAAAGCAATGTTAATTTTCAAATGCAAGTTAAAAAATAAAAGGTTAGAGCCAATGTAATTTGTGTCGATTTATTATTTGGTTGTGGTAAGATTACTAACATGTTTGCGTTATATGGTTGAGTGGAGGGGGGGAAGGGTTTTTGAGAAATGGGGTACGCCGCAATGAAAAGTCTAAGAAAGGGGTACGTGTAAGAAAAAAGGTTGGGAAGCGCTGCTTTAGACGTTCGTAGAAGTTGAAGAGCGAACAGAATGAGTCAAACCAACTAATACTTCTCCACCCTCTTTGAATGCTTTATACCATTCATATGTCTGTGTTCTTTGACATGCACGATTCACCGCAGATCTTCTGTAACATTGAGTCTGTGATTGGGTATACGAAATCTGTGGCATACGAAATTTTGTTTGAAACACAAAATTTAAGATAAACTCACTGTTCAACTAATTTTTACATTCTAAAAATCGCAGAGAACAATAATGTATGTACGAAAAAATAACTGCTGTCAACAGACTAAGGTTGAGATGGCTATCAAACGTTATAACTTGGTACAGTGACCCCAAACTATTGGGAGGAAATGTCGTGGTATGTTTTATGCGCGTCTTTTAAATGATAAATCCCTGGTATTTTTTACACAGGATGTATAAAGAAAAACTTATTGCAAAATGTTTAATAAATTTATATTTTGTAATGCGTACTCTCCCACTAAACGTGATTTGCGACCCCATTTTCCATAGTAAGTTTTCATCCCTCTTAATTTGTTGGTCGAAGTTTGGAACATTCTGTATATGAGTAGAATCTTGTGACAAAATTTTATTTCAAATCTTAAAAACCTTTTATGAAATTAGATTTTTCTTAAACGTAAGAAAAAAAAATGCGCATTTTCAGAAGACGCAAATAAAGAAACGGTTGACCAACACTCACAAAACTGTATAATAGGCGAAACCTAATTGTACATTAAAAATGAAAAATGAGCCTTAACATTGTTAAATGTAAGGAAACAGTTTTTTAAATGCATTGTTAACATTTCTGTGGCCCTTTAAAAAGTCACTTTCGGTTTCAGAAATTTCAATTCCGATTTCTGAAAGTTCAGTTCCGGTTTATAATTAATGCCAGAACTTTGCTTCAGATTATCGCTGAACCAAAAGTAAAGCATTTATGGAATCCTAAATGTTCGAACTTTAATTTAAAGTAGTAAAAAAAAAATCAAAATTTTCCTCGGAAATTTTCGCTGTACATACCTTAAGTAATGTACATTTTAAAATAAATAAAAAAATTAAAGTAAAAATTTTCATTTTTAGTTAAGTTAAAAAAAACAAATCTTACTAATAATATTTTATTTTTATTTAGTATAGTTAAGACTGACACCTACTGTGTTACAAGCAGCATATATTACTTAAATAATGTTGTATACATATTATTTATGAACGCTTACTTTGTTTCCACTCTCTTAGTTGCATCTGTGACGCATATGAAGGTTGGATACCATTTTAAAGATATTTCCAGTACAATACACCAAATGCATAAAATATTCTCTCTTCAAAGAGATGTCACAATATTTGCAAGTAAGCCACAAAGTCGAGATTAATATTCCAGCAGATATTTTAAAATTTAAATATAAAAATGATAAATGTCGTATACTTCATTCGTCAAAGTATTTTTGGATAGAATGAATAGACTATTTTCATTCAAAATTACATGATCTTAAAGCATGTATTTTCTACCGAATTTCGAAATCGCAGACGTATAATGCTATAAGTTACGTTTTCCTTCTCCACATGCTGTGCCTAATATATTATTCAGATGCAGTATAAAATATGGTTCTTGCAATATTTATTTTTGTAAAGAAAAGATTTCGATGCAGTAAAAACAGGATTTGATATTTTTAATTTGTAATAGGTAACATATTCTCATTCAAAAACTTTAATCAAGGTATATTTACGATTTCATATTTCTAGTATCTATATAAATAAATGTTAAACATTGAGTTACATTTAAAGTGAAATTTTATTTTTATATTTTCCCGTAGCTGACCCGCACGCCGTTGCACAGGTCTGTGATAATACCCTTAAATATACCTTAAATAAGTGTTGAATAGTTTTATATTTTTAAACGGTAATAAAACCAAACGCGCCTAGAATTGAGAAACTCGCTGACTTCGGCAGAGTACACTGGGCGTGCTACTCAAGCTTCGATCTGTTTTTGCAAATGAACCTTGAATTTGTATGATTTTATTGTTTTAAACGAAAATCTATACAAACGAATCATCCAAATCCATCCAAATCCAACAAATCCATCCAAACGAGACCCTACTGCCTTTGACAGTGTACACCTTTCGTGCTACTCAGGTTCCGAGCAGTTTAGCTGTTTTGATTTTATATTTGTAAACGAGAAACTTTCTAACCGAACCTGATTTTGGGATTGCACTTACTTCGGCAACGGACACACTTAGTGCCGATGGGGTGGTGTACACATACAACCATGCTGAAACATGCTTCAAAACATTTTTTGAGCTGAAACGAAAATTGTGCTCTGAGTAATCGCCTACAACTAAAATAATAAAAAAAATACTTAAATAAACCAAAAAGAAATCAACTAAAATAGCGATATATTTACCCAGGCAAAAAAAAAAAAGTTAATCTTCCCCTGTTTCCTAAGAAAATCCGGATAGCGACTGGCGATTTAATTTCTGACATTTATATATAGGGTAAATGTACCAATAGTCGGCCACTTAACTGTTTTTTTGTATATAAATCTTCACGTAGAATTTTTAAAAAACAGCACAACATTTTTAACAGTCATATATGTTAAAACATACGTTTCTTATTATGTTTCAGCAATTATTTTTAAAAAACACGGTAATAGTTTTTTTTAGACAAAGTTAAGTTCAAAAAGGGCAAGTTCTCCAATAGTCGGCCACTTTAACTCTAATGTTCGGCCATCACTGCACCAATAGTCGGCCACTTCAGAATTTTGTTTTACCTGAAAAACGACTCTAACAAATTTGACTAAAATTTGCATTCTACCATTTTCGGTTATAAGAAGATCATTCAGCTATCTCACATGTTCGAGAAAATTAAATTAGTGGGTCATTTAGGGTCACTGCGGGTAAAGCTAATTTTATTTTATCTTCTAAATGGCTTTAACAATTTTGACTAAGTTTTGTATCCTACATTTTTGGGATACAATAAGACCATTGGACTGGGTCGCATGTTCGAGAAAATTTCATTAGTGGGTCATATGGGGGTCACTATGGGTCAAATAAATTTTATCTAAAAAACGACTCTAACGATTTTGACTAAATTTTGTATCCTACCGTTTTGGGGTACGAAAATACCATTGGGCTGGGTCACATGTTTGAGAAAATTCGATTAGTGGGTCATTTTAGGGTCACTACGGGTCAAACTAATTTTATCTAAAAACGACTAAAATGATTTTGACTAAATTTTGTATCCTACCGATTTGGTGTACGAAAAGACTATTGGGCTGGGTCACACGTTAAGGGTCAGATGTTAAGGTCCAAGGTAATTTTATCTTATCTAATAAATGTCTTTAACGATTTTGACTAAGTTTTGTGTCCTTCCTTTTTTGGGATACAAGAAGACCATTTGGCTGGGTCACATGTTCGAGAAAATTCGATTATAGTGGGTCATTTGGGGGTCACTATGGGTCAAACAAATTGCATTTAAAAACGGTTTAAGCGATTTTGACTAAATTTTGTATGCTACAGTCGACTGCAAAAAAAAATAATAAATAAAAATAAATAAATAAACGCTGGTACCCCTTCTGGTCGCGCTCAAATTTAAGTTAGATTAAAGTGGGTTTTGAATCGAATTATGCATTTTGAATTCCGCAGTGGAAAAGCTTAGGGAGAGGCGGTCCCAACTGCCGCATTCTAATCTAGTTGTTTTAACACTTTTCAACAGAATTGAAAAGCAAATAATAGGGGTACCAACTGCCGCATCTAATCGAGTTGCTTTTAACACTTTTCATCATAGTTGAAAAGCAAATATGCATACATTCGTGCATCAGCGAAGGGGCGGTCCCAACTGCCGCATCACGGCATTCCGATCTAGTTGTTTTAACACTTTATGCATTTTGAACATGAAATGTATTTAGTATGTAGTTTATTAGTATACGAGTTCATTTTGAATCCCGCAGTGGAAAAGCGTAGGGAGGGGCGGTCACAACTGTCGCATTCCAATCTAGTTGTTTTAATACTTTTCAACAGAATTGAAAAGCAAATAATGGGGGTACCAACTGCCGCATCTAATCTAGTTTAAGAAAAAGCTACTGTGTACGAGCATTTGCGACTTAAAAATAACCCCGCTATCGAATATCAGTTTTCTATCCCTATTAATTCTAAATAAATCATAATTTAGAATGATAAACAACAATTACTGATAATTTCAATTTTTTAAATTTCGAATGTTATAGAAACCATTCTTTGCGAGAGTTTACATCTTAAAAGAAATCCCCATGCAAAATTTGAAGTTTTAAACCCAACAGTATCACATACATTGTAATTTTAGAATATTATTAGTTCCTTTTAAATTTCGAATTTTTTAGAAACTGTTCGGGTAAGGTCAGACCACTTACGTATGGAAAAGGTTATCCATGTCTAATTTCAAGTTTCTATTCTAAAATTTATAAAAAAGAAACCTAATTCAGAACATTTTCCTCTCATTTCAGCATTCTAAATTTCCAAATTTTTAGAAAGCTTTCTTAGCCGGTCGCTTATGTCTTAAAATTAACCACCATGCCAAATTTTAAGTTTCCAGCACCAAAGCTATCACAGATTTTGAAACTTTAGCATGTTTGTTTTGTCCTATACCCTTTGAAATTTCGTTTTTTTTTATAAACTATTTTGTACCAGCGTTTACATATTAAAAATGACAGAATTGGCAAATTTTAAATTTCTATCCCTAGTAATTCCATATAAATCGTAATTTAGAATGTTTCTAGAATGTTCACAGTTTTTTTCATTTTTTAAAATTTCCCCCTTTTTTAAGTGCTTTGATCCAGAATTTACGTCTTAAAAATAACAGACATGTTAAATTTTAAGTTTATATTCCTAACAATTCTACATAAATTGTAATTCAGAACTTTTCCCACTCATTTTACACTTTGAAATTTCGAATTTGTTAGAAAACGACAACCATGTCAAATTTCACTTTATTAGCTCCTTCAATATCAGAAAAAGGGCAAGTTTGGAATGTTTTTTGTTCATCCATCTACTTGCGAAAAGTGGCTCTGACGTAAAATATAGTCTATGTCGGAGCGGAGACTGCCACCTTTACTTTTGAAATTTTTTCGGTAGTTCCAGTAGTTTCCCCTACAAACAAACAAGCACGTAAAAAAGATTTTTTTTTATATATAATATTATTATAGATGTAGAGATAAAGTTATATCTACCAAACAATTAAAAATATACTCAAAAATGTATAATAAGTTATGTATTCAGTATTCAGCTCCTGGTGGCCGACTATTGGACATGTAAGCAAAATCAATACCCAATGGTTGGCCACATTAAAATTAATTAAAAGCAACAAATTTATTTACTTTTTATACTCAAAAACATTAGTTTATTTACCCTGCTAATACTCTAGCCTTATAATTTTAGAAAAAAGTAAAAAATAAATTAATACTTGCCTTTTAAAAAATTGCCATCAGTTAACAAAAAAATAGGGAAAATGGTGATTTGACCTCTATCTTGAAAAAAAATGGCTGCTTACAAATTCAATAAAAATACCCACAATTCTTTGGTGATGGTTTGTGACTTATGAAAGATGACTGCATATAACCAAATTGTAATATTTCATTTAGAACCAAAAATAAGCTATGCGTAAAGCATTTTATCTTAATGTGGCCGACTATTGGGGGGTGGCCGACTATTGGTACATTTACCCTCTTAAACATTCAATTTTGACCAAAAATCCCTGAAAAAAACCTATTTCATACCCGCCCCCCAACTGTTTTAAGACATGAAATGTTGATATTCCCTTTCTAAATATTTTCTACACACTACCTGTTACTTTTAAATCAAATCATACTTTTGAAATGGATTCTGGGAACTCACTGGGAAAAAGGTAAATATTGAGCAGATTTAATTTATTTTAAAGTATATATAATTGTCCAAATGTTTTAAGATTTGTATATGTCATATAAAATCTGTATTCGATGACTATGTAAAACATTTGCATTAAAATATTAATATTTGGTTGTAAAAGGATTCAGAAGTGTGCCAGTGCTCATTGGATTTCTTCGACCATCGAATACATTTAAAGTTTAAAATATATATTTCTTATTGTCTAATCACTTTGAAATTTTTGTGAGTTATAAGTATAATTTTCTGAGCCTGTGTATAATTTATGTACTAAAATACTGATATTTAGTTGTAAAAACTTTGAGGTGGAAATCGAAAGTAGGTAATTAACTCTTGAAACATCAAACACTCGAATTGCAAGCTGGTAAAAAATAATTCACCCAGGAATAAGAAAGTATCGCAAAATCGCGAAGTGAGTTCCATAAACGAATTTGCTTGAAATGGTTAATATTAAGATCTTTGAGAACCGAAGATTTCATTTTAAAAGAAAAGATATGCTGGCTAAGTGGGTATTTTCAGTATTTTCGTATTTTGATTTTCAAAGTTGAGGCCAATTTTTAATTATTAAAAAAAAAAAATTGCGGATGAGATTTTTGGAAACGTATTTTTTTTATAGTTTTAATATTAATAATTTTTTTAACTAATTGCACCATTCGAAAGAAAAATTAACGTATGTATGGTCTGTTAATTTTATTTTTTTTTCGTATTTCCATTTCCGGATGGAATGCATATTTTTAAATACTGCACATGTAGCAAAGTTCGTAAAGCGGCTTTCGGAAATGATTTTTTTGAAAGGGTTAACTTTAACCTTTTTTAAAATAGAAGGCATTGTTTTAAAGGAAAATAATCGCTCATAAAGTGGGTATTTTGTTTCGAATTTTCATGAAAAATGGCGGATGCAGAACTTTAAACATATGCAGAAAAACGTAATTCGTGAAAGTGACTTTCGGTAACGAATTTTGTTTAAGGTTTAATATTAATATTTAAAAAACAGATAGCACCATTGAAAAAGAAAATTAAGGTAGATGTAGTATGGCATATTTCTATTTATCGTTTTTCGGTTTATTAAACCTATGTAGATTAAAAAAAAAAAAAAAAAAAAAAAAAAAAAAAAAAAAAAAAATTTTTAAACGGCCGGCGTTCGGATATGTTTTTTTTTAAAGGAGTAATGTCGATATTTCTTAAGGGATTGCGCCATTAGAAAAAAGAAAGTACGCCGGTTTAGTGGGTATTTGTCGTTTTTCCGTACTTCAAAAAATTAGACTCATGCGGACTTCGAAATTCGAGTGGAAACTACAAGAATTTGAAATTTCTAAAATAAAGTTTTTGGAATGGTTATTAGTCATATTTTTTTCTGAACGGATTAGAAAGGTTAGAGTAGGAAATTGTTAGCGTGTACTTTTTTGGCTTTTTCGTATTTTGAATAGTGAAGCCAATGAGCGCTTCGAAAAACGCAAAAACAGAGCTATTTTACATTTGCGATTATTCCCTGTTTACGTATCGGCGGGATGTTTCAAAACAGAAGATTTTTTTTTTTTTTTTTTTTTTTTTTTGAAGAGCTAAATATTGCATAAAATTTAATAAAAAACTGGCTTCGAGGTGCATAACTGTAAACATAGATGTATCTTCCTGCAAAATCGTGTTGCTCTGAGTGTAGCGACCTCT
The DNA here is from genome assembly GCA_963931845.1 of Maratus michaelseni. Classification (NCBI taxonomy): domain Eukaryota; kingdom Metazoa; phylum Arthropoda; class Arachnida; order Araneae; family Salticidae; genus Maratus; species Maratus michaelseni. The sequence continues at coordinate 242,686,468 of OZ007591.1, forward strand.
TCAGAACACAGAAGACAGACACACAAACTTCTATTTCATTTTTATAGATTTTTAAAAAGCTTTATAATAAGTAATTTCTTACAAAATTTCTTTAAACCTTGATCATGTTTGGCAGGGTATGTGCGTAATGCCTGTTAAATTAAGATCTTTTGTGGGGGGGAGGGGGGTATTAAATTTCATTTTAAAAATGAAAATGCCGTTAAATTATGTAAATTTCAATTAAAAGATTCCATGAAAATGAAGGAATTTCAAAACAAGAATATTTTCTTAATTTCCACCACCGGATCTTTTGAGTTGTCATCAATGCTGATTTGTAACGGTGGTGGTGCCAAAACAACAAACAATAGCTTAAAAATTTTCGATTGAATGTAGAATGATTAAAAGCCATTCATTTTCAGAAAAATATGTTTAAATTTTTGTTATTGTAAATTGAAATTTTGGAAATAAAAAAGGCAAAAAATATAATTAGAAATAAACCTTATCAAACCAACGGTAATTATAAAGAAAATTATATAGTTTCATCATATATGTACATGTCTCCTGCAGGTTCATTGCACATTTGACGTCGATACCATAATTAACAACGTTATTATAAAATCCACCAGTTCCAAAACATCATTTTGATAAAACGCATTTAAAATTATGGTAGATCTATTGACGCTTCGGTACACGACGTAAACAATATCCTGTAAAAGCAATTTTTTTCATTGAATGCTTAGCAAGGCAATGTTGGAAACGAATAGAAACATACAATATTTTAAGATAAAAATTGGTTTTTTGAAGGTTTTATACGCCGGCTTGCCCTTAATAGTTTTTTTAAACCAAATCAGAGATTCGTTAACGTTTTAATGATATACGTTTTGAATTTAGAATAGTTTATGATAACTTTTTAAATTTTTGTATGTAATGTATATTCACAATTAAAAATAAACGATTGGGACAGGTATATAGAAAATTATTTTCGTGATGATTACATAATAAATTTCGGGATAACAATTAAAAATAATAATAATATTAGGGATAAAAAAATAGGAAATAAAAAGGAGACTAGCGTTTTTGCTAGATGCTTGCACTGTAAAAATATAATTTGCAGACAGATTATTTATTTTGCACAGATATGTATAAAATTATCATATATATAATCTCCATGTGCTGTTTTGTCAATTAAATGAAGCAAATATTTTTTTATAGCTATTACAAATACTTTTTAAGGTGCATCACTATTGACTGATCCCAATTAATCATATATTACACTTAAATCAAACTGTTATACACTGTATAAAAAGAGAAATCTTTCTTGATCTACCAAGAAGATTTACGAAACCATAATATGAACTATTCCGAGTTACCCAATATTCCTAAAAGTCCTCCTTTATCTTCAGAAATTCTATTAACCAACCGATTTCTGAAATTTAAAGAAGCATATTTTAAACAAATGAGGGAGTTAGAATGACAGTAGAGTACGTCCAAAGCTTAAAAAATCTAGATAACCGTATTTTCACTGAACCTATATTAATTTATGTTCAGTGTGACATTCAAATAAGTCATAGTTCACTTAGGGAGTCGCTAGAGTTCAAAAGAAGCTGGATCACTTAATGCAACGGCGAAATGACAAGTTTTAGAAAAGCCTTCATTTCTTAAAATTATTAAATATTGACTTACTCTACTGTCATTCTATCCCCATCAAGTGTTTTATGCTACACGTAATTTTCGGACACGTTTGCGAGTAGTTTTTACAGTGTTTTAATTAGTTTCCTCATGCCAATATATATACGAAGTATCGATGTTTTTGTATGCTACCAATTCTTCAGTAAACATTTTCTGATGCGTAATAGTATTTGTGTATGTAAGAGTAATAAAATAATATTAATTTTAATGTTAACGTTACTGCCATTAATATAACCTGATTGTCTGTTGAACATGAAAATGTTTAACTGAATATCGATAGCATCCGAAAAATCGCTATTGTACTACTGAGTTGAGAAAACTGATCAGTACACTCTTACTCGGAATCTACTACGAAACTACTCGGAAACGTTTCAAAGAGTTACATGTATAAAAAAAAATTTATGATAAAAGAATACTTTTCAAAATCGTTGGCAACTCGAGCAATATTATAATAGATTTTCGTAAACATTTTTGCTGGATCAAGAGGTTGTTTTTCTTTTTTTTACAGTGTAAAGAATATCTTTATGAATACGTCAAATAACATATTTCTTTAAAAAGAATTACATTTTTTTTTTGGTTCTGAAATGTTACGTCTAAAAAATACTACAAAAACCTGATAATATCTCATCATAATTATAAACCGATAATAATAATAATAATAACAAAGCATATTGTTTTTAAATTTTTTTGTTTCACAAAAGAAGAAAAAGCTTGAAAAACATGCATGGGCCAATTCATTCTACAGGCTGGAAGTAAACCCGTGACAACCAGAAAAATGCTAAGTAAAAATGATATAGTCTATATCAAGATTCTTGAATACTTAACCTACTTTATTTTGACCTGTCATATAAATAATTGCGTAAAAACAAAAATTCCGTTTAAAATTACTTATAGATGTTTTAGTAAAATATGCATTGTACAGTTGAAATATCAAAACTAAGTACTTTCGAGCATCTGACTTACTCATCGTCTGGATTGAAATCGTTAAAAACCAGAGGTCAATTTCATTCATTTATACCTGCTCTTGATGCAACAAATTCGATGCCGAACAGCAATTTTTAAGCTGCATTAAGAGCTGGATAATATTATTGATTTTAAGACAGCTAAAATCATAAAGAAGTTATCACGTTATCAAAAGTTATTAATTATGAAATCAAGTGAAATTCTATGCCAAAATACTTACAAAGGTAATGAGACTTTATCATACCCCATTCCCACGATTTGGTACAATTTACTAGAAATAACATAAACCCTATCCGCACTTCAGTTTGAATTTTAGAAAAATCAAAACAACATAACTTTCCCCCATTTTCAGTTTGAATTTTGGAACTGCCCATCATGTGTAAGTGAATGAACTCGACCTCTACACTATAAAAAGTGACCAATGTTTCTTATTTTATAAAAATATACTATAACCACGAACGAAAATATAATATAAACTTATGAATTATCAGAAATTCCGAATAGCGGGTTCCATTGTCTTTTGAATCCCCAGAAACCTATACAGTTCCAAACTTTAAAGAATTATTTATAAAAACAATGTATTTTTCGCTGCCCGTATTTTTCAGAAACGTTTCCGAAGTTTTTTTTAGTGTATTAATTAAAGTCCTCAGCCTGGAATGCATGTTTTTCGAATGTCATCCATTCTCAAGTAAACGTTTTCAGCCGCATAAGTTAGGTTATACATGAAAGAGTAAAGAAATAATCTTAATTTTAATGTTATTGTTAACGCTGTTAATTTTGCATGTTTGTCTGTTAAACATGTTTTTTGAGCATGAAAATGTTTACTTGAGAATCGATAGCATTCGAAAAACAGGTATTCTAGGCTGAGGACACTAATTAATACACTATAAAACCATTCGGAAACGTTTCTGAAAAGTACGGACAGCGAAAAACACTTTGTTTTTATAAATAATTCTTTAAATTTTGGAAATGCATTGGTTTCTGGGGATTCAAAAGACAATGGAACACGCTATTTAGAATTTCGGACAACTCAGAAGATTATATTATACTTTCGTTCGTGGTTATAGTATATTTTCATAAAATAAAAAACATTGGTTATTTCTTACAGTGTAGTTTTCAACGATTTTAACCTAGATGATGAGCACGTCACATGATCGAAAGTATTTGGTTTTGATATTTTAATAAAGCATTTTTAAGTAATTTTAAATGGAATTCTTGTTTTTACGATATTATTTATATGACCTGATAAATTATCATCACTTTATAGACACTTTATGTTTTTCAGTATCTATCTATTACAGTAACAGACAGTATCTAACTATTTTTTCTACCGTGAAGCAAGAAAAGAAAATTGCACATATTTAGTGCAATTTCCACAGTTATAGCTCATTGTAAGGCAACAAACATTGAAATTTCTATTTCTCCTAGGAATAATAATTGCATATAAGAAAGATAATTTTGATTTTAGAATTCTTTATTTGTTAGCCTAAAATTGCGCATTAAAATTATGAAAATTTCTAAATAAACTTCATTGCCATATCTTTCAAAATGTGAGCAAGTCTTTGGTAAAGTAATAATAACGTAACATGTCAAAGAATTTCGTGAATAATTACCTTTAATTACCTTACCCAATTATTGGAAAATTTGAAACTCAGAATTCCTTCGTCAATTTTGACTGGGAAATTAGATTTGAAGTGTTTTTAATTTATACAAAGTAAAATAGTTTGTGAAAATCTTATAATTGAAAAAATTCTTAAAGAGTTTCAGAAAGCTAGTTAAAGGAATTTTCATATTCGTTGATTTAAAAGAAACATTTTGTTTCTTTTTTTTTTACTTTATATAAAAGTATTTGCATGCCAATGATTGTTTAAAAAGAATTATTTTCTTTCAATTGCATATATACATGTGTAACCGACTGCAAAATGTTAAGATGAAGTGTTAATGACATTCATGATCTGAAAATGCATTCTAGCTACAAGTATAATCCTGAGCGATGTATACAAATTGTGAAGTAAAGACAGTGCCAATAATACAGGGTAAGTCAAAATGAATATAGCGATTACAAACAGCTATAACTATTTAATGGAAAATAATTTATCGATAAGATAAACACAGAATGTAGACAGAACTTCAAAATTTTGTAAACATACGTCATGGATGTTCGATGTGGCTTCCCTTGGTCACACGGAAAACATCTAGACGGTAGTCGATTTCACGCCTTATATTCTGAAGCAATTGTTCAGTCACCGACGCAAGCGCATTACAAATGCGTACTTTGTGTTCTTCAATTGTTTTGGGCATGGGAGGCACATACTTTCACTTAACTCCATAGAAAAAGATCGCAGGGTGTTAAGTCCGGAGAACAAATCAGAACAGGTCAAGTCTGAACAAATGCTTCAGAATGTATGGCGTGAAATGGACTACCGTCTAGATGTTGTCCGTGTGATCACGGGAAGTCACATAGAACATCCAGGACGTATGTATACAAAATGTTGAAGTTCCGTCTACATTCTGTGTTAATATTATCGAAAAATTCTTTTTGTTAAATAGTTATAGCCGTTTGTAATCGCTATATTCATATTGACTTACCCTATATGATATCTGCCACAAGCATGCTATGGTACTTGGTTGTTGTATATTTGAATACGATATAACTTACCGGTCTCAGTGCAAAAATAAATTTGACATGATCATTTTATTCTTTTAGTTTTAATGAATTTTCATTTTATTAAAATATTTTTAAAAGTTTCAGTAGAAGCAGTTAATATAATTTTACAATTTGAAGATAAAAATGTTCCTTATTTTTTAAAAACGTCATACCAGTATCAAGTCAGGAGAATGATACCTTTGTTCAACTACACTGAAACTAACTGCAGTGAAGAAAAAAATGCAATGTAAATTAGACGATCAAATACTTATACAGCACTGACCCAGATACTTGACCTAATGAGGGCTAAAAGGATAACAAGTAGCTGAAAATGTCTTTTTGTTTTGGAATTAGGCAGTAACAGCATATAATATTTAAATTTCATGTTATAATAAAGAAATTCCTAACACAATACAGTGCACAATCGATTACAAATCATCGGGAATTAGTTATTAAAAGTTTTTAAAATATGATTATTTAATGTACAGTTATACGCATTTAAAGTTTAAAGAAAATATTAGAAATGAACTCGATTCCTGTACGGCTCTCAGTATGAGATGAGTTAAAGCAGGACAAGACAAGATACCAGGCTTGCTTATTCGTTCTCATGACGTACAAATAGTGGCTGGCTGCGACAAGAAGTTGGTACAAAGTTTACCCATCGTTTGGTGCCAATCGCGGTATGTCTTTGGTAGCGGCCATCCACCATTTGTGACGTCATGTTAATGAATGAGCCAGCCCAGTATCTAGTGCTGTCTTGGTTTAAGATGATGCTATATTCAATTCAGGATTTTTAACCATTAAATTATAATGCCAGAATTATCATGTTTTCAAATATTTAAAGACCACATATGATGACATATATTCGATTCCTGAGAAAAAACAGCGCATTATGCTAGGATTTTTTCCAAAGAATTGAATTCCGAACTGTAATTCAACAATATAGTCAGCTATTATATGAATTTGAGAAGTTTTACAGAGAATTTACATTACAATATGTACGAACTTCAGGAGTGGGCTTCAGAAATTTATATACTATATGACAACCCTTTTCAAGAGACAAATATTTAACCTGAATACAGGTACCATCACATTATATTAAAGATAATATTTCGCTAGAACAGCAGAATTCACAAAGATTAAAAAAAAAATAGTGATAGTCAAATTACTGAATGTCGAGGTAGTGGGAGACAAGTTACACCCAGAAAAAAGTTTTGTTGAATCAACAAAAATTTGGTTGACCCAACAAAACTTTTTGTTTAAATATATGTCAATGGAAATTTTGTTTGAATCAACAATTTTTTTTTTTTTTTTTTTTTTTTTGCAATTCCAAAAAAAAATTTGTATCGTCAGCAAAAAATGTTTTGTTAATTCAAGTAAAATGGTTCAATTTTACTTGAATTTTGCTAAAACAACCAAAATGTACTCAACAAAACATGTTTTGTAGTTTTAATCAATTCCTTTTTCTGGGTGTAGCAGGATACTACTGTATTTGGATGACATCGTGTGTGAATAGGTGCATCATAGGATACAAATTATGAAAAAGAAAGCGGATTACAAGGCAGGAGTATACATAGAGTATTTATAAAAAGATAATTATTCAAATATGGAAAGGTAAACTGGACAATAAATAGTGAAATTTCATTGAATTTTGACATGAAAACTATGCAATTTCGTTCTCAAAGTAAATCAACCCCACTTTGTACAAGAAATGTATTTGTTTATAAATTGTTAAGAAATTGGCTCTCATAGCAAGTACTTAAGCATAGTAGGTTTTAAAATTGCCAAAAAAGACATTTTATATTCTAATTAATGTTGTTTTTATAAAACTTAGAAACAATTGAAACATTGACTTTTTCAAAAATGAAAATTTTGTGGTGACTATCATTCTAAATTTCATTCAATTGTTTAAAAATATTTTCAACTTAAATAAAAATGCTCTTCACTATGATGTTTAAAAGAATTATATTTTCCAATATACCTATAAAATATTTTTATTGTTAAATTCAGTACTCATGAAATTTAGATTTGTTGATTTTACAAATTAATATTATTTTGAAAATAATTTTTTTAATTAATGCTTGCACAATATACAACTTTATTTTTACGTCTAGTTTTTTTCAGTTTATTTCAAGGATAATATTGTCAGTAAAGTGAGAATTATGTCTTCTCTCTCTAGAGTAACAATATAAAATGAACAAAATGAATTAATTACTGGGAGATTCTAATCTAAAACTTTTTAATAATAATGATAATAAGAATATTTATTTTTTGCATTTTCATTTTCTTGAGGGTATTAAAATTATGTATTTGAAAAGAAAATTTTAAATTCTTAAAATTACTAAGGTTATACATTTTTTTTTTCAAATTTTATGAGAACTGAATTTTACAATAAAAATATTTTATGAGTATATTGGAAAATATTACTTTTTCTGTAAACATCATAGTGAAGAACATTTATATTTAAGTTGAAAATATTTGAAAACTTTTAAGTGGCAGCTGCCATGGGTTTTATACTTGACTACAGTAACGACTAACAATAGAAATGTACTTTCAAGGTATCCCTAATATATAATAATTGAACCAACGCATTCTCATTCCGGCATAAACTTTTTATGATATTTAACAACTGTTCGTGCTCTTTTTAAACCAACTTCTTAACATTAAATGCGCTTTTCTCGAAACATAATTTTCTTATTAGGTGAAGCAAATATCTAAAATTAATCAATCGATTTTTTTTTCAAATAAGAGGTTATATTTTTCCGCATGCAATGAAGCGTCAATGTCTCACGTTTATGGATATTTACTAATTTTTAAGCATCTAAAATTCAAAAATTATCGAAATAACGTTTGATTTTAAAATGTCAGGAAATATTTTTTATTTATTTATTTATTTTTTTGCACTTTCTCAGGTTTAATGTCTCAGTAATTTAACACAGTTTAAAGATATTATTTTTGTTTTGTTTTGATTTCAGATTAATTGCTTAGGAACTAGACATTATTTCCGCCTGAAATGAATTACTGAAATGAATTATTGACTGCAATGGAAAATAGCTCTCATTGCTTAAATGATATTAAATGCATGTGCAATAAAATAGAAAAATGACAAATTACGATCGTCTATTTTATTATTATTATTATTATTATTATTATTAAGTCCTAAAAATGTTCTATTATTTTCCAGTGTTGAAGAAAAACCTCTCTATTATACTCTGGTACATTCTATTTTCCTAGTGGATATAGATAATTTCAAAACCACTTTTAACCGTTTTCAAAATTTTATCGAACAAATACTCTTTTTCGTATTTTCTTTGCTAGTATGTTTCTACTTTAAATGATGCACAGAAGACATTTTTGTAATATATACCACGAAAGAAAGATTGACAGTGGTTCTAAAATTGATTTATTTTCCTCTTGTGTTATGTTATAAGATTTATCTCTTTCATAAGGATATGTCAATCATAGAATTGTGAAATAAAAGTTTTCCAAAATAACATTGTTCAGCAAAGGAATGCTTTGGAAGAAAAATGACATTTTCGGAAAAGTTAGCGCTCCGAAAATATTCATATCCTTACTTTATAATATAATTTTTTTTAATTACATACATTTCTCTCTATAATTATCAGAATGATTATAATCTGTAAAAAATTTAAACAATGTCATATTAAATGCATGAGCAATAAAATAGAAAAATGACAAATTACGATCGTCTATTTGATTATTATTATTATTATTATTATTATTATTATTATTATTATTAAGTCCTAAAAAATGTTCTATTACTTTCCAGTGTTGAAGAAAAACCTCTCTATTATACTCTGGTATATTCTATTTTCCTAGTGGATATAGATAATTTCAAAACCACTTTTAACCGTTTTCAAAATTTTATCGAACAAATACTCTTTTTCGTATTTTCTTTGCTAGTATGTTTCTACTTTAAATGATGCACAGACGACATTTTTGTAATATATACCATGAAAGAAAGATTGACAGTGGTTCTAAAATTGATTTATTATCCTCTTGTGTTATGTTATAAGATTTATCTTTTTCATAAGGATATGTCAATCATAGAATTGTGAAATAAAAGTTTTCCAAAATAACATTGTTCAGCAAAGGAATGCTTTGGAAGAAAAATGACAATTTCGGAAAAGTTAGCGCTCCGAAAATATTCATATTCTTACTTTATAATATATTTTTTTTAATTACATGCATTTCTCTCTATAATTATCAGAATGATTATAATCTGTAAAAATTTCAAACAATGTCATATTAAATGCATGAGCAATAAAATAGAAAAATGACAAATTACGATCGTCTATTTGATTATTATTATTATTATTATTATTATTATTATTATTAAGTCCTAAAAAATGTTCTATTACTTTCCAGTGTTGAAGAAAAACTTCTCTATTATACTCTGGTATATTCTATTTTCCTAGTGGATATAGATAATTTCAAAACCACTTTTAACCGTTTTCAAAATTTTATCGAACAAATACTCTTTTTCGTATTTTCTTTGCTAGTATGTTTCTACTTTAAATGATGCACAGACGACATTTTTGTAATATATACCATGAAAGAAAGATTGACAGTGGTTCTAAAATTGATTTATTATCCTCTTGTGTTATGTTATAAGATTTATCTTTTTCATAAGGATATGTCAATCATAGAATTGTGAAATAAAAGTTTTCCAAAATAACATTGTTCAGCAAAGGAATGCTTTGGAAGAAAAATGACAATTTCGGAAAAGTTAGCGCTCCGAAAATATTCATATTCTTACTTTATAATATATATTTTTTTAATTACATGCATTTCTCTCTATAATTATCAGAATGATTATAATCTGTAAAAATTTTAAACAATGTCATATTAAATGCATGAGCAATAAAATAGAAAAATGACAAATTACGATCGTCCATTTGATTATTATTATTATTATTATTATTATTATTATTATTATTATTATTATTATTAAGTCCTAAAAAATGTTGTATTACTTTCCAGTGTTGAAGAAAAACTTCTCTATTATACTCTGGTATATTCTATTTTCCTAGTGGATATAGATAATTTCAAAACCACTTTTAACCGTTTTCAAAATTTTATCGAACAAATACTCTTTTTCGTATTTTCTTTGCTAGTATGTTTCTACTTTAAATGATGCACAGACGACATTTTTGTAATATATACCATGAAAGAAAGATTGACAGTGGTTCTAAAATTGATTTACTTTCCTCTTGTGTTATGTTATAAGATTTATCTTTTTCATAAAGATATGTCAATCATAGAATTGTAAAATAAAAGTTTTCCAAAAAAACATTGTTCAGCAAAGAAATACTTTGGAAGAAAAATGACAATTTCAGAAAAGTTAGCGCTCCAAAAATATTCATATCCTTACTTTATAATATATATATTTTAAAAATTACATACATTTCTCTCTATAATTATCAGAATGATTATAATCTGTAAAAATTTTAAACAATGTCGAGTTTAGTATCAGATGTAAAACAACTTTATAAACAAATCTATGCTATTATATAAAGAGAGAATGCCTGACTGACTGGATGACTCATCAACGCCCAACTGAAACGACTAAAGTTAGTATTACGAAATTTGGACAGTAGATTGCTGTTATGACCTAAGAAAGCAATAAGAAAGTATTTTTGAAAATTCCCCCCAAAGAGTGTTAAAGGGGTGGTCGAACGTTTTATGTGTTTTCACCATACCTCATCAGCAGTTTTAGCTAGGAGCGCGAAATTTAGGAAAACAAATCTACTAAAATAATGATTAAATACGTATTTCAGCGATTTTAGAAATTAACTCCCTAAGGAGAATAAATAGGGGAGAGCGAACGTTTTATGTGATTTCATCATATATCAGGTGCAGTGTTACATAGAAGCATGAAATTCAGCATACAAAATCTACTAAAAAAATGGTGAAACATGTATTTCAGCGATTTTAGAGATTCATGTGGGGGTTCTAATGGGGTTAGATGGGGCTGTCGAACGTTTTAAGTCATTTCGCCATATCTCACGAGCAGTGTCGGATACGAGCATGAAATTCGGAATAAGGAATCTACTACAAAAATGGTTAAACATGTATTTCAACGATTTTAGAAATTCACCCCTTAAGGGGGTCAAATGGGAGGTTGAACGTTTTAGCTCATTTTGCCATATCTCAGCTGCAGTTTTAGGTAGGAGCAATAAATTCAAGATAGCACCTCTACTAAAAAAGTGGTTAAACACTATTTCAGTGATTTTAGAAATTCACCCTCTAAGGGGGGGGGTTAAATATGAGTCGAACGTTTTAGGTCTTTTCGCCATATCTCAGCAGCAGTTTTAGGTAGGAGCATGAAATTCAGGATAACAAATCTACTAAAAAATGGTTAAACACGTATTTCAGCGATTTTAGAAAGTCACCCACTAAGGTGTTAAAGGGGGGGGGTTGAACGCTTTAGGTCATTTCGCCATATCTCAGCAGCTGCTTTAGGTAGGAGCATGAAATTTGTGATACGAAATCTACCCAATAAAATGGTTAAACATGTATTTCAGCGATTTTAGAAATTTTCCCTCCTAAGGGGGTCGAATGTTTTTGGTCTTTTCTCCATATTTCACCAGAAGTTTTATGTACGAGCATGAAATTCTGGATACGATATCTAGCAAAAGAAAAAAAATAATGTTTAAACATGTATTTCAGAAATATTTGATTTCGACCATTTAAGTTATTTAGGCAGATTAGGAAATTCGACCCCTAAGGGGTTCAAATGGGGGGGGGGTGTCTAATGTTTTAGGTCATTTCGTCATATTTCAGCAGCAGTTTTAGGGAGGAGCATGCATTTCAGGATAACAAATCTACTAAAAATATAATTAAACACGTATTTCAGCGATTTCGTAAATTCACCAATAGGGTTAAATATCGGATATGAACTTGATTATGGAAGATTAGACCATAAGAAAACTATTGCTGATTTTTGATCAGATAGTTTGCGTAAGACATTTTTAAAAGGAAAATACATTGCAGTCGTCACATTGTCCACCCGCGCGAGCTAGTGTGAGATAAAGAAGATTTTTTTTTTTAAATTCTAAATTGCTTTCGAAGGAGAAATTTTTATATAATATACAATTCTACTAGATAGTACTCGCCAAAACGTGACGGTAAACAAATTAAAGGTTCCACCGAAAAAAAGTTCATAACATCATTAAAATGTCAGAAATTTTTACAGAATATTTCTTAGCAATAGTTGAAAGTAATAAAAACCTCTCCTTTTACAACCATACTTGGGACCGGCTGCATATTAACTCTCTTTATACGGATACAGCAACAAAATATTTTCCAGAGAATTAAGTTTTCAGATCTAGAGCTACTACAATTTTTTTTCATAAACATTTTGCATATAAAGAAATTGTTAAGTTAATGATTTTTTCACAAATGTAAACAGTTAACTGCATTTAAATAACAATAAACGGCAGCACATATTTTTATATGAATATTTTTCCTTCTTCCTGTTTTTTTTTTAAATAATTTCCTATTGAATAATTTCCTATTGACCAATTGAATAAAAAAGTATTTGTGCCAAAAATTGTATAGATCATTTCAAATTATTTAATCAATAATTACATGCTCAAGTTATTAATTTACAATTTTATAATCAAAATCATTAATTAAAAAAATAGGCATGGTAAAGTTTTCTTAATAATAATGAAAAAATTGAAATTCTATAACTTTTCCTGCTAAAATACAGGGTGTCCACTAGGGCTGGGCGATGTCTGGAATTCAATATCATGATAAATCGGCATCTTTATATGATGATATTCCGATATATCGATATTGTGATACATGAACAAAGAAAAAGTAGTAAAATACAAGTTATGTAAAAAACTAATAAAAATTATTGATATTACAGTATATTAAAAAAAATTTCGTTATGAAAAATTATTTGAGATTAAAAACTTTCCAATGTATAATTAACAACATACTTCAAGATTCATCATAGTTCTTTGCACTTTAAATGAGGGGGCGGGGGGAGATTCATCAGCAGTACTGGCTGTATTCATTGTCGGTGGATTGTCAGGATCATTTACTGCAGAAATGGGTAAAGACGAAGTTGAAGAAACTGTCCTCTTCGAAGTAATTTCTGTGAATTTCAGAGGATAGGGCACTTTCAAATTAGAAAGTAAATTTGTCGGGAGGGATTAATTAATCCATTAGTTAATTAATATATGGAAAAATTACAATTTATTCTTTCTAAGAGCGAATTAAAATAATTAAACTCTAATAAAAAATGAAAGTTTTCCGTTGACAGACGGAAAAAAAAATCCGGCTAAGGTCTATTTTCGAATTGTTTATATTTTATATTTGTTAAATTTCTATATTGCTTTAATGCTATTATGCTTAAACATTGTCTTGTGCGACGTCCCCGACAAAAAAATTCTTAGTTTATTTTAATTGATTTTTATATTCTCCATTAAATAAATAAATAAATAAAAACTCGGCCGATGCTGCGAGCCACAGTCCCACGTGTTTCAAAATTTATCTCACTCTTGATTTCGTTCTGTCGACGCTCATGTATACTGTGTATATGACGCGCAATAAATAATTTTAAGCAATAGCAGATAAGGATTTTAATGAGTCCGCCTGTCCAAATACCGAATACGCATTTTTCCCCCGCACGCGCGCACACACACAGACGGAGAGAGATATTATTATTGTGAAAATTATCTTGTCTGGTCCGTACCCAACAAAATATTTTTGCCTGACCCGAAGTTGAAGTATTTAACCTAAATCCGACGCGAAATGAAATAAAATGAATGTCGCATTTTAATGCAACTATATGATAGGATAGTTTACAATCATACCTCTAATTTTGACTTTACCTTTTGAGAAGGAAACCATTAAATGTATCTATTCGTATTAAAACATAGTAGTTTTCATTTGAAAGCTTATTCTACTTTTTCTTTTGGTTAGCCTGACGCGCACAGTGCTGAATTCAGGCACTTTTCTCCGGGATCTGGGAGGGATTTCTGATACTCCGAAGAAGTGGGTGGATCAGGTGTAATATGGAGTTCCGTTGAGGAATGTGCACTTCTGTAACATTAATTAAGCTTAAAATACCAATTCTTTTCTTGGGGAGTAGGGTTACACATTTTGATGCTCCGGGTTAATTCATCACTGAACCCGCAAAAATAAAAAAAACTCGAACTCGAAAAAATAATCAAATATATTCGAGTCCTGGCGGTTTGTGTTTGTGTAAAAATGTGCTCTATTATATTCCGAAAATGGTTGTGAACTTTCATTGTTAAGCATAGTTTCATATTATTTATTTATTTTATTAAACACACATGTATTCCAAAGTATGCATTTTAAATGTATTTTTAAAAAGAATTCAATCGCAGATATAGACCAGTTCGGTATTTTCTTTTCAATAATTCACTACATTGGTTTTCTATTCCTTTGCCCAAGATTCATTCATTCACAAACAGCGAAAATCGGGCGCTTTTTTCCGAGGCTAATGATTATATTAAAGTAAAAGTAAACAAATAAAAATTTACTCATCCATATTCAAATATATGTTTTTCATGAAACACTGCTCTGTAACTTCTTTTGAAAGATCGGGTTAACCCGACCCGCACGAGTCAAAAAATTACACGAAACAATTAGAGTCAACCATACCGACAACTCAGAAATTTCCGTAACATCCGTAAATTATCCTAGTGTAGTCACAGAACACAAAAAGGAACACTGTCCGATTTTCTAGGATTTTCTATTCATATGTCCAACATTCATTTATACTCATATTCAACTTAAAGGTCTGAACGGTCCGAAATTTCCAGGCCGGCCTGAACCACACATTGTTTTTTAGCCCGGCTCATATAAAAATTTTATTGGCCCGGTTATAAAACAAAAAGATCAGCCCATAGATTTTATTTTCAAATTATGTTCAAAATGCATGGAATGCAAAATATCAACAATATTTATGACCATTTAGACAATTAAGTACATAAACGTTGATTAAAAAAATTCACTTGGACAATTACATCGAAATAAAGATTCAGTAAGAGAAGAAAAATCAGGAAAGAAAAAAATTCCGTTATAGAGACAGGTTCCATTCTTAGCAAGCAGGTACGTCGTTTGTTGTATTTTTTCATTTAGCACATATCAAGACATTTTTTTTATTTAAGGCAGATTTCCATCATAGATAGGTTCTATTTAAGAAGTTTTACTGTATGTATTATTCTTTATATATTCTTTATTATATTATTCTTTAGAATTTTAAATGTAGAATAATGTCCATTTAAAAATCGATACATTTTTTTGCAAAAATTATCGTGCCGGGCCTCATTTTACTGATTTTTTCACGGGCCTGAAAATTTCGGCCCCGCGCACACCACTAGGAAGAATGACGTCCAGGTCCAATTTGGCCCGGAAAAAAGTCTGGCCTAGCCCGGCCCGAAACGAGTGATGACTAGGCCCGGCCCGGTCCGAGCCTATAGAAAAATGTTAGACCCAGACGCCCGTGCAGCCTCTAATTTAACTACCTATTCATGGAGTTTCACTTAATACATCGAAATCGTGAATGGATTTGTGAATGAACGAGTCCAATAAATATAGACGATGTCAAGAATATCTTTTTTCCACTCACTAATGCTGGATTATAATCGCGCACTCGCGAGTATATTAAAATATTCACAGATATCATGCCAGTCCTGAAGCGACCGGCATGATATCTGAATGTTAGAATATACTCGCGAGTACAACCATGGTAAACCGATATGCGGTGAGTGAAACGGCGTGATATCTGAATGTTAGAATGTACTCGCCAGTACAACCATGATAAACCGATATGCGGTGAGTGAAACGTAGCGAGTGGCTGTTTTGGCTTATCGATATTCCTTCTCTTCTAGGTGGCACGATTGCGATATGAATAAGCGTTTGCCTTTCAGTGCGGGTACTTCATTATTAAATATTATAAAATCTATTCTTTAGGAATGCGATGTTATTTTTTTACTAGAATTTTTAAATGCCAGAAATCTTAAGCTATTCTAATGAAGGTAGAATGTAATGAAGGTAGATTATTCTAATGAATGTGATGTTGATTCTTCAAAGAGATTTGAAAATGAAAAAAATCGTAAACTATTCACGTTAAGGTTTTTTTTTTTGGAGGGAGGGGGGGATGCAAAAAATTTGCAAATATATTATACTTTTGAAATTCAAGAAATATGTATAATATAGTGTTAAGGCAGTTCTCAAATCTAAGCTCTCAACTTTCTAACACATTCGTGAAGCCAATCTTAAGCTTAGACGCACAAAATTGGAAGGTGCACGTATTTAAAAAAGGCGAAATCGAATAGCGCTTTCCATTTTTCAATAAAGTAAAGGGTCTATTTAAAAAAAAAACTGTCACAGTAAACGTTTTGAACCAATTTTCGTAATGCGACACCCCAGAAATGGTCATTATAGAACTTGCTTATAACTTAAAATGCAATACCTTTATCGAAAAATGGAAAATGCTATTAATTTCTAAATCACTTCAATAGCATAATAGTAAATGAATGGTCTCTATATATGGGAGAAGAGTAGACAAAGGTGAAAAATACCTCTTATTTGGCAGTTTCGTTGTTTACACTCAAGAATTAATTGGAGAATAAGAAATTGTGTTGACTAATGAATGAATATAACACGAGCCGATATATCGATATTTAAGGAAGATTGAAATCGGTTGAGACGATATGTTATAAAAATCGATATTTCATGATGTATCGATATATCGCCCAGCCCTAGTGTCCACATGAAAGACAACAGACATTAAAATTAATTTTTGTATTTTTAAAGTTTTTACCGCTAATTTTTAACTTTTCATGTCACGCCTGCCATATAATCTTAAAGCTGAATCATTCACTAAAAGTGTTGCATGAAAACTTGTCATTTTCGATGACAAATGGTCATTTAGAAGAACAGACGTAAAAAAAACTAATATCTCCCTCCTTTCTCTATATTATCGTAAAAAAAAATAATAATATAAAAAAAGGTTAATGCAATTTCTTGCAGCATGAATGTCAAAGTCAATATACACTCTTCACGATTTATATTAAATTAATTTGACTAAAGTGCACTCTAAAAATTTATAGACAGTCATTTATTTTGGATTTAAGAGCTAACTAAGCGAGTAAGAAATACAAAATAAATTATGCAAATATATAATGATGAAATAAAAATAATCAAATAATCAAACAACTTTTAACAGTCATTGATTTAATATAAAAAATAAAAACCAAAAAAATGCTCTCCCAAAAATATATAGACAACCGGTGTTAAAAGCTGATTTATGTACTGATATCTAAATTTTGCATATTCCAAGGTCATGTACTTGTGACGAAATAGTTTCCTGGGGTGAAAGCGAATCTGTCTTTCCGTTTCCGAATAATTTTAAAAAAGCTTCGTATTGTGCAGTTGTCCAAAGAGGAAATATTGCAAATCTATCGTTTAAGGGCTCGTGCATGGAAAAATGTGGACATTGCAAGAAATATTGGCGGCAGCAGGATTGGTATTTACCGAATTCTGTCAAAAGGTGAAAATTTTGAAACAAAATCTAAATTCTGGTCAACCAAAGAAAGCATCTAAACGGGAAGACATGGAGATTTTGAGATTAGTTTCAACCCAGAACCTGCCTGCACAGTCCGTTTCTAAAGAGGTAAGCTTTCCAGTATCAAAATCCACAGTCCATTAACGGTTGCAGGCACGTACCTTTCTGGATTATCTCTAAATACGTCGTTTGCCAAAGTTTACAAAACGGCATAAAGACGCTCGTTTTCAGTCTGCCCGAAATCACATGAATTGGACAGATAAATAGTTGAGTGTTCTTTTCAGTGATGAAAAAAAAATAATTTAGTTGGCCACGATGGTTGGGCATACCACTGGCACGATATTCGCAAGGAACTACGAACTTTTTTCAGCTTACAGCAAGGAGGGGTTCAATCTTGGTGTGTGGAATATATAATGAAATAACCGATACTGCTTTTTTAGAAGGTCTTCGATGTTCCAAACATTACAAGAAAACGCTAGAAGTACAGTTACTTCCATTTGGAAAGTTGTTAGATGGGGACAAATGGATATACCAGAAAGACAATTGCTCCATTTACGTGTCTAACTGTACATTGCAGTGTTTTAGACAAAACCAAGAATCCGTTATGGACTGGCCAGCCATAAGGCCTGGCCTGAACCTAATAGAGAACATCTGGGGAATATTAGCTTGAGACGTATATGCTAATGGGCGTCAATTTGCAACGATTCAAGATTTAAAGTTGTAAATTGAACGAAGTTGGTTTTCTTTAAAGCCAAAATTACTTCAAACTATTGTACTGAGTATGCCTTATTGAGTTTTTAAAGTAATTTAATAAAACGGCTTAAAATTTTGAATGTTAAAGGGAAAAAATTTAGTTGCCTATAAACTTTTGGGACAGTGAAATTTAAGTTTTAATTTTTCTCACAATATCTGTGATTGTGTAATATTATTTTTGTATAGTATTATTATTGTCTTAATATTATTTATAATTATAAAATGTTTTGACATTTTTACTCCTCTTTTTCAATTGTATAATAAGAAAAAACCGTTGTCTATAAACTTTTGAGACACACTGTATGCAATGTAAAAACAAACCTTTCAAACTAAACTCTTGTAAGAAAGAAACGATAAAATACATTAAATAGTTTCTTAGTTACATTCGAAACTAACATTTTGACATTATATAAAATTTAAACAGCATACATAGAGTGGAAATACATATAATGGATTTAGCGTTATATCTAATGAATTATTAGAATTGTGTTTATTTGATGATAATAATCATCTATTTAAGTAAATCAGGTAAAAGGTCTATATCTATTTAATATATTTGTGATTTATTTTTACAATTATAAGACACATTTTCATAAAAAAATAATCTACGGTAGCATCGACCATATGATACAGCTCTCTTGTTGTAATGTACGAAAGATGCAAATTTTATAAATCTAGTTTGAAAAGGAAAAAAAGACAAAAAATATACATCCGGCATAGATTATGAAACGCTGAAACATTACTAATGGTGTATTGTAAAGAAATTTCATTTTATTTTAAACAATGAAAGGACATTTAAAAAATAATAATAATAAATAATAAAAATAAAACATACAATATTGTAAAACTTCATTTTTTGCAATTAAAGTCGATATCCGGTAATGTGTGCCAATTTTTTCGCGCATACCATCTGTAGAACTTATACACACTACGTAGTATACTAAAAATGAGTTCCCTCGAGTGGGTATATGAATGTCAATATATTTTAATTATCGTAAAATCATTAAAATGCACCGCAAACCATAATGTTTTTTATGTGCTCATATAAACGAACTATAAATGCTGCACATTTCACTTTCAATAGCAAATATTCTCTAGAGAATTTCCATAAAATATAAAAATTATATGGAAATTCGAATGTATTTACATGAGTTAGAGGACGGCCAGATATACAGACAGTCAGACAAACCAAAGTTATACTTTTCAACTATGTTGGAAAAGTGTTTAAAAATAATAATGTAATATATATCAGTATAATATATACATTACTGAATTCAATGTTTTAAATGTATTAGACATATTTGACCTGTTTAATCAATGAATAAGTATATTTCAGTCATTTCTTTGTATTGCATTTATCTTTTCTTTGTTTAACTATTCACTTCATTTTGTATCATGCATACTACATGACAAGAATTGTTATATGTCTACCTGTGTACTTCAAGAAAGTACACAGATATACCCTTCAAGAAAGTGAGCGTTGTTGGACATTTGGAGTATTCATGTGTACAGGTTTCCCTAGTTCTTGTGTGCTTTTAGTTAGTGCGATTTTCAGTTAGTATTATTTTCAGTTAGTGCGGTGATTGTTTTCAGATGATTTTTTTTACTTGATTAGTGAGGGGAGAATTTCGATTTTGTGCGCAAACTGCGAAATGTATCAGGATTCCATTTTACCATCCAAACGGAGCCGAATTTTTTGGAAAATAAAATAGAAATTCCTCGATAAATGTGACTAATGGTGCAACAATCAGACGAATGCCTTTATTATGTGAAATTGAACTTAAAATCCACTTTTTAAAACTTCTTGATTGTCACTAATTAAATTAATTCACACGTTAATGATAACAAAATCTCACATAAATTAGACGTTTTTTTTAAGTTTAAAATCAAGCTATAACGTGTGAATCATTCTACAAAAAAGATTACTTACTTCTACAGTACATGGTATTCATTGTTGACAGAATATGTCAAAAGAATATTTTAAAGGTTTTACATAATAGAATAAATTTAAAATGTACATTTAAAAAAGAATGATGATTTGTGACTTTTTTATTTGTATTTTTAATGAAATGGGGTATATTTGTAATGTATACTTCGTTCAAAAATTAAATTAACTCTTTCCTTCGACGTTTATACAGACTGCCTCAAAATTTTAGGCCTCAGAAAGAAATGTCATTTATTAAATAGCAATACAAAATTTAATAAAAATATGTTAAACATTAAAGTGTGGGTCATACTACAAAAAATATTTCTTCTTCAGTGGTAGGCATTGTTGACATTGTTGACAGAATATATCACAAAAATAATTTAAAGGTTGTACACAATAGTACACATTGAAAAGGTATATTTGATGAAGAATGATGATTTGTGACTTTTTTATTTGTATTTTTAATGAATTGAGGTATATTTGAATACTTCAATCAAAACTTAATATAACTTTTACTTTCCACGTTTATACAGACTGTATCAAAAGTTTAGGTCCGAGCAGGAAGATTCGTTCATTAAACAATAATACAAAATTTGGGTTGAGCCACAGGATTGAGAAAATTCGATTAGTGGGGGTAATTTTTGGGGTCATTACGAGTGAATGCATTTCATTGTGAATGAAGGTTGAGACAGTTGAACAGTTAACAGTTAACGAAGTTGCAATGCTGGCAATATTTCACCAACATTGCTAATTTTGGTGAAAGATTTGCGACAGTGGCAAGATTTAGCAGAAAAATTTACTTTCAAGATTACTAATGCCAAAGCACATGCTTACCGTCAAATGAAAGAATGTGTCAAGTTTCCGAATTTTTACAAAATTATGGCGACATTTGGCGAACAGATTGGTTTTCAGAATCTGAAGGAATTTTCTAAAAATTCCCACTAACAGCGAGGATAAATGATTTGACCAATCAGAGTCCATAGAACGTTCTAAAAACGGAAATCAGCCAATCAGGTTACATTGAACTGATTGTTATATGTTGTACAGATAATTTGTTGTTATATCGTTTTGAACACAAAGGTAATTTTAACGAGCATAGCTCGGTCTTCCCGGATTGTTGTAAATAACTTAATGTAGAACTTTTTAAAAACAGCAAAAAATGTTTAACTGGCCCATGTATAAATACTTTTATACTTTTATACATGTATAAATACTAATATTCTTCTGGGAATGTCAAGTTTTTTCACATGAGTGTTATTTTTCAAAGTAATGTCAAACAAAATCATCAATCATAAACATTATTTTTTTTATTTTTGATATTATCTCTTAAATGATTACTTTATTAGTGTTAAACTACGAAAAATTAATAACAGAATACCTCTTTGCATTTCAATCAAATTAATTTTCTGTGTAATGTAAATCTTAATGTGGCAGTTCAATTAAAAGTGATTCATGCAGAAAGTTTCATTATTTTATTTTATTTTATTATTTAAGTTTAATTGAGGCTGCGAAAAGGTTTCTAAATCCCAATAGTTTGCCTCTTATTTATAGAGCGGCTAACTGTTGGAAAAAACAATCAGGTATCACGTTTTTATTTTATCAAAACCAAAGGCTTTGCACGCATGATTGAGATATGGCAAGTGGTATTTGTGTAACAATTAACATTAGGAGAAATTATACTTTTGCAAATAATTTAAATATTACTAAATTAAGTCATAATTTGAATAAACGTCATTTTTGTACCGCATTAGGTGAATGCGAGACTTGAAATAATAGAAAAATCGTCATTGCGACGCATTTGAATCAATATCCTTCGAAGAAAACAGATACAATGCAGTCTATTTGAAAACTCCGTTTATAAGCAACTGTTTAGTAGAAGAATTTTTAAAATCTGTTCAGTAGTTTCAGAATTTATTTTCTATAAAAATGAAACATTTCTTTTTACAATATTAAAGTACCTTTATGCAACATAAATATCAGAACACCGAGAAATAATAAGTGGGAAAACATTAGTTTACTATATTTAATTGTCATTTATGTACGACTAAAGGCTGAATATGAATTACTTCCTTTCCTTATTCAAAATCATGTTTCTTTATTACTATCATTTGAATTAATTATAATGTTTGCTCGTACCTATGTTTATCCCACTGCTCAGGAAAGTTATTCCTAACAACTATTTAATTTTACTTTTCTTTTAAATTAAAAATAAATTAAAAAAACAAATATTGTTCTTGTGCATCTATGTCTTAGTTATTTCTTTGCCAAATTTAAAGTTTCGAGGCTAACATTTTTTGATAAATCACAGTAAAAATTTAACTGTAGAACGTTTGCTTCCCATTTCATTAAATTGAAAATCTTTAAAATAGAGGTATCTTTCAGAAGAAATTTGCATGTCGAATTTAAAATTTATAGCCTCGACAGTTTGGGAGTAAAATCATAATTATAGAGCGTTTTCCAATAGTTTCTTTCTTTTAAATATCAAATACTTTGATGAACGTTATTAATGAGCATTTCTGTCTTAAAATCCATCACCATAAGGAGTTTCTTGCTCTTTGAATTAACAGATCCAAAGTAAACGGGATTTTAGAACATTTTTCATTTTATCAGGTCGTTTGTACAGAGATAAAATATAGCCGATTTTTAAGTTGAGAACGGCATCATTTTTATCCCAGGACAAGATTTGAAATCGTTTCTGTAGTACAAAAAAAAATCGTGATTTTAAACCCGTGATTTTAAAGGAAAAAGTTAAAAAAGTTATAAAACGTTTTTTTTTATAATATATATATATATATATATATATATATAAAGTTATATCTACCAAACAATGAAAAATAAATCGTCCTATCAGCTCCAAATAAATCATAATCACAAATCATCATGTGTTTTACGTTCCTGAGTGACAGTGTTATCCTGAAAGAAATTTTGGATTTAGTTTAGTGGGTCAAAAATAATTTGATTTTTAGAACTTTTCTATTCATTTCCCCATTTTAAATTTAGATTTTCGTTTAAGAAAAAGCCACTGTGTCCGAGCATTTGCAACTTAAAAGTAGCCCCGGTGTTGAATATCAATTTTCTATCCCTATTAATTCTGAATAAATCATAATTTAGAATCATAAACAACAATTACTAATAATTTCAATTTTTTCAATTTTTAATTTTATAGCAGCCATTCTTTGCGAGAGTTTACATCTTAAAAGAAACCACTATGCAAAATTTGAAGTTTCAAACCCAACATTATCACAGAAATTGCAATTTTAGAAAATTTTTAGTTCCATTTAAATTTCGATTTTTTTAGAAACTGTTTGGGTACGATCAGACCGCTTACGTATTAAAATGTTAATCATGTCTAATTTCAAGTTTCTATTCTAAAATTTATAAAAAAAAACCATAATTCAGAACGTTGTTCACTCATTTCAGCATTCTAAATTTCCAATTTTTTAGAAACCTTTCTTAACCGGCCATTATGTTTTAAAATTAACCACCATGCCAAATTTTAAGTTTCCAACACCAAAACTATGACAAATTTCGAAACTTTAGAACGTTTGTTTGGTCCTGTACCCTTTCAAATTTCGTTTTTTTGTTTTTTTAGAAACTATTTTTTACCAGCGTTTACGTATTAAAAATGACAGAATTGCCAAATTTTAAATTTCTATCCCTAGTAATCCCATATAAATCGTAATTTAGAATGTTTTTATAATGTTCACAGTTTTTTTTTTTTTTTTTTTTCTAAAATTCCCCTTTTTTTAATTGTCCTGATCCAGAATTTACGTCTTAAAAGTAACAGCATGTTAAATTTCAAGTTTATATTCCTAACAATTCTACACAAATTGTAATTTAGAACTTTTTCCACTCATTTCACACTTTTAAATTTCGAATTTTTTAGAAAACAGCAACCATGCCAAATTTGAAGTTACTAGCTTCTTCAATATCACAAAAAGGGCAAGTTAAGAATATTTTTTGCTCATCCATCTACTTGGGAAAAGTGGCTCTGACGTAAAATATACTCTATGTCGGAGCAGAGACTGCCACTTTTACTTTTGAAATCCGTTCGGTAGTTCTAGTAGTTTCCCCTACAAACAAACAAACAAGCACGTAAAAAAAGTTTCTTTTTTATAATATTAGTATATATATATATATATATATATATAAAACAAACTCAAAAAAGTACAATAAGGTATGTATTCAGTATTCAGCTCCTTGTGGCCGACTATTGAACATGTAAGCAGAATGCAATCCCCAAAGGTCGGCCCCTGGTGGCCGACTATTGGACATGCAAGGAAAATTAATACCCAATGGTCGGCCACATTAAAATTAATTAAAACCAATAAATTCATTTACTTTTTATACTCAAAAACATTGGTTTATTTACCCTGATAATATTCGAGCCTTATAATTTTAGAAAAAAAAATTAATACTTGCCATACTTAAAAAATTGCCATCAGTTAACAAAAAAATAGGTAAAATGGCGATTTCACCTCTATCTTGAAAAAAGTGGCTAATTACAAATTCAATAAAAATACCCACATTTCTTTGGTGATGGTTTATGACTTATGAAAGATGGCTGCATATAACCAAATTGTAATATTTCATTTAGAACCAAAAATAAGCTATTCCTAAGGCATTTAATCTCAATGTGGCCGCCTATTGGTACATTTACCTTATCTCAGAAGTTCAAAAATGTGGCTTAGCACTCTCCTGCCTCGACCTCCTCATTTGTAATACCGATACTTTTTTTTTACATCGATTTTTCAATTTCTCGATCAGTCTGAATATTTGTTACACTTGGCCGCTTTTGATATTATTATTTCCAGCACATACTTAATGTATTCCTTATTTTAAAGTTTTAAAATTCTAGAAATTTCTATACAGGGCATACATTTCGATTTCCTCTTTTGTTAAATCAGCAGCCTTTGACCTCTTAAATAATCAACGGAAAATTTAATATTGGCTATTATACTCCTTCACGTAAACCAGTTGGTTGGTTGGAAGGTTGTTTGATTAAAAACAATCGAGCATTTGTTAGCAGAATGTGCCTAAATTTTTGAGATTGTGGTTTTGTAACAAAAATATAAAAGCATCAATTTTAAATTAATAGTACTGACGAAATCAATGTAATATTTCCAATATGTTCCATTTCTATAACATTTAGAATATTTTACCTGTATATTCCATATATTTCTCACTTCAATTTTATTATCCTATCTTAGTGTGTGCCGAAACTTTTGAGACGGACTGTACAACCATGCATAATGCATGTGTTAGAGCAGATTTGTTTTTTAGCATTTCGTGTAGATATTTATGTTTCATGAGTTATTATCTTTTGAATTTAAAATATTCTACCTTAATATGAAACTTACTAAACGTAAAAAGATTTTTCTTCTCGACTCATAAATCAAATTTTGGACATGTTTTGAGGGAGTATTAGAAAGATTCAGAATTTAAAATCATGCATATTTTTTAACAAAATAGAAATAGACTTAAATAATAATCTTTGCTGGTTTCTTAAATTAATTAATGTTGTTTGCACTTTTCCTTAAGCAATTCTTTCATGCAATATCATACATTAAACAATTTTATTAGTTTATCTAATTAAATTTTCAGCAAAGCTGAATTTACGCTGGAAATTAATGAATACAACAAAGGATGTAAATTATCACTTACTATACAGCGTACAATCAACAGAGTGTAAAATGTCCAGACCGGGTATCGAACCCGGAACCCTTGGTATTAAGCACCACTGCTCTACCATTTGAACTATCTGGACAACATCCAGTCTAGCATTTCTCACTTTTTTATATTGGCAAGTCATGAAACATTGCATCACAAGATGGAAAGTCAATCATGAGCACACAACTTCAGTGACAAGCATGAGACAAATGAAAATCCTGAAAATTTAAATAAATATATATTCACCGATGCTAGGCTTTATTTGTCTCATGCTTGTCACTGAAGTTGTGTGCTCATGATTGACTTTCCATCTTGTGATGCAATGTTTCATGACTTGCCAATATAAAAAAGTGAGAAATGCTAGACTGGATGTTGTCCAGATAGTTCTACATGAATGAAACCGGGGACAAAAACTAGTTGCATTAAGAAAATGAAAGAAAATTCTTCCTGTTAAGTATAGCTGTAAATATTGTAGTAGTTATTGTAGTAACATAGCATACTACCAGGGATGGCATTAATCAATTACTGTTTCAGTTAATTAGTCGATTAAACGTTCAATCATGCGAAATTTAATCATGATGGATGTAATCATGATTGAAATTTAAAAAAGTAATTACCCTTACAATTTTTTCATGATTAATTCAATCGCGATTACCATAGACGAAAATTAAATATGGCCTTTTAAATATTTAAATTCCTTATAATCGCTTTTATTGCTATGAGGCTGTTATTAAGGGTCACTATGCGATTTTCCTTACTTAAAATTATAATGGGTCACAAAAAATTATCCAGATACACCCATGTCAAAATGTTTGAATCATTTAGGTTAGATTGGACAGTTGAGCCCTTTTTATAAAACTGATATAATTTTCTTTTGTAATTATTATATACAAGGGATTATCAAAGAACTAAATTTTCAATAAACTAATAATTGAAATAAAATTGAATCATGTTTATATCACAAAAAATGTTACGAGAAACTGAAAAAGAAAGAATATGGTATAAGCGAAATATAACAGTTCAATGTTGGCTACGCATCATAAAATTATAAGAATAAATCATTTCAGTTGCTCTTCATCTTTTTCCCCTTTCACCAAAATGAATATTTCAAACTTACTCATAAGTCAATTATTAGCGTTAATATAATCATAACATTTCAATAAATTTTACGCTCTGCATTTACATATTTGTAGACAATTTTTAAACATTTTAATGAATTAAAAAAAGATTCTGAATCATATAACTGATTTGATGTTACAAATGGCATTCAAATAAGCATACTAAATTATGATTATACCATTAAGAAGTTGCGTCAAACTGATAAAGAAACAATATTGTATAAGCTAAATGCAACAGTTCGATTTTAGCTTTAAACCATACTGTAGAAAAAAATCATCAGGGCTCTTTTTCTTCAAAACTGTCGTAAAAGGGGTAGCACAGAAGATTACACCGGGAAATTTAAAACTAATTTCCATTAAGTTAAGGACACCAATCAACGGACTCAATCAAGACTAGGGCTTTTAATACATCAGACGACCCCGTGGCTTCGAACGTATTCATTGCTCACACACTTGTTCCGCTGTGCTCATATCGTGCCACTATTGCCAGTGGGCTACTTTTTTTTAAATTCAGTTTTCTTGATTACCACCAGTTTTTTTTAAGAAAGTAAAATTTGCCTTACTTAATGAGAGATTAAGTAACGCAAAAAAAAGCGAATATACCATTTTAAAAAAGTGATGCCAATCAAACAATCTGAATGTTAAAAAAAGTAGCCCACTGGCAACACTGTATCGTACCTGAACCCGAAATTTCTGCTTAAAGTCAACCTGAACCATGACCTGAACCTGAAGTATCACACCCGAACACAACCCAAACTAGAAGAGAAAGAATATTAATCTATATTTGAAAAATATTATTATAAAGTAGTTTACAATTAAACCTCTAATATCAATTCTATCATTTTTGTATAAAAATGAGCCTATATACACTCATTATATTAAAATATATAGTTTGTTTCATTTGATAAATATTAAGGACTTTCGTTTGAAAAATCGGTCAACTCATGCTCGACCTCGAAGTGTGTAAGCCTAACCCGAAACCGAATCAAACCCCAAATATTTAAAGTGAAGCCAATCCGCAGGTTGGGTTAGGTAAAATTTGGGTACCCGATCAGATACAGTATTTTAGCTGGGAACCCAGGGGCGTAAAACCAGAAGAAACTTGAGAAAAAATAAAGAAAATAAAGGGGCTAAAGCCGGAAAAAACATGACGTTTTTAATCATTAATTAGATTAACTAATTAGATTGAGAATTGATTTAATCATTAATCGGAGAGAGGGATTGAAATTAAATTAATTATTAATCCTCAATCTATGAGTAGAATTGAAACGAAGTTCAATCGTCAATCTTTAGTCAGGATTAAACATTTAATAGTTAGTTTTCAATCGCTAATCTAATTAAAATTCTGCACCACCCTGTATACTACTATGCTTGCATTTATTTGTTTATTTATTTTGTAAGTGATAAGATTACAGAATAATTTAAATTACAGAAAGTTTAAATTTCATAAAGGAAAAAAAAAAGAAAATCTCTCAAAAACTTTTAATAATTATACATAAAACATGTAAATTTTTAAATACGAATATTCTGGGCTATATCACGTGATAAAATAATTTCAGTATCCATGATATTTGTAGGGAGTGAAAAATTTCATGGATCTGAACAAAGTGATAACTGTTTGTTAATATAGAAATTATTAACATAAATTCTTCGCAATTTACATAGGAATGTATCAATCAAATACATATATATTAACGATTAAGTATTTTTTGCAAGTCTTAGGTTTTTATGCAGTAATTTTTTTAAATATATCTTTCTCAGATATGACATTAAAAAACAATGATATCCTTTGACATCATCTTTATCAAGAAGCATAAAAATCAATATAAATTCTGCAATTATGACATCACAAGTACTTTTTATTATAAAATATACATAATCATTTTATTCAAGTGGAAGTATTCAATTTCATTTTTCATGATTTTTTGTGAATGTGGTTTATTTATTTATTTTTTATTAGCGTAATTTAAGATGATTCCTACTTTGAAATAAATAAAAATAATGTAATTATTTTTATGTAGTAAGTATTTTTTTAGTTTAAATTTATTTTAAAATAAAATAAATTATTTTTTCAATATCATTTTATTTTATTTAGCTAAAACTTTCCTTAGTGAGCTAGAATCAACATATTTGTATTAAAATAGCGTTGCTTATACGTAGGTTTTTAATACATATTTTTTTCGTACTCTATCACTTGCGCTAATTCCTCATAATAATTATGTTTGTCGCATAGTACAATTTTAAAGATAATTTTAGTAGAATACAACAAATGAAAAAAAAGGAAATCTTGTCACAATTTTTATAAGAAAACTCAAAACTCAAAACTAATATTCAAGAAGATATTTCAAAATTTAAATATTAAAATAATGCATTCGTCATATGTCTGATTCGACAAAACATATTTTCAAAAAATGAATAGATTATTTTCATGCGAAATTACATGATTTTAAATCATATATTTTCTGTTGTATTTTGAAATCGTTCATGTACAACAGCCTAAGTTACTATTTCTTTTCTTGCATGTTTTACTTAATATATTATTCAGATGCAGCATAAAAAAATTTCTTAAAATACATAACATATTTTTCAAAAGAAGGAATTCGATATCATAAAAAAATTATTTATATTTCTAATTTCTAATGCTAACTAAATCCCATTCAAAAACAATCTTCAAAGTATATTTACGATTACTTATTTTTAAGATCTATAAAAATAAAATTGCTGCATTCATATTCGCATTTATTTAAAGGGATATTTCATTTATTTATTTATTGCTTTCAATACATGTTTTGATAAACAATTTTTTACAATATACCTTTAATGCTTTATTAGTAGGGTTTGAAATGTAATAAAACGTGGCTTCAGCTGGATTGACGTGCCAAGTTTGATATTATTTTTTATTCTGTAGGTTTTGACATGTAGATTCCAAATATTGTAGGTGCCATTTTTTTCTTACACATTTTTGTTGTGATTTTCAACATGGCGTCCAAGATGACTGCCATTTTTTGACTTCTTTAATATTTGTGGCATATTATATGACCAGTATGTCAAATTATATGTTTTTGGGGTCAAAGAATACAAATCTACAATCAAAATAGGAGTAAATTGAGTTTTCCAAGAGTTTTACGTGATAAGATGCAAATAAAGCAAAATAAATATGAGAGACACTATATATATTAGTGTTTTAATAACCTGTTATACATTAACAAAATATTTAAATGAAATAACATAAATAATTGAAGATATTGAACAGAATTATTAAAAACAATTCTTATATGTATATACGATACTGGGATTTCACATATCCTCTTCTGAATCAATTTGTATTTGTGGTTATATCGATAGTCCTTTGTATTGTTATGGTCACTGCATTTGTAAAGGGTAGTACAAACCAGAGAATTTTTTTTAAACAAAGATAGATTGAATAATGCATCAACATTAGGTTCCCCAAGTTCTTGAAAAGCTGTTATAATATCCACACTGAAGATTGGGGTAAACTTTTATCCACTTCTCTTTTGAAATGCTTACAAATTTTCCTCCCCAGTCTTCACAAGTACATGAATGTAATATCTTTTACTAATAATTATTTTTCTGTGTTTGATTCCTCGACTAGTAACGAAATTAATTTCATTATTTACTAGATTACTTGAAACCAAATCAATCACAATAAGAAAATATCAGTATCTTGCAAATAGGCATCAATTTCCTAATTACCATGATGGTTCACTATATCAAGTACATGAGGAAGTATTATAGTGTCTACTTCTTCATGTGTATGGTCACATAAATCTGAATCGAAAACATTCATGTGGTTACTGTGTGACTTACTGCCAAAACAACTACACTTTTCTTCTCGCTAGCAGCAAAAACCTGTAGTAATTTATTTCTCAGATATTCGGCTATTTGTGATTATGTTTCATTGTGTGAGAGAAACATCAACGTCACAACAATTTTCTTCTCACTAGTAGCAAAAACCTGTAGTATTTTATTTCCGAGATACTCGTCTAATTGTGATTACGTTTCATCGTGTGAAATAAACGTCTTGAATAATACCAACGCTATACTGGTACTATTTGTAATAGTAAATCCAATAGGTTCTGTCTCTCCCAATCGTTTCTTACGAGTTTGCTCCTTCAATGAATGCTCAATTTATCGGTCAAATATTATTTCCCCCTCAGAATATTTGGAAATGTTTTGCATGACACTTGCATATTCGACGACGGGGGTTTTGAAGGAATCATTAAAGGATCATTCATCCCTATTTTATCATAACTCTCATCTTGACTAATAACTAACAGCAGAGTAACTTTCGTGTAGAGTTATTTGACCATAAGGAGAATTTTCTTGGAAATAAATATTGTCTATTGCAAACGTTACATTGTCATCTTCTTTGATAAATGGTGGAATACAAAATTCTCCGTTTTTTTAATACTCGTTCAGAAACTGCTGAAGCCTACCCGTTGTTCAAGTTGTACTGTGTTATCATAGCTGGATTCAATTTTTAACTGAGACATGGTATTAAACAATTCTTTGCTTCTCGTTTTTTTTTTTTTGTGAACAGCCAGTGATAATCCAACTGATAAAGGTGTCTCATTCCTATTTAGAAAACATAATTCTGACTTTGACTGATATGTTACTTGTCTGTCAGTTTGGAAGCTAACTGCATTGACAGCACGCTTAACAAACGACACAGTTTAGAACTACGACCTTCTGTTAACTTTCGGTCTGTTGTTCCTGCTATAACCCATTTTATAAATGAAGAAAGTTTGAGAGGAGGTCCGTAATAAATCATTCAACTATTAAAGTTCTAATTATCGCTACAACTAACTACCTTTCTCAAAATATCTTCTGCTTTTGGAAGGCATTTAATATCTACCTCTTCACTACTTGAAGTTTCGTGGAGATCTGTCACTTTTTCTGACAATAATTGCGTGTTCCCTATTTGTTCACTTTCATATGCGCGATGAGATTTAACAAACTCTTCTACAGGAATATGTTTGCTTATCAGTTGTTTCAAGTGCTTCTTGTGTATTCCAGTTGCCTTAACTATTTCATACTCAGAAAATAATGTATTTAATTTTCATTAACTGCATTTATTGTAATAATTGTTTCAGAAGACAGGGATCTCTAAACAATATTCACTATGCCAATATTAGAAATCAAGTAAGCATTACTATTAGGAACTTCTTTCTTTTTTATCTTTCATTGACAAGTCCTTTCTTCATGGTGAGGCAGTCACAATGATATGTTATATCCACAGCCGTGCAAGCAAGTGGTTCATTTATCATTGACAGCGCTGCATGAATGTTATTATTTTCTGTATTTCCTTTAATGAATAGGAATGTATCTCCCATATTTTTAGTAGAAATAAAAAGTAATTCACCCTCGTTCAGTGTTGTACATTGAAATATACACCGCTTCTCTTTAACATGTTCAAGGTTTCGTGTAAATATAGAATTTTCACTACCATCATCCATCTCCAATGAGGATGTTGAAGGACGACCATCTTTTTGTGACATGGGTGAAGATTCATGAAATCATTTTTAAACTCTCTGGAATTTTTGAACATGTACAATTTCTTTGTAGCAGGAACTATTATATCGGGACAAAACGTACTCATCTGCTGAGAGTTGACACAGAGGAGGTAATTTTGACTCACCAAATTGTGCTCGTTTCGAATCATATTCTTTCAGTTTTTCTATATTGTCTATTCCAGGTTTTCCACCTTTCAAGCACACTAGAAAATTCGTTGTGCATTTACAAATTTTAACGCAGTCACTAATATGAGTAAGTATCTCGTAGGGAACATATAGCTTTCATATCTGCAGCAAAGGCGAAAACAGGCAATATTAGTAATTTTGTTAATAAATTTATAAATAACTAATAAATAACTCAATTTACGCCTATTTTGATTGTAGATTTGTATTTCTTGACCCCGAAAACATATAATTTGACATACTGGTCAATAATATGCCACAAATATTAAATAAGTCAGTAAATGACAGCCATTTTTGATGCCATGTTGAAAATCACCTTAAAAATGTGCAAGAAAAAAATGGAACATAAGTTATTTGGAATGTACAGGTCAAAACGTACAGAATAAAAAAGTAATATCAAACTTGGCACGTCAATCCAGCTGGAAAACATTCAAGGCCTTATTATATCCATTTTAACCATTTCGCGACAAGTACCGTAGACGGTGCAAAGATTCCTTGAATTTGGAAACCAATTTTTTTAACAGAAATTTTCAATTTATTTAATCACAGATTTCATTGCACCGAGGATGTGCAACATTGGCCACAGGTGCCTCGTGTGAAACTATATTCGAAAAGCGATTAAATAATATAAAAAAAAATATTCCTAAGAGTGGTGCCGGAAAATAAAAATATTTTTACTTGAAGTTCCTCCATAATAGGTTAAGAGGGGATTGCGGTGTTAAATAAAGATCATTTTTGTTGTTTTTCGGGGGAATAAATTAAGAAATTATTTTCAATCGTAAATCAACATAAAATAAAGAAACTACAGTGGAACTCCAGTTATACGTTTTGTCCGGAACCGGACAAGGAAACGTATAACTCAGTAAAACGTACAACTCAATACTGGAACCATTTTTTAAATATATCTTGAAAACTTTGATCCGCTGAACATTTTGTTACCTTTTATATTGAAAAGAGTAGTTTCCTTAGTAGTACTGCACCCATGGCTTTCGGAAATGGAACAGAGTAGAAAAAAGTACACATGAATTATTTTATCAGAAAATCTTTATTAAAATTATTTTTAATACACATAGAGTACTTAATAGAAATCATTGGAATTGCCTTGGCATTGTAAATCTTTTATCAAAAGACATTTCAATAGTTTACTGAATCTTGTTGAAATAATCACTAATCTTCGGTTGCTTCTTTTCGGCAGAGCCGACACTGAACAGAGAACTTTGCATTTCTGTTAATAATCATCCTTATCATTACTGCTTTTATTACTGACAAACCGCTTTATTACGTCGAAAGCTCACACAGCAGCTGTGAAGTTTGAGTGGGATCTTTCAAATCAGACTCCTCGAACGCGTCGTCAGTGTTTCTGGTTTCAAAATGTATAAATGAAAAAAAAATTCGTCCGGGGACGCAAAAACGTAACGTATAACTGAGGGAAATGTGTAATTCAAAACGTATAACTCAGTTAATTTTTAATGGCAAGCGGTCGGGACCGCTGAGTTGAAACGTATAACTGAGGGAAACGTACAACTCAGGTAACATATATCTGGAGTTCCACTGTATAACAATAATTATAGATTGCTCGTTTGTCAAGAAATAAATATTGAAAATAAAAAATTTATGCGACTGAGCAAGCAAAATATACAACATGTAAAAAAGCTGACATTGATATACTTTTTTCTCGAAAACTGCTAAAGAGATTTCAATACTTAAAGAAAATAGTTTCGGCAGTAGCCAAACTATAAACTGTTCGTTCAGCAAAGAAGTATAACAAAAAATATATTAGTCATTTTAATTTCTTTGTTAAATTCGAGAAACAAAATCTACGTTTTTTATTAAAATTAACATGACTATTGCATTTTTTATTTTTATGTTTTGCAGACCGATGAATTTATACGAGTAGGAATTTTTCAAAATGTGTCCATGTCTGGAATCAGACCCAGAATATATAGCCTTAATTTTCATTGTTCTTTCAATTGAGCTAACTAAGCCAACACAATTTCCCCAGACAACTATTTGGTAGATACATCTGGTCTGCTGTTTGAAACAACTCGACAGAATAAAGTGCTCGTAAAGAAACTCCAATAAACTATATATACATAATTATGCTTTTATTATTTCAACACAATTAAAGTGCTTGGTAAATAATCCATGCGGGTAATAATTTTCCCACTGAATGCAAATGTGTCCACGCTGGGTCTCGAATCCAGAAACTTTGAATTTAATTGTTAATAAGAGTTATCTGGACGACATCCCAGCCAACACAATTCATTCAGACCATTTGATAGAGATATCAGGTCTGTTACTTGAAACAACTCAACAGAATAAATCTAAGGTTCTGTGTTCGAGTCCTGGTCAAGACACATTTTGACTCAGTTATAAAAATTATTACTCGTGTCATTTATTTATCAATCAGATTGATTGTGCTAAAAATTTAAAAGTGTAATTACGTATGGATAGTTTATTGGAGTTCCTTTAACTGCGGTTTATTCTGTCGAGCTGTTTCAAATAACAGACCTCATGTATCTACTAAATGTTTGTCTGAGTGAATTATGTTTGCTGTGATGCTGTCCAGATAGCCAATTGGAAGAAGATTGGTAATTAAAGATAAAATTGCGGGTTCCGGTCCGACCTGGACACATTTTCACTCATTTAGACAAATTACTTCTAGTATGGTTTATTTACTAAGCAGTTTGATTGTGTTAAAATTATAAAAGTCGATTAATTTATAGTTTATTTACTACTGAAACGGTATAAAATAAGTATTGAAATTCCTACCGTATTTTCGAGTAAAAGAGAACTAACGGACTATTCTCAACCTTAAATTTACGTTTGTCCTCGTAAAATAACTTCCAAAAAAGAAGTGCATTCTCTATTTAACGAACTTTTTCTCGTGATGTAACTTTTTTAACATTGAAAATTCATATTTAATGCGTATAAGTATTATTAAGTATACTTCTATGTATTAAATATGAATTTTGAATTATCGATGCTGGATTTCCTTTGATCTCGTGTTCGCCCCAGGGTTGGTGGCTCATGGAAAAAAAATCCATCTGGTGCTGCGTTTGTAGCCTTGCCAACATCTTATAGCGAGAAAGTTCCAGGCTGAGAACCTTTCCCAAGTCGTTCAGTTGGAAGAACATCAATGCGCTATACTGATGACCCGGATTCGAGTCCCGGCTTGGGTACTTTTTCACTATGTTGGCATACTCCTATTAAGCAATTAAAAAAACTTATGTATCTGTGTTTTAAAAGAAGTGTTATAAATTTTTAATTTATTACTTTTTATACTTTTTAAATTATGTATCTATGTTGTAAAAGATTTGTTATAATTTATTTGAGTTTTTAAAGCCAGTTAATATTTTCTTTTGTATTACTGGTGTTTGCGTATTTTCCCTTTCGCTATATCGATTCCCGGTTTCCCCAAGTTTCCCGTTGTCGGAGTATGTACGACTATAAAAGGAAAGTGCCGCTTTGATCCAAGGAACTCAAATATTATATAAAAAGTGGGTGTTACAATTTGAAAAACGGGAATCGGTGACATTTTATTATGCAAACAATCCTTAACGACAAATATAAATGTATGCAACTCTACAGAACATCTTACGAATTACAATGTGCTTTTTGTTTAATTCTGTGCGATTTAGGTAACCTTCGTTTGGATTCTGGGAATTTATTTGGAGAGGGCAGAAGGTCGGGTACTGTACCTCCTGTTAAAAAAAACGAAATAACTCCAGTTCCTTTTTTTTTTTTTTTTTTTTTTTTTGTCTTGAAGTAAAATCACAACAAGAGTGCCATTAAACTCGGAATACTATATAATATATACTATATTCAATATACTATATTCAAAAATACAAATGCATTTTTTGCAAAAGCCGTCGTCTACATAGAAAAACAGTAGTTAAAATGTTTCTTATAATTTAAAAAAATCGTTGAAAAATCTTGTGTAATCAGTAAATACATGAGGTATTTATACGGAATTCAGAAAATTCTTTAGACTTATGCTTTCAAGTTTTTGGTGTATAAGAAATTAAAAAACAAAACATAAAAAGAAAAAAAGAAGGATGTTATTTAAAGACACAGACGTTTTCTTTCTCTGTAAAATCATTTAGCAAGGTTTAACACAGCCTGTGTGTTGATAAAACATTTTTATTATACACACATTGATGTTTAGTTAATGGATGTATGACACAACGATTTCAACAATGAAATTTAAAATCAGGATTATCTTCTCAAGAGAGAAATAAAGAGAACGATTGATGCATATGGATTTATATTTAAAATTAACCCTTTGACAGTTTATCCCGCGATTTCACGTGCAAGACATTTGTAAAAAAAATTATATAATACGCAATTTTTGGAGCAATATATATATTTTTTAATTCCATAGTCAAAAGGTGAAAATGCAAATTATAAATTGACTACCTATTTTGTACCTGTCAATTAACAATAAATGCTACGCACGCCATATACAATAGAAATCATTTTATGCAGCTCCTCAGGAACGCATGTTCATTTCATTATGTTTCAAATAGGTCAGGACGGTCAGGCCGATAGAAAGTCAAATGGACAGTCAGGTTGAACGTAATTACACATGAAAATGTTGTTGACATCTGTAACCTCTTTTATGAATGGTTGTGAGAATATTTTCATTTATACTGAACGTAAAATTGTATTTCTCGTCTTTAATAAAACAGATCTTTTCCTTCTTCATGTACACAAATCAAAAATCAAAATTTACATGATAATTATTTAGAGAGCATATGCATCTAAAATAAAATCTTTAACATAAATAACTGTGGAGATTTTGTTGAAGTCTACGCTTTAGAGCATATAATAATTTTGTCTTTTATGGTAAAAATCAAAAGTATATTTTTCGTCTTATTTTAAAATAGATTATTTCCTTCTTCATATAAGCAAATCGAAAATCAAAATTTATGTCTCAATTTTTATCAACTATATGAGTTATTGTGAAATATCTAAACAAGACACTTTTTGTGTTCAACAATACACAAATGTCTAAATAAAATAATGCGCGAAATACAACAAAATTACATACATAAGAATCGTACGTTTTCCGTCACATATCCAAACTTTATATACAAAATGTAATAAGTTACATTTTTCATGCTGTACCTAATATATATTTATAACATACACAATTTAAAATGCAAAATTGACACATATAAGAAAATATTCGAAAGAACTGTGTTGAAATAAAAGCTTTTTTGCAATATATAAATGCACTATAAAATATTTTGCGTAGTTACAGTATTACTATTGAAATTGCGTCTTTTTAGCACAATCTTTA
Organism: Maratus michaelseni; assembly: GCA_963931845.1. Taxonomy (NCBI): domain Eukaryota; kingdom Metazoa; phylum Arthropoda; class Arachnida; order Araneae; family Salticidae; genus Maratus; species Maratus michaelseni. Next base: position 242,724,813 of record OZ007591.1, read on the forward strand.
TTTAAAGCAAAAGCATGTCCATGAATAACGCTGACGCCCTATGGACGGTGGCTACACCTGACAAATAAATTTCGCTTTGCAATTTTTTTAAACTTTTGACCATCGCACAACTTCAACGTCCAATCGGGGGGCAAAAGTTCTTTCAAATGCAATTTACTTGAAACCTTTGACCCAATTTATCGATTTAAAAAAATCTATTAGTTTTCAATTAAAAATAGTTTTTAACCTACGTTCTGTAACTCGGGAACAGCTTATTTCATCTATTCAAATAGACAAGACGAGCAGATAAAATGCTGTCCTCTGATTACCTGGTGGAATTTTGTCACTATAGGTTTTTTTTTTTTTTTACTTTGGTAGAGCAATGTGAAATACGCAAAGATAATTTTTTTTAAAATTAAGGTATAAATTTAAATAATTTATGATCTGTTTATATTGTAGTCAGAAATTAGTTATTTATGTGCAATTACATGCCAACTATATAAACAATGCTGTTTTACATCTCATAATATTTCTCCTATATTAGAAAGAATTAACAAATATAAAGAATGTAATGTATACAATTTTCATGATTGAATAATTGATTATTTACACAAAAAATATTTTAAACCAGAAAAAACTAGTATGCTGTGGCCATTAGAAAACGTTTTGCTATATAATCAGTTAAACGATTTAACCCCTTAACGGCCGTACCCAAGATATTCACGGGCTGTGTAGGATGCTTTTTAAAAATTCAGATTGCTTAATTACCACCTGTGTAGAATACTTTCTAAAAATTCAGATTGCTCGATTCCCACCAGTTTTTTTAAAACAGTGCAACTGGCTTTATTCGGTGATTATTTTATCTGCTAAAGGGGACAATTTCTACTTCAAAAAAGTGGGGGCAATCAAACAAGCTGAAATTAAAAAAAAATAGCCTACACTTATCGGTTGGATCCGATAAAGAATTTTATCCGTTAAAGGATTTTAAATAGTACACGAAATTGTAAAAAATCACTCAGTTTATAAATGGTCTTTTCTACAGTTTCAATCCCAAAATGGTTTAAAATAAATAACTAAAACATTCTCTACACAACTCAAAATTATGCTTATTCTTCAAAAATAGTCTCTCCACAGTTTATTCTTACACCGTTTAAACCATGAGTGGTTCTGTAAATAATGGGGTTAAAATGGGTGAGACTAATATGAATGGAGTTCATAATACTACTAACCACGTTCAATAAATTGCATCAATTGGTTTTGCACCAGAATAGGAATCGTTCGGCAAGCCTAGGATAGCAGCGTCCTCTGTTGAGTTATCAAAATCAGAAATGAATTAGCGTCTATTTATGTAAATGCTGACCAGAATATAAAGTTTGATGAAATTCAGTGCATTAGTTCTTGCGTTATAACGATCGCAAGAATCGTAAAAACTACATCGCAGCAGCGTCACCTGTTGGGCATTTATAAATAATTAACATATTTATACATAAAAAACAATAATCAAGAATTTTTTTATAAAAACACCACAAGTTCTCTTAAAATCATTTATCATTCAGACTGACGCAATGAATCACATAAACATATTGAATTAGAGGCAGTTATAAGTAAAATTAGCAGAATACAAGATTTTCCAATAAATTAAATATTTAATTTATACATTTATGACATACCCCCATCTAAATTTGAAAATACTTTTTTGCTAGTCACACCTATTAAACATTGAAAAATGGAGATTAAATATTTAACGCGACTTGACGAATAAACCCCCAGACACACTTTTCTCTAGATGAATGTTTACTATTAATGTGAACAACAACAACAACAACAAAATTCATATCTGATGTGTGAAAATGTGTGTATGTTCTTTAGAGTTTCTTATAAGTACTGATGTACTTAGTATAAAATTTTAGAAGTAGATTAAGATGTTTGCTTAGATTAGGATCTTTTTAAATATATCATTAGTCCAGAGGTGCCACTGGAAACAAATAATTTCGAGAATTTCCTATATGTTTTTAGCAGTGCGCCCGTACGCAGGTGTGATGCTTTTTCATAATTCTATTTTGTTTTCAACAAAACTATGCAAATGCGGTCTATAGGCAAATGTAGAAGGTACGTCGGTTTTTAGGGTATATATATGTGCCCATATAATATAATTGTTTGTGTTTGTGTTTCACATGGTTTGCATCGATATTTCGAATAAATTATGGTGTATATATATAAACCAATTATTCCCCTTGTGTTGATGTTCCAAACAAATATTTTCGGGGCTTACTGAATGTTTTTCGTAATCAGTAAGTACTGAAGTATAGTGCTCCTTCAGAATTCATTTGTGTATGCAACGAAACTATGGTAATTCGGTGCATATGCAAATTCAAAATGTATGTCGATTTTTACGGTACATATATATATATATATATATATATACTATATTTCCAATGATGAGCGGTCACTTGCGATTTTAGACGTTTTGTTAAATATCTGGAAATATACAGAAAGAAAGGGACAGAAATCACCTGTGGGTGCACCAACCAAAAAAAGGCATAGGTGATACAACCTCCCACAGCGGATCCCCTCCGCCGCCAACGAAACCCAGCCAAGACAACAGGCCCGGATACAACGGGCAAATAATGTGGAGCAAACACAATACATAGTCGACAAAATGTCAACAATACAGTAAAACAAACCAACTAACTATTATCTAAACTATATATTAGCTAAAACTAAAAAGAAACAACTTTATAGACCATTGGAGTTACATTGGTCTTTTAAAAACTAAAAATTATTCTGTTAATACGTCAATAGACCAAATAAACTTAAAAATAAAACTAAATTAAATAAAATTAAAAACAAAACAGAATATACAGCACAAAAACCTAAAATAAAAAAATAAAAAAAACAGCAAGTCTCTGTCAAAATTAAAACTGATGTTTATCACTGCTAGAGTTCAAAAGTCATTAGCCAGTTCATAGTAGTAACAAGAAGAAAAACTATCACTCTCCAAAGCAGAGTTCAGCATAAAATCAACACCAGCAGTTCACTACTAGAATAAAAAATGAGTTCCATCCATGGCAAAAGTCCGTCTAAAAATGACACCAGTATCTATTCCCAACTAGAAGTAGAGGCATTCTCGAGATGATAAACAATCAAACACATAATGTTCATCATGAAAAAGCACTGTTTAGATAAATACTGTGTTAAACATAGAGAGCATCACCCAGTTAGTTATTCACCAAACCTTCAGCAAATAATATAATAAAAAGTAAACAGCGGTTTATACAACGAATAACAAGACTTCCCAAGTATGAGTAGAAGGACAAATACCCAATAGTAAAGTTAGCTATACTGTTATATATAATTAAAATCTATATTTTATAAAAGAGTACTTTCGTTCAGTTTATTATAAATATCACATAACTTCCTATAATTCTGTTTTACAAAAAGAACACTAGCAAAATTTTTCCTAAGTGTCTTTCTCTTATCAAATATAAAATTATTCTGAATAAGTTGGCATTTTCCAAACAGATAATGTACTACAGTACCTTGTTGACCACAGACACATTTATCAGTCTGCATACGGCCGATTTTCTTTAAATAAAATGGGAAACTGCCGTGTCCCGAAAGGAAATATGAAATTAATTTTCCACTACAGACAAAGTCACTATTAACTTTATTGAGAACGTTATACGTGTCACGACCCTTTTCCGAGGTAGTCCATCTGTCCTGCCAGGAAAGTTGAACATGATGCTTACAATAAATATTACAAACTGAACGTGGGTATGGTATTTTAATCGTTCTATTTTATGCCTCTTGATCTGTTGCAACCTTAGCCAATTGGTCTGCACGCTCATTTCCAAAAACACCTACATGAGCTTTAACCCAAACTAAATTAACAAATCTGTCGGGATTGCACAGAAGTTGGTCAAAAATTTCTTTAATAATGACATTTGTTGGGAAAATATTCTGCAACGCGTGGATTGGCGATAGACTGTCAGTTCTTATTTCCAGAAGTTTAGCATCAGAGAAAGTAAAAAACCACTTTAATGCCTCATTAATAGCTGTCAGTTCAGCTTGATAGACCGAATTATGCGCTCTAAGATGAATTTTATCATAAAAAATGAACAAACCAGCCTTGCAAACCGTAAAAGCACAACCTGTACCTTTTCTGTTTTAGAGCCATCTGTATAAATGATCAATCTGTCTTCACTGAAGTCTCCAAAAGGAAAAGCAGGATCAAAAGTCAAATTTTGTAGTTTATAATAAAAGGGAAAATCAGAAGTCTTGATCAAGGGTGAGATATCGCTACTAGTAATCTCGAAATTCTCCACTGACAAAGAGCTATCACCATTAAGCAATAAATACTTCAAATTTCTATATTTCAAGTCGATTTCAATAGGAGGAATACCACTTAAAACACATAAGGCTTCAGTGGAGACTGTACGGTATGTACCAACTATAGATAAAAGACCAACACGTTGACATGAACTAAGTCGCCGAATAGCATGGACGCGAAGGTCCGGAAACCATGCCGGAAAACCATATGTTATTTGCTTGTCTATTACAACCTGATACCACATTTTACGCAATGATGTAGAGGAACCCAGATCTTTGCAGTTTGTCTTCTTAAGACTCAATGCAAACGAAGCGACCTTTTCCCTAACAGCAGAAAGATGATCTAACCAATTGAATTTAGCATCCATGATAAAACCTAAGTATTTGATATTTTGTTTCACTGGAACTGAAGCATCACCTAATTTAAAAATTGGGTTACGGTTACTGAGCGTAAACTGGCCAAAAAGCATAGCTTCACTTTTCTCAGAGCTTAACTGTAATTTGTACTCCGAACAGATTTCAGTAAAAAATTCCAATCTATTATTAATTTTATTTTCTAAACTTTGTCTCGTATTAGATCCTACCAGAAGTACAAAGTCGTCAGCATATGAAACGATATTCTCATCCATCGCTGAAAAGCATTTCAAAATGTCATCTGCAACAATTAACCACAAAAAAGGACCAAGGCAAGATCCCTGTAGACAACCGAGGAACGAGGTGAACCATTTCACTCCATTAATACTTCTGAAGCCAATTTGGCGTGATGATATATAGTTTTTGAGAACTGATTTTATGTAAATATCCAGAGGAAGCTTCTCTATGACTTGTGCCAAAATGTGCCATGACATGGCGTTAAACGCACCCTGAATATCTATAGAGATCAATGAACAATATTTATTTGATAATAAGATCCTTTTAACCATTCTTTTTACCTGTACCATAGCAGAAGTTGTGCTGAGACCTTCTCTAAAACCGAATTGACCCTTATGAAAAAAGTTAATACTTTCCTGTCGAGTCATGACGCGGAGCTTTATCAATCTTTCATAAATTTTCCCCATAATCGGAAGGAGAGTAATAGAACGATAGGATCTGGCGAGATTGGCCTGCCTATTGCGCTTCCTAAAAAATACTACTAAGCCTTTCTTCCAAAATTTCGGAAAATAACCAAGACTGAAACACTTATTAAAAAGATTTAGCATCAAATCTGTAAAACGATGACAGACATTTTTTATTATTAATGCGTCTAAGTCATCGAAACCAGGAGCCTTACCATTTTCTTGTTTTGTCAAAACAAAGAGCAATTCACGGCGGGTAAACTTGTCCAATGCACAGTCAGGAATCAATGGAGAAGATGGTTCAAATTCAAAAATATTCTCAGGAACTTTATCCACTTTAAAATGTTCTTTCATCAAAGTAAGTACTACATCATCATGGGTATCAAAAATTTCCGAATCTTCCAAAGTTGAAAAAACCAAATCCGTATGTCTGATCTGTTTATTGGAGATATATTTAAAAACACTGCCAAATTTGTCCGCAGACTTAGCGCAGAAATCCATCCATGACTTCCTTTTCGCTATACGAAGACTCTTTTTATACAAAGCTCGTGCCGACAAAAAAGACTGTTTATATGCTTCCTTTTCTGGGTTCTTTTTTGACCTCTTTAGAGAGCGTTTACCTTATTACGTTCAATTTTAAGGTCCGTAGTATACCAATGTGGGACTGTTATTCTTGAGATCTGACCCCTTTTGAAACATTTTTCCGTAATAGACATCAGCTTTTCGTAAAATATATTTATCCAGTCGTCTAGTTCAACCGATGAATCAGCTATATTCAATGCATTATTTAAGAAAGTTTTTTCTTTACTGAATAACCTATTGAATTTGTTAAATTTTTTATTTTTAGTTTTAAATCTTGTGTTGCAACGTTTGCTGGCAGACAAATCCAATGTGAACCTAATATATCTGTGATCAGAGTATGAAAAATTATCTGTATCTACACACCATGATGAAATTTTTTCACAAATCTCTGTTCCACCAATTGTCAAATCCGGACGGCCCTTTTTTTATCTACAATCCAAGAATGAGGAGCCTCAGGGTCGTTCATTATAAAAAGACCATTCGTAACCAAGTGTTCCATAAATTCCTCCGTTCTTGTGTTTTCTCTTGAATATCCCAAATCCTTAATTTGTACATTAAAATCACCCGCTAATAGAATCTTCCCGTAATCAGGAAATACTGCAGACCATGCTGTACAATCAGTGTCAATATTTGATGAGGGCGAAGAATACTGAGAGCCAATAATTATATATCCACCATCTTTAAGACTCAAGTTAACAAAAATAGAATTATCAAATTTAACTGTGCTGATCACTGTTTAATTGTTATTTGTAAATACGATAGCTGCGTTATTGTTATTAGAAAGAAAAGTAGACCAAGAAGAAGGAATAGAACTTAGTTTAGAGTTAGATATATGGGGTCCTGACAGATAATACAATCAATGCCGAAATTAAAAACGTAATCCGCCAAAGCATCGTTAGCATCCACACTTCTATGTAAGTTGATCTGCAAAAAGCTCAGCTTCTCTTCATCCACAAGACCAGAAGTCGTGACAGCCGAGGTGCCCTTACAACCGGGGGGAAATCAGAGAATCACGATAAGACTTAAATGAGGGACAGTTCGGGCTATCTGCTCTATGATCAGTTTCTAAGTCTTTTCCTGCAAAGTAACAGTTTGGACATTGATCTTGCTTTGCTTTACAATCCTGGATTCCATGACTGCCCGAGCATTTAAGACACATCTGTTCACCTTGGCAACGCCCCGACATGTGGCCGAATTCTTGACACTTAAAGCATCTGATAATGTTGACATGTTCAACCACTCTATATCGTTCGTAGTCTATACAAATTCTTTTCCTTAGCAAAAGACCTGCCTTTGTTTCTTGATCCACATCTACAAGCCAATTTACTTTTCCAGCACGGGTTTCAATTTTTCTTGCTATCCTAAATTCACTTCTATGTTCTTGATACAATTTCTCTATAACCGCCCACACATCATCCGATAACGACGGATCCTTAAGTTTCTGAGCCAATCCACAACCAAAGTCTCCCACCAGACCGAAATCCTCTAAGATTCTACCAAAGTCTTTTTTAAATAAGTCTTCATCAACTGATGTATCGACACTCAATACCAAAACGCGTTCCCTTTTCCTAAAAGGCACAACAATCTTAGCCGAACTCTTAATTTCCTCCGAGCCCTGCAACACCTCTTTCATCACCTCTGCCTCCCTTCTTGATTTCATTTTCATTATCACCTGACCTGCTTTAGTGACTATGACATCACCAGGTGAAACAGGCGATGTATTCTGTTTACAGTGATTTTTAATACTTTGTTTAAAAACATCTAAATCCTGTTTAGGATCCACTGCCGTAATAATCACTGCATGATCCTCTATCCGACTCTTCTTCTGCGATGGAATAGCCGCTGCCTCTTCCTCCGCCGTAGTAACCGACTTTCTCTCAATCTTGTCCAACAAAGCCCGGTATTCAGCACTTCGCCCTTCGTTTTCCTCAATTTTCGTTTTTAACACTACGTTCTCCTTAAACACTGCGATAGCTCTCTCTGAAATATAATCATGAATCTTCTTAGTCGATTTAATAACACCTTGCTTGACCTTTGATTGACCGGTATTCTTATTTACCAAGTAATCATAATATGTAGCGAACAATCTCAAAGTTGCCACTGGAAAATCCAATTTATCCAAATCCTCAATCAATCCATCTAAGTCATCCATAATTAATCAACTTTGACAAAACAAACACAAAAGAGACGCAAATCTGAACACCTAACTACAAAAACAAAAGGGCAGTCACAATAGGAACAACAAGGCCAAAGTTAACCAAAAGGGCAAACACAATGTGAATAAACTTTCAGCTTATATGTAAGCACTCCAATAGGGGTGCGAACAAAACTAATGATTCAAAAGTCAGATGAGCAGAATAAACGAAGGAACTAATAACCTCCAAAGCAGTACCGAGCAGAACAACACGCCTACACTCAACTATATACAACGACACCTCCCCAAACAAAGTACTTCAAAGATAAATAAACGTAACTACAGCAACCACAAGGACTAAAGCACCCAAAAACCTCTACACGTTACACGGCCTCAAAACTATGACGTCAATAATTCCCGCCAATCATAAATTAACACAATCTAACAACAGAAGCAAAAAACAACTCTACACAACAATTATTAAACTGACACGATATCAACAACGACTTATGGCGGCCATTTAACAACACCACGGAAAAATACAAGAAAACACTTGAAAAAACAGGAACTCAGCAACAAAAGTGGATAAAAACTAACAAGTAAGTAACATTTAAGTATATTATAGAAGTAAAAGTAAATAAATTTTAATATTAGTGAATAATTAGCACAAACAAAACACTGACTGAATGGCAAGCCGTTCAAGTCAGCGTGAAAGAAACTAAGTCCAAAAATGGACTAAATAGCACTAAAAATGTTAAGCTAAAGAATAGAAAGCAATATAGTTAGTCTAATTAATGAAAATACACAGTGTAATCAGCAAAAATTTAAATAAATACCGTATTATAAGACTTTGTCGTGGAGCTCCAAAAATAAGTGCGTCCGACATCAATGGCGGTCGAAGATCTCCTGGAAAGATACATGAGGAATTATCCTGAAACTTCAGGAGCAACAACATGATAGACCTCATTCCGCGAAGATTTTTTCCCGAAACCCCAGAAGGGGCCGTCAACAAATTGAAGAAAAACGAATATCTTTTGGATAACTCTTTAAAAACTAATATTGCAAAAACATTCAAACTGTAGATTATGATTAAGTGGCTTATTGCAATAATTTGGGTTCATTTTTATGAAGATAGCATGTATGTGAACTGGAAGAGAAATTCAGGTTTTTATAAAAACAGTCCCAAATTTCACCAAGTTTTATAAAAATAATATAAAAACAAGTTATTTTCAGAAAATATGACAAACAAAATTGTACACAATACCCTGCAATCAGAATTAAAAATAAAAATTGTATGAAAAATGAGTAGGTTCACTAAATATCGTTTCACTGCGCATGCGCGAATTCAATCAAAATATATTGTGCATAATATATTAGCTAAATGTATAGACCAACTTTTATGAAAGTCTCAAAAACATAGCTTGAAAATTCTGATAGTAATCGTCGATAGAATAAGCTCGAAATTCGCTGTTCCCAAAAGGAAGCAAAAAGATGAGGGGTTGTATTCAAATATACTAGCTTATGAAAGTTGACATAATAAGAATTAAGTGTCACTCATTCTATATTTGATACAACCCTCATCTTTTTGCTTCCTTTTGGGAACAGCGAATTTTCAGCTAATTCTATCGACGATTACTATCAGAATTTTCAAGCTATGTTTTTGAGACTTTCATAAAAGTAGGTCTATACATTTAGCTAATATATTATGCACAGTATATTTTTATTGAATTCGCGCATGCGCAATGAAACAATATTTAGTGAACCTGCTCATTTTTCATAAAATTTTTATTATTTTTTACTTGTGATTTCAAGGTATTGTGTACAATTTTGTTTGCAATATTCTCAGAAAATAACTTGTTTTAATATTAAAAACTCTGCAAATTATAAGCAAAAACTTGGTAAAATTTGGGCTTGTTTTTAAAAAAACCTGAATTTCTCTTTAAGTATACATGCTATCTTCATAAAAATGAACCCAAATTATTACAATAAGCCACCTAATCATAATCTACAGTTTGAATGCTTTTGCAATATTAGTTTTTACAGGGATATCCAAAAGATATTCGTTTTATTTCAATTTGTTGACGGCCCCTTATGGGGTTTCGGGAAAAAATCTTCGCGGAAATATATAACGTCTATCATGTTGTTTACACTCCTGAAGTTTCGGGATAATTCCTCATGTATCTTTCCAGATATTTAACAAAACGTCTAAAATCGCAAGTGACCGCTCATCATTGGAAATATAGTGTATATATCATTTGATATACATTTGTACCTGTAATCTAGATGATTTACATTGGTGTTTCGAATGAATTACGCATGGAAACCTGTCCCAGTTACTATAAATACATATATTCCGGAATTTCGCCATATTGGTTTTAGTGGAGAGCCATATGGAGATGTAGTGCATCTTCAAAATTTATTTTTATATCCAACAAAACTGCCGAAATTTAGCCTGTACGCAAATGTAACCGGTACGTTGGTTTTTAAGGTATATGTATACTTTATATCTTTAAGTATGCGTTCTTGATAGCTTCCGTTTACATTTTGAAAAAATCCTGATATAACAATAAAAACATGTTATTCATGAAGAATTAAATTGGTTTCAAAAAACAGATATACAAATTCCATAATCTAAAATCATTTTTATCTTTTTAAACTTTTGGAACACTTTAAATATATATATAGCAGTTATCTAAATTATAAGACCTGGGAATAGTGCGGCAAATATAAATTAAACAAGACTTTTAAACAATCTTCTCAGATGCATATTTTGGTTTGTTTATTTAAAAAATTCACTTTCTCGGAAAACATAACGATTTTTTACACTTTTATATGCAGGCTGTTTTCTTACAATCAACAAATTGAAGAAAAACGAATATCTTTTGGATAACTCTTTAAAAACTAATATTGCAAAAGCATTCAAACTGTAGATTATGATTAAGTGGCTTATTGTAATAATTTGGGTTCATTTTTATGAAGATAGCATGTATGTATACTCGAAGAGAAATTCAGGTTTTTATAAAAACTGTCTCAAATTTTACCAAGTTTTATAAAAATAATATAAAAACAAGTTATTTTCAGAAAATATGACAAACAAAATTGTACACAATACCCTGCAATCATAATTAAAAATAATAAAAATTGTATGAAAAATGAGTAGGTTCACTAAATATTGTTTCACTGCGCATGCGCGAATTCAATCAAAATGTATTGTGCATAATATATTAGCTAAATGTATAGACCAACTTTTATGAAAGTCTTAAACACATAGCTTGAAAACTCTGATAGTAATCGTCGATAGAATAAGCTCGAAATTCGCTGTTCCCAAAAGGAAGCAAAAAGATGAGGGGTTGTATTCAAATATACGACCTTATGAAAGTTGACATAATAAGAATGAAGTGTCTCTCATTCTATATTTGATACAACCCTCATCTTTTTGCTTCCTTTTGGGAACAGTGAATTTTCAGCTAATTCTATCGACGATTACTATCAGAATTTTCAAGCTATGTTTTTGAGACTTTCATAAAAGTAGGTCTATACATTTAGCTAATATATTATGCACAGTATATTTTTATTGAATTCGCGCATGCGCAATGAAACAATATTTAGTGAACCTGCTCATTTTTCATAAAATTTTTATAATTTTTTACTTCTGATTTCAAGGTATTGTGTACAATTTTGTTTGCCATATTTTCAGAAAATAACTTGTTTTTATATTAAAAACTCTGCAAATTATAAGCAAAAACTTGGTAAAATTTGGGCTTGTTTTTAAAAAAACCTGAATTTCTCTTCAAGTATACATGCTATCTTCATAAAAATGAACCCAAATTATTACAATAAGCCACTTAATCATAATCTACAGTTTGAATGCTTTTGCAATATTAGTTTTTACAGGGATATCCAAAATATATTCGTTTTATTTCAATTTGTTGACGGCCCCTTATGGGGTTTCGGGAAAAAATCTTCGCGGAAATATATGACGTCTATCATGTTGTTTACACTCCTGAAGTTTCGGGATAATTCCTCATGTATCTTTCCAGATATTTAACAAAACGTCTAAAATCGCAAGTGACCGGTCATCATTGGAAATATAGTGTATATATCATTTGATATATATCTGTACCTGTAATCTAGATGATTTACATTGGTGTTTCGAATGAATTACGCATGAAAACCTGTCCCAGTTACTATAAATACATATATTCCGGAATTTCGCCATATTGGTTTTAGTGGAGAGCCATATGGAGATGTAGTGCATCTTCAAAATTTATTTTTATATCCAACAAAACTGCCGAAATTTAGCCAGTATGCAAATGTAACCGGTAGGTGGGTTTTTAAGGTATATGTATACTTTACATCTTTACGTATGTGTTCTTGATAGCTTGCGTTTACATTTTGAAAAAATCCTGATATAACAATAAAAACATATTATTCATGAAGAATTAAATTGGTTTCAAAAAAGAGATATACAAATTCCATAATCTAAAATCATTTTTATCTTTTTAAACTTTTGGAACACTTTAAATATATATATAGCAGTTATCTAAATTATAAGACCTGGGAATAGTGCGGCAAATATAAATTAAACAAGACTTTTAAAGAATCTTCTCAGATGCATATTTTGGTTTGTTTATTTAAAAAATTCACTTTCTCGGAAAACATAACGATTTTTTACAATTTTATATTCATGCTGTTTTCTTACAATCAACAACTTACGTGAAAATGTATTTTTATTCATAAGATTCGTTCTTTATAAATAGTTTTTTTTCGTTCCAAGTACAATATTTACATTTGAATTACATAAGATCCAATGTTTAAAAACAGAACATCCATCTCTTTTTCTTTTTAAACATATATGAAGAATAGAGCTTCAAATGTAAGAAATTCTTTATATTTTTTGTAACGGGTTTTCGAAATTATATTTCTTTCCTTTTCTTGAACCTGACGCAGAAAGAATTGAAATTCTTTTAAAAATATGTGTGTCTTTTAAGTGTTGTTTCTTAATGTTTCTTCGTATGAAGCAACAATTTTGAAAAAAAATAATTGTTGTCTGTGTATTATTTACACCATATTTTAAATGTATCTATTTTTTGTTCTGCAGCGTTTCAAATGTCAATGAGGCAGTTTCTTTAATGTATTCGTTTATATGAGATTATATACAATTAAAATCTATGTTGAGAAGTAATTTTTAATTACTTAATTTGAATATTAACACAATTAGAGGGGTTAAGAATATGCATAAATAATTACTTATTACAACATCTATTATTTGAATCTTATGTGCTACATTGGAAAAAATTCATGTGCATATCTATGATATAGCATGTGCATAGTAATGTTTGAATTGTCGTGTACATAATAGAAGCTTTCTGAAAACAACCTAGACACTTTAACCTTCCACCACTGTGATGAGTATTACCACCAATGCTACCCAAAATATATCTAGGTAAATATTTCAATAATGTTTTCAATAGTCATTCCTTAATATTTACCACTACAAACTGTCGAAATTTAATCCTCAAACTATTCAGATGTTATAATTATAGCGTAAATGTAAAATAAACAGCAATCAAGAAGTGCAATAAATTGTAATAAGGGGATTCACTACACTGAAATTATGATACTCTGCGAATGTTTCTTCTGCATCTGAACATTTCTTTGTAACTGAAAACAATGCACGTTGTCAATCCGAACAGACCTTTTGAACCCTTTAACTGTTTTGTTATAATTGTGCTGTGCGAAATTGGAGTGTTATTAGTAGTTTGCGAAATATGATAGTTAGATTTACACCGTGTTAGGTGAGTTTATAGAGTTCCTCCGACATTTAGATCCAAGAGAGTTAAGTTTCAAGATTTGGTTAAACTTTTCAATTTAAGTATTAGTTATAAACTGTCTGGAAACTCACGGACTCTCGTCAGTGAGTAGAGAAGTATGTGTGCATTACAACTTAAGAAAATATAGTAGGATTGTACAACCATATTTCTCGAGAACTTCAGATTTTTAGCGATGTTATTTTATTGTATATACTAGATAATCTGGAAGTATTATCTAGTTATATATCACCCACCGTTTAAATATGTATTTATAAATATATATCTGTTTTTTTTCCCAGTTTTTTTCCCGCTGTTGTTTTTCAAATTATGTAGCAATTGAAAACTTTAAATATCATTAGTTAATATCATTAGTTAAGAATGTATTTTTAGGTAACTTCCATTACAAAAAGTAAGAAGCTACCTATTACAGTCGTTCTGAGGAAAGAAACTCTAGAAACTGTCTCTACATTCGCACCGATCATGACCCCCAGACCAAAAGTCACCCACCGTTTAAATATGTATTTATAAATATATACCTGATTTTTTTTCATGGGATGACGCTTGTTTTTATTAACCGATTTGGACGGGACTGAGCACGTGTATAGAACTTTCAAAAGTATCGACCAAGAGTTCGTAGATCAGCTTCACCTGCCACCTTGTTTAAAAGAGCAGACACTTAAAGATTTCAAATTCAAAAGGATGTACAACAAAAATTACAAATACTAAAAGTTTTTTTAATTAAGTGTTCAGCCTTAGTGCAAGGATTCCCGAGCTGTTTTTTATTTCGCCTCTATTTGAATAAATGGTTGATATATAGCAGTTTGAATTTTTAGGATGGTTGACATTTTTAAACACGACAACAAATTAAAAGTAAGAGATTCCTCCATAGACGTGCTTAATTTGTTTATTTTGGTGGCCGTGGTTTCTCGCAAATTTTCTTGCATTGTTGTAAACATTGTTCCAACTCGCATACGCTGACACCTACATATCCATGTACGCCAAGGCCAAATTCTCACCAAGCTAGTCCATACTTGGCAAAATTTGGTGACATAAATACGTTACCATAAATGAAGCTAACTTGGCAAGAGCTGAATAATTTTTTTAAAACTTCCATTCAAATTCAGTATTAACAAAAACTGGGAATCATCGGTTTTCGAGCATTTTAGCTTCGTGTATTTGAGTAAAATTAGCAAAATTATTGGCTAAAATCTAAAGAACAGTTGTTCACACGTTCATCCTTATGTATTTTCGCTCTTGTATATCGTGAACTCGTATCCGTGCTTGCAGCTCATGTATGTTATTATTTCGTGGAGATCATACCATTGTTTTTGTTATTTCTCATCATCCAACCCCCCCCCCACACACACACATATATATATATGTGTGTGTGCAATTTTGTACGAAAATTTTGTACTTTTGTTCATAATATTTCAATTCTACAATCAGAAGGGAAGCAGCAATGTTATTTAAAAGGATGGATGCCAAGCATATGGTTTTATTTGTGATATGCGTGGACAATTTCATTTTTTTCTGCATATGACAACATAAAAAAAAGGATAGTTAGTTAACATTAATATGATGAAAATATCAGCGTCTGTAACACACGTTAACATACTTTTAAACCTTCTCCCCCTACAAAGTACAATGCGTACTTATTAGATACATCCTTTAGAAGGAACTCTAACGTTCAAAAGCTTAAACTCGGTAAGTTGTTGTTTTTAGGTGCGTTCGTAATTATATAAATACGTAGCACCTATTGTCGTCGTCTGGTCCGTCCGTCCGTCTGTGTGTCCGTCCGTCCGTCCGTCCGTCCACATATAACAACGCAAAAACTACCCAACCGAATAGTTTAAAATTTAAGATATATTATCTTTGCAGAATTTTGTCGAGACATTTCAATTTTTTAAAAATCGAATCAAAACTTTAGAAAATATTAATAAAAACATTTATTAAGAAATTTGATTTTTTTTAAATCGGTGCTTTCTTTTTATAGGAGCTTTCGAAGTTGAATCGTCAAGCAACCGAGATACTTATTTTATGACAGAAATTAATCTGCAGACGATATAATTCATTTCACAGAATTAAAAATCATGAAGATCTGAATATTTATATAACTAGCTATAGTACGAACGCACCTCGTGTGTAACGTTTGACGTACAATTTCCATCTTGTTTCTCTTTCTTTCTTTTTACGCATACGAGCTTGGAGAATGCTTGCCTAAATTTATATTATAAGACTCAGTCAGATACAGCAGAAGAGTTTAAAATTTCTAATTTTATAAAAATATTTTTATTGACCTAAATGGGTTCATCTATTATTAATAAAAAAAATTATTAATCATGTATGTATTTCAACATTAAAAATGGATTAATTTTTTTATATTTATGTTTACAACACTTCATGAAATTGAACATAACTCTATAATAATTCAAACTAATGGCCAGAAATGTGTATGGTGTTTAAACATATGGATATTGTGTACACACGAGTATATAAATAAAACATAAATTATGTTACATGTTAAATATTGTAAAACAAACAAATTCGATATTATTTTAATCACTTATTGAATGACTATTAATATCTATATTATAAAGTAAAATCATGACCATGAGTAACGCTGATGACATATTGACGGTGGCAACGCAAATTTCGTTTTTACTGCATTGTATAATTTTTAATAATGTTTTACTTGAGTTTTACTCAAATAAATTCTAATAAAGTTGTGAAATCTTTCAAGTGTTTTACTATTTTTTTTCATCTTACATTACTGAAACTCTAAATGGGCATTTGAAGTTTGTAAATGAACTGTAGTTTTTTATTTATAGAACTATGATATAAATTCAGACTTTACATTAGTTTTCACGACCAATTCTATCCAGTTACTTAAAAGTATTTTCTTTTTTTAAATAAATAAATTCACTGAAATGACATTTGAAAGAGATTGCTTGTTTTTTCTTACTGTCAAAACAATGCTTTCGATCGTTCAATAATTCACTTCATTTGAAATATAAACTTATTTATTTTACGCCTCGACATATCTTTAAAATAAATCTTCAATGTCAGACACAATGTAATGTTTTATTTTTTACATGAAGAGATATTTTATTTATTTATATATAAAACAGAGTATGGAAGCAAAATTTTCTTTCACTCTCAATGGATTTACTTTTCATGAGCAACTGCATTCGAAAAGCAAAATTCATTATTTATCACTTGGTTTTTATATTGCATAAACCGGACTTTTAAAAAATAGCCATTCTCACGTTTTTTTAAGTTTTTGAGGGGAATAATTTTTTTCGATTATTTCTTATTTTCAAATTTTAAATCGTGAGCTAAATATAAGTTTCCAAAGCAAGGGAAAAAGAAAGAGTAGTAATAAGCATACAATTTAAAATTCTGCCACGTTACTAATGTTTTACGTATTTGCAGGAAGCTATTATATCTAAACAATCACAGAGCTCCATTAAAAAAAATCAAATGCTATGTACAGATTACGAAAGCGTTTTCGCAACACTACCAGAATATTCTTATGAGCCATCAACATTTCAATTTCATAAGACGAAAATATATATCTTGATAAATAATTTTAAAATGGCACAAAGTAGTTGAAAATCCACTTTCTAAAATAACTATCCATAAACGGCAATGTATTCCAATTCTGTTTTTCAGTGCTTTCTATCCTCTATACATTTTTATATGCACTACATAGTATACTGAAATAAAAATCCGCTAGAAAATGCATAACACATCTAAAAACGCACTTACAGCAATTGCCATCCATAGACGCCAATATATCTAAGATCCTTTGCGCAGCCCAGTATATTTTTAATGTTGCAAAAACATCACATAAAATACTAACCGTCAGTACTTTTTGCGCACAGACGGTTACATATTCGATCTCTTTTTGCTATTCACGTTCAAACTCACTATGCATTTTATATGCTTATGTAAAAGAATTGTGTTTCATAATTTCATCTAATTCACGTAAAATATGCGGCAAACAATTTTCGGTACTATTATCCCGTCGACCACTTTTTATAACAAAAATCTATCGCCAAACTGTAACGCCAAATAAAAGGGAGAACGTTGCCATTGGAATATCAAAATAAATAAATAAATAAAATATAAGAATACAATTGTTATTTTAATTAATGAAATAACTAGTAAGTCAGTAAAACATAATAAATAATACACGCAAATGTCGAATTAAAAACCACTTGGTGACATGACAAACACGTATAATGCTTCTGACATCCAGTAAATGGAACTGCATTTTTGGCGTTTAATCATTGAGTTGGCGATAGTATTTTGTTATGAAAAGTGGTGGACGGGATGATAGAGAAGTACCCAATTTTCAATGTTCATTATTAAGTCGTTCCTGTACAGCTTGTGCTGTATCTTTTATTTTGGTACTTTTCCGTTATACCAACACCATGTCAAAATGTTTGCTAATGCGCCAATTATTTCTACCCTGACCGAGCAGATGTTGTCTAAAAATCGTGTTGTCATGCAAACCGTGCCAAACATTTTGATTTGTTATTTATTGAATGTAAAACATTTTTCGGTACTTTTCCGTTATACAAAAACCATTGTCGCCAAGCGTAATAGTAAGCACAAAATGAAATTCCTGTGAATCAAAACACTTGAAAAAAAAAACAATGTTGAAACGAAAGTGAGAATTTGAAAATTGCAGACTTTTAAGCACTATTTTATTAAAATTAAAACACAAATATATACTTAAAATAAGAAAACAAATAATTGTTATACAATAAAAGGGAAAATCCTGTGCTGGTAGATTTAGTGGGCTCTTATTGGCGATAAATGTTTCATCTGGTTGTTGCGATCTTGTGAAAAACCTTCAATCATATCCACATTTACACTGTATCCATATTGTTGCTATAATATCTTTTGGTACTTTTCGGTTAACCAGCTGCCAGTGAAGTATATATATACACACACACATATATATACATACATATATATACTTTTTTACTGACTCCCGGCTAGCCGAAAAGTACCTAATTTTTTTGTTTCTCGCTAACATTGTCTGTAGACTCTATTACGGAATATTAGAAAATCTATCATTATTATCATCTAAACTGTCATGGATAATGTGCCGTAATCAGGCTGCATATTATTACACATAATTTTCATGTATGGTTTGGTGAAACATTAAACTTTAAATTCTGTTAAAGACTGCATTTTATCTCGAAAAGGTGGACACCATGTTACAAAGTTATGTGGTTTGAAACGATCAGAAAAACAAACTTGGATCAATGATTATAATCCCGCGATTTTGTTGAGCATGAAAAAAGACCGACGAAGAAAACTGAAAGTCACCATGATTTGGTTTTATTGGCAAAACGATCTACTGAAATGAACGATCTACTGGATGAACGATCTACTGAAATTTACTGCCAGAATTTTATTGATGATTATTACATGAATCGACATGACAAATTAGAAAACATGTGTTTATACGAATTGACAACTAGGTACTAATACGAACGAAATAAACCAAAGTCTGTAGAATATTACGAATTAAAAAAGAACCACAGTTGGTTCAGAAAACGTTTGAAACAGTTGTTTTGAAAACGCCCTATCATAACACGAAAACGGACGCTGGAATTGAGTTGTACTATCATCATTCTTTGCTGATGTTGTTCAAGCCTTGGCGAAACGAAGAAGACCTATTGGGAGAATTTAAACTCTACCGTGAATCCTTTGAGCACAATGTGAAAAAATTTTAGAGATGGAAGAATGTCGCGAAACAAAACAACGATTACAAGTTGCAATCGACTTGGCTGAAAAGTTGCAACAAGAAAGTGATTTGCACAACCAGCTTTAAAATATCGAAGAACCAAATGAAGACGTTGATATGATAGCCGCAAATTCTGATAACACTGAAACTCACCAGGAAATTGTTATTAATGAAGATAAATTGAACAAAAAATAATTAATGCTGACCAAAGGAAAATATTCTAATCAATTATAAAGCACATAGAAGAACAAAAGAAAGATCCGTCTATTCCACCCATAAATCTGATTGTACGCGTAGTTGCTGGTAGAGGAAAAAGCTTTCTAATTTAATTACACAGTCAAAAAGTTCGTTTAATGAGTAATCACAATAATGATGCTGCTGCAGTACTAGCACCAACGAGAATTGCTGCCTTCAGCATTGGAAGAAGTACAATTTACAAGTTTTTCAAATTGCCCGTCCAACATACGAATGAAGCAGAATAATTTAAGCTTGTTTCTGACGATTTGAAATTATTTAAGCAACAATGTAAATCATTGGATTTAGTAATTATCGATGAGTGCAGTATTGTTTCGAATGTACTTTAGCGATGATCAGCTAACGATATGGCGAATGTTGTAAAAACAAGCGAGATTACTGTTTTGGTGGAAAAAACATTATTTTGTTTGGGGATTTATTGCAGCTAGCACCCGTAAAGGACCAATTTTGATTTCAGGAACTGCCTTTAAACAAAGTGAAACAATTGTTTGGTGGTGTTGGTGCATTCAACTTTTGGTGCGAATTTGAATACAGTGAGCTAACAATGAACATTGTGTTATATACATAAAAAATATATATCGCTGCATAACTTTCTTAAATAACAGTCTCATGCACCAAATAACGATGCAAAATCAAAACTCAATTTTTATAGCATCATCACTGAACTGATCGTTAGTATAATTATCAGAACCTAATATTCGGTCCCATTCAGCGATTTTAAGAAAGACTAAGAAGAGTAGTAAGGAAAGATACCACTGAAAGAACAACTGAGCCTATAGCAGGCGACTTCAGTGCAGCAGAAACAGTCCATGGATACGACCGAGACAATTATAGAATCCAGTTTCCTTATGAGGTAATAGCTATGGAAAACCACCATTTAATTATTGATGTGACGGTCCCCTGACATTTGAGAGAGCAGGTAGACATGAAAAAATGCTACTTTGGCGATGAACAGTCAACGATTTGGCGAATGTTGTAAAAACAATGTAACAATAAAATTTTGACAATAGCAATATTTTTTGCTTTTCAAGATATTAAAAAATCTTTAGTTTTTATCAAAAAATTTAAATGACTAGTATTAAAAAAAGCTCTGAAGAGCACCAAAAAAGGTTAATATGTTTAAGTATGAAAAAGGGTTGGACAAGTGCTTCTAATTGAGCAAGAGAATGGAAAGGGGTTCCTTCTTGACTTCAGCTCACTGTCAATGGCAACTGTTGAAAAAATCATATTCGCGCTTTTTCCATATAAATGCAATCACTCACAGTTACGATAAAAATGTATAGTTTAATGTATAGCCAGTAAAGACGCAGCTTGATTAGACATGAATGTAAGGCGACATAGTACCAAAAACCTTAGCTCCTGCAGCGTATCACACTCATGCAGTGCTACCAAGCATGCCTGCAGTGTAGAACTGCGCAGAAAATTGATTTGTATTGAAGTGCAGAGTGTTGCAGCATTCTGATCAGGAACAATTTCACATATGCACGCATTACAGTATAATGCATTCATTGATTGAAATTATATGCAAGTGGCTGTGGCTCCACAATGCAATATGCAGTACAACAATGCATATGTAAGTTATAAACGAACATTAGGCGCATATACCTTTAATACGGAAGTACAAAGAAACAGTGCGGATGTGCACTGAGGCTCAAAAAGTATAACAGGAGTGTACAGTGTAGTATAGTCTGTAGATCAATAATGGTACACAGTGCACTGTATAACAGTAGAACAGTGCAGTTGAAATATAAAGCACGTTGGAAAGTTTTACTACAGTACCGCAAATTTCTTTTACATGAAAAAGCGCGAATATGACTTTTTCAAAAGTTGGCATTGACAGTGAGCTGCAGCCAAGAAGGAACCCCTTTCCTTTCTCATGCTCAATTAGAAGCACTTGTCCAACCCTTTTTCATACTTAAACATATTAACCTTTTTTGGTGCTCTTCAGAGCATTTTTTAATACTAGTATAGTTTTATGCGTATGATTGGCAAAAATTATTACAACAATGAAATTTTTTGTAATGTTCTGTCTTGTTTCAAAATGTCATCCACCCTAGAATTTCAAACTGCTGTATCTCAGCCATTTTTTAAGATAGAGGTAAACCAAAAAATGCTCTGGAATCCTTGTGTCAAGGCCTAACACTTAATTAAATAATAAATTGGAATTTTTAATTTTTATGCATTTTTAAATTTTTAAATGGCCGCCATCTTGAAACAAAATGGCGGACCAAGCTGGCCAACGAACTCGGTCGAGACATTGGTGAGCTTAATACACACAATTAGTTTCATCAAAATTGATTTATAAGTACGAGCGTTATCGTATGACAAAAGTAAGATATATATATATATATATAAATCAACATTTGAACGGAGGGTGGTTTTGGAGTCTGGGGGTCATGATCGGTGAAAATATATCAAAATTTTCCGGAACTGCTTTCCTCCGAACGGCTGCAATAGGTAGCTTTATACTTTTTTGTATTGAAAGCTACCTAATAACTAAAATCAGTTTCGGTCTTTACTTCAGTTGTAAAATTTGACTTTATTAAATCTTTTCTTAATATTTCAAATAGTTATTTGAAATTAATAAGAGCATTAGCATTTATTTACAGCTTTCTAAACAACTGCAGGAGTAATTTAAAACTTTGGAGGAATTAACATATCCGTTCTTATAAAAAGTAAGTTAAAATTCTTAAATCCATTTCTAGACTAATATGATTTATTAAGAGTAGGTGGTCATTTGGCCAACTGAAATTCAATCTATGACCTATCTTATCAACTCATTTTACCCCCAGGTAGTAAATTAACAAAAATTATATTTATTTACTATCATAAAAGAAACTTGCATGTTGGTCTTGCATGTCCTCAAGGACTATTGAATACTGTAAGACAAATGTTTTGGCCTATTAACGGAAGGAACATTGCTCGTCAAGTTGTACACGATTATGATCAATATTTCAAAATAAAACCTACAATTGTCAATCAAATCATGGATAATTTACAACCTGAGACAGTAATCCAAAGTCCACCATTTCGTAATGCAGGACTTGACCTACGTGGTACATTTTTTATTAAATATTGAAACCAAAGAATATTTAATAAAGTTTATGTAACTATTGTCATATGCATGTTGACCAAGGCAGTGCATTTAGAGTTGCTTTCTGATTTAACTTCTAATACATTAATTGCAACTCTAAATAGATTCTTTGCTCAAGGAGGCAAAAGTTATGAAATCTCGTGACAATGCATTCAATTTTGTTGGAACATCTGCTGAATCGAAAAGATTATTAAATTCTATAAATAAGAATAACGGTGATGTAAGAAAATTCCTGTCATCCGAGCAAGTTCTCTGGAGATTTCTCCCCCTCTCCCCCACATCGTTCGCCAACTTTTGGAGGACTCTGCAAGAGAGGTCTCGGACAGTTCAAATACCACTTAAAAAGATTTATTGGTGTTATGAAATTAACTCTTTAGAAGAATTTTTGACAATTAACCTACTTAAATTGAAGATTTTTCCAGTTCTCGCCGTCTTTTCCCACTATGCTCTGATATAGAAGACTATGACGTTTTGACCCCAGACCAATCAGGAAATGACTTTGATAAATGAAAAGGAAAGCTTGTTCGATTGATGACAGAAAACTCTAAAAAATCGTTCAAATCATATGAAAAATTGGATAAATTCTTATGTAAACCACTTACAGCAGAGGTCCAAATGGCTCTTTAAAAAAAAACGTTGCACCAGGTATGATGTTTCTTGTAAAGTATGGACACCTACTAGTTTATAAATTCGTTGTAAGTCGCATTTCAGAAATAATAAGAGAAAAAGCTGATAATGTCAGCGTTGTAGTAGGTCGTACTCCATCTGAACTTTACAAAAGAAGTATCTCAAATATCTGTGTTTTACCTATTGTAAATAATGATAATATCAGATAATCTTAGTATCTATCGATTGAATTTATTATTTCTTATCATTGTATTATATTTAGAGCGTTATATGCAGCCATTAATTAGTAATTCATTTGTATGTTATTGTATGTTCATTTGTTATATATCATTGAACTATCAGGATACTTCAATGGGAACCATTATGTGCGCTTCCAAAGTTTGATTAATAGATCAGCGTCACCTAGCTGATAAAAATGTAAACCAGTCAGTTGAGCTTCGTTGTCCAAACGAACAACATCACACTGTGACAAATCAGAACTTCTATGAAACTTCATTTGCCCCTTGGCAATAAAACAAATAATTTTAAACTTATACAGTTCGTTGTTTGATTGCTCACGACAATCAGCAAGACCAGGGATTAATTATAATTTAAATAAATTTTAATTCCATCAACCTCGTGACAAATTCCTATATAAGGAAAACTCTAATTGTGTATACCTAAAATACAAATTACCAAGATAAAAAATTGCTATAAGCAAAAGAAGTTTGTAAATGATATTCTAAAATATATTTTTATTTCCAAAAATAAACAAATATCATATTTTATCATTTTTATAACATATAATATACTTTTGCGAATATCTTATATAGTTCAAACATTCTTGGAATATCTTTAATATTTCGAAAGATAAATGACCCATAAATTTAACTGCAATACATGTTAAACTTGTTTTGTGTTACTAATTTATAAAAAATAAAAATAAAACGCTTACAAACGTTCCCCAAATATAAAATGTGATCTGTATACAGGGTGAATCTAAACTCTTGGGCAAAACTTTAAGGGGTGATAGTACACATCAAGACAAACAATATTAAATAGGAAACTAAGGGTCCCAAACGTCTTCCAAAGGAAATGGCGACATTAAAGTTTAGGGTCCAAAATTACAAATGATTATAAAAAAACGGAAAAATTGGTCGACTCGTTTGCGGTTTTCGCTAAAACTATTCTTTATGTCAGTATTTTCTTGAAAATAAATTTTCAAAGACAAAGTTAAAAAAATGCCGATAGAGGGCGCTTTAGACTTTGGAGTAACGAAGAGTGGTTAAGTAACGCAAACTGAACTGTGTTCAGGAGTTGAAATTTGAACCCCTCCCCCCTGAACACAGTTCAGTTATTCTCGATCTTGGTGTCGTAGACCAGGCAGAAACTACTACCCCCTACACGTAAAATAAACGATAGAGGGATGACAAAATTAAATAAAAAAGTATTCATAACAGACATGAGCAATTTCTCCGCGCAAATAAAAAGAAACAATTTGGTTTACGCAGGTAGTGCGCTATATGAATGAAGGTTGACACGTAGAAAATGGTACACGCATTATGTTCGTGCTGAATCACAAAAACTGTTCGATACAGTGCCCACCAGTAACGATGCAGCCCTCACACCGCCGGCGGAGGGAGTTGCGAACATTAGCGAATACACCGGGCATCACCCGGATATCGCCTGCTACGACGGCAATCATCGCATCCAGGTCGGAGTCGGAGTCGACGGGGCTTACGTAAACAAGACTCTTCATATGGCCCCTGAGGAAGAAGTGTAGGCAGCAGAGATCAGGCGAGCGTGCCGGCCAATTTACCGAACCACCCCGTCCAATCCATCGCCTTGAATATGCTGTATCCAATGCATTTCACACATCCGCGTTGAAATGTGCAGGCGCTCCGTCATGTTGGAACCACATACCAGCCTTTATGTTGGCTGGAACACTTTTCAGTAAACTGGAAGCACCTCTTGCAGGAATACCAGATACGTACCGCTGTCCAGGCGCCTTGGCAGAAGATATGGCCCAATCAAATGATCGTGGATAATTTCGCCCCACACATTGACGCTGAAACGTCGTTGATATGAATGAGGACGGGTGGTGTGTGGGTTCGTGTACGTTCAGTTGTATGCATTGCGCGCATTGAAAATACCTTCCCGACTGAAACTGCATTCATCTGTGAATAGCACGTGTGCAGCAAAGTCTCGTTGTGCATCCAACTGTTGGAGGAACCATCGTGAAACATCGACCCGTGGCTGATGGTCGGTTGCTTTCAAGGCGTGCACACGCTGTGCATGATAGGGTCGAAGGCATTCGGTTCATAACACTTGCCAAACCATCATCTGGCTCACATTTGCGGCGGTGGATACAGCCCGTGTATTCGTCTCCGGTTGCTCTTCGAATTCTACGAAACACATGCTCTTCAAGTTCCGGTGTCCTCGCACTCCTGGTATGCCCAGCCCAGTTTCATACATCCCACTGAAAAACGAACCGGTTTCTCCGAGACGCCGATGCAAGTATTCGAAAATTTTTAGTTCCGGCAAGCGTCTCGAAGGGAATCGCTCCCCGTAGAATCGCCGGGCCTCTAGGGCATTCCCATCCGCAGCGCCGTAAATGGCATATCCGCCATTTCCTGATTAGTGTAGCTGATTATCCTTACAGCCGTCAAAGTCAAAAACACGATCAATGCGGACAACAAGCGCTTTTATTGCACTTTCGATCACAACGCCATCTAAAAGTTACATCCTTCTGAACTACACATTGCCGGCCAATCGGGTGATATGGATCGTTACTACGTAATGGCTACATAACTGTAACTTATCTCTCGTTATTTTGCGCGGAGAAATTGCTCATGTCTGTTATGAATAATTTTTTTATTTAATTTTGTCATCCCTCTATCGTTTATTTTACGTGTAAGGGGTAGTAGTTTCTGCCTGGTCTACGACACCAAGATCGGGAATAACTGAACTGTGTTCAGGGGGGGGGGGGGGGGTTCAAATTTCAACTCCTGAACACAGTTCAGTTGGCGCTACTTAACCACTCCCAACGATTCAGATTTTGAGCTCAAAATTTGTTTAAGTCTAAGCTTTTAAAAGCATTTAATGAGATACAAAAAATAACAGTAGAAAATAGTTGTTCGTTACTCCAATGTCTAAAGCGCCCTCTATCGGCATTTTTGGAACTTTATCTTTAAAATTTAGTTTCAAGAAAATGCTGACATAAAGAATAGTTTTAGCGAAAACCGCAAACGAATCGACCAATTTTTCCATTTTTTATAATCATTTGAAATTTTGGACCCTAAACTTTAATGGCGCCTATCTCCTTCGGAAGATGTTTGGGATCCTTAGTTTCCTATTTAATATTGTTTGTCTTGATGTGTACTATCACGCCTTAAAGTTTTGGCCAAGAGTTTAGATTCACCCTGTATATATATATATATATGTATATATTATCAAAAACTGGCAATGTTGTCTAGTGAACATTATTTCATTTTTAAATATTTTAAATTTCATAAAGCCATGAAAAAAACATGATATTTAAAAAAATATTTTTTCAGAATTTTTCTAATTTTCCAATGGCAATAAATGGCAATGTTATTCTTACATAGCGGCGCAAGAATTAATTTTAAAATTGAATTTATTTAGACTTCTTCATTAAATCTGCTTATTCAAGATAACAAATGTAAACCAGAACAACTAAAGTAAGAAATAACCAAACAAGTGGGTAAGTGTGATCGAAGATAGCACAAAGGGTTTCGTTTAATATTCCTTTAAAACGCTTTATCCTTTCTTTAATAAATCCAAATAAATTTCATTAAAAAAAAAAAAAAAAAGTCATGTTTTTTTATAAAGTAAAAATTTACTGGTCTATTTTTCTCGTTTTTTTTCGAAAATCTGAACCGGTCCCCTATTATACTCTGTCATAATAATATCTGTCATGTGCACTAAATGCGATATTAAAGAAAAACAAATTTCAAAATTAAACATATTGTATAGAGACCTTCAAAATGTTAAAATATGCCAATATTTCCATAATCGGATTTTTATCATGATTCAGTACGTTCTTTAAACTCATATGACGTTATAATCACTTGCTGACGTCATGGCTACTTGCTTTCTCTATTACTCATATTGATACTCTCTTTATATTATTCTCAAACATTTGAAAAGGTCCTTTAAACATCCAATATGACGTCAAATTAATTTTTTTTTAATTCTGTAATGACATCATATCATATTAACCTGCTTTCTGCAGTTACACATACTCATACTCCTTGTATTATTGAGAAATGTTCGCAAATTTCCGTTTTATTACTAATATGACGTCATATTAATCTTTTTTTTCAATTGGTGAAACTTTTTATTTCATTTTCCTTTTTCACATGGAAATCTTTCAACAGAATTAATTATTGTAGAAAGAATTTTATTGTGGATTTTTAATTTTTGGCAACTGCTATAACGAAAATTATTTAAATTTAATAGGAAAAGGCTGTTAGATTTTTGGTTTTTTATCTTTCTACAAGGTGGCCATAATTAAACTGACGGTACTCAGAGTGTTCTGTAGCGCAATCTAATTGCGAAAATGGCGCCAAATTTTTTAGGAAGATTAAGCAAGACGGTGGACGAAGGATTCCGCGAAAAAAAAATTAGTGCCAAAAGTCACCGCCAGGGGAATATGTGGCGCTGTGTTCTCGCAATTAGATCGCGCTACAGAACACTCTGAGTACCGTCAGTTTAATTATGGCCACATGGTATATTGAAATAATACGATATTTTTAAATTTTATGATTTTCAGCTTCATAGTAGGTATTTAGCTGTAAGTGCACAAAATTTCAAGCCTGCAAGTTATATAGTTTCTGAGAACTGTCTCTGTGACGGACAGACAACATACCGAGACGAATAGGGTTTCGTGAGCTGAACGAAACCCTAAAAAGTCAAGTTCCCCCCACCCCTGTAAAACCTTATGTTACCTGCACTGAAGTATAATTTTCGTTATTTTATTCACAAAACCTGCCGTGGCTTTGTAACAAATGTTTTGTTCCCTTTTGTCCGACCCCCTCAAAAAAAAAAAAAAAACATGGTAAAACAATTATTTTCTTCGGACTCATTGAATACTCAACAAAATTTTTCCCAAACTTTGGTGAATGGCCATAAGATGTCTCTGAAAAACCTGAAATTTTACATGTACTATTTACGTGGTGAGTGATGTTTCTTTTTTACTTTTTTCTATCTATTAAATTTTCTCTATTAAAGTATTCTAATAATTTGTTTTTCTACTTCCGGTTTCGACAGATTTACATGTTTTAAGAGCCGGAGATCACGAAAACTACATTTTTACAAAATGTCTGTCTGTTAGTGCGTCCGTGTGTGTATCCTCTTTGTATTATCGAAATGTCTATGAAGTTATACATAAAGTTGAACCTAATTTCATTTATATATTTTTGGTTATAGCCAGTAGATTTCAGTTAAATTTGGAGACATTCCGTCTGAAGGGGACGCTGTGATAACGATTTTTGGTTCATGTTCATTATTGTGTCATTGAAAAGTGTATGAAGTTATATATAAAGTTGAACCAAATTTCATTTATATGTTTTTGGCTATCACCAGCAGATCCCAGTTGAATTTGGGAATATTCCGCCGAAAGGGAGCGCTGTGATGGCGATTTTTATTTCATTTTCATTACTGTGTCATTAAAAAGTGTATGAAATTATGCATAGAATTGAACCAAATTTCATATATACAGTGGTGGCCAAAAATTTGAACATTTTTTTAAAGTTTCATGTTTTTCAACTTTGTGTGCTTGTAGAATATATTAATTTTCACTTAAATACAAACGTTTATATATCATATTGAAGGTAATTTAATGTAGAATTTAATAATAAAAACAGTATTACAATATCTGTATTACAAAAAAAGTTATGCTCATTTTAGTAGAACAAAAGTATGCAGTAAGTTCAAGAACAATAAGAAGAGAGTTATCAGGATTTGGACTACAAGCTAGAATTCCCAGTTTAAAAACCATATTTAAATCAAAAGCAACGCGAGAAACGAGTTAAGTGGGCAAAGTAACACATTAAATGGTTAGAAAACAAATGGAAGCAAGTAATCTGGAGCGATGAGAGTAAAATATCGCTCTTTGGTAGTGATGGTAGAAAATATGTGAGACGTAGAGTAGAAGTACTTCATCCTGATTGCATTGAAGCAACTACAAAAAACCCAACAAATGTCATGATTTAGGCATGTATGTCTGCAGATGGTGTGGGCCGAATTCAAGTGATTGATGGCATCCCGAATGCCAAAAATTACATCGAAACTGTCCTGGAACCAAAATTGATACCTTCCATCAGGGATCTCTTTCCCAACAACGCACCATTTATTTTTCAGCAGGATTCAGCTCCATGCCACACAGCAAAATTATGCAAAGCATGGTTTCAAAATAAAGGCATAAATATATTACCATGGGCAGGAAACAGCCCTGATCTCAATCAAACTGAAAATTTGTGGCGACGTTTGAAAATTCTTGTACGAAAAAAACGTACATCCAATAAAAGACAACTTATTGAAGCTATAATTGATTCTTGGCAACATGTGATTACGAAAGATGCATTCCAAACACTCGTTCCCTCGATGAAAAGACGCTGTGAAGCTGTCTTATAAAATAAGGGTTACCCTACTAAGGATTGATTGTGTAAGTATCACTTTAAAAAAAAATGCAAATCTAAGATAGATCTTACTATTAGTTGCATAACTTTTTTCGTAATAAAGATATTGTAATACAGTTTTTATTATTAAATTCTACATTAAAGTAACTTCAATTTGATATATAAACGTTTGTATTTAAGTGAAAATTAATATATTCTACAAGCACATAAATTGAAAAAATGAAACTTTCAAAAACTGTCCACACTTTTGGGCCATCACTGTATGTCTTGAAAAGAAAACTTACGAAAGTTCTAAACCCTTTTTATCAGCATTTACATTCAACTCCTGTAACTCTTCACAATGCTAGCTTCTTATACGACTTTCTTTTTTTGTATATTGATCGACACGAAACCGTGATTGTCTGTTACATAACATATTTGCATACTCCCATCTAACTCCACAGCGAATTTCAGTGTCTCCAATTCAGATTGGCTTTTGGAAATTTATATTATCCTCTGCGTGCTTAACTTTTGGCAGTGAGTGTATATTTCTATGCTTGCCACATTTGTTACGTGTCAAAGGGTGTATTAAACTTGTGTATTTAGCTTCCTTATTAATTATTTTTATTTACATAAAAACAAAGACGAAATAACACATTAACATATAAATTCTATATTGAATTGATATTATATATTTATATAATTTTAGAAATATCTTTCTTTTATTAGATAATGCTGACGCGCCCGGCGTTCTTATTATTAAATTCTACATTAAATTGCCTTCAATTTGATATATAAACGTTTGTATTTAAGTAAAAATTAATATATTCTACAAGCACACAAAGTTGAAAAACATGAAACTTTCCAAAAATGTCCACACTTTTGGCCACCACTGTATGTTTTTGGCTATGCCAGCAGGCCCCAGTTGAATTGGGGCTATCCCGCCGGAAGGGGGCGCTGTGGTAGCGATTTTTGTGAACTTTTCTCGATTTTTTGTAGTTTTGTTGTACATTGACTGCTCGTGCAGCGAAGGGTGTTTTGCATCCAGGTCACCCGGCGATTCGCAAGCAGCTGACGTACAACAGAGAATGAAGAAAAACATGGATTTTATTGGTGCTGTGATAGAGAATTTTTAAGTATTAAGGTATATGATGTAGCTAAACCGACGAAGCAAAAATCAGTTAAAATTACACGATTTCTTGCACTTGCCCAATAAAGTATTGCATTTTATGAATGGAACGTGTGCTTTTAGGAATGACGTCATTTTTACTGATGGAAAGGTTTTAACTTTTTGAGATTATATCCATGACTGCCATTTCCAGTCTAGCAGAATATCCATGAATTTTATTTTATTTTCACGGAAATAAACACGAGAGTTAAAATAAGTGAGAGTAAAAGCACGAGCCACTTTCTGGAACATAAAAATTTTAACGCTACTTTCGAATTGGTTGAACTTTTGTGATTTAAAAAACTTCTTTTATTAATTTTTTGAATTTTTAGAAAATAAGCGAAATTTTTGCTGAATTTTTATTACGTAGTGTTTTGTTTCAAGCAATACAATTAAAAGTTTGTAGAAGATGTCTCAAAAGCCCAAACCTCAAACCAACATTGGAATCGCAGTTAAAAGAGCTATTCGCCATCTTGATGAATCTAAAGGATCATCTTTCGTTGATATTAAGAAATTCCTCTTGTCTATGTACCAAGCCAGCGGAAATATGCCTGATTCAAAGAGTATCAAAGAGTATTTAAAAAATGCCGTCGACAAAGGAGCTCTTTTGAAACTGGATAATGGGAATTACAAAATAAAAGAAACTGCAAGGCGCAGGAAATCGCGCAGTAGAAGTCGCTCAAGAGGCAAATCTAGACGCAGATCCAGATCCAGGAAACGTTCAGGAGGAAAACGACGCAGTCGATCCGGCAGCAGGAGACGTAAACGTTCCAGTAGTGGAAAAAGCAGGAGTAAACGTTCTAGTAGTGGAAGAAGACGTAAACAATCCAGTTCTGGAAAACGAAGGAGGTCAAGACAACCCAAAGCACCAGCCGAAGATGTTGCTGAATAATTACTTTTGTCGGCATACCCGGAAATTTTCAGGAGATCAGAACCGATTTGTTGATTAATTTACTGTATTGATTTTTTTAAAGGAAAATTATTGAGATATAAGTTAGATCAGTCAAATTCTTAAATGTACAATAAAGATTAAATTGTTAATTTTTTTTATATTTCTAAATTAATAATAATTCAATCTAATTTAGGATACGGACTTACGGAATGTTATTTTCTTGGTGTAACTTAAATGTGCTGCTCTTCTCTTTAGAAAAACTAGATTGGCGGGATTTTCAATGACGTATATTGCTTAGTAGATGTACATTTTTTCTCTTTCGATATATGTATATGGCTATAACTTCTGTAATCGGGTCCATTGTCAAGGATTGGCTTCAAACATAAACCATGTTGGCCCAGATCTCATATACACACCACGTTGGCGCAATTTTCCCCCGCCAATTTGGCGAAAATTTTGTTTTTGAATATTAGTTACAAATAGCATGCAATAGTAGCACGTGATTTTTTATTTCAATATAAAAATAAAATAACGTAATAAATGAAATAGCTTCTATTATTTTTAAAGAGGGAAATAAAAATTAATAAACGATAGTTTGATATAAATAAATATTGATGTACATAATAAAAATAATTTATAGAATTAAAATAAAAAATAATTGAACAACAATATAAACAAAATAACAGGTTTACCATGTGAGGCATAAAATTGCCATTTTGTTGCAATCGCACCAACGTGGGGCGTATATGTCATCTGTACCACAATGTTGACAGCAATGTCATTTAAAGTTAATTTTTTGTGCATTGTGAATATCTGCATAGGAGCCTCTGGGGCACAGATGTCATATACGTACCACATTGGCGCGATTTTTTCTCCCGCCAATTTGGCGAAAACTTTGTCTTTGAATATTAGTCACAAATAGCATGCAATAATAGCACGTGATTTTTTATTTAAATATAAAAAGGAAATAACGTTATATCCAAAACGCTATAACGTTATATTTAAAACATTATAACGTTAATATACATTATAACGTTAATATTCAAAAACAAAGTTTTCGCCAAATTGGCGGGGGAAAAAATCGCGCCAATGTGGTGCGTATATGACATCTGTGCCGACTCTGGTACCCAACAGCGGGGAATAGGGTTAAGCATGTTTATATAAAAGGCCACGCAATCTCTCCTACCGAAATTAGAGAGTTTGCGCATCTGCTACTTAGGAGAGATGACGCATTGCTCCCATTAGTTTCCATGATAGGAGAGATTACGCAGCTTATTGGTAAATTGCATAAAAATGAAAAATGAAAATGGACTAATTTTAAGTAAAATGTGTTATCAGGTAACTTAATGTTATTTTCTAATATTATCTGGACTTGCTTTTTCTGTTTCTTTAAATTTTTCCTTTGATTAAAATTTTTTAATCGTTTTTAAGATTTTTCTGATTTTTTAATCATTAGGTTGAAATATTCACTCCTAATACAATAATATTTGTTCACAAAAACCTTACAATAATGTCATTTAAGTGTAATTATTATTGTTAACAATTTAATTGTAGTTATTATTAGTAACAATCTCTCTTACCCATGTGCGCAATCACACCAACCCTGTAAGGACAGCTTGCGCAAAATAACTTTCTTGGTTTTATTACAACTGTTCTATTAAATTACAACATAACAACAAAATAGCAATGGAAATACATATAAAACAAATGAAGTAAATATTTTTCATGGATAGTTTAGCAAAAAATTGATATTTAGATTATTTATTGTTATTCTTTTGAATTGTGCGCAGACTCTCCTAGCTTTACCTTATATGATATTAATAAAAGAAATGGCCATAATCAAATTTCGTAAAGATCAGTCACCCGTAAAATCAAATTGCTTCAATTATATTTAGAGATCTAAATATATGAAATTAGATGCTACAATAAATTTAGCCTTACTGATTCTCTAATACTCTGGAGCTAAAAATATTTTGGACAAGATGGCTAAATTAGTAGATAATATCGTTTTTCAAACAAAAGCCGATTAAATCTATTCAGTTCCAAAGATGTCATTTTTGAGTACCAAATTCTGACACATTTTTGGGTCCCATTCAAACAATGTTTTGAAAAAGAAAACATTAAAAGCCGCAACAAATACAGTAGCAGATGTTTATAACGCAATTCTATATAATGCAATTCTCTATATAATGCAAAACTTCTCAGATGTAAACAATGAATTTTGCAGCTGAAACATGCCTGTATTCCATGCTGTAAAAAAATTACTCTCTAGAGCAGTGGTTCCCAAACTTTTGAGCTCGCGGAGCCCTTTTTGAGAAGACTTTCTAAGGCGAGGCCCCACGGTACTCTATGGTTTACAAATTAATGTTTTTATGCCTGTGAAAAAGAGAAAGATCTGCTAGATAAGAGTCCGAACCAGTACTTTCCAAGATGGTGCCAAGGTTCTCAGTTTGGCCGTTTTCTTGATACAGAAATTCTGAATTCATTCTAGAAATTTTTTAAATCAAATTTCTATTATTTACTCCTTAACAGTTTTATTTAATATTACTATTATTGGACACAATAAATTGGAAATACGGACTAAAAACCACTTTTTTGTATTAAAATATCTGCCTTGTAAGAACAAAATATGTCCGCCAAATACAGCAAATACTATAATTAAAAATTTTTGGTTTCTGAAAAATTTTAGTAACTAAAAAAAAAAACTCTACTTACCCGAGCGACGTATGAGCAATACCATTAAGGGTTTAATGACATCCATTTAAAAATATATATATTCTACGGGATTTCCAGTATGAACTCGGAATTAAAGATCAAAATGGTAACCCTGACTGGGTCATGCATTGCATTGGGGCTTATGTGAAACTATTGTTATTTATGGCGAAAACCAAACACACACAGATAAAAAGGTAAGTTGTTCAGTTTTCGTCTACAAAGAGAGACTTTTGTATAATCCCAATAGGATACTCTCGAAAAGAAAGAAAATGCGTAGGCCCAGTCGTCCATGTGTAATTATATAGCACGTTTTCGCTAGTCCGCCCACTCGTAATAGAATCATGTAATTACGGATTCTTTTTTCGTTCTTCTTTATGTTTCTAGTATACTTCTAAACATACAAGGAAAACGAATCGCCTCTGACAAGGAAGGTCTCCTTAAAGCGCATACTCAGAAAATTTTGAAAAAAATGCTAATGAAGCTACACATGTATGTAATAAAGGAACAGTGAAATTTAGCTGCGGAATCCCAGTAGAAAATCTGCAAAAAAATAAAATACTTTCGAGTATTTGGCGCAAAAACACACAATTTGGCTAGCAACATTTTCCCTTCGCCAAACGCAAACGATTTTAATACATTTTAAATTGCTTGTAAAATGATTATTCGAATGCGCAATATTTAATGAATTTAAACTTAAACGATGAAATATTTATTATTTTTTGAATAAGATATACAAGCTGCTTGTTGTTGCAGTTATTTATTTTTACCACTGAAAATATATGTTCTATGTTTTGGAAGCTGCAAATATCTATTTTATGTTATAGCGAAGCTGACATTTAAGTTATGTGTATTATTGAATTATTGAATCTGTATGTTTATTTTCACTTTTAGTTAACAATCGAAATTTTAAAAATATATGAATCTGTAAGGCATATTAAAGTAATCGAAGAGTTTGAAGAAATTCTTGTTATCAGACCTGTCTATGAGATTTTTGTAAAATTTGAAAACGTAAAATTGTCATAAGCTTAAAAAATTATACGAATGGGTCAATTCTATGGCTCATGATACCATACCCTCTTGTTCAGAATCGATTGCATTTTGCGTTCAGCATTTTCAACTCTCCGTACGTTTGCATTAATATTAATTTAAAATATTTTTTTAATCAGATTAAACAAATCACTCACGTTTTTTCTCTCTTTATTACCAATTACATGAAATTTTGCCTATTGTTTTATTCTCCATTCCACGACTCTTTTTAATTTAAATGGCTTCAACGGTTGTACAAGTAATTTTTAAATGTATTTTAAAAGGAAAAGCCCAATGACAAACGGATTCGTTATACATTACTATATCGAAGAAGTCGTTGTTTCCATAGCAACAAAAACTTTCTTGAATTGACAATATTCAGAATCGGCCTTATTTTTAAACTTGAAACAATTTTAAACAATTTAAATTTGTTTTAAATTGTAAAATACAATCGTTAATTCTATTATATATACATATAAATATGTGCACAAAATTGTAGCTATAAAAATTTATTTATTATGTAAGTTAAACATGCACAAACAAGTTCAGTATGAAAAAGGTTTTCCTTAAAGAGAATTTGTCATAATTTTTTTTTAACCACTTGAAGGGGTGGATTAAGTGGGATATAATATATCCCACTTAATTTTAATTTCCAAATTCCACAATGCCACCGGAATTTTGGAATCAACTTTAACTTTTATAACATACGTGAAGAAAATCTTTTACTTATTTGCAAATAAATTTGTTGTTAAATCCGGGTGTGACTCAATGATTTCAACATTTTCGAAACATAAGTACTTTGCCCCTGAAAGGGTTAATTTCATTTCGTCTCCAACCGGTGATAAATCGCCAAATAAATGAAATTTTCATTTTTTTACGGACGTTATATCGAGGTTCCGCAGAAATTTTTTTTATAGACGTATATATCCTCATGAGAAGAACATTCTGTAATTTTTTCAAAATTTTCTGAGTATGCGCTTATGGAGACCTTCCTTGTGAGCATCTTCTTTTGAAACATTTTTGAAAAATACATTTAGAATCAGATCATCGTTTTAGTGTTTAAGTGGGTGGGGCAAAATCTATAACATGTATTGTTGGGTGCTGCATCGTTCACTTTTTTTGGATGTTTTATTTGAAGTATTGAGCTATTAATTATAGTTTTGAAAGAAACGTTCTTTCACCATTGTTTTTGCCTCACAATAGATATACGGTTAAAATATACCCATGTTAGAAGAACTGTAACTAGTAGAAAAACTTTACTAACAAAACAGGATATATGGGTAAGGTTAAATTTATATAAAGGCGGGTACTCGTTGAAGAAAAGTCTAATCAAGGGGTGGAGCTTAGCAAAAGTTTAGATTGTTGGTGTGATGACAAATGTAAAGAACCAATAGATGATTTTTAAATTGTTACAGTCTTATTTCTGATTGGAAAATGTGACATCATAACATACGAATCTTAGCCAACGCCGAGTACAATTAAAACAAAATTTTAAAGAGGGGTTATTAAGTGATACAAGATGTTAAAAAAATGCGTTTTCAGCAACATACATTGCTTTAAAAATTAAGTACAATTACGTAAAACAGCATAGAAAATTTAAATAACTAAGAATTAATAAAAATAAACTAAACAGATTAAAGGAATTAAAGTTAAAAAAAGAAAAAAGAAAACTATATACACAACGTATACAAATATTAAATTAATCTAATGAGGGGATTGTTAAATGATACAAGATGTTACAAAAAGAGGCGTTTTAGTCAACAAACATTGTTTTACTATGAAAAACAGTACAGAAAATTTAAATATACAAATAGCATAAACAGATTAAAGAAATTAAAGTTATATAAAAAAAGAAATATATATATATACACTATACACAAATGTAAAATGAATCTAATGAGGGGCTTAAAATGATACAAGATGTTATAAAAAAGATGTTTTAAGTGACAAACATCGTTTTACTATGAAAAACAGTTTAGAAAACTTAAATAACTAAATATTAATACAAATATCATAAACAGATTAAAGAAATCAAAGTTATAAAAAGAAAAAGAAATATATATACACAATATACACAAATGTAAAAGGAATCTAGTGAGGGGCTGTAAATGATACAGAGTCTTATAAAAAAGACGTTTTAACTGACAAACATTGTTTTAAAAATTAAATACAATTATGAAAAATAGGATTGAAGATTTAAATAACTAAAATTTAATAAAAATAAAATAAACAGTTTAAGGAAATTAAAATTCCAAAAATAAAAATTATGTAATATAGAATATATACCAATATTAAATGCCGATAGATTTTTTTTAATTCTGCACAAAGTGTGACGAGCAATAATGTATAAAAGTTTAGTGTGGAAAATGTGGTTGAATTGTTTTGCACTGGTTACTAAGCAAAAAAGAACTAAGTATAAACATATGAATAGGCGGAGCTACAAAGAACATAATTGTTCTTGCCTGATTTTATTAATTACCTTTTGGTCGGCAAGCAGAGATAACAGCACTGGCGCGCCTTTGCTCTTTCGATTCCGTTGTGAATTCGATTCAGAATACTATTTCTTGTAGCTTATTTTGAATTGAATTTTTAAAACACATTAAATGCAGAAACATAAAATAAAGTAGTTCAAACCTAAAATATTATATAGAAAATGAATAGATGTATAATGCAAATTTTTATATGCTTTTAAGAAATACTACATTATAGTACTTTTCAACACAATGATAGCAGATAATCTGCAAAAAAATAAAATACTTTCAAGTATTTGGCGCAAAAACTTGCTTGTAAAATGATTATTCGAATGCGCAATATTTAATGAATTTAAACTTAAACGATGAAATATTTATTATTTTTTTGTATAAGATATATAAGCTGCTTGTTGTTGCAGTTATTTATTTTTACCACTGACAAAATATGTTCTATGTTTTGGAAGCTGCAAATATCTATTTTATGTTATAGCGAAGCTGACATTTAAGTTATGTGTATTATTGAATTATTGAATCTGTATGTTTATTTTCACTTTTAGTTAACAATCGAAATTTTTTTTTGAAATTTATTTTTGACACATATACACACAGAAATTCCTACATACTTTCGAAAAATTTTCCCTTGCAATATGCTAATTCCTTTCATGGTTTGTTTATTTTCCTGGAACGCCGCGGAGCCCCTGAAAAGTGTAGGCGGAGCCCCAAGGGCTCCGCGGAGCACACTTTGGGAACCTCTGCTCTAGAGGACTAAATTTAATACAATATTTCATCTTTATCTTCTCAATTCAGAGCTTTTTAATAAAAAAAATTACTATTATTACTTTCTTTTTTTGAAAATGAGTAATATAATGAATGATTTGGTCCTGGCATATTTAGACCATGTTTATAAAGTAAATTTAACAATGTGTGAAATGATGTATATTATGCCAAACTTTACAATCTACACAACTTTTGGTAATAAGGAATGCAATATAAAGATACTCTACTGCAGTGGTTCCCAACGAGGGGCGTACGCCCCACAGGGGGGCAATTTGACTTTTCAGGGGGGCAATTTAACTTTTCAAGGGGACAATTCAGAATTTCTGTGAACCCATACCTTCTGAATTTTTTTTTCTAATAGTAATGTTGTAGACTGAAAATAAAAGTTACACATTCAAATTTCAAAAACAAAATTAAAAAAAATAGTTTTTTATTCAATTTTTAAAAAATAACCATTCAAAAGTTTTAAATACAATCCTACCAGAATAATTATAGGAAAAAAATTTTAAAATATTTAGATACTTTTATATATTTAAAAATTCTTTATAATTTTTCTGATTTATAAGTATTTTAGAATTTTAAACAACTTTTTCGATTACCGTAATTTCCGGCGTATAATCCGCAGCTCAAAGAGTCGCTTTTCGACCCAGAAATATTATTTTATAAAATGTAACTTAAAAGATCGCTGTAAATATTTAACTACAATTATTGAATAAAATTTCTGGGTCGAAAAACGACTCCTTGAGCTGCGGATTATACGCCGGAAATTACGGTATTTATTGAATGAGTCGCACTGCAATATGTCACATGAAAATCAATTTTACACATGAAACTATTTAAGTGTATATTTAACAATTACTGACGACCTTCCTTTACCGAATCTTTTATCACGTTTCATTCTGATTAGAAATTGATTAGTAATTTAATCGCAGAAATTCTGTGATTAAATAAGACAAAAATGTTTTATTCAAAATTATTGATTTTTCTAATCAAGGATTCTGAGCACTCTATACATCACGCATACGTGGCGACCGTATGCCAGTAAACTACGAGGAGTATCAGATGATTATAAAAAATATTTGATTATTCCATTACCTTCGGCACGTTTCAGGATCAATGTTAAATGCTTTTTACTCTGTCAGGAGTAAATGCTTTTAAAATTTTATGAGAATTATATGTTATAGGGGGAGGGGGGGAATCATTATTTTAGAGATGTTTTGGTGGGGCGCGGCTAGAAAAAGGTTGGGAACCACTGCTCTACTGTATATTGACATGTTTACAATGTAAGTTTAATGATGTATTAAATGTGATCTATATAGCGCAAAATTCTATATAACGCACAATCTTGTGTTTTTAGGTTTGCGTTATAAAGATCTTCTACTGTAAACGGAAAGATACGAAATAT
This sequence comes from Maratus michaelseni, assembly GCA_963931845.1. Taxonomy (NCBI): domain Eukaryota; kingdom Metazoa; phylum Arthropoda; class Arachnida; order Araneae; family Salticidae; genus Maratus; species Maratus michaelseni. Next base: position 242,765,519 of record OZ007591.1, read on the forward strand.
TGTATGAATGAAAGAATATAGCAACAATGGAATTTCTCTATATTTCTTGACAAAAACATTTAACCACTGTGTAATGTAAAATATAAATCTGGATTACAAAATGATTTACAACTGTGTCACTCATTTCATTTTTATTCAAGTTGATTTGTGTCATTTCTTTAAATAATTCTCGCAGAAAAATGTATTATTAGTTGCTTGGTCTCTCGTTATTCTAATACTTCGTCATAATCTCATGTAATGTTTATTTAAATTCTCGATTAAAATGTCGTTCAGACTAGCGAAACTAATTCACTAAGCTAACCATCTTAAACACCATCGTAATTAATGCCTGGCCAAGTCAAGGATAGTTTCAGAAGTCCGCTTCTTCTTTGTTTCAACCTGTTTCAAACCTGTTTCTTCTCTCAAGGCGCGCGTCATGTTGCTTGTGTCCAACACTTTCGGTTCAGTTATTTTACTGTATATTATGTTGTTAATTTACACGTTTTAGCATTTTAAAGAAATATATGTTTAAAAGAAATTTAAAATGCTGAAATTTCTGAAGAATTTAGTGGATGGTCAAGCAAAATTTGAAATTTTGAATTTCCTCAAAGCAAAACAAATTGTTTAAACGAAATTTAAAATTCTGAAATTTAAAAAATATTAACGGTAGTTTAAACAAATTTAAAATTTTGCAATTTCTCAAATAAATAAATAAATAAATAAATAAATAGCTGATGAAATATTTTTTTATTAAATTATTTAAATATTTGATAAAATATATTTTTTTATTAAATTATTTAAATACTTGATAAAATATTTTTTTTATTAGATTATTTAAATATTTGATAAAATATTTTTCAAGACCTTTTGTCCTTAAAATGGCAAGAAAGTATAAAAAGATAGATTAGATAAGGAAATCTGTTTCGGGGAAAAAAGTTCAAAGTCTGTCCCCAGCTTCGAACAAGGAACTTTTTAAACAGCAGGTAAATGCGCTACCACAGAGCCAACTATCCTACACGAAAAAGGCTGAAATTAAGGTTATGTTTTAAAATCTAAATCGCAGAAATGGTCAGGTGTCATTAAATTAATTCATTTAATTAAAGTAATATATTTTTTCAAAAATTTATAATTTATCGTGTTATTGGAGGTATTCAGCTATAATTATTTAAAATTTCAAAGTTTCCATGAACTTTGTGACAGACAGTGGAGCAAGACGAATAGGATTTCGTCAGATGAACAAAACCCTAAAAAGTGCTTAAAGTTTTCAATTTTGTGTACTCGCGGTGGCACGCTCTAAAATTACCCTTTCATTTTCTGTATCGATTTTTAACTGTTAAAATATAATTTTCCTGTGTATAAACAGTATTATAAGCGACAAAATAAAACAAAAAATAGAAATTATAAACCGATCAAAGTGGTTTAAAATTTCGAACAAATGTTTGTCTCTTAAAGTTTTTTTTCTTTTTTAACACACAAAAATCATATTTTAATAGTTAGAAACCGATAGCGAAAGTGAAAGGACAATTTTCGAACTATACGATGTAGAGCGCGGCATAGGGAGTAAACATTAACGGAAACTTTAAGCTCATTTTATTTCCAGAACAGAATTTTATAAATCGGTAGACTCTCTACCGCCGCCACTTTTCAATCAATCAACTTCTATCTTTTTAAAAATTGATTATCAGAGTTAGAGTGTAAGAGTTCGCATTTCTTTTTTAAAAAATCCCAAAAAAACCTTGAATTTCAGCGCGTGAAAGTGGTGTCATCCTTCCAGGGGACATTCGTGTGGAGATTAAAAGATAGGATTTTTTTTTTAATAAAAAACAAAAACGACAATCACAATCTGGCATTTTTATAGTTTATTATATATATATATATATATATATATATATATATATATATATATATATATTATGTGAAATACGTAGTATTTTTTTTTTAAATATTGTTACCTCATTGTTTTGTGTAACATTAAATAATGAAATTTGTGGTTGAAAACTAGAATCGATGCCATTTCAATAAAAATGCATACTTAAACAACTACGTATTTCACTAGCTTTTGGACTAAGAAAACAAATTATTTTGTTTCATTGTTCTCGATCAAGTCTACGATGCGTTTACGTGTCCACTGCTTGACCCTCTTTTTCGAAATGCTTTCGCTCATCATCTGTCAAACCGCCATTTTTTAATATATCAACTAAACAAAAATATGGTTTGCTACTTTAATATATCTCCAACTATAATAAAGAAGCAAGTTTGTGTATTTGTGTTTGTGTGTGTGTGCGTGTTATTCGGTTGTGTTTTGAATAGACCGCTGCAATCAGAGCTACAAAATTTGGTGGTAAGGTACCTTTATGCATGTAGTTTTGCACCTCGAAACCAGATTTTGAAATTTTTGAACAGATTTTTTTAATTAAATTTTTTATGCGATTTTTCCACATTAATAATGGGAATGCGGTTCCAATCTTTTAGCCCAATATAGTAAATTTTGTCCTCTTTTCAATGAAGTTGATGCGAAATTCGTACAGCGATTTTGGAATTTTTGGCGATTTTTTCCCTTTCACACTAAGAAATTTTGCCAGAATGCTTGATTGGCTCGGTGGTTGCGCTTCCATTCCAACCTCAGATACGATCAGAATCGTAATTTTTTTTCTCTTTTTAGCTTGGAGAAAGTTGATAATTCTTTACAGATAAAAAATCATGATTTTAAATATGCGATTTTTAGTGTTTTTTGACGTTTCGCTGCGATTTACCCACATTAGTAACCGGAATCCGGTTCCAATCTTTTAGCCCAATATAGTAAATTTTATCTTGACTTCAATAAAGTTTATGCGAAATTCGTATAGCGATTTTTGATTTTTTGGCGATTTTTTTCCCTTCGACAACAAGTAATTTCGCCCAGAACGCTTGATTGATTCGGTGGTTGCTTCCATTTCAGCCTCAGATACACTCACAGTCGCCATTTTTTTTTACTCTTTTTAGCTTGAAGAAAGTTGATAATTCTTTACAGATAAAAAATCTTAATTTCTAAATGGAAGGGCGGATTATTTATTAACCCGATTTTTTTATTAGATTTTTTCTTTAAGTTTCATTTTTTAACATTTTTTCATGTTTTGCAGCGTTTTTTGTTTCCAATGACGTCACAAATCGCCCACTACAAGTCAAACATCATTGGAGGACAGTTGTGATTGGTAGCTGATAGAATTGTAGGAACAGCTGGCAGTCAACCGGGCAATTGTGATTGGCAGATGAAAAGGTCGTCAGCTGATTGCAATTCGAACCGCGAGTTGTGAATTTTTGCCATTTGTTTTATGCGATTTTTAGAGTTTTTTCATGTATACGTCATTTATGTATTTGATTTTAGAAATTAACAACGATAACTTACTGTTTTTGTATCTCTCTATATTAAAAAAGAGTAACCACCGTAGCCGCAGCCGCAGCCGCTGTCAATGAAGATTTTGTGCCTTGAAGTCATTCTGGACTAATATCCAGAAAACTATTGGAAATAAAAATCTAAAAATTGGTGGTTTTATAAAGAAATGGTCGATAAACCCGCTGAAGTAGACAGTTTTTAAATCGAAGAATTATTTTAAGAGATATTTAATATTAAAGTTGGTCAAAATAGTTTTCTTATAAAAGTTTTATAGAAACGAAAACTATGCACAGGAATTTAACCATAATTTGTAAGGATATAGTTGACAAGATTGCGGTGTGCAGACTGCAATTATTTTTTCAATTTGACTCATTTTTTGAGGTTATATTTCAATTTTTTATTCAAAATTTTCATTATTTTGAAAAAGATTTACTTCAGATTTCATAAAATCCATTATTTGAATTGTTGCCAATTTGAAAAATAGCGGACATAATAATGTTCCCTTTCAATTAGAAAATGTATTTACACGTGACTATTAAAAACAGAAATAAAACTTTAAAATAATAATTAAAAGATCACGTGTTAAAAGCAGTGAATGAAGAAAATTACGTAATGAAAATATACTTGCGCGTGAATACTAAAAAAGGAAATAATTAAATTATTACGCGTTTTCAAAGCATTAAGTAGGGAAATTTACGTCATATTTAAAATGATCAAAAAGCAATATTTCTAAACAATTTCAATTAAAAATTATATTTACATGAGACATCAATTTATTTCGACAAATATTTTACCTATTATTGCAAATTTTAAAACAGCGTAAATAATAATATTTCCTCGCAATTAAAATTCATATTTTTACGTTTAATAATTACCTTTAAAATACCGAAATAACTAATAAATTGTTACAATATCATTAACAATATGGTACTTCTCCTTTATCCCGTCGACCACTTTTCATAACAAACAAGTGGGTAAGTGTGATCGAAGATCGCTCAAAGAGTTTCGTTTAATATTCCGTTCAAAACGCTTTATCCATTCTTTAATAAATCCAAATAAATTTCATTTAGCAACCAAAAAAAAAAAAAAAAAAGTCATGTTTTTTATAAAGTAAAAATTTACCGGTCTATTTTTCTCGTTATTTCCAATATCCAAACCAGCCCTATAGCGGACGAAGCCCGCTATTATATTCTTTCATAACAATATCTGTCATGTGGACTAAATGCGATATTTAAAAAAAAATTATTTCAAAATTAAACATGTTGTACACCTTCAAAATGTTAAAATATGCGAATATTTCCATAATCGAGTTTTTATCAGGATTCAATACGTTCCTCAAACTCATATATTTACTATTCTCAATTACTCATATTGATACTCGCTTTGTATTATTCTCAAACATTTAAAAAATTCGTTAAACTTCCGATATGACGTCAGATTTTCTTTTTAATTCTCTAATGACGTGATATTAATCTAATTTGTGTACATACACATACTCATACTCCATGTATTATTGAGAAATCTTTCCGTTTTATTACCAATATGACGTCAATCAATTTTATTCCATATTATTCTTTTTTTCAATTGGTGAAACTTTTTATTTCATTTTCATTTTTCACGTGGAAATCGTCTGATAGAAAATTAATTATTGTAGAAAGAATTTCATCGTGGATTTTTAGTTTTTGGCATCTGCTATAACGAAAAATGTTTTAATTTAATAGGAAAAGGCTGTTAGAAATTTGGTTTTTTTATCTCCATTTATTAAAATAATACGAATTTTTCAAATTTTAATATTTTGAGCTCTTCAGAGCTGGTATTCTGCTTTATACACAAAGTTTCAACTCTGTAAGTTACATATTTTTTGAGAATGGCTCTGTGACAGACAGACAACGGAGCGGGAGTAATAGGGTTTCGTGAGATGAACGAAACCCTAAAAATCAGAAAAAGCCAGATTACTTGATTTAACATTTCATATGAGTATCCCTGTAAATGAACTATATACGTTCACACTTAATTTTCAATACAGAAAATGCCATACTAAACCTCAATAACATAGTGATCTGAATATATTCACGCGAGTTAGAGCACAGACAGACAGACTGGCGGCCAGACAAACCTAAGTCATAAACTTCAACCAAGTCGGAAAATGTTAAAGACAATCCCAGATGTTTAGTGTGGGCTAATAGTACTTAAAAAGTACAAAAAATAAACTAACAAAAAGAAAAAAATAAAGAAAAATATTTTTAATTAACTTTAAATACCGTATTTTAATGTGTATGTCGGCATTTTTAATCGTTAAAAAGTAATGAAAATTCAGGGGTTGACATATATACGGCATATAAAATCAGACATATAATGAGTGCGGTTGGTAGCTGTGGCAATAGTTGCGAGATAAGTAGAGTTGCAAAGACTAGAAAAAACCCGGTTTAAACCTGGGAATAAAGCCGGTTATTTGGGAATAAACCAGGTTTTTTGGAAATAAACCGTTTCTTTTGGGAATTAACTGGGTTTATTGGGAAAAAACCGGGGAATAAACCAGTTTTTTGCAACTCTAGAGATAAGCGTCGAACTTTTGGCTACATATCAAAGGACAAAGAAATGCATATATTATTGTACGTAATATTATAAGCAAAGTATTTTAATACAAATAAGAGTTTATTTCCTACATGTCACTGACTTTGCAAATTATTCATCTGAAAAATCTAAATGTTCTGGATCGCTGTTAGGTTTAAAAAGATTTCATAAATCTTCTACATTTACAGAATTATCGTAAGTATCCCAATCTTCAAAGGGATAAAAACTGAAAAGAAATATTGACATACTTTCAGAAAAATCGTCGCAGAATTTTCTTCTTTTAATGATTCTTTAAATGTGACATTTCCCCCAACTTTTTACTTTCTGAAAAAAAAAGAGTGAATACTTATGCGACAATCTTCAAAGGGATAAAAACTGAAGACAAATATTGACATACTTTCAGAAAAAATCATTGCAGAATTTTCTCCTTTTAATGATTTTTTAAATGTGACATTTTCCTCAACTTTTTACTTTATGAAAAAAAAAAAGACTAAGAACGAATACTTATGCGACAAGCAAAGATTATGAAACAAACGTAGTAAACTGCAACGAAACTATGTCATTAAATATGGTAAAAGAAGTTATGTAAGTAAACAGTTTAGAAAACATATAACCCATTTAAAGATCCAGTTTTAGGATTTACCCTTCATAGTCACAAAAGCAGTTGAATTTTTTTGTACAGCTTTGTATATTATAGATTTGCATATACACTACATAGCATTAAAAATAAATGTACAACGTTAAAATAGCACAAATTAAAATCATTTATATTGGCAAACAGCTGTTTCAAAGCCCTTAAGCTCCATCTTCAGTGCCAATTCAAAAGGTAAAACGAATTAAAATCTTCTAAGCCATGTCAGCTTGCCATGTCAACTAAGAACGAATACTTATGCGACAAGCAAAGATTATGAAACAAACGTAGTAAACTGCAACGAAACTATGTCATTAAATAGGGCTTAAGGGCTTTGAAACAGCTGTTTGCCAATATAAATGATTTTAAGTTGTGCTATTTTAACGTTGTACATTTATTTTTAATATATCGGCACAAAGTTTTAATCCACCTTTTAGATTACATAGCTTGTTCAGTCCTGTTAGAAATTTTACTTTTAACAATTTTTGCCAATAGATGGAAATGTACTCGAATTATTTTGTACAGCCCTATTTATTACCTAAAGACAAACCACACATTAAACTAAAATTTAATTCAGATAAAAAACTCGTGACACACCTTAAAATGCTTTTCCAGAAATTATCAACCTTAAACAACAATGTAAGTTGTTCTTTGCATAGCCCTGTATATTTATTTATATTCCAAAAACTTTTACTAGTATACTAAATATAATTCAGCTGGAAAATGCCTGTCCTTAAGCAATTCACTCAGAAAGCCAAGTTTTTTTTTAGTTAGTTACATTCAAACCAGTTTTTTAAAAATATACATTGAAATCTCTTAAGTAGTTTCTGTGAAAAAAAGTTACTTCAATATCAGCTGTTTTGTATTGCACAATTGTTGTTGACATATTGACAAATTTCTTTGTGTAACCCTGTATATAATCAACAGAATTTATACACATCACGTACTATGCAAAAATTTAATTAAACACAGAATTGCAAACAAAAGTTGAAAATACACTTCAAGCAATTGTCGTTCATAGACAGTGCTGCAACCAACTTATTTTGTTAATATCCCTGTAAATGAACGATAAATTTTTTGCACACCATACTTAACTTACGACGCACCTCAGTAATGCATATAGACTCCGTTGTGTCTGAAATAGTGTAACAACATTAAAATTTACTGCAAACGAATTTTCCCTGTAGACCATTATGTAACAGATTTCTTCTGTGAGACCCTGCAAATGAATAACAAATTATTTGCGTCCCATATTCTACAAAAAGTATATTTTAGTGCACTTCATAAATCCACGTCAATTTCATTGTGTTTGAAATGGTGTAACATCACCTTAATGCACATAAAACGATTTTTCTCGTTGACATTAATGTAACGGAATAGTTTTGACAGTCGCTGTAAACGAACCAATGCTACACACTTCATTTTCAATAGAGATCGTGAGTAAACGTCAATAACATATTCAAATTTCAGAGAAATATGGTTATGTTTACGAGAATTACAGCATGGCCAGACGTACAGGCAACCCGGAGTCATAAACTCTTTTCAAATATGTTCGAAATTGTTAAAAAATATCGTTGAACTAAGGGGTTGACAACACCAAATACACCTCAAATATACATTTCAGGATTAAAAAATAGCATCGACTTATACAACGGAAAATACGGTAATTAAAGTAATTTTGTAATGAAAATATCTGTTTGTTTTTTTTAATGTCAAATACTCAAATAACTAAAAACAATCTACTTATTAAATAAACTACCATGTCTAATACTGTAGCAAATAACACTTAATAATAGCAAATTTTTGTGTATTTGTTTGAATTTTACATATTATTTAAATAAATCCGTAAAAGATGTATTAAAAATAAATCCTAAAAATTTTTTAAAAAAAACGCGTAAACATTTTAAGCACTTTTGTTGTTTACTCATATAGTAAATATTTGTTTAGATGAAACTAAATATATAATCCTTTAGCCTTATGACTTTTAAAGTTGTTCGTTACCAGTGTTTCGTTCTGATTTAGTGCAAAAGATATTTTTCATAAGCTGGAGTATTTTTTATGTTTTTCTTAAAATATTTGTTTTAAAGAAAGCATAACTTTACAAGTTTTGGGATTCGTGAAAATATGTTTTTGTTTGTTTATTTATTTAAAGATTTTTTCTTCACATTTTCTGAAAGATGAAAATATTTTTATGCTTTCAATAAAAATATTTTTAATAATAAAAAAGCAGGCTTCTCGATAACAGATTTATTTAAATTTTCTTTTCATAACAATTAAGTTTTGTTAAGTATGTTTTAAAAACATTTTCTTTAATGATACTTCTTATAACGAAACACTAAAAAATATACAGTTTATTTACTTATATTTGAAGGATCTGTGAAAATCTATCGTTCTTTTCTATTCTTTAATTTGCATTTAAAAATATAGTATGTTCTGTATTCAATGTACTATATTCTCAATTGCAAATAAATACCTGTTGTATTATATAGTATATTTATTTATCATTTAATAGCGTGAAGCATCATAGCGACACCTATCTGTGAAATTTTTAAATGTTTTTCTTTTCCTTTCGCAACAAACATTCCGAAACTCTGACATTCCTTACGATGGAAATTGCACAACGATACGGAAATTTATCAATTGTTTATGATTTTTTAAAATATGAACGGACACCCGGTAGCCTTTTCAAAAAGCCTCACCTTTTCAGCACCTTGTCGCTAGTGCAACGGTAGGCGTGGTGATGAATCCGATGCTCGACGAACAGAATATCTAATTCTTCCTATTTGTGACATACGTATAGCAACCAGCAACCCTATTCATTTGCTGCTGTGAAAGTCAAAGAGTTATTTGTTTTTTACCGAAACATTATTAAGTGGAGAATGTAGTAGAAGGAAATGTTATTTACCGTGGTTAAATTATTTTAATTTCAGAATACATATAATTCAAGCATAAAAATGTTTTTTCTCTCCAGTTTAGTAATATTCTTTACACACACACACATGGGTTATTTCGTCCGCCGCGATTTTGAATTCAAGTTCAGATCGAAACAAAAAATACGGACAATGATTGGCGATAGAGCTGGTTGCGTTTTCTCTCTTTCGCCAATTCGCCAAGCTGGTGCTGAAAACGTGAGGCTTTTTGAAAAAGCCACCCGGTATATCAGAATTCCGCAATGCTTATCAATACAGTAACAGAGTCAGCAAAACCTTTGATAAATTAGTTGCTATGTGGACAGAACTGAAAAAACTGAGAGAGAGAATATAAATAATATCAGAAGCGTGGTTCATTTATTTATGCTAATATAATAAAAAGGTCATTTGTTGATGTCATTGATATTTCACCGAATTAAGAAATTGAAAAAAAAGACACTTAGTTAAACGTATATTTTACGAAACTTTCAGAGGGAGCAAAGGAATCGTGTAACAAATCAAATACTAAATGCTAAAGTATAAATTATGCATCACAACTGTTGTGAATATTTCATTAAATTATTTTTAAATCAGTAAATACTAAAATGTTGGATTAAAATATTTTTCGTAACTGAGCAATTTTGAATGCCCATAGTATATAATTGTTCATACTGTACCGTCCCAATCTGTTCTATTAAGTGGGGAAAAATGACTAAAAGAGGCTGCTCTCCTCTATTTAATATTGCTCGGGTAAATTTACAGTCATGGGGAAAATGCCTCATCCCAAGTTATTTTATCATCAAATCCGTGCTGGGAGATGGAAGGGGTTCCATTCGACTAAGAATTGTGTCTATTTATGTGATGTTTTGTAAATCACTTTTTGACAATCGCATTGTCCATATATTAAAACAGTATGGATTCTAATTTTTCAATGTCAATAACCACATTTGATACTATATTTCAGTTCCTTGCATAGAAGAATTACGACAAAAGATATAATTTATGTTCAGATTTAAAGTCTTCAGCGAGTTAGAAGAGACCAAAGTTTGAGAATACTAATGGTAAAAGTACGGGTTAAACATCAATTTATATCTTCACAAAAAGGCATCCAAATGAAATGTTTCTATTTTATGAGATACAATGAATTGACCCAAGCATATTACGGAATTTGTTTCGATTCAAACACGTATGTTTAATCTACAAAGAGAACCAAATTTAGAATTTCTGATTAAAATTTCAAACAGTGTTAGATGTTTACTAAACATTTTTTTGTACAATATTACATTAATATAAAAGTAAATATATAATTTATAATTCTTATTTGAAAAACTATGGAATGTGTTGCGCTCTATAGTATGAATTTTTATTTAGAAATAGTATGCCATATATTTTATCATTAGAAAAATAAATCATATATTAAAATACATATTGAAAGAACACTAGATAGAAAATTTCTCTCTTGAAGATCAATAAATTGTTTTTTACATTAATTAAAATTATGTATATTTAGTAAATAATAACGGTAGTGATTAAGAAATTTAATAAAATTAAATATAATCTTATTTTAAATATTGTATTTTCTTTCAAATAAAATCCATGAAGATGCTAAAAAAGGGAGTAATTTTTAAATATGATATTATAAAGAGATGAACAAATCTGTTTCACTGATGATGTGTAGAGGATTATCTTGTTTATTTAAATATTTCATAAAATTTTTAGTGCTCAAATCTAAATAAAAATATTGTTTATAAAACGCATTATCTTCTGTAATCAAACAACGATTTACTATATATAATACACAAGCAATTTAATTAAATTTTTCCTCTTTATAATATCTAGTTTATTTATACAGTTCAGCAACTATGTATTACATGCAATCTAATTTATCTTTTTTTTTAATACAATAGTCAAATGTTGTGTAATCAATGTCTTTGTCAACGGATAAAAATTGCTGTTATAATAAACATCTATTTAGGAAAAACATATACGTATGAAATCTTACTTTAATAATTGTAGATGAAAACCTATTGATAAAACGTGTCTGAGTAGCAACTCGATATGTTCAATCGTATGACATAATATTATTGGATTTTGGGAAATAAAAATGTTTCCTATCTACATTTAGAAAATATGTACACAATCGGTAAGACACAGAATAGTTTGGAAAAGTATAATAATTTATTCATAGATTTCTACACGAATACACACGCTTTCATTTTCAAATACACAGCTATCCAAAAGTTAGCAAGAAACGCAAAATATGAAATAAATGCTATTAAAATGCAACGTATGCAACTGTGCTAATTATACAATGCTAAAGTTAAACTACAACTGCTAATAATATCAATAGTGAAAACTCAAAAGAAAGTAGTCATATAAACATTAGCTGAAGCAAATAGTTACTGTCCTTACAACACAAACAGTAGTCATATTTTGTTTATTTATGTGACGTCACTTTGGCGTCACAAATGGTCAGAATTGCCACAGTCACTACGGTAATGCAAAATGTGATATATTTCATTCGTCTCATTATTCTCAACGGATCGTCATTTGGTGACTCTATGACAAGTCAACGTGATTGTTGTTTTATGCCGAGTCAGCAGGGGACATTAGAATGAAGTAACTTTGTGATTCTCATGTGATTGTCATTTAGAGACAGTTCTGTGAAGTTACAATGTACGCTACTTTGAGAAAATTACTCTATTTTGCTGTCACTTGGGAATTCGTCACAAAACAACTTGTAGTGGAGATTCCAAATTACAGCCACATGAGATTCACAACTTGACTTCATTGCAAAGTCTTGTCGTGACCCCTCATAATACAGAAGCCATGATAAATTCTGAGTGTAGTGACTAAATGACGGTCACTTGAGGGTAATATTGACACGAATGAGTAATATAAAATTTCAGTTAACTGTAATGATTATGACCATGTGATTACTTTTGATGTAGGCGTCACAACAACTAGTTGCGCTGTTAAGATATTATCTTTTTGTTACGCCTGCCGTTTATATTATTCTATTTTTAATCTTAAAAAATATAAAATTAGAATTTTTTATTTGTTGCTTAGCTGTTGGATACCAGTGTGGTTTCAAACAGTAGCTTCTACCATTAGTATTCTTCAAATTTTCGTGCAAGATCTGCATTTCGACGAAAAAATTAAATTGCTATAAATTATCTCCTAACCGTCCTGTTACATTAAAAGACAGTTTGAAAATACTTATCTAACTTTTCTCTCGCTGCTGCATAGAATAATGTGGTCATTCCCGCATTTGCAATGCAATGCGTACTCCCTAATTTAAAAGAGACATGTCCTGCACACAAAGCAATAAACAACTATGTTTATTTAAATATATTTTTCATAACTCTGAAAATAATAGACCTACAAATTCATATGAACATGCTATGACATCGTAAACGCAAGATACAGTGATTACAAATAATCACCAAAAGCTAAGTTCATATTTAAGAGTTATGAAATAGATCAATTAATAAAAGTGCTACCCGCAAGTAAACAACACCAGGTGTCCAGCAAGACTTCAGCCAGACAAGGGTCATAACATGGACCCTGTCACCGAATGTGACAGCTGTTTAGTGACATACACGAAAGGCGATTTATGACGCAGAAATTAACAATGCTATAAAATTAGGCCGGGCCACCAACTCAGCGAAAAAAAGGGGTCTCCAGCAATGCCAATTTCCAAGACACCAGACCTTGGGTGTTTTACGGAAGGAGTTAACAATAACCAACCAACGGAGATTCATAAACTTTACACAAATTTAATCAAAGAGTAACCATTCCTGAAGGAGGCGGGACATTGAGTCCTGCCATCGGGATACCGATTGGTGGACTGATACAATAGGTAAAAATGCAGGACATTAATTAACAAGTTTACTTTGATATAAAACAAATTCATTTTCATTATAATTCTTGACTAAGATTTGCAGTTAGGAGGTTGTACCTCTCTTGGTTTTACATTTTAAGTTTCGCGAGAATACCTCTCGCTCCATTCTTAATCATGTCTTTCTTTGACATAGTCATCTTTTAAACTTAAAATTTTAAAACAAACTTTAACTAATAAGAAAGGATGTCGTGCTGTGAACAGCGAGAAACACCAGGTCTTCAAGGGTGTGGAAACAGCAAAATGTTCATTGCAGCCAGGTACAACTTCTATGTAAAATAGAATTACTGTGATACAATTTTCTTTATTTTATTATTTACAATTTCTACAGAGAAATGTTTTTCACCCCAGGATCAGGGATATCTATAATAAATTAATTAATAATAATCTTTAAAAATGCATACTGAAAGGTGTAATTAATATTATGTTAAATCATATTTTTTAAAATAATGATTAACAATGCTGATTATCCAACAGAATTTCGCTTCAAACCAAACTCATTATTCACTTTTATAATGCAAATACTCAATAATGAGCTATGTAAATATTTTTGTAATTATTCTCTTTTCTATTGTTTGATTATTTTAAGTAATTCTTTGTAAATGAATGTTGCGTGTTTAATTTTAACTTAGACTCTTTATTTATGTTGATTATAGTGGGATATTCTTCTAGTTAATATATATTAGCAGAATTAAACAGCGGGCTTGGTGATTAAGCCATAAGGACAATTATTACCTTCAAAATTTTTCATTCTCTTTTCTATTGTTTGATTATTTTAAGTAATTCTTTGTAAATGAATGTTGCGTGTTTAATTTTAACTTAGACTCTTTATTTATGTTGATTATAGTGGGATATTCTTCTAGTTAATATATATTAGCAGAATTAAACAGCGGGCTTGGTGATTAAGCCATAAGGACAATTATTACCTTCAAAATTTTTCAAAACGCTGCATATTCTCTAGGGAAATAGTGCTCTAATATCTATATCTCATTATTTTGTTGTAAGAAAATTTATAGCTATTTCTAAAAGATTGTCACAGGCTTTAGGATCACTTTATCTCTTTATTAAGAAAGCCGCCAAATTGCCGCTAAAATAATTGGTGACCCACTATCTGAAAGAGAGATATTTAGGTTTTCAGTAACTCCCTATATGTTATATAACGGCAATAACAAATCTCTCCAACACTGGCAATGACAAAAACTCTAATGCGCATAATGTAAGTTAAACAGTGGCGCTTTTAAACATTTTTCGAATTCATTTTATATCAAACTATGAAGACTATCAGTATACAACATTTCAGTTAAAACTTTTTTTCTTCTGTCATGACTTTGCTATACCGCGTGATTTCAAATAAATATTTGGCGATTATCACTTAAATGCAGATGATATAAACGTACTTCTAATTACAAAATGTATTTAATTGCAGTTAATTCATTTTATTTAAATGCGATGCACTGTCTTATACGTTTGTCACATTTAGGATATATTTTTCATTCTATTGAACATAAAATGCCAAATCTAAGCAAAATATTAATTATTAAACTTTAAAGTTAAAACTAATTATTTTTGAAAAAATTGAACTATTATCTGTAGTCTCAGCAAAAATGTATCATTGTCACATTTAAGTCATTTTTATAACATTTACAGTACTTGAAACCTAAACGAGATGTCCAAAGTACCTAAATTGACTACGCCTTGATTTTAGAAATTTTATTGTTATCAGTTTTTAAAATACTTAATACTGTATTGCAAGTAAATAATGATTCGTTTAACATTCATACTGTAAACCCTTTTATTTTTGACAATTCATAAACAAAAAGTAACAAATGAATGACCGATAAAACATTTATTATACTAAAACAATGTTTATTACTGTATGTTCTATACAGCTAGTTTATTAACCCTTTGATTACGATGTTGGGACATATACGTCACAGCAACTATTTTTTTTTTATTCTACTCGTTTTTGAAAATTAATCTCTGCCATACATTTATGCTAGGATATTTTCTAGAGAAATCTATGACAAAGAATTATTTTGCATATTGTTGCACGATTGAATATAAAGCTAGTCTCCAGTGTCGTCCCGTAATCAGAAGGTTAACTAATTTTTTTATATTTAGAAATTTCTGAAACGGTGTAGTTCCTAGAATTTAACAATTGTAGTAATGTCATAGCTACTCACTTTCCGGGTTTTTTTTCCCAAGTCAAACATAATCAAAAAAATTACTTAATGAAATGCTTTTTGGTTTTTATGCGGTAATTTATGAAATTATTATATTTTATAACTTTTTAGCTAATTAAAAAAATGGGAAGCATGTCTTTATTATTATTTTATTTTTAGTTTATAAAATTATTTATGATTGCCCTCAAAAGTCCATTAATTTTCTTGACCATGTACACTTGAGTGAGGAATATATATTTTTGGGCCTGTCATGATGTTAGACGAACAGTTTTAACATCCTCAACAGCTTGTATAATTTCTAAGACTTTTTAGATACTCTCTGAAACATGTCTTTCATTAGAAACTATATCGGGAAAGAAAAGTAGAAATAGTAATGAATTATAAATAGCCAGAGTGGTGAGAATTAAATAACCATACTCCGACCTCTTTATATATTGAAGTACTAAGTGTATAAGCTTCAAATTTTGTATACGTACTGCTCAAGATATGCGGAAAGGATTACGTGAAAAATATTTTAGTGCCACAAATCAGCGATAGATAGTGCTGTACAAATGGATATTTGCTGAAAAAACATAAAAACACATTTTAAACACATTTTATATGAAGGTACCAAACATTCATGTGACATTAACTATATCTATTCAAGGAATGTTGCTCAATATGGTTCCTTTCTTGAAGATGTAAAATCTGTAATCTGTGGACAGCTTGTTCAATTGCAGATCGTAACTGGTTGTCTGAGATGCTTCTCACATGCAGAGTAATACCTTCTGTCAAGTCTATCAAGGTTACCAGACGTCCCAAGATTTCCCACAGCAAACAATCACGCAGATTAAGATCCAGAGAACGTTATGGCCAGGTTGTAGAAAACTGACGACTTATTACTCTGCCATTCGTTAAACGTTGCCGAAGAAACTAGTATACACAGTATAATATGTGGAGACGCTCCTTTTGCATAAAGCAATTAAGTCAAGACATTTCCGCTATTGCAAATAGGGTACAACAAAAGTTTCAAGAGTCGTTTTGCACCTGTTGGCCGTCACGTTACATGTCACAAAACCACTGCAAGTAGCCTTTACTAAAAAGAAAGGTCCAAAAGTGAATATAGCTGTGAATCTACACCAGACTGCGACTTTCTATGAGTGTAATGGAATCTCTTGTAAGGAACGGGGTACTTCCGTGTACCAAATGCGACAGTTATTTGAGTACACTTTTCCACTGAAGTGGAAATGTACCTTATTGCTCTACATAATCTGCCACGGCCACGATGCATCCGCTTTAACTCCAGCAAGAAATATCATCAATGCAAAGATTAGTCTCCACTCTCTGTCTACGCCCAGCAACTCTTGATTATGAATGATTTTTACAGCAAACAATGCATGTTATTAAACAATGCATGTTAAAACAATCAATATTTTGCAGTTTCATCAGTACATTTAACATTGTGCTATAGGAAATACCCATGTGTCGTGACTCATTACGTGCAATGCTGCAGCCTACAACATTATACATTGACAGTTCAACAATAGCGGTGGTAACATCTTCAACGACATTTGAAGAAAGTGTTTGCGTCCTCGACCCGTCTGAACTCCAAGATGTCAAGTTTTCTCGAATCAAGCGATCATTCTCCTGAAAGCTTGGGGAAGAAATGGTCCTTTGCTCAAATTCATAAATCGGCTAAAGTCTCGAAGTTCAACTGCAGCATTTCCTTTGTTTTCATAAAAAAGTTACTCAAGCGAAATGCGTTGCGGCATCGAGAGGGACCAGCACTGATAAGAATGACATTCCGCAATTTTTATCCTTTTTATACACAGAACATGGCTTCAAACCATGAATTTATGCAAGTTTTTGTGTTTAGAGTGCGAAATTGCAGTTACAATGGAAGTTTAAGATTCTTTTATTTTTTATTTTTTTCCATAAGGGTAATATAAATTAAAAAGAAGAAATTTCATTTTGCATGTGTTTTTTTTATTATAATTATTTTGTCTTTTTATTCATATTATCTGTTGTACAGTGTCAGTTATCGGTGTTTCTGAAACTAAATTTTTTTTCGCGTAATCCGTTTCCCCATGTCTTGCGCAGTATGTGTCCAAAATTTCAAGGCTTTACACTCAGTAGTTCGATATACAGGGAAATCAGAGTAGGGGTGTTTTAATTATGGCCATCCGGTGTTAAATAATCCATATTTATTCAATGATATAAATATTTTTAAAAAAGAAAATGAAATGTAACTAAAGACCATAATTCTGGCCATTTATCTTGATCCCTACGTTTAAAAGAAAAATTAGGAATGGATTCTTTTGCGTTTAACCTTACTCTGTTGATTCAAAATTTAATCCACTGATCATATTTCAATATTCTTTGATTAAAAAATATACACCACTATTATATGTCAATTTTTTCATTAATTCTTATAAATCCATGAATTTTCTTATTTTGATCATTTTAAATATGTAAATAAGTACTTAGCCAAAGAAAATTGCTAAGGTAGAACTATGCGAAAATAGCTAAATATAAATTCAACAAATTCCAATTATTCACAATTTCTTCTTTTAAACACGATTTTAATTGAATTTATTAAACTAGCACATGAACTTACCTTAGGACATCTGGCTCAAAGCCTCGCCACAATTGAAAGATCCAATTCGTCGGTAATCAGTCAATCAAAAATCGATGAGGTTACAGTCTCAAAATGCATTTCGCCAAAAAACATAATAAAGTACATTCAGCAATTTGCCCGAACATACCTGATTAAAAGAAAATTTTCCATTATTTGTAGAAATTTTTTGTATTTTGACTGGAGAATTTGAGTAAATTTCCACCTTAGATTCACGATTTTTTTGTCTTTTACGTGAAAAACATCAGACGTAAAAATGCAGTTCCTAATACAAAAAAATATTACGCAGCGCAGTTGCCGTAACGTCCCAGTGAAATCACGAAAATGCAGCTTTTGATTAGAGGATTTCTGGTAATTTGTATGTGACTGATTCATTTTCTCTATTTTCAAAAATTAATGGGGAAATCAGAGCAGAGGTTTTCGTGTATTGAAGAAATAAAATCAACGGAATATTCGTTCGACTCACGGATATATATATATATATATATATATATATATGTGTGTGTGTGTGTGTGTGTGTGTATGTATCTATTTGTTTTGTTTTTGTTTGAGAGTGCACTTGACAATTAAAGATAAAAATCGAAATGATAATCTAAATTTCGAGGATATGGGAAGTGTTTTCGAAGTTTGATAATTATCTGTGTAGTCTGCAATGGAAAATTCTTCAAGAAGATATGCTTTAAATGTACTAAAATATGTTGCATTTTGTTTGAATAGTGTATGTTGATTATATCACATTTGTATAGGATTCTTGCGTTGAGATTTTAGGTAAAGAACTATATTGCATTTATGGGTCATAAAATTTAGGCACATTGACTTTATAGATTTTAGCTTTGGCATTTGTTTTATACGGGGCTGTGCTGTATATATATTAAAATATGAAAATTATTTGTTTACATTGGCCTCTTTTTCCACAACTTGTAATTATAAAAATTTTGCTTTAAGTTTAAAAGGGACATTTCCTACTCTTTTACGGCAAATACATACTTTTGTATTTTATTATGGTACTTTAGAATACGCCACGTGCCCCTTTAATTTTATGAAATTTTCGGGGTTTTTTGGCTAGATGAGGATGGGAATGATGTTGGGATTTGGAATGGCGAGTGTTTAGTGCGCGAAAAAATTCAATAGTGAAATAATTCCGAAGTATCATAGTAACTGAGATTTTGTCGTTAAAGTATGAGGCTTTTTAAATATCCACTTTAAACTCAGGGCTATTTTTATTCTAAACATAAGCTTTGGAAAAAAGGGTGGGGCATATTCCAATTTAATTTTTGTATTTTAATACATATACAGCCCCTTCAAAACAAATTCTACACATAAAAGTTATAATCTAAATGAGTACGAAATTGTAAGTACGTTTACATCATCCACGATTTAAGAAATAATCACATAACCACTATTTTTAATCATCCTAGTATAATTTGATTTATATTACAGTAGATGCATCAATTTTGCGTTGGTGGCATATTTCGGAAATTACTGTTATTAAGGAAAATATTTAAAAGAAATCTTATTGAAGTTTGTACAGATTTCAAAATGTAACACCGGGTACAATTTTAAATAAGAATCGACAGTTATAAGTTACATTTACAACCTCAGTTTTATAGATTAATAAACACGCGATATGCACTAATAACCTACAACCTAATACATCACTTTTCGTTAAACTCATTAGTCAGAGAAGATGCTTAATCTTTAATCAATACTTAATTCTGGAGCAATTAATTATAATCACTAAAGCAATTTTACGGAAAATGAAGTTCTGAACAATTGTCATAAAAATGCTAGTTATAGAAAAAAAACAATATTGATTTTTAAAACATATGCTCTGTTTATACATGTATAATGCGCTATTTTTGGTTCGAATAAAAAATAAAAAAATTGTAACACGTACAATGCGCACCATAGTATTTTAATGTCCAAAAATTCGAGAATTTGACAAAAAAAGGTACTTTTCGGTTAGCCGGGCGCCAGTGATATATGTACATATATATATTCATACATATAAATATGTGTACATATATGTCTATGTATACCTATGCATATGTGTAGATATATGTGTATATGTATATGTGTGTATATATACATGTATAAATATCACTGGCGCCCGGCTAACCGAAAAGTACCAAAAAAAGAATGGAAAATTATGTGTCAAGTATAGATTATGTAACACTTTCCAATTTAAATAATTTTAAATAATTTTAAAAACTTTACTGCTTTTTAATAGGGTGAAAGATGATGTCTAAGTAAACAATTTGGAAAACGCTTAACATACTTAAAAACCCAATTACAGGAATTATCAACAATATTCTGAAAAATATGCGAACTATTTTGTGCAGTTTTGTATATAATTTACAGATTTGTATATATACTACAAAGAATGTGGGACTAAATTTTAGCTCAGTTAGGACACGCGTAGCACAATTTAAAATTCCCCTTCTGGAATTTCCATCAGTAAACGGAAATGTAGTTGAGAAGTTTTGTGCTGCCCTGTATATGAACTCTAGAATTCATACACACAAAGTAATAGAGAAAAAATTAGTTAAATTTAAAAGCGCGTTCTGTAACAGAAAAAGCACTCCCAGCAATTTTTATAAACAGACAGTAACGACTTCTTTGTGTGTCCCTGTAAAAGAACGATGAATGCTGTAGACACATTATTCTATTATATAAATTTCAATATGTTCGAATTAGTAAACGTTATTAAAATAAACTGCAAACGATTTTTCTCCATAGACCGTAATTTAACGAAATTCCTATGAGTGTCCCTGTAAAGGAACTATAAGTGCTGTGCACACCATCTACTATAGTAAGTCTCTTGTAGTTAATCTCAGTTATATATTAATTTCAATATGTGCAAAACCATGTAACCTCATTAAAATAAACCACAAACGATTTTTCCTCATAGACAGTATGAAACGGAATTTTTTGAGTGTGCCTGTAAAAAAACTATAAATGCTACACACTTTATTTTCAATACCGAACATGCCATCATCAACATCAATAACATATTTCAATTGCATGACAATCCGAATATATTTACGCGAGTTAGAGCACGGACAAAGAACAGATAGACAGACAGACAAACCGAATTTATAAAAACTTTTGATACTATGTTGTAAAGTGTTAAAAAAAGAGAAAAAATATCAACATGTGGCCAGTGGGACGCCAAACTACCTTTATTTTATATAGAAAAATTTTCTTTGTGTAGTAACAGAAAATTTGCGATTAATCAATTTTCAGAATATGTGGTAGCAAACGACTCTGAGGGAAAAAGATTGCAAACCCTCTAGTCAAGAAGAAGGAATTTCAGCAACCATATACTTACTACCTTTTACGGTCAGTTATTGCTTAAATGTATTTTCAAATTGTTTAAGTTTTACACATAAGTCTTAAGTATTTGGAACTCCAAATATAGATTATCTTGACGTCTAAGCATACATAATATTTACTGTTTACTATCTTAGTATGTATAGTCTGATGCAGAAAAAAAAATTTCTTTTGCAAATAAACTGGTATGGTTAAAATTAACAACATGTAACTATAAAGCATAGGAATGTTCTCTTCGAAGAACATGTAGAATTTGAATGCAGTTATTGCAGATTAAACGAAATTAATTTTGCAGTGTTTTAAAGAGGACTTGGAATATGCAATTATTGAAATAAGAAAAACAAAATGGAAAATTTCGATAAAGTGCTACAGAATGCAATATTCATCATAAAATTTAATAAATAAAATCAAAAGAAAAATTTTTAATTAAGAAAACCTCGATCTCTATTAATCCTTACACCTACAGTAATAGCATATTGTAAGCAACTAATCAAATTTAAATACAAAAATAAATTTGCAATACTTAAAAGAATGTTTTTTGAAACAATTGAAGAAATAGTATGCTAATAGTTATCCCAATTTATTTCATGAAAATAAAGCTGACGATATGTGGTTCAATGATTTATTACAGTTTTACCCACAAATTAAAAAAAAAAATAGATGCAGCAAGTATCAACTTAAGGAGAACACAGGTTAATTAAACAACAAATCGCAAATAGTGCAAGGATTTCCTATGTTCTTAATGTGTATCGTCTTTTCGTGAGTCACATTATAATTGATTTTGATCTAATATTATTTTACTTGACGCTGTAATACTAAAAATATAAATAAATTTAAAATAGTTACGCGATGATGTTTTATCTACTTCTCTACTTTATCATTATAGTGATATTTAGTATAGTATTGATTATATACGCAAGGTATCCAGTAAACCTTTTCTAACCCCTTAATTTTCGAACGTCAACAACTACAGTAATAAAAATAATATCTAAATGTAGTAAAATAGCCATGAGCTTTTGTAGAGACTTCTTACAATGCTTCCTAGCGGCAAAATTCATGAGTTAATACATGTATCTCGAAAACTACACTGGCCTCCAAAAGTTAAAGTACAACTAGTTTTTTGACGCTCACTATTAAAAGAATAAAATAAAGGTAAAAAATATGATTTATATGAATGATCATAAGTAACTTCAATAAAATCTTATGCAAAAATTATACCCATCTCAATTATTTTAATGTATTGGATACTTATATGTTTGTCAGGAAGAACTGTGAATATCCCATTTTGGGAATTTGTGTAAATTTTTTTTATGGTTGATGATCGTGAATTGTTAGTGTTATCCATGTTTAGGAGATGCCGTTTACTTTGTTAAATTTGTAAGTTATTTTTATGTTATTTATACTATTTTTCTTTTTCATTTTACTATATCAATTTTTGAAATTTTATTTCACTTGTGTATTAGTCGACCCCTCCCCCTCCCCTCACTTTGGAGAAAAGAAAAAATGCAAAAATTCTCAGCTTAAGGCTCGAACAGATTTTAGATTTAGGTCGGTTTTTTTTTTGTCGTATGTCGAAATCTTTGATTTTTATGACTTTCTTAGCATGTTTAAAGTTCAGAGGTCAAAGCAGGAGTTGTTGACAGGTAGGGACAGCTGTTCACATCACCCCTTTCTTTTGTTGAATCTCCCCTTTCTTTTGTTCCTGACCACAAAATGATTCGATAAGAATGGGAAGTTATATGAGTTATTGGTATCTTAGACTGACTTGCTTTAAAAATGACTTAATTTTAAAAAAGTTGCCTGACTTTTGAATGATATGATATATGTCTGAATATATATATATACGACTTTTAGCAGAAGTTTTTAGTACGAACAGTTCTATTTTTATTTTTACACTGAAAAGGAACTGAGCAATTACTAGTGAAGCCGGTCAATTACTGGTGCAATCTAATTTTCCAACATATACAATTAATAATTTAAATTGTACAAAAGAAAATTGAATCATTCGTATATCATTATACAGTAATTGTGAAATGTAAATGGAAAAGACTGTAAGTGTCATATTTTTGTTTTCAAGAAAAACACAAAATGAAGTGCTGTCTGGTTTTAGTATATGTTTTAAAAAATTTAAAAAAATTCGAAAATCTGCAAAATAATTATAGAAACACGTTGTACTTTCAATAGTCAATTATTGAATATTAGAAAGATTTTAGTTGAGGGTTTTTTTTTTATTATTTCCATGGAAAACGTTGAAGGTATCTGCTTACAGACCAGGGAACGATGGACATGTTATATTAAGTTATTAAATGCTGAATGTACCGATTTTTTTATTTATTGAAAAGATTGAATTGAGCGACAAGAAATTGAACACTCAGTACTGAGAACAAAAAAAAAGTTATTTGCACATTAAGCAAAAGATTATTTATAACACTATGAACAAAAAATAATTACTACGCTATGTACATTTTTGCTCATTCATATGACCGGTAACGCCTAGGAGATTTTCGTAAAAATGGCGGCGATAGTCGGTTTTCAAAACATCAAGCATCTTTAGAAGATCTTTTTTCTTTTCCGCTGTCAATTTGCATTCAAATTTTGCTCTTGGATATTTACTCGTACTCCGAGGAAAAACTCTTCAAACACAACACGGGGGGTTTCTAAGGTGACTGACACCTTCAGCACTTTCTATATAAAGGTTGATGCGACTTTTATCGCTTGCGCTCTCTATGCACTCTCAAAAATGAATACTCAAATTTCAAGAAATTTTCTTCGTTTTTGACGAAACGGTTTCCTGGGAAATGCTCCGAGCGAACTTATCGTCAAATCGAGTAAATTTGCATCCTCAAAATTACGCAGAAATTAGTTTCGTCAAATTGTTTCTTTGAAAGTTCCAAAAAAAAAAGGTTGGTACTGAAATCTATCGGAGTGTTTAGAAGCATCTTTAATTGACTAGGGGGAAAATAAGATCACTTGGGATTCGAACGCGCGATGTTTAGCTTGGAAGCCAAGTGCTCTGACCACTTAGCCAGTGGGACTTCGGAATTGTTTGATTTTAAATGTATTTAGGGGATGTTGATGTGTGTTTTTATTTTTAGAAAGCAGATTGTATTTTTATCGGTGCTGTTATAATTTCTACATGTTTTAATTAATAAGGCTAGATTATTATTATGGTTTTACTATGGTTAATAAATAATTAGAAAATGGCTTGATTAATATAATTTATTAGAGAAATTTCCTTTGTTTAATTAATGATTAAAATATGGTCTAATTAATTTGTTGATCAGAAATAATTAATTTTGAAGTGCATATTTTGGAGGCGAGTTCATCAATTTTAGCGGATAAGATTACTGTTTATAGAGGGGGGTCAGTTATACATATTTTAAATTTGATTGTTATATGAATATATTTCTTAAATAAAAAAAGATCTCCTTGTGATTTTTTTTCTTTTTTTAACCATTGGGAAAATGTTGATGCTTTCGGTCGAAAATGGACCAAATAATGTTCCCATTTTACTATTTTAACCGTTTTTAACGAAATTCTGTAACTTTAGAAGAATGTTTTAAGCGTTTTTAACGAAATTCTGTAACTTCAGAAAAAATTATCTTTGAATAGGCAATAGAAATGCATAAAATCGTTACAAAAAGGATAGACGCAAATTATCAGATATAAAAAATAAAGTAGAAATTTGGTACTTTCGTGTTATAGCGGCCCCCAAGGATGAAATATTTTTGTTTCGGTTTTCATTAATATATTGTAAATTTAATACTTTCGTGTAATTTTTTTGAACGATTTTGTAACAAAAATAATCTGGGCGGGAATGGAAAAACATTTTTGTCAAATATTTAAGATTTTCCATTTCATTGAAAATCACTTAATTTTGAGACGAAATGATTGTCAAAAATGACGAAATATAGCTCAAGAATTGCGGAATCGTCAAAAGTGAGAGTTTTATTTTTGACAGCGAGGAAACATTTTCGTCAAGATATTTGAGGATTCGCGTTTCGTCAAAAACCACGTGACTCTGTGACGAAATGATTGTCAAAAATAACGAAATGAGGCCTGGGGATTGCGGAATCGTCAAAATTGAGTGTTTTATTTCTGAGAGTGTGAGACACTCAGAAACTACTCTATTACCGAATTGGCATTTTCAGCTGTTTCCATTACATTGGCGATGTTTCTTACATGATTTTCAATGAAAAGGCGATTTTTTCGTAATTTGGCATTTATAGCCTTTTCCATTTACATGCGTCATTGTTAATTACACTTATTTGCAAAAAATGTATCAATAATTATATTAGAAAAAAAGAAAGAAAACTTGAAGACATTTCCACTAAATGGTCAATTATTGGTTTACTCACACAATATTATAGGAATTTTGTACAAATGGAAAAGAGGTACGATGAACGATAATATAATATATCAAATAAATAATATATAATTACTTTTCGTTACAAAATTATATATATATATATATATATATATATATATATTAGCCATATTATCTACAAAGGAGTTTCTTCCACAAATAAAAATATTAAAAAACGAAATTTCGTACAAGTATTTAATATTAATTAAAAAATAAATTAGTTTTCAATATGTTAGTGATGATTATGCAAAAGATGCTATTTCAGTTTTTAAAATCACTTGTAAGAGCATCTTTCTAATAGAAATTTGTGTATTATCGTTTATAGGAATAGCATCCTAATATGAGCTTTTGTATTCTGTTAGGCAGAAACATCAATCTAATGCAGTAAAATCTCTATAACCGAAGACTCTCCCGAATACGAACACATTTACAATCCCTATAGCAGGGCTGTCCAACCTGGCACCCGCTATTCACCAGAAAATTCTTACAGAAATATTTGTCTTACTTAATCTCCGAATGTCTACGATTAAATAAGGCAAATGTTTCTGTAAGAATTTTCTGGTGAATAGCGGACGCCAGGTTGGACAGCCCTGCCCTATATATTAGTGTGCTGCTATCCCTAAATTGCGGACACCTTGTAATAGCGGACAAATTTCGCAATCCCAAAGAATCCGTTAATCAGAGGTTTTACTGTATCAATTTTATATTGATAAAATTGTCGTGATAAATATATTGTTATTTATTGTAAGGTCATGATATTCAACATGTTCTCAAAATCAATGTATCGTCCAAAATCCTGTTGATGCATGGTGTTACAATACTATTTGCTCATATAAAGCAGGGTTTTTTTTATTTTCTATTTTATTAGGAGCTTATTTTGTCGTAATTAAACTTTTTATTGAGAGGGATAAATTTATGATAAAACTAAAGACTCCTTAACACTTTACTACTCATGTTACTCATGCCTTTTACTTACATGTTAACAGGAACTGGATTAACAGGAACTTCGGAATAATAATGAAATTACATTCGGTATAAAAACGTGTAATAGAATAAAAAGCAGTTCAGGCAATAATGTTAATATATTTTGGTGGTTATATAAAATAATTATACTTTATACAAGCACCATGTATCATATTAGAAAGTTGACAACTGTAAAATACATGATACCATTGATTTTTTTACAGTAACCTGACCAAAGATGACATTATATACCGATTATAATATGTCCCATGTGGGCTCCATGTAAATAGATTGTAGATGTCATTTAAAAAAGAAAAATATTTCACTTTGAACGTCAAAATATCATGAATGTGTATTTGATTTTCAATGTTTCATGCTTTTCTGGAAAACTTTACATTTTTTTATAATGTTTCCTTTTGCGGAATAAAGTATATTAGTATAATAATAGTCGTGCGTAAACATCGATAAATTGAAATTGAATATCGTCATTAAAATCTACTTCAAACAATTATCTGTAATAGTCTAAAAACTTTATGAATATTAAAATATTTTTCCGTATTCTTCTATACACTTATGATTGCAATTGATATATTAAAATTATTTGCCTTAGGATTATGCTGTATTGAACGTAGTAAACGACATATAGAATTATTTTCCGATTTGAAATATTTAACAACATTAAAACGCACTTCCATTACATCCAGCATTCCACATAGAATTTTTCTTCATCGTTCCTTTAAAAAAAATACAAAGGCTATACACACCATTTATAATACGTAGCTTAATATGCAAAACTTATATCAATTTTGTTTTGTGTGAAATATCATACAACATCCTAGAAATAATTACCAGCCATAGACTAATGTTGTAAGAATTTTTTAAGTCTGTATAAAAACCTATAGTTGGTAAACACACGATTGGCACACAGCATGCTCTCGTAAACCTGTATAATATTCTTTTAAGATTTCTTAAATATTAAAAACTGCTAATATTGATCTTAAAGAAACGCTTACTTTTGCAACGCAGTTGCAGTGTTACGAAAGAAATGATGTTTATGGTTGATAAATAAACGTAAATTAAAACCTGAATGTGTACTTATTTTGAGAAAGGAGATTAAACATAATTTTCAATTCTGGCGTAATGACTAACAAAGACAAAATATTTACTAAACGTCTGGCACTAATAAATATCTAAAATTAAAGCCCCGCGAAAATTTACACAAGCTTTAGTATCTAATATAAATCAGAAAATATAAATAATCACTTGAGGCAGTAATTTGTTTACTTTGTAAGATTCATTACTAAAAAAATGCTTGCACATAATTTCAATTTTTAAATATAGATAGAAAACTATGTTATAAAGATTAATAAATGTTACAAAACATATCAAAATGTCTTACAATCTATTCGTAATCCTAGTGCCGTCAAAAAATTTTAATATTTATTACAATTTAAAAATTAGTATAATTTATACAGTGAAACCTCGAAAACAGGTGAAAACCAGTGAAAACAGGCAGTGTAGGTAAAACTGTTTTTTTTTTCGATTTACAGTATGAAATCAACTTTACGAGCAGCGGGGTACAGTCAGAAATTTTTCCATATAGTGACGTTTTACCGTAATTAAAACTTCCCAACATAATTAAAAAATGTTTATAAATCCAATTTCTCTGTCTGCTTGTGCACCTGTCTTACTATGCGTACTAATAATTTGGTAAATATGTTTGGCTTGCTAAGAAATTAAAAATGTTATTAATGGTCACCGCAACATGTCTCTTATTGAATATTTAATTGATGCTATCTTAAATTTAAGTTAAAACGTTTAATCTGCCATTCTTTAAAAAAAAATCCCGGTTTTAAATTTTTGTTAAATGTAGTTTCAATGGCATTACTAATATTTTTTTAACAAGAAGTACCAGTCATGCGCCAAAATATAAAATATTTTTGAAAGTGTATGTTTTTCTTTATGTTACAATCTTACGCAAAAAAATTCATTTTCTTACGCAAGAAAATAAGGGTATGTTGTTATTATTTTATCAGATTTGATTAATTTCCTTATCGTTTCCTACGACTTGTTTTGCTGAAACAAAATTCGGTCTTACAAAAGACAAAATAGATTATTTGACGCGGAATTCAAAATCTTCTTTAGCAGTAAATTTCGTCTGGCCTGCCCTAAATTTAAACTTCTTTGCCAATACTTTTTATTTAATGACATTGTTCACAACGGCATTATGGAAATGCGAGGTGCAATTATTGGCATTACAGACTCTTAAAGCCAAAGCCTGCAATATGCTCAAACATTTCAATACTAATTTCATCGCAAAATTAAAATGCATGTTCTTTAACTCAAAATTAAAAGCAGACAGATTGCAAAATTTTGATTGCTTATTTAAATAAAATGTTGGAAAGTTGACTGCTTTCAATTTTGATTAAAAAAGAAAAATCTACCACAATATTATATGTTTAAAAATTAATTAAAAATCATTCTAGGTATGTACAAACCATTTAAAAAATATATTGATTTTATTTAAAATTTTCCTTATGTTCAGTAAATGCTAATCATTAGACTTATACCTAGACTTATAGTCCAAAAACTACCCAACTCAAACTCACATCATAAGGTATTTTAATTATAGTTTTTACAAATACTATTACATGTTTAATTCTTGTTTTTTAAAATATTCGTTCCACAGTCAAAAACAAAGATTTTTTATAGTTTTGGAATGAAAAATTTTAGAATGACATATCATAACAGTGCATTATAGACAGAAACAAATAACACAGAAAATTCTATCCACTTTAACCATTTAGCAGAAATCCTCGAATCTGGAAATTCGTCATAGTAATTAGACGTTATAAATTTCAGTAATTATCTTTTATTTAATAACTAGCTGACCCGCCCGACGTTGCCCGAGCCCGTGTAATATACTTAAATCTCTTAAAAAACGAAACTCTGGCCACGATCTACGATGGCTTCGGCACCGTATACAGGGCATGCTCGTACGCTCCGGAAAATCTTTTATTCCCCCCTTCCACCGCCAGGGGAGCATTCTGTTTTGTACAAACGTCTTTCTGAACGAGCTTCTGAGACGGTCCCCTTGCCTACGGTATTGTATAGCAGCCGTGCTACAAAATTGAGCTGGTTTCGTGAAGAAAGGAATATTATTAGCCAAATTATTGAAATAAGGCACACTTTTATTCTATTTCTAAACGTATTGTATGAAACTAATAAAAAATATATGTGTAAAGATCATTCGAGATACCATCCTTGATAACTATAGGTATCCAAAAACTACCCAACTCAAACTCACATCATAAGGTATTTTAATTATAGTTTTTACAAATACTATTACATGTTTAATTCTTGTTTTTTAAAATATGCGTTCCACAGTCAAAAACAAAATTTTCATATTTCAATGCGTGCATTATACCTAAAACAAAATTAGATGAATCAAATAAACCATTTATACAAGATGTAACCACCTTGTGGCATTATTGTGCTACATTTGAAGAGGAAAACGTGTTTCCTGTGGCACTACAGGGCGGTTTGCTTTTCGGACTGTATGAATACTAACGTTAATTTCTAAACGAAAATGTTAGAAAGTGAATGATATCCAGAAAGTTTTTGTAACACCTTTGTATAAATTAGGATGTATTCACAGTAAATTTTAGGCTGCAGATCAACTAGAACTCGTTTGGTTCTGGTTTACCACGAATAAAAACCTTATAAAGCTTTCATCTTTGAAATCCACGGTCTGGACGGTCATGTAGTCGAAATACGCGAACGACAGTGTATACAAGTATCGGTGTGCATAAGTATCCATTTTTCGAAATAAAAATGCAAAAATTCGAAGAATGTAATGCTTGAATTCTTCTTATAAATCATTTTAAAATTATTGATTTCATCAGCCAGAACGTAATCAGTAGCTACGTGATATTGAATTAAGCTAAAATAGATATCCAAAGCAAGTGCAATATATCTTGTAGGGTAAGGTAAAAGTACTTAATATGTGGCTGAATATAGACTGTATTAATCATATACAAGTTATTGTTGTCAGACATTCGACAGACAATGTTTTTTTGTTTGCGGGGGGGGGGGGGGTTGCAAATTCGGCTTTATTCGTCTTCCTTATACATGTGCAAGCTTTTTGTAAACAAATAATATCTTCTAAAATATAATATTTTATACAAATAATCCTTCCAAGTTTAAAAATAATCACACAATTAAAATTTGTAAAACAAACGTTAGCAAACTTTTACACTTAACAAACTTACTTACACTAAGTACACTTTTTTGTATACCTTTTAGCCACAAAGACAGCCATAAAATGAGACTGTTAAATAGTTAAATATCCATACATGGATCATTCTGCTTTTTCAAATAGTACTCCATTATCAAGTTAATTAAGAAAACAGGGTAATTATGAATATCGCTCTTATGCTCCACAAACAATCGCCGTATATTTGTATATTTGAAGAATTTAAAGGAATAGTTGTGTAAATCACTATTTTTGAAAAGCTGAGTTAAGTTCATGGAGGGTTTTAAACATGTAAATATATACATAGATATTCAGGTATAAGTCATAGCTGTAAGAAATTTGACTGTAAATAGCATTCGGAGCTACATTATCGTATAAGAAATCTTTGTATCCAGAAAATCCTAGTTTGAACATTTAAGAAAATGTAACCTACACCATTCTGCCTTTAAGAGCTCACAATAATCACGCGACATTTTTTCAAGCTAATGTTAAACCTATAAAAGGGTTCTTTTTAAGTTTATCACTTGCTCTTTAATATTTTTAAATGATTTTTAATTTTTCACAGGATACTTGCGGGTGATCTCTAACGTTGCTAGATTCCGAAAGTGAAAGTACCTTCATTAAAACTTCAAACACAATCGGAAAATCATCTACAAATCAACAACGTTAGATATCGATCTCTGGTATCCTACGACAAAAAAAAAACATTTTAAAATACTAAAATGCAAGAGGTAAATTTGGAAAAAAACGCTGCCACAGGTTTAGTGTGAGAGTTTCTTCGCGTAACTATTGCACTGTAGTCACTTAAGAGCCTATACTTGTGACTGGAAGACAATCGCAAGCTATTGTTAAGAGCCTACACTAGTCACACGAAGAAACGCTCACGCTAATGTTAAGTCTATGGGAAGGTTATCCCGCGATTTCTCGCTCGCATTTTACTATTTTTAAATGATTTTTTTGCGTAGGATAGCTGAGTTCGATCTTCAACGTTGTTAGTTTTTACTTTTTTGATTTTGGTTAAACTTTTTTTATAAGTGGAAATTTTCAATTTTAGAACCGGTTGGAACCGGTTCTGAAAGTGAAAGAACCCTTATATAAAAAAACTGGAAAGAAAATGGAAAAAGTAAAAACTAACAACGTTAGAGATCGACCTCAGCTATCCTATGCAAAAAACATCATTTAAAAATATTAAAATGCGAGCGGGAAATCGCGCAAGAACCTTCCCATAGACTTAACATTAGCTTGTGCTTTCTTTTCTCGTGACTGATGTAGGGTCTTAAACCAATGGTAGCTTTGTTTATTTGAGATTTCTCGTTTGCATTTCAATATTTTAAAATCATTTTTTCATAAGATAGTTGAATTCCATCTTAAACCGAGTCTTCTATTTTTGTTGTGGTTGGAGGTGGTGTTAATGGATCACTTTTATTTTCGAAACCGGTTCCGAAAGTAAAAGTGTTCTCGTTAAAACAAATGTAGCAAAAATCGAAAAAGTTAAAAAGTACCCCGTTAGAGATGATATTAGCCATTTTATGCGAAAAAAATGTCGTTTAAAAGTATTGGAATGCAAACGAGAAATAAAAAAAAACATTGTCATTGGTTTACCATTAGATTACGAATGTGTTTGCGTGACTAGTATAGGCTCTTAAATGACTTAATTTTATATTTATATAAAGTGCTAACTTTTTGGGAGATTCCATTCCCGCGCGCGCGCGCGAAGGTCTTTTCTAATTTTATATTTAAGAAACTACACTAAAATATCAATTTTCGAAGTAATTTTTAATTCTCACTTAGTTGCACGAATAAGAGAACAAAATAAATGGCTGGACAGCCTTAATGTAATAGAAACGTAAAATATTAAATACATTCAATTCAAAACTATTCAGAAAAATTAAGGGGACAGTACATCTTTAAGAGCCTACATCAGACATGCGAAAAAACGCGCAAGCTTATGTTAAGTCTATGGGAAGGTTCTTGGCAGATTTCTCGCTCGCATTTTCATATTTTTAAATTATGTTTTTTGCATAGGATAGCTGAGGTCGATCTCTAACGTTGTTAGTTTTTACTTTTTCGATTTTGGTTCCAGTTTTTTTAGATAAGGATACTTCCACTTTCAAAACTTGTTCCAACCGGTTCCAAAATTGAAAATGTCCGTTAAAATAACTGTAACCAAAATCGAAAAAGTAAAAACTAACAACGTTATAGATCGACCTCAACTATACTATACAAAAGCAATCATCTAAAAATACTAAAATGCGAGCGAGAAATCTGCCAAGAACCTTCCCATAGACTTAACATTAGCTTGACGTTTCTTCGCGTGACTAGCGTAGACTCTTAACTGCCGCAGAACATGCGAAATTTGTCAAGAGTTTGACATTTTAAAAAAAAGTAACGAATCTAGAAGAACCAAAATTTCAGAGTATATTTAGGTAAGGTTGAACTATGTTTAAAAATATTTAATTTGGATATAATACCATTTAAAAAAAAATCAGGGGGTGGATTTCAAAGTGATAATTAAAAATGTTCATTTGGATAACATTTCACTGAGCGCAAGATAACTCATGCAAATTTCGTGGAATTTGCGTAAACGTTATCTTTAATCATCATATATATTATTTCTGTTGTCAACATCCCTTTTTCTGTGATTTTACGAAACGCACAACAACGAATGAGGTATCATTCGAAAGGTTTTTGTAGCGGCTTCTGACATAGTACA
Organism: Maratus michaelseni; assembly: GCA_963931845.1. Taxonomy (NCBI): domain Eukaryota; kingdom Metazoa; phylum Arthropoda; class Arachnida; order Araneae; family Salticidae; genus Maratus; species Maratus michaelseni. Next base: position 242,799,313 of record OZ007591.1, read on the forward strand.
CTCACATTTCGTTAAAACATGTTTTTTTAATTAAAAATTGCTGTTAATTAAAAATTAGATCCGCATTGTTTTCATAAATGAAATGAAAGATTTCCCTCAAATGAATGTTGCCACAAAAATAAAATACCACATTACATAATGCTCAGCAATGATTATAAAAAATTCTGCACGGGTTTATTTTATATTTATCATTAAAAAGCTATTGAAATGTTTAGATTTATATTTCTTTGTCCCTCGTTTTCCCGAAGCGAATGACGTTATCCTCTAATGCAGTTAAAATACGATTGTTAATTTTTTTTTCTCGTGCGGGCCTTTTGCTATCTTGGATCAGTTTTTACTGTAACTTTGATGGAATAAATTAGATGATATTTTGGCTTGACCAAAAACTAAATGTTGTTTGCAGATATTTTTATCCTTTCTTTTTCTTTAGCAGTCTAAACCTGCATCTAAAAAATATTAGATATTGCTAAAAAATATTAGATTGCAGTGCGAAATCCTCGCGCCGGTCCACTGGTTAAACATAATACTCTGGACTATAAATTGAACTCAAACTTTTGTAAACGGCTAATTAGATAAAGTGTAATTGACTTTTAATTAGAAAAAAAAATTAAAAAACCACTAATTTTTACATACATTCAACCTCATAATTTTTTCCGTACTAAACACAGCTTCACCATTCTAGTTCATTTTCATGATGAAATCAATATTAATGCAGGATAACAATTTTGAAGCTATACTTCAAATGGTTTTGGAGATATCATGCGCGAAATAAGTCATTCTGAGAACAAACCGTTTAAAGTTTTAATTGTATTTTAAAAATATTAAATTAATGATAAAAGAAACAAAACAACTAATTTTATAACTTATTCAGCATTAAAAATAAAATCAGATGCTAGTTTAAATGGATAAATATAAAATAATTTGTAAAATGCTGCAGTATATAGGAACTTGCGGCAAAAATAAATAAATTGAAATGTAAAAATGTACGGCTTATTGGTGCAAAAAAAAAAAAATTAACATACAAGTTTATATTTTGTTTCACCATTGATTGCTAAGGTAATTAAATATGCACTTTTATAAAATGAAATTATTTATGAAAAATATTGGCCATTTTTTAAGGATTCTGATGTTTTAATATCTGATTCACATACGTTGTAACACAACAATTCCTATAGTTTACTAACAATACTATTAACATCAAAAAGTCCGTATCCAAAATTGTCAATTGAAACAAAATCACTGTCAAATTTATTACTTTTTTTTTTCAAGATAATTTAGAACTTTAGGACATATTTTGTATAACGATTACAATTAAACTGACGATTTCTTTTGCGCTATTATTGATTATAAAATGGATAATAAGTACTAAAAAGTGCAATAATATTGCAAAATTAGGAAAATATTATTCTGAAAAGAACAGTTTTGTTTCAAGTTAAACGCTTAATAGCGAATAAAAGTAAACAGCTAAGCAAAATTGTGATCATATTTCAGAGTAAAAGTAAGTAATCAAAAATAAACATACTTGGCAAAAGTGGAAGTTAAAGTTAATGTTTTAGTGTTTAAGTGATTAGTGTTCAGTGTTTAAGTGTTCTATTATGTTTTATTATGTTTTATTATGTACGATATTCAACTAAAAACAATTAATGCATTTTAGCATATTTCCAAAGTTGCGATAAAGTGAAAGCGTGATAACAAAATTTTAACAAGCCGCCATGACAGTTTTCGCAGGGCATTTAAATCGGAAATGAAGGAGTAGTGTGTACATTTTCCCTAATATCTTAGGAAATAATTATCTCACAATTCAAAATTGGTATATAGAGTTATTCAGAATAAAATTATCTTTCTAAATATTTAAAAATCTAACAATTTAAAAATCTAAAGATCGATTTTTTGACCATTTTAAAGGTGTACCCTTAAGAATCTTTGGTAACATTTATTCACTTTAACAATCATAAGTTAATCCATTAATATCAGATATTGGATTTAACTCAAACTGTATAATATAAAGTCGGAAAATGCACTATAATTCAAGCATATATATTATTCAAAGCAAATCTTACTGTAGTGCATTAAAACTATTAAATAACAAATGTTACTTTTTAAATAACAAAAGATAAAACAATGCTTTCGTAAAAAATATTTTTTCGTACGACAAAATGTATTCTTTTAATCTTTTTCAAATTAACAAAGCTAATTTTTTTAACGTGAAAATGTTAAGCATGCATATGTTTGCAGCTTTCTAAAAGATAAATTTTTTAAGCAATGCTGTTTTTTAACTCCACAAGAAATGATGCTCGACTAGTAACCTAAATATATTTTAAAAAGAATTTCATTGTTTAATAAAAATTATCATAAAAAAACATACAGATAATGATATTACTTTTTGCAACCTTGCGTGTTTTTAAATTACAGTTTTGTTAAATTATGATTTTTTACTTATCATAAATTTTATATATTTTTAGACGACATAAAAAATATATGAGAATAAACATTTTAAAACAAAAGACTTCAAAAAATATTAATTTAATTATTGTTTATAATATTTAATTATTAAAAAATCTGTAAAATAAAATTATGTTAGGCTTATATTACTTAACACAAAAAATATATATGTAAATTTCATTATTATTAATCCGTAGCATGATTATCAGTTTTCGTATTAATGTGAAAAAAGACAAAGAGAAAGGAAAAAACACCTTTACAATGAAAATACACTGTATTTTTTTTTCATTACTTTAGTGGAAAAAATACGTTAAAATGTTTTTAGACTGGTGATATAAAAGTTGCATTTCTCTATTTTCAAAAATAGTAAACATACATTGTGTCAGTACATTAATTATTATTATTAAATTGTCATGTCTTCTATTGTCATATTATTATATTTTCAATGTATAGTAAACATACATTGTTATAAATGTATTTTAATTGACAGCGCTGAAAAGAAGCGAAATAATAGTAATAATAAAGAAAAATCTGCATGTTGTCTAGTCTCGATAAATGGCTCAACAAAAAACATTTTGAAAATAGCCAAATGTTAAGAATTCAATACTGAAAACGGAAAGTATTTCTATAAGTTTATGAAAGTATTTTAGAGTAAATAGTGAAATTATTTATTACAATGGAGATATTAAATATTGTAGTATAAGAACGCATAACATAATGTTAACCCACTGCCTGCTGATGTTGAGAAAACGTACTTTTTTTTTTTTTTTTTTTTTTTTTTTTTTTTTTTTACTTATTAAAATAAATGTTTGGATCAACAACAATATTTTTTATGAAAAATGTAATGTTTGCTGTAATTAATGAAACTTTTCTTTAGTTATCAGTTGCAATTTTGTATATTTAAAAAGTATGAAGTTATACATTTGTAAAACTTGCAACGTGATTATATATGCTAGGTGTCGTGAAATATTTCATAAACAATTGAAATTTTGATTTCAATCATTTCTTTCTGGTTTTAGAAAGAAATCATGAAAGTTATACTTTTGTTTTTCTGGTTTATCAATATCTAATTGCATCTATTTTTTTTTATATTTCTTGCTAATGGTGTGTTTTTGCGCCGTTTAACATATCTTAAACTAAAAAAGTCATTTTTCTTTGCAGTTTTCTGAATAGTATAACATATTTGTCATGAAATACTAGTATGAAAAAAAATTATAAAAAGCTATTGCGGTAGAAAATGAAGCAAGTATACATAAAAATCAAAATCCACAGAATTTGTAAAATGTCGCAAATGCTCTGAAACAGTGAAAGATACGGCATTGCTTAATGTTACCGCCATAAACATGAAGAAGTATGTGAAATGCATTAATGTTTTAAATACTGCGTAAGCAAATTTCCGATTTCCTATTGGGCAAGGTGGTATATTTTGAGTTTGAAAGGTTGTGAATATATTTCGGAGTTGATCAGGAGGCCCTTGCTTCCACGTAGTCTGACGACCAAAATTTAAAGAGTTGAGATGCAATGAACGGATCTGCCATGAAAATAAAAATTATGTGTATGGGTTGCACAAGTTGATTTTTGGTAAAGAGCTGTTTCTTCCCATGTTTAACAGAAAGGAATTGCATCTGGAAGGAATCTTATAGAGCGGATTCACAAATGTAGATGGAAGCCAGGCAAAACATTACTTTGTATTTCATCATTAAAAATAACAGTGTTGCCAATTTAGCGTATACTTTTAATTATAAATTTACCAGAAATCCCAAACACTAATATTCGTTTTATTTGGTGACAGATTTTAAAAAAGGGAATATTATTTTTTGGAAATTGATGTAAAAATCTAAATAATAAAATCTGAGAAATTGACAACACTGTTAGAGGAGAGTTTGGTTCATATGGAGCCTGTTTTTTTTCCAAATATAATCAAATCCATCTATGAATATATCTGTAAAACTCATTCAAAACCCCTTTCAGGAAAGTGCAAAATGTTTGTAATTTTCCATTATTCACCACCAGTTGCTTTGGTGACTAGTTTTGCACACCAAAATAATTTACATTCATCTTTTAAGTCCAGTTTTATTTTCAACCTTCATGCTTGCACAAAACGTTCCAGGAACAATTCCATGATATCTGTAACAATGGATATTTTTTATGCACTTCGACTTCAGAGAATAAGTTTTCCTATTATTGATTGAGTTGTTGATTACGCTGTTTCCACAATCAGTATGATTAAATGCATTTAAATTTAATGTGGTTATATAAAAGAAAATGATGCAATATGCAAAAAACAATTTTAAGTAGTGAAAATATAAATGTATACTTTTCAAATAACAATCCAATTAAATCAAGTATTTTATATAAATTTAGTTTGAATTATCTAACAATTGTATATTCAGAATTTCGTAGCGTTTTTGCAATATGTATTACAATACAACTGTAAAAGAGCATTTTCAGTACGTAATTTATTTCTCAGTTTTCGTTTTTAACGTAACACCTTTGAATTCTTCCGCATGGTAAGTAAGGTGAGACGTAGTCTTTTGGCATTTCATTTTAATTGCCAAGCTGTCGGTAAAAAAAAGACTTAATATGAAATAATGTGAAAAATATTTATTTAAATTCACATGCTGTAAACTATTTCAAATTTTCATGAGTTTTCTACTTATTTTTACGAACATTTTCATTATCAAATATTAAACTAAAAGCGGATTTTTATACCTTCCTGCATTATTATCACTTTCGGTCAGTGCTTGACAAATGCGGTCGACAGGTCGCCTCTGGCGACCAAGTCTTTTTCATCTGGCGACCAAGTTTTTTAATATGACAAATTTTTTGTTCAAAATTGACCTATATAAATAAATTAGCACAAACGGCATATTTCTTTCTTCTTGTAATTCTTGTAAGATGTCTCATTATAGATATTACAAAATTACAAAATATTGGGAAATCTAGAATTTATAATCAAACAAAAAATATTTTCATCGTTTTCTATTAATTTGGAAAAAATAAGTTCATCGAATGAAAATTTTAAAATAGTAAATCTGAATTATTTGACTGACTTCGACAGGTAAATAAGCAAAAAATTCTTTTCCTAATTCACTATTTCATCGATGCCAACATGATCAAATATCGATTTTGTAACACTCAGCTATCCGGACATTTAAAAAGCATTCGGCAATCCACATAACCCATGCCGGGTTAATCCAACCTCTATAGTATTTTTTTATATATAATTTTTATGCATTTTATTAGAAAACATAGTTTATATTATCTTTCTAAATTATGTACTATTATAAACTATGAAATTAATAATTATACTCTATGCTTCTTATTACTTCTCTTTTCTTATTTTTTCTCAATGAATTTCATATAAAAAATATTTTTTTAATCAATTATGAAGCAGGTTGGGGGGGGGGATATATTTTACTGGCGACTAGAATTTTTTGCTGGCTACCAAATTTTATCAAATTTTTAAAGTCCTGCTTTCGGTTATACAAAAATTATACATCTATTAAAGTCACATATCAGATTAGAAATGATCTTTGACAAGTGTAGAAATATATGCGAAAAACTAGAATAAAAATATGTATTTACTCTGTTTTACATGAAATACGTTTTTTTTTCTTCAAAATATGTAGTATCTGCCTTTTGCCTCCTGTAAATAATAATTTAAGCATAAAATCCAACGGATAATTGAAATATAATATTATTTTTAAAAATACGATTGCCGTTTCATCAACACCTCTAATGCTAATCGAAGCGTTCTATAATTTCATCTAGTAACTGGGATGTCTCATAATTCGGTAGCATGAACAAAAAATACATTGTCCCCAAATAATTCTATAGAAGAATCAGTTCTAAATAGCGCTGATAGTGATAAATACAGCGGTTTTCGATTATTACATTTTATAACATGTTTAAAATCTATAAATCTAATTTATAAAAATTTCGAACCTGAAAAATAATATAATCTTTTTTCATTTAAGTTAAGAGAAATTTTAAGGGTTGTCGACTTCTTACAAATCTGAATGGGCGTAGTATCTCTTAAATGTTTTCAATGCTAGGTCTCATAAGCTTCCAGTCAGGTAATGAACATCAAATCAAATATGAATCTTTTATATTAATGTGTTTTAATTCATGAGCACCAATACATTTAAACAGATAAAAGTGGATAATTTTTTACCAGCTTTACCACACCGTAGTATATAAAATTACAATCAATCCTGATGTGGACACTTTTACGGAGATGGACGCTGTTACTACCAGAGATGTTAATTTTATAACCGTGAACTGTTGATTGTTAAGCTGATTTACAATCGGCTGCATTCGACATCTAGCAGGTCGAATGTCAAACAGGCATCGATCACCTGAATTGCCGTTTTATTGATTACTAACAGAACCTCATGGCGTTTCATGGTCTTGGCTCAACCTGAATCTGCCAAGAAAAATTAAACCGGGGAACCGGACCCAGTTTAGTTTTACTTTTCTGTAAAAGCAAATTTTCAAATATTTTAACGATTTATAATATTATAAAAAACGGCAGAAATACAGAAGTAATGACGTCACAAATCCTCGATAGTTAAATTTGCCGTATAATTGAAGTCATTTTCCCTTTTCACTGGCTACGTGAAATCAGAAAATAACTTTATAAAAAAAACAATTAAAAGAAAAGAAAGAAATTCTGAAATTTTCGACTGCGGTTTGTTGATGGAATTACTAATGTCTGACACACGAAGAAATACCATCAGCATAACAACATGCATTTGGAGATAAAGGGTTACTGTAGTAACCCAACGTCAGAAAAATCACTCTCTGAAACTTAATTTTGGTCATCAGAAAATTCCCATTTTCTCTTTTTAGTTTTTAAAAATTCGTATAAATTGAAACTATTAATACATTTTTTTGTTTTTTTAATAGTTCCCGAAGGTTCCATCTATAGCGAGATATAACATATAACATTAGATGCCTAACGTATCAAGTATAAATCGGTTGTTAAAAATTTGTGCAGAAAAATAATTTTTAAGCACAAACAATTAAAAAATAACTGTATGAATTCCAATTAAACGTTATTGAAAAAATGACAAACGTTAATCTATATTGGGCTAAAAGATTGAATTTAAATTATTTATAATTTTATATATAAATTATTTATAAGCGGATTGAAATCCCCGGAGAACTTGAAAAATCGGCAAAATGCACGAATCATTCCGTTAAATATGAAATAACAAAAAATCTAATAATAAATTCCAAGCTTCCGGTATATTCGGACATGTCTTTGTCCATACGGAACCACATTTGAATTTATCTACGTGAGATAGATTTATCTGACTATCGCAATAAACAAGAAAATAAAAAAAGGAATACTCACACCGACAAAAACTTTATTTTATTAGTAAAGATATAAGATCGGCTGAGTTGCAAGCCCAGGTGGTCGAGATTTTCAGTTTTGGGAAAAAAAATTCTACATTTTATTGAACATTTTAAAAAGATTTATATACCAAACGTACAACAGAAAATTGTATAACTTAGCAACGCGTGATAATTAATTACATTAAATGTAGAAATATAGATTATTTAAAGTTAAATTAACTTTTTTCCGTGCTTGGCTGTTTCTTGAACGGGATAGTCTATGGGCTGTTCTATCATTTAGCTATGAATCCCTCTGCAGTCTTATTAAATGATCTTTTAATTACTATCTCGGTAGCAATGATACATCAGAAAATGCTCTGACGTATACTTGCACTATCTCTTGCATTAAATGTCATTAATAAACCTTATTATAAGGTAATATTTTCAAGATATTTGGATGCTTCGTATTATAACAAAAAACAACAATAAACTGCTAGAAAAGGAACTGTTAGCTGAGATAAGAGTAAAGAAACGTTTATTTTACAATAAAAACCTGTTCCTTTTTTATCACATTTATACTTTTTTAACAGTTAAAAAAAAATCCGTAACAGATTTTTATTTTATAGTATATATTTTTTTTATGTCAGTTATATTCTGACAATTTACAAATGCTTTCCTTACAGAGCTGGAACATTGGATTTCCGTGGTTTTTGAATCATTAAATATGTTCCGTCGTATATTTACATGAATTTGGAAATGATTTCCATTCCCACGTCATATTCAAAATAATCTTTAAAACTGCACGAATAATCGAAGTAAATCACCAAGAATACTTAAATTTTAAGCACCAAATACGCTAGACATTCATTTTATTTCTATTTTAAATGTTATTTCTTGGGGAACATAAAAAAGTAATACTAGAAAGCGTGAAATTCAAATGGCATACATTTATTTTATGCTTTTAAACTAAATATTTCAGAAGAAGTACAATATGCAGAGCAATTCGGTTTCCACTATTGTTATAAATAACAGGGAAATGTGCGCGCTATATTTTTTCTTGAGAAAAAGTATTTTAAAGAAATGCATTCAAATGAAAAATTTCCCTTTTGCCTTTCCTTTAACATTACTCATTTTTAAACGCAATAAAAGTTAAATTCCTGAAGAGGAATTTCACGACGTATGTATTGTAATTTCAATGAAAGTTTTCATTTTTTCCTAAATTTTGTCTGATACGAAGATTTAGGAAATTTCTTTTGAATACGAAAGTGAAAATTTTTTGGAACCACAGAAGTGAAATTCCTTTTCATTTTTAACTTATTTATAAAAATGCAGAACGATCTTTGAAAGGAAGCCTGGGATTTTCCCAGGCTTCATGTACACTTTTCATTATTCTATTTCAGAAACGTTAAACAATTGCAATGTTAAAACCAAATACGTCTATGTAACTTTTACAGTATTTAGATATATGTGATTTTGTAAGGACATAATAGCAATATAAAGTTAAACGTATAATATAGTTTTTATGTATACGAGAGAATAAACCATGTGTTTTTCAAAAATTTTATCTTTCCTCATTCTTGATTGGAAAATAAAAAGGCCACTATATAAAAAAGTTTGAGTTATCCCTTTTTTATGAGTTTTTTAAAATTAGTCCTGAAGTATTTCCTAAGACATACATTTTAGTCGATTGTATCAGTCTATTTACTAAATTTAATTCTATTTATTACACTTAAATTAAATTAATTTAATAATATACTCTATAAACAGTGTGCAATGAACGAAATAAAATCCTCTAGCTTAAAATAAGTTAAATTTCTGTAGATATTTTTCTCTAATATTAAAGTTTGAAAAATAAATACATTTTTATATTACAGACACTTTTCTAATTATTGCTGTGTTTTAATTATGCATCATTGTAAATACTATATGAATTGCTTAATACAGGGTGATTTTTTTTAAAGTTGTGAAAGTAAAATACTATAATAAAAGAACCACTTATCCAAATGACCTGATATTTCACCAGTATGCTCCCAAAGCAATGGGAATTTTTTAGGCATGGTTTAAAAAACTTAAAATCGCACCGACAGATGGCGCTGTAAGGTAGCAGAAACAAAGAATACCGTCTGTGGGAGGAAAACAATGGACGGTACTTTGAAAAACCATTTTCCGTAGGCTCTCTGTCGTCATTTTCTTAAATTCTTAAGTGTCCTAAATCTTCTAAGAGCAGTCGCTGCGCTGTCATTATTCTGATGATACAGTTTCACTAACAATGCACGGTCCGTCAATGGCGCAGTCATTGCGAGGATTTCCGTAAAATAATGAACACGAGGTGTGCGTACTTCATGTTCTTATCGCCAATGTGCCTGTGCCGGGCGCAAGTTCGTCTCCCGACTATACTGCATGTACAGCGCCATCTGTCGGTGCGATTTTAAGTTTTTTAAACCATGCCAAAAAAATTCCCATTGCTTTGGGAGTATACTGGTGAAATTTTAGGTCATTTGGATCAGTAGTTCTTCTGTTATAGGGTTTTACTTTCACAACTTTAAAAAAAATCACCCTGTATATATAGAGAGAGCAAGGGATATATACATATACATGTACATATATTAACAATGTGAACAATAACGTTTTCGCCGAATATATATATTAATTGCATATTCATATTCATTTAAAAATAGAAATATATTGTTAATTTTTTTTTGTTATTTGTATACTTATAAAAATTGACAGCTCGATGTATTTTTGCAATATTTCAAACACCTTCATGTAAATAATAAAGCATGACATTCACCTAGTCTGAATTACTAAGTGCAGAATTTTATCTATAGGTACAAGCAAGTCATATACATTTTATCTAATATAAGAACTCATTACAACTGTTAAATGTCCTTTTTAGATTATTTATTTAATTTATAAAACTTCTTTCATCGCAAAAAAAAAATAAAATTTTGAATTTTATACTTTTTTTTAGATGTGTCAAATTGACTTTCTATAAATCAGAAGCCTGAAATTTATAAATATTAATAGGCAAGCGCTGTAGAATCGCATTAGAATTTTTCGATACATATAATACATCTTACGTTGCAATCAAACTGTTAGCGAATGAAGACCCTTCCTTGACAGTTGTGTTTAAAAAATTGTTTGAAATCTTCAACTTATACAAAATTTTATTAATGACCCTTAACCTTTACAGAATATTCTAATTTATTTCTTAGTACCGTAATCAGAATACCTGAAAATCTTCTGCATTTAAAAATTAAAATGACTTCATGATTGTCGCAAAATGCCCAATTTGGATTTGAGAAAAGCATTGGTAAACAAACAGAAAGAAAAAAGAAAATATAAGAATGTATTCGTCTAAATACCCTACAATATTCAGCCACAGATATTTAATCAATTACTGTTCAGTATTCAATTCTGCCAACCAAATATTCAGTAAAAGAACCGAACACGCTTAATACCAAATAGTTACCGAATATTTCTTACGTCTGTAATATGTATATATATATATATGTGTGTGTGTGTGTGTGTGTGTGTATGCGAATAAAATTATATAGTTAACAATAATAAGGCTTTTAAAGGTTTTATATATATAGATGACATATTTATCTTTATAATGAATATGATAAGATATATTCAAAAAAAATTTAATTAAATAAGGGAAACGGTAATGATCAAAATGTAGAATTCTTGGATTCTTCTTTTTATGTTTTCGAAAATAATTTAAAATTAGATTTATCTGATAAAAGAAACAACTTAACTTTTTTACCAAGTGAATGCCTCAGTGGTTTTCGAATTTACATAAAAAATTATATCAATATACTAGTAAGCCAAATACTTACATTTAGTAAAATTTGTAATAATAATGTTAATTTTCATAAACAGGTTTTTAAATTTTTAGCTAATTTCTTCAACAATAACAATTACCCGCATAGATTTTTAAAACATTATGTGAAGTTATTTTTGAAGAATAAGTGGCAACAGAGTAGATTGGTAGCACGACCAAAAACGGGGGAAACCTACTTCTGGAACATTCTTCATGATTATATCAGCCCTAAACTCTTTCATAAGAACTGGTTCTTTTGGAAGCACGAATCGAAGTAAAAGATTTTACATGGAATTTCTGAATCTGATTACGGATGATGGAAAGCCCAAAGAGGCTATTGACTTTTTCTTCTATTATTAATAACACGAACACGAATTTTGTAACACTACTTTTATCTCTGATCTCATTAATGATTTCCCTTATACTATAATTTTTCAAAGTAATACACTCGGATAACTAATTCGTTGCGTACAATTTGGTCGGCACAACTTTTATTATATAATTTGATTATTCATGAGCGGAATATTGCTCTATACAATTATTTGGTATGATATCAACTTTATCATAACTTCGCCAGTTCAATAACAGTCCGAACCCTCTTTGGCACTGCGTGAACCGTCTTTCTAAATTTTAACTGTATGATAAGTAAGGTTTCGTTTTTAATTAAATTATGGGCGTTGTCTAATGTCATTGTAAACCTTTATAGTAATTATATATATATATATATATATATATATATATATATATATATATATATATATATATATATATATATATATATATATTGGCAATCTGCTAAATTATTCTATAAAATATTTCCATTTTGTAATATTCCGTATATAACACCGGCTTATTAAAATAATTCTTATTCTTAAAATAGCCCTTCACTATCCATATGTAAAGCCATTTTATCCAAATCTACTTAATAGTATTTATTATATTTTACTCTATTCTGAAAAAGGCGCTCCCCCCTTATATTTCTTATTTTAAAACCCCTGTTTATTAAAATCCTTATTAAATAATCCCTATCATTTTCCGTATCTAAAATCACTCTAAATTCTTTAAATAAGATATAAAATCTTATATTTCCTAAATTATTCCATCTTAAAAGACCCTATTTCCGTAAATTCTGTCTTATATTAAAATATTAAATGTCTCCTATTATGTTTCAATATTTAAATATTTCTCACTTTTAATCTGTGTCAATTACTAAATTTCTTCCCTCGTATTCCAAAAATCTTCTGCAGTCAAAGAATATATTTTATACCTATTTTCGAAGCTAAAATATTACTTCATTTTACGGCATTTTTAAAAATCTCAAAAATTCAAGTTCTAACAAGAAAAATCATTTGGTGCGAATAACATCCGAAAGTCTAATCACTACTGTCTAACAACTTTAGTGTGTTAAAGCTTGTGATATAATTTATTATTATAACAAGTATTCAACTTTTATCATTTTATTTATAAGTCACAATATTTAAGAACCCAGATCCGTCTTGTTGTCGGATCGTAAAATAAAGTGTATGAAAATAAAACAGGCCGTGCGTATATTAATTTAATTCATAGTTTATTCAGATGCAATGTTCATTTTAAAGCAATAGAATTTAAATATTCATTTTAGAACAATTGAATTCAATAGCAATATTACATTGGTGTATTATATATCAATATTACATTAAACAAAATTGAGCAATAAAATTGAAGATCAGTATTACCGAGGATTCCCTAGACGCGTCCTAAAAATTTGATATACCAGTTATCAGGGATTGCATGGAATGGTTATCAAAATCACCCACTCACCTATATATCCTCCAAATAACATTCGAGACTAAAGGGGAACTCTCTCTATTTCTTATATATATATATATATATATATATATAGCAATATTAAACGTAAAGACAAAGTCGTAGAATTAATGATAGTAAGCCCGCATAGTTTAATGGTTTATAAGTATGTATTACATTTGCAAAACAATCAACTATATTGATAGTAAAAACATATTTTTTAAGCTATTAGATTACAAAAACTAATTTGAAATATTCTAACATTATCAAATGATAATTCACGCTGATACCCGCTTTGTCCAAAGAAAAAGATTTATTTATGTTGTGAATCAATTATGTGCTGAGATACATAACTTCATACATAGTCAGCGATTGCGAAAATTACAAAAAAAATGAAGCTTCTGTTATATAAAACTAAAAATATATATAAATAAAATGTGAAAAAATTGTTCGTACAGCGCTTCACAAAGGTGCAAATATTTTAGCCATGGGAAAATGCGTGGGGAAGCACTTAGCTTGTTTATTGAAATATCTATTGATAGAATTACGACAAGATTAAGGACTGTAAATACAACTTGTGATGATGCTCCGTGCTGCAATTGCTAGAAGGCATTATATAGACCATACATGACAAATACACTTTGGCCTATACTTTTGTTGACTGATCACATTTAAATCAGATCACTTACATGTTAAACGATGATAAATCATGAAACTATATGGAGCTAATGTACACGTCAGCAGAAAGGAAATTTTAATGAAAAGTAGTTTTATTTTAATTGAAAAAACTCTGTTTAAGTAAATTTTTAATACAATCTAAATGCAAAGTTTTGTCTCCTAGAGATTTTTTTCATATTTTTTTTAATTTAAAATAAATTATTTTAATAGTTAACTTACTATTTAAGTATTTTTTACTTATTATTATTTTATTATTTGAAATGAAAGAGTAATTGTTAAACGTGTTTCAAACGATTTTCTAACGTTTAGAGATCTTCCTACTCTATAGAAACCCCCGAATTCGAGTGCTGATTCAGGCTTGGGAATTTCATATTCAACAATTTCATATACAGTCCAACGAAACAGTAAGAACTTTCTTTTTTTGTGAAAATATTCTATTTTTAATAATTGACATTTTTAGGGATATCCTTCGTCATGAATTGAATCTACCGGAGTAAAATTTTGAACAACAAATGCAATCAGCCAACAACGGAAAAACAATTGGAATACGAAAGAAAAAAATCGGAAAATATATCCTTAAAGCCAGAGACATTTTTTTTGCCCCTGCGACAGGTGACACATTTTTTCCCGTGGTAACAATCTGTTTATAATAATTAGAAACACTTTGTTGGTTGCATGCTATATCCCACATAAATTTCGAAAAGTCGCAAATATTTCGAACTAGAAGGAAACTGAAATAGTAGCGCCAACGACGTTAATTACAGACTGGACGCAGTCTAACACCAAATAGGTGAACATTTGCTGTATTATTTTCGTGCTCTACTTGCTTCAGAAGCATAGGTAGACAACTTGATTAAAAATTTGTTGTTCAGTACCGGGCGCTTTATTTTCAAAAAATAATATTAATTTAATATTTCTGGTATTATTTTTCCGGTATGAGATTTTCAGTATTTCCTTTCATTTAAAATCTAAAATATCTACGTATATTTATTTTATTGTCGTCCACCGTTGAGTTTACTTCGCATCACGATGACAAAATTTTGATGACAAAACACTCGTCAACAAAAACACGTCCAGATGATTAATTGTATGTAAAAAAGCGGATTTTATTCCTGTGCATTATGATTCCATCTTAGTAGGTTATATTGTATACGCTAAAACAATTCATAATTCCACATTTGTTCCCTAATTCCACAAGACATTTAAACTAATTAAAATTTTTAATTTATACATACCAAGGAATGCAACTAGGACTACACGGGCTAAACATACCCGACATACTGCCCTTTGTACAGAATAGAGATGAAAATCGGTTTTAATTTAAAACACTACTAGATTTGTTACATTTAGCATATTTTCTTAGATTGTACAAAAACTGCACCAAAAATATTTTTTGGTACTTTTGTATTAGTCATGTGCCACTAATCATTCTAGTGGATGCGGTCAACTATCAATTATTTCACTGTTTAACTTAATTACGTTTACGATTCTGATTATTTCAGAGTTTAAGCACGTAGCTCAATTACATATAAGGTAAAACTAGGAGAGTCTGCGCACAATTCAAAAGAATAGCAATAAAAAATCTAAATATTAATTTTTTGCTAAACTATCCATGAATAAATTTTACTTCATTTGTTTTTTACGCATTTCCATTGCTATTTTGTTGTTATGTTGCAATTTAATAGAACAGTTGTAACAAAACCAAGAAAGTTATTTTGCGCAATTTGTCCTTAAAGGGTTGGTGTGATTGCGCACATGAGTAGGGGAGATTGTTACTAATAATAATTACAATTAAATTGTTAACAATAATAATTACACTTAAATGACATTGCTGTAATGTTTTTGTGAAAAAATTTTATTGTATTGGGATTGAATATTTCAACCTAATGCTTAAAGAATCAGAAAAAGGAAATAATTTTAAAAACGATTAAAAAAATTTAATTATAGGAAAAAAATAAAGAATCAGTAAAAGCAAGTCCAGATAAGATTAAAAAATAAAATTGTGTAACTTAATAACACGTTTAACTTAAAATTAGTCCATTTTCATTTTTCATTTTTTATGCAAATTTATTAATAAGCTACGTAATCTCTCCTAGCATTTAAACTAATGGGACCAATGCGCCATCTCCCCTAAGTAGCAGATGCGCAAACTCTCCAATTTCAGTAGGAGAGATTGCGCGGCCTTTTATTTAAACATGGCCGCTACTAAAACGAACCGATGATGTTCACATTGCTAGTCTAGATTAGTAGCTTATCAGAAATCGTTTAAGTTTAAAATATTTTGTACTATTGACATTGTATAGAAATTCTGATGAATAGCTATGAAAATACAAGCACTTACATTGAGAAAACAAAACAAAATAGCAATACTTTATCTTAGACGCTCAAAGCAATCAACGTGCACTTTCAAGTAGACACCCCACTACTGTTGTTGTACAACTACCAGGAGTCGCTGCGCTCTCACTCTACTCCTACCCCCCGAACCTCTATGTGCGCAATCTCTCCGACCGAGCCATCTCTCCTGGCTTTACCTTATGTGTTGAATCCCCGTATTATATTTATTTAATTAATTATTTATTTGCTAAGTTTAAACTTCGTTTGAAAATTTAGTTATGGAATACTATACGAAAATACGTGCTCAATTATTTCCATTGTTTTAAATGCAATCAGATTAATTTTCCGTAATGGGGTTGAATGCAGATTTTTAAATATTCGCGTTTGGAAATTATTTTAAAACGATAAATAATCAGTAAATTGAGATAAAATTTTCAAACAAATTGCGATAAAGTTTTCAAACAAATTGCATTTGAAAATTTATTTTTTCCTTATTCTACGCGAAAAAATTGAAATTGTGCGATATCTAGAAGCTAAAAAAATTGCTCTTAAAGCGAAGTTAATTGGTCAGGTCGTTGCCATCAATAATATGACGTCAATGTTTTTGCTGAAACATATAGATCGTTTAATCACACTTGCGCAATCTCAAGAAGAATCAGCTGATATTGAAATACCGTCAGTCAAACTCCATACATTTTAATCTCAAAATTTCTCACAAAAAAAAAAAAAAAAAAAAAAAAAAAAAAAAAAAACAGAAATATTCAATCGACTGAAAATTAGTTATTTTTTCAATTAGTTCTTTTTTCTTCTATTTTTAGGTTTCTTTTTTCAAACTTAAGGGCTTTACTTCATCCTGAAATTGTATCAAACTCTGAAATTTTCAATCTGAATACCATTTTGACATCATATTTGTTTTTTTCAGGAAATTGTACCTAAGGTTACCAAACGGAAAGTAATTCGATCAAGTAGTTTAAAATAAAATTTATAAAGTTTTAAAGTTTAGAACTTCTAGTGTTAAATTATTCTGTATTTTTTGCAAAATAGATTGGAAAACAGATTGCAATGTGGGAGGTTTTCGAGACCAACTCAAGAACGATTTGGCGGATGAGATGTAATTTTGTATTAACATATTTGTAGCTTTTAAAAATTGATTTCTGTGATAAAGTTCATAGCTTACAATTCATATTATTTTCGAGAACTATTTTTCTTTTCAAAAAAACTAGGAAATGTAACAGGATTTTTTTTTTCAAAAAAAGAAAAAAATAAATATTTCTAGAAGCTTCAAAAATGCCAAACCAAATTTAGAGCTCATTCCACCCAAGCGATCTTGGATAAAGCCTAAAAATCTACCCGTAGTTCTATTTGTTTTGAAACGATTCCAATTGAATGAAATCTTAAACCTTTATAATTCTTCAATTAACAGACTGAATGATTTCCTATTTGCACTGTTAAAAAATTACTGCAGACTGTCTAGTAATTTGACCGTTTTTGTTGAAAACGGTTACATAACCGTAATTTAACTATATTCTGACCCTAAAATGATTAAAATTACGGTCCAAATATAGTTAAATTACACGGTTATGTAACCGTTTTCTACAAAAACGGACAATAACAAATAACTAGACAGTTTGCTGCAAATTTTTAACAGTGTGGTATAATATGGTAAAAGGTAATCGAAAAAGTTAAATACGGAGTCCAAATTAGATGTTCGTATTGTAAATTTCAGAGTTTAATACAATTTCATTATGAAGGCGATGTTTTAACATATATCGACAGAAAGCATACTTTCCATCAAATGGCTGTTTCCATTTTTTTTGTCGGGGGGGGGGGGGAGGGAATTTGGAGATAAAAATATATTGGGTGTTTGTTCTCTTTTTTCCCCACTTTATACTTTTTTCATAAACCCCTAAAAAGTTACTCAAATATCCTTATCGGATGATCATTATTTAGACAAGTTATAATAATGGCTGACGATTTCATCCGTTTATGTCGAATACATACTTTGCAATTGTGTGCAAAAATTTTTTTAACTATTGTTATTATTATATTTTTTTTACATTTATATTTTTTTTATTAAATAATGATGCTTTAATATTCAAAATAAAGTTCAGAGAAAAAGACAAAAGGTAACAAAAATTTCCTTTTTTTTTCCTAAATAATTGTTCCATTTCTTTTAAATACACAGTTTATAAATTATCGGATTAAAGAATTCGATCATACCATATGTCAGCTTCACACCTTAAAAATTACTAGAAACAGATTATTTAAAAAAACATTTTAAAAAATATTTTTAAAAAGGCATTATTAATATTAATGCTACTTTGGAATAAATATTTCTTAACGTAAATTAATTTTCTATTTTAAAATTTTGGTTTTTTTTTTTGGTTGTTTTTTTTTAGTCTTAATGGTTTCAACTTTTTTTTTAATATCAGATATTGAAATTTAAGCGTGAGAATTTTACATGTGCTAGTTGCGAATCAATAAAATTATAATTTCCAAAATTGAAGTTTACTTTTCAGTCCAAGTTTTTTGCTAATGAAACGCTAAAAGTCCTTATCAAAAATATTCTCCGATGCGAAAAATTATTTCAATTAGCTTGGGATGGAAAATAAATTTTAAGAACTACCTTCAAGAAACAATTCTCATTTACTTTTAGCGATAAATGTAGCAAAAGTTAAAGCAAATATAAATAAATAGTCAAAACTTGCCAAATCGTGAACAAAACAAATATTTATTTTAAGGCGGTATTCAAAAAAAAAATATTTTTCCACGCTCAACAACTCAAATTTTGAGACACATTTTCAGACTCATTTTTAAAAGTAACAACAGGAAACTTGGCGGCGTGATTTATAAAGACATTTATAAGGGCCCAATGTTTTTATTTTTCGTTCAATTAATTAGAAATTGATTTACAGACAATTATTTTCACAGTACGATCTTTTTTTTTTTTTTTTTTTTTTTTTTTTTTTTCCAGCGCTATCGCTTCGGGAAATTCAGTTCAAAACGTCCACTTTGACAGCATTTCTTGAAATATATTTTGCCTTTATCAAAAAATCGGGACAATACGGACATTATAAAGTTTCTGAATAAGAGAACCTGCCATTTGGGTGCATTTTAGAGCAAAAATGAATTTAAAAATGTGTCTCAAAATAAGCAGTTTGGATTTGAATACACCCTTAAGCTCTTTTTTTAGAGAATATAAATATAAAATTAAGATGTTTAAAACAAACTGATCATTTTAAAAATTCCATATAAAGTAAATTGTGACAGCTATTTAGGTAAAAAAGGCAGAAATTTCTTTACTATGCTTCCTAGTTTTAGTTCGAAATATAATCAATAGATGACGCTAAACTGTCTAAAACTGTAACAATGCTCAAAACAACAGCAATTTTAAAACTTATTTTTTTCTTGTTCTTTTTGTTGTTTCAACAGTTAAACAAAAAGTAGTATAAAATATAAGTGAAGTTTGATTTAATTAATGCATCAGTGCGAGAATATTGACGGATTGCAAAACTGCAGCGTAAATCTCCGTTTAAATTTTGTTTTAAAATACTTAAAATACATTCTCAATTAGATAACTTGTGATAAGCAATAAACAACTTTCAAAGAAATCAATGGCTGTTCAATTCACCACAACAAAAGAAGAAAAAAAAATTAAACTCCGTAAATTTATCCTTTTTTAGGTGCGTTCGTAATTATATAAATACGTAGCACCTACTGTTTTCGTCTGGTCCGTCCGTCTGCCTGTCTGTCTGTCCGTCTGTCTGTCAGTCCGTCCGTCCGTCCGTCTGTCTGTCTGTCCGTCCGTCTGCATATAACAACGCAAAACTACCCAATTGAATGGTTTGAAATTTAAGATATATTATCTTTGCACCGAGACATTTCAAATTTCGAAAATCGAATCAAAACTTTAGAAGATATTAATAAAAATATTTATTAAGAAATTTCATTTTTTTAAAGCGGTGCTTCTTTGTTATAGGAGCTTCCGAGGTTTAATCGTCAAGTTACCGAGATACTTATTTTATTACAGAAATTAATCTGCAGACGATATAATTCATTTCACAGAATTAAAAATCATCAAGATCTGAATATTTATATAATTAGCTATAGTGCGAACGCACCTCATTTGTCACGTTTTACGTACAATTTCCAACTTGTTAAATTTTATCAAAACTTACATCACAGATTACCGGAATACGTTTTATATCTCTCTTTTCAGTGACTATGACAGAGCAAAAATACAACAAAAATGGTAACAACATAACAAAAAAGTCGTTAATTTTTCTGGTACATTGTTATTGTAATCCGCTACATGGTATTTACAATTTGTATTTATATCACTAATCCCAATTTTACTGTTCTACTCTCACCAATAAAATAGTACAGGATTACAATTGTTGATAAGATCCTGCTATTTAAATAGAATACAGTAAGGATTATTTTCTGAAAGGCTTAGAAAGATGAGATCCGAATTTATTTAATCTTGTTTAACTTACCATCCAAAGAAATATCTGTAATATTATCTGTACTTCTAAGCTGTATGAAGCCAAACAACTTAGTAACTTGAATGCTAGACCACAGAACTGAGAATAAATTTAATCTAGTTTTACTTCGTTTATATTTAAATTAGTTTAAAAGTTTTACTGGTATAAGTTTACAATATTTCTGACGGTACAGGAAACTAATTAAAATACAAGTGTTTGTTTTTGTTAAGTAAAAATGACCTTGAAAAGAAAAAGAAATGATGAGAAAATTGAAGAAAAATAGTAGATGAAAAGTAAGTAAAATAGCTTACATTACAGCGTACACTGAAAAATTAAAACAGAAGATTTCAGATTGGTGATAAATATTTATAACTCGTATAATCTAAGGAGAAGAATGTGACATTTACAAGGTATATTCGATCGCAAAAACTATTTTTCCTAAAAAAATTTTACGTATTTTTTACAAGGTGGAACAAATGTCCTTTAAATTATATTTAATGTCATAACTCACACAGCTTTCCTACCAGGCAAATTGCATAAATAAAGTTTAATCTAAAATAAAATCATATTCTTAAAACTAATATATGAGATGTATGCATTAGATTAAAGTGGTAAATGGAAAAGTAAATTAGGAAAAAAAAACAATAATTTATGTAACAATATAATTTCAACTTTAAACTTTGAAATATTGTACTTTATTGTTAGCTCTAGATTAGAAAATTTCCACAATATTTGTCTTTTATTTCTGTTTTATTTGTAGTTATTATTAAACTATTTAATCGTTACATTTATTTACTTGAATTCTTTCAATTGCAATGCGAAAAATAATTTCAAATCATTAATATTCCCTGCTCAATACTCACTAGTGCTCCCACAATATTTAAACTTATAAAATTAAGTATTCATTGTTACATAATCTTTTTTATATACTTTACGCTTTTGGAAAATTACAGAAAAAAATTAATGAAAACATTATTTAATAAGCACTCTTTTAGCGGCGGAATTTAGATCTAAGTATATATCTATATTCCGGCGTATAATTCGTTCAGGCGCATAACGTGCACCTACGATTTGAGACTGTATTTTTTCTATTTTTACGCATAGATATTCGTCGTATTACGCTCACTCTCTTTTTTACTAAGAAACCGTAATGAGATAAATAACATGAAAATACAATAAAGAGCATAAAAACGTATAATAAAAATATACACACATTAAAAAATCATTGGCAAATACAAGGTGTGGATATACGCTACTTCCAAGCCTAATTTAGGTCCCACGAGTGGCTGAGAGGTTCTACTGTCAAATTTGGTAGACGGGAGGTGCTGGGTTCAAACCCCTGTCGCGCGTGTCGACCTAACCGTTCGGAGTTTTCCGCGGTTTTCTTCTAACCCTGCCGTAAATACGAGTTAGGATCCCTTAGAAAGACCCCCAAGGAGGGCACTTCCCCCTAGGGCCTATATCCCACGTGTAGGTAATCGGCTGTCATAAAATCAACCAACCAAGTCTATTTGCTTAAATCTCCACGAAGCATTTGGAATCGTGCTCTCGTTCATTCAAATAATCACGTATTTTTTACTTGTTCATTTAAATATAGAAGTATTAATTATTATGTTTAATTTTTGTAGTTTAATTTTTATACACGGCGTATAATGCAGATCTCTACCAATTTTTATATCTTGTACGAATAAATGTACCAATTTTCTTGGTACAATGTAACCAATTGGTACAAATTCTTGTTTCAAAAGTGTGCGTTATACATCGGAATATACGGCATAATTATTCTAGATTAATTTTAACACAATTATTTCAAATTGGTAAAGAAATCATACAAGTTGTAATTTTCCAACTGGACGAAAAATGTCCAAGCCAGGATTCGAACCTGGGATCTCCTGGCTGAAGCCGCCACGCGTCCAGTTGGAAAATTACAACTTGTATGATTTCTTTACCAATTTGAAATAATTGTGTTAAAATTAATCTAGTGTATTCACGTATGCAGCGTTTACTGGAGTTCCATTACCTGCGATCTATTCTGTTGAGCTGATTAAAATATCAGACCAGATGCTATGATCAGTAAGGTTAACTGGATGAATTATGCCCTCCAGATTCGACCGGGATGGCATAATTATTGTATTTTTCTCTTACTAATATTTTACATTAAATACATCAGTGAGTAAAATGGAAAGAAAAAATTGCATTTATAATGTATTTTCCTAATTTGAAACACGGAAGTTTAAGGAATTACAGCAAGTGCATTTAGTATTAATTTTAATACATCTTATGTTCTTATTATTAATTTATGTGGCAACGCACTGTTTTGCATTTGAAGTGTCATAGATAGTGTCATTGAAGTGTCAAGATAATCACATCTTTCGTCGATTTCTTTCTTGAAGATTTAGGAGAGGGGGGCGGGGTAGAACTCAATTTTGATTTACCTTAAAAAATATGGTACTTCTAAGTTATACCGTCGACCACTTTACATAAAAAAAAAATAAATAAATAAATAATAAAAAAAAACTATCGCCAAATTATGGTATTTAACGGCAAAAAGGCATGATCGTGGCGTCACATTCAGTTGATTTCAAATGCGTTACACATGCTTGTTATCTCATCAAGTGATTTTTAATTCGACGTTTAATGTATTTTTAATGATGTTTTACTGATTAATAACTTATTTCATTAAATAAAATACAAATTACGTCTTCAACACCTTGATATTAAAAGAGAAAAGCATCGAAAAAATGTTACGATGCGTAGAGTTAGGTACAATAGATCAATTTCAACTGACGCACAAACATTTATCCAGCAGTCGAGAAGAATAATTAAGAAAAATGATGTAAATAAATAAATATCCAAGATTATTTTTGTTTCTGTTTTCATTAATATAATGTAAATTTTATTGTTTAAAGTTACTGATAAATGATATTTTGATGAATGAGGCTTTTCGTAATTTCTTTTTCTTTCTTTATTTTATTTTTATTTTTATTTTTATTATTATTATTTTTGAGATTCTAATGGCAACATTCTTCCATTTGTTTATTGGGTGCTTATAGTTTAGCAAATATTTTGGCAATAGTTTTTTTTTAAATGAAAAGTGGTCGAAGGGATAATGGAGAAGTACCAAAAATATTTGTTACATTAATTTTATTAAATTTCTTATAATAAGTGAGAAATAATATTTATACTGCACGTTAAGTGAATGTAAGAAAAATGTGTATTGATTCATATATTTAAAGACTTTAACTATTTACTTTTTTTTTTACTTGATCTTCTATCACATAGTTTATCTTCAAACATATTGATTGAGCATGTTGTAAAGAATTGAGCCTCGACATCCAGGTGCACTATGTGTCATTCTAGCATTTCCTGTGAGTACACTTAACTGCATACCTTCCCTCGCTATTTTTGCCTTGAAGACTAGCAGACGCCGAATTCTATTGTACTGTGAGCGGAAAGTTCGGACAGTGATGTAGTGGTAAGGTGTTACCCAAAGAGGGGTCTTATGCTTTGATCCTTGCCGAGGTCGTGGGAAAGAGAGCATCTGCGAGAGAAGCGATCTCTGCACACGATTTTTAGGTTTGCGCCCGAAACTTTGCCCTTTGTCTTAGAACGTCCAATGACGGACTTAGTGAAAACGAAACAGAGGGATCTCAAGGCTGCTAAGAGGCTGGAGAGTTTCGAGGGGCCCGCCACGACAAAACTGCGCCCCCAGAAGAAGTTCCCCTGCGAGGATGAAAAAAGGGAGAGAGAGGAGTTTTTTAGAGAGATCGAAAAGAGAGTGGTGACTCTCTGGTAAAAGGAGGAAGGAACGAGAGTTTCCGGACTTGGCGCAGTAGAAGCGCTAGTGAGGCCTGACCTCTATGTGTTTTGATACGACAGGTATCAGGTATAAATCCTAGTGAAGAGAAAAGCACGACCCGTGCTAGAGTGAGAGTTCTTAAACTCTGACTGATTGAGAACGAGTAGTTTTTCCGAAAGAGAAGGAACGGACGTGCCTTGATCCGTATGAACTCTGGCTAGAAGTTACGACTGATCGTAACATTTGGAGACTTTAGTTTGGTTCCAGTTATACTCAGAGTCAAGAGAACATTAATTTATTAGCGATTGACTCACGAAAAATAATCAAATGCTGTAACCAATTTTCTTGTACATATTTTTATTAGAATTAATTTTGTTATACAATAAATTCTACTTCCTAATTTATGCGAGATAATTCTCTTTACCAACGATCTGATCTCGCTACCACTCACCATCTTTTATCGGGTCGGTATAGAGGAGTTATTATAATGTAAACATAGCTTCCATAGTATATTTTTCACCTAATTAAATTTTGAGCTTTTCGTTATAATGTATTTTTCTCTAATATATAAATATGTATCACAACACTAGTTTCTTTCACCAAGACATGTTTTTTTAATAAAAATTCTAGCAGCTTAATTACGTTTTAATGAGAATTGATGCTTATTCATAAAAACATTTTTTGAAATCAGTTTGAAGATACAGTCTTTAATCATTATGATAATGCCATAAAATTAATAATTCTAATTGAAAAATGTAATATGTTAATTTTTTGCTTTCAAAATCTCGCTGTTAATGAATAAAAATATTAAATTATGTATCAGAATAAAGATTGACTTGTTTACAAAAATAGCGACATTGTGAATTAAAAAACTTAAATTTATGAGATGTGGTAATCGTGCTTAAAATTATTTCAAATTAGAATTTTTTTTTCTCGTGCAGAAAATCTGCATAAATTAAAAGTAGCTTTACACAAAAAATATGTATGGAATTTGTTACTTTAATACGCAATAAATCCCCCTTGAAAATTTACATATGTTATGGTAAAGTTCTCTAATTCCTTTGAATTAAAATATAACTATAATTATTTATTTTTTAACACTAGAACACTGGAAAAATCTTACAAACTGGAACGGCGGGAAGGGGTCATTTTGACTCCTCGATGAATCTACTGAATTAACAACGATAAACCAATTTTAAATACCATACATCGGAAATAATATATAATTTACATGCATTTCATCATTTCTATTTAATTTATATTTAATATCACTTGATAATTTATTGAATTTTCAAAGTACTGCAAATGTAACGCCTACAGGGCAATCAGTTGGATCATACTACAACTACTCAAATAACTCATTAATTTGATATAAAAATTGATTGATTTCACAAATTAAAACGAATGCTAACTAAAATAGAACACAATTTATAAATAATTTTTTTTCATCAATATTTCATATATATATTTCATATACCGGGTGTCCTAAAAAGGACCGACTGATTTTAAAATTCAATAACTTACAAACGGTGACAGATATTTAAAAAATTCTTGCAGGAGAGTATTGTACGATGTCAGGAGTTTTTTTACTGCGATTCCCGGTTTTAGTTTGAATTATCATCAATAGATGGCGCTGTGAGCAGTAGACGCTCAATCGAGACCAAAACTGAAATCAGGAGGTTATATGTATGGAGTGGGTCTCATTCACCAATGCAATCTTTTTTTGTAGGACCCGATTCTGAACTCAGTCGTTTTATTTTCGATGAAATGTGTTGTTGCCATGGAAATAATGAATTCTTCGATATAACCACAGCATTCAGAATTGGGCATGAATTTAATAAGCAATATGCGAGTGAGCAGACGATTTTATATTTATGAAGCTTTACTTTCCTGGATTAACTTACTTTTTATTGTCTGATTTAAAGAATATTTTGTGCATCGCATCTTAAAACTAGGAGAAGAGATTCAGTATTTTTTTTTCTTTGTTAAAAATTTTATAAATTTTGTTAAATTCTAAGAAATTTTAGATCTTTTAAGGAAGTTTGTCAATAGATTTTGAATCCAGTTTAAAAGAATCTTGGAAATGTTTTGGAAGAAAGAATATTTATAATACACATACTTATAATACACATACATTATTATAATACACATACTTTGGAAGAAAGAATATTTATAATACTGGAGTACTACCGCTTGGATCAAAGCATAATAGCGACTAGAAGTAGTTTCCAAAAAGAAATTTAATGTAAGGAATGCTTCGCATCGAATACAATTAAACAATTGTATTAGAAATTTGTAAAGAGTGGTGGTGTTGCCGACAGTTTGGTAAACAACGTTGGACGACATAAATCCGGCATGACTGAATCTAACTTTTATGTTATTAAAAATGTTATTAATCACGAAAATATCGCAAATGCATAACTCGAATAAAAAACTCTTTTCTGCAATTCCCGCTCATACTCGGTAGCGCTTACGAATTCTTTTGTGTAGCCCTGTATATGATCTATAACATTATGCACATCACGTAGTATGCAAAAATGTTTTTAAAACCGCTTACCATAACTGAAAGCGCACTTCCAGCCATTATCGCTTATAGACAGTGTGCCGAATACAGTACTGCAACCGAAATCTTTCGCGTGTCCCTGTAAATGAACGATAAATGTTATGTACATCATATTGTACAACAAGTATCATTTAGTAAACCTCAGTAATGTGTATCAGTTTCATTATATTAGAAATGCTGTAACATAATTAAAATACGCTTCAAACAGTTTTTCCCCCGTAGGCAATAAATGGGCCATAATGTAACCGAATTTTGTGTAGCCTTGTAAATGAATGATAAATGCTTTACACTCCATATTCTACAGAAAGCATGTTTTAGTGTACTTCATAAATGTAAATCAATTTCATTATGTTTGTAACGGTGTAACATCGTTAATATTTTTTAATTATATTATAAAAATAAATAAACAGTAAACGATTTTTTCCCATGTACCATCATGTAATGAAATTATTTTGGGTGACCTTGTAAACGAACTAAAAGTTCTACACATTCAATATTCGATAGTAAGCATTTTGTAGTACACTTCAGTACTATATATTATTTTCAATAAGTTTGAAATAGTGTAACATCATTGAAATACACTGCAAATGATTTACCCCTAGACCATAATAAAACGGCATTTTTTTAAGTGCCCAAGTAAACGAACAATAATTGCTACAAACTTCTTCAATACAGAGCATGCCATGGTAAACCTCAATATTAAAAGTTCTACATATACAATCTTCGATAGAAAGCATCTTGTAGTGCACTTCAGATACATACATGGCAATTCAAATAAATTTACACAAGTTAAAGCACGAGGAGACGGTCAGATAAACCGAGTGCATAAACACTTTTCAAATGTGTTGGAAAGTTTTAGAAAAAATAAATTGGATTGATAAAGAAGACACTAATTTTTTTTAAAAATTATCCTTCTTGGAATATAACAAGTTTTAAGATATTCGATATTTTGAACATTGTCGTTACACATTTCGATTTGGAAGAAATCGTTTCCGTGGAAACAATACTATTTCTATTGTTGCTCTGACTCCTACAATACTGAAATCATACCGTGTCAGTTCAGAATCGGGCTGTAAAAAATATTGTATTGGTGAACGAGACCCACTCCATACATGTAACCTCCTGATTTCAATTTTGGCCTCGATTGAGCGCCTATTGCTCGCAGAGCCATCTATTGATGATAATTCAAACTAAAACTGGGAATCGCAGTAAAAAAACTCCTGACATCGTACATTACTCTCCTGCAAGAATTTTTTAAATATCTGTCACCGTTTGTAAGTTATCGATTTTTAAAATCAGTCAGTCCTTTTTAGGACACCCGGTATATATATATATATATATATATATATATATATATATATATATATATATACAGGGTGTATCTGAAATTCTTCAACAAACTTAGGGGGATGATAGTACTCATCAAGACGAACAAAAAATACAATGGAGCATGGGGTCGCAAATGACGTTTAAAAGGTGAAAATTGCAAAACTAATACAAATATCGAAATCGCGCATGCTACTTTTCTGCAGAACTGGCTAGTAGCACGAAGCTGGTTTTCTTTTCACTTTGTCATATCCAGTCAGAAAGAGATAACAAAAACGTGGAAGAAGGCCAAACAAATCTGTGAGTAGGAATCCACGTATGCAAATTTTCCATCTTCTTAGAAACAGACCAATAAACGCAACTTTGCAGCAAGCATGCGTTGTAAGTACATGAACCGCCAACGACGATCGGTAGTATCATTGCGAGAACATTTCTGGGGATGTGAGTAACCACCTTGATGGAGTTTATCCGACAAGATGAATTGCCTGTTGCTTGGCCTCCACGCTCGCCGGACCTTAACCCTTTGGATGTCTTCTTCTGGGGACAGATAAAATCCCTCATTTATGAGACGCCACTAGCAACGCCAGAAGAAGTAGTAGCGCGTATTGTGACCGCTGCAGGAGAAATACAGGAAACTGCCGGAATCTTCGAGCGTGTTCGCCAGTCGTTCCTTCCTTAGATGTACTCTGTGTAATAATGTCCGCGGTCGACACTTTGAACAATTGTTGTAAAATATTTGTTTTCTCTGGACATCACGAGCTCTGTTGTACCTATTCTGCGCAATAAATAATTTTCTGGAGTGTTTCTGTCTTATCTCAGTTTGTCCATTTCCAGACTCATTTTCTCGATTTTCATCCTTTAAACGTCATTTGCGACCCCATGTTCCATTGGATTTTTTGTTCGTCTTCATGAGTACTATCATCCCTCTAAATTTGTTGAAGTATTTCAGATACACCCTGTATATATATATATATATATATATATATACTAGCTGTTACCCGTGACTTCGTTCACGTAACATTAAAAGAAAAATAAATGTACTAATCAAGCAAAATATTTCACTCCCGATAATTAAAAACGTAAATAATTAACTAACTCTTTATCACATTTCATAGAAGAAAATACGGTATTTCTTTGTTATAGGGGCCTTGACATAAATCAGTTTAAAAAAGGTAAAATTTTGTGCCAAATAACCGCGAAAAGGAAAGTGCAACCAATGGAAAAAGGACGGCCAAATAAAATCGTGTAAATCGACGAATTGGGTAAAAAGAAATGTCAATTTTACCTGATAAACCATTTTACTTTTAACGGCTTTGAGAAACGTTTTAACAGCCATCATTTAAAAATAATTCATTGGAAATAGTATATGCTTTTTCTTTAAATTCTATTCTTGTGAATAGGGATGAAAATAGTTCTACACCTAAATGCAAGGAGCTTCAATTGCAAAGCTTTTTGCAGCCCAAAATTACATGCAAACATAACACTTAAATTGCAAAGCTTTTCGGAACCCAAAATTATATGTAAACATTACTTTTGCATGTAATTTTAATTGAAAATTAACATTTATTACGGTTCAAATTAAAATTAATTTGGGTGCAAATTACATGTAAATGTTACGTTTGCATGTAATTTGGGGTTGCAAAAAGCTTTGCAATTGCAAGTGTTACGTTTGCATGTAACAGCGAATTTGTGTCCTTGGTTTAATCTATAGCTGAAACAAATCTTGATTTCTTGACAATATGCTGACAGGAGATTTTTGCTCTGCAGAATAAATTGATTCATAAAGTTTGAATATGTGGAAATGTTTTTATTTTTCGGAAATTTTACTGTAATTAAGTGTTTTTTTCACCAACTATTCAAATGGAAAATAAAATAATTTTTTTCAGTTTTAATAAGAAAATGGCATAAAAATATATTAATCCGTTTTATTTCTCCTTTTTTATCCACAAAAATGGAGTAATTTAAGTACCATTTTTAGAGAAATTTCGTTAAAATTTACAAAAAAAATATTAATATCTCGGAATCTAATTCAAAATTTTTAAATTCTCAGAGTTTATATGACATCCTCAAATCAATGATAACCGGTGTTAAGTAAATCGCGTTGCATTGGGAGGAGTAGTTACACACAGAACATATGACACTGAACATATAACACTGAAATACACACAGTCAGATTTTAACTTAATAGACTTGTGTACAATTTTCTTTTCCTAATAATATTACTGATGCTTGTATTATTAATAACAGAGTTCAGAGAATAAATAGTGATGAAATGTTCATGTTTGGCGTGATGCTGAAAATGCAACCCTACAGTCTGCCCAAACAACTGGCGGCTTGCTTTGAAAACCTCTCACCGTCCAATGAATCCAGTCATTGTTCCACGTGCAGCCTCTCTCCATCCAATGAAGTCAGCCCTTGGGCCTAATGATTTGAGCGATAACCGGCTTCATATTGCAAGCCGATTTTACGGTTCATTACCTCTCTATTCTTTCACTGTACTCAGTGATTATTAATGTATGAAATTGATACGCGCTCCATTTGAAACATATTTAAAAAATCCCGTTTTATTATGACGTCACTTTGATCCCAGAGAAATCTCTTTTCAATGATATAATTTTTGTTAATTTTCTTTTCCTGGCAATCATAACGTGGATTTTGGCAGAAATCTCACATATGTTTGTAACTCATATTCAAGCTTATTATTAATCAGTATCAAAAAATATTTCAGTTATTCATCTTAAATATGACGTCTATTATGTATATACTTTTATTATACACTGATAGTCATGCTCCTTGTACTATTACGAATATTTGAAAATACATGTTTTATTTATGACGTCATATTTGTTCAAGCCAAGAAGGATCCTTTTCATAGTCCCATGGTTCAAGCTATATATTTTTCTTAATAATATAATTATTGTTAATTCTTCTTTCTTATTATAACGCAGTTTTTGGCAGAAAAATATCTTTTTAATGTAACCGATATTCATACTTCATGTATAATAACAAATACTCCATATTGTTGTTTCAAATATCACAGAAATTCATATTCTTTTGAATTATTTTCATTTTTCAAGTGAAAATCGCTCAATTAAAACTTAATTGATGACGAAAAAATTATTTTTTCGCATTTTTATTTATTGGCAACGATCAAAGCCCTAGCAACGATAAAGTAAAATGGTTAAATTTTATCCAAAAATGTCCATTGATTCTCTATGAAAATAATCAAATTTTGAATTATTAAGAAAAGTATTTGAATAAAATAAACAAAAACCAGTCTATGTTCATTTCCGGGTTATAATCCACCTAGTATATGCAAAGATACAGGGCCATTAATTTCTCCATTTTGACGCTGGCTTCAGCCTAACATTTGCACACAATCGGATTTATAATAGTATTAGGATATATATATATATATATATATATATATATATATATATATATATATATATATATATATATATATGTAGCATTTTGACGAGGTTGAGATATTACGATGAATAATATTCGATGAAAAGATGGCAGTCCTTCAACGATATAGCATGTTGCAGTCGATCTTAGCGAGTATGGCGAAGTAGAAGGCAATGAAATGATTCCACCAAAGTTTTCCAATAAATCCAGCCAATCTCCAGACAAATAATTTTTTTAGAAGACGAACAACACAGAAACAATTCCCAAAAGTCTAAAACTTATTGCCCTCGGGCTAACGTTGCTTCACTTCATTGAATTAAGATCTTACTGGGCCAGTTGAATATTCTACGGAATTAAAAATACCAGACACATATTTGTTTAGCTTCCGAAAACGTCAAAAATCTCCCGCTCCGACTGGTGCGGGCGAGTTTTGTTCTCTCCGCGGAAACATACACAGAATTACGTCACGAGCGCACAACCCAATGAGTGAGAAGCTAGCTCCAGCCCAACGAATGAGGCTAGAGGGAGAGGCTAAAACAGTAAAGAATCCCTTACTTGGGTGCGGACCAATTTAGAAGTTAAAATCCCAAGCGCGCGAAAAATTCAGAGCAATAATAATAATAATAATAAAAAGAAAATGGCTTTAAAAAACATTCGAAATGAGAACGCGTCTCAGAATTTTATTATAAGGGCCTATATCCCTAGTGTAGATAATTGGCCGTCAATAATCAACCCAACCCAACTCAGAATTTTATAGATTGGGGAACTGATAAAAGCTACGAATGATCTTAAATTTTAGATTAAGATTTGGAATAAAATAATTATTAATATACGGATATTTACTTTTAAAAGGACTTTAAATAGGAATAGACATTATTAAGAATTAAGGAAATACTGACTACGACAGAAGTTAGATTAATTTTAAAAGATTAATGCGAATAAAATGGAAGGATACGAAGGAAATAAATTTTTTATATAACACATATCTCTCTCTCTCTCTCTATATATATATATATATATATATATATATATATATATTCAATATTGTCCAATATTTGAAAAATTAACAAATCTAGAAGGCTGATTTTTTTATACTTGCTATTTATTTAAGAAAAGTCAAAATATTTCAAAAAATTTCTTTCAAACAAACAAAAGTAATCAACCGACAAATGTGCTCAGGGGTCAAAATGAGCCTTACTGCCGTTCTAGTGTTAAATCTAAAATAAATATTTCTTAATTTTGAGTGCAAATAGATTATTTGATTGCAAAGATATCGTATTGTTATTAAAGAAATAAAAATGGATAAGAGAACGATGGAAAGTCATATTTTTTTGTTTTCCGGAATAATTTTTATTTTTCCAGTATAGCTGTTATAACCGAATCAAAATTGCTTAAAAAATATTCGAACTGCTACCACAACAAATAATTATATTTTAATAATTTATTAAAAAATAATAAATACGTTTATACAATATCTGTATAAATAATGAATATATATAATATTAATTAAACTGATTTTAGAATAAATAATTAGTTTTTGTTATTTATGTTATTAATTATCAAAAACGCTGTACTGTTAAAACCAGAAAAATAAAATATTAAGTACCTTAAAATAAAATAAAATTATACAAAAAATTAACTTTGGTATTTCGATAAGAATTGTCATTCAATCTTTTCCTCATATTAAACATGTAATGACGCAAAAAATAAATATAGTTTATATTAAAAATATTTGTCCAAAATATATTCACTTGAGGGTGTGTTACAATGTGTCTTGAAAGTTTAGGCACACACCGAAATATGATAGCACAACTAGAAGGAGATATAATGGAATAATTTCATAATAAATACTCAAAATTTAATTGAAAATAATGGTATATTAGAATGATTCCATCAGCACTATTTATTTAAAAATAACACGTCTTATTTTATTTGTGTAAAAAAACTACTGTCTCAAAAGTTTCGAAACAATATGCGAACGTTTACAATTGCTGAATTATTTTCCACCAGCTAACCATTCCAACAAAATCAGCATTCTTCCTAAGCAGTGGATATTAAATTTCCGTTGGTTATTAAAAACTACCAACGATACGGAATTCACAATAAAAGGAAATTTTAAAGATTTCTAAGTTGAAATCAGAAAATTAAGCCCATTATCGAAATTTCTAGAAATTTAAATCGTTAAAAGCGAGGAATATACATAGTATTTGCTAGAAATAACATTTTCGACCGAAAACTAAAATGCGAGTGGCCACGTGTCACAAGTTTTCAGACTGATCGAAAAATTTGAAGATTGAAAGATTGGTATTAGAACAAAATATGCCTATAAATCAATTTTAAAAATATCTCTGCGTCAATGTCTCAAGGGACACAAGGCATAGACACCTAAGAGACTGCAAGAACATTGGTTAAAAAAAATATCGTGCAAATCACGCGTCAAAGTTCAATTACGCAGCTTAAAATTTCTAATTGAGAATAGATAGCCTCCTAAAAACCGATATTCCGGTTAAAAAAAAAAAAAAAAAAAAAAAAAAAAAAAAAAAAAAACATTAATTAACTATAGTAATTACTCGGAAAAGAGTTGAAAATAAGTGGCAGCAAAAGAAACTTTGTTTTGGTAATTCCTTCTTTACATCTGTAAAATATATTGGTTGTTGAGATTTCTAAAGATAATGGACAGTTTCAGGAATCGTGGGTAACTCGGAAGAGGTTATTGTATACTTTCATTCGTGGTTGCATAATATTTTCCTAGATTAAGAAACATTTGTATTATCTTACAATGTTTATGATAGAGAAGCATAACATATTTTGCGTGATAGATTTGTTCCGTTATTTAGTTAGTCGAAATAGTTTTCTATTCTATATTATCTAACCGTATTTGTGTTGGGTACTGTTTGGCTCATTCTATATTCTTGTAAGTACAGTGCTTTTATCATTTCCAACACATTCCATCCAGAACTCTGTTATCAAATAAAATACGCTTTGTGTCTTAGAGCTGATTTTCAGTATACGTTTGCTTATACTTTAAAAAGAAAATTCGTCATAAAACGTAAAAGTTGCCGGACCATCCCTGTCACTTCAAGAAACAAAATTTGTTATTCGAGGAAATTCGTATCATTTGACTGAAAAATTTCAACAAATTTTGACTGTAGTTTCGGGATTAGAAGAGAAAAAAACACGCTTAAGAGTTCCGTTTCTGAAACTGAAATGTTTTTGCAGTAAAGCTGTCGGAACACCCCTGTGACTTGACGAAATGCAGCTCAATTTGGAAGATTTGATGTAATTTTTCATTAAATTGGTGAAATCTCTGTTCCTTTAGTAAAAATATTCAAATCAAAGCGGAAATTTTGGTGAATTTATGGAAAAAAGCATGTCAATTTATAGATTTTTTTAAGTGTTCATTGTTAAAATGGGCGAGACAAACCCCTTTACAAAAGTGACAAATTCTGCCGTTGTTCGTGACAGTTTTCTTCCATGTTGTGTTAGCGCTGACTAAGAATGTATTTGCTAATTGTCGCCACTCTAATCGAATAAGCACGAAAACACCATACATGTGTTTTAAACTGCTAATTTTCAGGAGTAATTGGATGCATTTTAATGGTTTTTGAATGATTTAAATTAGATGCCTGGTTAGTAATATAAAGAAATATAGGCTGGTCCACGAAAAACGGGAAATATGCCAATTTAACATATTTAAGAAGCGAAAGAAGTAACTTTTGTATATAACTTCACTGTAAATGATGAAATGGTCTAAACACATTCGACACGCTTAATACGTTCAAGAGTATTCCTGCATTAATTCCTTCTTAAAAACTTTCTGTGCACACATCCTGGTGTTAACCGTAGATTACATGAATTTTGTACGTGCGATCATCCTTTTAACAGTTCCCAGGCGCGTATAGAGTTCTTTTATAATAAGGAATAAACTTTTCAAAAACTACGTGAACGTTTAAATTTGATAAAAATCAATTCTAAATATTTATAATTCGAAACATCTTTATCAGTCTGTGTTACTTAGAGTGTTAAAGTAAAAAATAATTTAGATAATTCTTTTAATTAACTTTAAAATACCGTTTCCTCTGAATTTTCAATAAATAAAAATTGTTTTAAATTAAAAAAAAAGAAATGCTGTACATATTTTTATATTCAAAATTGACATTTTATAGAAACGTTTTTTTTCAATTCATAACCATAAAATACTTTAGAGAATCAGTAAAATCTGCTTTAAGGTACAGTTAAATAATTCCGTTTTAGACACGTCTCTGTCTCATCCGGTAATTATATTATTTTCGTTGGAGCCATAATTTTTTCTGTTTAAAGCAGAATTTCGTTATACACAGTTGGTGTTTTCAATGTGCAAGATTTTTTCTTTTGCTTAGTTACCATTAGTAACAGCAATTCCCATATATGTTTCATTTCAAAAGCATTTAGACGTGATACACATAATTTTCACACTACAATATTAGAAAAGTATTTTTTTATGTAAATGTTGGTGTTATTTATTAATTGAAATGATTTGCCATGTTCGCACTTTCTTGCTCTAAAAGTTAGACTTATGCTAATAGTAAAGAAATATATTGCTAATGTTATTTGTATTGTCTATCAGGAAACTCTTTCTCAGCCCCTTGCTCCCATACAAAAGTGACAGAAGTGATGTGCGCATCCCGTAGAGAATTCCCTTTAAAAGTGGCACCAACATGACCGTTGACTGGTCCTACTCATGTAAAGGTCTCCAGATTTGGCGCGTTATCGCTTGCTTGGCAATTTCAAAAATGCTCCCGTCGTGAAAAAATTAGAAAATAGTCATATCTAGATTACGCATGGTAAGTGCAAAACGATTACAAAAATGATGTAATAATGTGTTGAAAACAAATTTTCGTTATTTATTAATGCATATACTGTTGTTAATATAATCCCCATTTAAATACGTGAGCTACATAAATACAATTTCGTTTTCTAGTCAGTGTTGAACATTAATTAAATTTTAAATCAATTAAACAACTGCTAGACTCAATTATTTAATCATTTTTCACAATATTGTTTTCCAAATTGCATTAGCAAATATATATATTGATGAGTGCACTAGCTGTAATAGATGGAACCTTTAACATATAAAAGTAATAAAAGCCCCTTTTTGTAGAATTCCGGGAAGAAAATGAACTGTACAATATTAAAAACGTGGACGCGAGTGGAGAGGTTGTGTGTTGCAGGGGCTCCCGTAAATGCAGGACTAAGCGCCCTTCAAAGACCCGAGGGCCGGGCGCACTCGCTGGAATCCCGTTCATGAATGTCTCAGCTATTGTTTTTGGTAAGCAGCATGTTTCTAGCCCACTTAGTAATTGTTTTATGAGCAATTATTAAAATTGCTCATTACTGTACTTATTCTGTTTGAAATGCATTCTAATTGTATCTTTTGTTTTCTGCCTCTAATTTGCTTAATTACTAATGTAACTTTGTATTTTAAGTTTTAATAATGTTCAAATAATTTTTCTCTATCCGCTGGTGTTAAACTTAAGATTATATTTTAATTATTTTGCCATTTATTAAAGGTTGTTTTAATTTTATCTTGCCCATATGGTACCTCTCTGGATTGCATCTATTGGGGCTCTGGGGATATATATTAAGATATATATACTTACTTTTTCGTACAGCCATCCTAGGGGTCTGCCTTCTTGGCAACACGGGTTAGAGAGGCCATTTTTTAAGTTTAAGTCTGCAGTAACTTCAGTTGGAACTGGAACAATGGCCGGCATTGTCGGCCAAGACCAAAGTAGAGGTCCGCTTGATTGGGTTAAGTAATTACTAATTAATTTAAATTATCTAATGAAGGTACTTTAACTTTTTTCAAAGTTCCCAACTTACCACTATAATTCCAATACTTAGAGTTTTTCATCGATTTTGGAGATAGAATATTTTTACCTTTTTTGCACCCATTTTAAATAACTTGTATTTTAACATTCTTTCAGTTTTTAGTAAAACTTAATCATTTTCCACAACATTTTAAGTTATTTTTCTTAGTCATTTTCATGAACCGGACTCTAAACTATTTTGAGGAAATTTTTTAAACATTTTATTTTTCTTGTATTTTATTAGTTTTACTGCACAATTATATGACTTTTTCTTCTTTTTAAAATTTCTTTTGTAGAACTTTGCCATATTTTCACACTTTTTTTCAAAAAAAAAAAAATTCTTTCTCGTCACCCATAATTTGTAAATCATTTAATTAACCTAATTAAATTCATCTCGCCAATTATTTTCTTAAAATTCAAACTTTTTTTTCGAGTACGGCGATTGTTATCCACCGGGGCTCGGGGACTTCTAGCCGTCCCTGCCGCCGACCTCGATGGGTGCGTCGTACATCGGAACATCAACTTTCAAACTTCAAACACTGTTAATAATTAAACTATTCATACAAAATTCTCATTAACTGGTTTTCTTTCTATTTAAACATTACTTAATCACTTCCCTCATCCAAAATTACTCTATTCATATTTTAAATTTTTCTCGGCTTTCGCGTTTTTGCACTTTTTGCACTTTCTAAATTTTCTCAACATCCGCACATAAAATTACCTTACTAACTGGTTTTCCATATTAAATGCATTTTTTGCACTATACAACAAAATTTTTAAAACGATTCTATGTTTTTTTAAGTTTTTATTTCACTTTAAATTTCTAATGTTTACCTTTTTATCACCTCAAAAATATGGCTGTGTTCTGGTTATTTAAGTTACAATTCGTTTTTTATTATCTTTTATCATGTTTTCTATCACCTCACAAAAGCATTCTCTTTTTACTTCATTTTTTAATTTTTCAAGTTAGTTGTTTTCTATTCAAAGTCTTTAATGTGGCAAAATTCATCTATGTCCAACCCCCACTGCAAAATTCATTAAGACATTAGCACACGCGAACAGCGGACTCTGATGAAATTTTTGAGATTTCATGTTAATTTGTTAGAGTCCCGTTCTGCACACCTAACTCAAATAAAACTTTAACATTTTCATCACATTTCGGACTCTAACCTATTTTTGACAGTCATTTTTTCACAAAAATTTAATTTCGAACACCTAACTCAAATAACACCTTAACATTTTCACCACACAATTCGAACTTTAACCTATTTTCAACAAAAAATAACTTTGTCATTTTTTTTCTTTTTCTTTTTCACAAAAAATTATTTTCGAACACCTAACTCAAATAAAACTTTAACATTTTCATCACACGACAAAAAAAAAAAAAATAAGTAACTGTCATTTTTTCAAAAAAATAAATTTCGAACACCTAACACAAATAAAACCTTAACATTTTCATCACATTTCGGACTCTAACCTATTTTCGAGATTGTCAATTTTTCACAAAAAAAATAAATTTCGAACACCTAACTCAAATAAAACTTTAACATTTTCACCACACAATTCGAACTTTAACCTATTTTCAACAAAAAATAACTTTGTCATTTTTTCACAATAAATTAATTTCGAACACCTAACGCAAATAAAACTTTAACATTTTCATCACATATCGGTCTTTAACCTATTTTCAACAACAAAAAAATAACTTTGTCATTTTTTCACAAAACATTAATTTCGAACACCTAACTCAAATAAAACTGTAACATCACACCACATTTCGGACTCTAACCTATTTTCGACAAAACACAACTTTGTCTTTTTTTCACAAACTTTAACTTATTTTCAACTTTTTTTTACTTTAACTTTTTTTTTCTTCAGTACAAATTATTGTTTCTTAGTTGTTTTGTAAAACTTAGAAATTTTTTTCATCAATTTTCATTTTTTCATACATTGCCATATTTTCACACTTCTCCCCCCAATTTAAAAAAAAAAAAAAAATTCTTAAATGGAACACATCCCAAGTACCTCCTCCCCTTTTCAACTCCTTTCGAGCGGTCTCTCAACAGGCATGAACCTCACTGGTGCTGGCCCTTGTTCCCCTCCCCTCTTTTCTTTCTCATCCCTTCAGTGTTGCCTTTTCGGCTTCCCGTGACCCCATCTGTCCCATTACCAGTGCATGGCAAACACCCAAAATTCTCATCACTCACCTTCTCTCATTAGAAACATGCTGCAAGCCTCTGGAGACATTTTGGACAGGAGGAGAGTTGCCTGAGCCCAAGGGTCTGTTAGTTCTTTTTTATTAAATATTAGTTAATTCCATTTGTTTTAGAATAATTTTTTGTAAGCCCCGCTATCTCCCAGAACCTCTTCGTAGCCTCCTAAATAGCATGGTTAATACCAAGGAAGAAACTGCAAAGGAAGAGGACTTTCTTATTCCAGCCACGCCGATGCAACGCTCAACGAGCACCTGCTCACTGGCATCCAATGATGCCACCTGTAACCTAGAATTGATGACTAGAATAGAAGTTAACACAAAAAGAGCAAAATCTATCCTCAAAAAGATGGAAGAAAAACTGGACAAAAACATCAATCCTGGGAAACAGCCAATCAAGACAATACGCACCGCACTCCAGCAAATTGATGAACTCGACCAAGCCAGGCATAATGAAATGAAGGACCTCATCAACAAAAACCTAATACTATCAGAACGGGTCAATTGCTTGGAGGAACATCTACACGAACACAGAAATCACTATCAACAACTCCTACAACAGATCCCCAACAAAACAGCTATCGCCGAAGCAGTACAGCAAGCACTTGCAAAAACACCCCAAGCCACAGTAACATCCACAACTGACGCAGCACAAGCCACACACTCCAGCAACGACACAAACAGCACCTACAGCCAAGCAGTCACACAACAAGAAAGAAGAAAGAAACTATCAAATCACACAGAGAGGAACACACTCATCATCAAGGGAGTTGACACAATCACAACATAGTCACGACATAGACAAGACCTTACAACAAAACAAGTAAGCAGCACCTATTCAACCACAGCAGATCACCCGAAGAAGAAACCAAATAGAAATCATATGCAAATCAGCAAACGACCTAAACATACTCAGGAACGACATTCACCACCACCAAGCCCTTAACAAGAAACTCAGCGCGGTCCCAAAAGCACTCCCACAACAAAAGATGATCCTCCTGCAAGTCTCATCTCACACAACAGAAGAACAACTCAAGACATCAATCACCACACATTATGAAGTTAACGAACATGAAATCACCATCCTCAAAATACTTCCAAACCGCAGGGCCGAAGAAAAATTTGACATCATCCTTCTGATGCCCAAGGCACTCGGACACTCAATAATAGAGGATGGTGGTCTCACAATTGGACTATCCACACACATCCTACGCCCACACACTACAGTTCCAAGATGCCGTAAATGCCAGGCACTCACGCACGTGGAAAGACACTGCCAGCGTGAAGAGCCTTCCTGCGTCAATTGTGGCCAAGAACACAGAGACCCTAACTGCAACAAGTCACCACGCTGCGTAAACTGCAAATTTCATAATGAACAAGAAGACACAAACTTCAACACACATCACCAGGCATCCAACCCGCTCTGCAGCACATATAGGAAACTATATCGAGAAACCAGAAGACGGCTGGACGAGGAATTCAATCACACGTACAGACCACCAACCACCACATCACAACAACGCCCGTCGCCACAACACCATCAGTCAACACAACCAGAAAGAGCCCCAACATATCCAAGACATAGAGACCAATGCCACCCAGACATCGTCAGCAGTACACAAGACGGCATACTCCCACTACCTACACCACATCAAGAAGACTGGTATAACTATTGGTCCCCCTTTCACCACCCATACTACCGAGAACAAAGGATGACGAACTATTTTAGACCTCCACCAGACCAGCAGGGCGGTTCCCGCAGCCACTGCTAAGACGAGTATTCACAGCCAATTGTAAGTACACTTAAATTATCCCTCTAGTAATCTCTTTAGTTTTATTTAACTTAAATTACTTGTTTAATGTCTTCTCCAGCCTCCTCCAAGACACAGGAGGAACCCCCCCCCCCTTTCGGCCACCTCAAAATTCTACAGATTAATTTAAAACCACTGCAAAGCAGCAAATGAAGCCCTTAAGGCACATATAATTGAAAATAAAATAGATTTAGCC
Source organism: Maratus michaelseni (assembly GCA_963931845.1). Classification (NCBI taxonomy): domain Eukaryota; kingdom Metazoa; phylum Arthropoda; class Arachnida; order Araneae; family Salticidae; genus Maratus; species Maratus michaelseni. The sequence goes on from OZ007591.1 coordinate 242,841,372, forward strand.
CTGCTACAGGATGCATACTGCGGGCCGGATGGCACTATTGGGGGCTTGCCATCTTCCTGGGCCATTTTCCAGTCAAAAGCCAACAGTGCACATCTAGTGATCTCAAACACAGCACTGCAATACGCACATCTCTACACAGGCACACATTGTGCATTTGCCACAATCACTGCTAAGGAAGGTCAACTAATCATAGGCTCAACCTACGTAGCGCCAAAAACAAATTTTGAGGATTCCCTCGAGGAGTGGAGCCACCTTATCACACAGAGGCAATTCTTTATCTGCGGAGGTGACTTTAATGCTAGCTCCACCTTATGGGGCTATGATCATGAAAGCCTCCGCGGGGATTCCCTCATCGAACATCTGACAGTCCATAAGCTCTCCATTGCTAACATTGCCAATTCCACACACACTTTTGCCAAAACAAATTCTCGAGGAGATGTCATCGCCCAGAGTTTTCCAGATAATACCCTGGCGAACACAAAAGCACTCCAACAGATTCGGAACTGGCATGTATCAGATGTTCACTCTGCCTCGGACCACAAATACATTGAATTCGGCTTTGAAATTTCAACACTCTATACAACACAGAGAAGATTTAACACAACCCGAGGCAACTTAAAAAAGTTCAACAACATAATCAAATCACAGAAATCACTCCTCACCAGCCTTCTAAGGGACGTAACAAACAAAACACAACTCAATGTATTCACAACAAAATTAATTGAAACAATGCAAAATGCAGCGCGCGCGTCGTTTAAACTAAAGAACACTCGGAGAACACCAATCTTCTCATTTTGGACCTCCGAACTAAAAACTAAACGTAATCATCTCACGGCACTAAGGAAGAAACTTCGAAATCTTAGAAACACGGATCACGACACAGAATACTATCGTACCCTCAGTACCAATTACAAACACCTTTCGGCTAAATTTAAACGCAGTGTACTAGATGCAAGGAACACGGCCTGGAGGAAATTCTGTAGCAACCAAACAGACCCTTTCGGCACACCTCAAAAATTCTTCACAGGCAAGTTTTTCACGCCTGATGAAATCAAGCTCGAACTGCCGCCAAACAGATCATCCAGACAGCATAATATGGAGCACCTAACAACAACCCTTTTCGGCCCTTCGCAATATCCAAATGTAGACAATTCAGATCTTCATTTTGACTCACCACCAGACAAACCTTTTTCCAAATCAGAAATAGCACATGCGCTAAGAACATTAAATGATAAGAAATCCCCCGGCCCAGACTGCGTAGACTTCAAAATTCTAAAACTAACACACAAAATTATTCCCGGTGTATTCACCAGTTGGGCCAATATGTGCTTACAGCACAACTACTTCCCGCACACTTTGAGACAGGGTGAAGTGGTATACTTCCTCAAACAGGGAACAAACAGGGGCCTCTGAACCCACATCTTACCGTCCAGTTTGCTTGCTCCCGACTCTAGGTAAACTCCTAGAGAAACTAATAGTCACTCGATTGGTTCATTTTCTGGAGAGCAACAACCTACTCCATCACAGACAGTATGGGTTCAGAGAGGGTCGGTCGTGTGACAAGGCCCTATTTGACATTCTTTCCACATGCACACAAAGTATAGAGGAAGGCAACTATACCTCACTCGTCTCCCTCGATATCAAAGGTGCTTTTGATAACGTGGAGTGGCGGGACATCCTACTTCAACTAATTGATATACATTGCCCGAGCAACATAGCTGGAGTCATCGCCTCCTACCTCAGCAACAGAAGCATTTTAATTAATTGGGGAGCAGACTCCTCATCCCACAATATACAGAAAGGATGCCCACAGGGGTCTTGCCTTGGGCCAGTTCTCTGGCTAATTATTGCAAATGTCATCCTTTTAAAACTAGAAAGATTAGTCTTCATTCTATATGCATTTGCAGACGACTTCAGGTTTGTTTTCTCGGGCCGCAGGCGTTTGGACCTGGAAAACTCGGCAGCTCGAGCTCTCCCGATCTTTTGTCAACTCTTGGAACGTCTCCACCTCCAACTCTCTACAGAGAAAACACAATCCCTAACATTCGCAAAACCCAAGAAGCTTAAGCGCAAACCCATAATGAGAATTTATAGGAAAAGCGTTTCTCATGTCACACACCTTAAATTACTAGGAATCGTAATAGACGAACACAGGAGCTGGACGGAACACATCAACAACCTCAAGACAAAACTAACTAAGTATCAACACAATGCACGAAGATTAACTTCTAAGTCTTGGGGTATTAAACCTGCAATGTTAAAAATCTGGTACCACGCAATCATAGAACGGATCCTCTTTTACTGTGTGGGCGTCTGGGGAGGAAATCTCACCAAGGCAGTCAAGGAAAAGTTGGTTTCGATCCAAAGGATGTTCTTGCTGCAAATGGTGAGAGGGTATAGGACTATCTCAACGGACGCACTCACAGTACTAACGGGGATCCCTCCAATCCTAATAACACTAGAATACGAGCACCAGAAAAACAGAATCACCTAGAATACCAACACCTAGAATATGAACCAACTACTACGCTACACTTCCCAAAAACAATAATACAGAGAAAAGTTCCAAGTTGGCACCTGCACCCCGCGGAGGAGACATCACAATTACAGGTATGCATCGCCAAGAACAGTCACAGACCCTCGCAGCATCCAACCATCTACACTGATGGGTCGCGCACTGAAACTGGCGTGGCCGCAGCCTTCTGCGCCATGGTAAATGGAGTGCCGACCTATGAGTGGGCCTCCAGAATTGGAGACGATAACTCAGTATATCAAGCTGAACTGTTTGCAATTCTGAAGGCTTTGGAATGGATTGCTGCCTCCCCCACGCAGGAAAATTTTAAAATTTTCAGTGATAGTCTTTCTGGACTTCAAGCAATTTTTGCCTTACGAACAAAACACCCTCTCATACTGGAAATTAAAATCAAACTTCACCAGCTGTACAAAAAAGTTACCCTTGGCCACGTCACTGCACACATTGGTATCGCAAGCAATGAGCTGGCGGACAGCCTTGAAAAAGAAGCCACCAAACGCCAATCAATAGACTTCTCTCTTCCGGTACCCCCATCTTTTATTCGCAGAGAACTCAAATTTAAATACTCCCCAACTGGCAAATCTACTGGGACACCTCCACAAAAGGTAGACACACTTACAACCTAATTCCAAAAGTTTCCAGAGATCTACTTAACCTCACTCCCTATACAAGTGCTTTCTTATCCGGGCATGGCCCGTTTAAAAATTACCTCTTCAAATTTAAAATTTCACGAACCAATGTGTGCGAGTGCGGCGATAGTGGTACCCCCATGCATTATTACTTCTCCTGCCCACTGACTGTTGCTTGGCATCTTAGGCCTGCTCCTTCTAACCCACCTCCTTCTTGGCTGCTGAACATAATTACGCGTCCCATCTTAACTCATAAACTTTCAGAAATTTACAAATTACTATTAGACCTATCTAACAGAACTTAATCATTCAAAGCAGTTTTCTTTCTCCATAAATTAATAATAAATCGCTTATTTTAGTCATTGACGTAATCATTCCATCATTTTTTATCTGCTTAGCTTTCTCCTTTAGCTATTTTGCAGCTTAATTGTTTCTCTCATCCGCAAGCAATGTTCTCTTCCTAGCAGGGGCTGAGTCCCCATTAATTATCTATTCTTATCGGGAACCGCAAGTCTGGTCAGCAAGCAACGTATCGTCACCTCTAACACAAAGTGCATCCAGCCTCCATCCAGTGTGAGGGTTTCAGTGCAATTGTGTGGCGCTCCTTGTCTCGTGGGAATCTCACACTGGCACCTCCACATCTCAAGTGCCGTCATTTACGAACTGTACAAATGGTACAGTCTTACCTAAGAACTGCTCCCTTCTACTAAATAAGCGAACTGTACAACTGGTGCAGGCGCACCTGTGGACCTCGTCCACCTTGTCTGTCGCTCCTTGTCGCGTAGGAACGCTAGTTCCAGCGACAGACCCTGTAATTTTTTTTTAGTGTCTTTAGTTCCTGCCACCTGTCGCGTGGGGCTTTGTCCGGCAGGACCCGCCATGGCGAAGTCTGTACTGCCACGTTTAATCCCTGCGTGCCGGGGAGCTAGCCGGGGAAGACATTAAACGCTCAACGGCTGGGTTCGCCCTCAGCCGAGTGGTCTTCCTCAGGCATTAAAATTAAAATATTAAAAACGTGTTTATCATTTGCATTTCACAATTTATAAATGGCGTGCTCAAGTTAAAACAATTTCAGAGCATCCTTTATTAACAATATAAATTTAAAAAATACCAAATGAAACTATGGAGTAAGCTATTGCAAAAATACAAATGAAGTAAAATAAAGCAACTTAAAATCTGCTTTAAAATAGTAAAATAATATTTCCACATTAATTTCTTTCTGTTACTAACATCGTCCGTGCAAGGGCTTAAAAATTGAATAGAATATTTCTTCTTATATGCCATCAATAACAATTCAATTCTAGTTAAAACTAACTTTTAAAATATTATATAATTGAAATTTTTATACAAGAAACAAATATAAGTAAAGTCCAAAGCTTATTACGTTATTAACCAATAATCTGATAATCCTGTTAATTACTACCCTATTCATTATGTACCGGTTCTTCTTCACGTTAGTTGACTTGTAGTAGTAATGCTGTTATTAGAGACGTTTCGTTAAGACTTAAAAAACGGGAGAAGGCTTGTGTGACACAAAACATGTGTGGTTTTAGAGTAAAAATGTTAACTTTTGAGTATGTGTATAAATTAATATGCAACAAGTGCTTCGAAGATTTTTGATAAGTGATTAATTCATAGCTTATTATTTTAACAAGAACGAAAAATCATGCGTCAAGCATAGGTTGTGAAACACTTTCCAACACTTTCCGAGTACTGTAACAAAACTTCGCATTTACTAAGTAAACAATTTAGAAAATGCATAACACATTTCAAAACCCAATTTCAGCAATTAATACAAATAGTTAAACTATCCGAATTCTTTTGTGCAGCCTTGTATATGATCTACAGATTTGCATGTATACTACACAGTATGCTAAAATTAACTTCAGTCAGGCAATACATACCACAATTAAAAAATCCCTTTCAAAAATTTCCGTCAAAAAGTGGAAATCTCTGATTTTCTTTTCTGTACATGTTTGGAAGTAGTATGATGCATATAAAAATCATGCTGTTTTCTCTTCCCTTTCACGAGATACAATTTTTCAAAAACTGACATTTTGACTAATATTTTCGTATAATTTCAAGTACCCAATTTTTTAACAGATTACAGATAAATCCATGGCAATTACATGATCTAATACAAACGAATGTGCAGAATGAAAAATATTTTTGATTATTTTGCTTATCTTTATTAATTAAAAAATATATACAGAATTTATAAACCTTTGAATTTTGAAAAAAACCTGTAAAATCGCAGATTTTTGACTCACTCTAATTAAAAAGAGTTTTATAATAGAAATTTTTTCAAAGTGGATTTTATGCTTTTATACAAAATATCAGAAAAATAAAAAATGTTGCGGGAATCCATGTCTGTCTAAATTCTGTGGAATGACTCTAAATGTATTTTTACTCTAGTTTCCTTAACAAAAATTGTTTGTCGTAGTGCGTGGCTCGATCCCCTAAAGTTTGTTGAATTTTTTTTGTTATCGGTATGTAGGCAAACCGAAAACACTTTAAATTTATGTAATGTGTTTCAAGATAAAACAATGAAAATTTTGTTATTAGAGTAAATAAAATATGACAAATATAGAAAAAGAAAAATATATTATGTGTTCGTATTGATATCTTCAAAACTTGTATAAAAATATATGTTCACTGATTTTTTTTTAATTCTAACAGTAGTTTAAAGCGTCATAAACAAGGAACTTTAATTCAAACAATTTTATCCTGCTTCTTTATAAAGGGAAATTATGACTTTTTTCGAAACTGTAAATATGTGTCAGCTGGCTGTTTTTTTTAAGAAAAAATACAAAGATTATTTGAGTTTTATCAATATACTTCTAAAAAATCAATTTCACTTTGAGGAACAAACGTGAAAAAATAACGAAAAAAACTAATTTGTTAAATGTTTGTCAAGATATCTAAATTTTTCTACCAGTTATTTAATTTTACATACGATTAACAAATATGTTGCTTCATTTATAAGATTTAGTTTATATTTATATCAGATTATATATCTATTAGATACGCTGAGTAGAACAGAAAGACTCAAAGAACTCTTACTGACAAAATAGCGAATATTTATTTTTTCCCTGGTGTTTATCTCTTATGGAGATAATAAATTATTTTCTTCTAAAATCTCGAAAAGTAAAATCAAATCCAATTTTTTATACTACATGGATGACTTAACTTCAAAATTTCATTCAGATAAAAAAATATAATCCTATCAGAAGAGGTTTTTGCCGAAAAACTTACTTTAAAACAATCCTGAAAATAAAGACGTTATTGATTTTTTTTTATATCTTAATTTTTTACTATTTTTATGACTTCATTCGTTTTCTATTTATACCTGTTTGTAACAGATCTTTTAAAGTAAAAGTAGATGAAAAGTAAAGAAGAAGAAATTTCATCTTTATAAGCCGTAAGACATTTCTATGTTGGCAGTTAAAAAATGAATTGTGATAATACGAAAAAATATTAAGTGTAAAAAAAGTTTTAAGCGTTTAAGCCAATCAACTTGATTTTCTTATGAAAAATAAAATACCTTGCTTAGATGTGTTGGTTGTACTAAGTAAACAAGCATTTGCTTGATTTTAAAATATTAACTTCTATAAGCGATTAGTGACGCATTTAAATCGGTGATTGGGTAGCGACATAATAACATTTCAGGGCTTCTAAAAAGTTATTTTTACATGCAAGACATCATTTCATACTAAATAGAAGACGCTTTACATTTCTGTAACTGATATGTTTTCACATATCAGTTACAGAGAATCACACATCAATTACAGGAAAACTATACACTTCTGCAGACAGTTACTGTAGACATATAATTTTACATATCAGTTACATATAGACACTATCCCTCAAGGTTTTCGAGATATTGTCTACAGCTTCCAAATATCGCCACAAGGGGCACTGCAGTGACTCTCATATGATAAAGCATATTCGATTTAGTATAGCTAGACTCTTGTTCCTCAATTCTATCTTTATCCTTTGAAAATATATTTGAGCTACTCGGGCTTTGCTTTGCATTCGTATATAATTGGGAATCGCATGCAAAATAGGTGTTTTGAATAGATGATGCTTTTACATTATACAGAAATGCGCCAAAAATTACTAAAATGTTCTTGTCAATTAAGATGTGTTCTTTTCCGTCGTTGGTACTAACAGTAATCATATCAGAAGTGTGATTTTTTTTTAGAAATAGGCATCTTAAAATGAAGTTGAATTTAGAAATTTCATTTTAAGAAGAGTTAAAAGATTAATAAATGAATAAATATTTAATTACTCAGAACATTACTTCAATAGCATTATGTTATGTCCATAGATAAGTAATTGATAATGCGGCGGACTTTCAAAGTTCAGTAGTTACATCTTGTTAGAGAAAGGGAAATCGTTCACCACCACAAAATATAGGGCCGAGTTTCAGGTTAAGTGTTGAAGAATGTATTGTTTTCTGATCTTTAATACTGCGATTTTTATCTTATTAAGCACAAAAAGAGTAACTAGGAAATACGTTTTCAATATTTAAGGTGTTTTGTATTATAAATAGTTAGGTGACAAACCGGATGATTTATTCGTGTTTACCTATGTCATTGAATAAAAAAGAACTATCTAGAAGACCTCGTGGTGCCCCAGTCATACTACTTATTAATCTGACAATTTACAGTTGTCCATTTTATATCTATATAGAACCTATAGTACAGTAACAATTTCATCAAATTTGAATGAGGTTGTATAGGGGGACTTTTAGGCATTGATTGATACACACTATTATTGGGTTGTTCGAAAAGTTCCATCCGTTTGGGAAAACCAATTCGTACCGGAAAATTGATATCATTTAATTATTAGAAATTAATTCCTATATGTAATATCTAATAATTGACTGGCAGAATTTTCCGGTACGGTTTGGTTTTCCGAAACGAAAGGAACTATCCGAACAACTTAATAGAATGCGGCCTCAAAACATTTAAAGCTTATTTGTAAACTAATAATAAAGATAACACAGAAAAATGGACTGTAAATTTTAATAATAATAATATATTAGTTATTTATATTGTTGTTTTAAAGGTTATGAAAGGAATAATGCGATTTATTGTATATTCAATCTTTAAGCTGCTACAGATTTTTATTCTGATAGTTAAAATCTCAGTCTACTCTCCAAAATTTGAAAATGCATTCATGAAAATCTTTTTTTTTTCTTCTATAACCATTATCTTATTGCTAATTTTCGATTTTTCGAAAAGAATTTAGATAATAAAGTGGTCAATGTTGGAGACAAGTGGAGAGAAAAAACGGAGTCAATACAAGATACAAACAGTATATACACTGATGTCCAGAAAATAAAGGGGCAGTGTCCGATTTCAGACGTTTTGTCGAATATCTACTCAAATTCGTGAGGAAATGCCCAACATTTCGATTGAACTTTGAGGATGTAAAGAACATGTTTCACTTCTTGTTTTTCAGTGAAGATTTAGTCCCGAGGACAATTAGGCGGGGGGGGGGGGTAAAAATAAATTTACTAATACAAGAATATTTGTGTTTCCTCAAGAAACGGAAAATGCTCGAAATGATCCGTAACTTTAGCAAATGACTATGTAGGTCTTGTGCAACGTTTTTGTGCATTTGTGTAAGAATAGCACGCATATTCTTTAAGATTCTAACTTTTCTGTGAAAAATTTTAAAAAAAAATGTTTATAACATGCAGAGTTTTCAACTGAATTTAACACCGTTTTCCAAACACTTGACAAAAAATTGTAGAAATAGTATACTGCAATTAAATTATTAATATGTTGAATATTTGATGAGATATGGGTATTTGTATGAAATAAATTTTAACTGTGCATGCGCGAACTACAGCAAAGATTTTTTGTCATGATTTTATAGCCAATACTATAGAGCAACTCATATAAAAAGATCAGTCAAATATCGTGAAAACTCAAAAAGATACAGGCAATACAGTGAGCTAATAGATAAATTGAGGAGGAAATCCTATAATCCTATGTATAACGGAGTGATAACATGCGATTATTTTTGTATTAATTTGTCAACTGTTTTTTCAAACAGTACTGTTTATAGTAGATTTCTATAGCAGAAATCTACCATAGATTCTTTAAATTGTTATATTATCTATGAACACTTCCGCTCATATTTAACCTATTTTTGAAGAAGTTTTGTAAGTTTATATTGGATTATCGAATTAGATTATAACGATTTATATTTTGTCTATTTATATTAGAAGAAATAAACAGGATTTAAAGACATCAAATGCTTATTAGGAATATTAAAAAAAAAAAAAAAAAAAAAAAAAAAAACTTTTATGCAAACAGTTATGTTCTGACTTTTAAAACATGACTTTTATTTTAATTTTTTACTCTTATTTCGTGTGTCTGTGTGTATGCACGTTGTATAGCTTGACTGTGTGTTGCTGGTGTACGATCTTGGAAGGGTTCACTAGGTTGCGAGGAACAAAGTTGGATATGGGTGGTGAGTACGGGCATTATGGAATGAAAATGAAAATCTGTGATACGTTATTGAACGAATGCACTGATATGATGTCATGCGCCACGAATGACAATTACTTGTAATAGTTTTAAACACTTAAATATTGAAAACTGGATAGTTTATGATATTAAAACATTAAAATGTTTTACTTTGAAAAATTATGCAATTCAATACATGAATTTTCTTTAAAATTTTCTTATCTTTAAGTTACATTTTGTTCCAATAAAGTGTATTTAGGTTTTAACTAACATAAATATTTTCACTTTTATATTTGTAAATTATACAATAGAAACATATGCTTCCTGTGTGTATTTAAAAAAAATTACCATTCCACAAAATTTCGTCCTCTAAAGCCTGATAGATACAGAGATATGGTTTTGCATCTCTGGGGAAAGAAGGGTGTAGAGGTATACAATTTTCAATTACGAACCCCTTTGCCCTTGCATATTATGTTAAAGGATCTCAGTAGTCTTACTTTTCCTCCGAAGATGCAAGTTTGCATCATGTCACATTTTATTTTATTTCTGATTTCATACAACACACAATAAAATGAAATTTTTACCACTAATAGGTGAATATATGCTTGATTTAACATATTATTTCAATGTTGTACAGTTCATATTTAATTAGTTTTAAAAAGTTTAAATTTCCAAAAAAAAAGTAAAACAACTTTTTCGCCTGGTATCCACTGCGCGCAAGGTTGTAGAAAAAATATTGCTTCAAAAATAACAAACAAAACTGACAAGGATGCAGAATTTATGTATCTTGAAGTTATACTTAGATTTCAAGCAATTAAAAATTTAATTTTTTTTAATTTAAATTTAAATTGTAAAATGTTAAAAAATTCATTTTTTTTGTTGAAAATATGCCAATTTAAAAAAAAAACTTAAATCTTTTTACCAGTGCATACGTTAAAAAAGTCATTAATCTTCAAAATTTCCTCTTCAAGGTCGTTATAAATCTAGAGATGTATTTTTGCATCAATGAGGGAAAAAGAGTATATATGTAGGTGACCCTCTAAGAAGTATTTAAGTATAATCATAATTAGTACACATTAATACTAACCGATTGATACCAATCACACTTTTAATACACTGATTGGCGGCAGAGTTAGAAGGGAATGTTCTCTCTCTCTCTCTCTCTCTTTTTTTTTTTTTCTTGAGACAATTCTACAGAAAACACGACCGTATAGCAGTACAATGTAACATAACAATAGTAAAATAACTACATAAATGTATCTCGCCAGCTGCATAATATTCTTTCCGACGATTTCGTTAACTTGACACAAGTAATCAACAACTAACAAAGTACTGAAGTTGATTTTAGCTACAGGATGTCATTCAAAATTGTTTTCTTTAAACTTTAGAGGCGAATAAAAGTATAAAGGATTTCTAATGTATGGAAGATACATTTGGATGAAATAATTAATTTAACATCGTTTAAACATGCAATATTTGGTATTTTTTGCTTTACCCAGATTTTTATTGGTATAGATTATACATTTGGTCTTACTTTTCAATTCTAATGTTAATTTAAAAGGGCTCTAGAAAGCCGGTCAAACATTTATATTCAAAATAGACAGGCAGTGTTACTATGTCCAAAACATTTATTCTATATCTCTCTAAGATATATAACTTTTGAATAGAATACAATTATATTCATGTTATGTTCATGTTATTATTCATCATAGTTTATCATGATTTATTTTTCAGTTTGTTTAAAAAAATGTCCAAACATAACTAGATAAAAGTCATTTATTTGAAGAAAATATATTATCTTTAAAAGACAGAACATAAATGTTATCTTATCAATTTTCCGTTTGAAGCAAGTGTATAAAAAACTATTTTCTGAAGGACATATGTATTACACATGCTTTATATCTCGAGTCAGTTTAATTAAATGTATTTTAGTCTCTATCTAAAAAGCATTTTAAATATAAAATAGTTACATCATTAATTGTTTTCTACATGAACATTTCTTTTAGATTCATTTTTATATTTAAATAATAGTGCATATTAAAATGTGTCTCAAGGAAAAAACCTTTATTTTTGCATTAAAAAACTAAAAAAGAAAAATTAACTTTTTGTGAATTGAACTATTGACCTTCGCAATTGCTTTATCTCAATTAAACTATAAGTTTTTCTTTAACTTTAGATAATAAATTGAAATCCCCTGTATGTTGAATTGCTTTTATTTTATCATTAGTCTGATATGCATTTCCTTTCCTTTTCTGTAATTATTTACTTCCAAAAACATTTGGAAAACATTTTTAATCTCTTATTTTCTTAATAGTATTTTAATGATTGTTGTTATTTAAACATAAAGCGTATGGCGTTTTTTAACTGACAAAAAAAAGGGCACTACTACTTTCATTAATTAAATATAATGAATTATAATGAACAACATTAGCTTCTTATAAATACAGATTATTAAGTATTTTTGTGTTTAAAAAATCGAATGATAAGATAAATTGACATGCATAATAATGTCACTTGTTTTTTAATCATAACATGTATTTTTAAAACTGATATTAATACCACGTTATTCATAACAAGTTTATTAAAAAATACATAATAAGCGGCAAGTAAAGGGGTTTATTTGCCGCTTTAGGCTAGTAGAGAGCATTTACCTTTTTCCAAACATACGTTTATATGTTATAATGAACTACTATTTATGCTAATTATTAATATATAAATATTAATTTTAACCAATGTTCACAATTTTATAATTTCTCCGATGTCGATAAGGTACATTAGCTAATACAGATGATATAGACAATTAAATAATACAGATAAGGTAAAGATAAATATCTATATCTATAATATTCTTCGGCAGTGATATTACTTAGTCTTATTCATAACAATACAAAATACAAAACTTAAAAGCGTTTAAGTTTGATGTAAAATTTATTTATTTAAAAACCAAGTACTGTCAAATGCAATCTCATTTGTCATCAGGGTTATTAAACCCTGATTTGAAATCACTTGCTTTTAAATAAATAAATCTTACATCAAAATTAAACGCTTTTAAGTTTTGTATTTTGTATTGCTATGAATTTTAATTTAAAGTGGACGTGTATTCAAGAATGATATATATTGTTTTATTTATATTTATTATTGTTTTTATTGCATTGTATTTTTTACAGATATTGCTTCCGTTACATTCATATATTTATTTATCTATTGTTCACACCTCCCCCCCCCTGTCGCGCTTGCCAGCCGGATTTTGTATTTTTTAACCTCAGTAAATGGCCCGAGGGTGGGGGGAATCTATGATCTACAGACTTGGTTCCTTGTATGAGTAATCATTCTCGGGCAGTAAAGTAAAATATAAAATATATATATTCTAATACCTATACCATATCTATATTATATAAAATATCTATATTATAAAAGATAATATAGATGAAGTACATTAGCTAGTTCCCGAAGGTGAGATGAAAGGCTAATATTCTACTCCAGTATTAGGGTTATTAATTAGAGTATTATTATAGAACCCTTGTGTTTATATTTATTGTAACTGATTTTTAAAAACAATCGCAAGGTCTTTAAAAATACATATTTACAAATTATATACATCTATATATTTACATATGTTTTTTAATTGTGTGGCTAACATGCTGGGCCGCATGAGGCACTCGAGGGCCATATGCGTTACGCGGAACGCGTCGTGAGTATCACTGTTTTATTGAACAAATATGAATTATCGGAGAATAGTAAAAGTTTTTGGACAGTTGAACAGTTTAATCATTTCATGGGCTTCCTTGTTGACGCCAACTTTACTCACAGTTTAGGAGTAGAAGTATATCTAAATCTTAGAAACCCCTAAGAAATAAAAAGACTAACTGTAATCCAAAATACTTAACAGTGAGTATAAATAAAGATAGAAAAGATTGAGGGTAAGATTAAAAATGAGAAATTTAATTAAAAGTAAAAAAGAAACATAGTACTTTTTTTAAACTGCATAAAGTAAAATGATAAAAGGTTCAATATTTCAAAACGGTCGACATTACTGAAGAAAAGCCCAAGAATACAAGACGCATCTCAATAACAGCCATACTTTTTTTGACGTTGTTACTAGTAGTAGTAACAGAATGGATATAAAAGTGAAAAATAAAATATAATAATTTTACATATTTATTTATTTATTCTAAACAATAAAAAAATAAAAGAAGTTTAAATTAAATGTACGTAAAACAACGATAACAAAATAAGAAAAAAAAAAGAAGGAAATAAGGTCAATCAACGTTTCAATCAACGTTGAATAACCTGATCTTTTCTATTTCTCTGGTCGGGGACATCGTATTTCTGTAGTCCAGCAATAATCTGATTGGGAATGTTTAAGATATTTTTCCAAAAATTTTTATAAAGTTTTTTGACTTATTGAATAAAGGAGCAAATATTTAAATCGCGTCTACTGGTGTTATTACGGAGGTATCTGCAACCCTTTCTGTTAGTTCTTAAATTTGAACTATGAATTTTAGTCATGTTTTTATACTAGAATGGCATATAAAACTCCAGATCTAAGTAGCATAATCCATGATAGAGAAAATGCAGGCTGTATATATTAGTGTTTTATTGCAAATAGAAAGAGCAAGAATTTTAAGGAGAGATTCAAAGATTCGGAAGCTCAGGTGACCTTAAACCTTATGTTAGAGTATGTTTCTTGAAAGTAAGTCTTTTTTCAAGGATAATCCCCAGGTATTTGCTGTCATCTTTCCAAGAGAGGGTAGTGTTATTAAGGGTTAGTCTATTGTCATAGGCATAAGTTCTAGAAAATTGAAATAGCAGCATTTTTAGGTGCGTTCGTAATTATATAAATACGTAGCACCTATAGTCGTCGTTTGGTCCGTCCGTCTGTCCGTCCGTCTGTCCGTCCGTCTGTCTGTCTGTCTGTCTGTCCGTCTATCTGTCTGTCCGCATATAACAACGCAAAAACTACCCAACCAAATGGTTTGCAATTTAAAATATATTATCTTTGCAGAATTTTGTCGAGACATTTCAAATTTTATTAAAATCGAATCAAAACTTTAGGAGATATTAATAAAAATATTTATTAAGAAATTTGATTTTTTTTTAAATCGGTGCTTTTTTGTTATAGGAGCTTCCGATGGATGTTAAATCGTCAAGCGACCGAGAAACTTATTTTATGACAGAAATTAATCTGCAGACGATATAATTCATTTCACAGAATTAAAAATCATCAAGATCTGAATATTTATATAACTAGCTGATACATATATATCTGAATATTTATATAACTAGTTAAGATATTTGTATGAAGAGTGTCATAAAATATATACTTAACTAGCTGTTTAACCCGTTCTACGCACGGGATATCATGAATTTAATTCTAAAACGTGCGTACGAACGCACCTCGTTTGTAACGTTTGACGTACAATTTCCAACTTGTTATATTTATTAGTTTTAATGTTTCAAAGATAGCACAAGTCACGAAACAATTGAAAATTACTTGAAACAATGTAAGCTTCTAAATGGACTTCGTAGTTGAAAATGCTATTTTACATCCAAGAACTATGTAAGCAAATCGCCGAGATATTAGGGAGCTAATGAGAAATTAAACTTAACAGCTCAGGCTACCTTAAACCTTAAGTTAGAGTATATTTCTTGAAGTAAGTCTTGAAGGATAACCCCCAGGTATTTTTTCACCTTTCCAGGAGATAGTAGTGTTGTTAAGGGTTAGTCTATTGTCATAGGAATAAGTTCTAGTAAAGTCAATAGAAGCATTTTTATGTTCCTTAGTTTTAATGCTTAAAAGATTTCACTAGTTCATGAACAATTGAAACTTACTTCAAACAATGTAAGCTTCGTAGTTGCGGTGCTACTTTACATCCAAGAGCTATGTAAGGTAATCGCCGAGACATTAAGGAGCGAATGAGAAATTAAGCTTAACTATAGTTATAAAACTAAATAAAAAATATTTAAATTTAAAATTTAAAAAAATTAGAAGTATGCGAAAAATACAAAACAGTAACGAAGAATAAATAAATAAAAAGTTAATTTAAAGTACAAAATTAGAACAAAAATAAAAAATAAAAAATATTACCTTAATTCACATAGTAAAAAATAAAGGTGGTAGCCAAAAGCAAACGCAAGCTCGTCCTATCCAAAACTATGCCATGTTTCAAAATAGTTTTATTTTTGTGTTGTTTGTTACAAATTAACAGAGTATGAAAATTTTACATTTTAAATTCCCTTATTATTTTTCCGGTACATGTTATAATTTACCGGTAAGTAAAAAATTATTTTTTGCTTAAAAGTTTTAATATTGTTAATGTTTTTTTCAAAATAGAAATATTTTTGTAATATTCTTAATCATCGCTCTTCTGCTTTAATTTAAAGCATTTTCGAACATAATAACTATACGGGAATAAATTCAGATATTTTAATTTACTTTATTTACTACCATGCATAACAGAAACTTAAACCTATTATATCTGCACCAAGGTAAAAGATTAGTGCTAAGAACTATACTTCAAAGTAAATATCACTTAACTTCAGTTATATTTTATTTCATTTCCTAAAATTTCGCCCAAGAGAACACAATATGGAGATTGTAAAGTGACAAAGTTATGTAAACCTTTATTCGTAAATAATAATATTTTCATACAAATGTATTAGTCAAAGTTTGTCCCATGATACGAAATAGTACATAAATTCATTGAAACTTTAGTCAAGAAATAATGCATCCAGGCTCCATGCATATAAATTCGAGCTATAAACACCGTAATTTTATAGCATGGTTGTAAATTATAACACAAATATATTCGACAAATCTAAAATGTATGTGTATAAAATGCATTTCGTATCTTTTATAGGTCATAAAATACCCTTTAAAATCGACAATATCGAGAATTAGGAGTTACAATTTTCGCTGTAATTTACTTAATGATAAAATTCCAATTAATCTCGAAAATTAATCTCTAATTCAGTTTAATTTTTACGATAGAAATACATACATTATAAAGTATAAAATATAAAATGTTAACAGCATTTATGAATATTATAATTTTAACACTTATTAACCCATTATCGGCCAAAGGTGCGTAAACGCACCATTTCAATAAATATATTTTTATTAACACTGTGACGTATATTTTTCACTAAATTTATTTTTCTGCTATTTTTAAGGGTTCTGGAGAAATCTATAAAATATTAGTAATACAATTGAAGTAATCACTTTCTGTTGAGAAATTTTCAAAATACGCTGGTTTGTTACTTGAAACGTTTATTGACAAATTCGACTTTTTGAAAATGTATAATTATTCCACTTGAGATTAATCATATGTTTTTATAATGGAGTAAAGTTGCAAGTTCTGTAAATAAAATAAAAATAAAACAAATGCCATAAGAAAACTTAAATTTTTTTATTTAAATTTAATGGTAAATTATTAATGGTAAATTAACAATGGTAACGTCAAATTAAATAAAATTTCAAATTTAATCTTTTTCATGCACGAAACTTTTTTGGTGTCTTAATGAATGTAATTTAAGCAAATTTCAATGCAAATAATACCACATTTTATAAAATTTCTATGCTTGGCCTAAAATGGGTTAACTTATAACATAAATAAGTTATCTTAGTTTTATTAAGATAACGATAATGGTTAAAATTCGTAAAAATTGTTTGATTTGTATTTGAGGAAAATTGTGTATGTTGTATGTTCTTTCGTGCAAAAAGTGTAAAATTTTAAATTTTGAACTTAATATATATTATAAAGCAAAAACATGTCAGTGAGTAACGCGCATGTCATATCTACGGTGGCAATGATCTAAGCAATCTATTTCCCTTTTTTGCGCAAATTTAAATTCTTTTAAACATCGCAAAATTTAAAATTTTACACCATTAAACAGGGGGGGGGAGTTTTATCAAGTGCAATTTGCTTGAGAATTGTAACCAAATTTACTCATTTTTTGTGGCTTTTAAAATAATTTTCAAGCATGGTTTTTTTACCTATCTCTGTCGCGTCCAAATCGATTAAGGAACATTATCCCCCGTTTACATTTTGACAATATAAACAGTTCAGCACTTGTTTCCGGCTATTAATGCATAACTAAATGAAAACTTCATAAATAAATCAATACATAAATAATATAATGAAATAAAAACTTCATCAATAAACAAATACACAAATAAAACAAGTTGTAAATTGTACGTAACACGTGACAAATGAGGTGCATTCGTACTGTTATTATTTCAGTTAAATGAATTATATCGTGTGTTATTATGTTATGATTAATTTCCGTAATAAATAATAAGTACATTTTAAGTTGGCAACATTTTATCTTTTGTTGACATTTACTGAAATTCTAATAGGAGACTTAAGCCTAGCTTTGAGAATTTTAGAAATTGAAATCTATATTTAGACTCTTTTTCCATTTAATATCTATTTCTCCGGAAACATCTATCCAAAAAACTGTCGGTAGATCATATGATTGCTATAATTAAACAATAAATTTTAGTATACAAACTCTGTTTTTTTAAATTCAGTAATACGGAAATAATATGACTCCATCTTAAATATAATGTAATTACCATAACAACGTAGAATCATTACCTATCATGGGATATGAGTAAATTAATTACGTATGATAGGATTTAATAGAATAAAGAATGTGACTATAACTTGGGCATAGAAGTTACAAAACGTCATACATGTCAGATAACTTGGCGATACATCTCGATCGCTTGACGATTAATCCTCGGAAGCTGCTATAACAAGGAAGTACCGATTTTTAAAAAAAATCAAATTAATTAATAAATATTTTTATTATTATCTTTATAAGATTTGATTCGATTTTCATAAAAATTGAAATGACTCGACAATATTCTGCAACCATTATATATATTAAATTTCAAACCATTCGGTTGAGTAATTTTTACGCTGTAATATGCGGACGGACGGACGGACCAGACGACGACTATGGATGCTACGTATTTATATAATTACGCACTCACCTAATAACGAAATAAAACGTAAATTTAACAGAAATATAATCGAACTATGCGCTTAAACACTGAAATAATCATAATAAAAAAGAGTGTTGTCAATAGAGAAATCCTTGGCAATTCCATCGGCTATTAACCACTGGCATGCGGCTGGTACGAAAGTACAGCTTTTATTCCACTCCAAACTTTATTTAAATACATAATTGAAATACTTTCATAAAAATAATTTATGGTGTAATTAGTGGACAATGTAAAAAAAAAAATAATAATTAAATATAAAAAAAATCTATTAAAAATTTCAATATTAAAAAAAATGTTTTTTCCTATGTTCTTGCATATTGGACAGTATGCTCTGTAACCTGGGAAAGCCGGTTTAATCTTCTGGTACATGATGAAAGAAAAAAATAAATTTAAAAGGATCTTTTAAAAAATTTCAAAAATAGAAGTGTATACTTTGTTTTACATATACATTTATATTTTCTAACACGCTGACATTAATTATGTGCTTAAGTATAGTTTGAAAACCAAAAATGTATTTAAAAATTGGAGTTTTATTATTATTATTATTATTATTATTAATACCACGTTTATTTATTTATTTATTTTTTTTTTTTAGTATTTCGTCAGGTTGACTTTTTTTCCTTCTTTTGATTTATTTTTAGTACTAAAATCCTGAGAAATTTTGGAATCCAATTGATAAAAAAATATAAATATGCTTTTATATGTTTTCAATTTAAAGCTTGTTACTCTAAACTGCAAAAAGTATGTTCTATCTTTTGCATAGCTATAAAAAGTATCTAAAATATTAGATATTTAAAAGACCGAAGTACAAAGAGCTTAAGCCCCTTTTAGAGATATTTTATCGTTACAAATTATAAAATCCTCTATCCTGTTAGTATATTCAAAGGAACTAGAAATTTTCTAATTTTTATATATTGCACAGAAAAAAACTTTTCTAATAAAAAAAATTCTTCTTATAAATTGTTGTATATGTTATTTTCTATATCATGTGCAATTTCACATCATAAAACTGTAATTTGTTTTTATTGTCTTTAAATTAAATATGATACAAGGGTGTGCTGATAAGTTCGAGGCCTGACAGAGAAACCACAAGATTTTTGACAAAATTTCATATTATTTTTCAATGTAGTCCCTTTTTAACTTAATACATTTAAGACACCCTCTTGTGTGCGAATTCTTTAGCACAGCCATGTACGAGTGTGGTTCAAAAAGTTCTAGACCTGACAATGAAAATACAAGATTTTTGACAGTATTTAATTTTTCAACTTGCAATACAATACATTTCAGAAGACTCTTCAGAGTGTTCATTTTTTGGCGTTTTTGGTCAACGTTCACCAAACGCGGCACGCATCGAGCGAAAAGCTTTTTCATACCCAAAACATCGTGTAAAATTTAGTAGACACGATCTATCGAGATTGTTGCAATTTCAGCAAGTTCGCGTATCTCAATCGGCGATCATTCAATACGGAATTGTGAATTGTTGAGACGATTTCGTCGGTCGTAGCAGTTTTTGGACGTCCTGCGCATTCATCATCATGAATTGATTTCTTACCATGTTTAAATTCAGCAGCCCACTTTTTTATCGTCAAATATGAAGGACAAGAATCCTTTAAGCTGGAATGTGACACTTTTTGTATGTCCGGGGGAGTTAAACCTTTTTTAGCAAAGTGTTTTTTGACAGCTCGAACTTCAATTTTTACCATTTTTCGAAAATATCAAAACTTGTTTACTTTACTTTATCGCCAAGCAATAACCAATAAACTCACGCATCTGAAACGCAGCAGCATGTCATCTACAGAATCATACTTTACAAACATCATTGTCATTTGGTCATATTTGTTCCATCTCTGTGTCAGGCCTCGAACTTATCAGTCCACCCTCGTATTTTACAGTTTGAAATAACTTTTTTTTACCCTACAATTACGGAATTGCTTTAGTAAACAATCTCATTCTAATCTGTCTTGCAACAAATAACTGATTTCACCGTTTCTGTCATACACCAAGAAAGTAATCAAATATACACAAATATATTAAACTTTTAGTGAAGTCATTCAATGTCTGCTTATTTCGTACTATGACTTTAGCTTACACTGAATAAGTTGACACAATTTTGAATTTTATTAAAAATATTGTTCTCTGCTTTTCAATTAACAATACGTTATCGGCTTCTTTGTTATAAAACTGTAATTTGTTTTTATTGTTTTTAAATTAAAAGTGATATTTTATAGTTTGAAATAACTGTTTTTTTTCTACAATTACGGAATTGCTTTAGTAAACAATCTCATTCTAATCGATCTTACAACATATAACTGATTTCACTGTTTCAGTCATACACCAAGAAAGTAATCAAATATACACATATATATTAAACATTTAGTGAAGTCATTCAATGATTGCTTATTCCGTAGTATCACTTCAGCTTACACTGAATAAGTTGACACCATTTTGAATTTTATTAAAAATATTATTCTCTGCTCTTCAATTAACAATATGTTATCGGCTTCTTTGTTACTGTGGGCCGCAAAAATAAATTCTAATGCATTCTTCTTTATAACTTTTTTAAAGAATGATGAGAAATTATTATGCATAACTTTAGTATTTATTCTATACAAAAACTCACACTCTTACTCTACAGATATGTATACATACATTTCTATAATCATTTTGTTTTTTATTAATAAATCATTTATTGTTTTAACAAATACTTTGTTGAAGCCCTTTTTAATACTTCTTGGTATTTATCATCCGAAGTGCCTTTCTAGTAAAAATATTACTTTTCAACAAAGTATCTGTTTCTCATAAAGTAAATAGTAATTTATATATTTTAAGTGAATCAGAAAAGGAATATGTTTTTAAAACGTTTCTATCACCTATGAAGTTTGAAAAAAAAAATAAATGCTAATTTTAAAACATGTTTACATTCACTATATGAGGGGGTTAGAATAACGGGGGAGTTAGTCAAAAATTTTGAAAATCGAGATAACTATATTTTTACTGAACGTATATTAAAATCTGTTCAATATGCCAGTCAAATAAGTTATAGTTCACTTAGGGAGTCGGTAGAGGGCGAAACGAGTTGGACCACTCTATGCATCGGCAATACAACAAGTTTCACAAAAACCTTTATTTCTCAAATCACTAAATTTTGACTTACACCACTGTCATTCTAACCCCTTCATATAACATATTAATTTTCTCATTTGAATTTAGGAACAAAATAAATGATTAATGGGCCACTTACATAGCTGAGAGGTATGATTACAATTTCCAAATGTTACAGCATAAAATGACTTCAGAAAAATTATACAGAAATGTCTAAACATAAATAAAATTTAGTATAAAAATTTATGAATCTTTAATGAAAAAATTAACAAAATAAAAAATTTGTCTAAAATTTAACACGTCAAACTGCATAAAAAACACTCAGTGTATATTACGAAAGAGAGAGTTTATTAAAATTTATTGAACAGTGGTATTAATGAGGATCTTGTTTATTAATAAAAATTTCAACGAACTGGAAACAAAATGAGTGCGCTTAAACAGTGTATATTTTATTTGTTTAAACTTTGAAAAATGAAACTTTTAAAAGTATTTGCCCTTTAAAAATTACTTCAACTCCAATCAAAAAAACTAAAAGCTTTTACCCAGAATCTATTTCATATGCCAATAAGCCTTTCAAGTATTCCTTTTCTTTTAGCACATGCTAAAAAAATCAAAGCTGCGTCTTGAAACATACTTAAAAGCGCCCAACTTCATTTTCACAAAGAGGTTTCATTCTTTTTTTATTTATCTCTAATTTGATTTTTAGCTTATAGAAAAAAACATAAAAGGGAATCAGTTTTTTTTTTTTCAGTTTGATTCACCCCCGAATAAGTTTTGATCTTCAATTAAATTATACAAGGTCTATTACTTCCTTTAAATAAAACAAGGAAGAAAATAGAGAAAGGATATTAGCATAAAACTACTTTGATGATACAGGGTTTGAAAACAAAGATGTGACAAAATTTAAAAAAAAAAAATTCTCTTTAAACAGATTTCACTCACAAGATAGAGGGGTTAAATTTAATAAATACTTTACATATTTTTAAATTATTATCATGCTGAATATTTCATACTTATGTATATAACCTCTGTACTTTTATTCTTATACACATAAATCTTGCATACTTAAGTACAACACACTTACTTACATGTTACTGAAACATATCCAGATAACAAGGTTTATTTTTCAGTTCAATTTGAATTTATTATAATGTAATAAAAGTGTATAGAGTTTTCTATAGGATGCCGATATGTAATTTAAGTAAAAAGGGTTAAAAGGGAGATGAATGTGAATGGATTTTATTTAAACAGATAAAATAATAAGTTTTTTTTATGGGTTCCTTTTATGTTGATTGTTACGTAATAAAAGCGTGCAGTCGGTACTATAAAATGCCGAAAGATAATTCAAAATATGAATCAATTAAAAAAAGGACTAAATTATGTGTTGCATATTCTACCCAACCAGCAGCACAGGTTGTTGGCCCATCGTGGGTAGTTTTTGAAAATCGTTGGGAAATGATAAGGTTGGGAATTGTAAGTTAGGGAAATGGTAGGTACACAGACTCCCCTCATTTGGAGCGTATTTGGACATTATTCTGAGCAGCTCACTGTAAAACCACTGTTGTCTCTTTTTTGGCAAATTCTTCACAGTTGGCCAATGGTACGGGAAAACAAACATTTTTTACCGTGGTCCATGAACCTAGATACCTGGACCGGAATCCATAATGGGGATTTCGCTTGAAAAATAGTCCTTGAAATTTAGTTAATCTATAAGCCATCAGAGGGCACAACGATTTGCAGCGATAGCAGATTTACATGCAAAGCATAGGAGAAGTTACAACTTTTTCAAATTTTAATTAATTTAAAGAGCTCTTAAACACATTATGGCCAGAAATTGTTTTGCTCCGGGTTGTGATACTGGATATCCCAGCTCTTTAAAGAGAAATAAAGCCTTAGGAAAGAAGAATCCGAGTTTAATTTCAGACTGTATACAATGTTATAACAGACTGTCGTGTGCATTCTATAACTACTTTCTTTTTACCCTCTGACTTTTCAAAATATGTATTTTAAATATTCATCGGCGCAATGTGTACGGAAAAATTTATACAAGTTATGTAGTTTAAATTTTCTTTTTTTCTATAATTGCAATCTAACAAAATTAGTTACAGCTGAACAATTTACATTATTACAAATACTGTTGTAAAGTGTTTTTTTTTCCCCTCGAAATTCAGATTTTTTTTTCTATTATAAATAAATAGGAATGTTTCTTATAATTCTGTTTTTATGTCCCTTTAAAAAAAAGTACAAATAGTACCATTAAAAGTATATAAATTGGTAAAGGGAAAAATTAAATATTTAACTATTATATCAAAAAGTTTTTCCTATGTTGTGTGTCACTTATGTTACACATAGAACAGGGTGTGTTATGGGAGGTTGAAGTTCCTGATAATTAAGTTTATATGCATTATTTTACAATTCAATGTGTCATATTGACCAAAAATATTAAATGTTCCTGTCAAATCCTCTCTAAATGTTTCCTAATGAATATTTCCACGTTGACTATTGTAAGAAATGCACATTCATTTAATTCAGACTATAAAACCATTTCCTTATTTTTTATGTACTTATTTAACTTTACTGTTATTTATTTTATGTTTTGGAGAGAAAATCTTAACCTAGTTTCCACCATTTTGAAAAAATATCATAAAAAACGTTTAAAATTAAAATATAAAAATGAGACTATTAAAAAAAAAAAAAAAAAAAAAAAAAAAAAAAAAAAAAAAAAAAAAAAAAAAACTAGTTGTGGGCACATCTACAAATGAACAGCTTTTGTTTAAATATATATATATATATATATATATATATATATATATATATTAAAATTAGTTCAGTAGAAAGTTCAGGGCAGATGACTAAAACAACAGCCTTGTGTTTTAAATATATACATATATATTAATCTTTTGTGTAGCAAAAGAGAGGCAGAGAAATTTTTCACTTCATAATGGTTATCTGTCAAGTGAACAAAAATTTTATGATTTACACTATAATGCAGCAGTAACTCTTAATATTAGTTATAAAAAGCTGCAAGTTAATATTATGTATTTAAAAGATTGGAATTATTATATCTATTTTTAAGATTGGGAGGGAAGGAAAAAAAAACCAGAAAAGTATGGAAATAATCCAAGTTTGTTTTATATAGGTATTTTAGGAAATATTTTGAGTAGAAAGTTTAACTTTCATCATCTAAAAAAAAAAAAAAAAAAAAAAAAAAAAATATATATATTCAAATAAATCTTATGTTACATGAGAAACTATAATTGATAAAGATAGTAAATATATTTTATCTTATCTTTTAGAAAGAAATTAATGTTAGATGGTAATTTACATTTAAAACTTACAAAACAGTCTTCATGCTAAAAAGCTTGTGTTGAATATAACCTACTTTACTTCACTAATTTTAAATTATTTCGTTTTTTGTGTTTCAAATTCTTACATTTTAAATATAATTATTTAATTGTTTACTCAGTAAAAATGTTGAAGTAAACAATGACTTTATCTAAAAATTTTCTTGCGAAAATAATAATAATAATAATAATAATAATAATAATAATAAAAGTCATAATTGATTGTTCTGGAAGTAAAGGGAAGCATAAGCTAAATAGTTTCTTCGAATATAAATTTCACGAAAGTCTAAAATATTTTTTTCTTCTCAAATTCATGCATTTATTTTACTTTTAAAATGATTAATTTGATAATGTTAATTTTATGAGAAAAAACTCAGTAGATGGCGCTGCGCCCCGCAGCCATAGTTTCGACGTTTGTCGATGTTGAAAGAGGACCATATCTGTACCGTTGGAGTCCGGTCCATCTCTTCTAGGTTCATGCCGTGGTCAAACGTGGAACAATAATTTCCCAACAATTAGCTGACGTTGGCCCAACCATTTTGTGCTACTTGGGTGATTAGAAAACAAATTTAAATATGTGTTATCAGATTAAACACAATTAAAATGATAATGTGATATTATCATAAATACTGTACAAATGTCCATATAATCCAAAGTTTGAAAGTAAATTTTCTTAAAATTGGGAAGGGGATATAAAAAAATTTAAATAATATTTTTTTAACACGTCAAACTGCATAAAAAACACTCAGTGTATATTACGAAAGAGAGAGTTTATTAAAATTTATTGAACAGTGGTATTAATGAGGATCTTGTTTATTAATAAAAATTTCAACGAACTGGAAACAAAATGAGTGCGCTTAAACAGTGTATATTTTATTTGTTTAAACTTTGAAAAATGAAACTTTTAAAAGTATTTGCCCTTTAAAAATTACTTCAACTCCAATCAAAAAAACTAAAAGCTTTTACCCAGAATCTATTTCATATGCCAATAAGCCTTTCAAGTATTCCTTTTCTTTTAGCACATGCTAAAAAAATCAAAGCTGCGTCTTGAAACATACTTAAAAGCGCCCAACTTCATTTTCACAAAGAGGTTTCATTCTTTTTTTATTTATCTCTAATTTGATTTTTAGCTTATAGAAAAAAACATAAAAGGGAATCAGTTTTTTTTTTTTCAGTTTGATTCACCCCCGAATAAGTTTTGATCTTCAATTAAATTATACAAGGTCTATTACTTCCTTTAAATAAAACAAGGAAGAAAATAGAGAAAGGATATTAGCATAAAACTACTTTGATGATACAGGGTTTGAAAACAAAGATGTGACAAAATTTAAAAAAAAAAAATTCTCTTTAAACAGATTTCACTCACAAGATAGAGGGGTTAAATTTAATAAATACTTTACATATTTTTAAATTATTATCATGCTGAATATTTCATACTTATGTATATAACCTCTGTACTTTTATTCTTATACACATAAATCTTGCATACTTAAGTACAACACACTTACTTACATGTTACTGAAACATATCCAGATAACAAGGTTTATTTTTCAGTTCAATTTGAATTTATTATAATGTAATAAAAGTGTATAGAGTTTTCTATAGGATGCCGATATGTAATTTAAGTAAAAAGGGTTAAAAGGGAGATGAATGTGAATGGATTTTATTTAAACAGATAAAATAATAAGTTTTTTTTATGGGTTCCTTTTATGTTGATTGTTACGTAATAAAAGCGTGCAGTCGGTACTATAAAATGCCGAAAGATAATTCAAAATATGAATCAATTAAAAAAAGGACTGTGATTGGATGTTGCTCAAGTACTTGTATTTGATTTTACCTAAATAAAAGACAAGAGAATTATTTATCCATCTTTTCTTTTAACGATTTCATATAAACAATAAAATAAAATACAATATTTCCATTAAACTAAGTTTCTTAATTTGCATATTTCTGTGTTATGACTGTGCATTTATGTATAATAAAAAAACATAAAATTTGAAATAGTCATGTAAATCTAACCAATTGCTAATATATTTTTATGGCCTTTTCACAGAGAAACAATTTTGTAAAAATCATCTGGTAGTTCAGCATATAACATATTTTTGGAGATCAAATGTTTAATTAAAGGAGAGATGAAATAAATCAAATTAAATTAACTTCGTCAAAGGTTATGCGCAGTCCTGAAACAAGAAATAATTCTCCCCCCCCCCCCCTCCACCTCTCATTCAATCTGCTGCATACTATCCTACAATATTAATACCGATACGAATCGAATGCAATAATGTTTATTATTATATGGTATGCATGGATTGTGGTTTGAAAGCATCTAAATATTTAAACTTACTTTTAAACATTTATAAAATATGTATTCACATTACACATTATTTTTTATCTGAGTTATTTTAATTGTGTGACCTGAATCCATTGCTCTCTGCGATTTTCATCGCGAAGTTTCTTATGACATTATATATTTATATGTATTTAAAAACATAAAATATTTAGTAATAATATTTATTACCTAGATAACGGAAAGACTAAAACAGGATGGGAGTGGAGACAGTTATAAAAGGTGAAAATTCCTAGGCCTTTTTTTAAAATTATTTTTTAAATGTATATGTTGTTTAATAAACATATATATAAATATCCGTTAAAACAAAAATGAACTTTTAATCGGTATCATCTATGTTATCTTCTTTGAATTAAAGTCATTTTTTATCATAATGAACTCATATGGAAATACCAAGTGTACAAATTTGAAATTGTCTCCAAAAATGTCCAAAAATAGTCAATAGTTCATATTTAAATTTCATCGTAGCAGAAAATAGTATAATAAAACACTTTATGCAATCTGCTGCAAACATGTATATATGCTTTACATATTTGCGGCAAACAAATCTGCTTTATGTAAATACTAGCAAGCTACGCACGCTACGCTGGTCACTTTCTCTTAACGAACTTTTAATCAAACAAAATATTGAAATTTCATAATTCACTTTGATATTTTAACAGAATGATAAGGCTACTATAATTTGTAACTCGTGCTATAGCCAATATACACGTCAGGACACGTCGCCCTTATCATTATTTTTTTACGCATGAAGGTTTTGCTATGGTACTCCATTGTGAATGTTCATAATTTTTAAAATTCAATATTTGAAAAACGGCATAATCATTAGATTTGAAATTTATATCAAGAAAAATACATTTTGTTACCTTTCAAACGCAGTTTGTCTAACAATTTTCTGACAAATAATTTTCGAGCTATTATGTTTTTTCAGTAACTTGAAATGTTTCATTTTCCGAGATTAATCTGTGGCAACAATTAGCGAAAAACCCAGTCGTCAGCAATGCATAGCTTTTTATTAAAGAGGCTGTTGGAGCAGATATTGTCAACATCAATTTGCCACCATCAATTTTGTAATCGGTTCTGTAGTTCCAGAGATTCCATAGAAATTGTAATTTAGAATTATTTTAGAACGCTTTTCGCTCATTTCAGCCTTTTAAATTTCGATTTTTTTTATTTATTCTTAGAGAGCATTTACATCTTATAAGTAACTACAATGTAAATTTCAAATTTCTATCTCCTTCAGTATAAAAAAATTGCAATTTTAGAACGTTTTTCGTTCCTGCATCCCCCTGGAATTAGTAGCACCGACATAAAATATAGACTATGTTGGAGGAGGGATTATCACCATCAATTTGCCTGCATCACTTTCAATATCGGTTCTGTAGTTCCAGAGATTCCATATAAATTGTAATTTAGAATGCTTTTAGAACGCTTTTTGCTCATTTCACGCTTTTAAATTTCGATTTTTTTTTATTTATTCTTAGAGAGCTTTTACATCTTATAAGTAACTACAATGCCAAATTTAAAAATTCTAGTTCCTTCAGTATAAAAAAAATCACAATTTAGAACGTTTTTCGCTCCTGCACTCCCCCCCCTGGGGTTAGTGGCACCGACATAAAATATAGCCTATGTTGGAGCAGGGGTTGTCACCATCAATTTTGAAATCTGTTCTATAGATCCAGAGATTCCACAGAAATTGTAATTTAGAAACTTTTTAGAACGCTTTTCGCTCATTTCAACCTTTTAAATTTTCCTTTTTTTTTAATTTGTTCTTAGAGAGCATTTACATCTTATAAGTAGCTACAATGCCAAATTTCAAATTTCTAGCTGCTTCAGTATAAAAAAAATTGCAATTTTAGAACGTTTTTCGCTCCTGCACCCCCCTGGAATTAGTGGCACCAACATAAAATATAGACTATGTTGGAGCAGGGTTTGTCACCATCAATTTGCCTCCATCACTTTTGAAATCGGTTCTGTAGTTTCAGAGATTCCATAGAAATTGTAATTTAGAATGTTTTTAGAACGCTTTTCGCTCATTTCACCCTTTTAAATTTCGATTTTTTTATTTATTCTTAGAGAGCATTTACATCTTATAAGTATCTACAATGCCAAATTTCAAATTTCTAGCTCCTTCAGTATAAAAAAAAAATCGCAATTTAGAACGTTTTTCGCTTCTGCACCCCCCCCCCCTGGAGTTAGTGGCACCGACATAAAATATAGCCTATGTTGGAGCAGGGATTGTCACCATCAATTTGTCACCATCACTTTTGAAATCGGTTCTATAGATCCAGACATTCCACAGAAATTGTAATTTAGAATGTTTTTAGAACACTTTTCGCTCATTTCAAGCTTTTAAATTTCCTTTTTTTTTTTGTTCTTAGAGAGCATTTACATCTTATAAGTAGCTACAATGCCAAATTTCAAATTTCTAGCTCCTTCAGTATAAAAAAAAATCGCAATTTAGAACGTTTTTCGCTCCTGCACCTTCCCTGGGGTTAGTGGCACCGACAGAAAGTATAGCCTATGTTGGAGCAGGGATTGTCACCATCAATTTGCCACCATCACTTTTGAAATCGGTTCTATAGTTCCGGAGATTCCACAGAAATTGTAATTTAGAATGTTTTTAGAACGCTTTACGCACATTTCACCTGTTTAAATTTCATATATATATATTTTTTTTCTTATAGACCATTTACATCTTATATGTAGCTAGAAGCCAAATTTCAAATTTCTAGCTCCTTCAGTATACAAAAAATTGCAATTTTAGAACGTTTTTCGCTCCTGCACCCCCCTGGAATTAGTGGCACCAACATAAAATATAGACTATGTTGGAGCAGGGTTTGTCACCATCAATTTGCCTCCATCACTTTTGAAATCGGTTCTGTAGTTTCAGAGATTCCATAGAAATTGTAATTTAGAATGTTTTTAGAACGCTTTTCGCTCATTTCACCCTTTTAAATTTCGATTTTTTTATTTATTCTTAGAGAGCATTTACATCTTATAAGTATCTACAATGCCAAATTTCAAATTTCTAGCTCCTTCAGTATAAAAAAAAAATCGCAATTTAGAACGTTTTTCGCTTCTGCACCCCCCCCCCCCTGGAGTTAGTGGCACCGACATAAAATATAGCCTATGTTGGAGCAGGGATTGTCACCATCAATTTGTCACCATCACTTTTGAAATCGGTTCTATAGATCCAGACATTCCACAGAAATTGTAATTTAGAATGTTTTTAGAACACTTTTCGCTCATTTCAAGCTTTTAAATTTCCTTTTTTTTTTTGTTCTTAGAGAGCATTTACATCTTATAAGTAGCTACAATGCCAAATTTCAAATTTCTAGCTCCTTCAGTATAAAAAAAAATCGCAATTTAGAACGTTTTTCGCTCCTGCACCTTCCCTGGGGTTAGTGGCACCGACATAAAGTATAGCCTATGTTGGAGCAGGGATTGTCACCATCAATTTGCCACCATCACTTTTGAAATCGGTTCTATAGTTCCGGAGATTCCACAGAAATTGTAATTTAGAATGTTTTTAGAACGCTTTACGCACATTTCACCTGTTTAAATTTCATATATATATATTTTTTTTCTTATAGACCATTTACATCTTATATGTAGCTAGAAGCCAAATTTCAAATTTCTAGCTCCTTCAGTATACAAAAAATTGCAATTTTAGAATGTTTTTCGCTCCTGCACCCCCCTGGGGTTGGTGGCACCGACATAAAATATAGCCTATGTTGGAGCAGGGGTTGTCACCATCAATTTGCCACCATCACTTTTTAAATCGGTTCGGTAGTTCCAGAGATTAACCCCTACAAACAAACAAACAAACAAAAAAACAATCTTTACTCCTTTATAATATTAGTATAGATTTACTATATACTGATAAAACGAGTTCCAGAATAAAAATATGACAAATAGTCTAGAAATAGTAAACATGCTTACCTATTAGAAACCTATATCCAAAAGTGTTATATCTCATTCAAAGGATCAAAACTTTAAATTCAATGTGCAATATTTGATAAAGTTACAGGTGTACAATCTGATCCTTATAAATCTTTAATTTGTATAAAAGAAACTCGTGGATAAAAACAAATAATTCTCAACATTAAAAAGTAGACAAATGACTTAACAATATTAAAGATTCCTACCTGTTATTTTCCAAAAAATATTTAATATATTAATTTACATGAGGAGCAAGTAATATTGATGAAACTCTTACCTAATGTAAATTCCACAACAAGTTTTACGAATGGTAAATCTTTTGAACAATTAATTCAGAAATCTACGATCAAACTTAATTTCTTGAAAAGGACCCTTCTCCGTCCAAATAATTCCGATAGGAAAATACAAAAATTAAAAGAATTGGTGGATAACATTTTCGTGTCTGTGATTCTTTGTCAGAGTTTTGGGAAAAAACTAGGTAAACAAAAAACACCAACAACTCTGACCAAACAATGACACTCCAAGTAACGGGGCTTTTTCTGCCAGCAAAAACGCATTCTATGTAGATACATTTTGATAAATTAATATGGGGTAATTGAAATGGAAATTTAATGTTTATCATAAAGTTGAAATACTTATATAAAACTCAACAAAACTCAACAAACTGTTTGCTTTTTATTGCAAAAATCTAATAATTATGCAAACAGATGATATTTTTGCTTATTTAAAAACTTTACGGACACCACTATTTTTTTATAGAAATGTTACGTATAACTGTTGTTGATTTGCATGTTAAAAACCCTTGTATATAGTGATGTGGATAATGTTTTATATTAAAAGTTTTGTGAATTTTACAATAGTGCCAAAAGCAAGTAGACTGGCTGCATATGAAAATGGTGTTGTTGAATCTTTTGCCTTGTCAGGAATGAATTGTCGGTCTATTGCAAAATAGATAAAAAGACCTAATACCGTCATCAAAAATTTTTTAAGGTTAAAAGGGTTAAGGTATTGGAAAAAATGCTGGAAGAAGAACAAAAGCCTTGTCCCTCAGAGACGAAAGGAAACTTTTAAAGTTATAATAAACTGAAAAATTCTCAAGTAATGAAATTTTACAAAGTGAGTTTTCTAATAGTTCCAAAAGCAAGTAAACTGACTGAATATGAACATGGTGTTGTTGAATATTTTTCCTTGTTGGGAATGAGTTGTCGGTCTTTTGTAAAACAGACAAGAAGACCTAATACCGTCATCAACAATTTTTAAGGTAAAAAGGTTTAAGGTATGGGGAAAAATGCTGGACGCAGAATAAAAGCTTTGTCCCTCAGAGATGAAAGGAGACTTTTCAAGTTATAATCAACTGGAAAATTCTCAAGGAATGAAATTTTACAAATGACTGGGTTCGGTGTGTGCAAAAAAACAATCGACAATATAATTACTCGATCGGATAACTTTTAATACGCAGCACAATTGTGTAAACCCCCTTTACTGTTTATATACAAAACTCAGCGTTTACAGTGTGCAAGAACATTGATGATTTGGTAAGACAAAAGGCTGCAGGTTTTTTCTTCGATGAAAACAATTGGAATTAAGGTGGTTTTGATGGCTGGAAGTATTATTGGCATGATTTGAGAAAAAAAAGGAAATTTTCTCAAAACGTCAATTAGGTGGCGAATCCATTCTGACATGAGTCTGTTTTTCGTTTGTTGGCGTGGGCTCATTTGCATTTCTTTCAGAAAAAGTTAATTCAAATCATTTCTAAAAACTCTTTCTGACCATATTTCACCTGTTGCAACACTTATAGCTGTGGAAAAATAGGATTTATAAACAAGATAATGCTCGCATCCACACAAACGGTGAAACAAAACTCTGGTTCCAGAAGACAAATATGGAAGTTTTGCAATGGTCATCTTGAAGTCTTGATCTAAACACTATCGAAAACTTACTAGAAAGGCATTTTTCGTCAGATTCAGAACTTATATCTACGACTGAAGATGATTGATACAAAACCAGTCCGTAACTGTGAAAATAATTAATAATTCCCATGATAGACAGAATATTTGCGATCATTAAAAGCAATGTTGAGTTCACAACATATAAAGTATTTGTTTTCTTCATTACTGTATTGTTTTTATTTTGCTGTCCTTAAATTTTTTACAGAAGCGGAAATAGTGGGTTTTTTTATAATTATTTTATTTTCGTAATACAGTATTTACAGATAAATTTTGTTGACATGTTTATTAGCTTTTTAACTTTATGACACACATTGTACTATACCTTTTTCATCTGATTTGAACTCATCAAACATATTAAAAATTTTTACTGTGTTTAAAATTTTTACACGCAATTTATATGTATATAATGTTAACATTAATTTAAAAACAAAAAAATTAAGTACGAGTAATTCACACATAATTATTAAATTTACTAACCCTTTTTTTAATAAAATTAAACTTAATCACATATTTAACAATGAACAATGTAAATTTCCACTTCATAGTATAAATATTGAAAGTACCTTTAAATACCCTATTAGTTTAGAGAGTCGAATATTTAACTATAATAAATTTTCTAAAACCATCAAAAATAATGACACACATATATGTAAAGGTAATGAACCTTAATTTTCACAATATATTAATGCCTACCATTGACATATTACTGGTAATTTAGACATTGTCACTAATCCTTATTTAAGATATGTTATGCGTTTTGATACTAAGTATCAAATTCCTTCACAATCATTTCCTAAGTTCATCATACAACAATTCACTTATAATTTGGATTTCCTTATTTACAAAATTGCTATTAACTATAATAAACCCATTGAATTCTTTTTAGAATGGAAACATAAGGTATTTTATCTTTTACAACATTTTTTACAGAAATTACTTACTGATAAAATCCCTGTTCTCCACCCTTAAGGCGCACATTTGTGAACTACAGAACAATTTCATTACCACCTATGCTGAGAAGGCTGCCAATAACTATGCCATCATCTATAAAAAATATTACCCCCACCTTCTTACAGCTGCAATTTCTTCCAATAATATTTTCACACTGCATCATGTTCCATTAGCAGAAAACAATAGACATATTTTAAGTTATCATAAATTATTGGGTGTAAAAAATAAAAAAATCAGTTTTCCCTGCATTGTTATGATTCCTAAGTTTCACAAAAATCCTTTAAAATTTCGCACTGTCACTGTAGGATGTAACACGCATAACACATGCGCAAAATCACTTTCTTTAAATATTCTCACAGAAATCTACAATTTATCTATCAAGAATGATAACACTCATTGTATTAAAAACAGTTATGTGCTAGTTAATAAAATCAAGGCACTTACCAACGTAAACAATAGTATCACATATGATTTTAAGGCCCTTTTTAACAATATTCTTTTGGGAGATTTACACTCTACTACCAATTCATTTACCGAATATTTTTCATCATTACATTTACCTGAAAACATCGATATTGACTATTTCAAAACTGTAACTAATTTATTTTATTTATTTATAACTATATCTTCCAAAATAATGCTATTTTTATTCAGACAAAGGAAATGCCACAAAGCTCAGCTAGTTCCATTATGCTTTCAGACTTATATCTCTATTTCTATGAAAGAAAGTATATTAACAATAATATTTTGCTCTATTGATACATAGATGATATAATTATCTTTTTCCCTTAATGATAATCATTCTATTTTTCTATCTGTAGCATACCTTCCAATCTTGAACTTTGTACTACTCATTTAAATAAATCTACTATTAATTTTATGGACATTAATGTCTCTTTTCTTTCTAATCACACTTTAACATTCAATATCTATGATAAACGTAATGATTTTTGCTTCAGTGTTATCAATTTTACTAACTTTCATTCATGTCTACATATTTCAGTTTACAGAAATATTCTACTAAAACACTGCAATCGTATAAAACGTCTATGCTCCTCTCATTTCATCAGGCCAAATTTATTGCAATTAAAACATACTGCTTTCTCTTATACTGATCCACTTGTTTTTCTTTCTTCATGGACTAAACATTAAAACATTAATCTAATTTTACATGTACGGGCATTAAATATGCATAAAAAGTATAAAATTGAAAACAATATTAAGGAAGAAGAGAGTGGATAAGTGAAAAATTTATAAAAAATTTATTTTAAAAAAATTAACAAATAAATGACAAAATAAAAAAATCCCCCCCCCAAAAAAAAAAAAAATTATAAAATCAAAATGCTATTAAGGAGGGATCAGGCAGGACTGCTAAAAAAGATACAGAATTTTAAAAAACAAATCGGATTTTATGCATTTTATTTACATAACAAAAACATTTACGCAACATAAATAATACACTCTTCATTTTACTCAAACACTGTCTACACATACATTGCTAATTATTATACTACTGCCTTCCTTTTTCATATTTCATCTTTATTAATATTAAAATTTTATTTACTTTCTTTAGTTTTCTTCACATTCTACATTTTATTTCTTTTAATTCCATTCTCTCTTTATTCATAATAGAGGGCAGCACGATATTTATGATTTAATTGGTCTATAATTTCAGCTTTTACTTTTACTTTTATGAGATAGATGGCAGCACCAAACAATTTTTAATTTCCTCTCATTATATATTGCAAAGCAATGACTGGTGTTTTTAGCAGCCATTCTGAGTTTAGTGTTGCATATTATTTGTGGAGAACTTTGAATTTTGTTCAATCAACAGAATTATTAGTTATTTGATGAGTTTTGAATCTTGTTTTATGATTTGATTTCAATTTATGTTGAATAATGGTTTATTTATTTATTTCTATTGTTATTTGAATTCTTGTGGGTTATTTTATTTAATTGTTTCATATATATGTTATTAGGGGCTTAATATTGTCGATTTTAGCATAATTCTGACAATATTTGATGAAGTAACATATATTTACTATGAATATTCTTATAAAGCGCCTCTGAAGATTCTATAAGATATTCACAGTTTTCCAATTTTTGATTTTTCATTTTATTAAGTTTAATTTCTGCAGTGTCCTTTCCACTGCTTTTTATAATGTCTCAT
This sequence comes from Maratus michaelseni, assembly GCA_963931845.1. Lineage (NCBI taxonomy): Eukaryota > Metazoa > Arthropoda > Arachnida > Araneae > Salticidae > Maratus > Maratus michaelseni. The sequence continues at coordinate 242,877,840 of OZ007591.1, forward strand.
CCTTTGTTTTTCACAGGTGTTTTCATTTGTATATGTATATATATATATATAGATAGATAGATATATATTGAAGAACAAACAATTTGTAGGTATTTTTTATGAAAATATATTCTCACACAGATATAGATAAACAAAATGCAAGAAAATTACATTTCCATCTTTCTTTTATACAACCAGATGTGAACAAAGGTAGTAGTTTTATAAATCGTTTACTTCTTTTAATTTTTAGATGTTTTTATTAAAAACATTTTTATTTCCCCGTGTTTTAGACAACCCATTATGAATAAAATTTTCACTAAAAACATATCTTTAATCTTATCTTCAATTCTCTAGATGGCTGCTGTGCTCGATTCTTGAATTAGCCGTGGGTGTTTGCAATGGCAAAGAAATTCTGAAAAATGTTGTGAAAGAAGACAATCGAACTAAGATCTATCAAACAGACCAATCATAGACACATATTTTATTTCAACTCCATCAATTTTTTACTTAAAATCTATCCATCATAAAAAAATTAATATAATATAAATAGAGAAAAACTGATATTTTGAGAAGTAATTGATTTTCACTGATTTTAAATGATTAATTACTCTAAGAAATGAATGATATGTAAACAAACTGTATTCATATTGTATTTGCAACTTCTGCTGAAAAACGTTCGACGAGAGCTCATGTAAATTTCAGATTTTCTAAATTATATAAACTGTTTAAAAAAAGAATGATGTCTATCAAAACAACTATAAAAACGTAAAGAAAAGCCAGGCTTATTATATAAAGAAAACAGTATCAAAGTTTTGTCTAATAAATGGTGTGATATCAAATTTCCAAGCTTATAGTCTGGTACTTATTTAACATTTTCCATTAACTAAATTCCCTTATGTATGTCAAGTACCGACGATTATATGTTGATAGAAATCCTTTTCTCCTGTACTAATTCATCATAACACGTTTGTGAAAACTAAAATGCATTTTTAACTAAGCATGATCGCACCATTTGACACACCTTTCACCCTGATTTCTTTTCCTTTTAAGCTAGTCTTTCTTTAACTTAATTACAGTTGTTTTTAGTGGGCAACCTTCATTCTACAATGCATGATTGAAATGGAAGTGTTAAGCTGGATTCACCCGTACTCTCTTATTATAGTGAATATCAGATATTTCCTCCGAAACTGGTTTTTCAAGATAAAACGCTCAAACACGCACCGTGTGATCGTTTACCTTTTATAACTTCATGAATCGCAAAGTTATCTCTGTTTGTATTCCGTACGATGGATATCAGCGCAAATTTCACCAATCAAAGCTCTCTAAAAATTGTGCTTCTCAGTTCTTATCCAAGATGGCTACTGACAGCAATATGAACATTTTATGTCTAGCATGGTCTGCGGATATTGAAACCGAACATATAGAAGAAGTGAGAAAAAAGCAATATATTTGGTAACATAGGGACCAATTATACACGATGGTTGGCTGGTTGGTTATAAGTAACTACCATGCCAAATTTAAATTTCTAGCACCTTCAGTATCACAAAAATTGCAAATTTAGAATGTTTTTCCCTCCTGCACCAACCTGGGTGTAGTGGCACCAACATAAATTACAGCCTATCATGGAGCAGGGATTGTTACCGTTCATACCAAAATCACTTTTCAAATCGAGATTACTCCTACAAACAAAAAAAATAAACACACGTTACTTCTTTATAATATTAGCATAGGTAAAAAGTTATTTTTGCGTTTATTTAATTTCAACTCCTTATATTACTTGTTATGTGTTATAACTCCACTGTCGTAGTCGCTTTTATTTCTCAAACTGCACTTCTTTAACTACTTTCTGCAACTGAATTTCGTTTTATTTCAGACTCGTTGTCAATTTATGTCGCCTAAGATAAAAATGCAAACAAACATGCACCAAGGTATTTTATTGCGATACAAATTATTCTAGTCTCATTTTAGCATGCAACGTTCAGTGCAGATTTTTATTTGCGAGTTTAAATTTTGTAGGGGGTAGGCGGGTGGCAGAAAAATTTCTTATACTGTTATGAAAATAAAATGTAATAAATGAAAAATTAATCTAGCTGCTATTTATAGCAATAGTTATAATATTTTCCCTTTTAATAACTTTCTTTGAAAACAATCTTGATAATCCGTTATAAATTTTTAAAAGATACTTAATAGGCTTAATACTTTTTGTAATTGTAAGCTTTTGTAGAGAAGAATAGTATCCAGTCTATTGCGGCCCACACGTGATTAGGATATTAAAGAAAAAAATATGATTCTTTGTTTAAGCAGTGATTCTCAAACATTTTTAACTCACAGGACAAATAAAACCATAATTAAACCTGTGCGTCACACTTTAATCTATAATTAAACTTCCTCTTCATATTTAAATTAAGATGATGAAAAACTGTACGAAAAAAATATACTGTTCAGCTATCAGCCCAGATCTCATTGAAAAGAAAGAAGACATCTGAAAGAGAACATCTGGAGAATCTTCTCACATGACGTCTCCAAGAATGGGAAGCAGTATTACTCAGTGCAAAAGCTCACATCAGCGATCGAGGAAGCCTGGTATAGACTCACTCTCGAAACCTTCCATACTCTCGTGTATCAATGGAAAATCACGTATCAGATCTCATTTACTGCAATGGAAACACCATAGACTGCTAAAGAACTTTTGTGATTTGTGAAATAAAAATATTTCGTTTTGTGCATAAAATTTTGCGATATCACAGTTCTGATTTTTTTATAATTTATTATTTTCCTTTCAATGAATTTAAATTTGAAACATGAATTTGTAATTGTTTAGATACAAAAATAAAAATTTCAAAGCATTCCGATGTATATTTTTCATTTTATAAAAACACTTAATTTCTCTATAAACTTTTATGCCGCACTATATTACTAATCGATTGGTACCTGTGACATTTTATACAGTGATTTGCAGCACAGTTAGTAGAGGGTGGTTCTTTTCTCCCCAGGATTGTACACGCTATGTATCAAAATAAGGATTATGTTTTCGACACGAAAAGTATCAAAAACAGGTTTAAACTTTCAAAAAAGGTTTAAATCATCAAACCAAGGATGAAAACACTGCAAAAGAGGGAGAACTATATGTAAATTCTATAGCGTATTTTAATTTTACATTCCATTCAATATCTAACATGAATAACATTAAAAAATATGTAAAATATGTTAACTGAAAATGTCATAATAGGGAATTTTGTAAAAGAACTAAAACTTGATTTAACATATTTCTTTGCGTTACAGATTTCGGTTTAGCGACAAAGTGCAGTTTTCTCTCATGCCTTAAAAGATGCACAGTCATGGGTAAATGGAATTAAAAGTTTTCGGTGTGGACATTACAGCAAGAAATTTTTGATTTTACAACTACAAGTATTCTCAGAGATACAGTATTGGAAAGATAAGTACGCTAGAAAAAACGTTTTTAAGGGATATTCAATATTCATGTATTTTACACTCTGCTTACGAAAAAAAGAAATCAAATGCAAAATTTTCTATTGGAAATTAATAGCCTTGTTATATTATTAAAGTTTAAAAAAAATATATTTTTCCAAAATAATATGAAATGCAAGCAAAGGGGAAAAGAGATCAGTAAAGCTCATATATTGTAAAGAAGGAAAATTTCATTTACATTGAAAGCGTTGAATTCCAGATGCTGTTCACTTTAATTTTCTATAACCATGTAATTTTGACTCATTGGTTTCACTTTTTAGGCTTGTAGGCTATTAATTTGGTTAAATAAATAATAAATATTAAATTGGTATACTGTATACAGCAGGATACATAGCCTCATATAAACGAATTTCACATTCATTTGCGCTTCAGTCCTAACCTAGTTATTTTCACTTCTATCCAAAAAAAAAAAAAAAAAGAGTAAAATTCAAAGGCCAACTGATATTTAAGGGATAAACATATACTGCCCTTTTTCAAAGCACTGTACTCTAACGATGCTTTATAATAAGCAACAGTTCTAATCTATAAAAAACATGAACTTTCGTTATACATTAACACAGAGTGGAAAACATTAGCACCATCGAAAGAATATCATTTGCATCAGTTCGCAATCTTACACACACACACACACACAAATAAAGAAATTTCAAAAAATTAGAAAAGAAAAAAAACATACTTAACAAGGATTGACAATAAATCGGAAGCTTGTATACTCACATTCTTTGCTCAAAAAGTGTTTATTTCTGTTATACACTTACAATAATCGTCTATAGAGGGAAATAATAATATCCTATGTACGAAACATATTATGCAAATTGTTTCGCTAACACCACCGGTTTCCATCTTATTCTCCGTTCAGTGACGTAAGACTGATGAGGTCCATTGGTATTAAATGTGAATACGTAACTTGAAATATACGTATAATTGAATTATTCGTATACTTAAATTATACGTTTAACCGATATACGCTTATACGTATCCGGATACCTTTGAACGTATAATTTAAGGTATACGTATTTCTTAGCGACGTATTATACGTATATACGTATATCGGTTAAACATATAACTGAAATACGTATCGCGTCGGGAGCACATATACATATACACATATATATATATGTATATAAATTAATATAAGAACTGAAACGAAAAGAAATTGTAATATATAAAATGTTAACAAGCGATAATGCGTACTGCTTATAAATCGAGCTCGACATTAAATATTAAAACACCTACCTGCAATTACTCGCCAAATGTTACGTCCGCTCTTTACATTTGCAGCTAACTTTGATGTAATATTGAAAATAACCATACTTGCAGCGTGAAAGGATAACTCCAAGTAAGCGAGGGGCAATAGCATATATTTCATATCGTATGGTAGTACGTGTAATCGCAGCTTGACATGTAATTTTTAACAAAACATAGAACCAATGTCAAAGGATTGATTTTATCTTCATGTTTATCAGTCAACAATGTACTGTTGACCCATTAGAGTTCCCCGCGGGTCGGATTATACTTACTTGAACTCAAAATTTTTATTTGAAGTCAACCGAAGTCCGAAATGAAAAAAAAATATTTTAAAGCAATTACGAAAATATAGTCTGTAATTATATCTCAAATACCAATTTCAACGTTTATTCAGGAAAATAAATACGTATACTCACTTATATTAAAAAATATATAGCTTTTTCATCTTAAACAATACTGTTGACATGTTTTGAAAAAACACTTATTACTAACCCCGATCAGCAAGAGACCAACCCATCACGAAGCAGATAGAATCAACTCGCCCCAAATCGAAACGCAACGAACAAAATTATTGCAAACCGATACGCGGTTCAAATCGGTTTGGATAAAATCGGGTTATCCGACTACATTCAAAACTCTAATCTACATAAATTTTAAATCTCACAGATGTCAATATCTCTTATTTCGAAACTCAGCATACGATGATATATGTTCAAAAAAATTTAAATGTCGCTGTAAAATTAAATAAAATAAAAATAAAATAAATAACTAGACAAGATACAAAAACTACATATTGAACAAAAAGTAGTGATGTGTACCTTAATACCATATTAAAATTTTGTAACCATTGGTCAATTTTTACGAAAATTAAAGCCCGTACTGTAAGGAAAAACATGAAAATAAACAGACAGACAAACATATCAATTTAAAGCTAAATTATGACTATCTTTTCAAAGAGACATATTCCAACAAATGAAAAATATATAAATAAATTATAAGTGAAAAATTATTTTAAAAACAAGCTTTTGTTATAACGTACTGAAAAGCAAAACAGATGTTGAAGGACAATTGATTGAAATAAATGAAATTGCGAATGATTTTTTTTACCAGTTTGTTTAAAAAAATAAAATGGATATACAATTTTAAATCCGGCTTCCTGACAAGAAAAAATCGACCAACGTCTTCCTGAGTATCGAACCCACATCCATTCACATCCTACGCGGAACTGAAATATGACTCATTTACCACTTATGCCATGGTTAAATCGAAGAACATCAGCTTTTTTCTGAAGCAATCGATGACATTTACGTGATCGCATTCGTACCCTTATTGGACAAACGTTTTTGCCCCCTGAAAAGTGTTGGAGTCAAATTTCAAATACTTTTTACAAAATATTGTATTGTTAACAGTTATACATATACATCACACCTGATAAAAATTGGGTCAATTGTATCACAGGAACTGTGTTAAAATTAAATTACAAGATTTGAGCCGAATGGACACACAAGGCAAGTTAAATAAAAGCTTGTAAAAAACGAACTATTCGTTCAAATTTTATGCGTGGACATACAAGGGAAAAAAATAAAAACTCATACCTACTTCATTGGAAGACGATTAAAAATAGGAATATTCCTGAAACTTTTGTAAAAATTTGAAAAATTTCTCAATTTTTTTAACTTTTATTACATTTAGTTTTAGTTTACAATAAACAAAAAATATGTTTTTATATTAATTTTTCAAAACGTTTATCAGACATACATAACATATTTTAAACAATGTTGTACTTTTATATTAAATTTTTAAAACAAAGGTATTTATTAGCATATTTACTTTTAAAAAATGTATATCGTTCTTTCTCTTTTTCTCATTTTTTATGTTACAGGATATATCTCCTCTCATTTGTTAAATAAAATACACATTATTTTCAATTACATCCTTTCTACAAGAGAATATACACGGCGGATTTAATTCATGATATTAAAATTAATCTCGATGCTTTCAATTTCAAGTGCTCTCAATCTCTTTGAAAGCTTATTCCGCGATCTTTCAAACTTCAAAATATTTAAGGATCTATTTGTCTGTTCTTTGAATAAACCTCTATCGTAATCGTAAATATCTATTCAGATATTATTTATTTATGAGATGAAATATTTATCTAAAAGATGCACATTTATTTAGATAAATGTATTGAGCAATATTTAAAATTCATATATAAGAAGAAATGCAAGAATTCCATTCGATGAAACTAGGATATTTTGAGTTATTCACTATAGAAATCTGTCACATTAGTGGAATTAAATATGTTTTATAAATTAAACAAGATTAGCTTTATTTTATTTATTTATGAAGTGCGATTTTAAAGGGAAAAACAATATTAATATAATGAATTATTTAAATATAAAATAGGTTATTTCATTGTTTTCAAGAAAATGCTTGATGTGCGTTTTTCATTCATGTTCCATTCATTGATATTATCAATATTATGACGTAATTAACATTATATATCTTCCAAACGAAGTTTTTCTGTCAAATATGAGCGAATTCAGGTACAAATTTTACTTTTATGGAATTTAAATCTTTATGCCTCTAACATAAACATAAATCAGAATAAAAATTGTACCTTCTTTCACGCTCTGTGGAATAAATAGAAAACATTTTAAAAAGAAAATACTCAAAACACACAAAATAAACAATAGTCCTGTTTTGCCACCAAAAACAATGTATTTAATAAATGAATTGAATTTGATATTTCATAATATTGAATTATGTTTCAAAAACTCAGTTAAAGAAATTTTAAAAAAATAACAGAAACTTTCATATTTGCCATTTTTATAGATTTACTGACTTATTATAGTTTTATTGTCCCTTGTCCTTTCTAATGGTTTTGATAGATAAAAGCGCATATTTTCACCTTTCACACATGTTAATAAATAAATCACTTGTTTTATTTAAATAATTTTATTTTCTTGTTTCAAATTTGCATTAAAATTTGTGTGCTTTTTTATTAAGAAAAATATTTTTGAATTGTTTATAGTTTTCTAAAATACATGGTGAAGGACAATTATCTTTGCAATAAAGTAAAAAAGTAATATAGGTAGATATATATATTTTATATAGATAGATAGATAGTTTTGAAATGCGGGTGATTTTGTGTTCTAGAAGTCATGATCTGTGTAGATCTGCAAAACTTTTTCAGGAATTCCAACTTAGAGAAGAATGTAATAGGTAGTATTTCATATGAAATCTACCTAAAATGCAAGACACTGATATGTGATCTATCTGGCCAAGATATAAATCTGCCACGCCCAATCCATTGTTGTGGAAATTGCATTATTGTTTTCAATTTTGACAATTGTATGTTTCCGTAAAACACACTTTGCTTACTAATATAATTTTATGCAACATAATGTGGCTATATCATTTATTTTTATCGAGTTTCAAAGTTCTAAAAATAATTCTTATTCACCTTGTTCAATTTAACTGTACGCGTGTTTCGATGAAATCATGGATAATTTCGATGTAAATTATTATTTATGGATGCAACTTTCAAGACGGCTTTCGCCAAAAATGTTGAAAAAAATACAATTCTAATTTCACGGCTAAAACAATAGAGGCGTTGACATAGAAAGGGGAGTAAGTGCCCAAAAATCCATTTTTCCGTATTTTCGTTGATATAATATTAAGGCCAATAGTCTGGGAAATAGAGTAAGTCCATATCCCGTCCATATAAAGTAAGTCCATAGTTAAAGAATTTATTTGCTGTAATAGAAACTATTCAAACAGTTTTTTGCCTTTTGATAAAATAGTAAATACCAAGGCCAATAGCATGGGAAAGAGAGTAAGTCCATATCCTGTCCATAGAGAGTAACTCCATAGTTAAATAAAGAATTTATTTGCGTAAATAAAAACTATTCAAACAGTTTTTTGCCTCCCCTGTAAAATTTAATTTTTGCCACATACTTCCCTTCCCATGTCAATGCCTCAATTATAAACAAAAATATATTTAGCTTATTTATATTTATTTTCAAAAAAGTTCTGAAAATGTAGTATACGATATTCCTTTTTATAATAAAATTTGTAGATAAACTGCTGATTGGTTAAAGTACTCCTTTCATACAAATGCCATTCTTTCTCTGTCTCTCGTTCTTTTTTTTAAGTTTCAGGTTTTTCATACACTATTCTGTTACATAAAATAAGTTACATTTAAATTCACATATTTTCATATATGGCTATTGTAATTGATGGCATTAAAATAAATCTTGGTACTTTCAATATCAAGAGTTCTCAATAGCTTTGAAAGCTTATCCGATAACCTTTCAAAATTCAAAATATTTAAGAATTTTTTTTTGTCTGGAATTTGAATAAAGCTATTTCATAATTGCAGATACATATTCATACATTATTTACCTAGCAAATGATAAGTTTACCTGAAGATGCATATTTATTTCAATGAATTTATTCAGTAATTTTCAAAACTTACATAACAGAGGAAATGCAAGAATTCCATTCAATGGAACTAGAGAATTCTAATAAATCCACTACAGAAATCTTTTAAATCATCAGACTGAAGGATGCGTCATAAATTAAATAGGATTACCTTTGTTTGATTTACTTATTAAATACTATTTTAAAGGAATAATTTCAATTTGAAAAATATATGCAATTATCACAAAACACTTAGATATAAACATTTAGAGTAATGTGAGTTCAGGAGTTCCATTGTGCATATTTTTCAAACAATCAGAGATACATATTGCTAGTTCTTTGTTCCAGAAACAAATTTGTATAGAAAGTTAGTTTCAAATATTTTTGAGCCAATCCATGCGGATGGGTGTGGTAATGTCTGACACTTTTCTGCCTAAATTAATTTGTATTAGGGTATAAAGCCCAAATATTTAAATTAAATATTTTTATTTTTTACCAACATTTATCTAACATTACAGAGCAGCATCAATTTTCTAAAACATCAATTGTATATCTGAAAGAAAATTGTTTTCTGTTCCCAAAAGGAAGCAAAAAGATGAGGAGTATCAAATATAGAATGAGAGACACTTCATTCTTATTATGTCAACTTTCATAAACTAGTATATTTGGATACAACCCCTCATCTTTTTGCTTCCTTTTTGGAACAGCGAAATTCGAGCTTATTCTATTGACGATTACTATCAGAATTTTCAAGCTATGTTTTTGAGACTTTCATAAAAGTTGGTCTATACATTTAGCTAATATATTATGCACAGTATATTTTGATTGAATTCGCGCATGCGCAGTGAAACAATATTTAGTAAACCTGCTCATTTTTCATACAATTTTTATTATTTTTTAATTCTGATTGCAAGGTATTGTGTACAATTGTGTTTGTCATATTTTCTGAAAATAACTTGTTTTTATATTAAAAATTCTGCAAATTATACGCAAAAAACTTGGTAAAATTTGGGACTGTTTTTATAAAAACGTGAATTTCTCTTCGAGTATACATGATATCTTCATAAAAATGAGCCGAAATTATTACAATAAGCCACTTAATCATAATCTACAGTTTGAATGCTTTTTGCAATATTAGTTTTTACAGGGTTATCCAAAAGATATTCGTTTTTCTTCAATTTGTTGACGGCCCCTTATGGGGTTTCGGGAAAAAAAATCTTCGCGGAAATATATGACGTCAATCTGTTGTTTACACTCCGAAAGTTTCAGGATAATTCCTCATGTATATTTCCAGATATTTAACAAAACGTCTAAAATCGCAAGTGACCAATCATCATTGGAAATATAATGTATATATGTTTAACTATGTAAATAATCTAATGAAACTATGGTTTATTAATAACTATAAAGATCAGGCAGAGTTAGCATAATTGATTTATTTTGAGATTCCTACAAAGTGAGATTGCTAACTCTAATAAATTTTATCCTTTCTTTTATTTTTTTTTTCATAGGTTTTCATTTTTTGTTTTTGTTTTTATTGATGCCGAAGCAAACGCATTTCATGTATTTTTAAAATTGAACACAATGTGCTAGTCTAGTGCAAGGACAGTTAACGTATGGTGCACGATGAAACGTGCCATAAGTGGCACGCGAGAGAAATTTTTCGGCATGGCGTTGAATGAGATTCTTAAACAAAATAAAGTTAAATTAGACAAAATACAGGAATTTAAACAAACTGAGATTTTCTAATTTTTTTTTCTGAAATTAATGAAATGGAACTCAATGAGTTCCAATCAATTTCAATATGGGCTCAATAATTTATCAAATTCATAATTGCCGAACTTCCAGTTTTTTATATTTTTTAAATCAAATAAACCATAAAATATTTATAATAAAATAAATCATTATATAAACACATAGAAACAAAAAAACATTTCATTAAATATTTTTTCAGGTTCAAGTTATTTTTTTATGACTTGAAAATAACGGAAGGTTGACAGATATGCAAATCAAGAGAAGATTTGGAGAAAGATCGAAAAGAAGGATCATCAAGCAATATAAGCAAAAATTACAATGATAAACTATGGGGACTTGCTGTAAAATTTGCCATTTTGCCAATTTTCCCCTTTATCCAGGCCTGCAAGTTATTTTCGAAAATGAATGATATTAAACACTCAAACAGAAGCAGATGATTCAATATATTTGTTACTATAGTTGCTACAGTGAAATATATACATGTACTCACATACTTATTTTAATTCTAATAAACAAAAATTCAAATAATTTTGATCCACTTTTTTTTCTTTTTGTGCGGCTGGGGAAGTTGTTGGCATGTCAAAGTTACGTAAAATATTTTTGGAAAAAAATTGGCTGGCGGGTGTAAAAATGTTCGCCGTTCCTGACCTAGTGTTTGTAAAGGGGAAAGGAGTGGGAGATCTAACAAACTAAAAGGCACAACATAGAACACCTTCCGTACCTCTCCTACTTCTTAATTTCAAATCATTCTAAATCTAAATAATAAAAGTCCTAAGTCTCACCAAGCATATAATTACGTTTATTTGAACTTTTATTAAAATATCTTAATTTTTCATTATCTCTTATATTGTAGTCTTTCAGTCTGATATTGCAGTCTAGTAACTATAATACTACACAGTATAAGGTTTGGAACAGGTACGTACAGGGGATAATATGGAAGATCCGAACCACTTAATATTATTTTAAATATTTTTTAAGACAAAATTTTTTTAGGATCTCGAACAATTCATTTTTCAAATAGTTTTTTTGGAATGAAAAAAGACCAAGAAACCACCATAGTATGCTTTGTATTATAATGTCAATTCAAAATCATTGTAATGAGTATCCGAAACGTAAATTTTAACTTAAAAAATCTTTAAATATATTTAATTGCAGTAATAAATAATAGTAATATTTTCTATGCCAATATTTTTTTAAGAAACTAGTAGTTTATGATTTGAGTGAAGAATGTTTCCTTGGTAATATTTTGTATCATTTCTAGAAGCCTTTAAGGCTTAGGTTAATATCCTGTTTGGTTTAAATGTAATTCTTCTTGACAAATCTTTATATATCTTAATCAAGAACATGCTACTTAGATAAGGGTTACTTTTTTCTGCAGTCACTAGACATAAGATACGTATTTTGACAACGGCTTATCTCTACTTTTTTTTTGCCAAATCTTCACTGAAACACGTTACGGATATTGTAAGTATTAATATGTGCTAGAGTATAACGTAAATATATGTTTTTCTTTGGTGTATTTGTTCTATCGTATCGAAATAAAAATAGTAATTAATATATTTGTTAAAGTAAATTAATATATTATATAAATAAAGTACATATTAGTTAAAGTAAATTAATATATTATATAAATAAAGTACATATTAGTTAAAGTAAATTAATATATTATATAAATAAAGTACATTAATATATTATATATGTATGATTAGAGTAAATAATTATTTTTTCTTAATATATTTATAATGTCAAAAGTTTTCTTTGTGACTTTACATGCCAGCCTAATCATTAGTTTCTTTTTCCTTATTGCAGAAATTGTATTATTTTCAGACTTAACAATTAAAATCTGATTTTACGAATAACAGATAAGTTCACAGATCTATATGGTTTTGCAACTTTTAGTAAATAAGAGGCAATTATAGTGGCGGAAAAACATTTTAACAAAACATATTTTCATAACTTCGTAATTACGAAGTTATGAAAATATGTTCAATAATCAATATTTTTAGAATATATATGTTCTAAAAATATTGATTTCTATTTTTTTTTATATAATTTATGTTTCTAAAAAAATGAGACATTTTTTTTTTCTTGAATTGCTTTCAATAGTGACCGACTTTCTTTTACATGTATCTTTTTAAGCGCATATAAGTTAAAGGTCATTGTATTACAAAAAATAGCAACATTAATAACAATTTGAATATATTTAGCATTTAAGTGTAAAAATTAAAACACATATATTGTTTTTTTAAATTGCTTCTGAAGTAATAATAATATAGTAATAATAGTAATCAAAATTGAAAATGGGTATCCTCTCCCGCGTGCGCATTTCTAAGAATAGTTAGGCTATTGCACACTTCAATGGGCGGAAAAACGAAAATTTGAAAAGAACTTCGTTTTGGCACTAGAAATGAAGATCCGATAAGTCCTTAAAAATAAAGTTGCTTTACAAATTATTTTTTTTTGGAGGGGGGTGGAGGGGAGGGGACTAAAGGTGTCATTTTAACTGAGGAAGGGGGGAAACTTAACTTTTTTCATTAGGTCAAGTGGGGTATCACTTATTATATATTTTTAAATTCTGAATCAAATGACAGCATCTACAAGTTGATACAATTATTTGTTACAAAATTACAGCAGGATTTATGAATAATAACCCGAAAATAATACTTTAGTATAGGTTAAATAAGGTTTTACAGCAATAACTGGTGGCCATTAACGGAAATTTGGGAAAAACTTTGTTTTGGCACTAGAAATTTAGATCCATTGAATCCCCAAAAAAGCAGTGGATTTGCTATGGTTTGGGGGCAAAGGGAGGCTTTTTTTAACTGAGAGGGTGGAACTCAACTTTTTTTTTTAAATAGGTTGAGTGAGATATTGTTTACTGTGTATTTGTTTAACTTTAAACTGGATGACACTATTCGCAAGCCGATACAATCACTTGTTACAAAGTTACGACAGTTTTTATAAATAAAAAGTCCAAAATTATACTTTAAGAGTGAGCACAACTTTTTTACAATTATTTTACGTTCATAACAAATTCTTTGTATAATATTGAAAAATCTTAAACGTTATTAATGTCTTCAAAATCGCAAAAAAGAAAATCAGGGTCGTCTAAGTGTTTTGCACGGTCATCGAAGTTTGTAAGATAAGTGTATTAAAGTATTATTTTCTCATTAAGTATAATTTTGGACTTTTTACTCATAAAAACTGTCGTAACTTTGTAGCAGGTGACTGTATAGACTTTTGAATAGTGCATTTCGATTCAGAATTTAAAAAATACATAATAAACGATATCCCCTATTTTAAAAAAAGTTGCGTTCCTCCCCCCTTGAATTAAAATGCCCCCGTTTGCCCAAACAGTAGTAAATCAACTTTGTTTTGGGAGGACTAATCGGATCTTCAATTTTAATTCCTAAATGAAGTTCTGACCAAATTTTCATGAATGGCCATCATTTTTTTCTCCATTTAACTTGTACTAAAATATAATTTCCGACTTCTTATTTATAAAACCTGTCCTAACATTGTAACAAATGACCGTATCGACTTAAGAATGGTGTAATTCGATTCAGAATAAAAAAAAATACATAATAAACAATACCCTACTTGTCCTACTTAAAAAAGTTGAGCTTCCCCCCCTGTCTGAGTTAAAATGCCCCCTTTTTCCCCACCTCTCAAACTGTGGTAAAACAACTTTTTTTTTCTTTTTTTTGGGGGGGGGGTGGGGGGGGGCTTGTCAGGTCTTCATTTCTAGTGCCAAAACAAAGTTCCTCCCAAATGTTCGTGAATGTCCATCTGTTGGGTCTGAAAACCCTATTTTCCTGTACTACAACACGTGAAAAGCTAAATATTTATGCATTTTGAAACTCATTGCGTAACCGTTGTATTATTAACTTATATTAAAGTAATAATGAATAAATGCCTCAAATGGATATAAAACTTTTAAAAAAATATGGTTAATTAAAATTTCAGCTTTTACTGAAAATAAGCTCATGCACATTACCTCTGTCGACTATGTGTGTTTCGATTAATTAAGTAATAACGTTTTTGTATGCATGTATATATTAACACCTTAAATTTTCGTTTGGGAGAGTTCCTTTTTCGGTGTGAACACGCGAAAAGACCGAAATTAGGTTACGATTCGATTTCAGCCTGAACGGCTGGGTCGATCTCTAGTATACACCCTTATCAATAACCTTATGTAGAAAACAATATTATTCTCTTGATTCACTTTTGTGATTTTTAGATAAGTACTATGTATGTTGGGAGCCTATGAGTTATTCATGTTTTCTTACTTTACAAAAAAAATAATAATTAATTAACTAAATTAAATTAAATTTTAAAAAAAAGTATAAAAAAACACAAAAGTTCTTTCTAACTGTCATTATATCAGATTAAATTTTAGATAAGCTTTAGGCAAACCTATTTTTAAATTGCAGTTTGTATTATAAGGTATTTTTTTCTGGATACATATAATTTGTTTGTGGTCATAAATTATTTTAAAAATCAAAAGAGAACATTTCTAAAGATAAAGGTAAGTAATCTATGTCATAATTTAAATTAGGTTCATAGCTTACATACCGAGAGAAAAAACTTGTTTTATTTGAAAAATAAAAAAGAGAAAATTGGAAATTCCATTATAGCAAAATGATGTTTTACTTCCAAATTTTATTTGTACAAAATTTTTAACCTTATCTTTAAAATTTTATTTCATCGTTCAAAGTCCCAAAAAAATCTCAGACAAGAAAGTTTTCTTTGCTATTTTGTCATTTCGTTACATTTGTTTTGTCTTTCAATCAGTTTTCTTAAACCCACATCTTCCGTTTTTTCCTATCTGATGCATCATCTAAAGCGATGTGGGACAATCGCAAAAAGAAAAAGATATTCTCACCATAGATAATAAAAACAAAGAGAAAACTTTGCAAAAATAATAAAAAACGCAACACTCGCACTTTAATTTTACAACAGATTTTGTTAAATAATTGAATGGGTATCTGGAAGAAGGGCCTATGTTGCAAATTTTGCAAAGTTGTGTTTTTTGTTGATAAAAAGCCAATGTGGAATGAATGATGATTTCAATGGTATTAAAATTTGCAATTTCATAATATGCAAGTTTGTTTGCTTGAAATAACAAATATTAAAACACTAAACTAAAAATAATATTATTACTTCCCTTAACCACATAACTACATTTTCATTATTCGTCAATGCTCAGCATGAACGCAAAAGTGGAGGGTAATTAAGATCGGAAAAAGGGCCTATGTTACACTAGGTGCTCAGGACATCACTAATCAATGATAGTAATATTTTATTCCCTCATTTCCGTAAAATGTTTAATTTGTAAAATATGTCTTTCTTCCAACACCCATTCAATTATTTTAAAGATAAAAATTCAATAAATTTAAATTTAATATTTTTATTATAGTAATTATGTTTAAACCTATTATATTTTAACAAATAGTGCACAGTAAAATATTGGACACTTTAACTGCACATTTCTACTTTCTTCTCTTCAAAATTACCGGAAAAAGAAAGAGAAAAAAACAGATTACCGACATTTAAGGAAACTGAAAAGATATTTTCTAAGGTAAAGATTATATTTTTCTCACATATTTCAATTATATTAGAGCGTTGTAACGGAATGTAACTGATGTGCAACGCATCCGAAACCATTTGTTGAATTGTTTCAGATTTTGACTAAAAATGTTTAACAATAGTAAAAATTACTTGAATTTTTTAAAGAATTTCTAGGTTTTAGGATATTTTAAGTTACTGGAATTTACTTCAAATGAAGATAATGGGTTTTTGTATAAATATTTAAACGTATTTCTCACGTTTAGTTTCGTATTTATTCATGCAGCCTACGCAGCTGTAATTCTTCGCGACAGGCATCATTTTTGTATGAAATTTCCTTTTAATTCGTGAGACAAAAAATAATACATACATTATTTGTTGCCTAACCTATCACAATGTCATCTTTACTTTGTTTTGTAATATTAAAAGGCATTTGTATTTACGATACATTTACTTCCATTTTAATGTATAGCAGACATCTAAAATTATAGCTTTTCTTAGTTATCTCAATTATTTTTCCATGTACAGCTGAACTCGATTGTAGAGAGCTTGGTTTTAACGAGAACTCAATTTTAATGATGAATTTATGACCAAATGGCTGACCCAACATAGAAAAAAAATCAAGACATTTGATTATTACATGAAAAACTAGGATATCACAGGAAATAAAATCTGCAGAGTTGCATGAAATGTTTGTTTTTTATTCACATTCTTCTTACAGAAAACATTCCAATTCCCAATACATCTACACCATCACTTAAAATGATGAAGGGAGACGGATAACTATGATACAAATGAATGTGAACAGATAGCTTCTCCTTTCAGCTCCCCCCAAATTATATAATGTCTTCTGCTCTTTAAAAATTCCTTAACAGAGAAACAAAAATACAAATTTTACTATCTATCCAGACACTTTTTACAAGTTAAAAACGCACTAGGTTTTTGCAACATATTACTTAGTTATTGCTGAAACGATGGAACATATTAACAGAAAGTAACTATTAGGTTATACGGAAAAATCGCGCCGGTTGGAAAAATCAATTAGTACCGTAAAATTCTATCATTTAATTTTTAGACATTAATTCTGATATCTAATGTCTAATAATTTTCAACTTTAACTATTAGTTAGTTATAACTACAGCTATACTATTTCATTTTCTTCCAATTTTTTAGACTCCAACCTTAATCTCCTTCGCTTTACTTTTTTATCGCAAATTTGTCATCATCTCTTTTCTTAATTTTTCATCTCTTTTTCATAGTAATTATTCTTTTATCTTGTAGTAAATAGTACATCTTAACTGTTCCCAACGGCTCAGTTTTATATAAGACACTCTACTCACAAATACATTGGGCGTAAATTTGTATGCAACTCGGAAGCCTCTTAACCGACATCAACTGTTCGGCAACTGTCCGATAATTAACGAACGGAATTTTCCGGCACGAATTGATTTTCCCAACCGGCACGAATTTTCTAGACAACCCAATATTTTCCCATCTCCAATACCCACGATGACTAATTAAAATATGTGTTTCAGAATAACCTTACGCTGCATGCGGTAGCTATTTGAAAACATAATAGAAAACTTTGGATAATGAAAATAACCTGACATGCTAGTAGGTGAAAATAACATTTGCGATAAGCTTTGAAGTTACTTTTAACGAAAATAATTTACCTGTACCCTCTGCCAACTCTTTAGTATACGTTATGTGTGTTTAAGATTTGTTTAACAAACAGTGAAATGGAGAAGTGTTGAGATTACGATCTTGATCGACATTCCTTATTTAAAGTTTGTCAGAAAAGTAAATGATTTTTCTATAAAAATAATTTTATTAGTTAATGTTCACTTATGTTTTTGTATTAAGGTTTCTGTACATTATTTTGAGGATTTTAGAATAAATTTCCGCCCCAAAAGTACTTGAAGCTATTAGGCACCATGCAGTATATAACTTCCATACAAATAAAATTTTCGATCGCTTTCCATTAAAATAACGATGGATTTATCGGTTTTGTTTATGACTTTAAAAATTATATAGGCGTAAAAAAATATAAAAAGTTTGAGCCAGCTTTCTAATGAACCATATTTCTGAGCACGTGAATTATAAACAGCATTTTGTTAATCACTATACTTCTGTATATTTAATAACTTATTTAAAAAAATAAAAATATATGTACTTTAGAACTGCACGGAAAAATCGCATTCCTAATTTTTAAATATTATGTGAAAAATGTCTAAATCTAAAATTTGTTGTCTTCATAGACAATTGATATTTCTAATGTTATCCACATTTGCACAGGCACAGATAGCTTGAAAGAAAATTAAATGATATTTTTTTCAAACAAAAAATGGTATCTGTTGATTTCTCTCGTGTAATAACAACTTATAATAGATACACAGGGGAGGTGGATCTTTTATAGAACCTACATTGTTGCTACAAAATTCCAATTAGTTAAAATAAACTTGCTGCTTTCGTTTATTATATCATCTCCTAAACCTTACAACTATAAATACATTCACGCGCTACTATACACGCGTGCATACAGATGAAGGAATCAGACACAACTCTGAAAAATAATTTAAGTTCAAAGTTCAACTGGCTGACAGTCTCCGAAATGAAGATTTTGAAAAGTTGAAAACTCTTCCTCCTCCCCCTATATGCTGTTCGGTATAACACACTATCTTGAACATTTATATAAAACAAAGGAGCTATGTATAATCTTCTAAGGGACTAAAAGAATGAATTGCTTAAAATGTCATGTTCAATTGTCCCTAAAGAAAAATAATAATTGTTTTATGAAATACAATTTGCTATAGTTTATGTGAATAGGATTGTGCAATAAGCAACCACCTAAAATTTTTCAGAACGTTTATTTTTTACTTTCTTCGAAGAAAGTATTGGATTCATGAAAATTTTCGACTTCCGGTTTTCCGTTTTAGATGATCCTGAACACGATTTGACTGTTTTTAGAAAATGTCTGTCTGTGAGTCTGTCTGTCTGTCTGTGTGAGTGTGTGTCTGTCTGTATGTGGCAAAAATTTTGTGGGCGTTCTATCTCAAGAACTAAAACTCGAAATTTACTTTTAAACTTTAGATTCCGTTAGACCTTGATACAAATAGGTGCTGATTAGTTAGTTTTTGTTGTAAATCGCACAGCAGGGGGCGCTGCTGTGCTGTGTTATTCGCGATTTTCAAGATAGCTCTATCTCAAGAAACAATTCACGGATTTTCATCAAACTTCAGATTCATTTAGACGTTGACATAAGTTGTTGTTGATTAGGTTTTGGTGTAAATCACCCTACAGGTGACACTGCTATGCTAGATTTTGTAGAATTTTCATTTATTTTATCAATAGTCATATCTCAAAAACTAATGCACGGAATATAATAAAACTTCAGATTCAGTTAGACCTTGATATAAATTGGCGCTGATTCTTTTTAGTGTATGCGAAACTTGTGTGAGATAGAAGAACTTTTGGAATTGGCACATCTGACTAGTTTAGCTCTGAAATGTGCATTTGGGGTGTATTTGATGTTTATGTCGACCATTTAGTTCAACGATATTTTTTTAACACTTTCGAGCATACGTCTTTCAGGATTTACATGATTTTAGCCAGTCATATCTCAAGAATTAATGTATGGAATTTCATCAAACTTCATATTCTGTTAATTTGAAATATTCACATGTATGAGATAGAAGAAAGTTTTGTGCTTGGCACATCCGACTAGTTGCCGAAACGTCAGTGAAGGCTTACTGTGAAGACGCGAAAAGTTTTTGGTTTCTGCCTGTCTGTTCTGCAATAACTGTCGTAAAAAAAATGTTTGAGTAGGCTGATTTTTAGTGGATATGTTGGTGAGGTACCCGGAATTAGCTGTATAGTTTTCAGTTACAT
The DNA here is from genome assembly GCA_963931845.1 of Maratus michaelseni. Taxonomy (NCBI): domain Eukaryota; kingdom Metazoa; phylum Arthropoda; class Arachnida; order Araneae; family Salticidae; genus Maratus; species Maratus michaelseni. The sequence continues at coordinate 242,898,192 of OZ007591.1, forward strand.
TTGGTTCATATATATAGAACGTTTCTGTTTAGGTCATAATGCTCACAGAGTAAGGAGTTTTAAACAGAGAATCAACTTTCATACACTGCAATGGTAACTTCTTTAACATGGGATTACACATAGACAGTGGCGCTAGCTGCGGATGACGCGAAAACAACATCCGTAACAGAATCGAGGTTGCTAATAGAGCTATATATCGCTTTCTTGGCAACAAGTGAGGGAAGTAAAAGAAAAAAAAACGGCGACTGCTTGCTTCTTGTTTTGGTTGGTTGGTTGGTTGATTTTAAGACGGTGGATTATCTATCTACGCGAATGAAAACAGATTTATTATTTTTAACATGTTCTGAAACAATCGGAATTCAACTTTATTTTAAAATAAGTACTGTGGTAAAACAAAAAAAAAAATTTCCAAGTTTGAAAGGAAAACTTGATTTTTTTAATTCTTCAAAATGTAAGTTGTGATTTATTTTCATGTGTTATTTTTGTTCTTGTTTTTTCAAGTTTTTTCATGTTTGAAATATTTTATATATATTGAGTGTTGACAGATTTGTGCCGAAACGTCATGTTAAGGCTCACTGTGGAGACGCGAAATGTTTTTGGTTTCCGTCTGTCTGTTTGCCGTAAAAATGGTCCGATTAGGTTGATTTTTAGTAGGTATGTTAGTGAGGTATCCGGAATTAGCTGTATAGTTTTTGGTTAAATTTGTTTCATTCGTTCGGAAAATATAGAATATTTTTTTTAGGTCATAATGCTTTCTTATGGGGATGCAAACGATTTTTCAAATTTCATTTTTATCTGAAATGAAAATGGAATATTTTCGTAATGGATTTAGATGTAAAATTATGAATGCTAAATTTTCGATATGGATTTCAAACAATTTTAAAATTTTGCTTATAAATGTAATAGAATTTACAAATTAATTGCTTAAAATATTTGAAAATGTTTTTACATCTGTTCGGGAAATATAAACATCTTACTTTCATATTTTTTTACATTTTTTAAAATCATTTATTTTTACTTACCACTTTAATTTAAGGATTCTAATTTCTAGAACGTTCGAAGAATTTTATATGCTTATAAACATGCATGCAGTTGAAAAAATAATAATTGCGGATTGTACGTAGTTAAAATGAGATTTTAAAATAATGATCTGCAGATTTACTAGTATAGGAAAAAACTTAGTACCATGTTTACATTGCGATAGAAAATGTATATGCATGAAATTTTATATAGAGTAATTTTTTTAACATGAATGAGATTTATGGTATGGCAGTTATTTTAACGATAACATAAAGTCAAAATTTGTTAAAAATCTGCCAACACTGAATATATATAAAATATTTCATACATAATGGAACTTGAAAAATAAAAACAAAAATAACACATAGAAATAAACCACAACTTACCGATTCTTAGGAATAAAAAATAACTTTGACGTCTTGTTCTTGCAAACAATACACTCCTCTCTTCGTAGCATTTTGAAGAATTATAATAATTCTAATCAACTATTTGAACTTCAAAGAATAATTTTAATAATAAGTATTAAACAAGATTCGAAAATCAATTAGCGAACGCCGAAAATTTGCACATGCGCAAATAACAACATCAAAAGACGCCAAGCAGAATAGGGTTACACTTAAACGGAAATCACGAAGATAAAAATCGCCAAAGCGATGATTTAGTTCTTAAGTCATCCGCCGCAGTCGCTCTTTTCAGGCGAAGTTGGGTCTCTGTCCTTACTCTGTGATAATGCTTTCCTATGGGGGATGCAGACGATTTTTCAAATTTCATTTTTATCTGAAATGAAAATGGAATATTTGCATAATGGATTTAGATGTAAAATTACGAATGCTAAATTTTCGATACGTATTTCCAATAGTTTTAAAATTTTGAAGCTAAATTTAATAGAATTTAGAAATTAATTGCTTAAAATATTTGAAATTGTATTTGCATCTGTTCGGGAAATATAAACATTATTATCATATATTATTATAAATTTAACACATTATTTTTATTTACCACATTAATTTATTCGTTGCTTAGCAACCGTATTTCAAAGAGTATAAAATAATAAAATTCAAGAAACTCGCACTATTTTAGTAAAATATCTTTTTTTTTTCAAAACGAATTTACATTTAATGAGACTACGGGGCGATAAATACCTATTTATTGAAAAAAAAAGCAGTTCATCAGAATATCATTGTATAACACCGTGTTTAATTTAATGATTCTAATTTCTGGAACATTCGAAAAATTTTATAGGCTTATAAATATGCATGCAATTGAAAAAATAATAATTGTGGATTGTACGATGTTAAATGATATCAAAAATGAAATTTAAAAACAAAATGACTTGCAGAGCTGACGTTGAGGCCCCTGATCTGCAGATTTACTAGTTTAGTAGTAAAATATAACAGTTACTTAATATTATCTTTCCAAAAACTCAAATTCTTTCTATAATACAAGTATAATTTTACTATATTCATAGTGTACCATTTGGCATACTTTATATTTTTCATAATTTTCGGTAAGTAGTTGTTAGCATGGAAATTTGTTTAATATTTTTCCTGTTATGTATGCAGTTATTAAAGTAACCTTTTTTGTGAAAAAATATATATATATGTATCGAAAGGTTAAAATAGATTTAATGCTCCGGAGAAATTCAAACACAAAATTTGTTCCAAGATAAGAATCTCCCAACAAATAGTAAGAGCCCTTATTAACAATTTGGATGATATATATCATCCAATGAAAATCCTTGTATATCATTGAATGCATTGATTCTGCTTTAAAAAATATATATGTTGTTTGTCATAAAAAAATTTGTTGCTCTTCATCACTTAGGGAAAATTACATGTTCCTTAAATATTAAATGATTCGCCATATATTTTGTTTTCTTATAAATATTTCAAACCCAACATGTATTAAAATGGGAAGCCTCATTTCAGCAATGGCTATCAGAAACAAAATAAGCTTTGTACTGAGGCTGTTTGCACACTTTTTGAATGATTTTGTTGCAACATATCTGAAGTATTTCAATAAATTCCTATCTTTTAAATAATGTCCCTAATTCTATCTGATGTCTCTTATTTTTTACTATTATTCTGAACCGTGGTTTCCATGACAGCAAGGATTTTTGCAATGTTAACTGAGGTATTCTTAACCACTCCTCCTAAACTGCTTTCTTTAGTTTAGCAATTGTTTCGCGTCTGCATTTGGTGAACACTCATTTTAGAAAGACAAATTCACAAAAAATCCATGGAAGACACATCTAGGGTTGATAGTAATGTGACTAAAAGGAACAGTATTTATTCCAGATTTTTTTTCCGAGGAATTCCATAGTAGATTTAGAAGTATTGCTGTTTGCTTTGGTCTGATAGAATTCAACTGTTTGGTGACCCTGTGTATACAGAGCTGGTAATTTTCAGCTGATTGACGAAAATTGCTAAAAGGAATTTTCAGCTGTTCTATGTAGTTCTTAACTGAACTAAATTTTTAAATTCTATGTAATATATATAGAAATCTATAGATCATATACAGGACTGCACAAAATAATGCAGATTGTTCTCCTACTATAGAAGGTAATTGATGAAATTGTGTTTTCAAATGTGTTATGCGTTTTGCAAAATATTTTGTAATATTTTTATCTTAAATTACTATTTTGTAAAATATTCATTATATCTGCTACTACATATGATCACATTTCTTAGTCACAGCCCACTATTCTTTTTTTCCTTAGGCTCGTCCAGAAATAATAGGATAGCCCATTGTAATTCAATATGTAGTCTTTAAAAGTTTTTTCGATAAAGAAGGATCCTTTTTTCGGGCGGTCCTTCCGTGTATCGCTTTCTGTGCTGGGGCTTCGTCACTAGGTAGAAATCTGCTGGGAAGGCTAGTTGCGCTAATACCGTAAAATAGTCCTCCCCTCCAAGTCTGAACGCCTGGTTTGATTTTTAAAATACCATTTTTCACATTATTAAATACGGAACTTTTGCTACAGTATTTTGAATGTGTCGGAAAGTTTTTCATAATGCATGCATGATGCGTGACTTTTATCTCTTGTTTATTTTTATTTTTATTACATGATAACATGCTATGAGGTACCTGAATTTGATATTTTAGGAACATTTGTTTTGTAAGATCGGAATTTTGGATAGGAAAAATCTTAAATTTTCTTCCAAAAATCTACACGAGATAACTTTGTATTCAATTGGTTCAATTTTCATTTGATATACTCCGTTACAAATCTTTGCACAGATGACGTTGCAAAATATTTTACAATTGAAAAAATAATAATATTTTTCTTTTCCCTCTTTAAAATTTTCCATTGCAATTCAAACGTCTTAATACAGCCAACTACTTATGTTCTTTAATGTTTAAACTTACCAGTGTATATTAACCTAGGTAAACTTTCTAATGTATATGAACATAGATAAACTTGCTAATATATATGGATACATTATAATGTACATGTACACTAATTTAATGCAACATAATTTCTCAATAAATTCAAAGAAATTTTTTCAAGAGTAGGTGGGCTGGTATATTCTTCTTCTTTAAAATAATTTAGAAAACTGAAGATTTTAAAATTTATTATCTTTTTTTTCCCAATTTATATAATCTCAAATATTTCTGTTTCATTTCTAAGGTTTCTAAAAAACTTATCTGAAAGCATGAACGTTATTTAAAGATGGGGAAACATTTTTATGATGTTTTTTCCATACCCGTTTTTAGAACATTCAAATACTAATTACTTTGAATCTGGATTTGATTTTCAACCAGAGTTAATATATATTTTATTCCCCGTACCATTACCAAAATCCACCTGTTATTAATTGAACCATGCATTTAAAACGTACGAGAAATATGCTACAAGAAAAGACAAATGCTTCTTAATCTACGAAATTATAATATAACCACGAACGAAAATACAAAATAATCTCTTCAGAGTTACCCATGCTTGCAAAAAGCGTTCTTTATCTTTAGAAACATCAAAAACCAATATAATTTCGAAGTTTAAATAATCATTTAAAAATTTTAAGTTTCTTTTTCTGCCTATGATTTTCGGAAACGTTTCCAAGTACTTTTTACAGTGTATTAATGAATTTTCTCAAACCGATATAACGGTTTTTAGGTTGCTACCAATTCTCAATTAAACATTTTCAGCTACTGAATTGAATTTATGCTTTCGAGAGAAATAAAAGAACATTAATTTTAATGTTTATGTTATTGCTAATAAAAAAAAAAGTCTCATTGCTCTTTTAAAAACTATTTTCATGTAAGGATTTAAAATACAATCAAATTTAAGTTTTCTTAAAGAAATATGCCTATGCTGTTTTTCTGCGTATAGTATCAAAATATTATTAGATATACATCTCTATAAAATGCTAACCATTTAATTTGTTTTATAATTAAACAGCCTGAAATCCTGTTACAAAAATAAAATAAAATAAATATAGAAACATTTATTTATTGGAAAGTTCTTTTATCAGAGATGAAAGAAGATGGATAATACACTAGAAACCCAATTTAGCCAACTGGATTAGGTGGTATAAAGTACGTCTGCAGAAACAAAGGTGCCAGGTTTGAATCCGGTTAAGAAAACAGAAGCAAGTGTCAATTCTATGCTATATCTTTCTTTTATTGAAAATGGTTAAGCGTAAGATTAATAATACTTCCTGTGTTCAAATATGCAACAAATATTTTTTAATATTTTTTATTGGGTATTTATTTCTAAAAAAGAATTAATTAAAGTATTTTTCAAGGATAATATTTTTGTAAACTAATAAATAATTAATAAAAATATTCATGTTAATAATATTTTCTACGCTTTGTATTACTTCGAATAATCATAACTTGAACTTCAAGTTTCCTAAATTCATCTTTATTAATTTATCCTTTATTCATCCTATAAGCTTCAAGAGAATCTCCTGAGAAATAACCTATTGGAGTCCTGGGGAACACTCCCGGCAGCTATAAGGCGGAGAATTTCAAATCCCGGTAGAATTCTAGCGATAATATTTTGCATAATTCAAGTTCTGTTTGTTTTTTTAATGGTGTTTGAAGTGACAATCTTCCTGAGTATATCTTGGGAAGAAATTGAGCTAAATAGTCAAATTTTTTTATACATTTTTCTCTTACGAAAGATTGAGAATTCTACAATAAACCCTTAACAGTTCAGAAATTTTAAAGTTCACTTCATGCTGGGTCCATGCTCATACGAAGACGTCAGAGACATTATGTACTAAAGATTTTTATACCAAACTAACTGAAGTATCCGGCATTGTCTGGGATTTTAAGAATGTTTGTGTAGAGAAATTAATTTAAAAATTAAACATGTTGTATAGAGAACTTCAAAATATCAAAAGATGACAATATTTCCATAATCGGATTTTTATCATGATTCAATACATTTCTCAAACTCATATGATGTTATAATCATCTGCTAACGTCATATCTTACTTGCTTTCTCTATTACTCGTATTGAAACTCTCTTTGTATGATTCTCAAACATTTGAAAAAGCCCGTTAAACTTCCAATATGACGTCATATTAATTTTCTTTTTAATTCTCTAATGACGTCATATTTACCTGCTTTCTGTAGTTACACATACTAATATTCCTTTTATTATTGAGAAATATTTGAAAATTTCCGTTATATTATTAATGTGACGTCATATTAAAACTTTTTTCCAATTGTTGAAACTTTATTTTGAATTTTATTGCAGATTTTTAATTGTTGGTAACTGCTATAATGAAAAATATTAAAATTTAATGGGAAAATGCTGTTATATTTTTAGTTTTTTATTAATTAAAAATTCACTATAAATTATTACGATTCCAAATTACTTTAATTGCGTTGTCCGTGTTTTAATAAACCTACATGTTACATTTCACAATTCTGGCTTTCCAACTGTTGATGTGTATAGAAGTGCAGATAGACGGACAGACAAATTTTCATTTTTATATATGAGATATATAAAAAAATATTAGTTTTTAGTAAACCTTTATTAGTATATTTTCGAAGCAATGAACTAATTAGGTGACAAGAATATTACATTCTTTGAGAGGGTGCTTCTTTTCAAAACAACCTTGAATATGTATACCTTCCTAGTGGATACTATAATCACAATAAAATAGCGTGTCACTGCGTCCTACTGGACTTTTTCGATCGTACGTACTACACAGTCCTTACTTCTCTCCCTAATAAGATAAAGCTAGGAGAGTCTGCGCACAATTCAAAAGAATAGCAATAAAAATTCTAAATATAATTTTTTTGCTAAACTATCCATGAATAAATTTTACTTCATTTGTTTTTTATGCATTTCCATTGCTATTTTGTTGTTATATTGCAATTTAATAGAACAGTTGTAATAAAACCAAGAAAGTTATTTTGCGCAATCTGTCCTTACAGGGTTGGTGTGATTGGGTGCATGAGTAGGAGAGATTGTTACTAATAATAACTACAATTAAACTGTTAACAATAATAATTATACTTAAATGACATTATTGTAAGATTTTTCTGAACAAATTTTATTGTATTGGGAGTTAATATTTCAACCTAATGCTTAAAAGATCAGAAAAAGGAAATAATTTTAAAAACGATTAAAAATTTTTAATTAAAGGAAAAAAAATTAAAGAATCAAAAAAAGCAAGTCCAGATAAAATTACAAAATAAAATTATGTAACTTAATAACACGTTTAACTTAAAATTAGTCCATTTTCATTTTTCATTTTTTGATGCAAATTTACCAATAAGCTGCGTAATCTCTCCTAGCATTTAAACTTATAGGAACAATGCGTCATTTCTCCTAAGTAGCAGATGCGCAAACTCTCCAATTTTGGTAGGAGACATTGCGCGGCTTTTTATTTAAACATGGCCGCTACTAAAATAAACCGTTGATGTTCACATTGTTAGTCTAGAGTAGCTTATGAGAAATCGTTTAGGTTTAAAATATTTTGTACTATTGACATTGTATAGAAATTCTGATGAACAGCTATGAAAATTCAAGCACTTACTTTGGGAAAACAAAACAAAATATCAATACTTTATCTTAGACGCTCAAAGCAATCAACGTGCACTTTCAAGTAGACACTCCACTACTGTTTCTGTATTCGCAATCATCTCGTTAATTCACGGAAATTGTAATATTTTTCTGCGGTCATTTAAGGCAAAATATTCCATTTAAAAATTGTACTAGAACTGTTATAAACAATAATAAAATTAACCTTTAACTGTTCAGAAGTATTTCAAATCATACTTACCGCTGGGTCCAAGCTAGCTGTCAGGCGAAAAGAAATTATGTAGTACGGATTTTTACATCAAAAATAAAACAAAAAATATTAATCAGTTTTTAATGAACATTGATTGATATATTTACAAATTAATAAAGTAACACCCATTAATATTTACATAAACTGCAAAAAGTATGTGTATCTTTAATAAAAATGACAACATAATTTTTAGCATAATATATGCAGCATTCGCAAAATTATAAGAACGCATATATAACACATATATTGCGGCATTGGTCATATAGAGATTTATTAAACAAATGTTGATACAATATTAGCACAATTTTGTCTAATAAATAAAACTGCCATGTCGCGTATGTTGCGGCATAAGACCGTTAAGCGAAAAATGCAGAAAAAGCTACGATTAATATGATTTAATACGAGGGAAATTCATTAAGTAAGTCACAAAAGATAATTAAATAATAACTTACTATGATATTCACTTCAAAACTATTTTTATATCTCAACATATTCTCCACCAATATTTATGCACTTATATCATCGTTTTATCAGTGCCCCAACATCGGCTGCATAACATTCTTTGGTATGCTGTCGCAGCCACATTAGAACTTTAAGTTGAACATTTTCATCATTTATGAACATCATCTTGCTTTCAAGATGGTTTTTTAGTGGACTAAACAGATGAACATCGCGTAGGGCTAAATCGAAGCTGTATGGTGGATGTTGAAGAAGTTGCCAACCAAACTTTTGAATAGTCTCCTGTGTTCAACTTGAAGTCCTAATGTGGCTGAGATAGCAACCCAAAGAATGTTATGCAGCTGGTGTTGGGGAACTGATAAAACGGTGATATAAGTGCATAAATATTAGTGGAGAATATGTTATGAAATAAAAATAGTTTTGAAGTGAATATCATTGTAAGTTGTTATTTAATTATCTTTTGTGACTTACTTAATGACTTTCCCTCGTAAAAGGAAGAATCTTCGATATATTTAAAAATAAAAATACAAAAGAAGGTAAAGAATATTTTATAAATTTCTTTGAATAGCAATAATTTTCTATATATGTACTACAATTTTTTTAACTGAAATAACTATTACATCTTGCATTAGTAATATACATAGTTCGTATTTTTTATTTCAAGTCTTTATATATCATGACATATGTTTAACGCCTATAAATATGTAGATTGCTTAATTATAAATCTTATAATCTCATATACAGACTTTTTAAAATGTAATAAAAACAAAACTGTTTATTTCTCCATGGCCTTTCTCATGAAGGTAAAATATTTTTCAGCGTATACATAAAAACTGTGTCAGGTGTAATCCCTTCGGATATCCCACACATGCAAAATACAAAATTAAACATTACGGCTTTGTTTTGGCAATTACAGAATTACTGAAAAAGGCGTATTTTATTGAGGATGTTACTAGATTTCACAATTCAAAACAGAAAAATGAAGTAAAAAAGGCCTAAACTATACAAAGGGGAATATTTTCTACAGTATAATAAATTACGCTCATTTTAAAGTAAGAAACATCAAAGTTTTAGGGGATTTAAACAAGTATAATTATCTTATAAATATAATACTCTTACTTAATATAGTTATTTATTCGGAATTAAGTGAAGTAACAAAAATTGTATTTTTATTGCCCTTCTGAGAACAATATTTTAAATGCATGGAAGTAGTTTTGAATTAAAGCACAAATTAGAAATAAGAAAGAAAAATGATGTGTCAAGTATAGTTTATAAAACACTTTCCGTCACTTCCTGAAATGAAATTTCGCTGTTTAATAAGGTGAAAGGTATATATATGTATATAAGCAAAGTCAAGGTCAAGTCGAGCGGGGAGGCCTACCTTTTGGCTTAAGCTCAACTAGCTCCGCCCAGCAGTTTATGAATGTAAGCAATTTAAAAAAACGTAAAATACATATGAAAACTATATTTCTGCAATTACCGTTCATAGCAGGAAAGGAACTCGAATTATTTTATGCAACCCTGTATATGAACTATAGATATGAATATATTCTACGTAATATTCTAAAATTTAGTATAGTAAGAAAACGCGTAACACAGATAATCATTCACCTTCATCAAATTCTAACAATAGACAGATATCTACTCAAATTCTGTTTTAGAACCTTGTAACATTTAATTCACGCAAAAAATCATAACTCTATTAAAAATACACTTTCAGAAATTACTATCCATAAGGGCCAATGTATCCAGTTCTTTTCGTATCCCTTTATATGAATAATATTTTGTACATTTATATTCTATAAACATCGTTTAGTTTACTAAATGTACATAGTTCAGCAGGAAAATGCATAACTGGATTAAAAAACAATATTTAGTAATTCACGCGCACGCACAGTAATGTTTACCAATTCTGCCGTGTAGCCCTGTATATGATCTACAGAAATTTTACACACTACGTAGTATTGAGGGATTTTACTGTACATTGTTTTTAATATTCGATTATGTAAATATTAAAATTATGCGATATTTAGAACTGATTTAATAGGGATAAAATTATGTGGTAACTGTAATAGGATTTATTTTGCGTAGATACGTCTTAATATCTGTAAGGATAATAAATTAGCAGTAAAATCTCTTTATGGTATTCATAAAAGAAACTTAAACAAGCAATATTAAGCAATATTATTTTTTATTTGTTCAACTAAACATTCAATTACCCTTTCATATTATTCTCGTTTAATACGACACTAATAGTTTTCTTTGAGCAGTAGTAAATAAAATGCATACTTTTAATCAGTGAAGTAAAAATAGTGAAACAATTAAGATGAGTTATAGTATTTTTTTAAACATCAGAATCAATGTAATGAAAATAAATTGTACTTACATAAGTTTAATGATATCACGAGGTAATAAATTCTGAACTTTCATTTCTTTAATGGCTGTGTACCGAAAAAATCAATATTACCGCATTGATTTCTAGTATACATCGATTTTGAAATTCTTTAATAATTTTGAGATTGAAAATATGTATAAGAATCCAATTTATTGATTTATAAACTATTATTTATGTGTTTCTAATATGTATTCAAATATTGAAAAAGTTACATTGATCAAACATGGTATACTTTCATACATTTTCAAAAGTTCCATCTTATTAGAGAGATTAAAGACTGTGAGAACTTTCGATTTATGTAATATGTAGTATAGAAACATAGTTTTCATAAACTTTAAACCATTATTTCCTTGAAAATACTATTTAATATTACAGTAAAGCTTAGATTAACAGACAGTAAAGGAATAGATAAATAATAAAATTCCCTCCTCCCCGCATCAAATGCCGATGATCAACGACAAGGTCAAATTTTAGCACGCGAATTTGTATCGTACAGGTACAAATCAAGATTAAAATTCGAAATTTATCATCCTATCGTAAGCTATGAAACTTGAACGTTATGTACTGTTAAAAGTATAATTTTTTCCATACCGCTGACCTGGCCCCTACCTGCCAGGCTTTTGCCTAGCTTAACGAGTTGATACCTGGCAACGGGGCGAAGATTCGCCTGCTCTCCGCTTGGCGAAGATGTGTTTGTTAAATCTATAGGCCGACGTGGCTTCAGTGCGTCTTGTTGCTTTAATTGCTTTTTCTTAGTTGGCCGTTTGCTAATTGATTTTTGATGAGGCGGTTCAGCACTGCACAGTGTAGCGAAGTCATGCCGGACGGATGAGAGATGCTGGGATATTTACTATTTCCTCGCTGCATCGCTCATCCATACGTTATGCCATCGCTACTCGAGTTGGTCTCGTAATTTAGAACCTTGATCTGGTGACGAGACCTTCACCAGACTAGGCAACCCCAGAGGTATAATTCACAGGTAACTTGGAGACTTTACACCCACGACGGATTTTACATGCACCGGGGCCATTAAGGTACATGATCGCCGCATCTGAAAAGGAATGGGGTTAGACATTTTATAACACTTTTAATACTACAAACTGTTAAAAGTATAATTACATTTCAACTGAAAAAAACAAGTTGGAAATTGTACGTCAAACGTTACAAACGAGGTGCGTTCGTACGCACGTTTTAGAATTAAATTCATGATATCCCGTGCGTAGAACGGGTTAAACAGCTAGTTAAGTATATATTTTATGACACTGTTCATACAAATATCTTAACTAGTTATATAAATATTCAGATATATATGTATCAGCTAGTTATATAAATATTCAGACCTAGATGATTTTTAATTCTGTGAAATGAATTATATCGTCTGCAGATTAATTTCTGTAATAAAATAAGCATCTCGGTCGCTTGACGATTTAACATCCATCGGAAGCTGCTATAACAAAAAAGCACCGATTTAAAAAAAAAATCAAATTTCTTAATAAATATTTTTATTAATATCTCCTAAAGTTTTGATTCGATTTTAATAAAATTTGAAATGTCTCGACAAAATTCTGCAAAGATAACATATTTTAAATTTCAAACCATTTGGTTGGGTAGTTTTTGCGTTGTTATATGCGGACAGACAGACAGACGGACGGACAGACAGACAGACGGACGGACAGACGGACGGACCAAACGACGACTATAGGTGCTACGTATTTATATAATTACGAACGCACCTAAAAACGAAGTAACCAGAAATTAAAAAATACGCAATACATTTTGTTTTCATGTTTTGTGTTTACAATACATTTTGTTTCAACTTTTAGCAATTATTTAAAATAAAAAGCGGAAAACAAATTTATAAAATAAAGGAACATTTCATTAGAATTTTAATTACATTATGATACATAAAGAAAACTTTTTTTTTTTTTTTAACGCTTTTCTACATAGTTGGGAAGTGTTTATGATTTATGTTTCCTAGCATGCCATCTCTCCCTGCTCTGACTCTCGTAAATATACTCTGATTGTCATGTAATTGATATTTGTAATTGAGTTTTATCATTGCATGTCCACTATAAAAAATGGAGTGTATAGCATTTATAGCTCATTTATAGGGATGCTCAAAAGTATACTTTTAGATTAAGATCTATGGGGAAAAATAGTTTTTGATGTTATTAATTATGTTACACTATTTCAAAAATAATGAAATTGAGAGACATTTCTGGGGTGTATATAAACATGCATTTTGCAAAGCATTTAAAATTCATTTATAGGGTGAAGCAAAACAATTCCGTTTCATAATGGTATAAGGGGAAAATTTGTCTGCAGCGTCTTTTAATGATGTTACACTATTTCACACAAAATGAAATTTATATACATTAATGCGATGAGCTACGTTATGCTTAATGTAGAAAGTTCTGTGCATAGGAGTTATCTTTTATTTGCAGAGACGCACAAAAGATTCTAAATATAAAAATTCTTCAAGTAAGTAAAGAAAAACATCTGATTACGATAGCAATATTGTTACGCAACTTCTTCAGGTTGTGCAGAATGTTCAATCACAATATCTAAATATAAACGGATTAAATGTGCCTCCATGTTCGGGCCGCGTAAATTCAGCTAATGTTGAATACTTAGCTACACCAGGAGCTTTTTCTATAACAAGTAAATCTCTTAGTGTAATTAAGTATTTAAGGCAAGAATAACGGGTGTAAATAGTGCATTTGAAAATGTTTTCAATTCTAGAATATGTAATGAAGAATATGTCTTTTTTGTAATGAATATTTAATTTGAAATCTTATTACCATTTTATCGGATTACCATTCATTTCACATTGTAACAAGCTGTGCGATGTTACTATGGAAGCATCTCCCATTAGCGCGTTTACTGATTGGCTGTTTCGATATCTGTACCATATAATTTATCATATATACCAAAATCATAAACGCTAAAATTGATTGCCAAAATGTGACGCTGTCATCTGGACTAGTACCATTGTATCATAAATTAGTATATAGTCCTGGAATTTTAACAAAGGGATCCCCCCTACTATCTAGTCCTCAAACCATTGTATAAAAATTTTACTGTTACCAAAAGATTAGTAACAAAGTCTACTAATTAATGCTATGCTTAAATTTTGTTTATGAGTTGCTTCATAAGGAAATTATAACAAACTTTAACATTTTGAATACTAACAACTTCTTTTGACATCATATTTAGATTCCTAGGTACGTTTTAGCTTCGAGTACGATACGGGAAGTCGATTAAGTAGCTTAGGGAATTATGGAAGATTAATGTTTGGAACTCTCAATTATAATATTAATAGGAATATTAAAATTAATATTTAATCGTTGCAATATCGGTAGTTTTTCAAGCATAACCCAAGTACTACTTTGCGCAATGAGTTATAATTTTGGATTCCCATATTTAAAGCTTCTGAAAATAGATTTCTCTTAAAAGTCTGTTGGTTTAGTTCTGGTCAGCAAACGTATAATTTTAGTAATCTATTAAATATGTGATTGTCAAAAAAAGAAATTAATTATTGAAATATTTTATACTTCAAGATTGATTAATTAGTGAATTGGTGGTTGGCTACACGTTTATAGAATTTCAAATGTATTGACTACCTATCAACTTGTACCAATTTTTCGCTGCACTAGAACATTTCCCTCCTAAAATTTATAATTTATTTTCCTTGCGTTCTAATCATATTCAAAAATGTCTCAATATTAAATAATCATTTTATATCCGTATAGAATAACAACGTTTAAATCAAATTCAATAAGATTTTCTCTTTTTGGGTTTTGTTACTTGTACAGAAACAGATTAAAGTGAACACAGATACCAAACAGTAAAATGTCACCCTTTTTCGGATCCTGAAAGAGACTTACTTCGAAAAAATTTCAAAATCTCAATTTTTTAAAGAAAATATTAATTGTTTTAGTAGTTAAATTAACCTATATTATAAAAGCAGTTTTCAACGTTCATAAAGTCCCTGTGGCAAAACATTGCATAGCTATCTACCATAACCGTCATTAACACTAAAATCTTTCTGCAGGGATAGCCTTGAAGTCACCATAAAGTAGGAAAAATTTTACTTTTTCTCCTCCTTCCCCCACTTCTAACGTAGATGATTAATAATTTTTAACTTTACTGCAGTGTAACAAATAGCAGGACTTTTCTTAAGTCCTAAAATCAGCGCTGGAGGGAGTAACTTCTGAAACAATTATTAATGGGTTCAAAGCCTGCGGAGTGGATTCATGGAAATTAACCAAGATAATCGCAAAAGAAAATACATTCAGCACTACTGGGTAGGAAGGAATTAAATGTTTTCTTTTTAATAAAATATTCTCGAAGAAAAATTCAAAATGTAAAATTAAAGATATTTTTTTGAAAATACAGAATAATGAAAATGCTCAATGCTGCAAATAGATCTGTATTATCTATGTTTGGAAACTAAGGATAAACAAAGTAAGGAACGGTAATTTGAAGGAAATTAATTTCTATTAGCTTAAATATAATATTTTCGTTTTCATAATTGTATAAATTAGTTAAAATAGCAAATATTGGTGATTTTTAACACTTTCCAACATAGTTGAAAAGTGTTTATGACTGCGGTTTGTCTGGCCGGATGGCCGTCAGCCGTGCTCTAACTCCCGTAAATATGCTCGGATTGCCCTGCAATTTTTATATGTTATTGTCGTTATCTATAGCATGTTCCCTATTTCAACGGAAGTGTGTAGCACTTACAGTTTTTTTACAGGGACACTCAAAAGAATGCCGTTACATTACGATCTATGGGGAAAAATCATTTGCGGTTTATTTTAATGATGTTACACAAGTTCAAACACATTGTAATTGATATATATCACGAAGGTGCATTACAAGAAGCTTAATATGAGATAGGGTGTGCATAGCACTTATAGTTACTTTACAGGGACAGTCAAAAGAATTCCGTTACATTTCGTCTATGGAGAAAAATCGTTTGCGGTTTATTTTATTAATGTTTCACTATTTTAAACGCATTGAAAATTATATGTATCACTAAGGTACATTACAAGAGGCTTACTACAGAATATTGTGTGCATAGCAGTCATCGTTCATTTACAGGGACACATAAAAGAATTATCTACTGTCTGTTAAAAATAATTCCCTGAAGTGCGTTTTAAGTTGCTGCACGCGACTTTAAATTTAACTCACTTTTTGTCTATTACTGGGTGTGTATAAATTCTGTAGATCATATTCAGGGCAGCACAAAAGTTCGCGAACACATTTCCGTTTATTGACAGAACCTCCAGAAAGAGAATTTTAAACTGTGCTACGCGTTTCCTAACTAAATTTAGCACCCTATGTAGTATATATACAAATCTATAGATCATATACAGGGCTGAATAAAAGTATACGGATATTTTTCCGAATATTGTATATGTTGGAAATATATGTTGGAAATTCCTGAAATTACGTTTTTAAATATGTTATGCGTTTTCCAAATTGTAGATGTTATCTTTCAGCTTATTAAACGATAATGATTTATAAAAATATTTTGGAAGCATTGGAAAGTTTTACATAATCTATGCTTGACGCATGATTTTTCGTTCTTGTCATTATCTGTAGAAGTGAATGCTAAAAGAAACTACAGACAGATTTAAGATGGCACATAATGATGAATTCAGCAATTATATTGTATCAGATAAAAGAGAAGATAGTATTGAGTTTGAAAAAAGTTAATATTGAAGCAATTTCCTGTCTTTTGAAAAATTCGAAAACATTAATGGATTAACAAATAACAGACCATTTCCTATTAACCCTTTAACGGATAAAGAACTTCAATTGCTAAAATGTTGAAATAAAGGATTGACACCGGAAATTATGCACAAATTTATTTCTATATAACAAAAAAGCGATATTTCACATACGTAATAAATGGAAAATACTTCTATTAAAGTTCTGCTGTCATTGTTGAATTTCGTAATTAAAATTTTGTGGTTTCGTGGGGAAACCATTGTCCGTTAAAGGATTAAGAGAGCTGTGTTTTTGGCCAGAATGTACGTTACTCACACGATTTTTATGGACTTTAACTTCGCCTTTATTTAAAATCGAAAAAAGTAATTTATGGTACCATTGCTTTATAACGAGAAATATAATTATATTAGTGGCATATTATATATCTCAGGAAAATAGATGCTATCGTTCAATACTATCTATTGTAAGAAAACAAAGAAAAAAAATGTGAGTAAATCCGATAAAAAATTCGGGAAAAAATTTTAAACCGCAAATAACAAAATTTACTATGCTGGGGTAAAAAAATGTAAACCATATTTTTTTTACGAACGTCAAAAATCTTCCCCAGAACGCAAAAAAAAACCTACAAATCGCATAAGAAATCGCTACAAATTCAAAAATCGCAGAGGACAAAATTTAATTTATTGGGACAAAAGACTAAAACCGGATTCCTTTTACTAATGTCGAAACATTGCTTCGAAACGCTAAAAATCTTTAAAAAAGAAGGCAAAATTTACTTATTGGACTAAAATATTGAAACAAGATTCGTTTAAAGAATATGAAAAATCACCGCAAAACGAAACGCTAAAATTTGCATAAAAAATAAATTTAAAAAATCTAATAAAAAATTACGGTACTGTTCTAAACTATGCTTGTTAATATTTTTTCTCAATTAATTCTTAAAAAAACATTTGTGCTTTTTTAATATCAATGATAGGGAAAGTTGAGGAGGGGGTAAATATTTTTTCCTGGCGACCACAATTTTTGGCTGGCTATCAGATTTTATCAAATTTGTAAAGCCATTAAATATATTTTAAAAACACAAATTGCACAAATTGTGCTTATTAGTTGCTAAAATCAGTGTAAAAATTGTTTTAAACTCATAAAAGAGCTAAAATCCTACATGTTTCGGCTTCAAACTTAAAGCCATCATCGGGGAAGAGGAACAACACAAACGACTACTGATCTTTTAATTTTCGACACGAGAAGATTGAAATCAACAGTATGGAAAAATTTAAATAAAATAAGCGGGCACTCTCTGTTGCCAAAGAGCGAAAAACAAAACAATGAATTAACAAGGGGTTAAAAATGTATCCCATAAACCAGGTATGCTGAAAGAAAAGTTATCATTACAAATACAAGCTTTTCTAATTTTAATTTCCAATGATTCCCTAATGGCGGCTTTAAATGGGTTATTGAACCTATGGATAATTCTTGCTTTATCGAAATTAATTACAATATCATTATTTTTAGCGTAAAACCGGGAGAGTGCAGTGGATAACTTTCCAAATTTTATGTCGTTTTTATGCTCTTTTAATCTTTCCAAAAACTTTCTTTTAGTCATACCAATGTAAAATATTATACTATTATTATTTAAGCTAATGGGGATTTCATAAACACCTGCGAATTGATCAGGGGGGATAGGATCTAATTTATATGAAACTAAGTCAACCAATTTTCTGGGAGGGACAGCAATAAGATGGATATTGTATTTACGGAGGGCCCTTTTAATCCTTTCAAATATAATAGGTATATATTGGAATTTCCGATAGTTTGGTTTATTATTGCTAGGGACAGGATGCTGAATTAAATGGCCATTGAATTTTTCTATAATTTTCTGTACGTGATGAGCGGGGAAACCATGGTCAATGGCGATATCTCTGATAAAATTAAGTTCATCTTGGATGAATTCACTTGAACAAACCAGAAAAGCACGCTTGATGAATGAATTGAAGGCAGCAATCTTATAAGTGAAAGTTGTAGAGGCATTAAATGGGATTACTGTGTTACTTCTCATCGGTTTACGATAGACTTTACGTTTTAGGTTGTTGTCATCTTTAATTAATTGAATATCCAGGAACGGCAGTGATGAATTTTCTTCTATTTCCAACGTAAACTTAATATTTTCATCTATTTCGTTTATTTTTGAGAGGAAAGATAGGAGTTCCTGCTTTCCATGATTCCATGTGATAAAGATATCGTCCACGTATCTTAGCCAAACTTCTGGTGCTTATATATAAGAATCAATTTAAGATAGAGATATTAAACTTACTGCACCGAGATTCCTCATTTTTTATGGACTTTAACTTCCCCCTTCATAAAAACCAAAAATGTAATTTATGGTAGTATTGCTTTATAACTAGAAATATAATTATATCAGAGGCATATTAAATATATCAGGAAAATAGAATGCTAACGTGGAATACTATCTATTTGTATGTTTTATTGAATTCCCTTTATTTCTTCCCAGTTGCGTTTAGTGTTACTTACCATCCGATTTTAAAAAGCTTTGTCGTTTTTAGTTTCTAAGACATAATCAGGTGCACAGTATTTGTTTATAATATAAACAACAACAGGTTTGATTATAATATAAACAATTCGAAACTTTTTACATTTCAATAATTCTCTATAGCAGTTCATATATGCAACACATCTTTACAAGGATTTATACTGAAAATTGACCAGCATTTTGTGATTATCTTCAAAGAAATTTTGTGATAAATAAAGAAAAACTACGCATTGTTATATATCTTACAGGAATGGTATGTAACAAAACAAATGACAAATTTAAATCGTATTTTTAGGGGACATTAGCTTTTAATTAATTAACATTATAGACATAAGTTAGTAAAGACCGACTGTTACTTTTCAACAATAGAAATTAAGGATATAAATATGCTTTAAATTTTACAAAATTTATCTATACATACCTCTTTATACTATTTTTTCCTTCAACCTGTCTGGTATAAATGACATTTACGGATTCCACATACCTGATCTACGAAACCAGTAAATTTTGTAATTATTATGGTGCTCTAAAAATGCAGAACATTTTATTAAATTAATTTGTTTGACCATTATCAGCTGTTTATGAAAAAGCTTCTTTTCCCCAATTACACGAGGTTCAAATTAGTGCTCCTTATTAAACGTTTGTACGAGTATATGTATAATACATATTATACGGGGTGCAGATTTTGGATAAGTATGATACGACCAAGGCAGTTATACGTATTATGCGAAACAGTATATACGGTACAGCGTATAAACGGTACTTAACCAGCGGTTAATCGTATATACGTACAAACGGTTTTCGTTCATTGCGTGAAACAAGATGCCTTTCTCCTGCTGGTCTGCGGATCAGAGACATTGAGAAACACCCGTTGTGCATTCTCGCGGTTTATAGGAGCCATCGTTATTCCTTCCTTGTTCAAACAACCACGATGCCAGTTTGCTTGCATTGCGGTTCCTGTGCAGATAGCTGGTACTTGAAATACAAATCAGAATATTTTTTCCTCAGTTTAGATTTTGGTTGTTTTTTCCTCAAAACTAAACTATTAATTATGAAATGTTTCACTATGGCGTAGCGAGTAGCCTCGAAGCTACATTTCTCATATCTGTAACACACGCACATAGCTTATTTCGATTTATGGCATGGACATTTCGCGCGATATATTATTTTTGAATACGGCCGCAGAACACAAACTGACATTGACTTTATATTTTGTACTGACATGGATCAATCCAACTCCTGGGAAGTTTCCTAATCATACTTTTATTTTCTTTAAAATTATTTTTCCTATATTAAAAATATTTTGAAAATATTTTTAGAGGAAAAAAGAAAAGTGCAGGCAAGTAATTTTAACCCTCCTAGCACCACTGGGGTCATTTATGACCCCCTTTTATTTATTTTGAAGTTTTTGATCTTTCGAACCAGAAACAAATACTAATTTAAACTTACTATATTCAATGAAATAGACACATCGTATGAAGAGGCTACATTCAATAGAATAAAAATTCTGATTCCAATCATGCAAAGCTAAGAACGCTTTTTAAAAATTAAAAACTGGTATTAGAACGGTTAAACTTGTGTTATTGTGTTCTAAAACCTGCAGTTACGATTATTTGTTAGGCTATGAGTAATCGAAATTTATAAGTACTCACACGAAAAATAAACATCAGTAAAGATTAACAAAAAATCTTAAAACCTAAACTCTTGTAATGCACATTCACTTAATATTACACTTAAAAAATACACATGAATGTCAGGGTCAAAAAATGAACTTGCGTTATACATTAACACAGAGTAGAAAACATTAGCACCGTGGAAATAACAATATTTGTACCCGTGCGCAGTCTTGAGTATACGCACTCAAAGATTTTTTTTTATTAAAAAAGAAAAAAATATACTTAATAAGGATTCACAATAAATCTGAAACGTGTATATTCTACTTATTTGCTCAAAAAGTATTTTTACTTTCGTTATATATTTACAATAATCGTTTATAGGCAAAAAATAACAAGATTCTATGTATGAAACATATGCAGATTGCTAAAGTAACTGAAATACGTATATCGGTTAAACGTATAACTGAAATACGTATTGCATCGGGAGCATCAGTTCAAATACCCTGTTGTAGCTGATTTTAACAAAAGTAACATTATTTGTATGTCAAAAAGATGTTTTTTTTTATATTAGCAGTACAATAGGTCTTATCAACGTATCTTAAATATCTGTAAACATTAAAATACTAATCTTCGATTTACCTAATTTTAAATTAATACTATTGGTGGCGTTTCAATCATTCTCCTTCAATCCTTTTTCATTATAAAGATAGGAATTTGACTATTGTTCCGTGTGTAAGTGCTGGCTTCTAATCATACATTAAAGATAAGTGATATAGATAAACGATAGATAGCATATAAGTGACATAGATAAATGACAGATAGATAGCAGATGAGTGAAATAGAAAAGGATTGCGACAGAATCTTAAGACATTCACACATTCAGTGATTCCTAGCTTAAATAAATATTTAATATTATACAAATAATAATAATAATAATGATAATAATAATAATTTAAACTATATTACAAACATTCGCATGAAAATATAAAGCAGAAATGGCTCGAATAA
The DNA here is from genome assembly GCA_963931845.1 of Maratus michaelseni. Classification (NCBI taxonomy): domain Eukaryota; kingdom Metazoa; phylum Arthropoda; class Arachnida; order Araneae; family Salticidae; genus Maratus; species Maratus michaelseni. The sequence goes on from OZ007591.1 coordinate 242,920,230, forward strand.
AAGATTTAAATGTCTTAAAATTTCATGAAATTCTTAAACACACAAGGACGTGACCATAAACCAAATTCTATGCATTTCTTTCATTTGAAAAAATATAGTAAATGAGTCGACTTCCACTTGAAAGTTTGTAGAAGGTGACCGTGAAAAACAATTTGAGACGAGATGTTTAACCTCTTTCTAAACAAAATGTTCAAAAACATAGAAATACATAGAAATATATATTGAATAATCAGTGTCATATCTAGAGTCAGAGCCGCTCAAAGGATGCAAAAACAGAATCTTTCCTTAAAATGAAACATCATCAATATTTAGTGTTCTATATTAAGTATTTTGTAACAGGAACCCTATCACATGCTATCAAATCCTCACACTTTGAAGAGGGTACTGCGAACTGTGTAGATTGAAACTTCTATGATGAAAATATTCGAGGAAAATACGAATGGAAATCGTGGACTTTCCATCAAGATAACAATAATTGGATTCTTACACAATAAACGAAACAATGGGCTGCAAAAAAAGAAATGCATAAATAGTAAAGCCTCCATAATGGACACTCCTGAATAGCAGACATCACTACTTATAGAACACTTTCTCTATCGCCAACACCTAAACATTTGTATGTTTTTACATCTGAATAGCGGGCAAATTCCGTGGTCCCGAAGAAACCGGTATTTAGAGGTTTTAGCGTACATTATTTCTTTTTGGAATGAAACATTAAAAATTGACACCAGAAAAAAGAAAGAGGAAATTTATTAATTAAAAAAAATAATTAAATAAAATTTGATGATCATATATGTATCATTGATAGTAAAATCAAGCTACCTAGCCGCGTCATTGAGACCGGTAGAAATACGGAATAATAAAGTAAATGATTACTTTTCGGATTTAGACTGTGTCAGAATTTAATTAACTTCGGAGGTGCTCCTTTATTTTCTACAATGTTAGAAACGTAATTGTTGATGTGGTGTATAGTCCGTAACCAGCTTTATGTTTGTCTAGTTTTATTTCATCAGATATTTTACAAGCAAAGACTTCAATTAGTTCATTTTTAAATCTCTTCTCGTAGTAACACGTCCTTATTATTATCCTGTCATAAGGTTCTATGCTCTTAGACTTTGGAAAGTCAAGCAGATCCGGAAAACTTTTTGTCCGGCCTTCTTCTAAATGTTATGTTTACTCAGAGTTTCTGGAGAGTCACCCGAATCAAACACGGTACTACTCTTTTGCCCAGGATTTTACTGTGTATGCGACCAGACCTCCATAGGTTACGAGGTTCAATGGGTATTGCTGCGTAACTACGTGTTGCGGAGACGTCAATTGCTTGGCTAGAAGCAGGAGTCTTAGTATCCTGGGCTTTCGTTACAAAGGGCTTTAGAGAAACAAAACCCGGTGAGGCACAGTGCTAGTTTTACCTTATCATTCCCGATATCCATTAGTTATACACTCAATAAATAATTTAGATCAGATATACAGCTATATAATTGTATATTTTTATACAATAGGTAAGACCGCTCCGAAAAAAAATCTGTGTTTTCAAAAAACCTTCTTGTATTTCAGAATAGGGCGCCGATCGACATAAGGGACACGTACAAGACAAGGAAAAAGACATTAGTACTTTCGTTATTGGTGAAAATAGGGGGAGCCCAATGACAGGCACTTGCATGAAGGTAAAAATGTGCTTTGGCTTTCCGCAATTATATAACATAATGTGTAAAATTTATATTTTAATATCAATTTCAAAACACTCGATAATGTCTACAATATCAGGCACCAATATTAAACGGGTGATTCGTGTAACTATCTATACATGTAAAGAGTAGCTTAAATTTTGAATTTGTAATATTTTAAAGAGCTCTAGCTTTTTATGTGTCCTGGGGCACATAGATCGTGTTACTGGACAAGCATTTGTTGAATTTATAAACTATATATTAAAACTAAATATTAACAGAAACATCCAAATGAATGATGTTGTAAATAATGGTAATTGTCTCAGAGGATTACTTTAAATTTAATTAATTTGCATTAACATGTTATCAAATTAATAACATTTGGGGGTGATACCAGAAGTTGATTAGATTGCGTGATTGATGCCTGCTTAAAATAAACGCCAAATATAATATTATGATTTTCGTTTTGTTCTGACATATCTGATTCTAAAACGGGTGATTCGTGTAACTATCTATACATGTAAAGAGTAGCTTAAATTTTGAATTTGTAATATTTTAAAGAGCTCTAGCTTTTTATGTGTCCTGGGGCACATAGATCGTGTTACTGTCCCTGAATGCATACAGATAACATAGGTATGTTAACGATAATCAAACTGGTAGTATAAAAGTGGGGTCCTGTTTTAGAAAGCAATTGTTTAATCCTAATATTTCATTTTTTGCATGATTATTAAATTAACTTGTTCATTTTAATATTTAATTTTCTATATTTAAAAGACGCAAATGAAAGTGGGTGTTTAGGGGCGCCATATAGACAATCAAGTCGGCCCTCTTTAATAATAATATGAACTCAGAAATGCATTATCATTCAATTATTTTAAATTTCTCGTGTGGCCTTCTCACACTCTTCAGCAATATATGAAAGTGATATTGTCTAACAGCATTATATTGGTAAGGAATGGAATACTTCGCCATCGAACTAATATTTGAAACAACTAAAAATTAACTTATTGTGAAAATCTATAAATTTTATATGAAAAATATATCCTAATACGCAAAAACTGTGATTAAAATATCATTAATAAAACACTTTTCTAACTTGTAACAGAATTTACAATGTAAATTTTAAGCAAATTCTTTAAAAGTATTTAAATTTAAATAAAACTTTATCAAGAAATATTCTCATGTATTTAGAAAAAATAAGTTTCAGAATGTGCTCGAAAATAAATAAATATCTTTTTTTCCTTAAAGTTTACAGAACGAAAAAGTTTATTTCTTAACTGAAATAATGCTCCTAAATCATATAAAATGGCATTTTATTAACTTCATTTCAAGATGAAATTGTATGATTGCACAAAAAATCAATATGCAATCCAGCAAAACTTAACTATAATAGTTACATTTATTAATGTTGTTTAACAATAATGAAAGAACAATAACTAAACTAATTTCTTGTCCTTTCTTTCCTTGTTTAATTCTTTTTCCTGGCGCATTTTTATATTTGTGTCGTTTTATTAGTACATTTTCGAAGTATGCGCGTAACATATTTATATATATTCAATGTTAAAAGATTTTATTTATATGATTAAAATTTACAATTTAGCATATTTGCTCTAAGAGTTTTGTTACATGTGCTGTGACTATATTTAAATTGCATGATTAATTTGATGGATATTTATATCCAGTCAATTAAAATATATGCATTAGAAAAAAAAATAATAATGAATAAATAAAATTTATTTTGTAAACATACTTTGTCTTTCTTCTGTTTCTCTTCTCCTCAATCATATAAAATGGCATTTTGTTAACTTCATTTAAAGATGAAATTGTATGATTGCACAAAAAATCAATATGCAATCCAGCAAAACTTAACTATAATAGTTACATTTATTAATGTTGTTTAACAATAATGAAAGAACAATGACTAAACTAATTTCTTGTCAAGATGCAGGTATATCGAAATTAAAATTATTGAATTAAAACAATTACGAAAGATATGGGATGTAATCCAATTGTTAAAGAAAAGAAATGAAAACAAAAACTTTATAAACAACCTTAAAAGCAAAAGAACATTTTTAATTATATGTTATAATTATTTTAATCATACTTTATACTTTAAATATCAGTGTAATAATTGTTTGTACATATGTGTTTTTCTATATCTTAGATATACTTCTTTATTCATCTATTTCCTTTTCCTAATCATGTAAAAATATATGCCGCCAGGAAAGATAAAATTCTATCTTACTCTAAAAATAAATAAGTGACAAAATGTCATATTCTGATAGGATGAAAGAATGTTATGGCCAAAACAAGATACCTAAGGGCGCACCCCCTTCCGCCCACCCACTACAACTCTTCCTGCCGGAAAAATGATTCTCACGAGAAAATGTATGCAAACCGAGTTACTCTCTGCACATTTCTAAATAGGGCAAAAATTAATGGTGATAGAGGTAAAGAGTTCACCAAATCACGAAAGGCAAGATAAGAATAATTATCTTAGACACACCCACACGAGAAAAAAAAGAGTCTTCTGATTTTGTTAAGAAGGGGCATTACTTCTCCAACTGAGGCGAGACACACATACCAAGACATGATAAGCTGTTCCCTAGATTCCCCACTGGAGAAAGACCGGACGTTAAAGCATCCGATCAACGACGAAAGGCAACAGAATGGCCACCGGCGAACCTGAATTGCGTCCGCTAAAGAATCTTGCGCTCTCTAGAGAATTGATCCTGCTGAAGCTGCAAGTGCCCGATGAGAATAGGAATTCAAGAGTTCTAAATCATCTGTACGAGAGAGGACATTCAAGATCGCTCTGACTTGCGCCCGCTAAAGAATTCCACCCGCTGAGGCAGCAAGTGCCCGATGAAAAATACGTATTCAACAATTCCTATCATCTATGGGAGAGAGGCACATTCAAGATCGCTCTGATGTAGCCTGAATTTTACAGAACTCTTTTACGTACATGAACTATGTGATGCATCATCTTGATGGGAGTAAGAATTGCTTCATTTCCTTGTTTAATACTTTTTCCTGGCTTATTTTTATATTGTGTTGTTTTATTAGTACATTTTCGAAGTATGCACGTAACATATTTATATATATTCAAAGTTAAAAGATTTTATTTATATGATTAAAATTTACAATTTACCATATTTGCTCTAAGAATTTTGTTACATGTGCTGTGGCTATATTTAAATTGCAATAATTAATTTGATGGATATTTATATCCAGTAGGGTGGGCCGAAAAAATTCAAAAATTGTTTTTCAAGTCGTAATACCGCGGAAAAGTTGCGAATCTGGGAGACTAAAAATGGGTAAAAAAAGAAATAACATCGGTTTATACATTCCGATCGCGCATGTGCTGTAAAGTTTGCTAAAATGTGGAAAAATTTACATTTTACAAAAATTTTTACAAATTTTAAATTAACCTCTTTACGAATGTAATAGCTGAAATTCTTATCTATTACACTAACAAAACATAATATTTAAATATTATTTAATTCCATCAACATTTTCCGATCGCGCATGTGCTCTAAAGTTTGCCGAAATTTGGCAAAAATCACATTTTTACGATAATTTTTTATCTTACTTACCTTGTCAATATTTAAATGTAATAAATAGCTCTTAGCGACTCTTTTTCGAAACAATAATACTTTGGAAAATTAAAAATTTTGTAAAAAAAAATCGTTCAATTGTGTTAAGGTAATCCGATAGCGCAACAGTAGTCAAATACAAGAAACTCATTCACGTGTTGTAATTGGCTCGTCTCAAGGATTAATTACCGATTCTGACGTCTCCCATGATATAGACAAAAACAAAATGAGCAGACAGAAACAAACTATTAAGGCTGAAATGTGAAATAAATCTGACGATTTTACACTGCAAATTCTCTATTTGAATGGGAGGAAAGACAACACGTTAGTGGTGGATGTAGCTCATTCAAAAAGGTTCCGAAGAGTAAAAAATGAAGAGCGAGCATTACTCGTTAATTCAAGAACCTGGCTCAGTCTACATCTGCCATGTAACTTCAACTTTTGGAAATTCTGAACATAATGTCACTTCTGTTATTTCTTATCTGTCTAGTCGTGGCATTTCTCTTGAAAAATTAGTTATCATAGGATGTGATGGCACTAATATTAACACAAGTTTCTAAAACGGTCTCATTCGTCGAATGGAAATGCATTTGGGGAAACTCTTACAATGAGAAGATTCAGGCATCTGTTCCAATACGTTGACGGTGTATCAACGGGTTAAAAATCTTTGAGAGGGCCAATCGGTGAAAAGCTAAGTGGCTGCGAAAAGCGTCCAGTGATTAGCTTCAAGAGGATTGACTGTCAGATCCCCATAATAGATGACTTTGATGTATATTAAGTAAAGATCAGCAATATCTACTCGATATTTCAATGGCAATAAAGTCGGGAAACTGTAAAGAGGATTTGGCTGTACGAAATCCTGGTCCTTTGTCGCACTCGAGGTGGTTGACAACAGCCAATCGAACTCTCAGATTGTACATAAGTGAAGAAAGCCCGACATCTGAACTTCAAGAAATAGTTGTATTTATTCTAAAGTCATACATGCCAATGTGGTTTAGTATTAAAATTACTTTACAGACGGACCAGAACGTGTGTACCAAGCAATACAATCCTCAAGGTACCTACCAAAAGATTTACGTAATATTGTCGACACTGTGATCGAACGAAATGGATTTTTCGCACATCCAGAACATTTCATGTTAGCCATCACACAAGATACTTCAAAAAACATAAGAAAGCTCCGACTTCGACGAATTCTAAAGGCAAGACAGTTAGATCAAAAGAGAACAACTACCAGAACACTCATGCCTCCAAAACTTAATTTCAAGGCTCAAGACTACTCGTATGTAATTAACTTTATGGACTTTGATTTATCTTCTCCCCCGATATTAAAGGATATCAGTGCGATGAGATTAACTCACATATTCAAAGTGGCTCAGTTCCTCATTGGGATGTAACATTCCAGAATTCCCAGTCCGTACTCAAGCAAACGATGTTTCAAACTCGTAAGAAGCCTCAGTAAAAGTTTGTGGAGCTGAGTCTAGTGATGGTTTTATCAGAACAACACTGCTATCAAGGTCAACCAAGCCTAACTTCGCACATAAATCTGATTTCAAAGTACCTTCATCTAAGAATGAGTGAAAACGGTGATGTTCAATTGTTCAACATGGTTTTCGAGGACTTATGACTCTCTTCACATGAAACTTAGTTTTTCCAATAAGAAAATGTGTTTATAAATAATACTAATGGTGTAACATAATTTGTTTTAAACATTTAAACTTGGTTTCAATAAAAGAAACCAACAAAGAAAGGTAAGTTTTGAATTTTTTTCCCTTGAACTGTGATTTACCTTTATTTGTAATTATTTTTTTCAAAATTTCATTAATGCAATTCGCGACTAGAATATGTTGACTAATTTAAGGATTTAAGTAATATTTATGCATTATCTTTTTCTAATACATAATAATTTCAGCTATTACATTGTAATAGCTGAAATTCGTGAAGATGCAATTTATAAATAAAAATTTTTTTTGTAAAAATGTGAATTTTTGCCAAATTTCGACAAAATTTAGAGCACGTGCGCGATCGGTAGATGTTGGTGGTTTTAAATAATATTTAAATATTATGTTTTGTTAGTGTAATAGATAAGAATTTCAGCTATTACATTCGTGAAGAGACAAATTTTAAAAATTAATTTTTTTTTGTAAAAATGTCAATTTTTTCCCCATTTTAACAAACTTTACAGCACATGCGCGATCGAAAAATATAAATCGATTTTATTTCTTTTTTTAGCAATTTTTAGTCTCCCCAATTCACAACTTTTCCGCGGTATTACGACTTGAAAAAAAATTTTTGAATTTTTTCGGCCCACCCTAATATCCAGTCAATTAAAATATATGCATTAATAAAAAATAATAATAATGAATAAATAAAAATTTATTTTGAAAACATACTTTGTCTTTCTTCTGTTTCTCTTCCCCCACAAATGTTTATCATTTTCTCTTTCAGATATTATTTTCTATTTAGGATTACTTTCCCTTTTAGGTTAACCTTCTTTCGAGAAATGCTAAAACTAACTCATTTTTTTTTTACTTTATAAATAATTGAATTTTAGATCACCCCTTTTAAGATCAATCTAACGAACCTCCTTACCTTCATTTCTAGAGTGTTTCACAACACCACTGAAAAGGTAAGGCGTCTGTACTGCCACTGTCCCTCTCTTCTCCTTCCCCTTCTTCCTTTAAATGTTGCACCGCTCATTTTCGGCACAACATAAGACATAATATTTTTTTACAATTACATGAGATTCGAACAATCATTTCAGAAACTATGCCGTGCAAAAAGAGTTCTGCTTACGTCCTTTTGCAGTCGGAATGCTCTGACTACAGCAGTTAATGTACTCATTCTTCTAGACAAAAGTGGTCTTTCCGTTTTCTACAAAAAATGGACATTTTTGTTTTTAAAACTCAATGCGATAAGTTTAAAATTCAATAAAGACCATATACGATAAATATCTCGTATGACTCTCGTATAAATTAGAAGTATAATTTGTGAGATATTGCAAGAAATATCGGACTATAATGCATATGCAGTTGATCTTTAACAAAGAAAATCGAAGCCTTCAACAGTATCAGTGATAAAGAAAATTAAATATTTACAGAAACATTATTAAAAGAACTTAATCGTGTATTAGAGATGAGAAAATAAACTTTCAAAATGTAGTGAATTGCTTTTATTTTTTTATTTTGTTTCTGTAATTTAATACTACATTTATCTCTGTAAATAACTTTGTGAAAACTTTTTTAGATGTATTTGGGATGACATTTTTTGCAAAATATTTTTTTATTTGTAGGATTTTGGTATGCAGTTTTTTTTAAGATCTTGTAGCAGTAATAAGAAAGAAATTTTGTGTTAATGGACCATTTTTGCCTAGCGGTCGTGCATAAAATTTTAAAAATCATTACTCTTCGAAAATTAATCTTAGAAGTATTTCATTATCATACACTTGTTCACTATTGTAAAAGTTTCACACTTTATATTCCTTACTTATCTCCAACAGACAGAAAATTAAGGCGTATTTCAAGCTTCATTGGACAACCTGTTTATAAATATAATAGTAAATATTTTCCTACAATATCAATATAGAAAATTAAAGTTTAAATTTTAGTCCAGTAGACAACGTAGCTTTTGGAACCCAAGTTAATCATCGTTGATTTTGGTAAATTTTATAAATAGTACAGATAACTGTCAGTCAGCACCAGTAAGGATGTTTTTTCCGCAATATAACACATTCCACTGCAATGTCAAATGAATCCCAATCGAATTACTAATCATGTCTCCGAGTCGGGGTAACATCAGTAATTGTGTTGACATTCATTCCGCAATCTATCAAGCTGTGCGATGTATCTATGTAAACATCCCCTACTTGTGGGGCAGCTGACTGGCAGTTTCTTTATTTGTACCATCTGCTATATCATGTATAACAAAAATCATCGACTCTAAAATTAATTACCAGATATGATGCTGGCTCCCAGACTAAATGTTAATTCAATTTGTCAAAGAAAAGTTGAATGTTTTGAAATATTCACTCTTTAAAAGCTTTAGAAATTAGATTTTTGCTCTTAAAAACTAAATGAGTTTCATAAGTAATTCGTTTAGTTCGTGTTAATAAAAACAAATGTACAGCGTGACGAAAAAGGACTTTACCATTGTATAATTTATTACTAAATATAAAAATAAAATAATTTGAATAATAAATTATTTGCACGTTTATCTTGAAATATAACAAGTTTTAGCATTTATAATATGCGTCTCTTTGTTATTCTTTATATCAAATCTAGCTGAACAAAACAGTTCTTATTCCTTAAAAAGAACGTGGTAATTAAAATAACACACTCTTTCCAATACATACTGAAGTTGGCAATATTTGTCTCCTAGAAAAATACTATTACTTAAATTAAATAAAACTATCATTTAAAGCAATTTAGATAAAAAAAAATCAGAGACCGGAACACGGGAAAACCTTAAAATTGATGAGACACATCTGGTCGAAAAAATACCCAGTTTTTTAAAATGAATATCTGAAAACCGATAGCAATAAATTTCGAAGTTGCTTCGATGTTACAGTTATAATGATGAAGGGAAAAGAAACGTTTTCCCTTTCCTCTCGCATATAAATATTCAAAACATATATAAAAGGAAAACGCCTTTCTCATCTGGTATTTTAAAATCGCATTCTTAGGAGAAGAATAAATTTTATTTTTATTTTTATTTTTGTGCAAAATCATAAAAAATGTAATCTGAGGAATTTCAATGACCGCGTATGACGACAGGAATGAAAAATTAAACTTTAGAGTCTTGTTTTACTTTTCAGCCTGGATATTTTCTGTAGATAAAATATTATTTCCAGTTATTTATAAATTTAATCTTTATTCTAAATTTTGTTTAATTTATTAAAGCACCATAATCAGATTTGATATTTTTTACAAGGTGTGGCCGATAAATAATGTGACTGATAACAGAAATAGTATAGCATCGCATATTTGAAAAAAAAGAACCATAATGCCTTCCGAAGTACTCCTCTCCGGATGTAATGTATTTCCCACAACATCCATATAAGTGTTAGGAACTTCTAAAATAATGCTTCGCCACGTCTTAAGTTCTCTTGTAACATAGTCTTGGGTAAATGAAATGTTTTCAAATATGTGTCCTTTCAGTGCCGATTTCAGTTTTGGAAATAGAAACCTAGTGGCGAAAGATCAGAGAAGTATGGAGGGTGGGACAACTCAATAATCTGATGCTGGACGAGTAATCGTTTCAAACACGTAGAAATTTGAGTCTGTGCATTACCCTGCACAAATTACCACTTAATCATCCCGCAGAAGAGAATTGCCGCCGCACATAACGAATAAGCACCAAGAGGCGTTTGATAACAATAACAATATATGTCTTCCATGACGCAATGCACTAACACTTGTTACCTTGCTACATTCATACTTGCTACATTCATATTTACGAAATGAAAGGCATTTACATTACTTATAGCTCTCAGATTTTATAATTGTATAATAATTAAAATACTGGAGCTCGCGCTTTGCTCGGGACATTGTATTTTATCTGATGCCTTTAGAAATCAACTGCAGATTTTCACTTGCAATTATTGGCTCTTATTGACTATACGCGAAATTTGAAAGTTGGATTTTTTACTATTCGTTTTTATGGACATGTAGATATAATTATACCCACATTTTGTTTAAACATATACATATTGATTATTTTGTTGTTATTGTTTCATATATTTTCTTTTATCGCTTTAATTTAGAGAGTGAACGCTTATTAATCAGTTTTTTCTTCTGCTGCTTGCATTGATCCACATAGTAGCTGTTACTGGGTCTTATCTGTCATGTATGTGAGATATATTAAAAACCTTTGGTCTAAAATGAAACAAATTGAAGAAAACTGTAATTATCTAATAATTAAGTCGTACATTTTGTTTAATTAAGTCTCAGCTTCACTGTTGTAACCACTATTTTTAAAGTGGTCGGTTTGGCACAATCGCTTAATTTCATTGTTGTGATTCTACTGTTGCAAATACCCCTCTTGTTTTTACTTCTTTCTGTAACATTTTCTGCCTTTGTAGAGAACGGGCAACACATGAATATTAATTGTTCTGAAACTGAGACCCACCATGACAGAACGATTTGCAGACCCATCTTCCAGCTATATAGAAGTAAAGTAAAAATGTAGAAAAAAAATCAAACACTTTTTTTTATATAAGGAAAATGAAAAAGGTTTGCATTTGTGTATCTCAGGTCTGAAGTTGTTAAGCACGTTGTTCAATTACATGGCTCTTAAATTTGAATTTTATGGATATTATTTTATTTATTTATTAATTCGAAGTTTTAATTTCGTTATGGGATATTAGCATTAAAAAAAAATACTGAATAATTTATATTGTTTTACGTGTAAACGGGTAATATTTTTCAATCGGGCTGCACGCGATAGATTAAAAGTATTATGATGCTTGAAAATTATTTTTAAACTATAAAAAATCAGTATATTTAGATACAGTTTACAAACAAATTGCATTTGAAAGAACGTTTACTTTTTCATATTCTACAGGGTAAAAATTTAAATTGTGAGATGTTTAAAAGTGTAAAAAAATTGCAATATAAGCGAAATTTCTTGGTCAGGTTTTGTCACCGTCAATATGACGTCAGAGTTACTCACGGACATGTTTTTGCCAATTAATATTGACGCATGATTGAGGTCACAATTTCAAACATAATGCTCGACATAATGATGTTTCTTTTTTTTTCACTTAATATATTTAAATATCTATTGAGTAATTATAAATTACACGACAATAAAACTTTATAATAAATTAATTTATGTCTTCAAGCATTCCAAAATAATTTACAAAATATTTGTGATTGATGAATAAAGTTTTATGCACTATGTACTTTTCTATTTTATAACAATCTTTCAAAATAAATTACTCATGCAGAATAATTCATTTATATTTTAAACATTTGTCATGGACATCAAATATAATGCAATAATTTTTCTTATAAAGACATCTTTTTAAAATAATAAAGTAATGAATTTTTTTCCGACAGTACATTGAATTTCGTATGTCCTTGTTAATATGAATTGAGAGCATGTTTTCAACATCATAATGATGTTTAACACGATTTCATTCTTTTATTTCCTATTAGAAAAAAGGAAAGGAAATAAATTGTGAAAGCTTCTTATCTACTCTATCAATCTAAAAAGACATTATGTGTCCCGCTAGTCATGTAAAAATGACTAATGAGAAAGAGCTCGTGTCTATTTTATTTTTATTTTTTATTTATTTTTTATTTTTTTATCTGATAAAAACAAACGAAATAAAAAAGGCATTGTTTGAGAGAAAATGTTATTTGAAAAGAATTTATAGAAATAAATTGAAAAAAATAATTCAATGTCTTTCTACTTCGCGCTTTCTCTTAGAATGCTATTAAAGGAAGAAACCGTTCTGTCGATTTTCTAGAAAATTCCCTCAACGAATCAGATTTTATAATTTTATTTTTTTATGAGATTTATTTTTTTTTAAGACGACACTTTGTAAGTCACTTTTTTAATCTCTACATTATTGTAAAAATTTATATGTCCATCAACTGGTAATGAACAAATGAAAATAGTTTTTCATTAATCTTTAATATGAAAACATTTTTTTTTTCAAAAAAAAAAATTGAAAACTTTTACTGACAGTACTTCTGGTTGTTCTTGTCAATATGAATTGAGAGCATGTATTCAACATCGTAATGATATTTAACTCGATTGTCATTAATATATTTTTCTACTTTAAAACTACTAAGTAATCAGTGAGCTAGTTTATGGACCGAAACAGTCATGATGCGTTTGTCATGTAAAAATGATTAATGAGAAAGTTTTTTTGCCATATTTATTTTTTTATATTTAATTTTTGTCTGATAAAACCTTTGGGGGCATTAAGGCAAGCGTAATGAAAAAAATATATAAAGAGATTTTTTTTAATTATCTGAATAAAAAGTAACTTTATATTTCCCCTAAGAATATATTTTTAAAAAAACTCATTTTTTATGTCAATAGAATTAAAACGTCTTCGAAACAATATGACTCTTTAATATATTTCTTTAGAATTTGTTACTGTATTTAAAAAAACTAGCATATTTTGGAGACGCGCCTAATTGACTAAGCTTGATAAACACTTTATTATTACTATTTTTTTTTTTTTTTTAGAAAACGCAGAACGATTAACTTTTATGAAATTCTCAAAAACAATACTTCAAAATTCTGAAAGTGATCGTCTATAGAATAAGTTCGAAATCCGTTGTTACCAAAATAAAGCAAAAATATGAGGGGTTGGATCCAAAGTATGACAAGTACAGAAGTATTTCTTAAGAAATACTTGTCTACTTGCCATCATTTGGATACAGCCCCTGATCTTTTTGCTTCTTTTTGGGAACAACGGATTTCGAGCTTATTCTATGTATGAACACTTTCAGAATTTTCAAGCTATGTTTTTGAGAATTTACAAAAGTTGCTCTATACACTTGAGTAAAATATTATGCACATTGCATTTTGATAACATTCGCGCATGCGCAGTGAAGCATTATTTCTTAAACCTGCCCATATTTCATCCAATATTTATTATTTTTTATTTCTGATTGCGGGGTATTGTGTACAATGTTGTTACAATGTCATATTTTCTGAAAAAAAAAAAACATTTTATATTAAAAACTCTGCAAATTATAAGCAAAGCACTTGGTGAAATTCGGGATTGTTCTTATAAAAACCTTAATTTATCTACGGGTATATATGTTGTACTCATGAAAATGAACACAGTTAATTACAATAAGTCTCTTCATCATATGCTAAAGTTTCAATGCTTAAAGGACATTACTTCTTACAGGGTTATTCAAAAGATATTTGTTTTTCTTCAATTTGTTGACGGTCCCCAATGGGGTTTTTGGAAAAAATGTTCACGGAAATATATGACACCAACAGTGCTGTTTACATGCCTGAAGTTTCAGGATAATTCTTCATATATTTTTCTAGATATGGCCCTTTTACTCTTTTTCATGATTATTCGTATTATTTTGTCACCCATCTGTATATTGTAAAGAAAAAACGTGTCCGTGAGTAACGCTGACATCATATTGACCGTAACAACGACCTGACCAATCGATTTTACTTTTTTTGACAATTTATTAACTTAAAACATTGCCTAAATTTCTACACTGTCGAATAGCGACAAAAATGTACTCAAAATGCACATTGTTTGTAAACTATATTTCAATTTACTGCTTTTTTATAGTTTTTAAAATAGTTATCAAGCATGTTTTTTTTTTAAATCTCTCTCTATAGCGTGCACCACGATTACGAAAGCATTTACGATTGCATTTGAAACAATATAAATACTTACGAATTTGTTTCCGGCTAATATTCCAGAACGAAGTGAAACTTTTTCAATATATAAATAAATAAATAAAATAAAATAAATAAAAATAATTTACCGGATATGTAATCGAACTATCCGCTCAAACACTGAAATGATCATAATTATAAAAGGCTGCTGTAAATAGTGAAATCTTTGACGGGTTCTACAATTATTAACCCGTGGAACACGACTAATACGAAAGTATTGCTTTTGATAACTTTCAAAATTTCTTTGAATACATAATACTAATAAAAGAAAATTTGCTCTGTGTGTCTCTCTCTGTGGGTGTGCGATGGCTAGGAAAATCTGGAGCACCCAGAAGTCTGAAAATTTAGGTGACAATAGTCGAAAACGACTGGTATACCTTAGAATAAGAATTTTCATTTTCGAAAATTAACCGAAATATTAAATAAAAACTCATTAAACATCGCTTCAAAAATGAATTTTTTTTTTTAAATGGTGCAAAAGAAATATCAAAACGGCAAAATGGGGTCTTTCTTGCGAGGTTCAAGACAGATTTTGGGTTTACACGAAAAAGCCAAGGATACCAGACTCACTTTTAACTACACCTGTTCGAAACACGTCGAAATAACAAAAACTAATACAGTGCTGGAAAAAATTATAAAGCCGATAGAAAAATTTACAAAATTCAAAAAGTAATGGAATTGTTGATAACGCAAATTCTATTTTCATTTGCATGATCAACATTGCAATAATACACATAAACTTTATTTAGAAAAACGGAAGGGGGAACATAAATTATGCTAATTTCTTACAAACAATGAAAAACAACTTGGAAAAAAGTATAAAGCCGATGGTTCTAACCTCATTTGGCATAATGCTAGACTTGAGAAAATAGGTCGCCATGAAAGTTTAGGTAAATGTAAACGCGTTACGTGCATTCATTTTGTATTTGGTTTGTTTAATACAATGCCAAGAGGAAAAAAGTTATCCGATGGTCAACAAATTAAAATATTAACTTTAAATGAAGTTGGAATGTCTGGTTCTAATATTGCAAGAAAAATAGGAAGGTCCAAGGCTGCAGTAAACAGTTTTCTCAGAAATCCCGAAGATTACGGCAGTAAGAAGCATACAGGAAGACCGAAATCCTTAACTGTAAGGCAATCATAACAAATCCGGAAGCTAGTGTGCGGACAAAAAATGTCGTATGCCCAAATTCAAGAACAGTTACAATTACCATGTACAAGCCGAACGGTAAGAAATGTTTTAAGTAACAATCCCATTGTTCAATTTAAAAAAATGAAAGCAAAACCACCTCTTTCTAAGTACCACAAAAATGCTCGCTTAGACTTTGCACGAAAACATGTAACAGAAGGCACAAATTGGAGAGATGTTGTCTTATCCGATGAAAAGAAATTTAATTTCGATGGACCCGACGGCTATAAATATTTTTGGTTTGATTTACGACAGGAGCCTGATATTTTTTTCAAATCGTCAATTTGGAGGTGGCTCGGTAATGGTTTGGGCTGCATTAGCTGCCTGTGGAACCACTCCAATTGTTTTCATGCATAACAAAAAGAATTGGGTTCTGTATCAAGAAATGTTAGGAGATAATTTATTACCCATTTGCTTCTCTTATAACTTCAGGAGACTGGACATTTCATCAGGACAACGCTTCCGTTCATGTTTCGAAGTCAACTAAATCTTGGCTGGAAGCTAATCAGGTGAAATGCCTTCAATGGCCAGCTCATACACCCGATCTGAATGTAATAGAAAATCATTGAGGAATTTTAGCTCGAAATGTTTACAAAAATGGACGAAAATTCAATTTAAAGTTAGATTTAATGAATGCTTTTAATAACTGCTGAAATAATACTGATGCAAGTACTTTGTGTGGTCTGATAGATTCAATGAACAAAAGACTAGTCAAAGTCATCGAAAAAATCGGGTCTCACATCGATTATTGATGAAATACATGTATCGACTTTATAATTATTTCCAACTTTCTTTGTACAGAAAATTTTCTTAAGTCTATTAATCTTTTATTAATGTAGTTATTAATGAATTAATTTTTTTCTTTACTTCCTTGTAGCATATAATATATATGTATGAAATTTATTAAATGTTCTATATTTTGTTTTTTAATTATATCATATTTTCAAGTGGCTTTATAATTTTTTCCACCACTGTAGGTCTATCGACACGAAAATTGCAGATCTAGATTTTTAAAAAAATTAAAAATTAAAAGCCAAAATTTAAAAAAATTTTCATCGGTAACTTCTCCATATATTATTTCACAGATAGTTAACTTTTCCTCTTGAAATTAAAATGATTTTATCTTTCAAAGACACCTTCTTTTATTTTGAAGGCTGTCATTTTCACACTCAAAGTGAAACAAACCATAAAATAAAATGGAGAACTGCAGAGTTTTCGAGCTCTATAAAATTATTAAAAATACATAAGATACGGATTTGAAAATTGTTACATATACGCAAAATCATATGCTGATG
The DNA here is from genome assembly GCA_963931845.1 of Maratus michaelseni. NCBI lineage: Eukaryota > Metazoa > Arthropoda > Arachnida > Araneae > Salticidae > Maratus > Maratus michaelseni. The sequence continues at coordinate 242,937,367 of OZ007591.1, forward strand.
AAATATTTCTAAAAATTGAAAAAATCGGCCAGTGAGTTTTTATTTTATCCAAGATAAAAAATCGCTTACTTTCATATACAAAATATAAAAAACAATAAACAATGGATTATAACACCTTGAAATAACTTTTATTAGGTTGTTTGACATATTTCGACTCACTCCAAGTCAACTTACTGAAATTGTAGCTGGAGTTACTCCATGGTTATAGATATGAAAATAAACAACCAAGTAAAAATAAAAGATAACGTGCGTATTTTTTTAAAAAAGTGCTTGAAAATGAAATGATAGCATTTTAAATAACTTCAAAGCCCGTGCAATTATGGAATATTCTCATTTTTTTAAATGACTGGAAGTGAGTCGAAACATGTCAAACAACCTAATAAAAGTTATTTTAATTTGTATTGTGTTATTAATTTACACCTTTTAGCATTTAAAAGAAATATAATAAACATTGCTTTGAATAATTAAGAACCGCACTCACAAATTTGAACGCATGTTCAAATTTTTAAACAAATATAAGATAGGGATTTGAAAATTGGTATATATACACAAAATTATATTTTACGGGTCTGTTCTACCTGTCTAAGGACTGTCGAACCTTTTACTAGACAGGGGAGCATTTCGGCTCTTGGGAAACAATGAAAGTATCCATTATTCACATGGCTCAAAACATGCAACAAAATTATCTGACATCATTAGTTGCGATGCACACATGCAAATGCATCTCGCAGCAGAAGACATATGGATCTGGAGCTCAATAAAAAAAAAAGTCAGAAAACTCCTTTACCCGCAATCGCAGTCAATAGCGAGTTATGCATTTTCTGCGAGGGACTATCTCAAACTTTTTGTAGTGGAAGAAGCCAAAATCTTTAATATCGCTTATAATTAAAAAAAAGGGAAATCCCAGATATTGTTAGGTTTTTTAGGGCGCAAAAATACTCCTTGACTTATTTTGGAGCCGCGAACTTGTCGTTATAAAACTTACAAAAACAAAGACAGGCAGAATAGTAACTAATCCATGGGTGGTTCTAGAGCCATACCACGGAAAAAAAAGGGTGAAATTTAATGCACTAAATAGTGGGGGAAGGGGACGCTTATTTTTCTACATTTCCCTTCTTAACATTTTAACAAAGTTATTGCCAACTTTTTTCAATTTCCATCGTCATAATTTCTATAAATCAAATCTTTTTATAAAGAATAACTATGCATTAGTGAGGAAACGCATGATTAAATTTTTAAAGTATATTTTCTGTTTTTAATGCGTGAAATACACATATAGAGGCTTTAAAAACATCTCTCAAGCAAATATCCAGGATTTTATATAATCCTTTAAAATGAAATTTTATTTTTAAGAAATGCTACCTACAGGAAACCTTCAAGAGGGCGCAAAGAAAACGTCAAAAAGACGTCCAATTTGTCCAAAAGATGTCATGCCGCTCGTGTCGGACAGTCCTGCTCTAGAGCTTACCGCTTTCAAATGAAACTCTAGATCTAGAGGGAATCGCCGTACGTTGTACATCTGGGTTAGGTTTGCTCTATCTTCTCCTAAATATTTGTACTAATATTTTTATGGCAAATAGTTATCAATTTTATTACGTATAAAAACCACTTGAGGTAATTTTTCCATTTAAAAATCTCTCGGATGAAAAACATTTTACTTAATTTAGAGATTAAATTCGATTCCATTTATTAAAATAAAACTAGTCATTCAAAACGATATTTATTAAAATTTTAACTATTATGCTGCATAATTTATTTTAAATATGTAAAGGATTTTAAATCTACACATCATTTTTAAATACGTTTCATTTAAAGTCTTTACGTTTTTACTAAACAGAAACGTGCATTAAAAGCAGAAATTAGTTAAACTGATTTAAATCTTACAGCTTAAGTCATTAAAGTCCGTTTCAATATTAAATTTGGGCGAATGGAAATTTCTTTGGAATTCTTGACTTTTTATCTAACGAAACAGATTAACTTTTCTATTAAAACACTTAAGAAGCATCTTTAAATAATTTTAATCAAAATTAGAAACTACTTTTATGAATTCGACAACTCACAACTAAATAACTCTGTCAGAGAAAACAAATTAAGATTGTCGAATTGTAGACTATTTTCATTAGTCCAATTATTTTAAAGTAAAGACATTAATCAAAAGAGCAATTTGGTTTTTCTAACTTGCAAAATCATATAAAATTAAAAAAGTATTTAATTAGGATTAGAATAATTTTTCCGTGCTTTCATTCTTTATCGAATTGAGTAGAATATAATTTAATTGCATATTGAGATCATCTTCTAAATTGGTTTAATTTTTCAGTAGTATATCGAAATACAATTAAGGAAGATATTCTCCGATCACATCTCGAGGATCACAAATTATTTTCTAATTGTGTCATAGTCTGTATTATTTTTATTATTTTAGTTGAATGAATAGGTGTAAAAATAATTATAAATTTACGGAAATGATTATTAATTGTTTTTTCAGCGCTTTTGACACATTTATCAATAATGAGAAATAAATTAATTTTCTAGTCATGAATTAATAACTGTTAAAAGAAAAACGTGTGTGTGTTTTTTCTAAAATAAGAAATGAGCAATCTCAAGCTACATCGAAATGTTGTTAATTCGAAATCTGGATACTTCAAAATTCCTATTAATTAAAAAAAATCAAGGACCCGTTACTCTGTGCAAACAATGATAATGTGTGTGAAAACAATTATGTTACATACAAACAATGATAAAGTATTGTCCGCACTTCTAAAATATCGGCTAATTCCAAAAAAAGATTCTCACACCATGGAAATTTCCATCTATCATGAAATTTGTTTGATGCGCTCTTCTACTCAGAATGTTTTTCTATACACCTAGAATCGACAGTTTTACTTCCGCCATACATAAATCCAAAAATGGGATCTGTAAACAAAGTCCCATGGTTTTTGCAAAGCGCTCAATAATGTGCAATTGCAGTAATTACAAAATTGTCTGTTGCTTCTTTACGTGTACGGGAGTAAAGAAATCTTTTTACGGAAGACTGCCAGATATTTCAAAAATGGGTAGATTACGTTAGATTTGTTTAAAATATAAAACAATTGACTTAAAACATTATAGACCGGGAGGCGGCAGCATAGACAATCACCTCATCGAGTTCACGGCTGAAATTCCAGAATTAGTTAAAACTCGATTCGCATATTAAAACGCAATCGGTCTGCCAACTCATATCTTGGTGGAAAACACCTTAAAATCCAATTTTAGCAGTTGACTCGTAGGTTTACCATTGTGTTTTCCTGCACCCAAAGGCATGAAAAGATGAAGGAATGGGAGTAGGAACACACAATGGTAAACCTAAGAGCCAACCGCTAAAATCGGATTTTCGGGTGTTTTCCACCAAGATATTGGTGGACTTGGCAGACCGATTGCGTTTTAATATGCGAATCAAGTTTTAACTAATTCTGGAATTTCAGCAGTGAACTCGATGAGGTGATTGTCTGCGCTGCCGCCTCCAGGTCTATTATTTTCAAAGAAAGATTTATTTGCTCATAATTTATTTGTTTAACCATTGTTTGACTTGAAGAGCAAAAAAGCAAAATATATGCACATTCTAAATCAAATCATTAGCTGACTCTGTTTCATTATTATATTACAGAAGAGTGCAAACAACGCAAGACATAACATGGCATTAATCTGCATTTTGATGCTGAATTTCAAAAATATATAAAAGTTTTCTGAGTTTGCATTAACACATTCCTTTTTAAAAAGGAGTAATTTTACGTAATTATTTTTAAAAGGAAGAATCTAAATTTCAGATCACAATAATTTGTCTATCTATCCATAATTCTTCTACATAAATATTACATTTTATAAAAAAATAATGTACATTTCACTTATTTAGCCAGACCTTTTTTAATAATTTTTAATATATTATTGCATTGTTGTACATTATTTTAAAGAGAAGATTTCTAGTGTTATAGTTTTATTTTTCTTTATTCTACAGGAACATTTAACGCCATTAAGAATATAGTGGAAGAGAAGTAAATTCAGATAATTTTTGTACGAATTCAAACTGAGGCGAAAAGTTGCGGAAACAATTCAGAAATTCCACGACGCATTTAGACCAAAAACGAGTAATATGCGCATAATTGAACGTTGGTTTCAGAACTTTCAAAAGGAATATGAGAGTCTTGAAGCTGAAATGGTTCGTGGGCGAGACTCTGTCATTGACATTGAAAGGATTAGTTGATCCTGAACCACGTACCACAATCCGAAAGGTTGTTGCTGAACTCTGAGTATGCTTTAAGCCAGCGGTTCTCAAACTGGGGTACGCGTACTCCTCGGTGCACGTAGCGGACTTGTTGGGGGTACGTGAAAATAATATAAGTAATAGCGAAAATCACAAAAATGGTTCAACTGAAAACACCTAAACTAAGTTTGGTAGTTTTGATTTACAAAGTTAGTCTCATGTAGAACTCCAGTGTGTTGCTCTGTGTTTCATAGGTTACTCTCAAAATGAGGCAAAAAGCAGTGGCGTAGCCAGGGTGGTGGTCCAGATGCTCTTGATACCACTAATTTTGTAAAGTTTTCTTTGCCTTATGTAATCGGAGAACTTTCTGCGATAATCAAGGCGAAGAAAACTTTACAATTTTACTGTTATCCATAACATTTGGACCTCCTCTCTGGCTACACCACTGGCAAATTCAATGTCACTAGCTTCCCCCACTTCTAACCATATTGCATGATTACTTATGTTTTTCCCTATCTTCGCGAAAATTGGAGAAAACCAAGAAATCAGTAATAGAGCATTAAGATACCTGTTGCCATTCGTAAATGCAGAGCTTATCGCAAAAGCATTTTCTTGTTATGCATATATTAAAAGCAAATATCGCAAGAAGCTTGACGCTTCTCCTGACTTGAAACTATATATGGTTTCATTTTAACCTGGTTTTAAAAACGCTACTCCAAGAAACAAGCTCAAGGATTCCCATTGAGAACATTAAAGCCATGTTTGACTATTTGAATATCATGATGCAAAACTTGTAAACTTTCGCCGTAAGTTATTTAAAAATACTTTTAATACTATATTGATTTCTTTTGATGTTAAGCTGATGTTATAAAAGGAAAATTAATTTTAAAATGTACGATGCACAAAATAAAAGGTGTGAAATGTTAATGTATTTTGAGTCGATTTATTGTTTAGTTCTGATAGAAGATTAATTTTAAAAAAAAACATGGTTGCGCTTTGTGGTATTTTTTATGAGAAAAAGAGATACTCCTAAATGAAAAGCTGAACAAGGGGAACGGGAAAATAATAAGTTTATAAAATGCTGTTTTAAAATATCTGTAATAACTTAAAAGAAATTGAGAAGGTAGCAAATCTTGACAAATGGATACCACATGTTGTAACTTTCTTAATCGCGTCGGGAAGCAAAAGCAAGTAAAACCAATAACAGCGCAATAACGCAAATCACCGTGGGCAAGAAAATGAAATTTTACAATGAAAACTGTCTAGAATGGGCTAGTATTACTTATTGAATGAAACATTTTCAGTAAATGTTTAAATGTACATAAACTTTATCTTCAAAAATAACTTATAAAAATACTGGTTTAAGGCTTATTCCATTGCCTTATAATTGCCAACTTATTCAGTTTCATTATATATTTTGAAAATCAATTCATATTATAATGTTGTATCCTCTCGTAACATCGCCCATACTAAAAGAGACGAGAAAAGCTTTAAATATCTAAATCTGCAATGTAACCAAGACCATTTGAAAATTAAGAAATATATGATAACAAACAGAAACAACTTTATATTTTCACGAAAAATGTGTTTAATATGCATTACATTACTCTTAATAAAAAAAAAAAAAAAAAAAATACCTGTATTGTAATCGAATTATGTATGAGTTAATTAAAAAGTGTAGTTAAAAAAAGCTTTTCAATCACAGGAGGCTCGTAAAAAGAGCATAATATCTGAATAAAAGATGTGACGAAGCGCGGTACAATGAGGGACTGCTATAATTTTAAACTGTAAGAATTTTAATTTACAAAAATATATGCACTCATTTTCCTTGATATAAATTCACGCATAGTAATATGTAACGCATGCAAAATCTTTAATATAAATAATAATACAAAATGTTATTCCGAAATATCGTGAAATTTTTATCCTTCATCAATTTAATAAAATATCATTTCAAAGATGTTCAAATACTTTATACTAAAATATCCATTCAATTTAAAGTGAGATATCTTATGTTATTTTATTTCTCAAAATTATTTGTAATCGATTTCTTGGTATGAAATCCTACATACGGGTTGCAAAATTTGCAAAATAATAAAATAATAAAAATAAATTTTATTTACAAAATCATTCAAATTGTTATCATGGAGCTTAATGGAAGCACCAAATTAAACATTTTTTATTTTCATATTTATACAGAACTGTACAAAAGACGTCTTTTAACTTATACTTCCTTTGATTTATATTTAATGTCGATTAAGAAAATAATTTATGATTAGAGTTACGTATTTCGCTTTTCCTTCTTTTCGATATATTCAGATTAAAATCAAACTTCAATCTTTAGATAAATTCGTATATATAAAGGAAAATCTTCTTTTATCGTTATCCAATAGTAATTCCCAAATCGATAAATTCAGAGGTTAGATTCCACTTACCAAAATGTTTCAAATATTGTTCTTCCTCATATCAAGAGCCATATTTACGTCAAAATGGATATTGTTTTATACATCATATAACTCATATGATATATAACATAATATATATCATAGTAACAATCGATTAGTAATGATGTTTACTAATAAATGCTACACTTAAATTTGGCTTAGGTAGTCATCTTCATATAGAAATTGTTACAACCTTTAACACTAATATTAAAGTATTGAATAAATTGATGTGGTATAAAATCCTACATACGGGTTGCAAAATTTGCAAAATATTAAAATAATAAAAATGAATTTTATTTACAAAATCATTCAAATTGTTATCATGCAGCTTAATGGAAGCATCAAATTAAACATTTTTTATTTTCATATTTATACAGAACTGTACAAAAGACGTCTTTTAACTTATACTTCCTTTGATTTATATTTAATGTCGATTAAGAAAATAATTTATGATTAGAGTTACGTATTTCGCTTTTCTTTCTTTTCGGTATATTCAGATTAAATTCAAACTTCAATCTTTAGATAAGTTCGTATATATAAAGGAAAATCTTCTTTTATCTTTATCCAATAGTAATTCCCAAATCGATAAATTCAGAGGTTAGATTTCACTTACCAAAATGTTTCAAATATTGTTCTTCCTCATATCAAGAGCCATATTTACGTCAAAATGGATATTGTTTTATAAGTTAAAAAAATATTTTTTTATTAAGTCCATGGTTCTTATAAATCATATTTAGAAAAAAGTTTCTCCATGCTCTAACAAGTAAAACAATTAAAAGAAATTTAGTACTACAGGAACTTACCGCGTTATGATAGTATGAATTTCCAGAAATCTCTGGAACAGAAACGGAAAAAAATGTTTCTAAAGCCAGAAAAAGCTGAAAATTAAAAAAAAAAAAAAAAAAAAAAAGATGCCTTATGCTAACTTTGCCGCAAATCATCGTACAAAAAAAAAAACGACTAGTAACAATCGATTAGTAATGATGTTTACTAATAAATGCTACACTTAAATTTGGCTTAGGTAGTCATCTTCATATAGAAATTGTTACAACCTTTAACACTAATATTAAAGTATTGAATAAATTGATGTGATGCTATAAAGGCATTAAAAAATTCATAATAACACCATAAAGTAAGAAATTCGCCAGGCCTTTCGAAAGAAGTTTGTCTTTCTTCCTCAGGCGCAAAGAAGACGTGCAACCACTTTGACTTATTTTTTCTCCGAATTTTCTTCATAACTTTTCCTTCTCTTCTGCGTTCTAGGTAATTCTCTCACTCTAAAAAAGACATTTTCAAAACTGAGCAAAAAATACTCTAATCTGAGTATGTCGCATAGTCAAAATGGCACCGAATCAAAATTACTCAAGTTTGAAACATGTATATACTCATTTCTGAAACATTGCACACACTCAAGAATAAAACATCATGTGCTCATATTTGAGTATGTCCATGTTTCAAACAACAGCTATAAAAAAGCTCTAGTGCTGCCATATCTGGTTCTATTTACGATTATGGGAGGATAAACTAGATTTACGTTTTTACCCAAAGCCAGTATCGAACCCGAGTCCTACTAGTTACAAGTCCATTGTCTTATCCACTTCGCCACTTAGATCACATGAGTGGGATATTTTAAATGCAAGTCGTCGAATGATTCGGACGCATGTTGATATTTTTATAGGTTTCATTAATTTGTTGCTGAGAAAAATGGAAATTTTTAACGGGTATCGGATATATTTGGTCAATTTGAGATGGTGGTTTAAGATTGTACAACTTTATTATTTATGTGGGGAAGGGGAGATATGAATTATACAAATTTTCAATTCGATTGTTATCAGTATATTTCTTAAATGAAAAAGCGCTCCCTGGATATTGAAATTTAAGTGACTAAATTGGTTTCTGTAACTGGTCGATGGAAAGTAAACAAGCTTCGCAGGATTGCTTAATTTTGATATTCCTTCTCTGCACCCTATTCTATGGATAGAAGTTCGCAAACCTTTATCATTTTTTTCTCAAAATTACACAAATACCAGAGAAATAGTAGTTAACAGAAAAGCACAAAAGAATAGTAGTTAAATTATATCCTTCACCACCAGACTGAACATAGTTATCCACAAAATAAAAGAAAACATAGAATTTACATTGCATATGACATTTAGTGTCTGAATTGACAACAGCAAACGTGACGTCATACTTATCATTATCGGCGTTAAATTAAACTATTTGGTAAATGATTTTGTTTCTGTAAATGGGGTCGATGGAAAGTAAATAAGCGCCACGGGATTGCTTAATTTTGATAATATTTCACCGCACCTTGTTTTAGGGAGGGAAGTTCGCAGACCATTATCATTTATCTTAAAATTACAGAAATTACCTAGAAATAGTAGTTAACAGCATAAAATAAAAGAATAGCAGTTAAATTATATCCTTCACTGTGAGATTAAACTGGCTTATACACAAAATAAATAAAAATAGAATTTACATCGCGAGCTGTAGAGCCGCAATTGCAAAAAACAAATGTGATTTACACATTATTGGCGATGAAATACACTATTTGATAACATAATTTGTTTTTGTAAATGTTTTTTTTATTGTAAACCTGTGTATTGGAATAAACATTCACCTACTGATAAATATTATGTTACATATACTTTTATTAGATATATCAAAGTTCAAAGACGACAATTTTAAAACATCTATCCATTTCCAGCAATTTCCAAGTAGAAAATTCTTTAAAAAATAATAAAAAGTGCACAGTGTACCATTTTAAATTGACATAGTTGGAATTCACAGTGAAATGAAATGCCAAAACATATGAAACATGTCTTAGATTTTTTAAATTCAACATTTAAAAACTGGCGTAGAAATGTTCTGCATATAAAATTCAATGAGATGAAAATAAATATTTTCCTCCGTTGGGCTTTTAATATTATATTTCTTTTAAAATGAAAAGCAGTTAATTTTGCTGAAATATACGTGTGTATATAATCTGAGAAGTTTAGATAAATATTTTAAATTTTGCTTTTAGAATAAAGATTATACTTATTTTTTGGATAAAAATTATCATATATTTAGGTATGCATTGTTTATGTTGATAACTTTATCATGCAGTCGAATTACTAAAAGAAAGTGTTTTTAATAACCAACGAGATATAATTCACGACTGGATATTTTTTTATCAGTATTATCAACTGGTTAAAAAATTAAAATTGTTATGCAAGTAACATTTTAAAGCTTCAAAATTCACATGTTAGAGGAAATTCAGAGGGCTTCTAATTCATGTAAGATGCATGAGAAACAAAAATTGCACATGTTTGAAAAATATTTTGGAAAACATATTCGTTTCTATAACTTTAGAATAATAAATAAACAATAAAATAATAAATAGCACACAGTATTAATTCTTAAACCGACATTGTTTGATATATTTTTTAATTCATAGCAATATGAATCTTAAAACATATGTTCATCTTAAAAAACATGAAGTAACTACACTTATTATAAAATGTATAATTAAACACATTCCTTTTTCAATCAAATCAATTTGTTTTTCCGATTGTCAAGTATCTTAAATTTAACTCCGTCTATTGAATATAAAAATTTTCAAACATACTGAAAAATGTAGTGGGAAAAAATACCGGAAAAATTAGCAAAATAAATTATTTAATACAACGTTAAAATCTGTTTAACTGAATTTTACTATATAATACACTAATCGTGATACCTGACCATTTCTCTATTGCAAATGGTTAGAAAGAGCCAAAGAATAGAGTATTCTTTTCCGAGTGGCCGAGACTATACGCAATTTAAATAATGTTAAGCGTTGCATTTTCTTCAATCTTCAGTCGCCACGAAATACAGTGGGTTGCCAAATTAATGCAGCGTGTCACGTAAATTGTATAATATGAGATTATGTACAATGTTTTTACTCTTTTCCGAGTGGCCGAGACTATACGCAATTTAAATAATGTTAAGCGTTGCATTTTCTTCAGTCGCCACGAAATACAGTGGATTGCCATATTAATGCAGAGTGTCACATAAATTGTATAATATGAGATTATTTACAATGTTTTTATTGTGTTACTTCTTGCAAACAACTTTTTTTTATTAATTTTTAGGGTTCCGTGATTAAAAAGTAAAAACGGAACCATTATAAGATCACTCGTTTGTCTGTCTGTCCGTCTGTCACAGCCGCTTTTCTCAAATCTGTGAAACGTGGGAAGTTCAAACTTGGCAGTTGTAAAAGTTATAAAGACTATTGACATGGCTAAAGGACCACATATTAACATATTATTAGCCATTCACAAATATTTTTAAGCAAATTAAATTACTTGATTTATTTTTATTTATTTACTAACTGAAGTACCCGGTTTTGCCCATGATTTTAAAAATGTTTGTTTAATAAAATCAAGTTCAAAATTAATCATGCAATATAAAAACATAATAAAAGAAGCATGCGAAATATTATACACATGAATCAAATAAAAACCCATTGTAAAAATATATAAAATTTATATAATAAACTCATGAGAAATCAGCTAGCTTCCTTCGTCATTGGAGCAATAAAAACTGAAAAGTCACAACTGCTAAGATACCTTCAAATGTAACTTCGCATGTAAACGAAGTACATGTGTTGCATTTCTAAAGAAGTGACGTTTAAATTTACGTTTTATTTTGAGTTTTAGTTTGGGTAATTTTCACTCATTTTTCCCTTAATCCGAATGACAGATTACTTACTTACTTGGTAAATAATCTGTGATCCAGATTGAGATCGAATTTAAAATATTTTGCTGAAAAGTTGTTTCCGAGTATTTTATTATTTTAATACGTTTTCCATGATAAAGAAAAATGGCAAGTACAAAAATTGTATGAAATTTATTATTTTTTTAAATCTGTAATCTGTATTTCAATTCTTTACTAAGAATGAGCTCTGGTGCCTAAACATTTCTGGAAATTCTAATATACATACATACACACACGTATATATGTCGAATAGATTAAAAAATAGTAAAAGCAAATTCAGAGAACCTCGAAACGTTAAAATATGCCAATATTTCCATAATCGAATTTTTATCATGATTCAATACGTTCCTCAAACACCTAATAGCAGGACATTATATATTTACCTACTACTTACTCATATTTATGCTCCTCACATTATTCAGAACTCGATAAAAATCTATGTCATACTTCGAATATGACGTCATATTCATCTTCTTTTTCATTCCTGAAACTTTTTATTTCATTTTCATTTTTCACGTGAAAATATTTCAATAAAAATTCATTACTGTAGAAACAATTTTATTGTGGATTTTTAATTGTTGCCAGCTGCTCTAACGAAAAATGTTTAAATTTGATAGGAAATTGCTGTTAGATTGGCGGTTTTTTATTAATCAAAAATTAACTACAATTTATTTTGATTTCGGATTACTTTAGTTGCATCGGCTGTGTTTTAATACGCATGTGCTTATAATTCCAGCATTATCGCTTCTAAACTGTGGATTTGTATATAAATACAGACAGACAGACAGACAAAATTTCATTTTTATTTATTTATTTATTTATTTATTTATTTATTTGTATATCGTTTGGGGGTATAGTTCAAAAGATATCGTAACGTCTAACTCATAAATATATATTTTTTAATTTTAGGTTTTATATTTTCAGAGATATCGTTGAAAATTTATTATAAAAATATCCCCCCCCTTTCTATTACCGTATTCACTGAAATTAAAATTATGAAAAAATTAGGTGTAATACGAGTTTATTTAAAACTTGCAGGAAAAGTATAGCGATTATCCTAGGTCACATACATTTTTCCTTTTCGCAGAAACTTTACTTTGCGTGCCTTGAGTAGAAGAGTTGGGAGTGGCCCGTGGTACCTATCGACGCCGAATCATCCAAGGATTGTTGTTAATGATTTTCGAAAACAAATTGTCGGTAATTAGCCAAGATATTAACTAAAAACCTATCTAGAAAAATGCGTTAAGGACCAGGACGGCGTTGGAACTTTACGACATCCTATCGAAACGCGCTTGGCATAATGCCAATTTTAAACTTTGTATAAAGTGTTTGTTTTAGGTAAGGCGAATTATAGTGATAAATAGTCAACCTTTTTCATGTCAATTGATAAAGATGATTGATTAGTTTGTCGAAATAAATGTTTAATTTGTGTAGTTAACGTCAATTAAATGCATCGTTAATTTGCCTGTTTCAATGTTGAGCATTAACAATTTAACACCATTTTTAAAAAAATTTTAAAAACAATTATTTATTAAGATGTTTTTATAAAATGGCCAAATAAGCGAAAAAAACGCTAAACTCTTAACTCATTGGTTTAAATGGGCACCTTTTATGTTTACTCCATGTCAGTTGATCTGAAATGAACTATAGTTGAAATATTTTAGTTTGTAGTGAAATACAACGTTAAGCATGCGAATCACACATGATAGCAAACATACTTTACATTTTTACATTGAATATTTAAAGATTCATAATAACAAGTTCCAGAACTATACCTTCAAGATTCCGAACAGGAAAAACTTTGTCGATATTATAAAATATTCAACATATTAAAATTCAAATAGAAGAACATATTTCCATTCGTTGGCTTTTTAATATGGTTTCTTCTAAAATCAATAAATTTAAATTCTCGAAAAGACATGCTGAGATGTAACAAGAGACGTTTTAATGAAAGTTTGAAAGTCAATGAATATATTTTTAAGGGTTATTTCTTTTATATGAGAAAAAGTAAATCAAGGTGGAGATTTTTACATAATGTGTGCTTCAAATATTATGCAGAATTTATTCGTCAGTTAATAAATATCGTTCTAGAGTAGAATTTCGGCATAGAAAATAAAAAATGAACACTTTTAAATTTTTTATAGAAAAACTGTCCATTTTCTGTTATTCTCAAGTAGAAAGTAATAAAAAATTACAATGATCCTATTTAAATCGACATACTTGAAATTTTTTAGCTTAAGGGGATATAAAACGTCAAATCATATGAAATGTATATGATACAATATATACTTTAAATTTTTAAATTGAATATTTGAAAAGCCAAAATATTAAAATCCTTAGCTGTGCACTTAAGATGACGAAAAAAAATCTTTTTGGATTTTTAAAACTATGCGACATGTTAAACTGCAAATAGACAAAAATCCGTGGTTCGTTTAATATAGTAATAATGTATATGTATAATGTATACGAGCAGGGAAGACCGAGCTCTGCTCGGTCAAAATTAAATTTGAGTTCAAATATCATGACCCATGACCAAAATGACCCACTAATTGAATTTTCTCCAACATGTGACTTAGCACAACAGTCTTCTCGTGCTCGAAAACCATTAGATGTAAAATTTAGTGTAAATTGAGCCGCTTTTTAGATCTTGACCCGCTTTGACCAAAAAATGACCCACTTATCGAAAGTTCTTGAACATGGGACCCAGTCCAATAGACTTCTCGTGTCCGAAAATAGTCGGATACAAAATTTCGTCAAAATCGTTTGAACCGTTTTTTAGATACAATTAGCTTGACCATGACCCAAAATGACCCAAAATGACCCACTAATTGAATTTTCTCGAACATGTGACCTAGCCCAACAGTCTTCTCGTGCCCGAAAACCATTGGATGCAAAATTTAGTGTAAATTGAGCCGCTTTTTAAATCTTGACCCACAATGACCCAAAAATGACCCACTAATCGAATTTTCTCGGACATGTCACCTAGCCCAATGATTTTATCGTGCTCGAAACTCGTAGGACACAACATTTAATCAAAATCGTTAGAGCCGTTTTTTAGATAAAATTAATTTGACCCGCTTTGACCCAAAAATGACCCACTAATCGAAAGTTCTCGAACATGTGACCCAGCCCAATAGTCTTCCCGTGCCCGAAAATAGTCGGATACAAAATTTCGTCAAAATCGTTTGAACCGTTTTTTAGATACAATTAGCTTGGCCATGACCCAAAATGACCCAAAATGACCCACTAATTGTATTTTCTCGAACATGGGACCTAGCCCAACAGTCTTCTCTTGCCTGAAAACCATTGGATGCAAAATTTAGTGTAAATTGAGTCGCATTTTAGATCTTGACCCACAATGACCCAGAAATGACCCACTAATCGAATTTTCTCAGACATGTGACCTAGCCCATTGATTTTATCGTGCTCGAAACTCGTAGGACACAAAATTTAATCAAAATCGTTAGAGCCGTTGTTCAGATAAAATTAATTTTACCCGCGTTGACCCAAAAATGACCCACTAATAGAAAGTTCTCGAACATGTGACCCAGCTCAATAGTCTTCTCGTGCCCGAAAATGGTCGGATACAAAATTTCGTCAAAATCGTTTGAACCGTTTTTTAGATACAATTAGCTAGACCATGACCCAAAATGACCCAAAATGACCCACTAATTGAATTTTCTCGAACACGTGACCTAGTCCAATGGTTTTCTGGTGCCCCAAAACGGTAGGACACAAAATTTCGTCAAAATCGTTAGATCCGTTTTTAAGATAAATTTTGCATATATATATATATATATATATAACCACACACAAGATTTGCTCGTATTAGAATATATGATATGTAATAATATATCTTCTAAAATCAATAAAATTTAGCTTCTCAAAAAAGCATGCAGAGATGAAATAAGGGAAGTTTTAATGAATATTACTGCTAATTTTCTAAATATTGCTGCTAATTTTCTAAATATTGCTGCTAATTATATTGCTGAATATATTGCTGTTGAGACACTTCCAGTTTGAGAGCTTAAATAAAAGCAGCCATGATTACATTTCCAATGATCATGCAAAAAAACTGTTTTGCATAGCTAATTGTACATTCTTTAAAATAAAATAATAAAGCAAGTTTGTGATGTTTGTATAACATTGACTGCATAAAAGGGTTGGATGCATTCAATAGCAGTAAAGTTATAATGATCAGCAATATTTATAAATGAATATATTTTTAATGGATATATACAAAAAATTATAAATAGAGATTTTTTTTCATGATATACGGTTATAATATTACGAAAGCGGTTCGTTTTTTCGCCACTGGTTCGTTTTTTGGCTACCATGTTTTTCATGCATTAATTTTCGTGATATCTTTTTGCAATATTTTGAAAATAAATATAGTACAAATATAATTGTATGGAAAAATTGGTATTCGAACGAGAGACCAGTGGGACACCTGTATTTAGCAATTTTTTTCGTTAGTAAATATGAGCAGTGTAGAACATACAAATAAAAGACGAACAGTTCTTTTTTTCTTTTTTTTTTTTTTTTTTTTTTGTTTTGTTTTGGATTCTCAAGTAGTTTGATATTAAGAAAAAATTATATTAAAGTACACGATGTTCCTATTTAAATCGTTATAATTGGAATATTTTATTTCAAACACAAATAAAAACGTCAAATCTTATGAGACATATGTTATATAAAACATATCTGAAATATTTATATTGCATATTTGAAAAATAATAACAATGCATTCCAGAACTGTATCTTTAATATGACTAACTGGAACATTTTTCTCGATTTTCTAAAAATATTTGACAGATTAAATTGCAAATAGGAGAAAATACTTTCATCCGCTAGCTTTACAATATCTTAAAAAAACTTCAATAAAATCTTCAATAAAAGTTACTATTTAAAAAAAAACTCTCGTAAATATGTTGCATAATAGATTTCAAAATCCATATATTTTAATTGAATATTTCTCCAGTAGAAAGAAAAATAAGATTAAAATGTATTTTTATCTTGTACACAATTAACTGTGAATAATTTATGGTGGTTGGTTTAAAAGAATTTTTTTAGACGTTTATAATAATTTTTATTCAATAAGTCATCGAACAAAAGGAATATTATTTATTCAGCAGCCTGGACTATATTTGTAAGTTAAATTCTTATGTAAATGGCACTTTTAAAAATTCATATATTTTATTTATTTATTTATTGGTGTATTTAATATATGAATATGTAATACAATAAGAAAATTAGTGAATTTCGGTAATCACTAAGACAGTGTTGCCAGTGATACTATTTTTTTTTAAATTTAGATTGCTTTATTGCCACTACATTTTAAAAGTATAGTATAATTTCCTTTATTTTCGCATAATTTAATCTGTCATTAAATACGGGGAAATATTTTCTTAAAAAATGGTGGCAATCAAGCAATCCGAATTTTTAAAAAAGCAGCCCACTGACAATATTGCACTAACAAGAAATGTTTATTGTTTAAGGGAAATTAATGTATTTTATGCTAAATTGATGAAAGCACAATAAATACCTTGCTACAACATTTAGCCCATATATCGGAATTAGCTATACTTGTTATTGGTATGTGCAATAAAAGTGTAAAAAATAACAATAAAAAAATTATTTATATGTCCAAAAAAATAATGTCAAAAATATAATATATAAATATATATATATGCAGGATGTCGTAAAGAGATTGAAATGCTCTTTAGTTTTTTACCTGTTAGGCAATGTAAATTGAAAGGTGTTCAAAGCAAGATAGGTATTATGTGGTTAAAATACCCGCATAGCATGCACAGTCACAGTGACGTCATTGTGACGTCACTGTGAGTCACGTACGTCACGTCACATATGTGACCAAAATGCCACCACTTTGTAACGTCACACTGTGACCAAAATGTGAACGTCTTGGAGATCTAAAGAAAACTTAAAATAAACTTTAGAACATCTTATGGCATAAAGAAAATTACTTTTTGGCAGCTTTAGAAAATTTTGTGACGTTGCAATGACGTCACTGCAAGTCACATAAGTCACGTAAAACCTATGACCAAAATGCCAACACTCTGTGACTTCACGGTGTGATCGGAGAGTGAATTTTGAAAAAAAAAAACTCATAAAATATAGATTTGAATTATGTCATGTACCTAAATCATTAATAAAAATATTGTCACACACTATTTAAATATATTGAGTATTTCCATCTGTCTACATATATGAGGCAGATAATTTTTTACAATTTTCATTACCATTTTCATGAAATTTAACAAAATATACTATATAATACACAGGTAAAAATCCTTAAATAGAAATTTGGTTACTTATCGAGTTATAAGCAATTCGTGTCACGTGACGACCAGTTTTTCTTCTGTCTTTCACTGTCACGTCGGATATGCAAATCAAAACGCCGACTTCGACATTCTTTTCTGAAAGATCTTCTGCTTTTAACAAAAAATGGAAAAGGTTTTTCAATAACATAGTTTCTGAATAAAACCACGAGCCAATTTTGTGTATTTCCGAGCAAAAAGAATTAAAAACATGTTGTAAAGTATATGTCATTCCTATAGCAATTTATCCAAAACTGGCCAGTGCTTAGTAAGATGTCACCTCTATTAAATATATTGCTCTTTTCGATAGAGTGTAAAAAATGAAAAATTTGTACTTAGGAAATTTGATTGCAATTTAAATTTATATCGAAATTACTTTATAAAGCCTATTAAATCAATTTTTATTTAAAATTTATCTTTACTTTTGACGTCTAAAGCAAATGCAATGGATTAAAAAATATATAAAAATGTAATTTTTCACAGCTTATTTCTAAGAATACAAAACTCTCTCATATAAAAAAAGAATATTATAGCATCGTTAGAAGTTCATTTTTCAGCCATATAAATTATAAAGCTTTTGAAATGTCTTTATTTAAGTTATTTTTTTCCTATATCATTTGCGGTAAAGTTGGAAACATCTGCTAGTTGTTATTTTGTTGTGTTTAAACAATACTGCGCGCGCATATTGAAGGCAGATGATTTTTTCTCATTCGAAGTTCGGATTAGCGTGTGTTGCGTTCTTTTAAGTTTGTAGATTTATACTGTGTAAGTAAATTAACGTTTTAAAGTGAACAATTTCCATTTTAAAGTAAACCATCCATTTTAACATCTCCCTGTGTCTAGCCAGTGCGTTCATAAGGCCTGGGTGATATTTGATTTCTCAGATCTATGAACACACCTCTTCTGCTGGAATAAATTGAAAATTATTGTAGTGGATTTACAGTCTAATTTTTCAATGAAAGGGAAGCAGATAAGGAGCATTCAATCGTAACACCTCTACCTATAGATCAGCAGGTAACTTTTAATGTCTTAGCAGTTTTGTTAATAGTGCATGTTTAGTACTAGTACATTTAATAGTGCATTATTTAAAAGTTAAGATGTTTAAATTTTCTTTTAAAAAATCACTTGTATTAAATTTTATCTTTAATGTTTTAAATTTTTTAAATAGACTGTTTGGAAAAAAGCTTAAAGTATTTACTAACTAAAGTGTTATTTAAAATGAGGAATTTATTTAATATTTTGCGTTTCTTAGTTCAATTTTCATAGCTATTCATTATAATTAAAAACATTGCAATTTTTAAAACTATTAATATTTGATTTGCAATTTGATAATTTCGTTGCTAGTGTACATTTCCAGAAATAATTTTCCGGTATATTTGAAAAAAAAATGTGACAATTTAATGCATTGAATAATTTATTTGTCGAGATATGTCAATGTTAGGTGCACAAAAATAATAAATATTGATGAAACAATAAAATAACTGTTTAGTTAAGGTAATTTTTCCAGTTGTTTTATCGAATATTTTTACTGTAAAAATTGATATTTAATTTCTGCATTTAGTATTCTATCAAAAACTATAAATAAAATAATTTGTAAATAAAAAAATATATAATTTTTTTTTGGCATTTATGATCTTAAGTTCTATATTTCATTTACAACGAAAACTGTTTTACTGCTTGATACAATGTTTA
Source organism: Maratus michaelseni (assembly GCA_963931845.1). Taxonomy (NCBI): domain Eukaryota; kingdom Metazoa; phylum Arthropoda; class Arachnida; order Araneae; family Salticidae; genus Maratus; species Maratus michaelseni. The sequence goes on from OZ007591.1 coordinate 242,956,818, forward strand.
TTATTTAATAATATCGCACAATAGGTATATCTATTATTTAAATTGATTCCTAATATAAATTTTTCAGAATGCTTATTTTAAAATGTATACTTATATTTTCTTTAAAGTTGTTCTCAAATCCAAAATAGCTAATTTCTGACATATTTCTGAATTCATTTTTATTCGGAAATACATGAAATTGGCAGGTGTTCTTATTCAGAATAGGGTAGATGTGCCAGTAATGGACCGCCTTCCAGTAATGGGACACCTTCAATGTTTTTGGTTTATAAAAAAATAACCAATAAAAATTCAGCTTTTTTTATTTCATTAATATGCTATCTTTAAATTCTAGTTTTAAATACAATCATAATATCAATTATCTATTACTTTTTGTGAGGTGTCCATTACTGGAATTTAGGGTGTTTTGATTTATATCTGTTATTTACAATTAAATTTCGATTCACATTGGGAAATGTGACTATGAGCATGGTTAAATATTGTTGGTAGAGTAATATAATATTAAAAAATGTTGAATATAACAATTATAACTATTAATTAAAAAATAATTTTTAAAGAAATTCCTTAAGGGTGTCCATCACTGGCACATCTGTTCTATATATAATCGAATGGCGTTATCCATTTTTTGGTAACGGCAGATGATGTTTCAGAAAACACTATCAAAGTCGGTGTTTTGAACCAAATTTCCGACGCGCAGCGTCAGAAACGGGTAACACATGACCGAAATTGATCTTAAGTATTATTACATTTCTCTAAAAATGGAAAACGCTATTCATTCCAAATAGCTTTAATAATCATGCATGCAAGTGCCATGCGTTTAAAAGTTTATTCATAAATGTGTCAGAAAGTTTCGTGACACTGAGCGAGGGGAAATATGACAAAGTATACACATTTAAAAACTTCAATACTTAACAGCAAAATAGCATAGTGTTAATTATTGTCAATATTTTTGGTGGTTACATAAAACAAATGGAAGTAGAAGTTAATTTAAAAAGTTATTATTTGCCCAATATAATTTCATATTATTGAAATATTTTCTTTTATTATAATTTTTAATGGATTCATTTATTATTTTTATATTAGTATGCGCTTTTTACATTTATAATTTTTTTTCTTAACGGCTAAATTAGCCGGTTTCCCAATCAGATGCAAAGTTTTAATTTGAATACGAGTTGCATCAATAAAAATGATTGCCGATCCAATCCTTATTGTCGATCTTATCTGTATTTGGTGAAATCTTGTTATCCGAATCTATGCGAAATCATTTATCAGGTTCGGTCGGGTTGTAGGCCTACAGATTTTTTGTTGTTGTTGTTGTTGGGTTAGGGTAAGAATACAAGTTGAATCGAAATATAGTTTCAGTCAACCATCATTCATGTTCAAGTAGACATTCCATCATGTTCAAGAAGTATGTAACCGGATTCGTGTATGACTCTAGATCCGAGCTGACATCAGAAATTGTATCGTAACGTAACACAATTTCTGATAAAATCTGGTTACTCGGTCGTATGCAAGATTCTATTCCAAACAAGACTTACAGTAAAAACATTATACCCGACTCGGGTCAGATCGGGTTCACGAAAATCAGGTCACACGACAACTAATCCAAATCTATTCTGTAGCCAAACAAATCCAAAAAGACTGATCCTAAGTTTCTGGATTGGATTCGGGTAAAATCTGGTCACCCGACCCGGTGCAGTGTCGTCACAAACGTCACACACTTGAACCATAAAAACAATTTTGATCCGAACAATCCGTATAGGATTCGGGTAAAATCTGGTAACCTATCCGATGCAGATTCGTCACATTTTTCACATTAAAGTCCGACAGTGACTTCACAAAGTAGTCACATTGTGAGGTCACAGAAAGCCTTGAAAACAGCCATAACGACCTCGCATTTAGGTCAAAGTCACAGTGTGACTTCACAGTGACGTCGCCGTGACGTCACCATGCCTTACGGGTAGTAATGCAATTAGTTTTCTATAAGTTACGAAGTTTAAATTTATATGGTCCCTGGTACCTATGAGTTATAATTAGAAACATTTTCTCCATATTCTGATCAGCACAAAAGTAAAAATTCTATTCTCCTACGATCAAATATACCCGAGTACATTGATACCGAGTACAAAATACTTTTAATTTATGAAATTTCAGATATTTATGGCACTAAAAACGCGTTTTCCTATTTTTAGTGTCGGGAAGCTCTGAAAATTCATAAAATTCAAACTAGCATAACTCGACGAGTTTTGAATGTAGAAGAATGGAATTTTTACTGTTTTACCATTCAGAGCACAGAGAAAGAGCTTCTATATATAACTTAAAGGACACCCGGAGTGTTTAAATTTTGAAATTTGTAACTAGGGTGAAACCCCCAGTAACTGACACTTTAAGAATTTTTTCTTGTTAAAATCACTATTACAAAGTTTTAAATATATTTTATATATCAGATTTTATCTTTGTTTTTGAAAGTATAGTAAAGATGCATTAAAAAATTATTCCTGACAAAATTTTGAAAAGTTATTTTTTTTTTATTATTACGAAAATTTAATTTTTGTCATAAATATAGTCAATATCTCCAGTAACTGACATCATCCCGTTTTTGAAAAACCAATAGCTGAAAAATAAGTTATAACAGTTAAGACAAATAAGTTACCACTAGATAACATTAGGGGAGACTTGGGAGAGTTGATCCCTAGGGAGACTTGATCCCTAGGTCTAAAACCAGGGAAAACTGCAATTAAGTCTCTGAAACCGGCAACACTAATAAAGTGATTCCTTATCAACAGATCTGACAAAAGAATTTCATTCACCCATTTTTATTTTTGTTGTAAGAAAGAAATATCTGATTTCTTACAATCAAACTTCTTTTTCAGTAGGTACTTTATGTTTCTTATTTTTTGCTAAATATAACTAAATTACTTAAGTTGATTGATATAATTTACTAACATTCCTTACTGCTCAAATGTCATTATTTAAATCCAATACAGTTTCTTTACTTTTGATTTAATAATTATTTTTTCAACAGATGCACATTAGGGACACATGATCCCCATTGTATGGGGAGACTTGATCCTGGGGATCAAGTGTCCCTAAAGTTAATCTAAATTAATGTTAAATTTTATTAACCCCTAGTCCTAATTGTGACTTTCAAGTCGCATTTAGACAATATCAATATTGGTTAGACTATGGTTATCGTGGATTTAAAATCAGTGTCATATATCCCTTAAACAGGAATATTTTTTCTAAAGATGATTTTTTATCATATTTCGTCACAGATCAACCATTAACCCCAACAAGCAGTAATACAATTACAGTTAAAACAAACACAGTGACCCCAGGAGACATATAAGCCTTCCCTAAAGTTTAATTACCCAAAACGGGAAAATAAAAGTTCATCAAAAATTTTGACAAGCACACCAACTAAAAGACAGATTGAAGAAGAAATACAAGATCACCAGCTGAATAAAAAACATAAATCAAGAAAACTCATTTCATCTCAAGAAAGAAAAGTAAAAACACTAAAAATGAAAGCCCCGAAACTTCAGAAAGTGAGAGCAGTTGTAGTGTTCATGATTCAACCAAACCAGATTCACTTGATGAACATTCTGATTAAATCATCGAACATCCACAAAATTTGTTAATTGATGAAAGTGACTTTGTCATTGTGCGATTTCTAGGAAAGAAGAAAATTAGTCATTTCGAAAAATTGTAAAGAAGATTTCATCATCTGAATGCAAAATCAATTTTCTAAGAAAAAGAGGACTTAATTCTGACCAACTTATTTATCCAGTAAATGTTAACATTAGTGTTGTGAGCAATGACGAACATTGTCAAAAAGGTATCTAAACCAGCCATGCTTGGTGGAACTCTTCAAACTGCAACAATTTTAACATTTACGTTTGACTTTTAAAGCTTTGAAAGTGTTTTTTGATCATTAATTTTAGCAATAATAATCATTCGTATGGAAAACAGTGATTTTTACCAAATGTAGAGTTTGTTTCGTGTTTTTCTCCTTTTTTTACATGTTAGTTAACAATAAATTTGATTTCTACAACTTAATTTGAATCATTTCAATGCATCTGTTTTAAGGACCAAGTCTCCCTTGGAAAGGGATCAAGTCTCTCTGTAATTGGGAAGACTTGATCCTTTTTTCTTTTTTGGAAAATAATTTATATTTATTTTAAAAATGGTTTTTCAAAAAAAAAATTGTACAGCATTAAAGACACATGAACCTTTAACAATAACTGGAAACATTTTTAAGAAATTTTGTTTTTTTCCAAATTGAAAATTAAAAACTGAAAAAGGGATCAAGTCTCCCAAGTCATACTTTGTAGACATTTACAAGAAATGTTTATTTGAGTTAGATTTCTGCTGAAGTGTCAATTACTGGTTAGGTGTCAATAACTGGGGGTTTCACCCTACTTGAAAATTAATAATAGACTATTTCAACAACCTAATCTTAAATACTACCTTATTTTGAACATGTTTGTAATTTTCATTGCCTACGTATCTACAACAGGTAAAAAAATTAAAGCGCGTTTCAAACATTTCGAGACAGTCTATAAAAATTGAGGTATACAAAGTAATCAATTTAGTGAATTACTGAGTAATGTAGCATTATTTTTATTAATGTGTTGTATATGCAAACAAATATAAATATTCAATTAAATCAATATATATTAAATTGTAATAAAGGCCTTTTTTTTTACTCTTTTTTCAAACACTGGAACATTTGTAAGAAGAAAATGCAAATTAAATCCAAATGTTTAAAATTATTTCACTTATCATGTTCACTATTTATATGTGTATAAATACTACTATTTCTACGAAGTGAAAATTCCTAAATTCCTATGATAGTGTTTGAGGAGGTAGCGTGTTTTTCTGATAAAACGTGCGTGAAATGTTAAGGTTAGTTCAGCAAAATTACATAATGTAATATACAAGTTAAAAAAGCGTTGTTTCGTTCATACAGATTCATTATTCATTTAAAGGGTAACGTTTGAGAAAACTTTTTTAACATTTAATATTTAATATTTTATAGTTTAAATACGTTTTAATCCTCAAATCCCTACTTTAAATTTTTAAAAATTATAAATACAGCTGTCAAAAATGAAATTCTATTGAAATTTCAAACGTATTTATTAGCTCTAAACTACAATAAATGTTTCAATTGTCTTCTCCAACCTCTAGACATGCATATTCATGCCTTAACTTTTTTCTTAGAAGACCCGCTTCAGCATGTCAGGTTATTCTATCATAATTACGAAACTCGTGTGTTATTCGGTTATTTGTTGAGTCAGATAGGCCACACTGTTCCCTAGTCATCTCACTTATTTAAAGGATTTTGAACCTAGTTTTAGTAACTTTTAATAGAATATATTTTATCCTTCAATACATAATATGCCTTTATACTCCAAGATAAGCTTGCGCTTTTTCTGTACATTTTTAAAGGAAAATTAATAAAATGTTTAAGTATATTTTATGAAGTATATAACATCATAAATTGTGTTTACATTTTCAGATATCATCAAAGTGTTTACCATTATTTGAAAGTGGGTTTTTAAGACTCTTAGGGAAGACTTCAGTCGCCAAATGAATTAAGACGACAACTGTCAGCAGATTTATTTTTTTTATGCTGAATGAATAAAACATGCGTAAGATTCTAACTCTAAATAACTTTCTGTCAGAGTAAATGCTTTCGACGAGTTTGTGTAGAATGCATCGGAAAGTTTCTATAACCTGAAAAAACTCGCGAGCGGAAAGAGCTACAGCTATGCAAGTGCATTAACAGTTTAGTAAAGTGACCTTCGTCCTGGATATTAAACCTTTACCTTTCATGACTTTCAATAGAGTTATTTTTACATGTAGACATCATTACATACTGCATTGAAGTCGCTCTACACTTTTATGTATCCGACTTTTCGTCACTTTCTCTCATCGTCTTTAAGATAGGGTCGATAACTTACAAATTTCGTCAATAAGGCTGCTTCTTTCGGTTGCTTTATATTTGGCGAAGTCACTTTACAATACCATTATTGCACTTTCATAGCTGAAGCTTTCTTTGTTCTCAAGTTACTTTACAATAAAAGTATTTTCGTATGTACTCAGTATATTTTTTGATGCATTAGGCATATAAGCATTTGTATTTTGCTTGTCTTGTGATGAGTACATATTTGGAAAGAGTGAAGATATAGATTTAGAGTTTTAAGTATTATTTAGAGAATATAATTATAATTAAATTAAATAATAATTTCTTGTATTTTTAATTTTAAAATTAATTAATTAAAAATTTAATAAATTTTATTTTTTTTACTACAAAGATATATATAATACAGTTGAGGCTCAAGAATCATGTGAAAAACAACAGTTAAATTCGAACAGTTACGGTTACAGTGACAAAATTTCGAAAATTTCAAATGGCGACACCTACTTTTTTTTATTTGGAATGTGATCTTCATAGTGAAAAACCATCAAAAGCGTTGGAACGGTACCTGTATCACGCAAATTGCCGGCGCTAGACAGACTAAGAAGAATAGTGAAAACAACCAATAAGGACAGAGAAGCAACAGAAAACAAAACATTTTATTGTGTTTCATACATTTTCCATTTCACACACGACAACACTTTACATGCGGCAGATGGTGGATACTACTGAACAATAAAATGTTTTACTTTCTGTTGCTTCTCTGTCCTTTATTGGTTGTTTTCACTTTTCTTCTTAGTCTGTCTGGCGCCGGCGATGTTCGGGCTACAGGTACCGTTCCAACTCTTTTGATGTTTTTTCACTATGAAGATCACATTCCAATAAAAAAAATAGGTGTTGCCATTTGAAATTTTCGAAATTTTGTCACTGTAACCGTAACTGTTAGAATTTAACTGTTGTTTTTCACATGATTCTTGAGCGCATACCTCAAAATACTTTAAACCAAAATTTCATTCAGTTTCTGTGAACGATATGACAGTTAGGGGCTCATATATCGGGATAGTTTTTTTATAATCCCCCTGTATATATATATTATTGTATATATATATATATATATATATATATATATATATATTATGGTTCCTTTAATCATTTTAGCACACTTCCCATGAAACAAAAACATAACTTATTAAGATATGTAACACATTTAAATTTACCCCTTTAAACTAATTTACTTTATAAATATAATTATTTAAACTTATATTCAAACACAATTATTTCATACATATAAATATTTCTAAAATTTCTAAAACAGCACCACGATACTAGCAAAATAACTACTCGAAGAAATCAGGAGTTATTATTGCGGTTAACTGTGAATTCCTTAAAAAAAATTGACAATTTTCAGATAAATTTTAACTCGTAAAAAGTTACTTTATGCCAAGAAAATCCTACCCTGACTTATTATTTAAAAATACAACTTACAAAGATATATATTTATGTAAAAAATAATTTAAAATTACCCTTTAAACTAATTTGGTTTATAAATATAACTCGAATTAACATGCAAAGACAATTATCTTTTACATGTAAATATTTCCGAAATTTCTAAAGCAGCATCACGAAGCAAAATAACTACTAGCAAAATAACTAGCAAAATAACTACTTTAAGAAATATTGATTAATTATTGTTGTTAACTGTAAACGCGATAAAGAAGATGAATCATTTTCAAATCTATTTTAATTCGAGAAAATTTATTTTACGTTAAGAAAATTCCATGTGATTTATTACTACTTAGAATTATGACTTACTGACTGAGTACATAATAAATTATTTAAAATTATCTTCTTCAACTAATTTACTTTATAGTATGATTTAAACTGACACGCAACGACAAATATCTCATAAATATAAATATTTCTTAAATGTGTAAAATACCACCACGATAGTAGCAAAGTAACAATTCGGAGAAATCTTGATTCATTATTATTGTAATTAACTACTTCTCTCCGACATACAATAACTCTACAGAGCATGTATCCATTAGTGCATTGTTTCCAAAACTCTCGCATACCAGTACTGGTACGAGAGGCTTCAGATACTGGTTCGTGAACCTTCTGTTTGGAATGAAGTGCAGTTAAGAGCTTTTGGGGTTTCCACACAATGACCTTTCTCAGTCGATAAGAAATCAAAATCGTTGACAATAGAAAGAAAAATCATGTGCCAATCATAGATTATGAAACATTTCCCAACACATTCAGAATATTATTTAAAAAAAAATTCACCGTTAAAAAAAGTGTAGAAGATAGGTAACTAAACATTTTAGAAGATAAATAATACATTTAAAACCAAATTTCAGCAATTTCCGTCTATAGTCAGAAAAGTAATAGAATATTTTTCTGGAACCCTATGTGTGATCTATACTGCTGTATATATACTACATAGTAAGTTAAACTTTAAAACTGTTAGAAAATAAATATCCTAGTTGACATTTCACTTTTAACGATCTCCGCCAATAGATGGTGATGCACTAGAATTATTTTTTTACAGTTCTGTTTAATATCTAAAGACTTTTGCGCACATCACATATTAAGATAAATTTTAATTCAGTTAAAAAACGCTTAATACAACTAAAAAAGCAGTTCCAGAAATTGCCATCCACAGATGGCAATGCATCCAATTTTTTGCGTAGACCATTATATGAATTTATCTATATATTCTAAAAACATTTTCTAAAATAGAATGTTTTTAGAAAACTGTATTTAGTATTTTAAACTGTATTTAGTATACAACAGTCTTAGTATACTAAATACAGTTTAGCAAGAAAATGCGTAACACAATTAAAAATCTTCTTAAACAATTCACAGCCATGTACAATAATACTTACGAAATCTTTTGTGCAGCGTACGTAATATGGTATAATTTAGTTACGTTTATTACCTACAGTTATATCTAACTAAACGTAATATGTATCTAACTGAATTTAATATCTATTTAAACTTAAAAATGCACACCAGAACTGTAAGAACAATCGCTCATAGACAGTACTTTAACCGAATTATTTTGTGTGTCCCTATAAATGAACGATAAATGCTATGTACACCATATTTTACAGTAAACATCTTGTATTGCACTTCAATATTATTTATAAATTTTATTATCTTTGAAATAGTGTAACATCATCAAGCAGGGCGGTCGCTCTGCCAAGCCAAGCTATAAAAAAAACTCCAAACAAAAACGCCAAGAAATGGATTACAAACCGCTACTGCTTGCTTATAAGAAGAAACTTCGCAATGTTAAATCGACCCAACATGCCAGATTAAAATATCAGATATCAAATGAACCAAGCGTCACAGGAAAAAAACGAAAACTAAAAGAATCTAATGAAGAAATTCTTCAATTTGAGATCAAAATCATCTTCATAAGTGATTTATAAACAGAGATATAGATTTTTTTTAAAAACGTCGAGTTACTTAAAATAATCACTTTTTTCTTCATGCATAATTTGAAAAAAATTGAATTTTCAGAAACACGTTAGGATGTATTTAGTACAGGAGAAAACGATTTCTATTAACATATACGTAGCACTCGACTTATATATATGATAACTTCTTTAATGGAAAAAAGTTAAATAAGTACTATAATAAAAGCTTGGAAATTTGATATCACACCATTTTTTAGCCACAACTTTCGTTTCTTTTTTTTTTTTTTTTTTTTTTTTCAAGCTTGGTTGTTTTTTTACTTTTGAAAAGTTATTTTTTGTAGATTTTAACTACACTGCGAATGATTTTATTACAGTAGACCATTATGTAACGGAATTCTTTTGTGCGATCATGTAAATGAATGATAAATGATTTGTACTCCATACTCGTCAAAAAGCTTAGTTTGGTGCACCTCAGAAATTCATATCAATTTCATTATGTTTGAAAAACGCTAACTTCTTGAAAAATCACTGCAAACGCTTTTCCCTTCATAGACCATAATGTAACAGAATTCCATTGCGTATCCCTGTAAACAAATCATAAATACTACACACTTCATTTTTATAAGCGAACATTCCATAAGAACCTCAATAACATATAAAAATTGTATGTCAATCCGTGTATATTTACGATATTTAGAACAATGACAGATGGTGAGAGGGGTAGACGGCAGACAAAGCGAAGTCATAAGCAATTTTCAAATATGCTGGAAAGTGTTATAAAACAACTTTTATTCTGATTTTTTTACAGTATAAAAACATATTAACAAATTCATAATCATCATTTATAATTTTGTTTTCTATATAATTTTGTCGGCAAAAGTGAAATAGTAAACATAAATCCTGAATTGACGAGTGGTTCTGACTAAAAAAATTAATATTGCGAATGTCCGTAGAAAATTTGAAGGAATATTTTCCCGAAACTTTAACAACAGAAACATTTATATGAAATCCATTTTTTCATTGAAGTTACTCTGTTGCCGTCACTGACGAGAGGGAAAAAAGAACTTATTATGCTATCTTGTGATAGAATTCTTGAGAACATTCATAAAAGTACGAATGTAGGATGTTTTGTTTTTTGATGCGAGGAAAATAGCCCTATATTTCTGTAAAAGCTGTAAATTTTTTTCTATTTTTTAGCGCAACTTAAAGAATGTACTTTCTTTCCTTCATTGTATGAAAACAAAATTCAGGAAAAGATTAAACAGTGAATAACATATGGCTACAATTAATAAAATATTTTTAACTACTCTTCGCATCAGCCATACAAATCAAGTTAATGTATGCAAATTATATATACAAGTCAGCCAATAACATATGTAATCTTATGCCAATAAATCATAAGTTGTTGCAGCATCCTGTCCAAATTATTTCAGGATAATTTACATATTACTTATGTATAGTTTTGAAGGTGCTCCATATCTGACTGTAAATAAATTATGATAATTAAAGTACCACTTTAATAATTTAATCATGCAATTTAAAGTATTAACATTCAAGGATGGATTTATTAATTTCGGTTTCCGTTTCATGCATGCTTTTTGCGGCCCCTTAGAACACTTTACGTACATAATAATTCTTTTATTATGCCTATTTTAGAGTTCTTCGGATCCAGGGCACGTACGCCGAATGCCCTGCTGTAAACCAATATCTGCTAGCATTACCTTCGTTACTTGGTGGTACGGCAAAAGTATTAACTTCTATTTAGTGTTATGCATGTCAGAAATTTTGGGAACCCCTGTACTAGTTGATACACTAGGGTCAAAAACGTTTACCGTAAACTCGTTAAAGAGGATTGATAATTTTTAAATCGATTTTAACTCAGGAAATGTCACTTCATTGTATGAAATTCTCATCTTGAATCTCAATAACCAAAAGAAACAAAATCTAACTTTAAGAAAAGGATACGCTCTTGAATAGTAATAACTTACATTGCAATTTTTACATTTTGAAAATGGATTCTTTTCGATATTAAGTAGGCTAATTAGAACCTTAACCAGACTCAGTTAACGGCAAATAAATTTTATATGTAATAGAAATAGAAATTATATTTCATTCAAATAGTTATCTAAATACTAACTCCTTTAAAACTGATTAGATTTCAGTATATAGGAATATTAAATGTATACGTAGAAAAAAGGAATGATCATAGCTGTAAATATCTTGCTTCTTATAGTATAAGTTACATACACAATATAATGGGAAAATATTTGCAGCTGTTTACGTAAGTATATTCATGAACTTTTTATTATTACCCCAGCAAACACAGAATTGTCAGAAATGTCACGAATTGGTATAAGTAATATCATTATTGTCAGATACATCGATTTTCATGTAACATTCCGATAAATGTTTCATGGCAAATTAAAGTTTTATCAAATAAGTGGTGTCTGTACTGTAAAAAAATGGCGATAATCTTACGCGCCACAAAATCCGTGTCAATTACTAGGTATCCAATAGCTAGACTACAAAGGATAGCGTTGCGTCGCGCCACTAGTTTATCGAAAAGCAAAATCCATTTGACGCCATGGATATGATAATTTTTTAACGCCCACCGATTAATCATCCATATACTATCATTGTTGTCGTCTAGGCATTTATCTAAACCGTAGTGGCAACACACTCGACCTTCACTTCTGTCTTCAATGGCCGCGCGCGTTAGTTTGTTTGTGTACATCAAGATGGTCTGCAGAATATCCCAGTTTAAGTAAGTTTTTTCTCTAATCTTTTAGCTGTTTAGCTTTGAAATTTTGTATCTTTCCTTTTTTATAATGATTTAAGTCATCTTATTGAAGTAAATCTTTTGCGAACGTATAAAAACATGTAATTAGGGTTACGTACTTGTTTAGCTTGAATTACATATTGAAATGATAAGTGATGCATGCTTTTTTAATATCTGCTTTCAAATCACTTAATTTCTTTCTCTGACTAAGTGAATAAATATCAAAGATTATTTTTTGTTTTCATTAATAGTTATATAGTAAATTTTATTGTTAAAAGTTACTGATACTTGATACTTTAGTGATCGAGTTTTTCCAAATTTCTTGTGCGTTTCGTTTCGTTTGAGATTCAACTACTTCACTGCATCCAGAAATTTTTTGTTGTTGTATTCGTGTGCAAAATTCTTATACATGCACAAGAGTGGAAATTTGTTTTTAGTAGTTTAACAGCCAAAGACCTGTTTTTACTAGTCAGCAAAATGAAATATAGGGTAGTAAAAGTTGGTTTTAAAAAAAATAACCTGAATTTTTTTTTTAAACTTCCCCTTGCATGTTTTTTAATCTATGTTACTGTTGACTCTTTTAATCAAACCAATCTTTGGCAGAAAATTATGTTTCACAGTTTCATGAGTTTTTTTTGTTTTTGTTTTTGAGTGAAAATCTGAATTAACTGCTAAGAGCTTGAATTAATTTATTTATATATTTTTTACTTTCTTGCAAAAAATTGTATGTTTTTGTTTTGATAGTAGTCAGGGCTGGCAAGTTTCTGCCGGGGTTGTTATAACCGGTTAAAATTGGCAAGGCAGAAACTAAGAAAAATATGAAGAATTTTAGCAGCAATGATTCATAATTCACACATGTATTTGATATGTAAACAAATTAAAAATTAACACTAAAGATAACGAGTGTTAATCACAGTAGCAAAATGCTTCAAAATGATCATATAAATATACTTTATTTATATAATACTAATTTTCTTTTACTTGAAAAACAGAAATTTTCATAATGGTAATCTGATGTTATATAAGTTTAACTATTAATATTATTATTTGCAGTTACATTTCTATTTAAAAGTAAAACAAGAAAGAAATTTACAAAAAATTCTATGATATTTTAACAAATCACTGTTCAGAGAATTTTTAAATAAATAATATAATGCAATAACTTAAAGGTTATCAACTATATGGAATATGGTTTATATATATATGGTTAGAACATTTTCAACTAACAGTCTTAAATTTTAAAAAAGATGTCAGATTTGTTCCTTTGAATACTGTATTTAAATGGAATGTTTTTAAATCCACAGAATTACAAGATCCACATATAACTACAGCTTCAAGTTAAAAAATTAGAATAATAGAAAAAAAGGAATTGTGAAGAAAAGTTTTTTTTATGTATCGCTTATACAAAAAGTAATACCTTTACATTTTATAACTTTATGCTGGAAAGAAGCTCAACTTTGTTTTTTGGCGCAATATCTATTGTGCCATAAATGCTTATTTTATGCAACCTTCTGAACAAATCAGGAAAATTCATAAGTATTCTAATTTTTTGAACCACCTATTTTAGTATTCTAATATTTTGAATAATGAAATTTTACAAAAATTAAATATTCACTCAAAATTTAATATTTTACAGTTTTAATTTTCCTTAATAACATGCAAATGCATTAAAACATCCACCGCTGTTTTTTTTTTTTTTTTTCAATTGTACTACAGTGAAATAAAGCTAAATGCTATTCCAAATACAAATGGAATTAATTATTCTAATTTTTTGATTTGGAGCTGTATAACATTTCTATGAGAAAGGTTTTTTACAGTTATTAAATTATGTTAAATTACAGAAAAGTATTTTGAGTAAGTATTGGATATAGTTTTCTATTTTGAATTTTAAACTGAGATTTCAAATGCTCTAATAATTGTTTATATATAAAATTACACGACCATATTATAACAAATTTTATCTGTTACATTACTCATTTTTTCTAATACAAATATGTTTATTTTAAATTAAAACTATCCACAGTATTTTATTTGTTATTTATCCTGAATAAAATATACTTAAGGAATTTAATACAGTAGAACCTCGATTAACCGAGCTTCGATTAATCGAGGTTTCTGTTAACCGAGCCGATAACAAAGTCTGATTTTTTTTTAATTTTTTTTTTTTTTTTTTTTTTTTTTTTGTGAATGAGCCTTGAAAAATACCACACGTTTTAGTTCACTGTCCATGCTGCAGGCTACATAATTATTCTAAAGAGAAGAGAGGATGAATCCCAGCAAAGGGTAAACCCACCGACAGACGGAGAACTATTTGAGATTATTAATCGCATTAAGAGGTGTGAAAAAGTTTTGGAAGAGGACATTTCCGAATAGCTGGACGTTGAAAAGCAACATCCAAGTTTTCAAATCCTTAATGATGAAGAAATTATACAAGCCGTTAATTCCTATTGAACATTAATGATGCTGACAATGAGGACCAGGACTTTGAGGATTCAAGGACTATAAGTCATACTGAAGGTGTTCAAGCACTAACAACTGCCCTAAAATATTTGGAGCAAAGAAGCGATGTTGCACCGATAGACCTTCTGCTGCTCAAAAATTGGCGTGATCGGACAGCCACTGATAGAAAATCTGGACTTAATTTAGAATAGTTAAAAACATTTCAATTTGCTTTTTAAAATTTACTATTTTTAGTTGATTTCCTTTTTAAATTTGTTCAGCTGTGAAACATAACTTTATATATGTTTATTTTTATTATTCGAAAAACGTTTTACTGTATTTTATGCTAAGAGCTGTTAAATTCGCGACCACGATTAGTTTTTATGCACAATTTCTATTAACCGAGATTTCCGATATCCGAGGTACTAGCGGTCTCAATTAGCTCGGATAATCGAGGTTGCACTGTACTACCTAAAAAAGTCCCAGATTTTGACATGAAATGTATTTATGCCAGTTTCTGCCGGTTATAACCATTTTCTGCCACTGGCACGGCAGAATCCACTTTCTGCCGGCAAAAACACAGCCCTGATAGTACAGTGCAATCTCGATTATCCGAGCTAATTGGGACTGCTAGTACCTCGGATATCGGAAATCTCGGTTAATAGAAATTGTGCATAAAAACTCACCCTACTCGCGAATTTAACATCTCTTGGAATAAAAAACAATAGAACGTTTTTTAAATTATAAAAATAAACCTATATAAAGTTATAGTCTTTTTAAAGGCTCATTCACGAAAAAAATAAAAAAATCCCTGACGGCTCGGCCTACAGGCACAGGTAGATTTCGAAAACGCAGACCGTGGGACACCTGTTTGTTGGGAATTGTGGAAGAAATGATATTTTTGTCTTGATGCGGCAATTGGAAGCGCCCACTTCGGAACCTAACTTGTTTGCTGGCGGAGCCGGCATGGATTTTTTTTTTTTTTTTTTTTTTTTTTTGCTATGAGGGTTAGTCCTATAAAAACTTGTCAATATAAAAGTTTTAGATAATATTAAGTAGATTTATAATAAATTTAAGCAGATTTGATATCTTGTGTTGTGAATTGACGAAGTTATGAATTTTTTCTTCTACTCCTCCCCGCACTCCCCCCTTGGGGCTATTCTTAAGGATATCAAAAATCTGCCATACATAAATTTTCGGCCCTTTTCCTAAAAGTAATAATAACTTTAACGGATTTGATACGTATCATAATTAAGAAATTGTTTTTTTTTCTGTTTTCTCAAAAAGCCTCCACCCCCCATTCCTTCCCCCTTAGTTCGATTTTGCACATTAACGAACTTGACCGAGATTTTATGCCCCTTGATTTTATGTATCAGTTTGGAAGAGATTTGTGCAGAATTATTGAAGTTATCGTGTCTATAAAAAAGTGACACACACATATATATATATATTTCTTACGAAATCTACCTAAAAATAAAAAAAATCAGACTTCGTTATTGGCTCGGTTAACAGAAACCTCGATTAATCGAAGCTCGGTTAATCGAGGTTCTACTGTAGTATGAAAATTTCAATTTATATGTTAATGGTCATTTACAACATTGTATTTATTTTTCAGTTTTTTTTACTCAAAAAATTTGTTTAAAAAAATATTTATTATTCCAAAAAATACATTTCCTTGATCAATTTGTACGTTAAAGTTTTTCTATGCTGCCTATCTAGTACCATCCCCCCTCCCCCCCTCCTTTCCAAAAAATAGCCATTTATTTCAGGAACATTTTTCTTTTGAAATAATATAATTTATTTAAAAATATCTGAATAATTACTATCTCAAAAAAAAAAAAAAAAAAAAAAAAAAAAAAAAAAAAATCTGGAACACGAATTAGTCGTTTTTCCTCTCTCTATGCTACTTTACAAATTTCAATACAGCATTCCAAGATAAATAAATGTCCTTTCGTGACAGATATACAAATTTCTCTAATTTTTTTTTGCTGCAATCGATTGACAAATTTAGCGATTTTTCTCATGCAATCAATGGATGAATTTTGCTATTTTTTTTCCATGACTGACGAATTTCAGGATATTTTCCTGTTACCGATTGCTGAATTTTGCAGTTTTTCTTGTGACTGATAAGTAAATTTTCTGGGGGAAGGGGGATTTCTTGCGATCAATAGACAAATTTCTCGATTTTTTATGCATCTTAATTAAAGGTAAAAATATGCAGTCGCCACTCGTCGATTAAACTTTAAAAACTGACGATTAAAAATATGGAAAGAACTGGCCAAATGCAGGATTTCCCGATTACCATTTTTCCCTAAATTTCACGATTTTTCAGCGTCCGTTCGATGAAATTCGTAATTTTTATGTGTCCGTTCGAAGAA
This sequence comes from Maratus michaelseni, assembly GCA_963931845.1. Taxonomy (NCBI): domain Eukaryota; kingdom Metazoa; phylum Arthropoda; class Arachnida; order Araneae; family Salticidae; genus Maratus; species Maratus michaelseni. Next base: position 242,973,759 of record OZ007591.1, read on the forward strand.
ATTCATAGCTTTTACGCGTCCGTTCGAAGAAATTTACGATTTTCCGTGCGTAATCGCCGAAATTCTTGATTTTTATGCGGCAATCGATTCATGATTTTTACACGGCAATCGACAAAGTTCAGGAATTTTACACAGCAATCGACGAAATTCAGGAATTTTACACTCCCGAATGACAAAATTTGATTTTTACATAGCCGATCGACAAAATTCATTGTCTTTCTGCGCCTGATCGACGAAATTCGTTATTTTTATGCACACGATTGACAAAATTAATGATTTTTATGCGGCGATCGATAAAATTCATGATTTTTTACACGCTTGGTCGTTAAATTCATGATTTTTACACACTTGGTCGATAAAATTAATGATTTTTACGCGCCCGATTGACGAAATTCTTAATATTTATCCATTCGATCGACAAAATTCATGGTTTTTATACGTTCGATCGACGACATTCAGGATTTTTACACTCCCGAATGACGAAATTTTATTTTTACGTAGTCGATCGACAAAATTCATTATTTTTCTGCACCCAATCGTTGAAATTAATTATTTTTTACACGCACGATCAATGAAATTCGTGATTTTTAGGCGGCGATCGATGAAATTCATGATTTTTATGCTTTCGATCGACGAAGCTCATGATTTTTACACAAGCAGTCGATAAAATTCGTGATTTTTCCATGCTCAGTCGATGAAATTCGTAATTTTTACGTGCCTGATAGACTAAATTCGTGACTTTTACGCATTTGATCACGCAAAAATCAGCCTACTGGCCAGTGGCTACTAAGCGAAATTCCTTATTTTCACCTTTAAACTTAATGGTGAAACTTAAGGGGCTTTTTCTTGCAATCGTAGATGGATTTCACAATTTCTTTTTCTATAACCAACTGCTGAATTTTGCATTTTTATACGCAACCGACAGATGAAGTTTGTCATATTTTCTCGTGACCGATAGTTGAAGTTTGCGATATTTTCCTGCAACCTTTTGGTGAAATTAATGCCAGCAATTTTTGCAAATTCAAAATAATTTGGCACATTTCCAGCTATATAAAAACGGACAAGGCACATTCACAACTATAAAAAAAAAATCTCTGACGGCTCGGCCCCTACATGCACAGGTAGATTTTAAAGATGCAGACCGTGGGGCATCTGTTTATTAGGAATTGCAGAAGAAATGACCTTTTTACCATGATGCAGCAGTTGGAACTGCCCACTTTGAAATCTACCTGTGTCAAGTAGGCAGAGCTGGCCGATTTTTTTTTTTTTTCCTGTAAAGGTTGGTCTTATAAAAAACTTGTCAATATGAAAGTTTTAGATAATATTAAGAGGATTTATAATAAATTTAAGCGGATTTGATATCTTATGAATTCCCCCCCCCCCCCCGTCCTCTTGAGGCCATTTTTAATGATATCAAAAATCTGTCATACATAAATTTTCGACCCTTTTCCTAGAAGTAATAATAACTTTAAACAGATTCGATATGTTTCATAATTAAAAGTTATGGGGAATTTTCAGTTTTCACAATACCCTCCCCTCCCCCCCACCAATTGTTTATTGGGCATTATGTGGTGATATATCTTTTTTTTTTTCGTGCTAAGCGGTTAATGGGGAAGGATCTTATTTTGATTATGTAACATGATAAATATAAAGTTTTTGTGTAGGTATATATTTTTTTAATTAAAAGTTTTGGTTTTCTGGACTTGTTTTTAATCAGATTTTTAATGCAGTAAAAACATGAAATGCCTCATATATGCTTAAATCAGGGTTGGTAAGTTTTTTTAATGTGGTGGCATAAACTCGTTTTAAATATGGTTAAAATTGTCACTTCAAAAACCTAATTTTAATAAAATATCATTAAAGGAATTATTTAGTAGAATTGGATAGACTTTAATCTATAAATTCTAAATAAAATGCACAAATACATTCTTGAAACCTATTTGTAGAGGATACGGTTGGTTAACTGCAGCATGATAATTGATTTTTTTAATAAAACTTGCCTAATTCTTTTTTGATGAATTATTTTATTGTTGTTATTTGTTAATGCATGTTTTTAATGATAATTCATGCTTTTTAAAGATAAAATTTTACATTCTAAATGATTTTAATAGATTTTGGTATTTTATATAAATGTAAGTTTCTATTTTCGTCAGGGTTCAGGGATGTATATCCAATATTTTTGATATTTTCAGTTAAAACAAATGTAAAATAATTTTTTAACTGTTATTGGCTATGTCGTTCTGTAGATAAAGAATTTTTGCTCTTATAGTGTCTTTTTTAGCTCTCCTCCCTCAAACTTTACCAAGCTGAATTTTTAAATGTAGAATCAATAATTATGTCGGACAATACTTATAAAAGCTGCTGAAAGTTAAACTATGTAATTTAGATAAACTTGCAGCTACATTACAAATAATTTTTTCTGGTTTTCGTTTTGTTCAGCTAAGCAGACCATATTTATGTTGAAATATGACAATAAAAACAAATTATTTTGTTGTATAAAATATAAAATTTTCTTAAACTGATTACTAAATCTTAATAGTTTGTTTTTTGTGAGTGTAAAAAGCAAATTGTGTCTGCTGTTTTCAATTAGTTGATCATAAATTTTGTTAAGAGCCTACACTAGTCACGGGAAGAAACGCTCAAGGTAATGTTAAGTCTATGGGAAGGTTCTAGAGCGATTTCTCGCTCTCATTTTAATATTTTTAAACTATTTTTTTGTTAGGATAGCTGAGATCAATCTCCAAGATTTTACTTTTACGATTTTTGTTGCAGTTTTTTTTATAAGCGAGTATTTTTAATTTTGGAACCGGTTCTGAAAGTAAAAGTAACTTTGTATAAAATAATGGGAACTAAAATCAAAGAAGTAAAAACTAACAACGTTGGAGATTGACCTTGGAGATTAGATATTCTTCAACGAGATACTGCTGCAATTGTTGATGCATGTCATGTTTGGTCAAGTTTTCTTTAAAAAAAGTTCACTTAAGCTGCATATTGAAAATGTGTGTAATAGGAATGGATCAAATCATGAAACCATACCATTTTTGGTTTAATTTTGCATCTTAACCGTAAGGGTGAAGGGTTGACTGATGCACAAATTGATTCAGCTTGCACATAGAATAGATGGATGTTTACCTGTATGCTGGTAACATAAATCACATTTCTTAATAAGGGTGTATAATTTTAAATTCAAAATAAAATTTAATTACAATATTGCAATTTAAACAAACTATTTACACTAGTTTGTATCTGAAATAGCAAAAACTGTTTCTTCTGATCTTTGATAAAAATACATTTGTAACTTTTTTTTTTTCAGATTCTCTTTTACTTCAGCCTATGATAGCAAAGATGCCCATAATGCAACCAGGAAAATGAGTTCCTAACTTCAAATATATTAGACACGAAGTACAATGGGATCGGAAGTTTTGTAAAATGTTCATTCCATGAATACAAGCACGTCATCGAGCTTGTTGCAGGTTTGTCTACCTACCGAGACTTGACATGTCTCCTAATTTTCACACATTTTCCTGCATTCCTGATTTTTGACATATTTCTTCTGATTTTCTTACTCTGTTCTTTTGACTATCAAAAGCTGCCTCAAATAAAAATTAAAATCTTCACTTTTGTTTTGTATGGGATTATGTAGGAAAAAAAAAATTCCTCAGTTCGTAGTTAATCTAAATATGATATGCTTGAATTTTTCTACATTTAAGAAGTAGTATATATTTTTTTCTTGAGTAAAAATGATAGTTAATCTTCTAAGACATCCAAGCACAATTTTAAATTAAACTTCTACTAAACATGCTTGCATTTTTAAAAAATGTTTTTTTACCAAAAAGCTTTCTGAAATAAAATCTGATTTTTGGGTTTCAGAGCGTGTCAAGTCTGCCTACCTAAAACTTCTTGACATAAGTATTAATTTTTAATAAGTTTTGTAGCGAAATCGATGCTTCAAGAGGTGGGCAGGGTGTGTCATTCTGTAAATCTTGTGGCAGTAACTTTTGTTGTTTGGTGCAAAATTTGTTCTGCTGTGTGATTTGCAAATCTTAACAACAAACCTCAGCTACAGTCTATTCTCTATATGGTCAAAAGTCGTATATTTTTATCCCCATTGACACTTGCTGCTAAAATAAAGTACTAATCCACCAAAGGATTTAATTTGGTTTCTGGTAACATTTGTCTATTTACTCATTATGTCTTCATATTTTACCGCCAGGTTTTTTATTTGGAATTGCTTTATCTATAGACAAGGTTTGAAATTCAAATTTTCCTAGGAGGGTAGTCTCCCTCCCAACATTTATAAATGGAGGGGAGTTTAACTGTTTGGAAGGAAGAAAAATAATCTATCCCACTATTTTATATGCTATTTGAAGAATCACATTAATACAGACATGACAAAAAGCTTTTAAAAAATTGAAATCTAGAACTCAGAATAATTATGTACATGTTTATTTATTATACATGATTATTATATATATTATATACGTGTATATATATGTCTATTTATATTTTTAAAAAAGGAAGAAAGTCGAGCTCTATGTATATACACAACAATCTCTATATTTTTCAATGCTCATCAATGTTATGGACCTTTTAACAATTGGGTTGCTAAATGAATTTCTGATTTTATTCGATTTTGTGCACTGGAGATGAGTCTTTCACAAGGTACACTTGTGACAGGCCAGCACAAGAGCAACTTTTATAACTTTGGAAAATATTGGAAACTTATAGTTATGTTCTCTTTAAAAAAAATTTCAGAAACTTTACAAAATCTTATGTGTCTTTATTTTTAACTACTTGCATGAAAAATACATATTCAGGGTGATGACATCAATATCAATTTCTGAATAAAATTGTTTTATTATATCCTTAATGAAATATAGGTAAAACCTGAATCCCTGGTATTTTCTTATGTTCTATATGCATTGAAATTTTAAATAGATCTCCAAAGTTTGAAAGGGAAACAGTCAATTTATTTTTTCTGTTAGATGAGAAATGCTTGTTGACTTTAAAGCTGTTCTCAAATCCAAAAGAACTACTTTCTGACACATTTCTAAATTCATTTTTGTTTGCAAATACATGAAATTGCCAGGTGTTCTTATTCAGAAACTATGTATTCAGAAGTCATTTTCCATTTTTTTTGGTAAAGGCCGAAGATTTTTCAGAAAAAAGTCAATGTCAGCTTTTTGAACCTAATTCTGACGCACAAGACAGGGAAAAAACATATCGTCACGTAACAAGATTTGCGCACAAGTTGATAAGTAATTTATTTATCCAAAAACGCTATTCGATTCCAAATTGCTTTAATAGTCAGGCCTGCCAATTAGGTACCTTTTATGTTTAAAAATGAGTCAGAAAATTTAGCATTGTTGACCAGGGAATATAAGAACTACTTTAAATTGTCAAGTCCTAATTTCTGTGAATTGCAAGGATAAACTAGTTTGTTGTTTTTAAATGTTTCCTTAAAGTTCAGGAAAAAAAAATTACATATACACCACAAGTTCTTTACAGTTCTAATATCTGTATCATTTCTGCTTAGTGCTGTCTAGGCAAATTTGGTTGGGTGCAGAGCACGGTGGACCTTACTGCCCTTTCGGTTCTTTTCCTTTTTCGGTAACAGAAAAGAAAATCGTGAAATACTGTTGGTTGTCGGAATGTCAATAGGTCAAGGAAAAAAATTGCCAAAATTACTTGATCAGTTGTGGGGGGAAAAAAACCCAAAATTCGTTGATTGATTTCATGGAGAAAATTATGTATTTCATCGATCTGTTGCAGGAAAAGTTTTTAACTACCTGCCTCCGTTGCAAGAAAAAAACCCCACCATTCGTTAATCGGTCACGGGGAAAATAACACAAAATTAGTCAATTGGCCACAGGAAAAAAAAAAATCTCGAAATTTGTTGATCTGTTCGGAAGGGGGGGGGGGAATGTGAAATTAACCGGTTTGTCACTGGTAAATATCGCAAAATTTGTCAATTGGTCGTGAAAATTTTAGACTGGTTTTGGGAGGGAGGGAGGGAATAAATCGCGAAAATTTTTAGTCGAACGCAAGGAAAATCGTGTATCATAAGTCGAGCAAAATATCACAAAAATTGCCCATTTATCATGGAAAAAAATCGTAAAATTTGTCAATTGGATGCGTAAAAATATCTCAGTTCGTGAGCTGGTTGTGAAGAAAAATCCCAAAAATTTTCATTCGGATGCAGCGAAAAAAAATGTTAATTTTTTTTCAATCTATCAGTCAGAAAAAATCATGAAATTCACCAATCGGTTGTGGGGGGAAAATCGTGAATTTCTTCAATCTATCTTTGGAAAAAAAATCATAAATGTTGTTGGGCGGTTTCTTGAAAATATCGCAAAATTGTCAATCAGTCGCTCGAGGGGGAAAAAATTACAAATATTTTCAGATGAACACTAAAGAAAAAAATCATTTGTAAATCATGTTGGGAAAAGAAAGCATGCAAATCACTGATCAGTCGAGGAAAATATCACAAAATTTGTCAATCGCTCATGAAAAAATATTGCAAAATTTGTCGAAAGGATGTGGGGAAAAAATTGCGAATTTTGTCAATCTGTCGTGGGAAAATCCTTGCAAAATTTGTTGAACGGGCATGAGAAAATATTCGTCAGTCAGTTGCGGGACTTGATCATCGCTTCAAAAAACAAATTTCTTCGAAAAATGGTAATTCTTTTTTGGGCAATACAATTACATATTAAGAGTGTGCTATTGGAGGGTTAAGAAACAAATCTATCAGTAAATACTGTTTGATATTAATTTATATCCAAATAGAATGGTTGCTGCAAGAATAGTAAATATTTATGCACTGTATGATTATGCATAAATGTTATGTACAGGTTTGTTATAATTAAAGTTACCCTGCTTAGACCTGGTTGACAGATATCGATAAAACTTGGAATATAAGTTATATGGGGGGGGGGGGGGGATTGCAAAATTCACAGGTCTATTACTGAAAAAGATTGCAAAATTTCTCAATTGGTCGTGGGAAGAAAGTCGTGAAATTTTTTGACCGGTTTTCAGTCGAATGCAAGGAAAATCGTGAATTTTGTCTCACTCGCAAGAAGAAAATGTGCAATCAGTTGAGCAAAATATTACAAATTTGCCAATCTATCACATTAAAAAACAAGCCGACTCAGACTCCGGCTTTTTTTTTGTTAGACGGTTTGAAGTGAAATTAAACCAATTCTCAATATACTGCCTGGCATACTTTGTAGATGAAAACTAGAAAATTTTACTAGTTTGGCAATAATTAATCTTTATTTTATTTTATTTTTCTCTTCCATCAAAAAATTTTTCTGCCCTGGGGAACCTTATTACTCTACTTTCCCTTTTTCAAGGCCACGAAATCATTTGAGCATTTCTAGTTGAGCAAGTTTACTGGCAGGTATGCCCAAAAAGCTATTGCATCTGATGATAATTTTGCACTAATTAATGAGTTAACTGTCCTAAGGGATCATCTCATTTCAGCATTTAATTAGCAGAATTACTTTGCTTCTGAAAGTGTTATATATGCTCAGGCCTTGCAGTGCTCCTATATTTCCTATAAATTTGAAAAAGTTCCTATTTTTTCAGCCCTTTACCCTCGCAATTATTTTTTATTTAGTTGTGAGCCGCAAAGTTCTACAATCCAGATGTGATTGCACAAATTTCGTCAATCCTACGAAGAAAAAAAAGTTCATTTGTTAAGTCTGCGGCAATATTGGAAACTTCATCATTTGATTGCGAAAAATAATTGTAAATTTCATCGATCGGTTAAAAATAAATCTGGATTTTCATCAATTTATCTCAGAAGAAAAAATATGGATTTCATCTATCGGTCATTGAAAAAAATTGCCAATTTTGTTAATCGATGGCTGATAAAAATCGTGATCTTAGTCTATGAAGTGGTAAAAAAAAAATAATTTCTCCAGTCAATCGCATTAAAAAATTGTTGATTCTGTCAATCAGTCATTGTAATATATCGGGAAATTTGTCGATCAGTTGATAAAAATCATAAAAATCCTGTAAGTTTTTCAGTCTCACCAATCAATTGCTGAAATGAATCTCAAAATTTGTCGACCATTGGTTAATAAAAAATCTCAAATTTCGACAGTCACTCGCTGTAAAAAAAAAAATTTCAATTTCGTCAGTCAGCCATAACAAAAAATTACCAATTTCGTCAGTCAGTAGTTGTTAAAAATTGTAATTTTCAGCAGTCGCAAGTCACAAATTTCAGCAGTCGCTGTAAAAAAAAAAAAAAATCATTCATTTCGTCATTCAATCGCAGCAAAAAAAAAAAATTGCTGATTTCATTAGTCGGTCATTGAAATGCATCAGAAAATGTGTTGATCGTTCATTATTAAAAATTGCAAATTTTGGCAGTCGTTCACTGTTTAAAAAAAAAAAAAAAAAAATGCATATTTCGCCTATCGTGGAAAAAAAATCTCTTGATTTCATCAGTCTGTCATTGAAATATATTACGAAATTTGGCAGTCACTTGCGACAAAACCAAAGTCTCAGATTTCTTTCTGTAGCTTTCCGAAAAAAAATCTTATTTAAAGCCCTATCTTACCAAAACTAATTTATTTGTCTTGTTAATTTATATGCAAATAATGTACTAATATTGTATTCTTAAATATTTTCTAGCTTCAGTGAGACACAACAAACTGTTTGAAGATGCTGCTGTTAGTGACATTCAAAGCTGGATAGCCAAGTGGCTGCAATATGCAACAGATAGAGAGAGAGTTGGGCTGTCGAAAAAAACAACCTAATGTATCAGAAAATTCTGATTTTAATAAATAAATAACCATGTATTTGTATTGTCTTTCTCTTTTTTTTCTTTTTTCTTTCTTTCTTTTTTTTAGATCTTAATATCAAAAAAGGATTTTTTTAAAGTTTATTATACTTTAGCCAAAAATGTAAAATACTTTATACAATTTATTTCTCATAAATGTTTCTTTTAAGTATATCAACAATTTTAAATTATCTGCATAAACTAAAAAAGAAAAAAGTCAGTTTTTATAAATAGCCTTGATAATAGTTTTTCCTGTTTAATTAAAAATAAATTGTAAGATAGTTTATCAGTGAAGCTAATCTAAAAAATAAAAATGAAAGTTCGAGCAATATTATTGCAGTTTGAAGACAAATTTAAACTTTTAAAGTATTGTTAAGTATGTAAACGATGCCATTTTAGAGAAACAAATTTTATTTTTGGCATAAATATTTTCAAATCTTCAATTGTTACTAATTTGTTCTGTGCATTTTGTTTTGGAGCAGCTTTTAAGTGTTCTTAAGGTTGAATTGTGGAGCAACAGAGATGTTACTGTAGTGATGACTATAGTACATTTTATGATGAATGTGATCAAGTTAATCATGTGGAACATAAGTGAAATATAAATAATTACACAGGCAGGTGTGGGAGAATTATCAGAAGATTTTATCGACAATGATTTACTTCACTAGCCAACAAGATGCAAAATACAGTTGAACATTGTTATGACAAGATGTAAGCAACTGAAAAATAAATAGTTTATTATTTTACAAATAATTTAATATTTCTTTTATAAAATTGAATTGTACACAAGAGGGAAAAGTTTAGTATAGGACATAACTTTAAGTACAATATTTTGGTTTGTAACTTTTATTTTTTTAAACATGTCTTGTTTTTTTTTTTTGTTTTTTTTAATTTTCAAAGACTGCCTAAAATTTCACTCACCCTGTCAGAAAATCCTCCTGCCTGTTGTGATTAAAATGTATTTCTCCACTCTTATAGGGGCATATGTATAATTTATGTAAAAGCGAAGCAAAATCAAATATGTCATCCTGATCATAGTCCAAACTGTTTTAGTTTATGTAAATACGTGAAGATATTTGATACGAAAATAATACATATTAATGAAGGTTATAAAACAGGTGAATTTTTGCATACTAAATATATTTCTGGTAATTACCATCTGATTATTTGGAAAACTTGAAAAAAAAATCAAGTTTTGTATGTTTTTGACCTTGCCATTACCATTGTTATTGAAACAATTTTACTCTTTCAAAAAGTACATTAAAAGTTTCCTACTAAATTTTCTTTTTAACAAAGAGAAAGTTGCATTAACTATCTTGCCAGGAATTTGATCAGATTCCCCCCCCCCCCAATGCTATCCCATTTTTATAAACTTTTATATCTATTTATAGCTTGTAAAGAATTTAATAAAAATTTGAATTTTGTTTCTTCAAGATTAATCGATGATTTAAGCTATTTACAATCACTACATTTGATTACTACTGAGTACTACTTATTACTTGTAAAAAATTTAATAAAAATTCGAATTTTATTTCTTCCAGTTTCATTGATAATTTAAGCTATTTACAATCACTACGTTTGTAAAGGATTGAATTTGGTGGTTCTAGATAGAGAAGATGTTTCAATGGAAATTTCTAGGATGGATTTTTCTAGATATAAATTGGGAAAGTTGAGTCTGCATGGGATAAAATAGAAACACGTGGCATTTAGAAGAAAATTTAATATCATGGAAAATTAAGTGTGTAGTAGTTAACATTCACATTTTGCATAGTGTTCAAATTTGTGCAAGATAAATGTTTAACTATTTTATTGGATTTTAAACCTGTATCATCCCCCCCCCCTTTAAAAATATTTGCTCATATATAACTAGAAGGGATGAATGACAATAATCGAAAAACAGCAGATTAGCAACTGTACACTGTTAAAAATTTTCAGCTTTTACTGCATAGTCACTCCCCTGCTTTTATAGACTGTCTTTATTTTGACCAATGAAAACACTCCGTAATATATAGTAACATAACCATTTTCTCTAAAAGCGGTGGAGTGTGTCTGCAGCAAAAGCTGAAGATTTTTAACAGTGTATGCTATACTAATGGTTATCTTTATAAAAGCTTTATTGCTTGAAAACTACTGAAATATAATAGACATATGAATATACATTTAACAAGTGTTTATTATATTGTTTTTCACCATGAAGCTGTGTTATGAACTGAAAATGAAGTATGTCGTTTGAGATATTTACATTGAACAACATAATTTTTTTTAAATTAAAATTGTCAGAATTTATCAATATTTGTTTAAAATGAAACCCTTTTCAAAATTTATTTCTAGTTTATTGCACTGGATATGATGAACATGGCCGATCAAAAATATGAAACACATGAAACTAAGTGAAGAGATTTATATAAAATATTAAAAAAAAAGATTACTTTCTCTAAGTATATCTGTATTAAGCTAAAAAAAATTGAAGTTAGGTATTACACAATAAAATAAGGTAACTGCAAGGTCTTGGGGGGGGGGGGTGTTCAGTCCTAACATTTCAAAATATGACAACATAAGCTTAATTCATACTATAAAATTAGTTTAGAGAAAATCGTGCAACTATTTAAAATTCTGAAACTTAAATGTGCATATGAATACTTATATAGATATAAAAGATTTTTTCAATTATATAACTCTTTCAAGGGTGATGACTTATGAAGCCACTTAATTTTAATTACAGAATGGTACCAGAATTTCGATTTGATAAAAAAAAAGTTCATGAAGCATGTGAAATTTAGCTTTTTTTTTTTCCAAATTTGTAAATTCCGGTATCATTCATTCATTTTAACATTGTAGCAATCGAAGTGCTTTGCCCCTGAAAGGGTTAAAACAGTTTCGATACTACAAAATGTGTAATTAAATAGATTAAAAGTATTCGCCGACATACATATAAAATGTCATTCGATTGGCACAAGATCTATATTGTCATATGTGCATCAAAAATGCAGTTCAAAATGATTACCATTGGATATCAATAATATCACATTTGTGCCATTATTTTAACATTTTTATGCCTGCAATCTCGGAATTCCTACGTATTTGTATCAATTACGTATCACCTATATCGCCGATTTCCGTTGTGCCATATTTCTGGCGCAATTTCGATAACCCATCAAAGTATCGCCAAAGATATCGAATGAGTGGACAGAATCGATACTTTTTGGTTATGATTCGCTGTTATCGAAATAACACCTCCAGTACTTGACGAAAGATACTATTTTTGTGCCAATCTGTTAGTTCTGTGCTAGCTGGGACTGCACTTCAGATAAAAATATATGCTGTTTCACTACATATTTTTATTGATTATTCTATACATTGTATCACAAAATATCACAAAACAATCACTTACTAAGAAATTCCCAACTTTATTTAAACCTTTTTTGCAAAGACAACTATCGAATACATATAAACATTTCTATTCAACGAAAGCTTTATTAATTACTTTTATTATCCGTAAGCTTGTTTTGGAATACTAATCAATTCGAAAACATTTTCAACATTGGAAAAGTAACTTCATGTTAATAAAATTCTATCTGTAATTTCGAAAACAAAAACAAACAAACGACGTTCGAGGTAATACCAACATTTGAATAATAATACCTGGAATTATTAGTTTATCTTCTTCTCGGTGCATTCTTTCCATGTAAACTAGACATATTCTTCAATCCGATTTACCCAGTGATAAATAATTGACGTATGGAATAGCAACTAGAATTTCATTCGATTTGTTTAGCTTCCTGGATAGTAATTGTTTTAAAATGAATGAGATTTCAGCATCTAGAAGTCTTAAAAAGCATATTTCAAGATTTAAAAAATGTGCTGAAAATCTCTTAAGTGTTTCTTAAAACGTAAGTTCCATGTACAGTATAATTTCAAAATCTTAGCAGTTTTTTGCAAAAACATACAGTCGTACCTGGGTTAGACGCTAACGTTAATATGCAATCCCGCTTAATACGAAAAATTTTCCGTCCCCTCTTCATTCCCCTGAACATCGCCTAAGATAAATGGAAAAATATAACATTTAATACGCGAACGATTATTACGCGATCCCGCTTAAAAACGCGATAAAGTTTCAGTCTCTTCAGGCAAAAAATCTCGCTTTATACGCGAATTCTTAATCAAGATCCGAATTTCTCCTTTACTTCTCCAGTATTGTTCATTTACTATTGTTTTTTTATTCAGATATCTACTACTATTCTCGAATAGTAATATTCGGCTTATTGAATGACAGATTAATTAAGTCAAATATTACTAATCGGAAATAGTGTTTAGCTATTTGAATACAAATATATCGCTAAATTAGCAACACTGGACCTCATCTTTGATCCCTCGTGCTAATATTTTTTGGCATTCGCTTCGTGCATGTTTTTACTGAAGTAGAGAAAGATAGTCAATTTTTTTGTCGCTTTTTGTTATTTATTCTTTCTTTACACGGTGTATGTTGTCATTTTTTATTTTTCTTTCCTCTTGTGTACAGTAGTAAATAAAGCCCCCCTAGTACTGCCCTACCCTGTGTGCGTTGAAATGTTTTTTCTGTTTCAGTTCTATTTTTTTCTTTACTTTCTTCTATTTCCTGTCTTCTCCTGTTTTATTCATGTTGAAAAAATTAGGTTTAGCAGGAAAATTATTTTTGTTGTTTTGTTTTTGGTTGTAACGTACCCGTTATTTATATCTACAAAAACAACTTTTCAAAAGTAAAAAAAGCCAAGCGTTAAAAAAAAAAAAGTTGTGGCTAAAAAATGGTGTGATATCAAATTTCCAAGCTATTATATTAATTATTTAACTTTTTTCCATTAAATAAGTTATCATATATATAAATCGAGTGCCTACGTATATGTTAATAGAAATCGTTTTCTCCTGTACTAAATACATCCTAACGAGTTTCTGAAAATTCAATTTTTTTCAAATTATGCATGATGGGCTTGGCGGCCATCTTTGCATATTATTCACAAAATTCTAACCACCCAAATCCGTAGTTAAAATCCGAAGTTCAAAATTGTTATTTAAGCAAATATTTAAGAGTTTCATTTATAGACTTGTATGCTCTGAAAATTGTGTCTTAAGATAATGATGACTTATCTTAAAGATTCATCTTATGATTTATTTTTTAGAGTAATTATTAATTTCAAACTAGTAAAAATCAATTTATCAAAATATCAGTTTTATCTAATTTATCTGTCCGTAGTTAGAATCTGAAGTTCGAAATTTTTATAAACATATTACATTGCAAACATATTACGCTTTTACTTTAGAAATTTGGATGCTTAGAAATATGCAAAGATGGCCGCCAAGCCCATCATGCATAATTTGAAAAAAATTGAATTTTCAGAAACTCGTTAGGATGTATTTAGTACAGGAGAAAACGATTTCTATTAACATATACGTAGGCACTCGATGTATATATATGATAACTTATTTAATGGAAAAAAGTTAAATAAGTAATATAATAGCTTGGAACTTTGATATCACACCATTTTTTAGCCACAACTTTTTTTTTTACGCTTGACTTTTTTTACTTTTGAAAAGTTGTTTTTGTAGATATCATTTCTTTTTTTTTAAATATATTGAACGTAATTTAAATAATCTAAACATGAGAAATAATTTAAAATTACATTTTACTTTCAGTCATTGTTTAAATGGTTAACTTGAAATACCAGTAGATTTTTCAATTAAATTAATTACACTCTTAAAAACAACATACTAAATGTGGCTTGTTATAAAATTGTTATCCTCCATTAAAAAATATCACTGACTAATCCATTAAATGAATAAAAATGGAATACGTACATAGCGTGTCAGCGCTGCATTTGAAATCAAACGTGATATCACGCTCTTTTATTATTAGCACTAGCTGGCTTCGCCCGCTAGCGGGCCTCTAATTTACACTGGGACCTCAAATCTTGTAAAACCTCGAATAAGATAAACCACGAACCTCCGACCTGGTTCCAGGCTGACTTCGGCATCGTCTAATCCCTTAATTTGCACATCGAATTGTACAAACCTCTAAACAAACGAACTTCCGACACGGGTTCCCGCTGCCTTCGGCACCGTATAGCAGTCGTGCTGCGCACGCTCAAGTTCTATCTTCCACCACCAGGTAGCGCAATCTGTTCTATATGAACCCCGGGCACTGAAATCGTTAAGGCTATAGATGTCGAGTCGAATAAGCTATACCCCGTCGTGATCTAGCCAATAGAACCAGAGATAGGAAAGTGCCCCCTGGTGGTGAAAAAACGAACTAAAATCGGAAAGCTCTATAGATGTCGAGTCGAATGAGCCATACCCCGTCGTGATCCGACCCATAGAAACAGAGATAGGAAAGCGCCCACTGGTGGTGAAAGCTAATCGCGTTTGGGGGGCAAAGTGGGGGAATGAACACCGGAGATGAATAATAAGATTAGGCACTCACAGACTTTTCTAACGATGTATCACATGAGGGATATGTGCAAAATTCAGAAAATACCCCCCCTTCCCTGCATAATTTGGTTAAGCGTTCACAGACTTTTCCAACGATATATCACATGAGAGGTGTCGGCAAAATTTAGAAAAGTGCCCCCTTTGGAGGGGGGGATGAAAGTGGGAGGATGGACCCGAAGATACGTAATATGAATCAGCGGTCACAGGCCTTTCGAACAATATATCACATGAGTAGTGTCGGGGGGCCGCAAAATGTGGGGGTTTCACCTGTGGTGCATAACATGAATAAGTGGCCACAGCCCTTTGTAACGATATGTGACATGACGGATATCGTTAAAATTTAGAAAAGTGTCCCCCCCCCCTTGTGTAGGCAAAACGCGCTCCGCCCCTCCCTATAATTTTTGACGCAGCTTTAGTTTTAAACTTTATGTTATGTGTTATAAAATATCGTAAAATTTCAAACAAAGTTTCAAACTTATTATACTTCCTAATTTTGTTCACGCTCCTCCCCATCCCCTCCCCGAACTGTAACGCGCCATTCTTTTTTATAAATTTTTTATCATGTGTTATTAACTATCTTACAGTTTAAAACAGATCGCATTGGAATTTACTATATTTGCTGAAATTACTATTATATGTAGAATAATATAGAAATAAACCCTCCTTTAGATTGTAATTAAGATATATGAACAATTTTTAGAATTTCTGAAAGCTGATTTTTATTTATTTATTTATTTATTTATTTATCTATTTATTTATTTTTTGTTTATTTATTTATTTATTTATTTTTTGTTTATTTATTTATTTATTTATATTTTTTTTGCATTGCCCTGTGCATGTTTGGAATTTCTTAGCAATTTCTTAGATTTACATTATTTTATTCAATTAAACATTGTACTGTTACAATAAATTTAAATGGAAACTTCACTTCTAAAACAAAAAGAATTTAACAACTGGATTTCATTAATTTATAGAAAAATGACGTGAAAGGTATTCCTGCAAACAAAATGCCTGTCCTTTACCGTGTTTTTTTCTTTTTTAGAAATAAATGAATCACATTTAATTCATTTCAAAAATTTTGTTTACGTTTGGAAAGAAATTTTAAATGCCGATAAATCTTATTGTATACATTTTAGAAGGTACATCTTCTCTCAAAAACTAATTTATTTTTAAAGATCTTTCAAAAACGTAAATTATATATTTAAAATATTTTTTAAAGCATAAACACTACGTCTGATTACTTAATTTTACAGTATTATAAGAACACCCATTTTATCAGACAATTAAATGCACTAAACAAACACGAGTGAAAAATTGACCTGGGCCAGGACTCGAACCTGTGACCTTATGCATACCGTGCCGACGCGCTGCGACTGAGCCACCCAGATCGATACGCTTGACGGGAATTTCTCTTACTTATTCTTGTTGGAAACAGTCATCTGCCACAGTTTGCAGTCATATTTAATTGTTTGATAAAATGTGTGTTCTTATAATTATGAAGTTTTATTTTAAAAAAATATCTTCAGAAGAAAATGGCTGACTTGCAGATGAAATTTGATGTTGTTATAACTTGTAACTGATTTGTGATATTATAATACAGATGGTACATGGTCGTTGGCATGTTTTATCTCTGTTTTGGCATAATTTTTTAATCGCCAAGTTAATTAACAGTTTTTTGCTAATTAAGGATAGAAAATAATATTTTTTTACACTGAATTTTATAAAAGCACATGGATTACGTAATTACTTGTCCAAAAATGCAATCCTTTTTTTATTCTGCCGAATATTAAGGTCTGTAGGTTGTTTAAAAAAAAGTTTGACGAAGAAAAAAGTGATCATTTTAAGTAACTCGACGGTTTTTTTAAAAATCTATATCTCTATTTATAAATCACTTATAAAGATGAGTTTGGTCTTAAATTGAAGAAATTCTTCATTAGATTCTTCTAGTTTTCGTTTTTTTCTGCGACGCTTGGTTTATTTGATATCTGATATTTTAATCTGGCATGTTTTGTCGATTTAACATTGCGAAGTTGATTTCTGTAAGTAAGCAGTAGCGGTCTAGTTCAGTTCTTGGCGTTGTTTGTAAGCGTTGTTTGTGTGGCGTTTTTTTTTAAGCTTGGCTTGGCAGAGCGACCGCCCTGCTTGATTAGAATTCATATCTGTTTCAGTTGTTTTTCTAAGTTGGGCCTAGGAAAACACAATGAATTGAATACAGTTAAATTTTAATCCAAATATTCATAAAATACACTATTTTTGACCATAAACATATAAATGAAAGCTCTAAAGTTCATTTAGACGATTAGATGTGTAAATAAGCTCAGTTCCTACATCATTATACAAATCACGTTTAATACGCGATCCCGCTTAATACGTGGCGTTTTTTCTAGTCCCTTTAAACACGTCTTAACCGGTTTCGACTGTATTTGTTAACCCTCTGACTGTTCAGCAAAAAGGCAAAATTGTAATGTTGTTTTCTCAGTTTTATTATTTTGAATGCTAAAAAAGAGATGATTCTTCTAACATTACGTAAAAAACTTAATGAGGCATATGAAAGTAACCCTTGAGAATATTAATCATAACTCAAAGTGTTAAAATTCCATAATATTCATGGAATTATATTAATTTAAATAATGCTTGTATTGCAGCGAAACCTGGAACTTAGTGAACGTATTAACCTCTCGCTGACAAGCCTGTGTTAATACGTTCACTAAGTTACAGGTTTCGCTGCAATACAAGCATTATTTAAATTAATATAACCCCATGAATAGTATGAAATTTTAATACTTTGAGTTATGGTTAACATTCTCAAGGGTTACTTTCATATGCATTATTAAGTTTTTTACGTAATGTTAGAAGAATCATATTTTTTATAGCATTTAAAATAATAATACAGAGAAAACAACATTACAATTTTGCCCTTTTTCTGGACAGTCAGAGGGTTAAATCAAATACTGTAATTTTAAGCAAAGCATGCTGTCCAAAGTTTTAAACTGCCACTTCTTTCTACCAGAGACACATATAGAGAGACATATCTCCTTACATTCTGTTGAACCTATTATATACTTTAACATTTACATGCATGTCATATGTCAGCCAATTAGACTAACTGATGTAATACATTAGTATTGATGGAAAAGATCGCGATATTGATTACGATTATGGTTGAAATAAGCATTTGCTTTCAATCTTTGTCTCTTCGTTTTATTTCAACTTAATTTAGTTTAGATAAGCTAACAATTTATTTTCTTACTCTGTACAATTTACCACAACGATCATGAAAATTAACTTGATAAGACATTCCTAAATTTAATTTAAACTTATTTTCAAAGGCATATACATATACAGAAACATATAAATATTTTTACTCGACGAACTCTTGATTAATTATTTTTTTAATCGAAAGCTTGAAAGGATAATTGATCATTTCTAAATCTATTTCAGCACAGGAAAAGCCACTTTTTGTTAGATAAATCTCATCTGCTGCCTCAGCAACTAAAAGAAACAAAAGTGAACTTCGAAAAATAATTATTACAAATGGCATGAATTGTGAAATACTCATCTTGAAAATGCATTCTTTTCCATATCAAACCAGACATATTCTTGAACCCAAATGAGTTAATGAGAAATAATTGGCATATGAAATAGTAACAGGAATTATAATCAATTCAAATTGTTTTCATGGGCAGTAACATATTTAATATTAATGAAATTTTTTGATTAATTGTGGATGTTATCTCAAAATTGATTATGAAAGATTGAACATCTCCAAATCGATTTTAATTCAGAAAAAATCACTTCACGTTAATAATATCTTATCTGATAGCTCTACAACAAAAATAAACAAAAACGAATGTGAAGAAAATATAACCTCTCAATTACTAATAACATGAATTTTGAAATACTCATCTTGAAAATGCATTATTTTCCATATTATCACTAAACATATTCATTAACCCCATTCAATTATTCACGAATAATGGGTGTATGAAGTAGTAACTGGAATTCTATTCGATTCCAATTGTTTTTGTGGACAGAAACATGTTTAAAATTAATGAATTTCTCAATTAATTGAGAATGTTATCCCGAAATTCGTTAAGATGTGCGTGTCAGCCTCAAATCGATTTTTAATCAAGAAAAATCTATCCATATTCAGAAAATCTCATCTGAAAGCTCAACAACAAAAAGTTACAAATGCGAGATTTCGAGGCTAAGCTTTTAAAATAACTATAATGCTAATAACTACAATTGCAAATTTCTCATTTTGAAAATGCATTCCTTTCCAGTCAACTAGTTATACTCCTTACCGGATTCCGTTAATATCAAATAATTAGTATATAAAATAGAAATGGAAATGCTATTTGATTAGAATAATTTTAATGGGTATTACTTATTTGAAAACTAATGAGTTTGCGATATATAGATGTATAGATGTGTATGTAAAATAGAAATAAATGATAATAGTTCGGAATTACTTATTATCTTTTAAAATATTCTACGCAATCATACTGATCCTATGAAAATTACTTATTTTATAATTAGTAT
The DNA here is from genome assembly GCA_963931845.1 of Maratus michaelseni. Lineage (NCBI taxonomy): Eukaryota > Metazoa > Arthropoda > Arachnida > Araneae > Salticidae > Maratus > Maratus michaelseni. The sequence continues at coordinate 242,993,548 of OZ007591.1, forward strand.
ATAAGACACAAATAGAAATTTCATTTTATTCGAATAATTTTACAGGGTATTAATTGCTTTAAAACTAATGCGAGTGCAGTATATATGTATATGCATGTGTGTGTAGTGTATATGCATATGTAAAAAAGAAATAAGTAGTTATAGTAAGGAATTTCTTATCATCATTGCAAAACTTTTCTACGCAATGACACTGCACCTATAAGATCATTTTAACCTATTGAAATTTACCCATTTTATAATTACTTTATAAAATAAAAATATGTATTTTTTTTTTTCGCAAAACTTTACTGTATATTAATTGTTTTAAAACTAATTTGATTACAGTATACAGAAACAGTGAAATGCGCATTCACAAAGAAATAATTTATTATAGTTGAGAATTTTTTATTATCTTTGCAAATGTTCTACGAAATAATAAGGAACATATGAAAAATACTCATAAAAAAGCAGAATATATAAATACTTAATAATTCGAAACGTTTTAGCAAAAACACGATGCGGTTCTCTCAGAAATGTACAGAAAGACTTGGTTTATTTTAAAACGGGTATTCAATTCCTAGAATAATTACACTTATGACGTACAAATGACGTTTTAGTTGTGTCAGTAGTTTTTACAGTGGCGGAGAACCATTCGCAATGCAGCTGGTATTACAAATGTTTAATTAAATGAATACCGTTACTGAAAATAGATGTCAGATGTGGCGAGATACATAACAGATCATTCAAAAAGGATTTCTGCTGTAATTCCTGTCATATTATTACTTGAATAGCAACAGGCAACCGTTCGGCACAGTGCTATATTGGCATATATATATATATATATATATATATATATATATATATATATATGTGCGTGTGTATATATATAAATATAATATATTTGTAATAACTATCCTATCTCAAATTTATTCTACGTTTTTCTCACTTAATTTTACTATATTTCGTCTTTAAAAATACTTATTTCGTTTCTCCTTCCAAAAAAAATCTCAATTGGTTTCAACGCGTCATATGTTTATTTTTCTGCTTTTTCCTTTATAAAACTCCTTTTTCGTCGCCCATAATTTTTTTTTTATCTTACAATGCTTTCAATTCGAATGCTCTATTTTGCTCAGATCTTTCTAAAACTTTTCTTCCCGCGTTCTTTTTTTTTGGGAACTGAATCAATCAGTTTTGTCTAATCCGCAGTCATTCAGACAATGGAGACTTTGATTGGATAAGATACATTTGTAGTACACATTTGGGTTTTTCTGCGAAAGAATTTTAAACGAGTTGCACGACTTCCGAACAGAACTTTTTCACTGTTATTGTCTACTAAAAATACCCCCGGTATTAGAAGAGGTGACTTCTGATTTTTTAGAATTTCGCCGTTAACATGTTTTTCATTAAATACCGTATTGTTTTTTTTATTAAATACCGCAGGCTTGATATTTTTGAATTTTTCACCAGTTTGTTTTGATGACTTAATTTCACTTAATCTGATATGTGGAAATGTGAAATATATTCAGTTCATTAAGACTAACAATACCGCAAGAAGAACTCGCCCATCTGTTGTTTTCTTTTATTTATTAAATAAAGACTTGATGCTCCAAGTGACTATTTTCTTAGGAGAAACTCTATTGTTTGTTTCAGCCATTGTTTTTTCTAACAATCTCGTACACGTCCACTGTCTATACGATATACTTTTTGACTTTATGCCCGGAGTTATGTTATAACATCATTGAAATCCTAAGATAATATGTGCTTATACCTTAGAGATTGGATCGCCAAGTATCATTATGATCAGTAGATTTTACTAACACATCGACTGATAAGTTACCGGTCTGGCACATAGATGGCGTTGCATTCGCCAAACCGATGCTTTTTTGTAAATACTAACCTTTAAAAGGTAGCAGAAAAAATGTCCTGACGATTCGCCGTGTGGATAAAACGTTAGAGTGTTTTTAGTTGAACGACTGTGTTGATAAACAAAAAAATGGATAAACAAGAATTTCAAGAATTGTTATTTGAAAGGAAAAAACACCGTTCAAACAAAAGCTTGGTTTGATAAGCATTATCCGGACACTGCACCAGGTAAATCAACCATTATTGACTGGTTTGTTGAATTTAAACGTGGTCGTACGGACATCAGTGATGCATCATGCAAAAAAGGTGGTTATTCCGGAAAACATCAAAAAAGTCCACAAAATCGTTTTGGGTAACCGTAAAGTGAAGTTGCTGGATATAGCTCAGACTCTGAAAATATCCAAGGAACGTGTAGGTTTTATTTTGAATGAACATTTTTCTATGAAAAATCTGTTGTCAAAGTGGGTGCCGCGCGTGTTGACTTTTGGCCAAAAACAACAACGAGTCGATGATTCTCAGCACTGTTTGGAGCTTTTTCGTTATAAAATTAATGTTATTTATTATTAAATTATTATTACTATTTATTTATTAAATTATTATTATTAAATTATTATTACTAAATTATTATTATTATATTATTTATTAAATTATTATTATTTATTATTAAACTGATGTTATTTATTAAAGTTATGCAGTTATAAAGTTATAAAGTTATAAAGTTATGTCAAAAAGTTGAGTTTTCTTTATTAGACCGGGAACTTATCAGCCCATGTGTTAGCTGCATAGCCGCTTCATCTGTTAATAGCTGATCTTGTTGCTCATCTAAACCCTAACCCTCCTCTGCAGCACTGATCTTGAGCATATATATATATATATGTATATATATATTGTTGTTTTAAATGAACGATGTCTTTATGTGTATATATTTGAATACCATATTGTGTTTCTGTCCATACTTTTTTAATTATTGAATTTTCAATACTTCTAGGACTTATGGATCATCATCATTTTAACAAAAATGTACCATTTCGTGAAATCATTCACATTCTTTTATAGTTAATTCAAGGTGTCACGTCACTTGGAAAGTAAACATTTTTACAGCAGGATTAGGAAACATATCTTAAAAAGTTAGGACATAAGTCGATTTTTAAGTGAGAGAGAGAGAGCAAAGGTGAAAGAGAAACAGTCTTAAATTTAAATTTCGGTACTACTCACAAGGGATTAAAAAGTAACCAATCAGAATGCAACAAAGCGCAATCTTTTGAATTTTAAAATCAAAGCTATTTTTTTATATAAATTGTTATATAATCGGTTTTAAAAATACCAGGCAATACAATCCGGGTTAAAGATACTCCTAATACAGTCTCGTGTACAGAACGTCGATGAAAATCGTTTTCATCTGAAAACTCCAATATATATTTTTTTCAATTAGTATAAGGAAAGTAATCCAAAGGTAGCCATAGTTAAGCTTTGAGGATTTTTCATAATTTTCTAGCTGTGTGTGTGTGGCTGAATTTTTGTTTGTAAAATTTTACACTAATCTTTAACACATATCAAGTATACTTTTTTGTAAAATAAAATTTAATTACTTTTATAACACAATTTCAAAATTTTAGCTTGTGAGTCGCGTTTGGCGCATAGCGTTCCAAAGGTGGCCCATGTAGTGAAATCACTTTTAAAATGTAAAAAAATACTCGGCAAACTATTTTGCTTACTACTATGCTTTGGTGATCCTTTCTTTCTTTTGATGTATTTCGAGTTTTTCTTCTTAATCTTATTATCTTAGGACACGAAAAGAACTTGAAGCACTTTTTGTGCACGGTATTTCAGGGATTTTCTTCTGATAGTTACTGACTTCTTTTGAGTAATCTCTGGTGTTAACAATAAATGGTAATACGCTTTTTCGGATATTTATGTAGAACACTTGAAAATCATTCTTACTACACTGATTTTCACATTTGTTTTCTAAGGTGGCCACCTTGGGAACATGCGTATGGTCACCATTTGCAAGACGTAACAGTATTAATCTGACACATTTCTTAGAATTTAAGTAAATGTGGTTAAAGAGAAAAAAATAAGCTTTCAGAAAACATATCATAACTAAAAGTTCTAAGAATTTAAACACGCGTAAAATAAAATATCTTCTTACCTGAAAATTAGAACGACTACTCCTCAAAAGTGAAATCACTTCATACCATGGTGAAGGATCAAGATGATGTCTTTAAATTCAGCCACGTGCACTGCAACTACATGATTGACAATAAAGTAGTACCGTTTTGTAATTGAAAATTAAATTAATTCTAGTTTTGAGAAGTGGTATACCTTACGTAAACTGGCCACCTTTGATTGACTCACCTTATTTTCTTAGATTGCAAACCTACTACACCAAAAAGCATTTTTGTTACTTTTGTATTAGCCGCATGTCACCGGTCAATCGCGAAACATTTCACAATTTAAAACAATCTTTGTGATTCTGATTATTGCAACGTTTAAGCGCTTAATTCGATTACATAGCTCTTAAATTCGGGTTTTATTTACTTATTTATTTGTGAAGTTTTAATTTTGTTCGGGAATTAAACTATTGACTAATTCATGGGAAGAAGCAACTGCTGAATTATTTACCGTATTTTAAGTGCAAATGTGTTACAATTCCCTAATTGCACGCATATTTAAAAATACTTACACTTAAAATATATTTTTAAAACAATGTAAAATGTAGTACATTGAGACAGTTTTCAAACAAATTGCATTTGAAAGTACATTTTTCTTTCTATTTGATGGTACAAAAATACAAATTACGTAAGGTTTAGAAGTTTAAAAAAAAATTGCAATGAAAACGAAATTTGTTAATCAAATCCTTATCTCGTAGTGCATTTTCCCCCTAAATATATAGTAAATTCATTAAATTAGAAATCACAGTTGATTAGCACAGTTGATTAACTTGAAACAGTTACAATTTATCATTTATTGTTCAGAAAAAGTGTCAAATAAAAGGTCAAAATTTTGTTTTTTAGATTAAGTAATGTTTTAATAGAAATAATATTTGTATTTGTTAATTAAGCTGTGTTTCCATAACGTACTTGGTTGTTGAAATAAAAAGTAGAAAAATTAAACAAATTCACGTTCCTTGAATATCTGGAGCATGACTATATAATCCCGAAATGCTGGGATTACATATCAGTCTCGGTATTTCATTTTCAAAAAATGTCCCTCCTGTTTGTTTGCATTCACTTAATCCTGTATAGTTCGTGGGGATAGTAGTTTTCCACCATTGCGTCTTAAACTGATAACAAGTCTTATTGGCTATTTTGTTCATCTGTGTGTATCCCATTATTCTACTCGCTTTTCGATTCTGCTGTGAACCGGTATAACCTAGTTGGTTTATCTGCTGTTCGAGCATGAATAACGCATTTTTCCCTGTCTTTGAAGTAGATCTTTAACTTCTCCCTACATACTACTACAATTTATGTGGGAATATTACGTATAGTATGTCCTTACCTCTGTATAAGATTACCTCTCCTATAATAAACAAGAACGAAAAATTATGCGTCAAGCAAAAATTACGAAACACTTTCCAACACATCCACTAAACTGTAACGAAATTTCACCGTTAAATAAGGTGAAAGAAAATATGTAGCAAATAGTTTAGGAAACATGTAACACATTTAAGAATCCAGTTTCAGCAGTTACCTTCCATAGTCAAAAAAGTAGTCGAATTATATTCTGAAGCTCTGTATATGATCTATAGATTTTGATATGTACTACATAGCATGATAAATTTTAGTTCAGTTAGCAAATTCACATTTAGAAATTTTTGCCAATCGATGGAAATGCACTCCAAATATTCTGTACAGCCCTGCATACTATCTAAAGACTTTTGTACACATAACATATTAAGACAAAATTTAATTCCGGTAAAAAACGTATAAAGCAACTTAAAACTCACTTCCAGCAGTTATCAACCATAAACGATAATGTATCTTGTTATTTGCGTAGCCCTGTATATGAATTTACAAAATATGAATGTATATGAATACCATGAATTTCTATTAGTTTACTAAATATAGTTCAGTAGAAAAATGCGTAACACAATTAAAAATACCCTTAAGAAATTTACGCCCATAGTCAGTAATAGTATGAATTTCTTTCTATAGCCCTGTATATGAACAACAGAATTTATACACACCACGTAGTATGCAAAAATTTAGTTAAACTTAAAAACGCAAACCAAAGTTGAGAACGCACTTATCACACATAGACTGAACTTGTCGCATTAAGACTGTAACCGAACAATTTTGTGTATCCCTGTAAATGAACGATAAAAGCTGTGAGGACTGCGCATGCCTTTTCTTGCTCTAGTAGCGCCCCCTTCTGGAGAAACGAAAGAGCGCGGCAGTAGAACTTGAAATGTCAGCGGCTAAGAACGTCGTCTGTCATATGTGAAACCAGAATATGTTATGAAAATGGCCGCAAATGTTATCGGTCATGAATATTGAAAAATATGATTAATCTTTGATGTTTATTACATGTCGTGTAATGTACCAGTCCTTGTCATCTTTATGTCATCTTTACGTCGTCTTATTAAACTTGTGTTTGTCCTTAGAAGAGCCTGTATTCCATGAGAACACCCCCACATTCAGAAGAGTCATTACAAAAGCAATGTACACCATACTTTTCAGTGAGCAATTTATTGCGCACTTTAGTAATGCATATAAATTCCACTGTGTTTGAAATAGTGAAACATCAATAAATTACACTGCAAACGATTTTTCCTCGTAAAACATTGTGTAACAGAATTATTTTGCGTGACCCTGTAAATGAAAATAAAATGCTTTGCATCCCATATTTTACAAAAAGCCTTTTTTAGTGTGCTTCATAATTGTATATCAATTTCATCATATTCCAAATGGCGTAACATCATCAAAATGAGCTTGAAACGGTTTTTTACCATTGACTGTAATATAAGAGAATACTCTTGACAGCCCCTGCATATCGAACATTTGTTTTCCTAATTGCATAGAGAACTGTTATGCACCGATATATAAACTGCTAACACATCTGAAACACCACTTGTTGGTGAGAAATGTAATTACTCTTGCAGTAGAACTCGTTATTTTGAAAAAAAATTCCTGTTTTTCGTTTATTTCTGTGATAACACCATTGTGTTACCAATTTTACTTTTCGAATTATTGAATTTTTATTTCTTCTGTTACTTTTGGATCATGCACATGATACTTGATTGAAACTCCATGGTCTATGAAATATAAAACATTCTATCTTTTATATTTATTTAAAATGCTTTAACATTTCTCTTAAAATTGACTTTTCTTTTGTAGATACCTAATTTATTTTCTAAGGTAATTGAAAAATTACTTTTAAGAAAACATAACATGCGATTTCCCGTTCCTTATTTCAGGAAATTAAAAGATGCATTAACTGGAACTCCATTAGTTTTCATTTAAAGTACATTTCACTCTAATGTCTTGAGAAGGAATTTTAAATTACATGGTTTAAAAAATTTAGGGCAGATTACTTGGAGCAGATATTTTCTCTCTCACTCTATTTATTTTATTTTTAAGAGATTTCAAACTGAAAAACTTCTGGTTTTTATCCATTATGTGTATATGTACATGTGTTCACAATTTTCCAAAAAGCGAATGGATTTTAATGTAACTTTTTACATTATAATTTTAGTAAAAACCAGGGAAAATTCTATACATAGTTATCTATCATGTATATAGTATTGTTTACAGGGACACGTCAAAACTTTCATGACATGATTGTCTACTGTGTGTTAAACGTAGAGTTACAAAGACTGGGGAAAAATAGAATTTGTGCAACTCTAATCAAACGTGAACTCTGCTTGACATTAGAGTACCTTTAAAAGTAAGACCGTGTCGACATAAGGATAACAAAATTTGTTTGGTCGAAAAGAATTTTAGACAATAAGTTAGAACACGTACTATTATTGCGAAACACATGCTTCTTGACGTTTCACTTGTTTAATCAAACTTGTTCATGCAAGTATTGTCACGTTCTGGAAGATAAGTTGCCATAGTTTTGACAAAAAATTCCAATCTAAGCCTCCTTGTCCGTCGCCACTCTGTTATTTATAAAGACACTTCAAATACGTTCATAGTACATCAGTATTTTGAAAATTAGTAAACGTTAAAAGAAAAATAAATGTAAAATAAAACTACACAAATCAAGATACAAAAAGGGCTAATTCTTAATCTTGTTTAGAGCTTTTTTTCACCCTTTATCCGGCATCGGTTTCTGAAGTCAGGCCACAACTGAAATATTGGTTTTCTTATTTCTCCTTTCTAATCTAATCTACTTTTCCCTATACATAGTAATTTAAACACAATTTTTAATGAATTAAGAAACGGAAAATTGGAATTTTTCAACCATAAAATGAGAAAATGTTGTTGATTTATGTCAAAAAATGAGCTATATACACATATATGTATACATGTATGAGTGCAATTGTTTCAGCAAAACATCGTGGTTAAAATACTAACATCAAACAACAAATGGTTAATTAAAAATGAAGACTAATATACACTTTTATTGGCTAATGCATTTACAATAAACTTCTAAATAATTCATTCAAACTATCTTTCTACCCTATATTAATAACATTCTATTAAAACACGTTTTTATATTAATAATAAAATGTACTTTATCGATTAGTATCTGTTTTGTAATCTACTTTTTCCTTCCTGTAAAAGAAACATGCAAGTTCTTCCAAGGTTGAAGAATTAATCTCTTTTACAAATCTTCGTATATCTTAATCAAGAATCGAATACTTAGAGAAGTTTTACACTTTTGTGCTATCGCCAAGGTTTTAGATATTTATACTGACAACAGCTTAGCACTTTGGTTCTGGAATAAAACAAAGTTAAAATGCGTTGCTTCCGTATTAAGTGAACAACTTCTTAAAACTAATGCACAAAAAAATCGCCTTTGTGTAGATTTGTTTACACTGTAACCAAATTAGTTAATTAAATATTCATATTAAAAATTTAATTCAACTTAATGAATCAATTGAATATATATATTTATATATATTTAATTTTTTTTCTATGTGAATATAACTTTTATCAATGAAAATAAATATATTTATACGCATTGTTTTATTTAATAAGTGAAATTCTGTGTTGCGGATTTTTAAAGCAGCATAAAACTGTTAATTCTAAAAAAAAATCTATTTTATCTAATATATATACAGGGTGTTCATAATTAAACAACCCTATTTTAAAGTTCTATACAGACAAAACAATTGTTCAGTAAGTAGTGAAATTTTGTGGAGAACACAATGAAGGGATGGGAATTTCTTTGAGCGAAAAAAAAATTAGTTCAACATTTCGCCACCAGAGGGCATTTTTTAACGAAATACACAATTAGCATACATTTACGATAGATAAAAATTTTATTACATCGCATCATGTTCCACATGGCCATCATTTTCAGGTACCATCTGAAATCGTAAGATAGCATGTTCCACAGCTGACTGCATTGTGTTTTGGAAAATTCTTAGAACATGTCGTTAAAAAAGTTTGTTGATCATCTTTTGTTGTAACAAAATTTGTAAACTACTGCAAACGTATGCTACATGCATAATTCATTAAAAAACGCCCTCTGGCGGCGAAATTTTGAACTAATATTTTTTTGCGCTCAAACAAATTCCCATCCCTCTCATTATGTCCTCCACAAAATTTCATAATTTTCTGAACAATACTTTCGTTTGTAGACAATTTTAAAATAGGGTCGTTTAATTATAAACACCCTGTATATAAAATCTTCTGTGCATTTAAAAACAAAATGTGGAAGTAAATGTCTGTAATTACATTAGATTGCAAATTTTGTCAGGAGTAAACAATGATCAGAAGATACTTTAAAAGCGGTTTTCTCAAAATAAAGGTTTTTAAATCGCTCCAAGAAATATATCAGCAATGGGCGAATAGATCTTTCATTTTTTTTATCCTTCTATGCTTTCTAGTCTTATTTTTTATCCTTCATATTTTCCTAATTCTTCATATAAGTTTTCTAGTGCTTTTTAAAATTTTTTAGTCATTCACTTCTTTATAAACAAAATACAATCCGATTTTTTTATTAAAAACTGCTACATTGAATTTGACTAATGCTTTAAACTAAACTAAAGCAATGCGAAATGTTGTTAAAATTGCAAAATTTAAAAAAAATGGGGCGGGGGGCAGTAAAGCACTGCACTTAAAAAAAGTAAAATGTTTTGATAATCTAAGAAAAAATAATATGATCACGAGCGGAAATGTACAATAACATCTTCCGAATTACCCACGATTTCGAAAAACCTTCTTTATCTATAGAAATTTCAAAAACTAATATATTTTCGAGATTTAAGGAAGCATTTATCCAAAACAAAGTTTGTTTTGCTGCCACTGATTTTCGGAAGCGTTTCAGAGTGGTGTTTGGTGTATTAATCAGTTTTCATAACCCAGAATTCTAGGTTGTCCGGATACTATCAATTGTCAAGTAAGTATTTTAATTTTCAAGAAACATGTTTTACAGACAAACGTCATAAATTAGCACCATTATACATTAACATCAACATTAATTTTGTTTTGTTACTTTTGCATATATAAATTCAAATACGCAGCTGAAAATGTTTAACTGAGATGTGATAACATCCTAAAAACTAATATAAAAAATCAAAAAAATCTGGGAAATGTTTCTGAAAATAAGTCGCAACAAAAGGAATTTTGTTGCGATACACTCACGAAACCACTCTGTCCGTCCATCACAGAGTCGGTTCTCAGAAACTGTACAGGTTAGAGACTTGAAATTTTGTGTACTTACAGCTGAATACTTACTGTCACACTGAAAATCGTAAAATTTTGAAAAAGTTGTATTATTTTAAGTAAATGAATTAATTTAATGACATTCCACTATTTCTGCGATTTCAAAACAGAATCTTATTTTCAACCTTTTCCTCGTAGACTCGATGGGAAAATGGTAAAGTGTCATTTGACAGGAGATCCCAGGTTTGATTCGCTTCGGCGGAAGTTGAATTTTTCAATTTTATTTTCATTTAATTGTCCGATGGGTTTAATTAAAAGAAATTTCGCATTTCGTATTTTGTTGCCATTTAACATATTTTTAGGTAACATTAAATCATGTAATTAAATGGGTGTTTCATATGCGCTCAGCTCTCACAGATTTCAGGAGTTAATTTTCTTGAATACAAAAGTCGAAAAATTATTTACATGTTAATTTTCTTAAATAAAAAAGGAGAAAAATGTTACATTATTGAAGATATTTTCAAATTATCTTGCAAAAGTTTATTTCATTCTAGAGATTGGCGAGACATGGCAGCACTAAAATGCTTAAATACTTTTTTTCTCTTAAAGCTGTTGTGACTGTTTGGTTTATTTTTTGATTGAGACTTAATTATTTGTCTGATTTTGATTAATTTTATATTTTTATGTTGTTAATCTGTATTATTATTAATATCTGTGTTATTTTTGTTTTCATTATAATTATTGGATGTTTTGTAAATGTTATTTGATATGTAATTGTATAGTTATTGGCAGATTGTCGCAATTATTTGATGTGATATTTTCCAATAGATGGCGGGATGAGAATGCTTATTTTTGTATAGAAAAAAAGAAATAAAATACTAATAGACAATGATGTAATTAATGTTTGAAGGTAGGCAGTAGCTTAAATACGAACATTTTCCAATTTGTATGTACACTGTTTTGTTTAAATACCATTAATAATGCTAATAGGGATTTCTAATAAAGAAGGGGAGAAGGGAAGAAACTATTTTTTTAATATCGCTTTTTTCCACATGACAGATTATGACTTAGTAGAATGGACTTAGATTCATGACTTAGTAGAATAGCGGGCTTGGCCCGCTATCGAGACTGTTCAGATATTCAAAATAACAAAAAAATAGACCGGTAAAATTTTAGTTTCTTTTTTTTTTGGGGGGGGGGGGTAGGGAATGATATTTCTTTATTAATTATAAGATAAAGTGTTTCGAAAGGACTGTTAAATGAAACCCTTTGTACGCTCTTCGATCACACTTACCCACTTGTTTTAAATGCTTCTTTAAATTTTGAAAGTATATTGCTTTCTGAGGTTTCTAAAGATAGAGAACACTTGTAGGAATCAGGGGTAACATGGAAGATGTTATAGTATATATTTTAGATCGTAGTTATATTATATTTATGTGTATTAAGATCCATTTATCCATTTTCCATTGTAGATAATTATGTATTTGTTTTAACGTGTATTTTATTTTATTGATTTCAGATAAAACGACTCAACGAAATCTCTGGCATCGCGGAATGCGCGACATAAAAAAAAAACGAATCAATAAAATTATTTTTTCAAAATCATTTTTTTTTAAATTATCTTTTGAAAGCACAAGATCCGTGTTTTTTATGCAAAAACTTAAATGTTTCTATCTCGTTCCTAAATGCTAAAAATACTTTCTAAATTATTTTGCAAGCTGGAAATGTCTATATCCTTTTTAATTATCTCAAACCGCTGTCAGTTTTAAATAAATACCAAAATTAGTTATCAATTCCAAAAAATATATATCTAAAACGCTTGAAAATTTATTATTGTGTCCAATTATTAAAAATTAAGAAAAGTCAAAGCAATAAAATATGTACTTTTTTTAATGAAACACTGGTATTTTTTACCTTTATTACCTTTAAAGTCAACTTTATATTCTTGCTCATATTTATTTAATTGATTTGCATTTTTAAAACTGTAATGAACAATTAATGCACCATTTCATTTTGATTATAAATTAAGTGCAAAAAAATAATATTCAAAATTATTTAAAAAAATTATAAAGTAAATGTATATTTGTATTCAAATTATAAATTATAATATTATAATTTGTATTTAAATTTAAAAACACTAAATACTTTTTAAATGACAAACCTAATAAAATATACAAATTAATAATTACGATGATAGTTTAACATTAGATTAATACCATTGCTTTTAAACTACTCTTTGGGATATATTTTAAAATATGAAATTCTATACTACATATGATTCAGTACGAGAATATCGTTTGTCGTATATTTTAACACAATTGTGATGGGCTATTGTAATCACAGAACTTCAGATTTTCACTTGTAAAATTTAAATATACATACAGCCTAAATTTAAACACATCTAAATGCGCTGCGATAAAGCTGCAGTCACTAGAAATATTATGCAGAGGGATAGTATTTACATTCATTATTTATATTTTTGTCGTAACTAAAGTATGTAAAGTAAATGTCTCTGTTTTTTAATTGATATTGTTTTATTGCACTATCAATTATGCTGATTAATAAATGCAAGAGCAATGAATAAATAAATATTGCGAAACGATTGCAAAATAATGTGAGAAAAAAGACACATTTGCAAAAGTAATGTGTTTCCGTATAAAGTTTTAACAAGAAAACAAGAAATTAAATCGAAAATGTTTTAGTTAAGATAAAAATTATTAATGTCATTGTGTTATTCCTTCTTCAGCCATCTGTGCTCGTCTCTAAGCTCTTCCTAAAGTTCATAATCCAATATTCCTCTAAGACCTATTGTTTCTAATATTGGTACTGCTACTTACCTTCAGGCCACGTTTTTAACTTCCATTTTTTTCTCCTTTATGCATATCTAATACGCATACTATAAAAAATTCTTATGATTTCGTCAGTAAATTAAAATTTGTCAATCCTGTTAATTGTTCTATGTTATCACTTGATGCCAAATCGTTATTTACTAATTTTCCAATTGAAGATGCTCTTTTTTGTTAGAAATTAGATTGCGCGAATTTCATTATTCTGATATTGAAGTTAAAGATTTTATTAACTTAACTAAACTTTGCATTACTCATACTACTTTCAAATTTAATAGTAAATTTTACAAACAATCTGACGGCTTAAGCATGGAAAATCCTTTTTCACCAATTCTCCGTGACATTTATCTGCATTAGTTTGAAGTAAAGTTATTGAAACTGTTAAATTTCAAATGTTGGATGTGTTATGCTGAAGATACTTCTGTTTTAGTTGATAATCCCTTTGATATTTCCATCATTTTTCAAACTACCAATTATATCGACCCACATTTCAGTTTACTTTTGAGTTAGAAAATTGTAATACACTTTCCTTCTTTGATGTTTTAATTACCAGATGGGATTATTTTTTTTTCAAAACCTGTCTTTATAGGAAACCTTTTTCTGTCTCTAATCCCCTCATGCTCTCTCAAATCACCGAGCCAACCAGAAAATTGGTGTATTTTACACTTATGTGAACCATGCTCTGAAAATTTGTTCTGACTCTGTTTCTCTTAATGATGAACTTAATTATTTCAAATCTGTTGCTGTCAATAGAGGTTTCAACCCTTCTGTTTTTGATAATGCTGTGAATAAATTCAACAGACCCATTAGTAATTCTACACTTTCTAAATCTGTTAAAACCAAACTTGATAATTTTTTTGTTCTACATGTTTATCCTCCTTTTTGTTTCAAATTAGCTAAAATGTTAAAACGTTTCAACTTTAGTGTTATCTTTAAACCTGTCAATAAGTTTAAGTTCCCCTCTACTAAATCTCTCGTTCTTCATCTTCGCAAATGGGGAATCTATAATGCCCCTTGCAATTGTTGTCATTTATCTTAAATTGGTCAAACTAAAATAATTCTAGTAACACGCTTAGAAGAACACTCCCGTTTTGTTTCTAATCAAAAAATTTCTAAATCTTCTATTGCCAAGCATTCTTGGGATTCCGGTCATAGGCTTAATTTTCAAAATGCTAATATTATCTTTAATGCCAATAGCCCTTCAGAATTGGACTTCTTGAAACTTTAGCTATTTATCTTAAACGTGAGCTTATAGTTAATGAAAAATCTGATTCCACCATGCTCTCTGTAGCTTGAAAAAACTTGTTCAGCTTGACCATCTAGTTTTCTTTTATTTATTTTCTTTTATTTTTTAATATTTTTAATTTTCGGTATTAATTTTATGAATTTTTATTACATTTTGCATTACAAATTATCATGATTTTATCTAATTTGTTTTTATTTCTTTAATTTATTTTATTTTGTTTTATTTTGTTCTTGTTGTTGTTTGTTTATTATATATTTATATTTTCTTGTCGTTTCTTTTCTTTTTTTTATTACTTTTCTGACTCTGTTTTTATTCAATTTTCTTTATAATCTTTCCTTCTGTTCTGAATCCATTTGATTTTGATTAGGTAGTTCTCATCTAAGATTGGCTGATACCTTCTGCTTCCCTATTGGCTATTTCCTTAACTTGTTTCCTATTGGTTGTTTTTTAACGTGTACCTTTTTCACTTCCATTTCCTGTTCTGTCTTGCTTCTGCCTTCAAAGTAGTAGTACGTTTTCTTTACGCCTTACGAAGAAAGGCAAAGTTCTTTCTTTTGAAAAGCCAAGCGCAATCCTTATTTTATGGTGTTTTTATGAAGTATTTATGCTTTTATTGTTATCACACCAGTTTTTCAATACTTGAATATGTTATTTGTTTGCCTAATAATATTTGTTATTTCAAGGTTCTATTATACAAAACATTTTCCGTATCATCGGTGTCTATTGATTTTAGACAAATAATTTACTGAAAATGTTATTTGTTTACCAAATAATATTTAATATTTCAATACTGTGATCCAATACTTTAACAAGTTAGCAAAACATATCAAGAAGACAAAAATGCATTTTACTTGGCGATAATATTCTAAATTCGACCACTCTATTCAAAATTTCTAAATATTTGCTTATAAAATAATTTCCTTATGTAATTTTTAGAAATATTTATGAAGTTAAACACCCAAGCATTCCTTTTTTTACTATCTTAACTCCTTTTGATTTTCGCTTAAGACAAAGATATTACGCAACGAAGAGCAAGATTTAACGACGTCATCTTTGTAAATAGGAGACATTAGTCAAATAAGAAAAAAGTTAATGGATGGATCACAAACTAATTAAAGTATCTTAAAAGCTTAAATAGACGAAGAGAGATACTTTTATGAATTCAGTGATTATTGACGACTTGTAAGCTGCCTTACGATGAAAAATTAGTATAGAATTATGTTCCGTGTTGTTATTATGGTGACGTAAATGTTTAAAATGATCTTTGCAGTTAATTCTTCTTACAATATATTCTATTTTTATGTAAACAAATCTTTTATGTGGCGCATCTTATTGAGATAGACACATTAATAATTTATTTTAAGTATTTTTTGTACCATATATTTTATGAGATTAATCATAATAATATAAAAAACTAATTTTTTGAAAAACTTGTAAAATTTTCTTTCGAAAATGTCAGAATCTAAAAAAAAATAATTTTCCTCCTACTTGTTGGGTAACCGGATCGAATGAATCATAATTGCGATCTTGGCGCATGATTTTCGATCATGCGCCAAGCATAGATTATAAAACACTTTCCAACACTTCCACACAACACTATTTCATAACTGTAATTCAAGCAAGAACATGCTTAAAACTACTGATATCACATTCCTAGGAATTACTATTCTATTTTTATGTAAACAAATCTTTTATATGGCGCATCTTATTGAAATAGACACATTAATAATTTATTTTAAGTATTTTTTGTACCATATATTTTATGAGATTAATCATAATAATATAAAAAACTAATTTTTTGAAAAACTTGTAAAATGTTCTTTCGGAAATGCCAGAATCTAAAAAAAACAATTTTACTCCTACTTGTTGGGTAACTGGATCGAATGAATCATAATTGCGATCTTGGCGCATGATTTTCGATCATGCGCCAAGCATAGATTATAAAACACTGTCCAACACTCCCACACAACTTTAACCATTTAATAAGGTAAAGAAGATACCTAATTAAGCATTTTAGAAAACACATAACTTACTTGAAAACTAGATTTTAGCAATTAACGCCCATAGCCAGAAAAGTACTCCAATTCTTTTGTGCAGCCCTGTATATGATCAATAGGTATATATGTAAATATTCTACATAGTATGCTAAAATTTAGTGTAGTAGAAAAAAGCATAACGTATCCACCTACAGCAATTTTTACCAATGAACGGAAACGACTTGAATTATTTTGCACAGCACTGTATATTACCTACAGATTTTTATATACGTCATATATTAAGCTAAAATTTAATTCAGGCAAGAACATGCTTAAAACTACTGATATCACATTCCTAGGAATTACTATTCATAGGCAGCCATTATCCGGTTGTTTGAACAGCTGTGTATTTGATTTTATTTGTTTTACAAACATCTCTTAGTATACTAAATATAAATGAGCTTGAAAATGCATAACTCAAATTAAAAAATACCTGTAAGCAATTCACGCTCTTCGTCAGTAATGCTTACGAATTCTTTTGTATGTAGGATTTATACTATTTATACACACCACGTAGTAGGCAAAAATTTAGTTAAGCTTAAAAACGCATACCGTATCTGAAAACGCACTTCCAACAATCGTCTCTAATAGACAAAATTTCAAATACAGTATTGTATCCGAATTTTTTTTGTGCCCCTGTAAATGAACGATAAATTCTATGCACTATTCTGAAGCAAGCATCTTGTAGTAAACCTGATAATGTATATAAATTTCATCATGTTTTAAATAGTGCAACACAATTACAATATACTGGAAACATTTTTCCCCGTAGACAATTGTATAACCAAATTCTTTTGTGTGACCATATAAATGAAGGATACTTTTTTGGATACGTTTTTGCACTCCATACTATAATGCATGTTTAGTGCACCTCAGAAATTCATGTCAAATTTCTTATGTTTGTAAACAGTAACATCATTTAAATACACCGCAAATGATTTTTCCACATAGACCATAATATTAAGCAATTCCTTTGAGTGCCCCTTTAAACGAACTGTAACTGCTAGACATAACATATTCTCTAGTAACCATCTTGTAGTGCACCTCAGTATTGTATATAAATTTCATAATGCTCGAAATAGTCTAACACTATTAAAATACACCACAAATAATTTTCCCCATAGGTCGTAATGTAACAAAAACGAGCGCTCCTGTAATAAACTATAAATGCTACACACTTATTTTTCAATATCGAACATGCCAAAGTAACTCTCAATAACATGTAATTATATCATTTGCATGACAATCCATTCGAGTTACAGGCAGACAGACAAACCGAATTAATAACATTTTTCAACTTTGTTGGAAAGTGTTCAAAAGGCAGGAAAACAAATGCCGATTATCTAAAAGTTAATAAATGTACTTTTAAATTGATTGATATTCTATAATCTGAATGTCCTATCATTTTTAACCGTCTACCAACAAAAATGTTATAAAATTTATTTTATGTTTCTTTTTAACACTTTCCAACATAGTTGAAAAGAGTTTATGAATTCGGTTTGTCTGTCTGCCTTCTGTCTATCTGCTGCTTGCTCCTCTGCCTGTCCGAAAGTATTTCGTTACATTACGGTATTTGGAGAAAAATCGTTAGCAGTGCATTTTAATGATGTTACACTATTTCAAACATATTTAAGTTGATATATATCACTGAGGGGCACCACAAGAGGCTCACTATAGAAAAAGTGTGCATAGCATACACAAAAGGGGTTTCCAGGGATACACAAAAAATTAGGTTACAGTACTTTCTAAGAAAAAATTATTGGAAGTGCGTTTAAAGTTGTGGTACGCGTTTTTAAATTAAACAAATTTTTTTCCTATAACTTGATGTGCATTAATTTTATAGATGATATACAGGGCACCACAAAAAATCTAGAGTACATTTTAGTGTATTAACGGAAATTGCTGGATGTTGAATTTATAACTATGCTATGCGTTTCCTAACTAAACTAAATGTTAACATATCATGTAGTTAATATACAAATCTATAGATCATATACTGGGCTGCACAAAATAATTCGGATATTTTTCCGACTATTAATGATAATTCCTGAAATTGAGATTTCAAAAGTGTTATCGGTTTTCTAAGTTATTTACTTGAACATGGGCGGGCTAGTTGAGCTTAAGCCGAAAGGTAGGCCTCCCCGTCCGGTTTGACTTTGACATTGTTTACTTGAACACCATCTTTCACCTTATTAAACGGTAAAGTTTTCTTAAAGTATTCTGGAAGTGTTAGTAAGTGTTTTATAATCTATGCTTGACGCATGATCATTCGGTTTTACTTTGTTTTAATTATTATTATTACTAGGCGATCTTACCCGGCCTTCTCGGATTACATAATATAGATGAGAATCTTTTTTTTTTATAAAAATGCTTATAGATTTTTTTTGTCATTTTATATATATATTTTTGGACTCACTTTTTATTTACTCACTAATAATATCAAAAAGCATTTTTATATGAGATTTAAAAATATCTATAATGTATTCAAATATTAAATTTCGAATTTTCTTCATAGCGATACTTTTGTATTGGCTATTCGTATGCCCAGAGTTAAAAGCCGATGAAATCGCCAAAGATTTCGCCACGTACAGCAACCTTTTTTATTCTGATCATTTCACCGGTTTTATGAACGTAGTTCGATTCAATGTCTGTTAAATTTGTGTTTAATTGATATTATTTTATTTATTTATTGATGAAATTTTAATTTCGTTATTGAATATTAGTCCGAAACAAATGCTGAAGTATTTGTATTGTTTTAAGTGCAAACGGGTTAATCTTTCACAATCGTCTGCATAGGATAGAAATGATAGATTTTTAAAAAAATCATGCTTGAAAATTATTTTTAAAACCATAAAAAATCTCTACATTTTAATAACGTTTTCAAACAAATTGCATTTGAAAGAACATTTTTTTCCCTTATTCGTCGGTGTAAAATTTGAAAATGTGCGATGTTTAGCAGTTAAAAAACTCTCAGTAAAAGTGAAATTTAGCAGTCAGTTGTTAACAACGTCAAAATCATCAATCGTGCTTTACTGGTGGACACGTTTATCTTTTCATCAAATTCTCAAATTATCCCAATTTCTTATTTATTGGAAAGGAATCATTTTAGTGGTGGTCCCATTTTAAATTTCATCCAGACCCAAATATGGTGTAGAAATTCGCCTGCTTGTTCATTTTGTGTTTATTTTCTTTCATACATACTACACTGTAAGTTAAAAAAGATAGCTAAGCGCCGCGAAACTTCAATATATTGTTAAGATACACGGCACTACTCTATGGTTTTAAAGTAGTCGTGTATCATACGTAGTTTTTTGTTTGTTTGTTTGTTTTGTTTTTACAAAGGCACGTAAAAAAACTGTAATATAGGAAAATCTGTTGTGCGTCAAAATGGAAACAAAATGGGGTCAAATTGGAAGCAATGGGATTTAAAATAAATTAAAATAGTAAATCCTAGCCTCAAAAATACTCAGTTTTATTAAACCACTATCTGTAAAATACGCTTACAGGAATGCAGTTGTTAAATATCAGTACACTAATGTTAAAAACAATGCAATTTTTCTACTACTACAGTAAGTGCTGTGAAAATCATCAAAAATACTGTGGAGTCTGCCACTGACGAAGCAAAAAATGTTGTTTATTTATTTAAAGAAAAGAGTTTTTCGCCATTGTCTCAAAAATAGGTATCTGATGTTGATTTGCATACATTTAAATTATGGAATTTTCAGTAATCGAAATCATAAAATGTTGGTGTATCACAATGAATGAATGATACATAATTTTGGTAATAATGATTTTTCAACAACTGAAAGAAATAAGGATGACTCTGTCATTCAAAAGAGATAAAAGTAAATAATAAATACAAGAAATGTAGGTCGTTCATGGACATTAACTTAACGCTTTTCTTAAATATACATGACCTATATAGTTGGCATAAGGATTGTTAGCATACAGCTTCTACTTTATACCATAGTGACATAAAATTAAAATGTTTATATGTAAGTCCATTACTTTTGTACATTTCCTAATTCTTTAAAATACTAAAAACAATATCGTGAAGAAATCATTTAGATAGAGTTGTAAATGGTCTATAAAATCCCTTTAAATACTGATTTAGTTAATTACCTTTTAATCAATGAAACTTTTCTAATGTACATTTCCTAATTCTGTAAAATGCTAAAAAAAATGTCCTGAAGAAATCACTTAGGTAGAGTTGTAAATAGCCTATGAAATCCCTGCAATACTGATTTAGTTAATTACATTTTAATAAATAAAATTTTTCTAAAATGTATTTAATTATTGCAGAAATTTACTTACATATTTTCCAAATATATAGAAAAAAATACTTTGGAAGGCGAAAAATTTTATTAATTCATAATTTGATAAATAAAAAGTTAAATTTCAACAATAATAGTAAAACAAAAGTTATATAGCGAGCAGCTTTAATTCGCAAAGAAAAGTCTCGGCAAAAGATTAATTCAAACGAAGCCCTTTGCAGCACAGAGAAACTCTCTTCCAGATTATTTATGCCTATATATGCATCTGAGCAAATGAATGTGCACCACATTAGGAAAATGTTGGAATTTCACCTTTGAAACTTTGGCTATTCACAAAACTAAACATTTTACAGAGTACAAGTCTCGTTTTAAAGGACAATTAGACGAACTGTAAGTATTTGGAACTTATTCTCTAAGTTATTCCTTTATTCGAAAAATTTGTAGTTAAAGTCAAAGTAATATTGTGATGTAGATCATATATTTAAAAGGATATGAGTAAAGCAAAAAAATATAAATCTATGATCATTGCGAATTTTCATATTATAAAATTTCAAATAATAAATAATAATTTCAAATAATACATCTAATAATTTATTTTATACATATTGTAACTGCTTCGGATTCTTTTATGCAGAATTTTTCAACATTATTTGTTTCTTAAAAATCCAAGTTTTTAAAAAATCTTAGTTTTCATTGGAATACGATATTTTTTCTATAAAAATTAAAAAAGTACTTTGGAAGGCGAAAATTTCATTAATTTATAATTTGGTAAATAAAGAGTTAAATTTCAACAATAGTAGTAAAACGAAAGTTATAAAACTTGCAGCTTTAATTCGCAAAGAAATGTTTCGGCAAAAGATTAATTCAAACGAAACCCTTTGCAGCACAGAGAAACTCTCTTTCAGATTACACTGTAAAAAATGACCAATGTTTCTTATTTTATGAAAATATACTATAACCACGAACGAAAATATAATATAATCTTCTGAGTTATCCGAAATTCCGAATAGTGTGTTCCATTGTCTTTTGAATCTTCAGAAACCAGTACATTTCCAAAATTTAAAGAATTATTTAAAAAAAGAACTATTTTTCGCTGCCCGTATTTTTCAGAAACGTTTCCGAAGGGTTTTTATAGCGTATTAATTAGTGTCTTCAGCCTGGAATAGATCTTTTTCAAATGCTATCCATTCTCAAGTAAACATTTTCATGCTCAAAAAATATGTTTAACAGACAAACATGCAAAATTAACAGCGTTAACAATAACATTAAAATTAAGATTATTTCTTTACTCTTTCATGTATAAATTAACTTATGCGGCTGAAAATGTTTACTTGAGAATGGATAACATTCGAAAAACAGGTATTCCAGGCTGAGGACACTCATTAATACATTATAAAAACCCTTCGGAAACGTTTCTGAAAAATACGGGCAGCGAAAAATACTTTGTTTTTATAAATAATTCTTTAAATTTCGGAAATGTATTGGTTTCTGGTTGATTCAAAAGACAATGGAACACGCTATTCGGAATTTCGGATAACTCAGAAAATTATATTATATTTTCGTTCGTGGTTATAGTATATTTTCATAAAATAAGAAACATTGGTTATTTTTTACAGTGTATTTATATGCCTATATATGCATCTGAGTAAATGAATGTGCACCATATTAGGAAAATGTTGGAATTTCACCTTTGAAACTTTGGCTATTCACAAAACTAAACATTCTACAGAGTACAAGTCTCGTTTTAAAGGACAATTAGACGAACTCTAAGTATTTGGAACTTATTCTCGAAGTTATTCCTTTATTCGAAAAGTTTGTAGTTAAAGTCAAAGTAATATTGTGATGTAGATCATATATTTAAAACTATATGAGTAAAGCAAAAATTATAAATCTATCATAATTGCGAATTTTCACATTATAAAATTTCAAATAATAAATAATAATTTATTTTATACATATCGTAATTGCCTCGGATTCTTTTATGCCAGAATTTTTCAACATTATTTGTTTCTTAAAAATCCGAGTTTTTTTTTTAAATCTTAATTTTCCTCAGAATACGATATTTTTTATTTAAAAAAAAAAAATACTTTGAAAGGTGAAATTTTCATTAATTCATAATTTGGTATATAAAGAGATAAATTTCAACAATAACAGTAAAACGAAAGTTATAAAATGTGCAGCTTTAATTCGCAATGAAAAGATTCGGCAAAACATTAATTCAAACGAAACCCTTTGCAGCACAGAGAAACTCTCTTTCAGATTATTTATATGCCTACATATGCATCTGAGTAAATGAATGTGCACCACATTAGGAAAATGTTGGAATTTCACCTTTGAAACTTTGATTATTCACAAAACTAAACATTCTACAGAGTACGAGTCTCGTTTTAAAGGACAATTAGACGAACTGTAAGTATTTGGAACTTATTCTAAGTTCTTCCTTTATTCGAAAAGTTTGCAGTTAAAGTCAAAGTAATATTGTGTTGCAAATAATGTATTAAAAACTATATGAGTAAAGCAAAAAGTATAAATCTATGACCATTGCGAATTTACATATTATGAAATTTTAAATATCTAATAATTTTTTTATACATATAATAGCGGTCTTTTAGATTTTTTCAACATTCTTTGTTTCTTAAAAATACAATTTTTTTTTTAATCTTAATTTTCATCTGAATACGATATTTTTTTATAAAAATAAAAAAATACTTTGGAAGGAGAAATTTTCATTATTTTATACTTTGGTACATAAAGAAATAAATGTCAACAATAACAGTATAACGAAAGTAACACTGTACATACGTATAGTAGCGGTTTCGGATAGATTTGTGCAAGATCTTTTTCAACATTCTTTGTTTCTTAAAAATCCGAGTTTTTAAAAAAATCTTAATTTTCATCGGAACACGATATTTTTTTATGAAATGAAAAAAATAATAACAATTAAATAATTCTAACAACGATTAAATTAAGGTAGAATTCATTTAAATCAATTCATTCGAAATGATACTTAGTCAAATTTCTATTTGGAATGCTCATTATATGTTTTAAATAGACAATAAAATTTAAATCTGTGTCTCATCTTTAAATGATACTTCAAATACAGTCCCTTTGTTATCTAATACAATGTGTAAACTAAAAGAGACACAAGGTTAAATAAATTAAAATATTACAATTTATTCATTTTAAATACATCTAAATGGGCAAGATAAAAGAATGAAATTTATTTCGGATTTTTCTTATTTTATCTTACGCAACTGATTAAGTTTTCCATTAAAACACTTAAGAAACATATTTTAGTAATTTTCCTCTAAATTATAAATTACTTTTTATAAAAGGGATAATTGAAGATCTGAATAATTATATCCGAGAACAAAATAAGGTAATTTAATTGGGTGCTATTTTCACTCGTTTCATTAATTTAAAGTAATGACATTACTGAAAAGAGTAATTTTCTTTTTTAACTTTACAAATCATGATATAAAATTGTGAAAATAATTAAATCGTAATCAAATAAATTTTGAGTAATTCTCTTTTCTCTTGAATCAAGTCAAAGAGCGCTTAATTATTGTGCTGAGATTATCATTTAATTTATTTTAATTCTTTCGTACTATATACTGAAATAAAATTAGGGAAGGAATTTCCTCCTTAAATACAAGAGCGAAAAAGAATATTGATCACATTTGAGAAATTGAACTACTGCTTCTCATTAATTTAAAAGAATATTTGAAAATTTAAGTTTATACATTTAAAGAAATTATATTCAATTATTTCAAAATAAGATTTTAATTAGCTTATTTCAGATATTTTATTGATTAGAAGAAGGAAAAAAATAGTCGTAAAATAAAATTAACTGCTGTGATACAGTTGATACAGAAATATACAGTTATATAAACAAGTTGGAAATTGTACGTCAAACGTGACAAATGAGGAGCGTTCGTACTGTAACTAATTTCACTGAAATGGATTATATCGTCTGTTATTATGATATGATTGATTTCCGTAATAAAATAAGCACATTTTAAGTTGGCAACATTTTATCTTTTGTTGACATTTAGTGAAAATTCCTATGGGAAACTTGAGCCTAGCTTTGAAAATTTGAGAACTTGAAATCAATATTTAGGATATTTTAACATTTATTGGGTTGTTCGGAAAGTTCTTTCCATTTGGGAAAGTTGTTTCGTACCGGAAAGTTTCATTATTTAATTTTTAGACATTAATTCCGATATCTAATGTCTAATAATCATTGGGCAGAATTTTCCGGTACGAATTGGTTTTCCCAAATGGGGGGCACTTTATGAACAACCCAATAATATCTATTTCTCCGGAAACATCTATCCAAAAAACTGTCGGTAGATTATATGGTTGCTATAATTAAAAAATTTTAGTATACAAATTCGGTTTTTAAATTCAGTAATATGGAAAAAATATGACTCCATCTTAAATAGGACGTAATCACCATGTAAACAAGGATTCATTACCTATCATGGGATATCCTTTGAATTAATGACGTATGATAAGATTTAATAGAATGAAAAATGTAAATATAACTTGGTTATAGAGGTTATAAAATGTCATATCCATCATATATGACTATAACGTCATACGTGTCAGATAACTTAGCGATACATCTCGGTCGCTTGGCGATTAATCCTCAGAAACTGCTATAACAAGGAAGTACCGATTTTTAAAAAAATCAAATTACTTAATAAATATATGTATTAATATATTTTATTACATAGGTTACATATGATAGGATTTAATAGAATGATGAAAACTTTTATTAATATCTTTTTAAGTTTAGATTCGATTTTCATAAAATTTGAAATGACTCGACAAAATTCTGTAACGATTCTATGTATTCAATTTCAAACCCTTCGGCAGGGTAGTTTTTGCGCTGTTATATGCGGATAGCCGGAAAGACGGACAGCGGACGGACCAGACAATGATTATATGTGCTAGGTATTTATATAGTTACGAACTCACCTAAAAATGGCAAAAAAAAAGGTTATACAATGTTACATATAAGAAAACTTAGATTTTTACTGTCATCAAAGTTAGTTCTAACAATGTTTGTTTTTAATTTTACTTTTCTGACACATATAGTGTCATCACAATAATAAAAAAAATTGTACAAAGTTTTTGTTTATCTTTTCTTTTGAGGTCCAGGGAACACAAAATGAACAAGGACACACAAATGAACTTGATTGCATGACTGTTTTTAAGCTGTAATTGTTTGAGCTGCATTTTATGAAATTCATATACATCACTAAGATACACGATAATATATTCCATAACGAAAATAGATCATGTAACATTTAGAATTCTTTAACAAAACTGCAAAAAACAATTCACATACAATATTGTCTATGAATGGAAATTGCAGGAAGTGCGTTTTCAATTGTGTTGTAATTAATTATTTCAAACTTACTAAATTTATGTCATGTATAAATTCTATCGATTACATACAATATTATCTAAAAGAATTCGAATAAAAAAAATATGTCGTTGGAAATTATCAGAAGAGCGTCTTAAACAATATTATCTATTTAAACGATTTTATCTGTATAAACAAAAATCTTTCTAAACGATCCCGATGCTTTGTACCAAACTGCTTTAAGTAGTGATGGATTGATTTTGTATGACTTTTTTATTTTCAAATAAAAATCTATCCAAACAAACTTAGAGTTTGAGATAACTAAGATATGTTATTCTGTAGCTGAGATACATTTCACTGTATGATGTGATTATACGTAAATAAATTCATACACAAATCTGCATAGGAAGATATGGATGAGTGTTTTAATTTTA
Source organism: Maratus michaelseni (assembly GCA_963931845.1). Classification (NCBI taxonomy): domain Eukaryota; kingdom Metazoa; phylum Arthropoda; class Arachnida; order Araneae; family Salticidae; genus Maratus; species Maratus michaelseni. The sequence continues at coordinate 243,020,380 of OZ007591.1, forward strand.
TCAAATTCTAGTAAACGATATATGCATACAAATATAAAGATCATATACAAGACTGCACAAAATAATCCGAATATGTTACCGATAAAGAGCGGTAGCTGCAAAAACTTGTCTTTATATGAGTTATATGTTTTCTAAATTGTTAATATGAATATCTCCATTTATCATATAAATATTCAGATAGTTTTATAAATATTCAGATCTTTGTGCAATAGCTGTTGCACTCTTATGCAAAAATACATGAATACAAAATTTATTTTATGTGCAGATTTTCATATTATAGATATTAATTTTATTTTATGAAATTACGTTTCAATACACTTTTACAAAAATTAATTACAATTCTGTAACATTAACATTATACTATGCGCAAATATCTAATATAAGACAATGTAAAAAAATCATCGTTATTATTTCAGTGAAATGAATTATATCGTCTGTTATTATGCTATGATTAATTTCCGTAATAAAATAAGTACATTTTAAGTTGGCAACATTTTATATTTTGTTGACATTTACTGAAAATTCCAATGGGAAACTTAAATATAGCTTTGAAAATTTCAGAACTTGAAATCCCTATTTAGACTCTTTTTCCATTTCATATCTCCGGAAACATGTGTCCAAAAAACTGTCGGTAGACTATATGATTGCTACAATTAAACAATTTTAGTACATAAATTCGGTTTTTAAATTCAGTAATACGGAAATAATATGAGTCCATCTTAAATATTACGTAATCACCATGGCAACTTAGAATCATTACGTATCATGGGATATCATTGAATTAATTGCGTACGATAAGATTTAATAGAATTAAGAAAACTTTTATTAATATATTTTTCAGTTTTGATTCGACTTTGATAAAATTGGAAATGACTAGACAAAATTCTGCAACGATTATATATATTAAATGTCAAACCATTCGGTTGAGTAGTTCTTATGCCGTTATAAGAGAACAGATGGACGTATTTATATAATTATGAACGCACTTAAAAACGAAGTTTTGTAACAGTGTTTAAAAATGTTTCATAAAGCATTCGTGTTAAGCAGACCACATATGATTCACGATTTCGTTTTTCTTTTAATTATGTTCCCAAACTTTATATAATAATGCTCAAAATATTTTATATGTTGCGAAAAGTACATAGACAATGTAAATAAATTATGTGTACTTACATTAACCATTTTTTTTCAGATTCAGCCAAATGTACTTACAAAAAAAAAAAAAAAAAAAGAAACTTTTACATACGTGTTCTAATAAAGTTGGAAAATATCTTAAGATTTCGTACTGAAGAAATATATTTGGAATACACGCCATTTCGTTCCAAAACTTGTTTCTTAAATATGCTTTGCTAGATATTTTAATATTTTGTATAAAATGCTTTAAAATAAACATGATTATTAAATTAGAAATCGATAGTTATGTCAAATAATATTATCAGAAATATTTCATTTAATTGTATTTTTTAGCATACATTTTCCAAATCGACTATCAAATCGTCGCTTATATCTTGAACTTTGTTATTTTTGAGGAAAATCAATATATGTATGTCCGGTTTAAGCAGATAGAATTCGATTTTAATTATTTTTTTAAGTTACACCCAATAAAATACTACTTACTTCCGGATTTTATGACTAAGTTTTAAAGTTTTCTTCAAAATTTAGTTTTGTTATATCTTTTAAAACAAAATACAGAAAAATGTATACTATGTAACTTTTTCATCGTACAAACTCTTCGTAATTATTTTTCTAAAAAACTTCATAATTTCAAAGTTATGAAGAAATTTATGACTTTTTGATTTATGACTTTTCTCTTTTTATAATTTACAAATTTTTCACAGTTTTAAATTTATTAGAAAGGAAATTTTGAATAAATGTCTAGACTAGAGAAAAAAAAAGCGACCATGAAGTTTGAGCTTTATGTAATAGTATGATATAATAAGTTTCATTATACAACTTATACTAGCGATAAATATTGTATTAATTTCTGAAGAAAATGTTCTTTAAGCAACCACTAGCTGTTTAACCCGTTCTACACACGGGAGTTCATGAATTTAATTCTAAAACCAAAATTAAAAATAAAAATCAGTACAACCAAACTAAAGTTTATGAATTTGTTATGAAATGTAAATCGAACATAATTTGTTGTTTCAACATAAATTTAATTTTTACGAAAACTGTTATTCTAAAATAGCAGTATTATTTATATAAAACAGCGATTAAATGTTACGGGTGAGGCTAAAAATGTTAAATTTGTTTAATGTAATTAGATCTGTTGAAATCAGAGCAGTAGATTTGGATTTATTAATAAGGAGGGTCAATTAATGAAAAAGCCGCCTCCAGGTGTCGCGCGGTCATGTAAAATAAATGTGATATTTAATAAAAAGTCGTTTACCCCCATCCCTCCCCATCCCCTCAAATTTAACAAATAATCTGTTAAATAAAGTTTTCTGTATTAACAATCTCTATCATATTAATATATGTCATGTAAAAAAACCCTTAAACACAGCTAATTATCATTCATTACGTCGATACAATCCTGTAAAAATAAGTTTTTAGCATTTGGCACCGATTAATAATTAAGTTAATTGTCTACATGTCATATAATCTTTGATCCATCGATTTTAAATACTCGACTCGCAATTGCAATAATCCCTATACCTTGATTTATTTAATGACTTCTGCGGAGATTTTATACAACCAACTAACCGAAGATAAAAAAGAATATCTTTGATGAGATCTCTTTGTTGATGAATTTTAATTAACATTTAATCTATCAAAAATCTATATAAAATTTTCGAATTTTTTACCTCAATTGTTCATGAGCCCCCTACCAGCAACCCGTGTGCCAAATTTCGTGCCCCTGCGCCCTGTGGTTTCCGAGTTTTTGAAGTTACATAGATACGCGCACGGATTTTAATAGTATAGATGCTTTGGATTTACGAACCATTTAACTGAATACAAACTGCTTATATTCAAACTGTCTTCTTTTGTCTTGCAATTACAGTGTAAATATGTTTATAACATACATGCCAATTCTAATCAAAATTACTTAAAAACAAACTCGCATTTCTTATAACGTATTCACAAATATTTTTTTTTAATTATACGCAAGATTTGGATATTTCTCTTTTTTATAACGCTTTAGATATATTATCCTACTGCAAGAAATTTGACTCATTTCTTATTTTTGCCTACCTTTAGCCAATTGACACAAAGAAATGTGTACATAGAATTAAATCCTAATCAATCTGGACTCATACGTAATCTGAATTCCTATGCTGAGCAAAAACAATAGTGTGTCATATTATTTAATATTTTCCAAATCTGAATTAACAACTCTATACTTGACACACATTTTCTAGAATAAAAATATGCTACTACAATTGCTGTTCGCTTTAAACTCGTTAAATACAATCGATGATACATAATAATGATTTCAAGTAACGATTGTAAGGAAAACTTATTTAATATTCAGAAAGTCGTATTTAATTACTCAACGGTAATGGAAAAGAGCATTTAATTTTAAGAAAAGATTGGATGTTCAAACAATAACAAGAATTCAAAATCTCTCATCTATAAAGTGCATTATTCTCAAAATTAAATTATGTATTCATGAATAAGTATTTCTTAATGAAAAATTGTTGCAACACAGAATTTTACTAAAGTGTGTTCTTTTACAAAATTAAATACATGAAATTTGATAAGTTCTCACTAATTTCGTTGATATAATCATTTAGAGATTGTTTCAAAACTGTGTATTTATTTATTGTTTTAGAACAAGTATTCATTTCCCAAATTTAGAAATAATCAATCAAATGCATAAGTTAAATCTGCTTTTTAATAGTTACACAACCAATGAAAGAACTATATTTATAAGGAACATCAATAATATAATTAGAACGAATAACTTTCTCGTTGTGAACTCTGAAAATTCTTATGCTAAACACATTCCTTAATTCATTTTCTGCCACAATAATATTTTATTAAAAATTTTGCTTCATACTGATATTTTATGATAAAGAGGTCATTCTGCACTGAACCCTTGTTAATGAGTCTCCGCTTACTACATATATCCGGTTAACGAGCACACTTTCTTTTTCCTCAACATTTTCTATTTGAAATTAATGTTAAAGACATTGCTCAATGCGTATTGCATTTCGGATAATACGAATACATTTTTCAGAAATTAACGGAAAAGAATCAAAAGAAACTGGTTTTTGGTATAATTTTTTCAAAAACAACTTTGGTGCACATCTTTTATTGAGTTATCAAAAAATTTTCTGTGACAATGATAAAGATAAGGAAAGGATTCCACTATTTATACATGAGAGTTTCAAATAATGCTGATGGCTCGTCACTGACAGCATTGGTCTGAATGAATTGAAGAGATTGGTGCTGCCTGGAGTTGAACCAGCCCCTCATGCACACTAGGCCAAAACGTTAGCGTCAAACAAAAGGCCAAGCCAGTTACTCTAACCTAGTAATTTGCTTTATGTTCAAGAGAGATGAGATCGCTGCACACTCCATCCACAATGAGGAAGACAGCTTGTTGGCGTTAGACGAGCGATATGCATTCGTGAGTGTTGCTATAGTACGCATATGTGATGCGTGGTATGACAGGCTTAGTACTGGCAGCATTTCACAGACTTTGTGTGCTGGAGATTATTTGTTTATTTCTGCCATCTATTGGTTATGAGATAAGATGATTGTTGTTTTTGAAAGTTGTGTTGTTTGTCCGAGTCAGCAATGAACATATTGGCGCAGGAGAGGATCGAACCAGGTATCACATGAACAATAGCGAGAATGTTAGCATCAAACAAAATGCCAAGCCTGTTACTCTAATCTAGTAACTCGCTTTATACTGTTCAAATGAGATGAGATTGCTACAGAGTCAATGTTGATTATTCAATCATTGATCTGGTTGAATCAACGTCTGGTGAAACGGACTAAATTTTCAAGTGCGTGTAAAATTAGAAAACGTTCTGATAAAATTATAATGTCAAATAAAAATATGACAGATTACTTTAAAAAGAATTATATTATGTAATTACTGCCATTTCATAGCATATTTACTTTGCCTTTGATTGGCATTTTCAATTCTTCATCACTTTAAAGTGTTCAAGAACATTTTAATAAGAAAAATCTGTTCAAAATCAACAGAGAAATAAATAATTAAAACACAATAATGATACCAAACCACATGATACCAAAATGTACCTCTGTAAGAGCTAATTAATAATTTTCTACTTTTTTTTATTTAATCTGATTTGTATATGCATTTATTAAATGGTTATTGATTTTTCATGTAATAATGTATACAGGTCTAGTACGAAGACCAATTATGTTTCATTAACTCTCATGTCGCCGGTCGTACACTTATATCCACAATGGAAAATGGAGTTGTCAACGATATTTACGAATCAATCAATTAAGCATGGTTTATGAGGGGGGAGAAATCAGGTCACCGCAGGAGCACAAGAAACAAGTCACGTGGGCGCATGTAGGATGATTCTACCACTCCTAGCGTCGAATAGCGACTCAGTATCACTAGAGTATCATTAGCCACTAAGAAGGCTACGATTGCTCACCCGAAATTAAAGGAACTCCCTAAATAATAAGTTAAGTTTAATTTTTTTCTGAACGAAGAGTAAATTTAAAAAAAAAAAACATTCGGAGTTCAGTCTAGCATTAGTTGCATGCAGTCTTAGATGAAGTTTCTGAACTGAAATTAAGTATGTTGCAACGACGTCCATGAGGACAATATCATGCTAATCTGTTTTAATTCAAGGTAAATATTTGTTTTTACCGATAAACATCTAAGTCCGTGATCATCCCAGTCATCATGAAAACTATCTCTTCTATTAGCTGATCTATTCATTTATGATTTTGGCTGGTAAATAAAATTAAAATATATCATAATCCAGTAGTTAATTAAATTAATTATTTCATTTCGTCGTAAAGATCCATTTATCATGAAGCATTGTTATATGCACTCTGGATGTTATTTCGTCAAGGCATCTCCATCATCTGACTCAACAACTATCTGTGCTTGGAGAGATCTCAAGGTACATTTGGAAAGTAAATATGAAATATGTATCAGGGACTGAACGTTTATGTGGCAGGCAGTGTTCATTTAATGCTAATCAATAGAAAATAATTTCAAAATTCTAAAAGTAATAAAATTAATAAAAATAAATAATATATTTCAGTTTAATTTTATGTATCACAATAATTAATAAGGTATTTGTTATTTTAAAAGTCAATAGACCGACTACGAATAGTAGCCATGCATTCTTATCTCTAGTCAATGTTTATTCTATTTCCTTTTTATTTGTAAATATTTATCCACTCTTTTTATGTTTTAATTTTGTGCATTTTTATTTAGCATCTTGAAGTAATTATTTTTCTATAGGTGTAATTACCAAGTCTACCCAACTATTCTTTAAAATGCTACTTATGCGAGCTGTGATGCTGGCAATCTTAAGGTGGGATATCTTCGTAAATAATCACAGCACAAAACTTTATGAGTAAATTAAGGTTTTTAGACTATAAAAAGGAATTTGGTGATATTATAAAATTCTTGCTTTTATATCCTAGTTCTAATTATTCCCCCAGATGCTCTTTATATGCTTATGATCACTCTTAGATTTCTTAAATGAATGGATTGCTTTTACACTATAAGCTCCTAAACTCATCTGTGTTGTTTCGTTATTTAGAAATTGTAATCTAATTAATCATCCTGCCATTTCGACCCATTTGTCCTGAATAATTAATTATCTTGTATTAACAATATTGTCATTAATTTACATTTTAACTAAGATTAGTAAATTGAAGAAAATTTTGTTTCTTTTAGAATAACCTATTTAATAAAGCTGAACTTAGTTATTTCAATACGAAGGATTATTTTACAACCATTTAAATGTTTTATCGTTTAATACGGAATTCGGTTCATGCGGACCAAAAATGGATGTCCTTAAATGTTCGCATTAATGGAAGTTATAAAAAATATTAGTTTTATTTTTATGCAAAAAAAAATCGATCATCTACATCAATTATCAAAAAATTAGCTGTAATCAGATATTAATAAAACAGAAATAAAGTATGACTCAGATAAACTATTTCTAAAATGACAAAAATTCATGAAAATTGAAAATTTAATTGTTGCTTAAATATTTCAAAGCATTTAGTATGTAAAGATACGTATCGTTTGTTTCGAAGCGTCAAAACTGTAATTTCACAATTTTTAATATAAAAAATTGCAATTGGTAACAAAAAACTTCAATCTGTTAAAACAAACATTTATATTGTTGTTGAGCTAAACATTTATTTTCATATAAAAAATGCATAAGAAAATTAGTTGTTTTTAAAACATCAACAGGAAATCGGTTAATTATTTCTCCAGATTCTTCGAAATTACAACTGAATCATATTTCTCAAATAATGAATAATTCTAATAAAAAAATATTTGTACATATCTTACATGAATAATGATAGTTTCTGAAATGATCGTCTCATGATTAAAGTGAATTTAACCTTCAATAAGTTAAAAAAATCAAATGTAAATATCAAGTAAATTGTTTATTGTATTATTAACTGATTAATTTGATGCGTTAAAAAATGGATATTTTCTACAACTCCAGTATCTGTGAAATTCAAATGTAAGAATGACCATCTCAAAAATAAGTAATAAAATATTTATAAGTTAAACAATATTTGTTGTCGTTTAAAATTAAATTTCTGCGTCATTTACCCTAATTGAATATTGTACACTGTTTTAATAATAAGTTTAAATTAAAGATTTCATTTCCATATTGGTATCCAAGCAACCTCGTGCGTGTGCTAATGTAAAAACTGTATTACTTTATATGAAAATAGATTCGTTGATTGAAATTAAATTGCTAGAAAAAATTTTAATTGGTTTTAAGTTTGGTTTCTACAAATTTTAATTAATTTACTCATAATTTATTTTAGACAGAAAATAAAATTTAAATGCGAGTCTCATCTAGAATTGTTGTTTCAATTACAGTTCTTTTGATTTTCAGCGAAACTAAAAGAAAATCCCAATGAATAGCTAAAATAGAATAAAAAAAATTAAATCTTTATAATTTATTTCTTTACATAAGCTTAAATATACAAATCAAAAGCGAGCAAAAACATTTGCACATGGAAAGCCTATGGAAATGTATGGAAAAATTGATACAAAGCATCTGATATTGAAGTACTTTTATCTCTGACTACTTAAACGATTTCATTTACAATAGATCAACTATAAATTTATCGTTTTAAAAGTAATAAAAATAAATTAGTTACGATAATTACACGATAAACAAACGAAAAATTTTAGATTTTTTTAAATATTAATCAATGTTAGTAAAAAAGTAATTAATTGATTCTCCAGAAAACAAAACAAAACAATCGAACTACAGCTAATTATTACAGCCGAAACGAATATATATACATTATTGAAATATCTTCAGCCGTTCCCTAGAAAAGGATATGTTAGTATCAGTATTCTTCAGAGGATTTTGTAAATGTTGTTACACCTCTTAAGTACGTTTAGATAAGCAAACTAAGAAAATAAAACTATGATTTTTCACATTGATTTATCAACTCTTTATCTTTTGCAATAGATTATACAAGGAGATTCCATAATTCGGTTTCGCCATAAATAACTGGTGAACAGAATTTGCTATAGACATGCATGAGCTATCTAGGTATAGTAAATCAGGATGTCCTATACAATAAGGTCAGCGCCCCCTATCTGTAAACTGCGGAGTAAGTGTTCTTATTTCAAAACAGGTAAGAGATAGGAGATACAATCCGTAAGTCGTAGAGACCCAAAGTCGTAGAGAGTCCTCAATTTAGTTTAAATGACGTCTTACCTGTAAAGTCAAGTCAACGCCTAAAGGAGTGCCAACGTGGAACGTATTACCGCCACGCGTAACCTCTATCGAAAATGAAAACAATACGTAACATAACATGAAATTTAGAAGCAAGTAAAGGGTCCGAAAAAAAAATTTGGAAACTCTGGTGGAGAATTCAGAGATTAAAGCACCTGAGGCTCATCTTAGCCTCAATAAAATGGTGCATAGAGCATCCAAATAATTTTAGTGTCATACTCTTCATTGACAGAACAGTCTAAACGTGTCAAAAATGGAGAATAAATAAGGAAATGGTGCCCAGAGGCACAGCAAAGCCATAATACAACGATCACCACGGGTCCAAACTAACACCTAGTCCTAAGAACAATACACAAAGTGGGCCATGTAGGTCATTATTTAAACATTTTGACGTCCATTGCCTAATGCCTGCCACCAGTCAGTGTTTTTCAACGTGATCTCGGACAGTCCAGCCTTGAAAAAGGCTCTTTACTGCATTCTAAGACTTCTACAATAACTGATAAACAAAACTTCTCGACGTCGACTGGGATATTAAAATGAGGGGATAATTAAATTTAAAGCTTTACAGTGAATAAAATATTCTAACAGTTCCTAAAAACTGAAATCTGTGACCATTGCCAGTGTCACATCGCCAGCCGTGGGCCTCCTGAAAAACGCGGACGCAGCTTAACTCTGAAAAGAACCCTTTGTTATTACAGTCCCCACCCTACAGACTAGAGCCAACACCGACGGTCTTGGAAAAAATGAGAGGGAAGTGGGAACAAACCAAATCTTAAAATAGAGTTGGCCGGGGATCCAATGTTTTTAAAGATAAATATATTAGAAGCCCCCGAAATGTAATTATTTTATATGAAATCACCACGTTAAATACGACTATATTTGCATGCAGAAGTGAAACAGTATAAAGAAGACGCGCATTTAGAAATAAAACTTTGGCATGTAAAAAAGATATAATTTGTACCTCCCTTACATGTGTCATTTTCTTATTAGTAAATGTGTATGCAACTTATAAGGCCACACTTCTGCTTGCAATTATTGGCCTATTTATCCTGGTAATTGGATAGAAAAAAATTACATTTGAGGATTTGTAATAAAGTTATATTTAGATGGAAGACATTATTTCATACTAAATCGAGGATGCTGTACAAATTTGTAATTGACTTTTTTCCGTATCTCGTACCGTTTTGGAAATATGAACGTCAATTCCGCAGTTTGCCGTGAGGGGGCACTGCTAGTTACATCGCATACCCGTTTTTACTATACCTAGACTCTACAATAATGGTTGTAGCTAACCTAGTTCACCAGTTTTTTTGGACGAAACTGAATTCAGGAGCATCCTGCATAGAATCCTGCAACAAATATATTTTAGAAATTTTCGTCTAAATTATAAATTGCATTTCTAAAACGCATAACTGAAAAACTGAATGATAATATCTAACAACAAAACAAGGCAATTTCATTGGGAGTTGTATTCACTTGCTCAACTAATTTAGAAAGATGACATTACTCAAAAGAGTAATTAAGTTTTTAACTTGCAAAGTCATAATATAGAATTCCGAAAATAACTAAATGGTAATAAAATAAATTTTGAATGTTTCCCTCTTCTGTCGAATCCGGTCAAAGATCTAGTAATTGTATACTGAGATTATCTCCTAAATTAGTTTTATAGTTTTGCTGAAATAAAATTAAGAAAGGCATTTTTTAATTTTACATATCAAGGGAGAAAAAATATTGTTAAAAGTAATTTTACAAATTGTACCTTTTCCTTTCACTAATTTTAAAGGAAAATTGAAACTGTTATATATATATATAAATTTATTGAGATGGTATTTAATTATTTCAATTATTTGTAGCATATTAAAAATAATTTTTTTTTCAGTTGAAAAATGTATTTATCTAAAATTGGATGAAATGCATAATGTTATGAAAAACAAATGTCCAAAATTATGGAAATGTCATCTTACATTTTTAGCTGTGAAACAAAACCAAACATTTCCTCTAATAGAACAACGTCTATCACGTCACAAATGCCCATAACTGTCAGAATCAAAACGGTGACACAAATGCGTCTTTTTTAACTCGTCACATAATGACTCTAACCCGGCTATAATTTGGTAACTGTAATATGAAGCTGCTGTGACCGTTTTTCTTTATACTTATTAGAAGTTCACCAGAAAAATTAAATATATGGACATCACGCTGACGAGAGCTGCATTTTAACCAGGATGCTATAAGTAGGTCCTTCCCAATAACTCTATAATATTCCTTCTTTCTCAAACTGTTAAATGTAAATTTAAATATATTCATGACAGACTTACATTTTAACAATAGAATGTTGTAGTGAAGTTGCATTTTCCATGCCATAGCGACAAGAAAATACTCACAGTCAAAAGAAAAAGATATTTAAAAACGCGTAACATAGTAAATACATGTCGATATACCAGGGACTAATTTTAAACTGATAATACATTGTAAAACTATACACAGGCAATATTGTGAAAGGTGTTGCAAATTTCCATTTCCATGAAATTAGAATCCGTAGTGTAACTATTGTAACCACTTGAACGGCAGTCGGATAAATTTTATACCACCTAATTTTAATCAAGATGTGTACCAATTTTTTTAATAAATTTTATTTTTAAAACTCTTGTAAAAAAAAAAGGTTGTAAATACATTTTTTTTTCAAATAAAAGTTTTCGAAAATTTTGGTGTGGATACTACATTACAGAGACACTATTACTTGGCCCTGAAAGGGTTACAGATCACTAAACAAATATGTCTTATTCCTAAAAAAAAAAGTAATACCGGAAAATATTTAAAAAAAATATTGTACGTCACCAATCACTTCTTCAAAACACGTCCAATTTTTACTCTACAACTTCATGTAAGTAATTCCTTTTTTTTTTAACTTTAAAAATCAATGTAAGTAATACGTTTCATACCATTCATAGTACTCTACCATAATAGATTTAATAGGTAACAATAGTTTATTTTATGAATATGCAGGATTAAATAAAAAGCGTTACCCATTGCAGAGTTCTCTGGAAGGCTATTACTTCTACTAAACCGAATAAGACAAAATTTAATTTACAGATAACTCAAATAACGCGCTTATCATTTATTAAGTGACATTTCCTTACAAAAAAATCGTCCAATGGTAATGTTGAAGCTTTCAGAAGATTTTTCGGTTGACTTATACATTTGAATGCCTAATATGCATTCACTTAAATGTTTAACATGATTACAACATATATTTAGCAAGTATGCAATGCATTTATTATGAACAACGGGATGCTATCACAACACAATATTTCCTATCACTTAGTGCAAAGAATCTGGCCAAATGTCCAACAAAATATTGACAAATACTTTATTTCATAGCTACTCATATATATTTACTGGTCAGTCTGTGCATTACAAAATATTTATTTAACGTATGACTGGCGTATCACTTGAATTATCTGTGGTTTAGATCCAGTCATATTCGAAGGGTAGAACTTCCTCCAGAGCCCTCTACAGTGGCTACATTGTTTTTCAGTAACATTGTATTCCATTCGTTTTTTACTCTGTAACTGATACAAATAATTTCTTTCTTTTCCACTTTATATCTCTACTTTATACTCCTGTTAAACAATAACTGATATTCTATAAACTTTAAAATTGAAAGCCGAACTATGATCACTATTCCGTTATTAATAATCTGAGTTTCATATTTTCTTAGTCTTCGCATATTTCGCTACGATTGCATATGGATAAGAGGAAAATCTTGCCGACATTTGTGTAAGTATCAACTTTTTTGAATTGTGAAAGTTATTGAGATACATTGACTAATAATTTTACACTGATTACATTTTTAAGATACCCGTATTACGATATTAAATGCTAACAGCATTTTTCAAACAAAAAAAAAAATATTAGAAAAAGTAAAAACAACATCAAGATTTGTTTCTTATTTTCTTCACTGATATTTACAAAAATAAAATTGCATTCAATAGATATAATAAACAATAGTCTTTAATAATTTGTAAGCACATATATATATATAAATGCATTTTGCATGAGTATGTTTTATATATTGTGAGCTATATTTATGTGAATTATGTTGCTTTCAGCGTGAAATAAAATATTTTTTTTTGAAAGATCGAGTTAAAGAAAAAATATATACTATAAATGAAATCTATCGTTTTTCGAAGATTTTGTCTTTAAAAAAAATTCTAATATCTCAGACAAAATCCTGATTGAGTAACAGTCCCATTCTTTCTTATAGTTTCTTCCAATATTATTTTATCTAGCTTTTAAAGTTTTCCTATTTTTCGATTTTACTTTTATAAAAAGAAGCTTCTTTTGTCTTTAGAATATTGATTTAGCTAAATCTTGGTTTACATTCAGATATCTTTGGTTTACCTTTTCAAAAAAATATTCAAACATAAACTGATTTACATTATATATTGTGTAATATTCTCAAGGTTTTAATACTTAGAAAAGATGAACTTGCATGCATATTTGAAAAGTTTCTGTAAAAGTCATTTTAAAACTTTTCACAATTTAAATAGCAAAATTTTTCATTAGTATGTGTGTGTGTTTGAATTTAAACGTATTTAATCCTTCTTTCAAAATATATATTTTGAGGATTTCTAACAAGAGAGGAATAATAAATGTCTCTTTCAACTCCTTTTACCGGTACTAAGTAATAAACGATAATATAATTTTATACTGTAAAGAAAATTTAAGACAATTATAGGAATATCTTCTGGCAATTTAGTAGCAGCATTTTTTGCCATAAACATTTACATAATTGCTATATTTTTCACTGTAATGTAGCAGTGGAAAAATGTTTTCAAAGTATGTTTTGCCACTAACTTATTGTTATTTTTGTAAAGTTCTAATAATCCAGGTGTCCGCGTAACTATTATTAGTAATTTAAGCTAAATATTTAGCTTAAAAGTTTTATAAAAATATTTAAAAAATTAAATAAATGGAAGCTGTTAAAATTAAATTATGTTTTAATAATAACAAAATATAACTTTTCAGAACTTTATAGGTCTATATTATTCAAACAGTTCATTATCTTATAAATTAATTCTACACTGCACGAATTTTTCTTTCGGGAGTTTGTATTTACACACAGATTTATGGTTAGATACCAGAAATTTTCAAGAGAAATTTTTTACCTATTTAAAAACAAACAAATTTTACTGTTTTTGTAACTTGTAAACTTAAACGTATGGTCTTTGTAAAGAGTCTTTTTTTATAAGATGGGTTCGACCCTCAGTAGGTTTCGTCGTCATTTTCTTGGATCTAATGCAATTTTATACTACTTTATTGTTAAACTTTTATTTTTCTAAATTAAATTAAATACTTTTATTACTTTTAGTTTCTTTTATGTATTGGGTTGTTCGGATATTCTTTCCGTTTGGGAAAATTAATTCGTACCGGAAAATTCTGCCCGTTAATTATTAGGCATTAGCTATCGGAATTAATCTCTAATAATTAAATCATAGAATTTTCTGGTGCGAATTCATTTTCTCAAACGGAAAGGACTTTCCGAACAACCCAGTACTTCTCTACTACATTTTAATTATTTATGTTTCCACAGCTCCCTATTGTCTTGCAAGTTTTTTACTTATACACTGGAAGTAAAGTTGCCACGTAACTAGGTAGTCCAATCAGCTTTCTACATTGTTCCATTGAACTTGAACTTATGATAGGTTCAATGGGCTTCCCAGTTGCGAAGCAACTGAACACCCTGGCTTTGAGTAGGTGTAGGGGAGACCGGGGAAAATTTTCCAACTTTTTATAATTTTATTTTTGTACTATTTATTTTTATCTATTTTGAAATGAAGAGGATATCATTGTATTTCCTAGACCTTTATCTACAAACTGGCATAATTATTTTTCAAAAACTAAATATAGTTTTTGACAGAAAATGCTTAAGTCTGATCATGTTACGTTGGAAAATGTGCCCCGTATGCGGGACAAGTTTTCTAGCCTACTAAAAATGTACAGAGGCAAATTTTCCAAATATACTTCAAATGGTAAAACACGGATAATAAATCTTGCTTGTTAATTAATATGTATTTTTATTGTAAACTAAAACGACATAATAGTAGTACATAGAGAAACTAATTGAATATAGAAAACAAATGCCACTTAATGATTTTACAAAAACTGACAGTTAACAATCTTATGAAGACATATTTTTTTAAACAAAAGTCGTCATCATTGTCTGAATCAGAATGAACACAAACAAAAAAATTAAACATCTCTTTTGGTGCAGTCTTCATGTGTTCATTTCTTGCATTTCGTGCACCGCCCCCACGTTTTTTTCTCTTAGAATTGGAGTAAAATTCAAAGCAATACATGGAAAGACAATCTTCATCCTCTTCATCACTTGAATGTAGCCTTTTTATACCTTTTTTAGGCTTTGATGTTTTAAAGCATTTTACATTTGAAGACGCAGGACTAAACACCTTCCTGGCCGGGATTAGATTTTGTTGTTGTTTTTTTTTTTTTTTTTTTTTTTTTTTTTTTTTTTTTTTTTTTGCTGCTTTTATCTGACTCCTTTTGCAGTTTCCTTTTTTTAGTTAAATAATTTTCAATTTTCAGCTGATTTTTAACGGCAGAATCAGCCAATATAGCTGACTTCCATTTTTTCTTTCCCGCTGTGTTTGCTTCTTTTCTCAAAAGACCTAACTCTTCTGGTGTAAGGAAAGTTTGTTTGGATGTAGAAGGAACGCCTTCTTGGTAAGCAATAGGGAAAGTTTGAGTGAAACTCGAAGGAACAGCTCCTTCGCAAGTGCAAGCCTGCGTTGATGTAGAAAGATTTGATGCTTTTGGTGGGTTTGAATGATGGCTATGAACAGTCGATTTTTATGGTTTGAAGTCAGTTCAGAATTGTTGGTACTTTCAAGATTTGGTACGGCAGGAACTGGCCTGTCAAAAAAGTAGGATGGCAAAAAATCCGAGCTGTAAATATTTCATTATACAGTGAGAAAATCCCCGAAACTTTAAAACACGCCTTAATATTGACTAGTGTTAACGCCAGTAGAGCAAAATCAATATTTCCTAAAAATTTATTTAAAATAATTTATTTTACGAAAGTGGCTGCAAAACCATAAATAGTAAAATATTATTTTCCTAATTGATTACAGGCATGATTAACATAAAATGGATTCATTAAATGAACCCATATTAGAAAATAGTTAACTTTTTTTATATATTTAATTTACCTTGGTTTTTATATTGGTAGTTCTACTTAAATGACTAAATGATCAAACGGGTTCGTTTCATATATGGTTATTTGGCTGATTTTATTACACAATAAATACATTTTTTATACAATAATACTAGCTGATTTAGGACAGGGCATATGTTTTCCAACGAGACACGTGTTGGAATACATGCCCCGTATGCTGTTGGAAAACCTGCCCCGTCGACTTATTTGACCTTTTACACTACCTCGACGAGCAGCGGTGTAACTTATTTACAAAAGAAACGCATAGCTACGTGAAGAAGGAAGCCCCTTTTTAGTTCATGCAATGTCAAAACAGTAAGTTTAACGGTAGTACGTTTATTTTGCGTTTTAATAAAGACCTGAAAATTTACTCAAAGTTGAAAAAATGAAGAAAACAGCTCTCCTGACAAAGTGATAGTAGCTTTTAAACTAAAACTTTCGCAGATGGTGTGTGCAGTGTTGTCACTTCAGCCCATTCACCTGCTGACATCATTTAGCGGCTTATTTAAAAATTAAAGCGAGTTGGAAAACTTGCCCCTATGGAAAATGTGCCCGGTCTCCCCTGTATCAAATCCTGAGAGAGCCATATGAAATGCCTAGCCGTAGTCCAATTGACTACATAAAAATAGGATAGTGTTAAGAATAGATATTAAGATAATGAAAATTTATTGTTAAAGCTTAAGTATAATAGTAACTTCCATTATAATTGCATAAAGAGAATATTTCTATTTAAAAATAGTGGTTGCATGGAACTAAATTTATTTATTAAATTTTCGATTTTAATTTATTCTATGCATCACTGCGCAGTGTGTGGTTAAGGTTAGTAATGATTATTTTTATTTTAAAAAATATATTATTTTTCCCAATATGAAGTGTATTAAATTCAAATGTAATAAATGAAAAAAGACTCCAAAATGAAAACATAATATATTTTATTTAAAATATTCATGGAACTTACTTCCACTTTATTGGTATTATCAATCCATATAGTGGAAATCAGGGTAAAACCACATATCTTATTACTAAATACTTCATAAAACCAGAATTTCCAACTTATTTGATGTAACTTTCCGTACATACTCTGCAGAAACGTAATAGAGTTTTAAATATTTTATTAGTTCATCACACTTTTATTCATCAATATTCATTTATAAAAAATCAAATCATCCTCTGTATTATCCAACCGGTGAAGTAAAACTGCATAGATATGTTTATTTTAGAGGAAATGAAAACTTCCATTTAAAACGAATCAATAGATTTTATTTTACAACTTTAATCAGGGAACTAAAATAATAATATTTCAATTATAAGTCTCATCATTTATATTTAAAGACAAAATGATAATTATCTTCATTACAATTTGAGAAATTGCAGAAAACAAGTTCACCTCTTTATCAGATTTAGAAAAATCATAATCATTCCTGATCACGTAGTTTAGATTGCCTTTTCTGTAACATTGTTTACGCTACGGAATCTCCAATTATTGTTTTCCAATATCCTTTTTATTCCACGTAAGATATTCTGTTTTATATTGTATTTAGTACTAAATATTTAATGCAACTGAATTAGTTCTAGTTCAAATTATAATACACCGAAATGCCATTTAAATCGAAATTAGATTTAATTCCCTTTAAATCATCATTTAAACTAAAGTTGTAAATAGGATGGAATGGTAGAAAATACCCTTAAAATGCTTTTTTTACCATTGTTTCATACATTTTTTTTTAATATGATCACTTGATTCTAAATATACAAAACGAGATCAGTTAAAATACGATGTAAACCATGTGAATACTGAACGTGTGCCATCCCAGCGCATACCATTTGAGAAATAAGAAAAAATAGATGTATTCCATATGCTTTTATAATAAAAAATCAAGAAATCTTCCTTCAAATGTAACATAAATGTAAAGAAAGAGAAAACATTTAGCGCCCTGTCCACCCAACCCTAACCGGATGCCCGGTTGATAACGGGTAAAATGGTTACCCGAACTGATGAAAGACTGTAATTCACATTCCTTTTAAATCTCATTGTTGCCAATATCCCCCATTTTGATGCACAGTAGACAATGATGCATTAAAATTTTTGACTTGCCCCTGTAAAAAAACTATAGACAATGCGTCGACTATTTTAATATCTCAAACATTATATACCTTAACTATGTAGCTTAACACCATACTCAAAATTCGCGAATATGCGTCTGTTTTTACAAAATTTAAACCTATAAAGTATAATACAAGAAAACAGACAGACAGCCAAACATATGACTTTCAGATCCTAATGAAATTGAAACCGGACCACCAGAAGAACGAGAATTTTTCACCAAAAATAAAAAAGAATGAAAATTGGTGCTTGATAATGATCGGTTCAAGAATTATGTGTGGATATACTTTGAAATATATGTACAAAAGAATGGTATAAATTCATTTGTTGGAAGTCTGTTAAAAATAACCTTCACATACTTGTCCAACTTCTCACTAGTTTTTCGGTAAAAGTTAGATTAATTTGACACAATGAAACAAGTTTTGAACAAGAAAGTTTATTAAGTAAATGAAATCAAATAAGCTCTAAATAGAAATACGACAATGAATAAATAATTGAAAAAATAAATACATTATCTGGTTCAAACGTGTTTGATCTGGATCGTATTAATCCATTTTTTGCGGTATAATAGTGAAAATTATGCCTTCCAGTGACATTTCAAGGCAATTATTATTATTCAGCGTACTTCTAGTCATGTAAGTTTTTAACAACCATTGCCCAGTTTTACATATATTTAATTTTAGTTACCTTTAAGGCAGTGTTTCTCAAAGTGGGGCATACGGATGACAATTCCAAATTTGTTATTAACTCATTAACTGTCTGTTTTTATTTATTTTTAAGTTACATTGCGTTGAAATTAGCAATGTAAAATGCATGCAAAATTAAAAAATTAAAATTCAATAATTAGTCTTTTTTTTTTATTTTAAAGAAGTTTCCAATAAGAAATTTAAAATCGGAATGAACAATCTTCACAAATTTACACTTTCTCTATGTTTACAAATTTCTACAACTTTTATGGTTACAGATGTATTTTACAATTTTTCGCAACTCTTTCGGCTATTTTTTGAATGACGCTTGTAATATCCTATTCACTCTGCTATATGTCACAGGAAGAAATTTTACATGTGAAACTACTTAAAAGTATATCTAAAACTGACTGTCATCAACATATTTAAGCTACAAAATAATTGAAATTTCCTATTGAGGTACTACCAACTGTATAAAATTTTAAAAATCTCAAATGGGCATTAGAAAAAGAAATCTGCAAACAGTAAATTTCTATGGCTGTAGGCTGTATTTCAGGGCTTCTACACAGTAAATAAATATGCACCATGACACAAACATTTTAAACTTTAAAATCCGATAATACACAGCTGTTAACTGAGGATGATGGAGAAGGGAAAGCCCGTTAATAGAGAAATGTGTTATGATGGGGAAAAATAGATACTTAAAATTAATAACGATGATAATCCTGAAATTCTTCTTATGAAGAATTCTTCATGTCAGAAAAATTTAAGTTAGTGTTCAAAACTTTTGCATCAACACTTTAAGTGTTATTAAATTCAATTATAATATGCTCCAATGCTATCAATTTTAATGCCAAATATGAGAGTCTCCGCGCTATATTTTCTTAAGATAAAAATGCAAACCATATCATTAAGGTAAGTTGGCAAGAAACATCAAATTCACTTGTTTGATAAGCTAAAAAAAACTTAAATGAGTATTTATTGTTAAGGCAATGCTGGACTTTCTCTATGTGAAAAGAGGTCACTTATTAAATTACAAGAGATATGTGTTACAAAGAGTAGGTGGAGAGGGAGGCATCATGACTTTACAGATGCTGCTGTAGAGCGTGGATAATAAAAGTTGTGAACCACTGTTTTAAGGTAAATGCTTTTCTAGAGGTTATTAAAAGATATTACTTCACGAAGTTGTTTTAAAATATTTGTCGCAGGAAACGTAATTAATATTGCCATTCTCAAATGGATTCCTGTCCAAATAAAATTTTCCTTATCACTATACGCTTCTATGATTAAGCGAAAGTGCAACATTATGATAGATTTCCGTAAATTTTTAGGGCTACGTACTTAGAAGGTGAAAACGGAACCATTATAAGAACATTCGTATGTCTGACTGTCCGTCTATCAAATCCGTTTTTCTCGAAAACTATGGAACTTGAAAAGTTCAAACTTGTCGGAGTTATAATGGCTATTAATTTACATTATTGCAGATTAATAGCCATTCACAAATATTTTTAGAAAAAAGTTTAGGGAGGTTAATTAAGTTACTTGAAGAAAAAATTATTTTGTGCATCATTTGGGGTATCTTTCAAAGGATCTCGTAACACCAAATTCAAAAATATATTTGTTTTTATTTTAGGTACTATATTTTCAGAGATATTGTCGAAAATGTTTCGTAAAAATACCCTCCCCCCCCCCTGTATTTCCGAAGCTCGTGAAACTAAAATTATTCAAAGATATAGGGTAGTAAAAGTTTTATTTAAATCTTGCATGAAAAATATAACGATTATCTTAGGTCACATATTTTTTGAGAAAATCACATTTTTTCGTTGCACGCAAACTTTACTTTGCAGGCGTTCAGCGGGGGAGTTTAGGAGCACTCGAGGTACCTATCGACGCGGAATCATCCACGGATTGATCATAATGATTTTCGAAAAATTGTGGGTAATTAGCCGATATATCAATTAGAAACCTATCTAGAAAAACGCGGCACGGACCAAAGCGGCAAGGTATCAAACCTTGGCATTGTTTTCCAAATTAAAAGTTTAAAAAAAAAAAAAAAAAAAAAAAAAAAAGGAAGAAGAAAAATAATTATTTTGAACCTTTTCCAAAACGAGTTTTTAAAAAACAGGTGGTAATATAGACCACAGTTAAAACTCTTACCAATATAACAGTAATAATGATCAGATTGACTTTAAAATATTCGCTTCTATGTGTTACCACCTACAAGCAATTCTGATTATCTGTATTTGGCTTAGACGAATTGATTAGATCGTTCCTTTAGGCTTAAATTAGCATAATTTGGACTAAGACAGCTGGGCTTTTTTTATTTTTATCGATATAATAACACTCTAGACCAGTGATTATAAACGTGGGGACAATTTCAGATTTTTCATTAACGCACTTTTTTTAATGATTTCGGTTGAGAAAAAAAATTAAACATGCAAATTTCTCACATAAAGTGTAAAAATAACTATTTATTCAACTTTCAGAAAGATCCCATTCGAAAGGTTATAATAGAACATAATTACAGGAATAGAGTAATTCTTTAAACCTCTGGAAATTCCCTAAAGCTACTTATATATTATTTTTTATTTTTTTACAATTTTTCTGGTTATTATTGTATTTTAAAATTTTATACAACTTTTTCCACTATTTTGTGAATAAGCCTTTTATTTTTAGTAGCTGTACACTACGTCATTTGAAGAAACTTTTACGCATCATACTACTTAAGAATGTATTTAAAACTGACTATATTAAACACAATGAGCCTTAAAATCTTTTGAAATACACAACTTAGTTGCTACCAACATTATGAAATTAATAAATCTCTAAAAGTGGAATACAGAAGGGTTAATAATGAACTTCTTATGGCTCTGCTTCCGGCCTCAAACAAAGTATTTAAACTTGCATCATTATATATACATTTAATGAAATTTAAATCAGATTATCAGAGTGCGTACAGTTTTACAATTATCTAATAGAAAATTTCACCTTATTCAAATATTACAGATATTGCCAGAAAAATATTACAAACTATGCGATTAATCACCGAAAGATTTTTAATCTGAAAAAAAAAAAAAAATAACAAAAGATTCCTAAATCTGATATGTGGTGCCATACTCCTTGCAAACTCTATTTATATACGCATTATACAAAGAGGGGGGGGGGATTAAAGATAATCGGTATGTGTATTATGATAGGGAAGGAAAATCGCTACTTCAAATAAATTTTGATGAAAACCCTGAAATACTTTCGTGCAGAGTAGAATCTTGATCCATTATTTCTCGCAGGGACATTACAAAAAAGACTCATAATGGAAAATTATGAATGAGGGCCAACATAGAATTTGTTGTAGTTGAATTAAAACGAGGAATGCAATAAAAAGAAAGATGAGCGATCGATTTAACGAGGTTCTACTGTATTCCGTTATTGTCAGAAAAACCTTAGTGGCCAAAAATTTTCTATTTTTCTTAATGGGATACTAAAATCAATTATAAGCTGTTAATCAATTATAAGCAGACAGCTAGATAATTTTCTTTTTAAATAGAAATCTGTTAATGTGTTAATCCATCTAATTATTATTTTTATATATATATACAATAGATTTCAACTATTTCCGGTGAGGGAAAATTTCTCCGATTTAGCAACATATCATATTTTGTTTGTACGCAATAAAGTACAATGTAAGTTCATGTTTCTTGTCAAAGAGAAGACGCGCATATTGGCAAAGATTAAAGTTTTTTTTACATTTCACATTTATACGTCTATTTTTTTAATTATATGTATAAATTCATAAAGGAAACATTTGAAAGTAAAGTTAAAATACTTTATTTTTGAATATTAACAATTGCCTTATTTACTTTACGCGAGAGTTTCAAAGATTGAAAGAAAAACAAACTCGTTTTAATCCTAAGAATAACCCAAGTTTATGGAGATATAATTTGGAATAAACAAATTTTTACAATTCTTTTTATTCACACTTTTGCTATAATAATCAATTATTTTATAGTTAATATCACGGTAATGCCGGATTTTATTTTTTTAAATAGAAAAGAAAGTTTCTACTTTTGCATAATTTGCATTTTTTTTTTTTTACCAAAATGATTTTATGTATCAAAAGCAATGTTTAATTCCCATTTAAAATGATAATAGAGCTAAACGATAAGTTTAGCTACGTTTTCAAAAGTTAAGTAACATTTCTGAATTCTTCGAAAACGAAATTTCCGAAATAATCCAACTTATTTAGCAAATAAAAAGTTTTAATAGTAGAAATATCAAAGTATATACTAAAGAAAAATGTAACTGACTAATGAAATTCCAAAACGTTCTCATTCAATTAAGGTGAACCCCTGTCTTCAAAAGTTTTCTGAAAAGATTCATCTCAACGAAATAATACAATTTATAATCAATTTCCGTCGAAAGATAGTTTCATCTGATGAACGTTTTCGCCTATCGCAAGCAATAGGTTTTAAATCAAAATAAAGTACGATAGTTTTTTAATCAAGGTAGTGCACTTTAAAATTTAAGTTACATTAAGATTATTAGAAATCAATTTGAAAAACATTAACAAAATAACCTATGGCAGTCCTGTTAAAATAATCTTAGAATATTTGCTAGCACTAAGTTCATTTTCTGTGCGAGAAAAATATAAAAAATTGCATTTTTTATAAGTAAATTTAAAATTCTCTCACACGAATTAGTATTTTTTTAAACCATTCTCTAAATTCATAGAATTAAAACGCCTTTCTAGATTGTGTACAAAACAGAAATTTATATCACATATGGCACCATGATGTTTAATAGGAATTAGTTTAATAAAATTTACTGGAAAACCGATTTTAAACTGATGCTTTTTATAACTTAATTTGCCTATTATGAAATAAGAGACTTAAATTGGTAACGCACGACTTGCTTACAGTTCCGCAACAACATTCATTCAACATTCAATAAAAATTACTATATTATTGTTGAAACATACTTATTGCACGTGTTGGAGAGTTTCAGAGAAAGTGGTTTGGCATAAAAGAATTTTTTTTATAACAGCTTTGTATTGTTTTCCAAATTCCCTTTAAACTGTATTGTTATCCGCAGTAGACGATCCTACATTAAAAATGTTTACGATTCTCTGAAAAAAGGCACTGTGTCTATTTAATAAAAGACACATAATTTTGCGGCGATTTGACAAATTTATGAAATTTAGAGCTTAGACAAGCAAAAATAGAATAATATAAAATAAAACAAAAAAAAGACATACATACAAACATATATACAGACAAACTTAGCATTTTAGGAGCCTGATGAAATCTATATGGGATCGTGATTAAAACAAGCCATTTCGAAAGAAAAAGAATGAGAGAATTCTTTTAAAAGTTCTATAACAAAGAGAATAAAATTTTGTTTTTTTATGATTATTAAATTCTATAAGGTCTGAATGCAATGCTATAGGTTTAGTTGCTAAGTACTAAAATCATTACGAACAATAGAAAAAAATCATGAAAATCAAAGTGTTGACCTTGCGATCGCCATCAGCAGAGAATTTATGCAAAATATGGAGGAATAAATTTCTCGCGGTCGAATAATTTGTATTTTCTTCCCTTCCTTCCGCTATCGGTCGGTATGGCGTGTACAAAATCCTGGATTTATGTTCATATGGTATTTTCCTAAATTTTGACTTATGCATAAATGAACATGTTGCCTGTTATTGAGCTGAAGTCTGTTTATTTACAACGAAAATTCTGAGAAAAAAGATTCTCAAGAAAAAATAAATGAAAACTAACTGAAAAACCTTAAAGGGAAACTCGTAACCTCAATTTAACTATGCATGATACTTGAAAGTCAGTGATTTATGAATTCGAGATTGAAGATGGATGTCCAACTGTTGGAGATTAAGAGATCAATAAAAATGTTAAGGCAATCCATCGAATTTCTCCGAGTTTGTAAATGAGATGGAAGTTAAAATCTACTGCATTTCTCAGCGATCGTTACTGTGTTTCTGAGCAGGCAATACCGAGATTGAACTAAACGTTTTACAAAATATTGATCTAAATACCGATTTATATTCATTCCATGTTATAGATCATAACAAAAAGAAAGGTGGACTAAAGGCTGACTGAGTGATACGGTAGATTTTCACTTGACTTCCATCTTCTAACTAGAGGGAACTTGATAGCTCACTTTAAAACTCTTGCCGATGCCTACACCTTCATCAAAAATACAGGGTATCCCAAAAATCTCCGTACAACTTCAAAAATTTATTACAAAAAAAAAATAATAGGCCTACAGCAAAAATAATTACAACAGTACATAGAGTAACTTAAAAAGTCTTTTCTACTACCTTAGTATACTTGTACATGAGATCCTTTCTTTGCACGAAGAATATCAAGTCGATAGTCCAATTCCATCCACGTGCGTTTCAGCATGCTAACATCAACAGTAGTTACAACTGTTTGATGAAATCTGAATAAAAGTTAATAGTCTCATGGAATTGTAACAAAAGATCCAAACAGCAGTAGTTACTGTTGATGTTAGCATGAAAAACGTTCGTGGATTGAATTGAAATATCGTCTTGATATTCTTCGTGCTATAAAAGGATCTCATGTTGAAGTTTACTAAGGCTGTAGAAAAAACTTTTTAAGTTACTCTATGCACTGTTGTAATTATTTTTGCTGTAGGCCTATTATTATTTTTTTGTAATAAATTTTAGAAATTCTACGGATACTTTTGAGACACCCTGTATATTCGTCTTCAATTTCGAGTTCGTTAACCATTAATCAAGTTTTGAAGTATTATGCGCAGTTAAATTGAGGTTACGAGATTTCCTTCAAAGCTTTTTATGCAGTTTATTTTCAGTCAATTTCTCTAAATTTTCAAAGTTTTCCTTTTAAATAAACACACTTTAACTCAATAACAGGTATCTTGCTCAGTTTTTAATAGTAACAATGTATTGAAATGTCACATCCACATAAATCTGGGGGATTTGTATACTCGGCAACAATGGGGCATTTGCAAGATACTGCGTCGAAAAAAAGTATGTGACTGTTACAAATTTTCAATTTTTTCTTGAGAGAGGCTTTATTTAAATCTATGTTGCACAACAGTCGTAGTTGGTTATAGCTGACATACAACGCAATTATAAGTTGAACAATGTCGTACTCGGAAATAGTCGTTATCGATACTTTCTCAAACAAACTTTTTAGTTTACGAGTCACTAATCTTGTGATTATTTTTTCTCTTCCTGCTCACTTTTAGAGATAAATTATACCTTTTCCTGAAACAGCACTTAATCATGCCTTCATTGTGATAAGCTTATTCAATTTAAAATGTGTAAGAATTTTAAATTCAGGACATTCAAATACCTTTTTTTTTCTTCTTTTTTTCGATACCGACATAATATATCCCAAAAACATCACAATACCCCGCCAAATGGTCTGGCAACTGCCAATATATCTAAACAAGGCGACTGATTGAGGTAGGAAGAAAATAAAGCAAAAAAGCACACGCACGCACGAAATTTATTCCTCAATATTTTGCATAAAATCGATGTTCATGCGCGATCAGGGGGGGGGGGGGCGATTTCTGAAGTTGAAGATTTTTTATTGTTCTCAATGATTTCAATACTTATCAAATACAGTTATAGCGTTCAGATGTTATAAATTTGAATTAGCATAAAAATTAACGCAAAATAATGGATTTTTCCCCTTTTGCCTGATCATTAAGGCAACGATTGACCGCCACCGTGTCATCTTTTTTTATACTTTCTTTTTTGTCTCCAATTCGCTACTTCTCCACGGTATAGCGATGAAAAAGGTGTTGTATTTTCTGTCCCACCCTACTATGCATATTCTAAAGTGTTGAACTCGCGTTAGTTGTGAGAAATGTGATATACTTTAATTAGGATTTTGCATTTTAAGACTCATTCATTACATGTTAGTCTTTACTGTTTTTTTTTTATTGTTACAAGTTTACGTAATCATTATAAAATAATGAATTACTTATTAAGGCTGATATAACTTTACTTTGAAATTAAATGCTAAAGAAATTATTTCGTGCACAACGTTTCCGAAATTTCTGAAAATCATCATTCTTCCAATCCAATAACAACTCAAAGAAATCTTGATTAATTATCATTGTTAACCTTAAACTCGTTAAAGAGAATTGATCGTCTCCATATCGATTTTATCTCAGGAAAAGTCACTCCATGTTAAGAAAATCTCATCTGTTCTCTGAACAACAAAAAGAAGAAAAGTGAATTACCTGAAAAGGCTAAACTTTAGAATAATAATAACTAGAATTCTGAACCTCTCATCTTTAAAATGCATACTTGTCAGTATGGACTAGACATATTCATTAACCAAACTCCACTAATGACAAGTAATTCATGTACGAAGCAGCAACTGGAATTCAATTCTGTTCAAGTAGTTTTCCTGGAATTTAATTGTTTTAAACCTAATTAGAATGAAGCCTTGAGAAACATTAAAATACATATACAAAATGTAAGTAAATGTTCATTGTTAGGGATTTCTTAATTGCTTTAAAAATATTCTACATGGCGACAACGAATTTATCCTTCTGCAGAGAATTATTTAGAAAATGACTTTAAAAAACGTGTCATATTAGGTGAAATAATTCATATTCCCACCACCCCCCCCCCCAAAAAAAAAAAAATAAGGGTAAAATATTACAATCCGCAAAAAATTACAAAATTACATATAAAAAGATTTTTAAATTAAAAATCGAGTAAATGCAAAAACTTACATTTTTTAATGTTGCTGCAAAACGCAGAATGAAAATTTTTTGTGTCAGAAAACCGCCTAATTGAAGATCTTTTGTTACCGATGAATACCACGGCAATATCTTTTTTAAGTGTCGTGTTAATGAACTCTTGTTTGACAACATTCACAGTCTTCAGATTATGGAAATATTTCCGAAGGAAAAAGTTCTAAAAGATGAAAAAATGTCATAGTTTGTGTGTGAAAAGTCAGAAGAATCGAGTGGGTAATCAAAACCGATACGTCCAAGTTCTTGCGAATGGTGACAGCAGAATGTGACTTCATGTTACTACTATGGATAAAGAATCCTTCGAGATTAATAGAACAAAGCCACTTCAGTCAATATATTAAACACAAACTATTCTAATGTTGACAGTACCTGGGGACCTTAATATTTAGGTTAGGATACAAAAATTATGTCTTTAACATTTCAGCCCATACTCAACAACCCCTTTATTTAAGATTGAATTTTGCAATGGATACATGTATAGAAAGTATTCATAAACATGATTCTTAATCTTTTCGTGCTTTATATTCCATTATGTAACCCAGCTTATAAATACTATAGTAAGAATATAAATTTCAAATATTATTACAAAAACTTTTTACCTATATTACTTATTTAACACTATAAACACAATATGAATTTGAACTTGTTAAATTAAATCTTATCTTCTCAAACACTCAGTCAAAGAAAATAAGTAGATAATCAATAACTTCCCCTCGCCAATCCCCCTCGCCACTCCCCCGATTGGTTGAATTTTTAGCAGCTAAATACTACTCCTTTCACTTCAAAATTTCTTGTTGCCATCAAAAATCTGTAGGCGTGTTTTCATTTTGGATGGTTCCCAAAAATTGGTTTCTATTTTTATCGCTTAGATTTCATTTCTAAATTAATAATTTTATAATTTCAATTTTTTTACCATCAAAGAGACAAAACATGAACTTTGTTTTCATCATCGGGACATGAAATTTGTTTGAAACTGTAGCTTAATTTATTGACTTTTTGACACTTTCTAAAAAAATTCAATGTTTATTTTTTAAATCTATCTCAACAAAAAATATTTTTTCTAAACTAATGTAAGGTAACTAGTGGTTTTTAGTTAATATTTCGGCTATCTCGGCTCAGGTGCATCAGGAAATCCCATGGACTATCCTCATATCCAAATTTTAATATCTCTACGCGCTACTAAATTTTCCTACCCCAGTCACACACCATGTCGCCATGTAGACAAACATTTTATTTTATTAGCATAGATTAGTAATATTACATACTATTAATGTGGTTGAGAAAAATCAACAAGGCATTTTTTATATATGTTCAAGATTTACATCGAGTATCCTAATCCTAATCCTAATAATATTATAAATCTGATTGTATGAAATGTTAGGCTGAAGCCAGCGTCAAAATGGAGTATTTAATGATCCTGTATCTTTGCATATATGTTGATTATAACCCTCAAATGAACATAGACTGGTTTTTGTTCATTTTATTCAAATATTTTTCTTAATAATTCAAAATTTCTTTATTTTCATAGAGAATAAATGGACATTTTCCCATAAAATTTAACCATTTTACTTTATCGTTGCTAGGGCTTTGATCGTTGCCAATAAATAAAAACACGGACAAATAATTTTTCCTCAACAATTAATTTTCAATTGAACGATTTTCACGTGAAAAATGAAAATGAAAAAGAATTCAAAAGAAGATGAATTTCCGTGATGTTTGAAACAAAAATATGGAGTATTTGTTATTATACATGAAGTGTGAATATCGGTTACATTAAAAAGATATTTTTCTGTCAAAAAACTGCGTTATAATTAGAAGGAAAAATGAACAATAATTATTTTCTTAAAAATAGATTTCGCTTGGACCACGGAACTATGAAAAGGATCCTTCTCGGCTTGGACAAATATGACGTAATAAATAAAACATGTATTTTCAAATAGTCGTAATAATACAAGGAGCATGAATATCAATGTATAATAATGAAATTAGATAGATAATGGACGTAATATTCAAGATGAAAAACTGAAATATTTTTTATCGATACTGATTAATAATTAGCATGAGTACCAGTTACATACAAATGTGAGTTTTCCGCTAAAATTTACGTCCTGATTGCCATAAAAAGAAAATTAACAAGAATTATGGCATTAAAAAGAGATTTCTCTGAGGAAAATGTGACGTCATATTTGAAATAAAACGGGAATTTTCAAATGTGTTTTACAAGGGAATTATTTCCGTACAATAATAATACAAGGATCAGTAAGTATAAAAAGTAGATTTGTTTCACGACATATTTAAAACGAAAAATTGAAATTTTTTTTTTTTTATCTATACCGATTATTAAGGATGAATATCAGTTACATACAGATGAGAGTTTTTTGCCAAAAACCACACCATGGTTATTAGGAAAAGAAAAATAAATACGAATCTATTATATTAAAATCTGACCGCCTGTTTGTATTTCGCAACTACTCTTCTCAGATTGTCGAAAGCAACGTGAATTATTTAACACTGGTTATCATTCATCCGAGGATGTCACAAACTCTCAGAATTTAAAAGAATGATTTAAATTCCGAGATATTATTATTATTATTTATTATTATTATTATTTATAGTTTTATTTATTTATTTATTTTGTAAATTTTAACGAAGTTTCTCTAAAAATGGCAACTAAATCATTCCATTTTTGTGGATAAAAAAGAAGAAATGAAACTGATTAATATATTTTTTCTCATTAAAACTGAAAAAAAAAAAGAATTTGTTTTCAATTTGAATAGATGGTGAGAGTAATAAAAATTGATTACAGTAAAATTTTTGAAAAATAAAAACGTATTTTCACATATTCAAGCTTCATGCATCTATTTATTCTGGAGAACAAAAATCGTCTGTCAACATATTTTCATTTAGAAATAAAGATTTTTTTTCAGTTATATATTAAATAAAGGAGGCAAATTTAAGCTCCTTACATTTAGGTCTACAATAATTGCTCCCTATTCACAAGAATTGAATTTAATGAAAAAGAATATACTATTTCCATTATCTTTGAAGGATTGCTATTAAAACGTCTCACAAAGGCGTTAAAAGTAAAATGGTTTACCAGGTAAACTTGACATATGTTTTTATATAATTCGCCGATTTCCACGATTTTATTTGGCCCGCCTTTTTCCATTGGTTGCAGTTTCCTTTTCGTATTATTTGTCACAAAATTTCACTTTTTTAAAACTTAGTTATGTCAAGGCCTCTATAACATAGAAATACTGTATTGTCTCCTATGGAATGTGATGAAGAGTTAGTAAATTATTTACATTTCTAATTATCAGGAATGAAATATTTTGCTTAATTAATGCATTTATTCTTCTTTTAATGATACGTGAACGAAGTCACGGGTAACAGCTAGTATTCAAATGTTTCTTAAGTTACAAGATGTTAAAATTAGACATCATTGAAATCCTCGACGTTGTCATGTAATGACCACTGTTATTGGTTTAATACTATTTTGACTTATCTAATCATCTGGAATAGACAATTAGAAACTCGATTGACGAAGAAACGCATATACATTCATTCTGCTCAAAACAAATTGCAATTTTATTTTCATATTTTTTTTTATTTTTCTGGTATAAATTTAAAATTACTTTCATTTTAATTTACTACAAAAAAAAAAGGATCAAATGTATTTTTTTCCTCAGTTTCTAAAACTAGTTTTTCTCTTTTCCGTATAGGTCTTCAAAAGTTTTCTTTCGGAAAAAGAGAAGATTTATGTCGACACAATTCGGCTTGATTCTCTGCATTCAAATTCCATGTAAAATTTCATATAATGCTTAGCACTTAGAGATTGATAACAATGGAAAATATTAAACTGTTAAGTGATTTTTTTTAATTATTACTCTTTTTAAAAGATTTTATTTATTTTTTGTAAGATATGTTGATCGTTTTCATATAAATTAGAAACTATTACGCCTGTCTAATAAATTTTTGACTCGGATTATTTAAATGTGCTATACAAGATCACTAATACATATATTTATCAAATTTAAATACATTTCTATAACAATTATTTGAATTGTTTTCGATATGAAACGCTCATGCCACCATTGTATATTTTATAGCCCGATCGGAGTTCATGCGTCACGTGTGAGGCACGATTCCAAACTTTGCTTCTAAACCATTTATAAATAAATTTTGTGAACCGGAGGCAGAAAATAGTGACATTTTAATCATTGTTTCTAATACAATGAATATAACAAGTGAGATTTATGTGGGAGTTTGTTTGCTTTTTCTATGGCAGCCATTTTGAAATGTCACAAAATTAACCAACTAATCTACTTAATAGGTTAAACAGTGATTTCTAGTGCATGAGAGTTACAGAACTATAGTTAATAATTCGCCACTTTCTCTAAAATATACCAATTGGTTGTGGACCATTTAATATAAAAAAAAATTATGAACATACTCAAACTTATAAGCAAAAAAACATTATTCATAATTACTTAGCAAACAAATAATTTTGCGAAAAATGAAACAAGACTTACTTACTTTTCACTTTCTTTTATCTATAACAGAAGAAAGTATTATAATTCAAATTTTTTAGACTTCCGGTTATCGAAGGATTTACATGTTTTAGGGGTCAGAGATCCCGAAAAGTACGTTTTTACAAAATATCCGTGTGTCAGTGTGTCCTCTTCGTATCATCGAAAAGTGTATGAAATTATCCATAGAATTGGACCAAACTTCATATATATGTTTTTGGCTGTGGTCAGCAAGAACCAGTTGAAATTAAGGATATTCTTTGCAAAGGATTTGCTGTGATAGCGATTTTTGTGCCATTTTCCTTATTATACCATCGGAAAGTGTACGAAGTTATGCATAGAATTGAACCAAACCTCGATATATTTTTTATTATGGCCGTTAGGTCCCAGTTGAAATTGGCATATTCCCCCAGAACGGGGCGCTGTGATAACGATTTTTTGCGATTTTTACTTTCTTCTGTCTGTATTAGAAGAAAGCATTGCAATCGAATTTTTGTTTATTTCCGGTTGTCGACGGATTTACACGTTTTAGGGTCATCGATTCAGAAAATTGTGTTTTTACAAAAAGTCTGTCTATCCATGTGTCCGTGTGTCTGTGTATCTTCTTTGTATCATCGAAAAGTGTATGAAGTTATGCATAGAATTGACCATAATCCCATATATGTATATGTTTCTGACTATGGCCGTCAAGCCCCAGTTGAAATTGAGGGTACTCCTCTGGAAGGGGACGCTGTGCTATCGATTTTTGCGCGATTATTCTTTTATGTCATCGGAAAGAGTATGAAGTTGTGGATGGAATTGAACGAAACTTCATATATATGTTTTAGTCTGGTCTGTGGACTCCCCAGTCGAAAATGGACTTATTCCTCCAGAAGGGGGCCTTATGTGATAACGATTTTTGTGCAATTCTCTCGATTTTTTTCTGGATCATCAGAAAACGTATGAATTTATGGATAGAATTGAACTAAACTTCATACATATGTTTTTGACTGTAAGACGTCAGGTCCCAGTTGAAAATGGGGATACTCCCTCCGAAAAAGGGGCGCTACGAAAGCGATTTTTGCGGATTTTCTCGATTTTTTTTCAGTTTAAGTGAACAATTTCTGAATATTTTTCGACGAAATTTTATATTTAGATGTAATGTAGGCCAAGGATTGTATAAACCTTTGGCGAAATTGGCCTGATTTTCGGGACGGGCACGATAGCTGTTGAAAATAAATCATACTGAATCACCCAATTGTCCAATCTAGACTTAATTTGCATATTTGTAATAAGCAAAATTTTTCACGTTTTTTTTATATATTATTACCCGTTGAATAGTATTTCTTTACGAATTTTTTTATCCCCCCCCCCCTAATGGTTGTGAAACATTTATTCACAAAAAACTTTAAGTGTAATTAAAAAAAAAAAAAGAAAAAAAACAGATTTGTTAACTGAGATACAGATTTGTTAACCAGATTTTTGTTTCTAAAATGCATAATTAAAAAAATTACGCTTTTTAAAGGTATTAACATGTATGATATAGAATAAAGTTTCGGGATTGGCAAATCCGACTAGTTGTAAAACAGAAAACTCTCACAACATAAAAACTCCCTCTTATTTTTCAAGTCCTATCCACCCCTATTTAAAGCGCTGAACTCAGCGGGTCGGTACATGCGCAAATGAACGTCGGTCGCATCGAACGTCGTCGGATTATGCATATGTTTTATTTTATTTTTTCCATATTAGCATATATAAAAACTATGATGATATTATGAGTGCTTCATATCGAAGAAAAAAATTATCTATTTTGAAATACATTACAATTTTCTAAATAAAAATGTGTTTTTAGGTGCGTTCGTAATTATATAAATACGTAGCACCTATTGTCGTCGTCTGGTCCGTCCGTCTGTCTGTCTGTCTGTCCGCATATAACAACGCAAAAACTACCCAACCGAATGGTTTGTAATTTAAGGTATATTATCTTTGCAGAATTTTGTCGAGACATTTCAAATTTTATTAAAATCGAATCAAAACTTTAGGAGATATAAATAAAAATATTTATTAAGAAATTTGAATTAAAAGAAAAAAAATCGGTGCTTTTTTGTTATAGGAGCTTCCGAGGTTTCATCGTCAAGCGACCGAGATACTTATTTTATGACAGAAATGAATCTGCAGACGATATAATTCATTTCACAGAATTAAAAATCAGAAAAGATCTGAATATTTATGTAACTAGCTATAGTACGAACGCACCTCATTTGTCACGTTTGACGTACAATTTCCAACTTGTTGATCTTGTAAAACTCAGTTAAACAATCTTCAAAGAAATATCAATCTGAGAAGCAGTAAATATAAATACTATAATATGAAAAGTTAAAGCATCTTATAAAAATGTTTTTCTACCCTGTGGGGGATCGATTACCCTATACTTAATCACTCAATTCAATTTTTCAATTTACGGGGAAAAATAAAAGGGTTTTCGAAATACTTTTTATCTGTGCGAACATATAAAAAACTACCTATTCGATATTTGACAAAAATGTTACCCGTTATATGCATTAGAATAAACTGTGATAAATTTCATAATATGCTATTTAATACTTTTTGCTCGTTTTTAACACTTTCCGACATAGTTGAAGAGTATTTATGAATTCGGATTCTTTGTCTGTCTGGCCGTCCTCTAACTCTTGTAAATATATTCGGATTTGAATGTAAGTTTTGTATGTTATTGAGCTTTATTACAGAAAGTCTTGCGTTGAAAATTAAGTGTGCACCATTTATAGTTCGTATACAGGGATACACAAAATAATTTCGTTACATTGTGGTCTATGGAGAAAAATTGTTTACGGTTCATTTTATTGATGCTACGATATTTCAAACATAATGAAAGTTTTATGCTGAGGTGGGCTACAACATGTTTTCTGAGGTGTATAGAACAAGTAGCTTTTATAGTTCGTTTAGATGAATTCCATTACATTATGATTTATGGTAAAAAATTGGTTGCAATTCATTTTAATGACGTTGTTATACTGCAAACATAATGAAATTTAAAAAGATTACTCAAGTGTACAACAACATGTTTTCTATGAGGTTCATCCAGAAAGTAAGTTTTCCACGGCCACTAAAAAGGAAACAAAACATAATTACCTAGAAAAATTTATTGCAAAAGATACAATAATGTTTCAGCTTCTCAACATAAGAATCACCTGAGCTGTAACACTTGTCATAGCGTGGGATAAGTTTTTGAAGTACAGTGTCACAGAAGTCTGCCGCCTACGAATGGTACCAGCTTGTCACAGTTGTCTGCACGTCTTCGTCGTTGGGAAAGCAATGACCGGACTGGAATTTCTATAGGTGCAAGAACTGGTGAAAGTCGCTGGGAACAAGATCGAGACTATAGGGTGGGTGTGGCTACAACACCTCCCAGCTAAACTTCTTAAGCAGATTTTTTTGTGGAATTGGACCAACGCGGGCGAGCGTTGTCGTGAATCAACACAACACCAGCACTGAGCATCCCACATCTCTGTGCGTTCAAACACTTTATCACGAACGTCACTTCGCAGTCGGCGAGAGAAGAAATGAGAGCAGAGATCTTCGTGCACAACAACGCCGTTAATGTAAGCAACCGGGAAGTTGCAACTGCCGCATACGATAGCCACACCCACAATCTACCCGGCTTGTGCCTTTTCGTTTACGGCCTTTTACAGTGCCATCTTTTTCCGATGTGGGAAACTTATTTTCTGGATGAACCGCGTATAATTTATGGCGTGTAGAGCATGTATTGTTCATTTACAGAGACGAATTAAATAATTCAGTTATAGGACTGACTGTGATCGATAAAAGTTGGAAGTGCGTCTTCCGCTGTGGTATGCAGTTTTAAACGTATCTATCGTTTAGTGTATTGCGTGGTGTGTATAAAACCTATAGATCTTATGTAGAGATTCACAACAGAATTCTCACATATTACCGCATATGAACAGCAATTGCCGAAAATGGATTTTTACCGAGTCATGTGTTCTTTAAATTGCTTATTTAGAAATATCATTTCATTGTATGAAAAAATGAAATTTTTTTAATGATATTCTGTTACTGTTGAAAAGTGTTTCATAATTTATCCCTGATGCAGGATTTTTCTTTCTTGTTCGTATTATTTTGGAAAAAATTCATTGATCGATTCTTAAATGTTTGCATTAGAAAAACTTTGAACTTCTTATGAGGATTTAATTAGAATTTGTATTAAATAAAAGTACAAAAAATCGAAATTTTTAATATTTACGAATTTTAATAAAATATCTGTTTACTTCTATATTTCTTGACAGTTTGGTAGAATGATAAAATTTCTCGTTTTTATATTAATATAAGATGTTTCAAATTACTTCTTGAAATGTACTCTTCTTTTACAGAAAAAGTAATTTAATTTTCTTCAACCTAATAGAAAAAAATCTTAATAGAGGACGTAACATGTGATTTCCTGTTCCTTTATTTCAGGAAATTAAAAGGAGCATTAACTGAAAATCCATTTGTATTCATTTAAAGTACATTTCTCTCCAATGTTCTAAAAAGAAATTTTAAATTACAAGTGTTAGAAAGTTTGGAACAAATTACCTTAAAGCAAAGAAAGTCTCTTTTCTTTCACTTTATTTTAGAGTTTTACAACTTTTATTAAATATGTTATTACAGGTTTATTTTGGATAGCACTTGCAACAGGAATTTTCTGTTCATATACAACACAATTTCTTATATTAAAATTAAGCCTTTATAATAATGTAGAATACATTTTATACTTAGCGATTGCTGTTTTTGTGATAGAATAGAATAAGAATTTTAAAAAATACTTAAAGAATAGCGGCCAACTTTCTGGGGTTTTTTTTTCAACTTAAATAAAACATAAATTTAACTAGAAAAAATACTTAATGATATTTTTGTTGAATTTCCGTGGTTATATACAAATTTTACAACTTTTATTAAATATATTATTTCATATTTATTTTGGGTAGCACTTGAAACAGGAATTTTCTGTCTATTTACAATAAAATTTCTTATATTTAAATTAAGCCTTTATAATAATGTAGTATATATTTTATACTTCGCGATTGCTGCTTTTTATTGTAGAATAAAATAAGAGATTAAAAAATACATAAAACATAGCGAGCGACCAACCTTCTGTTTTTTTTTTTTTTTTTTTTTTTTTAAATCATCTCAAATAAAGATAACTTTAACCATAAAAAACACTTAATGATATTTTTGTTATATTTCCGTGGTTATATACAAAGTTGGCTATGTACTATTGCTTTTGTGGTAGACTAGTACAACAATTGCAAGTAAAAACTAATCACGGAGCGTATTTCTACGAGATTTGCAATATAAAACTAAAAAGAAAATTTTCGTAAGGAAATAGCAGTGGTGAAAATTTTAGATTGGTCGCTTTTAAAAGAGACCGCTCTGAGGTCTGCTACTTTGCCTATGTGACGATCTATGCCTGGTAGCGTTGAATGTCCTATAAATACAATCCAGAAGCTCTCACCTAGGGCAATATGTAACTCGATACAAAACATAGAACTCACTTTACGCCAGTGTTCTTCCTGTAGGGCATGTTTAAGAGTGTTTTGTGATACAATGTCGTTTTTGTGTTGGTTGAGCTACTTTAATATCTACATACAAAATTACATTTATTCAATTTATTATTCCGAATTAAATTCAAAAATGGTATTTCTGAAAAACAATAGCTTTACATAGAGAGAATTAAATCCTTATTATGATTGCTTTTTATTTTATCTTTATAGCTTATGGTGTAATATAGTCCTATGTAAGTTTTTTTTAATTACTATATGTAGGTATAGGATATCTCATAAAGAACTTGCGGGAGATTGGCGCTGGCAACTTTTGAACAAGGGATCACATGAACAGTAGACGAGTGCGTTAGCGTCAAGCAAAAGGCCAAGCCAGTTACTTTCAGCTAATAACTCGCTTTATACAGTTCGAGTGAGATGAGATCGCTACACACTCCATCCCCAGTGAGGAAGACGGCTTGTTGACGTTAGACGTGTGATATGCACTCGTGAGTGATGCTGTCGTACGTATATGTGATGCGCGAGATGACAGACTTTGTGCTGTGAGTATTTCACAGACTTTGTTCGCAGGAAATGATTTATTTAGTGCTGCCATCTGTTGGTTATGATATGAGTTGGTTGTTGTTGTTAAGGCGGTATTCAAAAAAAATATTTTTCCACGCTCAACAACTCAAAATTTTAAGACACATTCTCAGACTCATTTTTAATAGTAACAACAGGAAACTTGGCGGCGTGATTTATAAAGACATTTATAAGGTCCCCATGTTTTTATTTTTCGTTCAATTAATTAGAAATTGATTTACAGACAATTATTTTCACAGTACGATCATTTTTTTTGTTTCCAGCTCTATCGCTTTAGGAAATTCGGTTCAAAATGTCCACTTTGACAGCATTTTTTTAAATATATTCTGCCTTTATCAAAAAATCGAGACAATACGGACATTATAAAGTTTCTGAATAAGAGAACCTGCCAATTGGATGCATTTTAGAGCAAAAATGAATTTACAAATGTGTCTCAAAATAAGCAGTTTGGATTTGAATACACCCTTAAAGGTTGTTGCGCGTTTGTACGGGTCACCATTGAGCAGATTGGCATCAATGGGAGTTGAACCAGGGATCTCATGAACAGGGGGCGAGAACGTTAGCGTGAAGCAAAAATCCAAGCCAGTTACTTTCAGCTAGTAACTCGCTTTCGACTGTTCTAGTGAGATCAGATCGCTACAAATCCTCTAACTTAAAATTTCAATAATTGATTAACTGCATTAAATATAAAGATGACCCATGTGATATGTTTATCTGGTAGCTCTTAAATTTTGAAAACAATGGTTGTAAAAATTGTTCAATTTTTCAACAAAGAAGGCGATATGCAGGCTTAGACTGTAAAAATACACAAACTAATTTCAAAATTTCAAAATATAACCATCTTTGCGCGTTTCAATTGCTTAACAGAATAGAAAGTAAAACATGAGAAGCTTTTAGCGCAATTTAACATGTTAGATTAAAGATTCCTACATTTTGAAATTTGAGATATTTTTAAAACTGCTGCATACAAAATGTATGAGTTACCTAATAAACATGTCACTGGTTTTATTTTTTTTTATTGTAATTAATGATTTATTTAACTTTAAATATAGGGAGTCTTTTAACAAACACCTGTATGTATTTATGTGTGCTTCAGATTTACTATTATGTTAAAAATTATTCGATATTTTTTAACATATACATATTGTAATTCAGGATGAGTGGAATATACATTCACTATAAAATAATTAATTAATTTTTAAAAAACGAAAATCCAAACTCTTTAAATCTTCGAAAAAATAACTTATTGCTTTTTTATGGAGAAATTCAACGAACAAATTCGGTAATACAATTATTTATGTGGAAACATTGTTTTCTTTTTGAGTAATGACGTTGTCAACAACAAGTTTATTATGACATGAATAAAATGAACTTTTTCGACTATTTTTTTCTCTACTTTTATATCCTTATAAAAGAAACATCTTGTAAGTTCTTCCAAGGTTTAAGAATTAATCTCTTTGACAAATCTTCGTATATCTTAATCAAGAATCAGCTACTTAGACAAGTTTTACAGCTTTCAGCTATCACCAGGCTTTCAGATACTTCCAATGACAAGGGCTTAGCACTTTGGTTCTCAAATAAAACTACACTAACATGTATTGCTTGCGCATTAGGTGTAACAACCCTTTCACGATAATGTGAAATAATGTGTATTTTTTGTGTTTTTGTATGTGCTGTAAAAAAAACTTAGTTAATTAAATGTTTATATTAAAACTTTAATACAATGGATTGAATCATGTGCAAAAAAATATAAAAACATTTATAGTTTTTCTGTGTGAATATAACTTCGATTAATAAAAATAAATATATTTATGTACATTTGTTTATTCAATAAATCGATTCTATATTGCGACTTTTTAAACAAAAGAAACCAGTTATAACGGAAGAATAAGAATTTTTAAAAAGCTTCCAAACTTATTATCATATTAAATTTAATCACATTAATCACATTAACACATCACATCACATTGATAGCATATCTCATCACATTTAATCACATTAAAAAAATCAAAAAGGGAAATATTATCAAAAAAATTCATCTTATTTATGCTAAACTAATATAAAAACTTTTGAATGCAACGTCGTTTTCTGCCAAATTCACGTCTTGTTCCTAGTTATTAATTATATTAATACATTACTAATTAATTAATTATATTAATATATTTATAGTAATATTATTTTTTATTTTGACATTATTAATTATATTAATATTAATATTTATTATATTACTTTAGTTATAATTTTTAAAAAATTAATCTCGTTGACAGTTCTTAATGCAGTGGAACTCGTTTAAAACGAATACGGCTAAAAAAGAAGACATGGTTAAAACGAACAATTTGCATGTTAAGGATGCTCCATCATTTAAACCATTTAATATTTTCATGCTTTTTATGAACTACAAAATTAGGATTACAAGTAATAGAGGCAAAACATTTATCATTTCAATGTTATTTTCGGATAAATGAAGTTTAGAATAAGGGCAAAAAAAAAATCCTTGCTTACGAAAACAGATTTCTATCAGAGATAATATTTCTACATTACAATTGTTTGTTAAAATGTAGTAATTTATAGGTTTTACCAGACAGAATTTCAGTCTTCAAAGATAAACCTTCCTCACACACACACAAGCACGTACCAAAAAATGGAAAAGAATGTACTCTTCTTGAAAGTATTAAAGAAAAATGGGAGAGATAAAGATGGTTCAAATACGGCTCTTTGAAAGATTTACAACCGTGCCACGGAAATGAAGGAGCATAGAGAAAACCTTTATTTATTTTTATGTTTAAATCTGGACTCTAGCCCATATTAAAGAGCCTTTTCATGTATCTTATTGTACTGTTAAAATTAAGATTGTGTGAAATGAATAGCTCTAAAAATGCAGTGACTGTTCCAATATTAGTCGAGTTTATCCAGGAAAAAGAGAAATGATCAACTGCATCAGCGTACATCTTTCATGTACCTTGGAGTTAATTACCAGTTCTTTAGAGGTTTTGACTTCAGTATTGTAATTTTGTCTAAAAAAGTCCCATTTAAAGAAAATGACAATCACAAGCCAAGACTAAATGTTTTATGTTAACTTTAAGATATTAAATTAATTTTAGCATTGAGATAGTTAGAGAAATTAATAGTAGTGATTAGTTTGATTATGTGTGCGTTTTTAATATTTTTATCATCTTCCCGGGTATTACGAGTAACGGTTAATAGGAGGACTTTTATAATTACCTTGCTTTTCGTATTAACCCATTGGGGTCTTTTTTGACCCCACTTATTTTAGTTTTGAAGATTTCCATTTTGGAATCAAATAATAATAATAATTTAAACTTAATAAGTAAAATCAAATGGACACCTCTTAGGGAGAAGCAACATTTAATAAAATTAAATTTCTGAATCTAATAATGCTAAACTAAGAACGCTCATCAAAAATTAAAACCTGGTACTAGGAGGGTTAACCGAGTTTGACTGTACACCTCTTAGGAAGAAGCAGCATTTAATAAAATTAAATTTCTGGATCTAATAATGCTAAACTAAGAACGCTCATTAAAAATTAAAACCTGGTACTAGGAGTGTTAACCGAGTTCGGCTGTACACCTCTTAAGAAGAAGCAGCATTTAATAAAATTAAATTTCTGGATCTAATAATGCTAAACTAAGAACGCTCATCAAAAATTAAAACCTGGTACTAGGAGGGTTAACCGAGTTTGACTGTACACCTCTTAGGAAGAAGCAGCATTTAATAAAATTAAATTTCTGAATCTAATAATGCTAAACTAAGAACGCTCATTAAAAATTAAAACCTGGTACTAGGAGTGTTAACCGAGTTCGACTGTACACCTCTTAGGAAGATGCAACATTTAATAAAAGTAAATTTCTGGATCTAATAATGCTAAACTAAGAACGCTCATCAAAAATTAAAACCTGGTACTAGGAGTGTTAACCGAGTTCGACTGTACACCTCTTAGGAAGAAGCAGCATTTAATAAAATTAAATTTATGGATCTAATAATGCTAAACTAAGAACGCTCATAAAAAATTAAAACCTGGTACTAGGAGGGTTAACCGAGTTTGACTGTACACCTCTTAGGAAGAAGCAACATTTAATAAAATTAAATTTCTGAATCTAATAATGCTAAACTAAGAACGCTCATTAAAAATTAAAACCTGGTACTAGGAGTGTTAACCGAGTTCGACTGTACACCTCTTAGGAAGATGCAACATTTAATAAAAGTAAATTTCTGGATCTAATAATGCTAAACTAAGAACGCTCATCAAAAATTAAAACCTGGTACTAGGAGGGTTAACCGAGTTTGACTGTATATCTCAACCAAGAATCAGTTATTTAGTAGACAAATTTTACAACTGTTAGCTATCACTCGCTTTCAGATACTTCCAATTACAAGGGCTTAGAACTTTTTGTTCTCAAACAAAACTGTACTAAAATATATATTGCTTGCACAGTTAGTGTAACAACCATCTCAGGATAATGTAAAAGAATGAGATTTTAGTATTGAAATAAAATTGGTTGTAATAAAACATTAAGTTGGAGATTTGGGTTGAATCGTACGCAAAATAATTGAACTAAAATCATATTTTCTTATTCTCGTTTTATTTTATTTTATTTATTCAATAAAACAAATTTGAATCGTGATCCTTTTTATGTAAAAAATCACTTTTAACAATTAAAAATAATTATTACATGCATTTCCAAATTTAATTTTACTTTTATTCTTCGGAAAGTAAAAATATTCACAACTTTTTTTACAGTTTGTAAAAAAAAATGTTGCTAACACTTTGGAAGTAAATAATGCATTTATTATTTTTATTATTATTTATGATATTTATAGCCTTGTATTTTTAATGTATGATCGATCGTGTAATGAAAGAGAGAAATATACATTCAGCATAAAATAAATAATTAAAAGGAAGAGTAAAAAATTTTAATTCTTTAAATATTTAAAATATTTAACTCTTTTCGATCAAATTCAATAATTCTATTATTTCGTTATTCTTCGTCCTTTATAACGTAGTGCAAAAACGTGTTTTTTATGGAATGAATAAAATAAGCTTTTTTGGTAATTTTTTTAAATCTTTTATATCCTTATAAAAGAAACATCTTGTACGTTCATTTAAGGTTTAAGAATTAATCTCTTTGACAAATCCTCGTATATTTTAATCAAGAATCAGTTACTTAGACGAGTTTTACACCTTTTAGTTATCAGCAGCTTTCAGATAACACGGGCTTAGCAATTTGGTTCTCAAATAAAACTACACTTGCTAGCCCTTTAAGTGTAGGCACTATTTCAAGAAAATTTGAAATAATGAAGTTTTCGTATATTTTTATTTGTATTGTTACAAAAATGAGTTATATTAACATGGTAAATTGGATATTTAGAACAAAAAAAGGTAAAATATTATAACAAAAGAGACGACAATTCTCATTCTTGTTTTAAATTAATGTGATTTCCATCAATAAAAATAACCGCATTTATGCTAATTTATATATTTAATAAAACAAATTGTAGTTTTTTTTTTCCTTTCTCTTGCGTAAAAAATATATTTTACTAGTGAAAAAAATAATTATTCCTTATGTACTTGAATTTTAAATTTAATTATTATAATGTTAATAATTATAATACTAATTTTAATATTATTTTTACTTTTATTTATCATAAAATGAAATTATTCAAGATATTTTATTCACTTTATCAAAACCTGTTGCTATCACGTCTGTAATAAAAGTATTTTTTTAATCCT
This sequence comes from Maratus michaelseni, assembly GCA_963931845.1. Classification (NCBI taxonomy): domain Eukaryota; kingdom Metazoa; phylum Arthropoda; class Arachnida; order Araneae; family Salticidae; genus Maratus; species Maratus michaelseni. The sequence continues at coordinate 243,064,491 of OZ007591.1, forward strand.
TTTAATTAGTTACTTTAGTTTTTATATTATTTTTATTATTTACTTTATTTGGAGTATTATCCTTTTGATGCACTACTGATCGTGTAATCGATTGGTATATTAAGATGAAAACTAATGTGGAAAAATTATTCAAAATTATTCAAAAACTTAAGAATTTAAATAAATTAAGAAGTTCTAAATTCTTATAAATGGTACATTGTTAAAAATAAATACTAAGCAAAATGTACTTATACTATGTTGAGGCAAAAGTTTTTCGTATTTTTGCTGATCCTTACTTGAACACATTTGGTGTATGTCACAAACGCATCATCCAATTTCTGCACGAGGCTAATGAAAAAGAAAGGCTACCACGGTGCTTTACGCCTATCATTTTTTACAGACCGCCGAAGTCACGTGATGCTCGAATGAACCAATACACGTGTACTAAAAGAGCATTACGTCACTCTAGCGGTCTGTAAAAAAGATAAGTGGAATTCACCGCGGTAGCCTGTCTTTTTCGTTAGCCTCGCTTCTGCATAATAGTACGCATTCAGTAAAATAGATCGTAGGCTTGACATTGTTTTAAAGATTTCACTGAAATATATGTGCATATGTTATAGCTTGCAACAATGGCAAGCAATACTCTATATCTTACCTTATAGATGATTGTAGTTCTTCTTTAAACGCACAAATCAGAACTCATTTAAGATTTTCAGTGATAATGATGCAATTCTTAAAGAAAAATCAAAATCTGGGACGCACTCTCTCATAACAAACGATATTCTACTCAAAGTTATCAAACAAGCGAAGCTACAGCATCGGTGCATTATCGAGAGAACTGGTCCATCCCAAAGCGCATTCAATCATTATACGAGCTCGAGCTTTGTAGCAGGCGCTGTCGAGAAGTGCTCCTCGAACTGACAACATGACAGCAAGAATGGAGAGCAGAAGTTTGCGAAAAATTGCTTACAAACCACCAGTTTTTGCCAAATTAGTTTAGCAAAACCAAATTAGTTTTTGAGGGAAGATGTACCTTCTAAAATGTATACATTAAGAGTTATCGCCATTTAAAATTTCTTTCCAAACGTAAACAAAAATTTTGAAATGAATTAAATGTGATTCATTTATTTCTAAAAATAAAAAAACACGATAAAGGACAGGCATTTCGTTCGCAGGAATACCTTTCACGTCATCTACTATATATACGAAGCTAGCGAAAAAGAAAGGCTACCGCTGTGCTTTACGCGTATCTTTTTTTACAGACCGCGGGAATCACGTGAGGTTCGAATCCACCAATGCAGGTGTACGAAAAGAGCATCACGTCACTCTAGCGGTCTGTAAAAAAAGATAAGTGGAACGCACCGCGGTAGCCTGTCTTTTTCGTTAGCCTCACTATATATATAAAACACAAACGGAAATTTCGTTCCGTTCCTTTATAACTCGAGATCTGCTGAATGGAATTTGATGGAACTTGCACTGTTCGAGAGATAATTTTTCAGGGAAGGTTTTAGTATGTAACACAACGTTCTACGTATAATAGCTATCGAATTATGATAGAAAGTTCTGTTATTTTGGCCGAAAAGGTTACCATTGCTAATTTTTTGGCGATCATTACTGTTGCAGAAAGAAATGAAAAGGCTATACATCTCGAAAAATAAAAGAAAAACTGTTACTAATTTTATTTTAAAAAAAAAAAGAAAGAAAGAAAGAAAGAAAAAAAAGAGTTTTGATGAGAGAATATTATAAAACGAAAATATTTAATTTAAACATGATTAGAAATGTTCATAATGCTTAAAACATTATTCAAGGGGCAAGATTTCTATTGAAACAAATTTGGCGATTTATCTTTTGTTTTTGGCGATTTTGATTTTACTTTTGACCCCAAACAATTTGATTTTAAGCCAAAAAGTGTCTTTTTTTGTTGCAGAAAGGATTGAAATGGCTATACATCTGGAAAAATAAAAGAAAAAACTGTTACTAATTTTATTTTTTTTTTAAAGAAAGAAAAGAAAAAAAAGAAAAACAGTTTTGATGAGAGATTTTAGGCCAAAAGGTGTTTTTTTTCAAGTGTACGACTGCATTTTCGCAGTATTTTTTTTTTTTGGTACTTTTTGGTTAGCCGGGCGCCAGTGATACACATATATACACATATATCTACACAAATACATGTATATACATACATATATATATATATATATATATATATGTGTGTGTGTGTGTATGTTCATATATCACTGGTGCCCGGCTAACCGAAAAGTACCTTTGTTTATTCAAATGCAAACTATATTAATGGCAATATACTTCTATTTACTTCTACATATATGAAATTTCGTTCCGGCTGCTTATAACTCGAGTTCTGCTGAATGCATTTTCGTAGAACTTAAACTAAGATAATTTTTAAGGGAAGGTTTTAATGTATAACATATCGTTCTACGTAGCTTAGTTATATAATTATTCTGGGAAGTTCTATAATCAGATCAATCCGATTATGAAAGATTAGCCTTTTTAAAAGATTTTGCCGAATGTATTTCGATGGAACCTATACTGTTAAATAATTTTCTAGGGAACGTTTTATTATATAACGTTGCTTAGTTCTAGAATTATAGGGGGAAATTCGAAAATCGGGTGACCATTTTTTTTTATCAAATATTAGCCTTTTCAATATTTGATTCCGATTATGAAAGATTAGCCTTCTAAAAAAGTTCTACTGAACGGATTTTGATGAGAATTGTATTGTTAGTTAGATGCTATTTCAGAAATGGTGTTAATGTACTATATATTGTCCTACGTTGCTTAGTCCAACAGTTATGTGTGAAGGTTATATAGTCAAGTGAACCCGATTCCGAAATATTAGCCTTTTTGATAGTGTTTACTAGGCGTATCTTTTGCGACTTGCATTGTTAAGTAGATAATTTGTAAGGATTGTTTTAGTATATTTCATATCGTTTTGTTGTTTTAGAATTATGTGGAAAAGTTCAATAATCAGATTATCAAAGATTAGCCTTTATAAAAACTTCTTCTGAATGGATTTTGTTAGTTAATTTGTTTGCATTTTTATTTCGATAATTTTTAGTGATGGTTTTAGTATATTGCATATAGTTTTATCATTCTTTAGCAAACCCTAACTGTAAATGACCAAATAAAAGAGTTGGTCCTTAACAGCTAAAATTTTGACTGCACATTAGAAAATATAATAGCGCAATCGCGTCATTTTTCAGTAATGTGGAAGGATATTCCACGTAAATATACAGATTGCTTTCAAATACAAGGTCAAATTAAACGATATATTTCGTTTGATTCAGGGTTCATTTGTAGAAACCGACCAGCGCAGCGGGCGTAGCTTGCTAGTTTTCCTATAAATTAATGAAATCCAGTTGTTAAATTATTTTTGTTTTAGAAGTGAAGTTTCCATTTAAATTTATTGTAACAGTACAATGTTTAATTGAATAAAATAAGGTAAATCTAAGAAATTGCTAAGAAATTCCAAACATGCACAGGGCAACGCAAAAAAAATAAAATAATAATAAACAAAAAATAAAAAATAGATAAATAAATAAATAAATAAATAAAAATCAGCTTTCAGAAATTCTAAAAATTGTTCCGCTATTCATATTATGTATCTTCGGGGTCCATCCTCCCATTTTCAGCCCTCCCACCCAAAGGGGGCACTTTTCTAAATTTTGCCGACACCTCTCATGTGATATATCTATAAGTCTGTGAACGCTTAATCATAATATGCAGGAGGGGGGGGGGGGTATTTTCTAAATTTTGCACATACCCCTCATGTGATACATCGTTGGAAAGGTCTGTGACCGCTTAATCCTATTATGCATCTCCGGTGTTCATCCCCCCTTTTGCCCCCCAAGCGCGATTAGCTTTCACCACCAGGGGACGCTTTCCTATATCTGTTCCTACGAGTCGGATCACGACAGAGTATGGCTCATTCGACTCGACATCAATAGAGCTTTCCGATTTTAGTTCGTTTTTTCACCACCAGGGAGCACTTTTCTATCTCTGGTTCTATGGGCTAGATCCCGACGGGGTACAGTTCATTCGACTCGACATCTATAGCCTTAACGATTTCAGTGCCCGAGGTTCATACAGAACAGATTGCGCTACCTGGTGGTGGAAGATGGAACTTGAGCGTGCGCAGCACGACTGCTATACGGTGCCGAAGGCAGCGGGGACCCGTGTCGGAAGTTAGTTTGGTTAGAGGTTTATACTATTCGATGTGCAAATTAAGGGATTATCCGGTGCCGAAGGAACCAGGTCGGAGGTTCGTTCGGTTCGAGGTTTATCTTATTCGAGGTTTTACAAGATTCGAGGCCCCGATATAAATTAGGGGTCCGCTAGCGGGCGAAGCCAGCTAGTGCTAATAATAAAAGAGCGTGATATCACGTTTGATTTCAAATGCAGTGCTGACACGCTATGTACGTATTGCATTTTTATTCATTTCATCGATAAGTCAGTGATATTTTTTAAAGGGTGATAACAAGTATTATAACAAGCCACATTTAGTATGTTGTTATTAGTTTAATTTAAAAATCTACTGGTATTTCTAGTTAACCTTTTAAACAATGACTGAAAGTAAAATGTAATTTTAAATTATTTCTCATGTTTAGATTATTTAAATTATGTTTATTCTGTTTTAAAAAAAAGAAATGATATCTACAAAAACAACTTTTCAAAAGTAAAAAAAAAGCCAAGCGTAAAAAAAAAAAAAAAAAAAAAAAAGTTGTGGCTAAAAAAGGGTGTGATATCAAATTTCCAAGCTATTATATTACTTTTTTAACTCTTTTCCATTAAATAAGTGATCGTATATATAAGTCGAGTGCCTACGTATATGTTAATAGAAATCGTTTTCTCCGGTACTAAATACATTCTAACGAGTTTCTGAAAATTCAATTTTTTTCAAATTATGCATGATGGGCTTGGCGGTCATCTTTTCATATTTCTAAGCACCCAAATTTCTAAAGTAAAAGCGTAATATGTTTGCAATGTAATATGTTTATAACAATTTCGAACTTCAGATTTTAACTACGGACAGGTAAATTAGATAAGACTGATATTTTAAGAAATTGATTTTTACTAGTTTGAAATTATTAATTACTGTAAAAAATAAATCATAAGATGAATCTTTAAGATAAGTCATCATTATCTTAAGACACAATTTTCAGATCATACAAATCTATAAATGAAACGCTTAAAATATTTGCTTAAATAACAATTTTGAACTTCGGATTTTAACTACGGATTTGGATGCTTAGAATTTTGTGAATAATATGCAAAGATGGCCGCCAAGCCCATCATGCATAATTTGAAAAAAATTGAATTTTCAGAAACTCGTTAGGATGTATTTAGTACCGGAGAAAACGATTTCTATTAACATATACGTAGGCACTCGACTTATATATATGATAACTTATTTAATGGAAAAAAGTTAAAAAAGTAATATAATAGCTTGGAAATTTGATATCACACATTTTTTAGCCACAACTTTTTTTTTTTTTTTACGCTTGGCTTTTTTTTTACTTTTGAAAAGTTGTTTTTGTAGATATATCCACTACAAGGGGTTAGAAGAATGCTACATTTATTCTTCAAACTGTTCGAACAAAACATGTACAATTTGTACGTATACACATATTTGTTAAATAAATTATTTTGAACTCTATATTATGTTAATACTATATTGATAGATAAAGCTATTTTTAAGTACGTGTGCTTACATATATTTCACCACGTATTTGAGCATGCATTCGTTTACCATACAATAGTAGTTAAAAGGAAACGAGAGTCGATTCAGGTTCTAATTTTTGAGTGGATTTTTTTAACACTGTAATTGTAATAAAGTAAACTGGCATCTGTTTAAAATAGTGAGAGTTTAAATTTATATATTCAAACTAAATTTAAAATTACTAAAATCAATATCATACATCAATCTGTAAGATCCTCAGCTGACAAATTTTCGAAGAACGCCTTAAATCATAAAAATCAAGCAGCTTACGATTAGCACGAAAGAAATTTAAAAATCTATATTTATCTACATTTCAAGTTTTAATAAGTGTAATGTTTATTTATCATCTTTGCATTTATTAAATTTCTGTTTGGTTTTTTCCATTAATTTAATGAATTTATACAACCCATAAAATATTGTCTACTTTCTGGGGTTTTAAAATCTTACGAAACTTTAGCCTTATAAACTAAAATTAAATTATATAGCAAGAAATATTTGAAATTTTTTTGTAGTTTTTATAAAGAATTCTATTCAACTAATTGTCTACAGACTGCGAATTGAAATACAGATACTTTTTTCAGGGTATCTTGAAAACTTGCTATCTAGAAACACGGTTTTAGACACCTCCTAAACTTGTTTATTTTCTTTTAAATATTCTCTTTTTTGTATTTTTTTAATACTTCATAGTTGTTACATTATTACAACATTGTATGACAAAATTACCTCAAAACTTATATACAAAAATATCATAGAATTAATATCAGCCACTGTCTAATATATTCTATATATAAATATATAAATATCAACGACGCTGCTATTGGTACCAAAAGTGTGACGATGCCTCCCGTAGTAATAAAAAAAATGCAGATGTAAATTTTTGCTAAAACATATTTTAACCAATGATATTTATCTTCTTAAATAACCCCCCCCCCTTCCAGGAGTAAAAAGAAGAAAAGCTTATCATCTTGGAAAATTTACATTTTGAAAAAAAATTAAAAAGGTTTTAAAAGTAAAATATTACCATCTCATAATCTCGTGTTATATGAGAAATACTTGAAAACATTAGTACAATTAATATAGTTATTGTAAATTTCTAAAAAATTTCTAAGAAAAGGACGCACTAAACGAAACATTTTTTTGCATAAAAATGGTTCTACAAGAACAATTAAGTGTAATAAATATATAAAACTCGCCGGTTGATTTTATTTCAGTATGTAACACAGTATCAATAAATTAGTCAACATAAGAGAGACTAAAAGTAAATAATCAATAGGAGTATTTGCGATACTTTTATTAGTTTGCAATCCATTCCCCAACTTCTTTTATGACAAATGAATTCTGTTTTCGAAGATGATGTCGTTCAATGATGTTCGTCTAAGCTTAATTCTTCGACCTACGAGAAAGTCAAAATAAATGAGATAGGTTTAAATTTTCAGACACATTCTTTTAGACTAACATCGAAAACAGTTCTAAAACTGAACTAAGAAAGTTGTTCGTAAAAGATTGAAGGTTTAACCATTTCTGTAGTTTATTTTTTTTTTCAAATAATAGTAATTTGTGGTAAATTATGTTTTGGGTATTTAAAATAAATTATTACTTTTCATCATTAAATATTCGAATAATTGTTACCGTAAAAGTATATATAGAAAATTTCTAAAAACCTACATAAAAATGAGATAAATGAAATAAAACATTTGCTTATGTACAGTCAAAACGAAAACAACGGAAAAAAGAAACTGAACACCCCCTACTAACTCTGCAACAAATTATTGTAGAAGAAATTTACTGGTACCAAACGATTGGAAATAATGTCTACTTTTAAATGATGTGTATAAAATTTTCACCCGGGGCCAGCTACATATCAAAACAAACCCAAACTTTGTTTTTTTAGTAGCAAGACCCAAATTTTCCAAGATATTTTAAATCTGCAGTTCAAGCTATGCCTATATACCAAATTTCATAAAATTACTACGATTAGTTTCAACGAAATTAATAATTTTTAAATGAGCATATTTTAGGGGCTGTATCCAAAATGAAGTGCGGTTTTCGATTGTTGAAATGCTGCAGAATGACTAAGTGACTTCTTTTAATGTATTATTTCTTGCCAGTATAACCATTTTACTCACTTAATAAGTTACGGTTAATGTTTTATGCGGTAAAATAAGGTTTACAAGTGTTGAATTATCCGATTTTAAAAAATATAAGATTATCTGTAATAAAAATAGTTTCAGATTATGTAAATGTGATTGGAATTTTACAGGTGTTTTTATAATGCTTTTTTTTTAGATTTTGAATATATTTAACTCGTTCTTTTTAAAATTTATTGGCAGAAATGTGAATAATATTGGCAAATACAAAATTTAGAATAAAAAAATAGTATGAAGCAGCGTAAGGAAACAATTTAGAAAAAACGCAAACAAATTGCTTTTTAGTATGAAAATAAATCCCAAGTCGATTGCTAATGCAATATTAAAAAAAAAATCCGACATTGCTTTTTTTTAATGGGAGGGGGGTGTGTCTTGTTTTGAGATATGTTCACATGATTTATATTTCGAGTTATTTGAAGGGCTAAAACTATATCTATGTCAAAAGACATCTGAATAACTATACATTAGTAATTCTCCTTTGAAATAGGGTTAATAATTATATGCTTAAACCTATTCTGTTAGTTCATCTGTTAGTTATATTTCTCTTGTAAATGTTGTCGCAATGTATATAAACAATATTTGTTTTGAAAAAGTGGTGCGAGATAGAATTAAAAAATAGTCGCCAGTGGCAACCCTGATTTAATGAATAAAATCAAGTAACATTCTAGTGCAAGCAGTGGTAATTCGTATTTGAATTTTGAAGGGGGATGACAATGTTTTGGGAAAATAAACCAATAAAAAATTATAATCTAAAGCGCGCAAAACTATCAAATAATAAATAATTGTTATTATATTTTAATTATTAATATTAAAAAATAATAGTGTATAGTATGTTCTAAAAACCTTATTGTTTAGTAATACCATTTACCAAATAAGAATATATGCCTGTTTGAAGAGAAAAAATCCATTCGGAAAGTGGTTTTCTAAAACATCAGGAATTATTGCGTATTCTAATAAGTCACAATAAGATATTCCGTCTAGTTGCTCTCGAATGCGTGACAGAGCCCGAATACCCTGCGCCAACATGCAGTTCCACCCCGTAAATGCAATTCTTCTGCTGTGTTTAATATTATTTGTATACCGTGGCTGAAACCTAAATCCCAATGGACTTGAACCGAACCGAAGAACTGGAGACTGACTGAATACAACTTTCGCCTGTAAATAAAACTGACTTCTATTCATTTATACTCCAGTTAATATATTTTTGGGCAAAGTGAAGTCTTTGAAGCTGCTGGTTTTCGGTTGTTTTTTAGCCGCCACCCGACTTCGGAAACCTGCTTCCATGAGCGTGTTGCGAATGGTAGATGTTACTTAATAAAAAGGAAGTACGCCGTAAATATAAATATTCATAATACAGTCTATCGCCTGTTAGTTATGTATCCTTACTTGCAGTTGCAAATAATCATCTCTAATTTGATTAAAATACATAAATGGATCTACTGTAGCCATTACAACTCAAACTTCGCTGTCTGATAAGATCCTAGGCCGACCACTACTTCAAAGACGGTTTATCAATTTTGTAATTCTAAACCTAAAACAATTACCAGAAATGTAAATTTAATTTAAATTTAAATAAATTAAATATTAAATGTAAAGATTTTTTTTAACTACCAATATAAAACTCACCTATGTTAATCCATGTTGAAGCAGTTTGAAGATAAACTTGAAAATGCCTATCTACATAACGAAAACTTCCTCCAGCTTGCCAAATGCCAATCATTTGGCGTTTCGTTGCTTCAGTTAATCGTGGTGTCATTTTGTAAGAAACTTCACTCCAAACATATATACCCCATAAAAAATAAAATAGTTTTATTAGACTGGAGAAGAAGCTATAAATTCATTTAAAGGTTACAAAAATGAATATTTTTTTTCTAAGTTATTACAAAAATAAGCTTTATTAATTTAAAAATAAAAGCAAAACTAATTTGAAAAAATGACGTAAAAATGATCTCATGCAAATTTGTTTTACGTAATTTTATTTAAAAAATTAAAAACAGACATTGAAAAAGTATATATATATATATATTCTAATCAAGGCTGGGATATTCTGGCGCCACGCTATCTTAAATCTTACTACAATCAGAGGTCGTTGTCAGGTTTGTTGTGCTGGCGCGCGCATTCACTTACCCTTCAGTTTAAGCTAGCTTTCAAATTATCGTGAGCACTGAAATACGATTTGCACGTTATTTATATCGTAAGACAGACTTACGCTCTAAGTTTATCAAGACACTGTAGTCCCAACCTATGAGTAAAATATTTTTTTCAAATTATGCTTTTATGCCCATCATAGATGTCCCCTTAAAGCAGCATTTTGTCGTTTTTTAAGTATAATTTGAAAACTACTTGGAATAAAAATTTGAAATTTTGAATTCGCATAAAGCAGGACATAATAAATATAAATCCAGCAAAAAATTGGTAGGTTGCAATTCATATTTTTTTTTATAATTTCATAATTCATAATTCATATTATAAAATTATAAAAATTACAATTTGGACGTATATATGTTTGGGTTTTTTAGTATTATAACCAAACAAAAGATTAGCACATTAGGAATATAATTTCAGGAGATATTAATAAAAATATGAAAATGTAATTTAACATTAGAACCTCTAAAACTTCTAAAACCTAACATTAGAACCTATACAACTAATTCAAAAACTTATCATCCAAATGACTTGAAATTTAGTATCCCGACATAGTTTAAACCGAAGATTAAAAATATCATGTCAAAATCGGTTGTTGCCATTAAAAAATCAAATTCTGTGATGGATTTGATATGTAGATGGCCCCCTAAACAATTTTATATACATCATTTAAAAGTAGACTTTATTTCCAATCGTTTGGTACCAGTGACTTCCTTCTACTATAATTTGATGCATGCAGAGTTAATAGGGGTGTTCAGTTTCTTTTTTCCACGACTGTACAAGTGTTCCTACTAGAGGAAGTAACTATAATAATAAATATTTAAACCTTTCACGTTAATTTTACGGCACAAACAATATCAGTAAATTACTCAACGTAGGAGAAACTAAATGTCAATAATCACCGAATTTAAGAAAGTAACTCTCTTGATCTTTATGAGTCTTTGAGATACTTTAATTAGTTTGTAATCCATTCTCTTACTTTTTACTTTCTTGATTAATGAATTCTATTTACGATGATGATGTCATTAAATTATGTTCTTCCAAGCTTAACCTTCCTCCTACGAGAATGGGAAAAAAATGAGATATCAGAAAAGGAAATGTCTCAATGCTAAAAGCTAACATAGAAAAGAGTTCTAAAATAAATTAAGAAAGTTGTTTTAGAAAAGATTTCCAAAATAAATTAAGAAAGTTGTTTTAGAAAAGATTTCTAAAATAAATTAAGAAAGTTGTTTGTAAAAGAATGATGATTTAAACATTTCTTTCAGTTTAATATTTGCTTGAAATAATTTTAATTTGTGGCCGTTTAAAATTTTTTGCTGATTTAAAATAAAATACATTGCTGTTCAGTACTCAAATATTTGTAACGTGATTACTATTAAAGTACTTATAGTACATTTCCAAGAATTCTCGAAAACACTATATAAGAAATATTTGTTTACATAAAAAGGGTTCCACGAGAGAAATGATCTGTAATAAATATTTTTAACTTTCACGTTAATTTTATGATCAGAATAAAATACAATATTAATCAATTATTTAGTGTAAGAAAAACTAAAAATTAGTCATCACTTAATTTTAAAAAGTAATTCTTTTGATCGTGACCCTTTTGAGATACTTTAATTAGTTTGTAATCCATTCCCTTATTGTATTTCTTTTTTGACTAATGGATTCTGTTTACGAAAATGACGCTCTTAAATTCTGTTCCTCTCTAAACGTAATTTCTTTGTCTTACTATAAATTTTTTTAAAAATGAGATAGCCGAAAAGAAAATGGCTGAAAATTTGAAACTAACAAAAAAAATATTTCTAAAAGTGAACAAAGAAAGTTATTTCTAAGATATTGAAGATTTAAATGTATTTTAAACTTTAATATTTTCTTTAAAGAATATTAATTTATGCCTACTTATCCTGAATTATGCTGATTTGTAAATACAATATTCTTTTTTCAGCGTTCAAATACAAAAAAGTTTTTGAAATTTTTAATATTTAAACTATTTAATCAAAGTTAATACATCAAAAAAGGATTTTGTTCGCAAAAGTCACATTAAAATGTTATACTTTTCAAAAGGTACTGTCAACCGGGATAACTTCATCCACCCTAAGGTGACTTTGTCCCACCCCGCGGATAAAGACAAAACTTCTAATAAATAAAATTTGCTACAATAAAACTAATCAGTAAGGCCGAATTGTGATAGATTTGGAGCATTAACTTATACATAAATTATTAAAATCAGCATTTTACAAATTGAGTTTGGCAACACTTCCGTCGTTGTTTTGTTTACTTTTTTGCACGTGATTTTACTGAGGGAAACTTTTGATTGGAAAAGTTGTTTATATCTGAGCTCTGAAATGGTAAGTACATTTTTTTTATTTCTTAAATATGTTTTCTTAACAAATCAGTGCGATTTTTATATATTGATTTGCTATTTTAGATTTAACATTGATTTTATTTACAACCGGCATTTGGAATGCCAATTCGGGGTGAGATTATCTCAGGACAAAGTCGCCACAAATTTAGTCTATTTATTATATTTAACTTTTCTGAGAAGATAATCATAAAATTAAACATTTACTGCAAATGTAGCTAGTGTAATAATGCTTCGTACGTATAAACCTCGTTTAGGTAGTCTTAATTATAAAAATAATACTGATAAGACTCTGCAAAAAGCAGTAGATGTCTACAACAAGCATTAAGTCAAAGAAAAGTCGCTGAAAAATATTCAAATGCAATCTCTACTTTACAGATTCAGATAAATTTCCTAAAACAAAATAACCCTCCAAGACCTATCTGTTCTAAAAGAAATGTTTTTTCAGAGCCTGAAATAAGTCAATACATCTTAAATTTTGTCTCTTGAAAACTTACCATGTCTTAATTGTTAATTTTTTTTTACATGTTTTGTATAATAATAGTTTTTGTATAAAATTTCGTTTTTCTGTTCATTTTCATACACAATTAGTGTTTTTTAATGATGCAATTACGTATTTTTTATTATCTGCTATTACTCCATAATAATATGGAGGCTGCATTGTCTTATAAGGCTTCTTCAATGATTTTTTAGTTATGAGACAAAATCACCCCAAGTCAAGGTGACTTTGTTCCACTTAAAAAATAATAATTAAAAAAAAAATTCTTTAAAAATGCTAAATTTTAATTTTAAAACTTACAATTGATAGTTTAGAACTAGAAAAAAGAATTGGATATTGTTTAAATCAAAAATTCAATTACTTTTGGATCTTTAAAGACAACAAGATGCAAAAAATGAGACAAAGTATCCCCGGTTTCTAGTACCAAGTTATTAAAATAATGAATGGTAAACTAAAAATATAGCTTTCTAAAAAAAATGAAAGTAATAAAATTTTAAAATTTATATCAGTGGCAATAAATTATTGGTGGGTCTTGAATGTGGTTACTTTCTTTTTAAATGCATTATCAGAAAACCACCTACCAATTGTGACTACCATAGTGAGAACATTTAGTAAACAAATTCACGAAAATAAATTTTTCAATTTGTAATGTCAATATTTAGTAAAAACTAAACTGTGACACACCCTACACTGCTGAAGTAAAAGTGCTATCTAGATTAAAGAAGTTAGTACTTATATGTTAGTTATGAAAAATTTTTTGTGACAAACATTGCTGAAATAATAGAGCAGGTGAAATGAAAGCAAAATATAGTCTCATTTCACCATGAAAGCAAAATATGATTTCATTTTTGTTAATAATTTGTGTCAGTAAAAAAAGTTAACGGTGGATCATAAATGTAGTTGCTTTCTTTTTAAACGCATGAGCAAAAAACAACCTAAATATTTTCCATCGTGAGAACATTTAGTAAAATAATTCACAATAATAGATTTTTACTTTCTAGAGCCAATATACATTAAAAGAAAACTTATGATACAGCCTACGCTGCTGAAGTTAAAGGGAAACGTAGGATTAAAAACAACTTACGCATTATATGTTAGTTTTGAAAGTTTTTAATGTAATAAGAATTACTGAAATAATAGAGTAAGTGAAATGAAAGCAAACTATGGTTAATAATCTAATAAAATCATTAAAAATTTCTTTAAAAATAACTCAGAAAAAATGTCTTGTATAATGCGTTAATTATAACATTTCTGCTGGATTTGTGTGGGATTGCTTTAATGCCAAAGAAAAGTTGTGGTGCTATGTACACACATGTCTAGACTACGCTAAATTATCGGAAGACAGTTTCTTAAGCTTCTGCGTATGGTTTGCGCGGATATCAAACTGGACAATCCGTACAATTCAGTGAATATTTGCGAAAGTCACCTAAAGAAGTACTTTTCTGTACTTTGAGTAAATGCAGCGGCATTCTGTAAAAAGAAAATTCAACTGAAATGGTGCAACAATTTTGGTAGGTGTAGTACAGATCACCAAAACAGAAGTTTTCTTTATGACATACTAGAAGTATACTCGTTCTTTGCACCATTCAAAATATAAAAAAAAATCAAATACTCATCAACTCTGATCGTAGAAAAACACAACACTTCCATCGATGAGAAAGACGTGTGTAAAAGTATATTTGTATTTTTTATTTTTGTTTGAAAAGATGCACTTTACACTTTTAGTTTCAGATTAGACTAAGATTAAAGTAACACATAACAAAGATAAAGTGACAAAAATTAAATTAGTCATATAATTTTGATTTCGAAAAATTCAATTTTTGACATCTCATTTTCAGGGATTTTTACTGACGCACGCGTTTATGCTTATAATAAAAATATTGTACAAAAATTCCCGGATAAACCAAGCTGTGAAACATTTAAAGCGACTAGATACCAAAATCTGTCATTGAAAATGAGAGGTTTTTTTTTAAAGAAAAAATGGTTATTTTTATACTTGAATTTGAAGCACTTTACTTATCATAGTCTCTGAAGCCTCAGAATTCTTAATATAATGTGGAAATTAAAATTATTTTGTTTTTTACCTTTTACTCTTCAGATTTCTATAGAAACATTTCAAATATTAACTTACGGTTCTAAACTGAAAAAGAAGAAAGTTTTCTGTGGTGAAAATGATATTGCATTTAGCAGAAACTTTTTATTCATCATATCAAACATTTATTGACAAGAGAAGAAAAATTACATAATTTTCACTCATTTTTTTCTTTCACATGGGCTTAAATTAAGGTAAGTAAAGTTGAAAGAATATTACAATTTAAATTGCAATTGCCCTGTCATGATAACAGAAATAAGTTGTTTAAAATATTGACCAAATTATTTCTCAATGTTGCTAAAATGTCTGAATGTTGTCATAAAACCTAAATTTTAGGTCACTTAAACGCAAAATGATTTCCTATCAAATGTGAAAAAGAAAATATCCATTAATCAATGCATTATGCTAAATATTTGGAACAAACATCTATATTAAAAAGCACAAACACGTGCATATGTAAAAATCTCTGAACATAACATGTCAAAAATTGAATTTTTCAAAAACTCAGAGTATATTTAACTATTCGTTTTTGTTGCTATTGCTGTTGTTTGTTTGTTTGTTTTTAAATAAAAAACTGCAAAGTATAAGAAAATCTTTTACATAATTTTCAATAATATTTCTTCCTTATAATTGTTTAGTGGTTATAATTATTAGTTCTTATGTCTTATTCCTTTGTACACAAAAATTGGAGGTAAATTTGTGTCCCACATTGAAACGACAAAACATTATCTTTCGTCTTTTATCGATCTTTAAAATTCGAAAAAAAAAAAGAGAACATTCTTAACGAGCCTCTGCTTCCTAAAATTTTATTCCATGGAAAATGACAAATTTTCTAAATCGGGATTTTTAACATTTATCTTTCTTAACCCTTTTAAATCCGATTTATAAAACCATTTACAGTAAACACATTCAATTTAAAGACATGCAATTTTTTAATTTAAAGTGGTTCTTTATTCAAAATGTTTTGTCATCTTTTATAACACTTTAATTTTTTTTTCTTTTTTAACGTCTGTGCTTCATTAGCATCTGATACCTAGAGGATTGAAACAACCATCCATATTATAAATTACAAACGTAAAAATTGATATGAATGATAACAGAAATGAGTCAGTAAAAATTTCTGAAAATGACATATAAAAACTCAATCAAAACTTTTATGTCTACTGTGGAATTCCTAAGTGAAAAAACAGTACCTGGATCGTACTTAGCTTCTATAATAAAGAAGTGTGACATAATTAATGCAGTTTTATTTGTACGTCCCCATACGCACCCAGAAAAGGGAATTGATTAAAACTACAAAACATGTTTTGTTGAATACATTTTGGTTGTTTTAGCAAAATTCAAGTAAAATTGAACCATTTTACTTGAATTAACAAAACATTTTTTGCTGACGATACAAAATGTTTTTGTTTTTTTGGAATTGCTAAAAGAAAATTTTTGTGGATTCAAACAAAATTTCCATTTACCTATATTTAAACAAAACTTTTTATTTAAATATAGGTCAATGAAAATTTTGTTTGAATCAACAAAATTTTTTTTTTTTTTTTGCAATTCCAAAAAAAAAAAAAAATTGTATCGTCAGCAAAAAATGTTTTGTTAATTCAAGTAAAATGGCTCAATTTTACTTGAATTTTGCTAAAACAACGAAAATGTACTCAACAAAATATGTTTTGTAGTTTTAATCAATTCCTTTTTCTGAGTGTGTTGATAGTTCTGTATCGCATACGAACATGCACGGAAAGTTCGTACTTATAACTGAAACATATCTCTTTCTTCCACTATTGTAATAAATATTTTTTCATAAATGTACACTCCTAAATGACGTTAATTACGTCAAATCCGATGAAACACCTCATACTGGGTATGATTAAATGCATTTTAATTTTTTTGCTTTCAGTTACACTATTTTTATATTTAATTTTCATCGTATTTTAAGTCAAGTGATTTGTAATTTTAATTTCCTGTAACCAGTTAAATTTATCCTATAAAGATAAGAAAAATAACCGAAACGCCGCATATGTAGTTTTGCATTTTTTATTTTCCCAAGATTTAGAGTGAAACAAATAACATAATATTTTTCACCATTGTGCAAAGAAACAAAACACTTGTTTGCAGTGTTTACAGCAAAAAGTTACATGTCATAGTGTATGCATGCTATGATTTTCATGTTTTATATATTAATTAATTTCTAATCTTAAATTTCCGTAACTTGCTATTTTTCTGAAAAGTTAACTTTTCGTGATAAAAAGAACCAAAATTGTGCATTATATGATTTAATATTTCATATTTTCGCGATATTAAAGGATAAAAACCTTGTCAATATTTCACCGTCGAAAAAAGAAACGTACTGTAAAAAAAAAATTTGCATGTTGAGATTTATCAAAATTAAAAACAAAAAACTACGATCTTGATTTTTAAACTAAATTCTAAAAATCTGTAAATTACGTTAGAGTTGTGTAACAAACTTTATCTAAAAGCTCATTGTTTGTTCTATTCTGCGCTGTAAAGACTGAAAATATTCGATATTTAGAAACAAAGATGCAAATAGTGAAAGAAAATACCTAGTGCAAATATTCAGAAAAACAAATCCCTTAAAATTTCATTTAAAAGAAATCTAAATCAAATTTTGAAAAAAAGGTCTTCAAGATGTTCTCGGGTACACCTTAATTCCTTGCTCAATGTCGTAACACTAAACTTATCCATCACAGAGTGAGATCATCACAGTTAAAAAATTTGTGGTCTGTTGAACCAACATTTGGTGCTTCAATAACTGCAACCATAAGATGGTGAAACCTTGTTCCAACACTTGGAGCTATGTTTCAACTGGAAACTGGATTTTGCCTCAAATACTCCACTGTGCATGGCTTCTATTCTATTCACGTGGTTTCTTGGGGACGGATATTTCTCTACGTGATTTTCTGTTGGGCCGTTTCTGATTACTCCACCCTGACACGGTTAACTTTTACCCGGTTCATGAAAAATTATTGGAAGATAATTTTTTTTTGTCACTGGTCAAACAAACTCCTTGTAAATTTTTGGTGTTTCTATCATTTTCAAGATAAAGTAAAATCAAAGGTAAATTAATCAGATTTTTACGGAAAATTTTGACAGTGTAAAGAAATGTTATTTAAAAAAAAACACTTTAATTTTTTGGAAGGCGAATTAAAATCAGTTAACTAAGATTTTGGTAGAATGCTTCTATGTCTTAATACACTTTTACTACCATTTTAACTATATTTTAAAAAATATATTTCTCATTGCTGATGTATGCAAATCACACTAAACTGAAATACTTTTTAAATAAATCATATTTTTATAAACAGAGTACTTAGTTAATACTATTAATATTCAAAGGAGATGCAATGGAAAATCATTCACAATTACTCGTTTTTACTTGTATTTTCATAAAAATAATATTTGAAAAATTGTGTAATAATTTTATAGGGTTTTTTATTTTTTTTATGTTATTTATCTATTGTATTTATCAATATTAATTTGTCTTAAGATAAATAAAGAAAAATGTTAATTAAAATCAGTATGAGTAATTGCAACACAAGAGATTAAGTTTCTAAATAAAGATAAATATTTTTTTTTTCTAACAATGTTTCTTTATTAAATTATAAGAAAATGCAAAAGCGGAGTAAAAAGATATTTTCTTATCATGCAAACAATTTTGATTATAAGAATGTGAAAATGTTTGATTTAGCTCGATATTTCAAATAAAACAGAAAAGTCACAACGTGCTTTCGAACTTACAGGAAATTAGTGCAACCGTTGAAACTCCCTCAAACCAACTGCCTTATTTACGGTCGTAGTTAATCGACCCTCACACTTTTTCAACAAACTCTTACAGATCTCGACGAAAGAGACATTCAGCTACCAGTACACGCGGTCTTGTTAAGTTCCGAGATAATCGGAAAAATGAATTTTGTCCACCTATAACATCAAAACGCTCCACTGTACACCGGAGAGAAATTATTCAGCTGCACATGCAAACATGCGAATTTTTAAAAAATACAAATTGCACAAATTGTGCTTATTAGTTGCTAAAATCAGTGTAAAAATTGTTTTAAACTCATAAAAGAGCTAAAATCCTACATGTTTCGGCTTTAAACTTAAAGCCATCATCGGGGAAGAGGAACAACACAAACGACTACTGATCTTTTAATTTTCGACACGAGAAAATTGAAATCAACAGTATGGACAATTTAAATAAAATAAGCGGGCGCTCTCTGTTGCCAAAGAGCGAAAAACAAAACAATGAATTAACAAGGGGTTAAAAATGTATCCCATAAACTAGGTATGTTGAAAGAAAAGTTATCATTACAAATACAATCTTTTCTAATTTTAATTTCCAATGATTCCCTAATGGCGGCTTTAAATGGGTTATTGAACCTATGGATAATTCTTGCTTTATCGAAATTAATTACAGTATCATTATTTTTAGCGTAAAACCGGGAGAGTGCAGTGGATAACTTTCCAAATTTTATGTCGTTTTTATGCTCTTTTAACCTTTCCAAAAACTTTCTTTTAGTCATACCAATGTAAAAAATTATACTATTATTATTTAAGCTAATGGGGATTTCATAAACACCTGCGAATTGATCAGGGGGGATAGGATCTAATTTACATGAAACTAAGTCAACCAATTTTCTGGGAGGGACAGCAATAAGATGGATATTGTATTTACGGAGGGCTCTTTTAATCCTTTCAAATATAATAGGTATATATTGGAATTTACGATAGTTTGGTTTATTATTGCTAGGGACAGGATGCTGAATTAAATGGCCATTGAATTTTTCTATAATTTTCTGTACGTGATGAGCGGGGAAACCATGGTCAATGGCGATATCTCTGATAAAATTAAGTTCATCTTGGATGAATTCACTTGAACAAACCAGAAAAGCACGCTTGATGAATGAATTGAAGGCAGCAATCTTATAAGTGAAAATTGTAGAGGCATTAAATGGGATTATTGTGTTATATATAGATAACACCATTAACTATCGATACCATGAGATATTATATTTATAAATACGATATAAAGAATTTCACTTGTTTTTGTTTATTGCATTACTTGTATTCAAAACAAAATGTTTAAACATATTACAACACGTAGTAAAATATGAAAATGCATGCATTTGAAAATTCTTGTAGTTTATAGTTTAGTATATAAAATTAGAAATATTACAAATTTCATAAAACTTTCTTTTGCACATGAAAATTTGTATGCATATAAAAAATTAATAGTAGCGGAAAATTTTATTATTATTTCTTTTGAGACAAAAAAAATATATTATTTTTTTATGCCCTTCATTTTTTTTTTCTTTTGATGTATCTAAATAAAAAATAAAGAAGTTAAAGAGAGGATATATTAATGGATTTTTTTTTAAATAAAATTTCTCATAAGTAAAGTCATAATGATATTAAGAATGCTAGTATAATTTAATATTTCGACTTTTGTACTATAATTCTAAGTGAAATTATAAGAGAAAAATGCAAGCATATAATTATTATATCTTTTGATGTAATTTTAATTGCTTCTTGTATTTGCACTTTTATGCATTGATATAAAAATAAGTTTTTTTTAAGTAAGCATTTTTCCGTTTAATTAAGTAAAAGATTTCAAGCTTTGCAACTAAATTGCTCTGTGAAACATTAACTAACTAGATATTTTAATTAACTCCAGATACAAACTTTAATTAAAAACATTTTTTATAGAATGTCAAACTATAAATGAATTATCTTTCTGGTAATGTTACTTTTTCTAGATAACGGTAAGTATTCTAAAAATGGTTTTTAATTTGTTTTTGTTTGAAAGTTAAATGACTTGGATATCTTATAAGGGAACGTCCCCAACCCAAAAATAAAAAATTATGAAACTTTTGAGAGATTTCTAACTTATATAGGTACGCAATACGCAAATATTTTTTGTTACCCAAATTCACTTTAATGGGGATAAATTTTACCCAAGAATATTTTCTGACCTTATGTTATTGCTTATTAATTCTAAGAAATCGAAAAAAGTTTTAGGTTAAAAATTGCTTCTTTTTATTAGTTTTCGAAATCTAACAAACTATCAATTGTTAATAACATTTAAAAAACTTTTTAAAAAATAATAAAAATTATTTTAACGTATACTTTGTACAGTACCCGGCAATTCCTATTTTATTTTTGGTGAAAATGCGATCTTTCTTGTATTGTTTAATTGTAGTTCTTGTCCATAAAAAATGGATAATACTTTGTGTTATACAGTATAACTTCTGAAACGGAATCGCAAAGGGGCGGAGAAAAATTTCGTTTTAGACAGTTTTTCATCTTAGCAGATATATCGTTCTTTATAACACTGTATTCTTTAAATTAAGCTTCAGTTTAAGTCAAGATTCCATTATAGGCAGGTTCACTTTTTACAGGTGTTACTATAATAATTATATAACAAGCAACTGACAGAATAAAGACTAATAATCTATCATAAATAAAAAATATGTGAATAAAATTCAACAGGCAGAAAATACAATAAGTTGTTAAGTTCATAATATAATATAAGTTCATAAGAAATTAATACAATAAGTTGAGTTGTTATTAACAATTGATAATTTATCATTTTTTCAACAAAACTAGTAAAAAGAATCAATTTATAACTTAAAACTTTTCGCTATACCCTTTCCTTACCGCCGCCGCGACCTGATATATCCGTTCACTATGCTGTAGGTTTCACAGCAATACAAGGTTTGTTTAAATTAATATAATTCTACAAATATAATGCATTTTTAAAACATCAAGTAATGATTGATACTCTCAAGGATTATACTTATATACGTAATTAAGTTTTTTATCTCAAGTTTGAAAATTCAGATTTTTTAAGCATTTAAAAAAAATTACAGAGAAAACAACATTACAAATTTGCCCTTTTGCTCGGCGGTCAGGGGGTTAATGAGTTATCGTGAAGGGAAAAAATATACCTTAATAAAATTTACCCCCTTAAAGCGAATTTGTACAACAAAAAATAATTGCCTATTACATACTTCCATAATCCTTACATATCCCCAAAGTTTCTTTAAAAAAAAAAAAAATGTGGTTTTGGAACGTTTTTTTGTTGAAAATAAAGCACATAAAAGATCTTACTGGAGCGATATATAATGATTTTAGCTAGTCTTTCATGTTTTTCCATTTGTCCAAAAATAAGAAATAGTATTATAGAAAAAAAAACACTAGCAGCCAGTTTTCCCCGCTTATCCTATATTATGAAGAATTTCATCGATTCTGCAAAACAATATCTATTGTTTTGTCCCAAAAATTTTGTTTTCTTGTTTCTGTGTCTAAATATTTGCTATTACAAAAAAAGCTTAAAATATTACGTAATCAAGATAGCCAAAATTATTCTCAGTGTAACTAAATTTTTAATTATTTTCAACGATTAAAAATTATTTCTTCATTATTAAAAAAAAAATCCAAGACACAGCATTTCATTTTAAAATGCATGAATTGTGATATTGTGTTTTAATAGTTAAAATAAAATTCCTTGATGAAAATTACAATATCAGTCTTGAGCTAGCAGTCCTCAGCAAAAGTTTAGACACTGATGATATTTAACCTTTAAATAAAAAATACGAACTCTTCGATTACACAAATCGGTACACTTATTTTTTAATGTATTTTAAACATTTTAGGACTAAAATATTGATTTTAATGTAGGACAATATTTAATTTAACTAGAAAAAGTGAAATTTGCATATTGCAAAAGTTTAGACACTTTCTTGCTTTTTGGTAACTGTTCACGAAAAAATGCAAATGTTAAACTTATGACTTCATATGCATGAAGTATTTAAGTTAACCTTGCATTAGCACAGGTTACTGAAGATGCCGCGAGCTGGAGAGATTCAGTCAGATGAAGTAATTGAGATATGGAAATTGAAATCGAAAGGGAAGTCAGTTGCAGAAATTTCAGTTACATTAAATCATTCAAAGAAGTCTGTCTATCGAGTATTGTCTAAGGGCGATTCCTACAAAGCAAAACGTAGATATTGAAGGCCACGTGTGACCAGAAAATGGATGATAGAAGGATCTAGAAACTTGAATCTACATAAATGATGAGTGCTAGTCAGATTAAAAGTGAGTCAGGACTTTCTGTATCCACAGATACGATTCGCAGGCGTATTAAGGAAAGAGGTTAATTAGTTTATAGGAAAATGAAAAAAAAAAATAGCTTTGAAATCTCACCATAAATTGACGAGAATGCAGTGGGCTCGTAACCATGTGTCATATGGACCGCAGTGGTGTACTGTGATATTTAGTGACGACAAAAAGTAGAATTTAGATGACCCAGATGGGTGGGCATATTATTGGCACGACTTGCGTAAAGAGCCTAGGATTTTCTTTAGTCGACAACAAGGTGGTGGCTCTTTAATGATTTGGGCCTCATTTTGCTTTAATGGTCAAATAGTTCTAGAGTTCCTCAGTGGTCGCCAAACATCGCAAGACTACATACATACATTGGAGAACAATGTACAGTCGTTTGGGGAACTTTTAGATGGTCCAAAGTACGTATTTCAGCAAGGTAGTGCATCCATTCATGTTGCACACAAAACAAAAACTTGGTTTAACTCTCAAAATATTACTGTTCTTATTGGCCCGCGTGTAGCCTTGACTTGAACCCAATCAAAAACCTTTGGGGCATCATGTCTCGTAAGGTTTATGCAAATTTTCGACAATACTCCTCTGTTAATAAACTTCGAGTTGCCGTTGAACGTGATTGATACGAAATAGACTCCCAAGTGATGCATGATTTAATTTATTCGATGGAAAGTCGCATTTTTGCAGTAATTGCAAGCAATGGAGGTTCAATTCCATTTTTATTTATGGCGATTTTAATGTAAATACACAGATAGTCTATATTTTTGCAACAATGTTAAATTTGTCTTTTTTTGTCATTATATATTATGTCAAGTGTATAATTTAAAATTTATTGTTTGTGAATAAAGGATAAGTCATAAGCAATATAT
Organism: Maratus michaelseni; assembly: GCA_963931845.1. Lineage (NCBI taxonomy): Eukaryota > Metazoa > Arthropoda > Arachnida > Araneae > Salticidae > Maratus > Maratus michaelseni. The sequence goes on from OZ007591.1 coordinate 243,088,454, forward strand.
GACAGTTGATTTACAACAATTCGTTACATACTTCTCAGTACAGAAGCGTAATCGACCATTGTCTAAACTTTTGCTGCGCACTGTATATATAATTCCGTAAGAAAAAAAAACATTTTTAAAATACGAGAAAACTACTTGACCGATCTGTATGTTTTATAGATTATCGGGAAAATATACATTTTAAACTCTTAGCACTCTATTTTTTTGTGTGATTTATTTAGACACAACAACTGAATCATACATAAAAAACAATGCAAACGACAATTCCGATTATGGAAATTATAAACTTCTTCTGTTATTTACATGAAAAAAAAATTAATTTCTGATATAATCATCGTAAGATGTTATGAAACCCTTATCGCATAAAAATGAGAGTTCTTTTTTTTCCTCCGATTGAGCTTTAAAATAACGCATTAAAAAGTGTATTTTATTTTAACTGAGGATGGTAGCAGGAATAAAAATTATTTGGAAATAATTGTTAAAGCTCTAGCTAATATAAACCTATTCATTGTAATGTGTTTCAGACAACTAAAGATTGGATAAAATGATCAAGTAGATCCCCGCGTAGTTTTGTTTCATGCATTTCGTTTCGTTTCGATTTCTGTGTAGTTTTCATTCCTTTAGAATGATATTTTCGAATTCATCTAACTCCTCACTAATCCAAAAGAAACGAAATGTATGAACAAAACTACTCAGGAATCAACACGACAGACTGACACATTACTAAGCTATCGCAACTATTAATTAATTAGACTGAAAGATTAATTACAAGTAAAGGGGTATGTATATTGCTTTAAAATACAATGTCAAATTCACCGATAAATTTCGTTTGATTCTACGTTTGTTTGGAAAACCTATCACCATAGCGGACGAGGCCTGCTAGTTTCTTATTTAAAATACATTGTTGATAGTAGGCGTCACTCTTGTAATAATTTTCACTCTTATTATTTAATATATTTTGTATTTAGATTATTAAATAAAAATTTGCTAATATAGGCTAAATTTTTGCCATCGGCTGTAACGCTGAAACTTAAATTGCGCTCTATATATAACGCTTGATTTCTTTTCCGTTGCTTGAATTTAGCTTGACAGTGGCGTATTGTTATATGTTGAAAATGTGCAAAATCCTAAAGGATGTTGAAATAGTTCTTACTAATCTAAACTATAACGAAATAAATGATTAGAAATGATACAAAACATATTTAATAAAGTAAATTTTTTAACATATACAATACACAAAACAAAGAATAGTGTTTTGGATTCCCCTTTACAGAATAAAACACATGAAACCCCACCAAGGAACTGAAGAAGAAAATTACTACTGAGCTTGATCATCAGCAGCTTTCGCAATGATTTCACATATGGTGAAACACCCAGTTATTGACACCTAACCAGTAACTGACACTTCAGCAGTAATCTGACTCAAATAAGCATTTTCTTGTAAAATTCTGCATAGTAATGTCATCTAGTGATAACTTATTTGTCTTAACTGTTATAACTTATTTTTCAGCTATTGTTTTTTCAAAAAAAGGATAGTGTCAGTTACTGGAGATACTGACCATATTTATGACAAAACTTAATTTTTATTAATAAAAATTATAATTTTTTCAAATCTTTGTCAACAGTAATTTTTTTAATGTATCTTTACTAATTAATAAGGACTTTACGTTGCACATATAAATACTCATCAAACATTTGCTTCCAACGTAAAATTTGTTTAATAAATATGAGTTATTTTAAACTACATATATAAATAAACCTCGACGTTTCGGTTAATCTTTATAACCATCATCCGGAGAAAAACTTCAAAATTATATGAACAGCAAAAAAATTAAAATTTGTTACATGATTGAATCCAAAGTTCTAACTGACACGACGCTAAAAATAACAGAATAACAACAATAAATTCAAAATAAGCCTAATTCAAAACTATATGGAAATGCATTTTGGAAGGAACTTTTATTTAGTGGAACATGAGTTTCCAGTTACATCGCTGATTCATAGAGGGCGCCACCTGGCTTATTTTGAAGTTATTGTTGTTATTCTGTTATTTTTAGCATCGTGTCAGTTAGAACTTTGGATTCAATCATGTAACAAATTTTAATTTTTTTGCTGTTCATATATTTTTGAAGTTTTTCTCCTGATGATGGTTATAAAGATTAACCGAAACGTCGAGGTTTATTTATATATGTAGTTTAAAATAACTCATATTTATTAAACAAATTTTACGTTGGAAGTAAATGTTTGATGAGTATGTATCTTTACTGTACTTACAAAAACAAAGATAAGTATAAAAAGGATTTAAAACTTTGTAAGAGTGATTTGAAGAAGAAAAAATCCTTAAAGTGTCAGTTACTAGGCAGTTTCACTCTACTATTTAAAGGTAAAATGTTTATTATTTCAAAAATACATCATTTTTCCGGCGCTTTTATAATTTAGCTAAGAACTTCTCTACTTCATTAAGTCTTAATTCTAAATTGGAAATAATTTCGCTGTTTGAATGAATATTTTTATAAATTGTGTAATTTCAATAACCGACTTCTAACAAAAGAAGTTATGCAGTTCGTTTATATATTTTGAATGTAGATATAAGGAATTCTCCGATTTTCCTTTATTTTTTTCTTTTTTGTAGTGGTCCCGCACCAATTTCATTAGGATTTGATTTGATTTGATAGCCTAAGAGGGACTGTTCAGACTAGTACATGTCTGTACAGCATAGTGTCGCTCTCGGTCCCCTTTATTAACCCCTTGGAGGGCAAACACGTGATCTAAAAATGCTAAATTTTGCGATGTTTCTACACCAGTAAATTTTAATAATGAATTTTTACCTTCTCAATCTGCAAACACGAATACTAAATATTTTTATTTAATAATACTGGTGGCAAAGATATATATTAAAAAGTAGTATATATTATATACCGGTGCCCCTCAAGGGGTTAAGGTCTTAAAAAATACATTCTAAAGCCGAAGCTGGACCCGCTGTTTAAGGCGACAAGGGGCAGAAATGAAAGTTTAACCCATTAAGTGCCAAATTATTTTTCTCAATAAAATACAAATATTGCGTTTCATACCACTTTTATATAATAGCAACCTAAGTTTTACTTTATCACGGTGTTTTTCACATCAAATAAAGCAAATATTTATCTTAAAAGCAAACTGGTGTTATCTTAAAAAGAAACATAATGTTGCGAAAACGCAACGTCAGTCTTTAATGGGTTAAGAAAAGTAAAACTATGGTCAAAGACCAGATCATATATAAGCCGGCCCTGCCAAGGAAGGACCCTTTTCGCGACAGTTAGCAGGGACTGAGTAGGAGTTGTGCATTGGAAGTGGCTGCTGACGACTACTAGGTAAGGTTAGAGAGTTCTGTCAGAAAAATATAGATTTTATTCAAAAATGGTATCTGTTTTTGTGACAGTTTTCTTGTCATTTTTGTTTACTTCAGAGATTCTACATTTCTTTAAAATTGGTCTGTCGCTAAAAGTATTATAGGGAGATAATATCATTGCATGCTTTTAATCATGTGGATGGCGGCCTTGATTGGTTACTACCAGTTGATGAACGTCGCAGACAGGATTGGTCTAAAGTATTTGATTTTATATAATCCGTAACGATCTCTGTTGGTTAAATGATACTAAATATATTTCTACGGTTCAGCATACAATTCGCACTATATGTTCTCCATAAGCTTAATGAGAAAGAGTTTCGACAATTTACTTTAGTAATCTCTGTTAATTTTGAATATAATTGAAATAAATCATCTAATTTTTGTGTACAATAAATTTTAAGTACTTACTTTTTATAAGCTGTTCCATTCGATATTATTTCAAAAACTAGCACAGAAGACTCTTTAAATTATATAAGTTAGACAGTCATAAAATAAAATACATATGCATGATGGAGCTTAAAATACACTTTATTATTATTATATTTTCTGATAACTATTTAAAAGTATCAGAATACAAATATTTTTCATAAACAATTTCTATTTTGAAGAAACGTAATAAAACTACTTATGAGGCTTAAAATATCAGAACTATTTATAATGTTTCATTAATTAATCCACGCAAAGAGAAACTAAATTTATAAAAAATAAGAGTCAATATTTCAAATTAAGACAGCACGGAGCAAAAAAATTGACGGATTTCCTCTTCAGTAACTAAATTTTAATAAAAGAGATAAAAAGTAATTTCCAAAGTTTCACCGGTTATCAGTAATGTTTACTTATACATTTTTGTATATGAAACACCGCTAAATAATTAAAAACTCTTAATCCTCTTTAATTTAAAAATATATTATTTTCTGATTAAATAATGTATGTATAAAGATTAATGTATTTGAAACATCATATAAATTAGTGGATATATTTAATGCTCAATATATTTGTGAAAAAACAGAAAACAAATTGAGCATTTAAAGGTTGCATGTCATTTATAATAATACCCTTGTGTGTGCTGTACTAACGTAAACAAAATAAGAACGTAGCAGTTTTTATTTGAGTATTAATAGAATTTATTTTACTCAGGAGCATGTAATTTCGTTCATTACATTTTGTTGCAATGTTTTATTTTTCCCCAGAGAAGCAATAATTCGTGAAAAAACAGATATCAGGGAGAATATTTCCTAAAAGAAATAATTACGGCCGGTTTTATAACGCAAAAGCCTAAATAAGATTATTTTTCTATAAATTTATTAAACTATAATATTTTTAAAATAAATAGTGAAAATTGTAAGCTATTTAATTGGCGTAAAATAAATTATCGAAAAAGGAAATCTAATATTTATCTCTTTAATACATGTATTGTATATATATCTTTTTTCGCTTGTCAAAAAAAAACTAAAAGTGTTTGTTTAGTTCGTTATGGACAGTTTTCTCTTCAAAAAATCTTTTTAAAAAATTTAAAACCCTGATTCTCTTTAGTTTAATATAATATTGTTTTGCGTTTAAATAGTACATCGATGATGCGTGATATTCATTGCACTTATATAAAGCAGAAAACAAGTAATGTTTAGCAAAAAAAAATTCATCCGACTTCAACGATTGCTTCTTACCTTCGTCTTTTTGTGGCATCCATGTATTGTTATCCCCATTGTAGTCCTGTACAAGTTGGCTTGTAACTGATACGGTCTCGAAAATTTCATTTTAAAATCAAGCCAAAACGCGATCTGCACCTCACGAACTTCAAAACGAAATCGACCTAGAATCCGAAATAAAAGAAAATTAACCCGTATTTCAATGCAATTAATGAAAAAATGTTATGTAATTATATCTTTTATATCAACTTTATATTTTTCGATGTTATTTCGATTTTATCAATCAATATCATGTTTTAAAATCAATTTTATCTTGAAAAATGAACACAGATATACTCATTTATACTGAATGTATAGTTTTTGTCATCTTGTGTCATCATTTCATAATATTGTGAAAAATGGGTTACCAAATCCAATCCACAAGAATCAGAACCCAATTGAATACTGAACCGAACGCGAAACTATTAGAGATCACCCAACCCCCAATGAAAAAGGATATTCCTAACCGGACCAGATCCGAACCGCGAGTTCGGGTAAAATCAGGTTATCTGACTTAATGCAGTAATCCATATTTATTTTAAATCTCGTTGATGCCAAAATCGTTTATTTTTACGCGTAGTAGACGATGATATATTAAAATATCTGACGTGTCGCAGTAAAAAAAAAATAATAATAAATAATAAATAATAATAACTCTATATGATATGACGACTACTTTTAAAAGCGTAAGAGTGCACCACCACCACGGTGTTATGGTGCACTACACCATGCTCAAAATTCGTGGCGATTGGTCAATGTTTACAAAGGTCAAAGACTAACAAGTAGAATTAAAGGATATGAAAACAGACAGACAGATAAATATACAATTTTTAAATCCTAATTATATTGAAATGGGGACTTCTGTAGAAAGACTATGCTGATTGTCTAAATTCTCTAATAGAAAGTGGGAAAATCGGACTATGCGTTCAAATGTTGTGTGAGATATACATAAACGGAAACTTATAAGGACCAAAATTTCATAAGTGTGATTTATCAGTCCGCAGTATATCTCTCGGCATTATTTTTGCAACATAAATTCTCATTTAATGTTAGAATGTTTCTCTGTGATTGTTCTACAATATTATGTTACATCCACTTTGAAAATTTATTTTTTTATCTTAAAAATTGAATTTAAATATCTCTGAAGTTACCACTTCCCTTGTCCTCAACCAATAACTTGATCATTAAAACCGTCAACAAACAATAATTATTAACAAATTTTGAAAAAACAATGCATTTTTTATAAATAGGAATCTGATGGAGCATAATAATATAATTTTTATATAAGTGAGCTGTGTAATATTTGTTTTTTGTCGGGTTTTAAGTTGTGTCTCTCACTTTTTGGTCACTACTGTCCCGGTGTATGAATTTCCTCGTATTTCCACCAGATGCAATATACAGTCATTTTCAGTATTGTTTCCAGTAGGGGAAAACATGTTGTTTTTAAAAAGTCACCATTGGTTGCTGTTTGTTCATAAAGAAGATTGTATGGATTGTAAAGAATGGGGAAAAGGTAGGTAAGCGTATTTTTATTAACAGTCACTACTGATCCCATTGTTAATTTAAATATAGATATTTATAGATTAACCAATATCTATGCATTTATTATAAACAGGACTCTCATGGAGCATAATAATATAATTTTCATATGAGTGAGATGTATAATATTTCTTTTTTGTCGGATTTTAAGTTGTGTCCCTCACTTTTTGGTCACTTCTGTCCCGGTGAATGTAATTCCTCGTATTTCCACCAAATGAAATATGCAATCACTTTCAGCATTGTTTCCAGTAGGGGAGCACATGTTGTTTTTAAAAAGTCACCATTGCTTTCTGTTTGTTTATAAAGATTATTTTATGGATTGAAAAGAATGGGGAAAAGGTACAAGCGTATTTTTATTAACCGTTACTACTGTCCCCATTGTTAATTTAAATATTGATATTTATAGATTAACAAATGTCTAGCCATTTAATCGTAGGTTTGATATGTCTTTAAGTGAATATATTTAAGTGAAAAAAATAGTGCCTACAACATTCCAAAAATGTTCTTTTTTAAATAAAGTAGCAAAGTTGCAAAAAAAATCACTACACTCCTTGTCTAACTCTTGTAACTGTCTGTTACAATTTGAGTTTTGTCTGATAAAAACTATTATTATCATATTTATTTTTCAATAAAGTTTGTGCCCATCTACTAATTATCATCCTGCAATATATCAGTGGTTGTTAAAAATTCAAATTCAGCATAATATGAGACTTTTAGAAATCAGATATCAGCAGCAAATCAGCAGCCAAAAATCACACTTATGAGATTTTGGCCCATAAAATTTTTTTACAACTTCTTTGTTTGGAAGTCGTTTAAAAATGAGAGCATTTAAAAGTTACATATCATTTATAATACCCCTCTGTGTGCTACACTAACGTAAACAAAATAAGAACTTGCTAGATTTTAGTCGATGTCTTATAGAATTTATTTTACTCAAGAGTATGGAATTTCGTTCGCTACATTATGTTGCTATGTTTAATTTTTCCCTAGAGAAGCCCTAATTCCTAAAACAAAATAATCCGAGAGAAAATATTTTTTTTTAATAAAAATAATTACGGTCATTTTTTTTCAAAGCAAAAGTTTGCATAAGACATATTTTTTTATAAGTTTAATTACAGTAATTTCTTAATAATTAATGATAAATGTAAGACATTTATATGAAATAAAATAAATCGTCGAAGAGAATATCCAATATATTTCTTCTTTATAAGTACTAGATGCGCATACGTTCATGAAAAGTAAATCTTTAATCTCTTAAAATATGAATACTTATCGAAATATAAAAAAAATGTGTTTGAATTAAATACAGTTTTCCTTTAAAAAAATCGTTTTAATACTGAAATTCTATCCTCCTTAGTTTAACAAAAAATTGTTTCAGATTAAATAATAAATGAATGATCTGTAACATCCAGTTGGAGATGTGCGTTATTTAAACTATTAAAAATAAATATTAATATTATTTTTAGGGTTTTTATTTTTGTAGTTTTTTTATTCAGTGATAGATTAACAGAAAATATCTATTAATTTTGAAACGCATTATTTGCAAAGTATTTTTTAAAAGGCATATTAAAATACATATTCAAATTGTAATAAAAAATAAAATAACCGAAATTTGTTTTTTATCTTAATAAATCTTTTACAAAACTCAAACAAAATGTACTTTCGCAGACAAGAGTTTCATTTCAAGTTTATGAATGCATGAACGCGAAAATGAATCAAACGAAACCATAGTCATAAACAAAATTCCACCCGTTTAAGCCAATGAACGGCTGTCAGATATCAGACAATTTCGTCAGAGAGAATAATAGAGTTTTCTTTTGATCTCTCTGTTTCAATAGTCATGTTCATCACGAAAATAACTGTGAAAACTACTTCTGCTTGCTCATCTATAAATTCCGAACAACCGTATAAACGCTTCGACTGTTATTTGGATCCAAATAATAATTGTTATGGTCGATTTTAATAGTGCTGCTACTCTCGCTCAGTGCCAACAAAATGTTTTTTTTTTTCAACGTTCATAGCGATATAACTTAAACAATTTGCAATACATTGTGGTGATCAATAAAACTGTGTGAAATCAATTAAATGGGTAGGGTTATTTTTAATGTAAATGAAAAAAAAAGGCATTTGGTAAAGAATACGCGAAAATGGGAGAATGAGTTTTAATTTTGATCACGTTGCAAGTTGGGGAATTAACGAGGGACATATTTGGCAACAATATTGGCGTTTGAGTTTCATTTTTTGTGTTACTCTAAGCATCTACGTCTACTGCCGGTATAATTTCTTTAGCGAGTGGCGGTTTCTATGAATTTCAATGCTCAACAGAGATATTGCTATATACTCATGGAGTTAGTGTTTTTTAATTATTATTCTGACACCAGAATTTTTTCTGTATTTCCGTGTATTTTATTTATTTTATTTCTTTACTTTTGCTATTACTTTTTTTTAACTGAAAAAAAATTAACTGTTCATTCGTCCGATTTCTAAAAACGAATATTTTAATTAATATGTATCGCCACTAAACAAAAAGTCCCAAAAATATTTTATTTTTGAATGTTAAATCGTTTTTATAAATTATATTTCTGCATTCCATGATCCTATGAAAGTGTTTGGTTAATGGGTTGTTCGATTAAAAAATCCATTTAATTATATAGATGGCCAGCGATGAAATTACCAGTCATATGAATTTATATTAAAGATCAATTTTGATACATAAATTTTCACTGTAAATATATAAATTTTTACCGTAAAAACGTTAAAACTAGCTTTACAGAAGCGTAATACATACACGCATCAAATTTTGAATCATAAAAAGTTTCAAATACAATAAACAATAAATTCCGATGTAGATTTTTTTCTCAGATGTTAGTTGTGAATATGTTTCTTAATTTTGTCAATGAGCGAGGAAAGGGATTGTGTGTGGAAAATATAAGAATAGGAGAAGGTCGAATCTTGAATATGAAATTTTTACCTGCTTCAGGAAAGAGACAGTTCAATGCTGAGTTATTATCACTGCCAATAAAAAATACTTTTTAGAAGAGATAACTAAAGAAAAAAATTTATTCTCGGAATGTTTTCCAGTAACCCGAAAATTTAAATTTTGCGTTTTCAAGTTGAGGCTGGAATATTTTAAACATTTTAATATTTCAAAAAAGGTAGAAAATGCAAAATATTTCAAAAAAGTCCAAAAATTGTCCTTGAAGTATAAAACAATACCAAAATTTATTAAAATAACAGTCCCCCATCCCTCAAAAATTCCTTCAAATGCAAATTTTATCAACTATCGATACCCTGGTTTAAAAATTACGTTATAAAATTATTAGGCTGTTATAAGCTATTACCTAGTTGTTGGTGAAAGGATGGAGCCTATTAACAAAAAATAACTTATTTTCGCATCTCTACTTCCAATGCACCTATAAAAGAAGGGGAAAAACTGAGATGATTTTTAGGTGCATGTAGCTTAAAATACTCCGTACTGTACTAAAGTAAAGATAATAAGAGTTTGGTGAAGGTTTTTATAAACAATTTCTAATAATTAACAAGTTGGAAATTGTACGTCAAACGTTACAAACGAGGTGCGTTCGTACGCACGTTTTAGAATTAAATTCATGATATCCCGTGCGTAGAACGGGTTAAACAGCTAGTTAAGTATATATTTTATGACACTGTTCATACAAATATCTTAACTAGTTATATAAATATTCAGATATATATATATCAGCTAGTTATATAAATATTCAGATCTTGATGATTTTTAATTCTGTGAAATGAATTATATCGTCTGCAGATTAATTTCTGTAATAAAATAAGTATCTCGGTCGCTTGACGATTTAACATCCATCGGAAGCTCCTATAACAAAAAAGCACCGATTTAAAAAAAAAAATACAAATTTCTTAATAAATATTTTTATTAATATCTCCTAAAGTTTTGATTCGATTTTAATAAAATTTGAAATGTCTCGACAAAATTCTGCAAAGATAATATATTTTAAATTGCAAACCATTTGGTTGGGTAGTTTTTGCGTTGTTATATGCGGACAGACAGACAGACGGACGGACAGACAGACGGACAGACAGACAGACAGACAGACGGACGGACAGACGGACGGACCAAACGACGACTATAGGTGCTACGTATTTATATAATTACGAACGCACCTAAAAAGTGTTTTTCGATTTGTCTGCTTGCCGTCCTTCCGTCTGTCCGTACTTTAACTCTAGTCAGAATACTTGGATTGTCATCTAATTTTTATCTATTAATGATGGTTACTGAAAAATGTTACAAAAGAATTCCGTTGTATGATCTATGGTGAAAACCCGCTTATGGTTTTATTAATGTTACACTGCCAAAAAAAAAAAAAAAAAAAATTTGATTTTACAGTACAATACTGACACCCCATCTGTCAGTATTATATAAAAATTACAGTATTACTGCTTATGTAGTGCTTTGTACTGCTGCTTATGTACTGCTTATGTACTGCTTATGTATTACTGCTTATGCAGTGTACGATATTTCAAACATAATAACATTGATATGAGGTGCACTGCAACGTCCTTTCTCAGGAGTATAAAATAGGTAACATTTATAGTTCATTTACAAGAACATAAAATGACTTCCTTTAAGTAATTATCTATGGGGAAAAATTGTTTGCGGTACATTTTAATGATGTTACGAGGCTTCAAACATAGTGAAATTTAAAATTACCACTCAGGTGCAAAACAACATGTTTTCTATAGATTATGAAGTGCGTATCATTTATTGTTCATTGTTGAGACACTATAAAGAATTCGGTTACAGGACTGAGTATAACGATAATTTGTTGGAAATGCGTTTTTCGCTGTTCCGCATTTTTAAACCTATCTGATTTTTAGTGCATTATTAAGTGGAGTATATAAATTCTATAGATCATATAAACTGCACGAAAGAATTCACACTCATTACCAGATATGGACAACAATTACTGAAAACAGATTTTTACTGCGTTATGGGTTTTTAAATTATTTTCTTAAAATATATCATGTTATTTTTATGAAAAATTTAAATTTCTTAATAATATTCATAATTAGTGTTGGAAAGGGGTTCATAATCTATGCCTGGTGCAAGGTTTTTTGTTCTTGTTTTTTTTTTATTATTATTCGATCTCCAATAGAATTTATTTCGCTCAGGAGTATACACTTTTGCTGGTAACATTATTTTGCAATGTTCCCCGGAGAACAATAATTTCTTTTAAAAACTGCCAGAGAGGATATTTTTGAAATAATTATGGTTGTTTTTGTATTCAATGAAAAAGGCTTCGAAAACTATATATATATATATATATATATATATATATATATATATATATATATATATATATATATATATATATTGTAATTTAATTAGTTGTAATATTTTTTTTTATTAAATAAATAAAATGGGCATGGCAACATTTATTTAGCATAAAACGAAGCTTACTAACTTGAATTATTTTTTTATTCACAAAGCGCTCTAAACACAGACTTTTTTAATACTAATTTAATCGTAGAAATTCTCTACGATTAATTAAGCAGAAGATTAATATTCCTAAATAGTAGTGACAGTGTGGTGTCTAAAGTAAAGATCTTGTATACAATATTAGATATGCATAATTTAATGATGTATGTATCTTTAATTTATGGTATTAAAATATGAAAACTTATCGAAATATCAATATTTATATATAAGGTATCTGATGATAATATAGCCAATGCTGGTAATATGTCCAACCCTCAATAATGTTATTAATTTCAGTGGAATACAAAGAATAGCGCTTGAATCCAGTCGCTAGAAGTCAGAAGAACATAGTTTAGCATCGGGTTGCCTGCAATCCTTGATCACGTGTACGGGAGGGCAGTCATTGTTGGTTCGTTGTTAGTTGCATTGGCATATTATAAATTTGTCTCTGGTAAGTTTGTTACTTTTCTTATTTAAACAAAGCATTTGTATTTACTGTTAGACATAATATTTTGTTGGTTTAATGTTCTTTTTAACTATATAAACGAATTTCAATATCGGAGTGCGGAGACAGAATTACGAAAACCTTTATAAAATTGGTTTTTGTTGGCAGTATGGCCAAATGGGCAAAAAAGCTATAGATATGAGATTATGTGTTGTTTGTCGTAATTAAGTGCATGATAAATGTGTCGGCCCTACCAGTTAAGATACAAAAGTTTTCATTTGCTCTACACGTTAAAAAAAAGAAATACTTTTTTCCGTAAATTTATTTAATTTTGTAAAAAAAATTTTGTCTAAATTTACTTCATATTATTTTTTTTATTATTTTTATAAATATTCAAAATATAATTTTTTTGACTAATTGGTGTTTTTTCTGCGTTAAACATATGCATTTCCATTTTATCACATCTATGGGCATATTACCTGCATATGGGCATATTACCTTCGTCAACTAGCATTTGTTTTAACAAACTGCAGCAGGTGTGAGTTTTGACTAACTTAAATTTTAAAATATTTTTCCAGTGCTAAAAAGTGCCCACTTTCTTAGTCAATTATTATTTATTTTTTAATCAGTTATTACTACTGTTTAAAAGTGTTTAACCTTAGGGTGGCCATGTTACCTGCAGATACCTTAGAAAAAAATGGTTTCGGTTTTAATAAAATTCTTTAAATTATTAATAAACCTCTAATCTGTCTTAATATAAAAATAATTGTTTTCTGATTGAATAATGCAAATATGCTTAAGTTTTAAATAAAATCATTTTTTAATATACCCTGTATTTTTGTTAAACAGAAAAAAGAGCATTTAGTGATTGCATGTCATTGCCAATATTTCTTTGTGTGGTGAACTAAAATGACAGCTTTTATTCGAGCTCTAAGAGAATTTATTTTACAATTGCGTCCATTACATTATATTGCTATACTTTATTTTTCCGTAGAGAAGGAATAATATCTAAAAAATAATACCAGAAAATTTTTTTCCTAAATAAAAACCATTACGGTTATTTTTCAATGCAAACATCTATAAAAGATTTTTCTTCGTATATTTAAGTAACTATTATCATTTTTATTAATTAGTGATAATAGCCTAGATTTATTTAACATAAAACAAATCACCGAAAATTTAATTTTAATATTTATCTTCTTTATATCTAGTGTATGCGTTATTAGATACACGTAATTTAACGTTGTGTGAGTCGTTAATTTAGTAATGAATTATAAATACTTATAAAAAAATGGTTTTTTAGTTGGACAACGCACTACTAATGCGTTGATGAAAAATAGTAAAATGACTGTGACTTTAATGTTAAATTCCGAACAGCTGTGAAAAACAAATTTAGAGCTTAGAATCGTACTAATATGCAACTCTAACGTTCTTGCCCCTCCGGAAAGAGAACTGAGCATATCTTCTTTCGGATGATTTGCTCTTATAAGTTAACTAACTGAGATTGTGAGCTCTAGTGTCAATTTTTCTCTCGTAGTTGTAGCAGTTCTTACCCTCGGCCCCTTTTACTTTCTTTTAGTAATGCATATTGCCAGTCTGCCATTCGTGTTTTTGACCTTGCTCTTTAAAAATTAACTGAGGTTCTGAGATGTAGCGTTAGTTTTCCTCTGGTAGTTGCAACAGTCCTTACACTCTCTTTTGGTAGTAAATGCTGCATGTCTGCCATTCGTTTTTTTTCTTTGTCTTTAAGATAATCCTTCTGATGTAATAACAAGAAAATATTGATGCACAGAGTGTTCATAAACTGTCTTTACAAAATAAGAAATATAAAATATTAATCAAGAGGATTATATATATATATGTGTGTGTGTGTGTGTGCAGTTTTTTTACAGGAAGTCACAAGTCACTTATTTTGTCGAAATTGCAGGGTCTCTCGCTGAAAGTCGAACCCGAATTTTTGTAGATATTTCACACAGAATAACTTTGCTTTTCTTGACACTTGCTGACATGACGGGAAATGCTGGAAATGCACCCCATTCGAGCCCATACAACATTCAAATAGCCTCTCCATTACTCAAAATGTAGCTGATTGTGTACCGACTGAATTACAGTGAACTTCCTATACTTCCCATGTTGTCATCACATTTCACACAAAGTAAAATTAGAAAATTTAGCTGTGAACGTACATATTTTAGAAAAAAGATATATTGATTTCCAGTAAGAAAATAAGTAGTTTTGATGAATACTATCACCTCTCTGGTTTTGTAGAAACAATTTTACAACATTCTGTATCTTAAATGAAATCACATATTATATTAAAAATTTTAATTTATTGCTGAAGGATTAGTTTGCATTCAACTGAAAATTTAAAAAGGTCAGTTAAATTTTTTCTCAGGTTTCCATATTTGGTGTATTCTATAATTACGGTAAAAATACTTTTCCAAAAAATGAGCGAAATCAACCTTACTCTGACAGTCAAAATGTGATAATAAATTTTTTGTAATATAAAATGAAAACATTTAGGCCATCAATTTTTATTCATATTGGGTTTCTCCTGATTGTTTTCATTGTTGTATACGTTATAACATTTAAGCTAAATAACCATCACACTTTTAAATATTTATTATCATAGATGCTATTCTGAAATACACTAATTATAAAATTTAATTTAGAAACTAAATGATGTATTTACTTTTTATTCAATTTAACATTCGTTAATAAACCGTGAAATATAAACATACAATGTCGATTTCTCCACTGAATTTTAAACAAAAGTTCAATTCAAACGACATACTTTGTTACACGAAAAAAAAATTACTTTGGGGTTCCTTTTGTCTGTTATCTGCACGCGAGAAAATTGGAGGAGTTCTATACTCTGAAAATGTTGGAATTTCCATTTGAAACACTGCCGATTCACAAAATTAATCAGGCTGCAGAAAATGATCCTCGTTTTAAAGAACAATTATACAAACTCCAAGTGTACAAAAAATTGCATTCGAATTACAACCGTAACTTTTCATTTTTCTTTCATCTTTTTTTTCATTCATCTTTTTTTTCATTTATTTTTTTTCATGTACAGGGGACTCTCGTTAACAAGTCTCCGCTCAAGACGTATCTCCAGTTAATGAGGAAAATTTCGTTTTCCTCATCATTTTCTATTTAAAATGAATGTCTTAGAGCGCATTACTTGTCCGATAATTCAAAAGAAAAAAAAATTCACAAACGGACCGAACAGAACCGAAAATGGTTTGTACATTATTTCTTCAAAAGTAACTTTAATGTAACTTTGGTTAGTGATACATCAAGAAATTATCAGTGACAGTGATAAAGAGAAAGAAAACTTTCTACTATCAAAAACATTAATAATTGAAATTAAAAATTAATAATTGTTGTTTGTCGATATTATCAATCGAAATATGACAAAACAGTCCAAATTTTCGAGTGTGTCGCAAAACTGGAAAATGATCTGGTAAAAAGATCATTTCATCAAATATGAAAAAAAAAATTGGGAGATTACTTTAACTCTTTGATTACTGGCCAGGACTGATGACTATTTTTACGCAATCGTGTCACAATTTACAATTTTTTCCTTGCAGTAGATTTCTCTTGAAAATATCCTCGTAAGTGTATGGCAAATGTTATTTTTCAAAAAAAAAACATATGAATAGAATTTAAAAAAATAGTTCTAACACGTAGTCAAAGGGTTAATTAAAGTCAAATTACATAAATGCGGCACTTTCTTTGCATATGTTGTTTGTCCTCAGTAATGCTTACTTTTGAATTAACAAATTGTCACCAACTTGCTTTTTAACTAAAATTACTTATAAGAAAAGTTGTTTATTTTAGCATTAAGTTGGTAACCTATTTAATTTCTGTCAAAAACTGAAATTAATTTTATTTAACGCAAATGAATATTTTACGCCATTCAAATGTTTACATCGTTTAATGCGGACAAAAAGTTCACTTAAAAAAAATGACATTTTCAAATCTGAGTAAATTGATGTTTTCATTTTGTTATGAAACTTTTTGTTTCTTTCAATCAATGCTTTCAATTATGAAATATCAAAAATACTCAGTTTAAAAAAAAAATTACTTTTTATTCGAATTTTTTATTGGACATACTTAAAACTGAGCACATAGTGGTCAATTCATACTCATTTTTAAAACATGGACATACTCAAACATGAGCACATAGAAGTCAGTTCATACTCATTTTTGAAACATGGACATACTCAAATATGAGCTCATGATAGTTTATTCTTGAGTGTGTTCATGTTTTCAGAAATCAGTATATACATGTTTCAAATTTCAGTAATTTTAATTCGGAGCCATTTTGACTATACGACGTACTCAGATTTGAGTATTTTTTGCTCAATTTTGAAAATGTCGTTTTTAGAGTGTTGTATTTCTTGGATGTCTTGGAAATTTAATACAAATTTACATGTGTAAATAGAATAAATAGCAGTCCAGGTTGTGGTGTAAATAATGTGTATTGATGTGTTACAAAATATAATGATGATATTGCATTGTGATTTTGAGCAAACACCCCTTAGTTCTTTTGGTCGTGTTCTGTAAAATAGAAGAGAAATAATAAAGGATAGATCTTACTTGATTTGAAGAACGGCACAAGAAAACTATAGAATGAAGACTCTATTGATGTGGTATAATCCGAATTTTATTAATCCATCAACAAACTCATAGGAAGGATAAAAGACTTTCTCTTTCGGTCACTGCACTGCTATTTTCAGAAGAATAAAAATCATATTCTAAATTTCTCGAATTCTTGACAGATGGCATACGTTGAAATTAAAGTCTCAAATAATACTGTCGAATTTTCTGTTGAACCGGCAAGCTCTTTAAAATACAATAAATTCACTTCATAATAAATTAAATTAAATTCAAACTGGAGGATTTTTAAGTCGTTAAAATGAATTAGAATTCGGCATGTTCGGGAGTTCCGATAAACGGAAACTCGCGCCAAAAAACCAACAGTAATTAATAACTACATCATCAAGAATGTTTCTTTTCTCTCTTCTTCTGAAAATAAAGGCCGTTACATCTTTATTTATATGAACGACAAGGGGGTTCTAAAAGTGAAAACACGAGAAAATTAAATTCATTAGATAATTAAAAATGACGATTAACGTTAATGAGCAAATAGATGAAAACAAAAGCATAACATAAGTTATAATACGTTAAAGTAAACACACCCCTAGCATCAGCGCTAACGTGGAGGGAAAATGAACTAATAAGCCACGCCTCCGAGTGCAAGCAGAATGAAAAATGATCTCATGGGAGAAACAACACTGGCTACAAACGCTCCTACGAGACGCCGAAAACGATCGCCGATGTTAGGCTTAACAACATCGCGCGCGCTACAGAAGAGCGAAGCGTGCGATAAAAACACAAAATGTGATAGCGATATCACACAGGTCCTATTCTCGAGTGATAATCCACCTATATATAGGAAACATAAAAGATTTTAGTTCAGCCATTTAGATGAATTCGATCTCGGTTTTGATGACGTCATTTGAGAAACCCAGTGCTATTGGCTGTGCCTGAACCCATCCATTTTTTTCCCATTTACAGTTGGTTTTATAAGATAAGTTTTCAAATAAGTATTTTTATTTAATTTTAACAAAAACAATCTGATACTAATTTTACTATTCTTTTATCATTTAAATGTACTTTTTATCTTTTCATAGAATTGACACAAAGAAGTAGATAATTTTTTTAAAAATGCTAATAACAGCGTATAATAATGAATTTTTCTTAATTTAAACTGCCAAAAAAGAAAACGAGAACAGTTATGCCAGCATATATTAATTACCTTGCTTTTCTTATACGTTTTAACCATATTGTTATGTGCTTAAGAAATTAAACTAAACGCCCCTTATAATTTCAGCGTATTATTACTGTAGATAGTATTCTAAAATATGTTATTTATCAAACTTTATTTAAAAAATAGATGTTACAATTATTTTGCATTCAATTCAACACTCTTTAGAAAACATTTTTGTATAAATCTACTATTTTAATTTCTTAAACGAACTTTAGACAAACATTGAATTCAAACGACAAACTTTGCAACACGAAGAAGCTTACTTTTAGGTTATTATCTATTTTATGCATGCCAGAAAATGAATGAACCCCTGCATTAGCAAAATGTTGAAATTTCTCAATTGAAACTTTGCCCATTCACAATGCTAAACAGACTTCAGAAAACGAGATTCGTTTCAAAAAACAATTAGACAAACTTAAAATGTATGCGACTCGAAACTCTCAAAGTTGTTCCTTTACTCGAAAAGTTTGCAGTTAAAATCTGCATAGTATTTTTTTGTCCTTCAATTTTCTATGTATGTAGTATCTATTTCTCTATATATCTATATATACACTGCTGTCCAAAAATGAAGGGGCAGTGACCGGACGCTTTCGCTTTTTACACGGTTTCTCGAATATCTACTGAAATTCAAACAAATTGTCCTTGAAATTCGAGGATGTAAAGCACATGTTTGACTTCAAAAACAGTAGAAACAGCATACTGGAATTAAAAAATTAACATAGTGAATATTTGGACATTTGTATAAAATAATTTATAACTGCGCTTGCGCGAACTATAACAAAGGGTTTTTTCTACGATTTGGTAGTAAATTCTATAAAGTAACGCATATAAAAAGATCAGTCAAATATCGTGAAAACTCAGAAAGACCCCAGCAATACAGTGAGCTAATTGACAAATTCGGGTGAAATCCCATTGGATTACATGGGATTCCCCCCCCCCCATGAATTTGTCAATTAGTTCACTGTATTGCTGGTATTTTTCTGAATTTTCACAATATTCGACTGATCTTTTTATATGCGTTACTCTATAGAATTGACTACCAAATAATGAAAACAAATCTTTGGTATAGTTCACGCATGCGCAGTTATAAATTATTTCGTATAAATGCCCACATTTCATCAAATATGCAATAGATTATTTTTTTAATTACAGTATGCTGTAAAGGACTGCAGTATACCAGGACGTTCACACCATATAAAACTTTAATATATGAAATAATTGTAAAATAAATGCACTGCTAATTTCATGTAACATTTTAAAAGATATAAAAATTCATTAAAAACATATATTACAATTTTCAACCTTCCTCTGAGTTAATCAATACTTCGCATTATTCGAATAGTTTGAATTAACGAAGCTAAATATAAATCACACTTTAGAAATTTTATTATTATAGATGATTTTCTCACAAATATTAATTATCAAAATTAATTTAGAAAATTTAATATTGTAATTGTTATTTATTCAGTTCAACAATCGTTAGAAAACCGTGAAATATAAACCTACTATTTCCATTTCAAAAATGATTTTCTGACAAAAGTTCAATTCAAATGACAAGGCGAGAATGCTTATTTTGAGTTATTTATGTCTATTTTATGCATGCGAGAAAGTAAATGAGCACTACACTGGGAAAATGTAGGAATTTCACATTTGACATTATGTCCATTCACAGTACTAAACAGAATTCAGAAAACGAAATTCGTTTTAAAAGACAATTAGGCGAACTTTAAATTCACGCGACTTGAAAATCTTAAAGTTACTCTTTCTATTCAAAAAGTTTGAAGTCTAAGTAATGTCCTTTTGTAATTCAAATTTCTATATATATGTAAAGAAACAATTAGTGAATTTTTTTTCTGAAATTAAATTATTAATGGTTCATCAGAGATCATTTTAAATACGTCATATCATTTTCTTATAAATTTAAGAGATGAAACGATTCACATTACCTACTTCGATTTCCATTTTACTTAGTGACAGGAAAACTTTATTTAATTACAGGGTTCGTACGGGCTCCTGGAATTTTCAGGGCAATTACCAGTTTTTTTTTTTTTATAGAAAAACTTGCCGTGTATAATTGCGTGATTATAAGGGTGTTCCAAAAATAACGATACATTTTCATGATCAGCATGTTTAATGAAGGGAACGAATAGATGCATAGAACAAGGAACATATATACATAGGAATTTTATAAAGTTCAACTTGTCCACTCTCTCATGTTAACACACAGACACCAACGTTCCGCCATGGAACGAAACACATCCTTTAGTTGATTAGGTGTGATGCTGTTGACTGGTTCCACAATCCTTGCACGCAGCTGATGCAGACTTGTGACTTTAATCCTGTACACAAAGGATTTGATGTAACCCCAGGCGAAAAAATCAAGGGGCGTTAGATCAGGAGACCTCTGTGCCCACATACGCTGTGATCCTCTACCGATCCACCGTCCCGGGAACGTGCGGTTTAGGTATTCGCGAACATCGAGAGCAAAGTGGGGTTGGTTGGTTGGTTGCATATGGTTTAATGGCACAAGGTCCTATTGGGGACAAGCTGCGCCAAAATAAAAATTAAGAAGTAATATCAAAAAATCCACCAAAAGTAATGCTAATTAAAAAACTAAAAGGAGCCAAAGCTCAATGAGAAAGTTATCTGGATGGGGTTACCCGTCCAGTATTAGTCATACAGTGTCTAAAACAAACAATATGAATTCTTAAAAATGTAGTATAAAAATAATACATGAAGAAATACTATCTGGATGGGTAACCCCATCCAGATGTCAAGTTAAACAAGTATAAACATTATTAAGTAATAATGTGAAGGATATATAAAAACTTTATCTGAAAATAAAAGTCAGCATGCTTAAGAAAATGAAGGAGTGCCCCATGAGGAGTTTCCCTAATGAGGTTTGTCAAAGTGGGTGATGATGAATTAAAATACAATCTGTACAAGTGCCGGAGGCCTGGACAGTCAGTTAAAATATGATTAATAGTCAGGAGATCAAAGTAACAGTGAGGACACATGGGTGCATCCTGTCGAAGTAACAGATGTTTGTGAGTGATTCTCGAATGTCCAATTCTTAGGCAAGTCAAAATAACATCAAATTTCCTTGGATAGTTCGAGGGCCAAGTCAAGATTGTTGGTTTAATATGATGCAGTTTATTGTTAAATTCTAAAGTGGGCAAAGTGGGGAGAAGCCCGGTCTTGTTGAAACACAACGGTATTCAGAATACCATCAGATTCCAATTGTGGTTGCAAAAATAGAACTCAAGCATATCAAGGTAAGTTGTACCATTTACCGTTTCCTCCGCACGCATTAATGGACCATAAATCTTAGTCTTGGTCATCCCTAACGACACGTTAACCTTCGGGGTGTTTCTTTGCCATTCTTGCACCTCATGAGGATTGCTGTCGGTTTATATCCGGCAGTTGTGACGGTTCACTAATCCACATATGTGAAATGTGGCTTCCTCTGTGCACAGGTTGTGGTTTAACAAGTCTTCATTTTTTAAGTCCTCCAAAAGGTCACTACACATTGCCATACGGGCTGTATAATCTTCCTCCTCCAGGTGATGCAATACCTGCACGTGATACGCCTCTTCCTTCAGAGTAAAACGAAGAGTACGCCAAACAGTGGTTTGAGGAATTCTCAACTGACGGCTCAGCCTACGAACAGAAGCACGTGGGCTCCTTTCAACTGCCTCGCGAATGCTCTTGACAGTATTGTTAGATGTTGATGGTCGTCCAGGACGTTTTTCATCCGCCACGCTACCGGTTCGTCCGAATTTGTTCACAAGTAGTCAGATATTGGCCCTTGTTGGTTTCTGTTTTCCGTATTTTCGATGGTACAGCTGACGCACCTCTGCATGTGTTTTATCACTCAGTTTCCAGGAAACGATGGCTATTCTTTCTTCTAAGAAGAGCATTTCTTCAAACACCTGTGAAAGAAATCAATAGATTAGTGTTTTCATAGAAATGGACCGTTATTTTTGGTATATTTTTCTATAAGAAAATACTGGTAATTTTAAAGAAAATTCCAGGACCCCGTACGAACCCTAGTGTACATTTATATATTCTGAAGCCGTTTTACTTACATATCTGTAATTATTTATGAACTAAGTTGTATGTTTCAGACGATATTTACGATAGTGGCGCAGAGAGACAAGTTTGGCCCCAAGGTTAAAGTTGACTAGGAGTCTCCATACATGTATTCACATAAAAGGCGGGGAATTTAGAAGTTATTAATATTGTTTTATAAGGTCTTTTTTTTAATTAAGTTAATTTATATGTTTAAAAAACATTTTTTTAATTATTTTTTTAATTATTTTTTTAAATCAAATTACATTTAATTAATAATCTTATATATTATTTCTGTTTTCAACATTTCTTTTTCTATGCATCTGCAAAACGTAGAGCAATTAACGACATATCATTCGAAAGGCTTTTGTACCGTATTCTGACATAGTACACTCACATTTCGTTAAAACGGGTTTTTAGTTAAAAATTAAATCACATTGTTTTTATAAACTATGTGGCCAACTTTGTTTTAAATTGATTGGCCAATTCGCGTAATGGCCAGAGGTTGTCGGCCAGTTCGCGAATTGGCCAGATGCCGTCGGCCAGTTCCCGAAATAGCTATGGGTAGTCGGGCAGTTTGAATGTAAGTTCTTGAGAAATTCGGTATTGAAAATGAAGTATGTACAGTTTATAATTCATGTACAGTAGTACTCAAATGCAATAAGGGAGTTAATGGTCTATGGGGAAAATAAGTTGCGGTGTGCCTTAATGGTGTTACACTGTTATAGACATAATAAATTATATGAATTTCTGAGGTGCACTAAAACATGCTTCTGTAGAGTTACGAGCACAAATAATTTATCATTCATTTATAAGGTCACACAAAAAAATCCTATTACATAATGGTGTACGAGGAAAAATGTTTGAAGCGTATTTTAATTATGTTTCATTATTTGAAATATGCTGAAACTGATATACATTGCTGATTTTTAATACAAGATTTTTTCTGTAGAATATAATGTGTATATTAATTATTGTTCATTTACAGGGACACATAATTGATTTCGAATACAGTACTGTATCGGAAGTATTATCTTTAGGGATGACTGCTGGAAGTGCGTTTTCAGTTATGTGTTTTTAAGTTTAACTAAATTTTTGCATATTACGTGGTGTGTATAAATTCTATTAATCCTATAGAAGGCTAAACAAAATAATTCTTATGATTTACTATTGTGATTTTAAAAAGGTACATTAAGTATGCTTTTTAATTTGAACTATGCATTTTCAAGCACAAATATAGTATTTAGATTACTAAGAGAAGTTTCTAGAACATAAATTAAATCATATACAGGGATATGCAAAAAAATTGATACTTGGCTGTAATTCCTGGAAGTGTGATTTCAGTAGTTTTTTGTGCATTTTTGCCTAAATTAAATTGTAGCTTAATATTTGGCGTGTATAACAATCTGTAGGCAATATACTAGTCTTTACAAAATAATTCAATTACGTTTCCGTCTATTGGTAGAATTTTCTGAAGGTGTATTTTCAACTGTGTTATGCGTTTTCTAGCTAAACTAAATTTTAGAATACTATATAGAATATATACAAATCAGTACATCATATACAGGGTTTACAAAATAATTAAAGTTTTTCTCCGGTTATGCACAGTAGTGGCTGAGTTTTCTAAAATGTTTACTTATCTTTCTTACCTTACTAAACGGTTTTGTTTAAATATTCTATAAGTGTTGCAAAGTATTTCAGAATCTATGCTTGACGCATGCGATTTTTATTTCTTGTATCTTCATTGATGACACTTTACTAAAACGATAAAAAATAAAATATTAATTTGCAAAAATGGTGTTTGTCGAGGGCATTAAAATTAAACTAAAATCATATATCAAAAGAAAACGTCCATTTAAAAACATGAAACTGCAGCATTCTCCTACGATTGTGTCAAAATGAAATTAATTTAAGATTTTTTCATTCTCCCCACTCTGAAGTTAGGTACCATAATTTCAATAGAATAAATTTCTTTCACGTGTGATGATGACGTCATTTTAAAAAGACATTCCACTGAAAAAATATTTTTTTATTCAGAAAATGACAATATTTGACTACAATTGTGTCCAAATGACAAAATTTACATTGGTATTTCATTCCTCTGATATTGACATCAGACCCAAATGTTTTACAATATGTTTCTATCAGAAAAAATGGAATCGTGTTTAAGAGAAAACACACATTTTCTTCCATAAATTTATGTTTGCCATATGAACGATTTCTGGGGGCGAAGAGTAGAGACCCGTTACAGGGAGGTTTCTCGTTACAGGGATTGCCGTATTAAAAGTTAAAGGTCTAGAAGAGCACAGGACAATATTTTAGTGATAGTTGTAGTAACAGTTAAGAGGATACTTCACTCGCGTGAAAACACCCACTGGCTAATATTAATCCTATAGGGGAATTTTTTTAAGTATCTCGTTTGCATTTCAATATTTTTAAATGATTGTTTTTGCCTTGGATAGCTGATATTAATCTCTGCGCAGGTCATTTGTTTTTCTTTTTCGATTTCGTTTACAGGTTCTTTTTTTATTTTGAAGCTACTATTACTTTTGGAACCAATTTCGAAAGTGAAAGTATCTTCATAAAAATAGTCTGCACACAAAATCGAAAAAGCAAAAAACGGCCTGCTTAGAGATCGACCTCAGCTATTCAATGCAAAAGAAACTTAATTAAAAACATTGACATATAAAAGAGATATTTAAAAAAAATCTCCCATAGGATTAATATTAGCGATCGGGTGTTCTTCCGTGATTGAAGTAGCCTCCTAATGGTCGCGAAGCACAAAAAGTTTCATTAAATTAAGGGACCCCGTTATACTAATCACAATTTAAAAGGTTAATCGGCGCTAAGCACACACTGCCTATTATATAAAAGGTGTCCGTTATAATTATCATTATTTTAACGGTTTATGAGCGCAACGCGCAGGGAGTCTTATTTTTCAGAAACTATGTTACAGTGATTCCCGTATTAACAAATTATAATTGC
The DNA here is from genome assembly GCA_963931845.1 of Maratus michaelseni. Lineage (NCBI taxonomy): Eukaryota > Metazoa > Arthropoda > Arachnida > Araneae > Salticidae > Maratus > Maratus michaelseni. The sequence goes on from OZ007591.1 coordinate 243,113,882, forward strand.
GAATTGCACAAGGTCCCGTTTCGTAAGCAACTCCATTACAGTGATTACCTTATTAACGATATATGTGCACAAAGTGACCAATATGATAAATACAAATACTCTTGCGCTAGGATGATTATGCGATGTTTAAAAAGCAACGTAAATAGAAGAATAAACAATGTAAATTTACGTTTCAAATATTTCAAGACTTATGAGAAAACTTTTTTTAGTAGGGAAAAAAGGAGAAGGAAATATAGCAAGGAAATATTATAGCATATGATAGAAATTATATGTGATTTTGATTTTTTTTATGTTGGTTTTATGTATTAGATATTCATTATGAAACTAATTTTACATATACAAAACATAGAATATATTTAATTGTTAACACGGGAGTCCACAGAACACTATCAGGAAGGGGCAAGATTATCGAACAGATGTAACTAATCTAATTTTTACTTTCTTCTATCGGTATAACAGAAAAAAAATATTGTAATCGAAAAAAAATTTCGACTTTCGGTTTCCGACGGATTTACAAGATTTAGGGGTCGGAGATCCCAAAAAACAAGTTTATACAAACTGTCTCATTTGTCAATGCAAATTTCTTCTCATTTTTTGTTTCGAAAATATACATAATTAAAAAAATACGGCTTTTGAAGTATTAACATGTATGAGATAGAAGAATGTCTTGTGATTGGCACAACCGACAAGTTTTCTTCTGTTAAATAGAGAATATAAACACGAAATAAACAAAATGTATTATTTTTTTTAATCAGAACTCTACGTGCAAAGCAATTTTTAAGTACATCACCATAAATACAGGAATATAACAACACATATTAAAAATGAAGAATTGAAACAGTTTACAATTTTTCCTAATCAGGGCGGGGATTTTGCCCCCTGTATCCTCCGTTTAAGATAATTTTTAAACACATGGACATAAAAAGAAAAACTTATGTAAAAACTGTCTTTAACGGGGGGCTAAGGGAACTTTGACACCGTGACGAAAATTATAAATTACTTCTCTTTTTAGTGTTTAATTATTTTACATTTGAGAAGAAAATTTTGACTATTGCTTTTAAAATCACAATGGAAAAAAATCATGAATTTGAAAATCCAGCAAGTGGCAATTGCTCTCCACTGACCCCTTCTGCCCCCCACCTGTTTTTTGAACTTTTAAACGAATAATAATGTTTTGAAATTCCTCCATACAAATACTTTGGCTTAGTGACAAATTAAAAATAATAGAAAAATTATATTTTTAAACTAGTTTTTCGTAAAAAATAATGATTTTGGACAAATAATATTTTTTATATGTATTATAAGAAATTATATTCCAATATAATATAGAATAGTCTTTTACAATATTTATATAAAATACAATACTAATACGAAGAATACAATAATCACAATGAATCCTGAGTCACAGAGGCAGGAAATTAATTCTTCAACAAATCAGAATATAATTGTCACAATGAAATCGCTGTATTAGAATAAGCCACAGAAGCGTAAAATTCTTCATCAGAGAACATTTGTCATAAATTTCTAAAAAGTATAATCGTCACTGCATGGAACTTCCTTTCTTATCACGTGTTACGTGTGCACGTGAGTGTCACCTATCAAACAGCTTTGGATCTCCATTTCATATATTGGCCAAGGATTCCCGGCCGCAAATTCACAATCACTCAATGTCCTACGCACTTGACGCCAACCTCTGTCGCCAAGCGCTTTGGCGAGAAAATGAACTGCACGCATGCGTGGCATTTGGCCGGCAAACTCAAAATCGTACAAGTACTATTGAATAGATAGATGTTTTATTACAATTGTACATCCTACAACATTCCTCCTACCTTTTTACCTCGAGTTTTATCGTCAGCATTAAAATGCTTTAAAAATAAATGAAAGCTTTCATTTTTTAAAGATATTACAAAGATTCAGTAGTTACTTGGTAGCTTAGGCTACCAAGCTCATGAAAATGGATCATTTCCTGTTTTGTAAACAGTTACATTAAATAAACAATAATTGTTTTTATAAAATAAGCTTAGAAAGAAGTAAAAATACATTTTATAATACATGATGTTATTTACATTTTTACCTTTTATATTACTTTATTTAATCTCGAATAAACACGGATACTTATTTATCATATTTAGTTAAACGCTTTTTCACTTTTAAATTATCCCCCCCCCCCAAAAAAAAAAAAAAAAAATCCTATATAGTTTGTTAAGCATTGATATAATGAGATACATTCTAAAGGGGATAATACAGCACTGCAATAACACCAAATTCAATAAAATAATTAGGATAGTTAGGTTTTTACTTTTCAGATTCATCCTAATTAAGTATATATATATATTTAAATAAATTTGTTAGTAGATTAGATAAGAAACTTAATTGAGCATTCCAGCAATGGATATTAAATCTTAAAAATCTTTAAAATAAATAAAATTTTGTAGAAGTTTTTGCTTTATAAAAAAATATCCAATAAAAATTCATCTTTTATTATTTTTTTCTGAACTCTTCCTTGCATGTTTTATAATGTGGTATCGCAAACGACGGCGATTCGATAAACAAAAATTTACCCAATATTATATTATCGCCATTCAGAACATGTGAAAATAATATATTTCAATAAGATAAGTGAAAATCATATAAAACTCAACAACCTTTTATTCATTTTGCTTTTGTGCCATTAAAAAAACCATTCGACACACCTCAAAGTTACAGCCGCTCAAAATACGTTTCCGTGAGGTCGTGAAATCGTATCTCTTTTCATTTAATCAGTGTATGGTGTATGGTGGTGCCCTCTCTTATTACAATAGATAAACCAATTCGAGACTCAAACCCTGGGATACAGAATAATATTCAATATATCTTATTGAATGAACAATATATCTGATCTCAATATCTGATATTCAGTATATCTTATTGAATTACTCAAGCATAAAATATTGCTTCAGAGTTCCACTGTCTTTCAGTGAAATTTTTACTGAACAAGCTAAGAGATGGCTTTACGTAATTCATTTATATCTTCTTTGTTTTCTTACAATTTTTTTTTCCAGCAATAGAAAACTGGATTTTTTTTTTAATACTAATGGTAATTTACCATTTACAAAATTTTATTAATTTTTAAGATTTAATATCCATTGCTGGAATGCTCAATTAGGTTTCTTCTCTAATCTACTAACAAATTTATTTAAATATATATGTATATGTACTTAATTAGGATGAATTTGAAAAGTAAAAACTTAACTATCTTATTATTTTTTTTTATTGAATTTGTTGTTATTGCAGTGCTGTATTATCCCCTTTAGAATGTATCTCATTCTATCAATGCTTAACAAACTATATAAGATTTTTTTTTTTTGGGGGGGGGGATAATTTAAAAGTGAAAAAGCGTTTAACTAAATATAATAAATAAGTATCCGTGTTTATTCGAGATTAAATAAAGTAATATAAAAGGTAAAAAATGTAAATAACATCATGTATTATAAAATGTATTTTTACTTCTTTCTAAGCTTATTTTATAAAAACAATTATTGTTTATTTAATGTAACTATTTACAAAACAGGAAATGATCCATTTTCATGAGCTTGGTAGCCTAAGTTACCAAGTAACTACTGAATCTTTGTAATATCTTTAAAAAATGAAAGCTTTCATTTATTTTTAAAGCATTTTAATGCTGACGCTAAAACTCGAGGTAAAAAGGTAGGAGGAATGTTGTAGGATGTACAATTGTAATAAAAGATTTATCTATTCAATAGTACTTGTACGGTCGGGCAAATGCCATGCATGTGCTAAGTTCATTTTCTAGCCAAAGCGCTTGGCGACAGAGGTTGGCGTCAAGTGCGTATGACGTTGAGTGATTATGAATTTGCTTCCCGGCCACTTCGCGAATTGGCCGGCCAAAACCCGAAATACATTGCTTATTTCATGTACTTCGGGCTTTGGCCAGGAATCTCGGCCATTTCGCGAACTGGCCGGCCACTTCGCGAATTGGCCGAACTTCGGGTTTTGGCCGTAACATATATATTTATGTTTAAAATACAAAATTGAAATTGAAATGTTTAGAAGAAAAAGACACCATCAATCGATCGAAACAGTGGTATTTCACGTGTAGTCTAAAAGGTATGCTTTGTTATATTAGATTAAATTGTATTTTACAAGTATTCAATTTATTTTTCTTCGTTCCATGTTTTTCCCGCAGCGGATGACGACATCTTTTAATGTATTTAAAATAAGATTGTTATTTTTTTCTCGCTCATGCTTTATGCTATCATTAATCAGTTTTTACTGTAATGTTAATGGCATAAATGAGATGATACTATGGCTTCACTAATGTTGTTTGCAGATATTTTTATCCTTGATTTTTATTTACAAGTTTAAACCTGCATCTAAAAAAATATTAGATATTACTGTAAAATACTAGACTGCAGTGCAAAGTCCTCGCATGAGTCCACTGGTTATGTACTATTTGTTATTTTTATGTAAAACATGATTTACCAGGAAACTACGCCATTAGTGTAATAATGAAAAAAATCTAAATTAGCAGCATTCGAAAGGCCATTATGAAACGTGTGTTTTGACGCATAAATCATTTACCCTCGTCTCCCCGTTATCGAGATATAAAGTCTTAAAATTTGCTAATTTATTGATTTAATAGGATGGAAGGAGGAGTCGTTAACGTTTTCAATGTAACAACTTCATCAAACTCCAGTCACTTGTCCAGTTTCAGTTTAGTACGCCATAATACCCCGAAAGGATTCTTTATGCTGTTACAAGTCTGTGTTAGTGCAAACTCGGACACTTGCATTTGAAACGCCTTGCAATTTTATTTTTCACAGGAGGTTGATCTTTGTGATCATTGCACTAGATTTAAGTTCATGAAATTCTCTTGGTGCCACGATTTTCTACGCTTCAATCATTTTTTGGTTCAGTGCCATATTTGTCAATAACATTTTTTTATGGGCTTCTTTCAGTTTTATATTACTATATCTAAATATGTTTTGTATTTTATATTAATGTGATTATTAAAATTTCTGAATCAAAACCACGCCTTTTCCCCTCTATTAAATAAATAAATTATCAAACTTTATGACTTTATATCTCGATAACGAGGAGACGAGGGCAAATGATTTATGTGTCAAAAAACACGTTTCATAAATCTCTTTCGATTGCTGCTTACTTAGATTTTTTCGTTATTGCACTATGGCGTGGTTTCCTGGTTAGGTGATAACATGCACATGTAACTTGTATGTACTGTACGTAGTTAAAAAAGAAAACTGGGAGTAATTTTCCAGATCATCTTATACTGAGGTTTTGCATCTGAAGCGCCAATTGGAGGACAATAGAGAGGGAAACAGTTTCTTCTCTCAAGGAAATTCATATTTCAAAGCTTATTAGTCATCACATGACAGAGTCATTTATTTTTCTCTTTTTCTAAAATATCACAAAAGCTAAAATAAATAGTCAGATTTGATTACGATAGAAACATTAGAATTAAAAATAACTTTAAACGCAGAAATGCATTATTATAAACGATTATTGCTAATGCTATTGCTTTTCAAATTTTCTCAAAATGAGAAAAATTTATCATTAATGAGCATTTTGGTTAATTTTAAATGTATGGGCGGTCATAAAACTGTATTAATTGCTTCTCTGCTATGCACAATAAAATAGAAACAATTGCCTCCTCAATAAGAGTTTGCCCCTCCCCCCTCAAAAAAATGAAATACGCTTCTGTATTGCTTATGTCGCGTTACATTATTTTTACATGGAAAGGTTTATATCAACCATGAATTTTGAAATAGACTGTTTTAAACCAGGATAAATTTATAAATGTGCAGTTTTGAGCAATTCATTTTTTTTTCATTCCTATTTTACAGAGAATTTAAACTATGGATTTTTTGAAAAAAGTAGTCTTCCCATGAAATTATATAAAACTTATAGTAGTGTAGGTTCTGTTTTGCTCGTGGGTCTCCGTGATTGTATTTCATTGACCTCCACCATTTCTGCGCCTCTGAATGGCCTTTTATTTATTATTACAAATGATCCATTCAAAGCTATTTCTTTTTTTCTTTTCTTACTTCATTATATGAGACAAAGTGGATGAAGTATATATTTTTTAAGTTTTAGATTAAGTTTTCCTCTGTAGAAAATCATTTATTCTGTACCATAAAGAACAATGTCTTAGGTTGAAAGTGTGAGCAACAAAATGTGATATTATAATAACTGATAAATGTGTTATCTCTAATGATTCTTATTAGTATACGTATGAGGGCCCATTCACTTTAACTCCAATTATCTCAGGATAATGTTTTATGCAATTGACCCAATTTTATTCTGATTCTATTCTCAACTCAAATATGAATCTTAGTAAACGGAACATGTTTCGTCTGTGACATTAGGAACTTCTTAATAAACTGTTTACTTCTAAAGAAATTCTAGTAAATAAATAAACAAGATTAATTACTACTTCAAATCAAATAAGATTTATTTGACTGTTTCTTTCGATCAGAACCATGCATGATTTTAAGCAGAAACAATAAAATACGAAATGTGAAAGCAATTAAACTAGTTTGTGTTTCCTTTCGTTTTTGAAATAGTAGTTTCATTTAGTTTCCATATTTCTTAAATTAATTCTGATCGATATTTTTTCCTAAAATGTCTCGCATATTTTATAATATGAATTCAAAATTGAAACAATATATAAATATGTAGGTAATTACATTATTATTATTATTATTATTATATGTATATCATAATTTTTTTCTTATAACTTAAGATAGAAAACAATCTATCTATCAAATCCTCTTTTATTAAACCAGACAACATTTCTCTTTAATGAAGTTTATTATTATTATTATTATTATTATTATTATTATTATTATTATTATTATTATTATTATTTTATGCGTATCATAATATTTAATTAAGTTTTTATATTCTAAAATAGCTTTCTTTAGACACCTGTCACTTTTTATGTATTAATGTACTTCTTTTAGATACATAATCCTCCGCAATATCACTTTTTATTTATTATAATAATAATTCAATTTGTGTATTCAGACATTTTTGTGTCTTTTTATTCCGGCTCTGTATCAAATACGATACATCATATTCTGTTCATGACATGTTTCTTTCGTGACATTTTGAGTGATTCTATAACGATTTTTTAACGGGACTGTTTTTAAAGTTTTCATAACTTTAAAATTTGTCTTTATAACTTTATATATATTTTATTCTACGAATATTCCTCTATCTTAAAATATAACAAATGTTTTAATTCAAAAACTCCAGGAGCAGCTCGAACTACAGTCTCTAAATTTGAGAACATCGTCGAGTTTCGAGAATGTTTGGGCATCTTATTAAACAAAGATGTAGTGAATGATATACGGTGGTATAAGACGCATACTTTTGTTAAAGAACTTCGTATACCCTCTGTTTCTCAAATAAAGCTATGGCGTATTTTCCCTAGCATATACCCCCTGTTTTGTTTATACGGCTATACTCCTGTTAGTAACATTTAAAACTTCAGAAAAACGATTCGTCGTTAAAGAAATTTTAGCAAAGAAAAAAAGATTAATAACTGCATCAAATGACATACGATTTATTTGCTTGATTTTTGTCGAATTTCAAGGATGTTTGGTCACCTTAGTATCCAGGGATGCATAAGAGTGTATACGGTGGTATAAGCCGCATACATTCTGTATTTTGTTAAAGAACTCCGCATACCCCCTATTTCTCAAATAAAGCTATGGTGTATGCTGTCTAGAGTATACTCTCTGCCTAGAGCGTATACCCTCTGTTTTGTTTATATGACTACATTCCTGTTAGTAACAATTAAAACTTCAGAAAAAAAACTATTTGCCTTTAAAGGAGTTCTAGCGAAGAAAAAAATAAGATTGATAACTGCATTAAATGACATAAGATTTATTTGCTTGATTTTCTGACCAAAACGGTACAATTCATCAAGCAGAAACCATGAAGTACGAAATAGGAAACCAATTAAATAAGTTTGTTATTTGCACCCATTAATAGCATACCTCACATCTCAAATGAATTCTGGCGAATTATATTTAAAGCTCCATGTCTTTTATTTCATAATAATTAAAAAACAATATATTTTTGAAACGTTGATGAAGTTTAATAATTTTGTTTGTAAATATTAGTTTCTGAAATTATTTTTTTTAGAGATGCGTCATATTTAAAGAATTAAACTGCCTGTTTCAGATACTTAATGTTACATTACGTCCGTCACTTTTTATTTATTATTATTTTTTATAATTTCTGTTCTCGAAGGAAACATTTTTTTATCTTTTTTTTCTTTTCCTTCTGTATATCCAATTCGAAACAATTATATAAACATGACGTGTTTGTTTGTGATATTTAAAACGGCGCAATAATCTATATACCTCTGAACAAATAAGATTAATTACTACTTTAAAAGACATTAGACTGAATTGCCGCTTTTTCCGACAAGCACGGTACATAATATCAAACAGAAACAATAAATGGCGAAATCGGAAAGCAATTAACTAAGTTTGAGTTTTCTTCCGTCTGTAGTGAAAGATAAATCACAATTGAATTGGAATGGATTATTTCTAAAGATTCGTATAACAGAAATTAACCCTGTCAATCACGAATTATTTTTTTAAGTCAATCTTTAAATTGATATAATTATAATGCTATTTTAGATTATGTTAGAATAAAAAAATATATCATATATGAGGTATTGATATTGAATAGTTGTCAGGCAAAATAATGTTTTGTCTTTAAAGCAATTTATTTTATAATCTAAGTTAGGAGCCTCGTATGAAGTATAGGTGAACAACGGGTTTAAAATCACAATACTTTTTAACAGGAACGGAAAATCATGCATCATATATAGATTATGAAACACTTTCCAACACTTACAGGACATTATTAAGAAATTTCACTTTTTTTTTTTTTGTAGAAGGAAATGAGATATCTAAATAAGCGACTTAAAAAACACTTAACTCAGTAAAAATTCATTTTCAGCAATTACAGTCCATACACGGAAATCTGTGTGAAGTATTTCGTGTAGCCCTATATACGATCTATAGAATATATGCACGCCATCTCACACACTCAAACTTAGATCAGTTTAAAAATACATACTTCGGAGGAAAGCGCACTTCCAGCTACTATCGATCTTATTCAATCCTTTAACCAAATTATTTAATGTGTCTCTGTAAATGAACGATAAATGCTATACATTCTATAATCTATAGAAAACATGTAGTGTACTTCAGTGATTTCGTGATTTTGGAAATATCATGACATAATTAAAATGCACCGCAAACGATTTTCCCCATAGATCATAATGGAATGGAATCATTTTGTGTATCTCTGTAAACGAACTATAAATGTAACTTATACTATACTTCGGAGCAAGCGTGTTGTAGTCCAGATCAATGATGTATATGAATCTAATTATGTTTGAAATGTTATAACATCAATAAAATGCACCACAAACGATTTTTCACCATAGACCGTAATGTAACGGAATGTTTGTTATGTTCCTGTATACGAACTATAAATTCTACACCCTTCATTTTCAATACCTAACATTTTACAGTAAACCTCAATAACATAAAAATTTCATGGCAATCTGTGTATATTTACGGAGTTAGAGTACGGAAAGACAGACAAACCGTATTTATAAACACTTTCCAAGTATGTTGTAAATTGTTAAAAATGATATAATTGCGTTGAGTTGAGTTTATTTTGTTCGTAATTTAGAAAACGAGATTGGTATTAAAACATGAGCTCTAAAAGTAAACGACTTGAAATTTTCAAAATTATTCCTTTATTAAAAAACACCCAAGTAATATTATTTTGACATTCAACTTTCTACATATATGAAGTAAAAAAACATTTTAATTCCAAGTCAGCAAGAATTTATCTTTTATTAAATTAAAATAAGCACTGTACCACCTGCGGGGTAATTTGGGTATTAAAAAAATACTTTTTCATAAATTTAAAATCTTACAGATACACAATACCGGTATTTTTTTTTTTCGGTTTCGTTCAAGCAATATGTTCTATTAGCAATATGTTCTCAAGCAATATGTTCTCGTATTCACCATTTATATCAACTCCCGATTAAGCGCAATAGTGTCGGTCGGCCGCTCAAATAATTTCCACCATTAACCTGTTTGGACCTGATTCTAGCCGACGCGACGTCTAATCATAATAATCTTGAATACAAGTTGAGCGTTCGATCGAGCTATTCGTACTTAACCAGGAGTTGGGGTACATGGTGAATACGAACATACGAGTGAAACTTCGTAAATGTTACATTTATTGTCCCATGTATTACTTTAAAATAAATAAAAGATTAATTATACTCAAATTACTCCGTGGGCGACAGAGTTTCTAAGTAAATTTAAGCATGTTAAAAACAGAGAAGACATTTTAGAGGCTTATTAATGGAAATTTATTAAGTCTAAAACTAGAAACAGCAGCATACATTGATTGCTACTGCATAGGACCTTCTATACGTGTTGTACAGCCATTTTAAGATCATTGACATCGTCGTCCTTTCTGTAGATACACTGCAAAAAATAATTGTTGATTTTGCAGTATAAAACAGGCATCCCGGCTGCCAGTATGCGCGGTTGTGTATTACTGCTTGCGCGGCAGCGTATTACTGCTTTTTTTACTGTTTAATACTGTTAATTTTACGGTATAATACTGGCAGCCGGGATGCCTGTTTTATACTGTAAAATAAACAATTATTTTTTGCAGTATACTATACAAGGTATTGTAAGAATTAGTAGAAATTTATATCATAAAAAACTACAAATCATCAGTTTACCATATGCGTCGGTGGCGCGTACTTTTCTTATTTACTCAAAATAGTTTTTGTAAAGGCATTAGGTAAATAAATAGAGGTAAGGAATTTTTCCACCTACCTTATTCTTCTTTGGAGATGTGCAGATATACTCAGTATATCCAGAAAGATTCATTCCATTGGGCGAAAACACACTATAATCCAAAAGGCTGCTGGTGTTGATAAAAACGCTGCTTACATTTGAAAAAAAAAGAGTTGTTAGTTTAGATAAAATAATTATATCCATTTTACTAAAATTTAAGTTTAAATTGATTGTTAAAATAATAGGTTACAGTGATCTGAGGAGTCTTGCCATCTGCTCCTCTTAATTTTTAAGCGTTATGTCATTATGCGACCTTTACGGTCTGAATAAGTTTTAGAGTCTAAAAAGAAAGTTTTTTTTTTTTACTGCATGTGCAATGATCAGTCCTTTTTCTTTTGGGGGGAGGTGAGAAAAAACAGGCCATTCATCGGAAACTACGCTGTACGTTATAAAGATGATGCAAAGGGTCATTAGAACTTTCATATTCAGAGTTCAAACACTTGGTATTACATTTCTGGGTTATTCACAGTTATTAAGCTTGATTAGCATATTTTCCGTGCGTTCTGTTCTCTTAATTGGGTGGTTACAGTGTGGTTTTCCAATTGGTATATTTAGAAAATAACAACTAGATTGGTTTATAGGTTTGGTTCTAGCATTATATTGTATAACCGAATTAACCCACTTTTAAAAATTACAATTAAATAATAAGCACTGTCATTTAACATTAAACTTTTAAGTCAAATTATTGTAAACAAATGTAATATAAACATACCTGAATTAGAAAGATGTATATTAGACGATTTTGTAACAATATGCGTTTCAATTTCATGCTTCTACGCAATATCTCGTAAGGGTTTTTTTTTCTTTGCAGACAGTAACCATGGTTATCTGAAACGTTTACACTGAAATATTGAGAAGCATAGTATAAACATGTGGTATAAATTATGTAATTCTAAAAAATATTATGTTATGTTTTATAAAATAAAAATTCAATTTATACTCAAATTACAACACTGATGAATAAATTACCCCGACGGGGGATATTTAACCATTTTCGAAAACTTTAATATCTTAAGTCTTTTACATTTTTAATGTAAATTTCCAACACGTGTCCCTATTGCCTACGACACAGTACACCACGCGTGCTATGCACTCGTTTCAAAATCTTTTAGTTCCAATTTCCATCACGAGGGGGCACATTCTGTTCTAAACAAACCTCTTCCCGAACGAAACTCCGGCACTCGCCCTCAATGACTTCGGCACCGTATAGAATGAAGTTGTGCATAGAATTTAACCATTTTTTTGTATAGGTTTTTGACTATGGCCTGCCGGTCCCAGTTGAACTTCGGGATATTCCAGCGGAAGAGGACGCTGTGATAGCCACTTAAAGATTTCAAATTCAAAAAGATGTACAAAAAATTTTGAATCCTAAAAGTTTTTTCCGTTAAATGTTCATTCTTGATCCAAGGATTCCAGAGCAAGTTTTGTTTTGCCTCTATCTTAAAAAATGGCTCAGATATAGCAATTTGTAATGTGGCTCACATTTTGAAACAAGACAGCAGGGTTCCTCCATAAATGATTTTAATTTATAAGTTTTAGTGAACACGTTTTCCGGCAAATTTCTTCATTGTTGTAACCATCGTTCCAACTCATATATGCCTAATTAACCCTATATATTCATATTCGCCATCGTCAAATTCTCGCCAAGCTTGGCGACACTTGGCAAAATATCGCCAAATTTGGAGATAAAAATAAGTTGCCATAATAGAAGCCAACTTGGCTATTGCTAAAAATATTTGGCAAAATTCTGATTCAAATTCAATATTGAAGAAAACTGGGAATGAATCTTCTGTAATCGGGTTCCACTCATTTTATCTTAGTGTTTTCCAGTAAAATTAGCTAAAACCTTAAAACCAAGGAATACTGAGGCTATCTCTTCCACCGGTACAGGCGAGGACTTTTCGTAGTCGTGTTGTACATCGGCTGCTCGTGCAACTTAGGGTGCTTCGCATCCAAGTAACCCAACGATTCGCAAGCAGCAGATGTATAATAGATTGACGAAAGTATTGATTTTTTTCGCAATGTGACAGCTAAATTTGAAGTATTAACATGTATGAGATCGAAGAAAGTTTTGGGAATGGCACATCCGACTAATTTATTATAGTTAGAGATTACTTATAATAACTGATTACGTATTCAAAACATACATTTATATATTTCTTCCTTTTCATTTTCTATCTCAAACAAAACGTTTAATAATAAAACCGTGACACATTAGTTTGTGACATCTAAACTTTCAAAATAAATTGCTTGCCTCTAAAAATATATTAGCAAAGAAATCAAATAAGATTAATTACTATTTTATAAAAGATGAGATTTATCCACTTGTCTTTTTTAAGTAGAAACAATAATATACAAAACTGAAAAAAGTCAAATACACTGGCCTCCAAAAGTTAAGGTACAACATATTTTTCGAAGCTCACCAGACAAAAAATGGCAGTCAGATTAAACTTCATAGTTTATATGAATGACTATAATAAGTTTTAAAAAAACTTACGCAAAAATTACAGCTACCACTTTTATTTTATAGAAAAGAATAGGTATTTCTGAATGAGAGAAAAATATGCAATTACGAAACTTTCGTAATTTTGAGTGTAAGTTTTGTTGTATTCGAACTATTGTTGTCAGTTTTGTTCACAACAGCCAGTAGAGTCTAGAAATGTCTAGAAGAAGTTGTTTGCCCGATTCATTATGATGGCGGGTGGTAGGATGGATGGAAATGGGGTTGTCACAGGCCGATACTGCTAGACGGCTCAATGTGTCTCGCAGTGTAGACCAACGACTCTGGGATCAGTATTAATCCGAAGATTCTGTGTCCAGAAGACATGTTCCAGGCCACCCACGTGTTACAACACCTACAGAAGACCGGTTTCTACCTCTTTCGGCCCGAAGGAGAAGACGCACTACTGTGCCGCAACTCATTGCAGACCACAATGCAGCATCAGGGAGAAGAATCTCCGCTAATACGGTGCGAAGACGTCTTCTCTATGCAAGGCGACTAGTTGAGTGTGTCCCCCTCAACAGACGACAGAGAAGGGCCCGCTTATGGTGGGAAAGAGAACATGTTTCCTGAACTAGACAACAGTGGGCTTCTGTACTCTTCACAGACGAGTCCAGATTCACACTCGAGAGAGATTCAGGACGTCTTCTGACCTGTAGAGAACAATGCACTCGATACCATCAATCAAACACTGTCGAAACACACAGGTACAGAAACGGTGGAATCATGGTTTGGGCTGGGATCTCACTCGGAGACCACACTGACCTGCATATGTTCCATGGAGGAACTGTGACGACTGGTGCGAGATATCGGGATGAGATCCTTGATTCATATGTGCGCCCATATGCCGATACTATTGGCAATGGTTTCATTCTAATGGATGATAATGCGAGATCACACCGAGCTGTGGTTGTTGAGGATTATCTTGAGGATCATGGTTTGGAGAGAATGGAATGGCTAGCTCACTCTCCAGACTTGAATCCGATATTCATCTTTGGGACTATCTTAGAAGACAGGTTGGGGCTTTAAGTCCTCCTCCAAGGTCATTAAATGAGCTGGAACAAGGCTTACTCCAAGTCTGGTCAGCGTTACTCTCTTTCGGTGTCCGAAAATTTAATTGAGAGCATGGAAAGTCGATGCCGCCAATGCATTCAAGTCCGGGGTGGACATATTCCATATTAGAACCAGTTTTTTAATGTTTCTGTCACATTTTACTGCATAATACTGCGATGTACTGATTTCTCCAAGAATGGAATTTTTCACTATGACTGCTTTTTTATTGTAATTTCATTATACGTTTAACTTAAGTAAATTTCTATGTCGCATTTAATAAATAACAGTTTAGCACACATTTCCTCCAAATTTGTTGTTTCTATATTCATTCATTTGCAAATTAGACGCAAAACACCGGTTGTACCTTAACTTTTGGAGGCCATTGTAATTTGCTAGTGTGAGTAACACGTACGAGTAAATACGGTATTGTATATACATACATCATAGTGATTTTTTATTTACTTATTTAAACTTTGAAACAAGCAGCGTATTCCTTTTTATTTAACCACATAATATTTTTATTTAATTAGCAGATTTTTAACCATTCAAATGCAAATTTACTTAGATATCTGTCATTTTTATAAACCAAATTGCATAGTTTATATACTTCCTTACGGCATTTACGGCGTATAACAACATTTATCTGTTATTTATTCTTAAAAATGACGTATCTGTGTATTCAAAGCAGGCATTTTAGAATCTCTGTGTTTTCTTTTGTATATCAAGTAAAAGCCTAAATAATCTAAACATGACATGTTTCGTCTGTGACATTTGAAACTGCCAAATAAATTATCTGCCTCTAAACAAAGTCTAGCAGAGAAACAAATAAGATTAATTACTATTTCAAATAACATAAGATTTATTTGCCTGTTTCTTCCAACTAAAACGGTAAATGCTGCGCAGCAGAAAAATACAAATTCGGAAAACAGTTAAAAATGTTTGCGTTTTCTTTCGTTTATGAAGTAGCAATTTAGTTTAGTTTCCATAAATCGCAAATGAATTGTGTTGGATTTTGTATAATGATTATCTCACGTTTCATTTAACAGTAATTAAAAATTTAAACTTTATATACCTATACAGTTACATATATATATATACATATATATAGGTAAAATACATATAAAGAAGCATTTTTTGTGTAGCTAAGTGAGGTCGGAAATGAAATGTGTACGCAGAAAAACAGGAAATGCTGAGGAAATGAAAAAAATCTCCTTATCTACATAATATTATAGTGAGTAAAAGCACCGTTTTGTATAAGATTTTTAGAACAGACGATAACAAGATTAATGACATAGCTTTAAAAATATGCATTTTTGGGAATAAAAATATTGAATATGGAGGTTTATATAGTTTACATTATCAAATCTTCTGTAAAACAATTTTATTGAGTTTGAATGGCATTACGCGAGCTTCAAACAACTGTTTGCTATTAGGTAATAATATTGCGTTATGTAGAAATTTACGCTCTCTGAGAAAGTACACGTGCATCTTATGTACGGGAGTACGAATTGTAATGGAAGAGAGGCGTTAAGGTTGTACCATGAACGCTTCCCCAATAGCATAAAGCCGGATCACAAAATTTTTGCACGCTTACACAACTGGCTTTGCGAGAGCGGTTGATTTTATGTCAAGAGACTGGTTGCCGATCACTTGAGACATGTACGAGTTCCAGAAATGGAAGAACGCATTATGAGAGATGTTGCAGATAATTGAAGCACTAGTACAAGATCGATTGCACGAACTACAGGCGTGAATAAAAACCACCGTATAGAAAAGTATGCACGAGGAAATACTTTTTCCATACCACTTACAGACAACGCAAGCACCGAATGCAGATAATTTCCAGAATTCCCATGTGTGGGCCACATCTCACCCACATGCTTCACGTCCGCATGCTTTCCAGGAGCGGTTCTCTGTTAATGTGATGGCGTGAATTGTGAATAAATTCCTTATTGGCCCATACTTGCTACCACATCGACTCAACGGCACGACGTATCGAATCTTTCTAGATGAGGTATTACCGTAATTACTTCATAGTGTTCCACTTGCTGTTTGAAAAGCCATGTGGTTTCAGCATGAAGTGGCTCCAGCCCATTTCCGCAATAAAGTGAGCAATTACCTCAATAACACCTTTGGGTTCGATGGATTGGACGAGGTGGACCAGACGTTTGGCCAGCACATTCACCATATTTATCAAGTATCGATTTTTTCTGATGGGGATACCTCAAGGCACTCGTCTACGAGACTCCAATTTACTGTGATGAGGACTTCACTGTAAAACTTTCTGTCGCTGTTTCAACTGTTCGTGAAACACTTGGTATTTTCGAAAAGCTACGGCAATCACTTGCTAGACGCTACCAGGCCTGTATCGATGTTGGAGGTGGTACATTTGAGCACTTACTGTAATATTATGTAAATAAAGGGTTTTGTTTCATTTCCTCAGCATTTTCTGTTATTTCGCTTGCACTTTTCATTTCTGATCCTACATTGCTATGCACAAAACGCTTCTTTATATGTATTATACCTACCCTTAATGTTTGGCCCATGAATTCAGTGACACCCTGTATATATATATATATATAATTATACTTCTTAGAGGCAGTCACATGAACCGGAGAACAGGCTAAGTAAATGAATCCAGGCAGTTTCCCACTCAAGAAAGACAATGGTATAGACGAGACAACTGTTTATTAGATGACGTTGATGTAACAACTCCACTAAATCTCATCAAAAATTCGAAGATATTTAATACATTAGATGACAGCACAAAGCTATGTTTTTTAAGACTCTCTACCGATGAATACGTATTTTGACCCCCTAGTGACAGGGCCTAGTTGACAGAAGAAAAACGTACAAAAATCTGTGTCCGAAGCCAATGTAACAGTATAAATATTCCGAGATTTCTGCTCAAAGTTACAAACGCGCAAAATGCTAGTCCACTGACAGCCAGGTTCGGCGGGAAACAAGGGGGGCAGAAAATGCGGACCTGCTCGCTAATGGATGAAAAAATGAGGCCACGAGGGTGTGTCTCTAACGTATGACCAAAACTCTTTATCAGAAGCGGCAATTTAAAAAGGTAAAAAAAAGCTTTTGGGCGCGAAAAAGCCAGGAATCCTGGGATGCCGAATTATAATTAAATAGAAATAAAAATGGTATTACAAAAATGTTCCAAAGAATAAAATTCAATGCCTCAAAAGAAGAAATTAGGCAAGTGCGTTTTAGAGGCAGTGCTGCATTTTAAGAGAATAAGGTTTTAATAAATACGTGTAGCTTTTAACAGATTAAGATTTTTAGAATGATAAATAAAAGAATATTTTGATTAAGTTATAATAAATATAAAATATAAAATAGATTTGGAATAAAATGGAATATGAAATGGAATAAAATATAAAATAGATTTAAGAGATATTTTAAAAGAGAGGGAAAATTTAGAATTGTAAGAATTTGGAATAATTTAACTAAGGAAAAATGGCGAAATTTTTTTTATTATTACATATATATATATATATGTGTGTGTGTGTGTGTAGCATTTTGACGAGGTTGAGATATTACGATGAATAATATTCGATGAAAAGATGGCAGTCCTTCAACGATATAGCAAGTTGCAGTCGATGTTAGCAAGTATGGCGAAGTAGAAGGCAATGAAATGATTCCACCAAAGTTTTCCAATAAATCCAGCCAATCTCCAGACAAATAATTTTATTAAAAGACGAACAACACAGAAACGATTCCCAAAGGTCTAAAACTTAGAGCCCTCGGGCTAACGTTGCTTCACTTCATTGAATTAAGATGTTACTGGGCCAGATGAATATTCTACGGTCATAAAAATACCAGACACATATTTGTTTAGCTTCCGAAAACGTCAAAAATCTGCCGCTCCGACCGGTGCGGGCGAGTTTTGTTCTCTCCGCGGAAACATACACAGAATTACGTCACGAGCGCACAACCCAATGAGTGAGAAGCTAGCTCCTGCCCAACGAATGAGGCTAGAGGGCGAGGCTAAAACAATAAAGAATCCCTTACTTGGGTGCGGACCAATTTTGAAGTTAAAATCCCAAGCGCGCGAAAAATTCAGAGCAATAATAATAATAATAATAAAAAGAAAATGGCTTTAAAAAACATTCGAAATGAGAACGCGTCTCAGAATTTTATAGATTGGGGAACTGATAAAAGTTACGAATGATCTTAAATTTTAGATTAAGATTTGGAATAAAATAATTATTAATATACGGATATTTACTTTTAAAAGGACTTTAAATAGGAATAGATATTATTAAGAATTAAGGAAATACTGACTATGACAGAAGTTAGATTAATTTTAAAAGATTAATGCGAATAAAATGGAAGGATACGAAGGAAATAAATTTTTATATAACATATATATATATATATATACTGTGTAGTCAAACGTCACTTTCGATGTTAGACGCTGTCAAATATCTAGGGAAATACTTGACGAATTTTT
This sequence comes from Maratus michaelseni, assembly GCA_963931845.1. Taxonomy (NCBI): domain Eukaryota; kingdom Metazoa; phylum Arthropoda; class Arachnida; order Araneae; family Salticidae; genus Maratus; species Maratus michaelseni. The sequence continues at coordinate 243,132,840 of OZ007591.1, forward strand.
CTGGAACTTTAGGAATATAAAAACCGTGTTTGACATCATATTTTTCAGATACGTTTTAATCACGATGGAAATTGAGAGACCAACAGCAAATTGAACTAAAACAATAGTATTTGCGATCAGCTACCGTGGAGCACTTGGAACAAACTGCTCCATGCGCACGAATTACATGGGCGTTAAATTAGAAAGAGCAAAATAAATATTTGTAAAAGTATTTGTATATTTTTATCATTATTATTAACAAGTTATTATGCATGTATGTTACTTGTTACAATCGACATGTTCCTATGATATTTCACCTTGTTTTGGATATTAACTGCTTCTATTTAAAACGCGGATTTTATACTCTCTTAAAAAAAATTACTTTTTTTCGCACCACCACGCAGCCCTCTCACGTAACTTCTGTAACATTAGTTCAAATTGCCTCATTTTCAGGGTTTCGTTCATCTCACGAAACCCTATTACTCCCGTTCCGTTGTCTGTCCGTCACAGAACCATTCTCAAAAACTATGTAACTTACAGAGTTGAAACTTTGTGTATAAATCTGAATACTAGCTATGAAGAGCTCAAAATATTAAAATTTGAAAAATTCGTATTATTTTAATAAATAGAGATAAAAAACCAAAATTCTAACCGCCTTTTCCTATTAAATTGAAACATTTTCGTTACAGTAGATGCCAAAAATTAAAAATCCACGATGAAATTCTTTATACAATAATTATTTTTCTATCAGACGATTTCCACGTGAAAAATGAAAATGAAATAAAAAGTTTCACCAATTGAAAAAAAATTAATATGAAATAAAATTGATTGACATGGTAATAAAAGGAAAAGATTTCTCAATAATACAAGGAGTATGAGTATGTGTAATGTACACAAAGCAGATTAATATCACGTCATTAGAGAATTAAAAAGAAAATCTGACGTCATATCGGAAGCTTAACGGTTTTTTCAAATGTTTCATAATAATACAAAGCGAGTATCAATATGAGTAATAGAGAATAGTAAATATGTGATATAAATGCTGGACGATTACACCATGAAACGTTACTACATTAAAGACGTGATTATAAAACATCACAAATTTACTGAATGGTGTATAGAAAACGTTTATATATATATACACCATTCAGTAAAATTGTAATGTTTTATTCTCACGTCTTTAAAGTAGTAAATATATGAGTTTGAGAAACGTGTTGAATCACGATAAAAACCCGATTACAGAAATATTCGCATATTTTAACATTTTGAAGGTGTACAACATGTTTAATTTTGAAATTTTAATTTTTTTAAATATCGCATTTAGTCCACATGACAGATATTATTATGACAGAATATAATAGCGGGCTGGTTTAGATATCCGAAAAAACGAGAAAAATTCGCCGGTAAATTTTTACTTTATAAAAAACTTGACTTTTTTGGGGGGTTGCTAAACGAAATTTATTTGGATTTATTAAAGAAAGGATAAAGTGTTTTGAAAGGAATATTAAACGAAACCCTTTGAGCGATCTTCGATCACACTTACCACTTGTTTTAATATACCGTTGACGACAACTGCAGCATATCGAAATTTTCAAAACTTACTTTAAAAGCAGCATGTTACAAACCGTTTCACTTCTTTAGTCATTATATTAATTTTTTTTTTAAACAGTAGCTTGTTAATTTGTTCTGGCAAAAATTATTAATCGTCTTACGAACGAGAAAGAGATAAAACGAATTTTTTCATTTTTTTCTATTTGTAAATTAAACATGCATTTGTCAATACAGTTTATAAAATACGTAGTCAGGGTCAGATTTAGTCATAGTTTATTTTCCGTCATTTAGTCATGGACGGAAGTCTAGGGCGGCAAAGGGAACTTTGAAAGTATTGTTTTTCATTTTGAAAATATAACAAATTTTAAATACAGAATTCATAACCATCTTCTATCGTAAAAAAAGAAAAAGTTTTCCTCAGAAACTACTGATTGTAATTAAATAATTCTTGTCAAATGATTACACAAAAATGAAATATTCATCTTCTCCAAATGTTGGAAACTTCATGATATTACTTAGAACTTGGTGTAGAATTTTACCCTTTTTAACGAAATAGAAACCATGAATTATATTAAATCCCTTAAAATGACTACAATTAACTAAAACCCTTTAATGACAGTCCATTCATTTAAAACTCCATTGTAAAAATACAATTTCCAATACAGCGGGCTGTGCGATGTTGCTATGGGAACATCCCTTTATAGTGCGCTAGCTGACTGGCAGTTATACAAAACTCATTGACACTAAAATTAGTAGAGGTGTACGGAATGCTCTGTATATATTTGGTACTCGGCCTACTAAGCTAATTTGCGGAATACTCGGTATTTGGCCAAATTATGACTCTGCACTCAGCCAATACCGAGTAGTTACAAAAGTTTGATTTATTTTTGTCTTAATCATCGTTAAAGACAAAACATTTCGTACTCAAGTGTTTTTTAAAAAATTGATTCAAATATAAATATCAATATAGATTATAATGCATGTAAAAAATCATAAAAATCTTTTACTGGGTACATAAAACTGTGTCTACACAGATATTTTACAATATTAATGTAGAATTATTATATAACAAAATTTGTATCGTTAGATTAATTCAAATAAGTCATTTTTTCAAACAGCAAAGAAAATTGTGGAAATTTTAGATAAAAAATAATTTGTAGGGTTTTTTTGTGGGGACAATGAATGTTTAGTACGAAACAAAGTTGTAAGTATCAGTTATTCAAAGTACTGTCCATCGTTAGCTACAACTTTTTCCCATTTTTCCGGTAAAAGATGAATACCTCAGTAGAAGAACAACTCGTGTTTTAAGGCTATCCATGAATCGAGCCATTTTTAGGTGTGTTCGTAATTATATAAATATGTAGCACCTATTGTCGTCGCTTGGTCCGTCCGTCTGTCCGTCCGTCTGTCTGTCCGTCCGTCCGCATGTAACAACGCAAAAACTACCCAATCGAATGGTTTGAAATTTAAGATATATTATCTTTGCAGAATTTTGTCGAGACATTTCAAAGTTTATAAAAATCGAATCAAAACTTTAGGAGATATTAATAAAAATATTTATTAAGAAATTTGAATTAAAAGAAAAAAAATCGGTGCTTTCTTGCTATAGGAGCTTCCGAAGTTTAATCGTCAAGCGACCGAGATACTTATTCTAAGACAGAAATTAAACTGCAGACGATATCTTTCATTTCACAGAATTAAAAATCATGAAGATCTGAATATTTATATAACTAGCTATAGTGCGAACGCACCTCATTTGTCACGTTTGACATACAATTTCCAACTTGTTTATATCTTTAAGAGAACTAAGGTGCTGGACAGAAAGGTGATTCTGTATGTATAGGAGCCAGTGGTAATCCGAAGGAGCAAGGTCTGGCGAATAATGCGGGTGGAATATCACATCCCATCCGAGATTATCTAACGTTTCTTTCACCGTGCTTGAGACGTGGGGACGATCGTTTCCGTGGTATTAAGTGGTGACGAAATGTGTGCCACACTCACATTCAACATTAGAATAAAATGCCATTGATGTATAACTAAAGTCTTCCAAATGAAAAAAGGCCAACAAAACAATAACATACATCTTCTATAATAAATTGTTCCAGAACATCTTCAATTTATATCATAAAACCTCCACAATATTTAATATTTATTAAAATTACACGCAAAAAATTTCACGATATGGAATGCAAATTTCCACCTATACCTGCAAAAAAAGTAAGATATATAAATCAAAATGTTAGCCTACTTATTCACGATATCCAGCAGCAATCGCTCAACTGTGATCATTGAAATTTTTAATTCAATTTGTCGTTCCAATATCTAGAATCTTAGCCCGACATTACTGTTTGTTTCCAAATGCAAATCAACGCGCTCTGCAAGCAGACTTTTGTAATTAAATATTCATTCAGAAACTTTCAGAAGCTAACATCCATATGAAGTCATGTTGCGAGTCAATATCGCTGCCACTTTTTTCAAAAAGTATAAACAGTATTGCAAAAACGTATATGCGGGTAGTTATTATTAAAAAATAGGTTAACCTAATGATTAAAAAACCTATTTATTAAAATTCAAACTTTGGTCTATCAATGTATTTATGTAAATCTTTTTATGCGAATTTGAAAATCTGCAACCAATGAGGGATATTTCTTATAAAAAAATCAAAACTATTTCTTTTCTCATATAGATCTAACTCTATGTTGTTATTTAAGATACAAAAAAGTAATATCCAAAGACTCTACATTATCATCACTATTGTTTGCTTTATTTAACTGTAAACGATCTGGATATATTTTCTTGTACTCATTATGGATGTTCTGGAACATTTATTTAGTTACAGAAGATGACTTTTATTAGTTTATTGGACTTTATCATTTGGAAGCATTTACTTATATATCAATAAAATTTTATTCTAATGCTGAATGTAAAATGTAGCACACCATTCGAAACCTGCTAGAAATTCTATTTTTTAAAACATGTGTGAAGTTATTCAGTCTTTTCATCTATACTGTAGATAATGAGGCTGGTCGATCAACAGAAGTAGTTAAAATTCTAGTTTTGGAGTTTATAATTATTTCAATATGCTTTTATATTCTGTTAGTAATGTTTAAAATTTATAGTTAAGATTTTTTGATCATGTGTATATATACCTGCTTATGAATTTTTGATAGTTTTGAGTTCATATATTCATTAAAAAATATACACACACACACATATATATATATATAATTATTACTATTATTATTATTATTATTTTATGTATATTTTAATATTGTTTTATAACTTTAGACAGAAATAATGAGCATTCTATCTTTGGGGGTCCGTTTCATTTATCCAGCGATTATTTTCATTTAACTAACGTGTTTTTTCTTTTTTATTCTAAAGCAGCTTTATATAATTAAGAATCTGTAATTTTTTATGTACTAAACTCATTGTTTCAGTACTTAATGTTCCATTACGCTATTTGTATTTTTTTTATTGTAATTGATGCAATTGAATATTCAAAGCAGTATATATATTTTTAACACTTTCCAGTATGGTTGAAAAGTTTGATGAATTCGGTTTGTCTATCCGTCCGTCTGTCTGTCCGTCTGTCTGTCCGTCTGTCCGTCTGTCTGTCTGTCCGTCTGTCTGTCTGTCTGCCGTCTGTCCGTACTCTAACTCACGTAAATATACTCGGATTGCCATGAAATCGATATATGCTATTATGTTCCGTTATGAAAATAAAGTATTTAATACTTATACTTTGTGTACAGGGGCACTCACAAGAATGCTGTTACATTATGGTCTATGCGGTGTGTTTTAATGATGTTACACTATTTCAAATATATTGAAATTGATATACATCGCTTAAGTGCACTTCAAGATGCTTACTATCGAATACAGAACGTATAGCACTTATAATTAGTTTACAGGATAACTCAAAAGAATTCCGTTATATTATGGTTTATGGTTAAAAATCGTTTGCGGTGCATTTTAATCCTGTTACACTATTACAAACATATTGAAATTGATATCATTTTCTAAGGTGCACTAAAGAATGCTCTCTGTAGAATATGGAGTGTAAAGCATTTACAAGGCAACACAAAAGTATTCGGTTACATAATAGTTTACGGGGAAAAACTGTTTACAGAGTATTTTAAATATGTTACACTATTTGAAATATAATGAAATTGATATACATTACTGAGGTTTACTACCAGATACTTGTTGTATAATATGATGTGCATAGCATTTATCGTTCATTTACAGGGACACACAAAATATTTCGGATACAGTATTGTATCCGAAGTATTATCTCTAACCGATAATTGCTGAAAGTGTGGTTTTAGTTAAGCTAAATTTTTGCATACTATGCGGTCTGGATAAATGCTATACGTCATATACAGGGCTACACAAAGGAATTCGTAAGCGTTACTGTGTATCAGCGTAAATTGCTTAACCCTCTGAGCGTTTTGAAAAAGGGTAAAATTGTAATGTTGTTTTCTCTACATTTTGTTTTAAATGCTAAAAAAATATGATTCTTTCAGCATTATAAATAAAACTTAATTACAAATATGATTGTAACCCTTGAGAGTATTAATCCTTTTTCAATGTTTTGAAAATTCATTAAATCTATAGAATTATATTATCTTAAACATTGCATATATTGCAGTGAAACCTGGAGCTTAGTGAACGGAATATTACGTTCCACACGCTTAGAGGGTTTTAAAGGGTTTTCTTTAATCTAATTATGCATGTTGAATGTGAAATATATTTAGTATACCAAGAGATGTTTGTTGAATATAAACAAAATCATATACAAGGCCATGCAAAGAACTGGATACAGGGCCGCCTCTATATGACAATTATTGGTAAGTGTGATTTTAATAGTTTTCAGCGTTCCTTTGACTGAATTAAACTTCAGCTTAATATGTGGCGTGTATAAAAATCTTACCGTAATATACAGCGCTGTACAAAAGAATTAAAATATATTTCCGTCTATTGGTGGAAACTGCTGAAGGTGAATTTTCAACTAAGTTATGTGTTTTCTCATACTAAATGGCAGCATACTATATAGATTATATACAAATCTATAGATTATATTCAAGGCTGCACATAAAAATGGAAGTACATTTCTGGCTATGGCCTGTAATTGGTGAAATCTGGTTTTCAAATGGGTTTTGAGTTTTCTAAAATGTTTACTTAGGTATTTTAATTATCTTATTAAACAGCGAATGTTTGTTAAATTATTCATTTATTGTTGGAAAGTGTTTCACAATGTATGCTTGAAGCATGATTTTTCTTTATTGTTTTTTCCTGTACAGCATTAAATACAAGAATCTTAGTAATCAAAATGAATCTTAGTAGTCAAAACATGTTACGTTTATGACATTTAAAACAGTAGAATGAAGTATTTGTCTCTAAACAAATGGAAAAGAATCAAATAAGATTAATTCGGTGATTCAGATGACGTAAAATTTATTTGTTTCTTTTCATCCAACCAAAACGATTAATGATGTCAAGTAGAAACAACAACAAAATCTCAATGCAATTAAAAAGTTTTAAGTTTCTCCTATTTGTAGTAGAAGATCAATCTCAAATAATTTATAATTAAACAGTATGTCTAAAATTTCTCTTATTTCATTTAAATATTGTTAAAAATCGGAATATTGCGAAAAACTATATACTTATTTTAATAGTTTAATTGTAAATAGTGTTTCATTTCAAAAGTTTCAATAGTCAAATTTCACTTCATATTTCGATTATAGAATAAATTTTAATATAATGAATACCAAATGGGAAATCATGTGGTCCAGAAGTTTAGGAATTATAATTGTGTAAAATTTTAACTTCCTAATATAAAATTACCTTTTTTTGTATTTTCATTCATATATCCTCTAAAATTTCAAATTGCTATGTATAGTAATATAATTGTTTAGTAATAATAGTATTGCATAGTAGTATAATGCTGTCGCTTTGAATGAAAAAAATTATTTTGGCTTGTACCGAGAAGAAAAAGTAGCATCTGTTTTCCTTGGTTGTTTTCTTATTTTTTTTTTTAATTTAACTAATTTTATACAAACACACGAAAGTATAAAGCATAGAACCCGATTAGGAACACAAGGATGCAATCCTAGTTTTCGTCAATACTGAATTTGAATGATAATTTTGCCAAATTATTCAGCTATATCCAGGTTGGCTTCATTTATGGCAATTTATTTTTCGCTAAGTATATTTCGTCTGGTATCGCCAAGCTTGGCAAGAATTTGACACTGTCAGATATGACTATATAGTTTAAGCGTATGAGAGTAGCAAGAATGGTTACAGCAGTTAAAGTGAAATTGAGAAAAAACACGTTTTCTAAAGCTCATAAATGAAATCTGATTATGTAAAAATCAACCACTCTAGAATTTTAAACTGATATATATAAGCCATTTTTTAAGATAGAGACAAAACATAAAAGGCTCCGGAATAATTGTATCAAAATCGAACATCTAAGGGTAAAAACTTTATGGATTACTAATTTTTTTAAACTTTTTTTTTAATTTAAAATCTTTAATCTTTAAAATGGCCAACGAACTCAGTCCAGACCATACTAAGTGCTGTACGCGAGCTAAATCACATCCAAATCGGATCATAAATACGAATGTTACAGCATGCACCCAGAAAAAAGTTTTTTTGAATCCACAAAAATTTGGGTGACCCAACAAAACTTTTTGTTTAAATATAGGTCAATGGAAATTTTGTTTGAATTAACAAAAAAAAAATTTTTTTTTGCAATTCCAAAAAAAAAAATTTGTATCATCAGCAAAAAATGTTTTGTTAATTCAAGTAAAATCGTTCAATTTTACTTGAATTTTGCTAAAACAACCAAAATGTACTCAACAAAACATGTTTTGTAGTTTTAATCAATTCATTTTTCTGGTTGTGACAAAAATCATATAAACAAAAAGCATGAGAAATTGGGTGCTCTGTTCCTTTTTATACATTGTGACAGTTATTTGTGGGGTGTAGTCATGTTAATACGGAAGACAAGGAAAGGAAAGAAGTTAGTTTGTGGATCTAACTATTTATTCATTTTATGTTACACGATGCTCTTTTTCTTACGCCAGGTACAGTTGGAGAAAGTCTGTAAGTTTTAATGTTCCATAGTCCAAAAAAAATGTCCGGGGTATCGTGGATTCTGCCGGCAATTAGTTATAGAAACCCCTCGAGTTTTTGTTGCCCCGTCTATTTAAATGGGTAATTTGAATTATTTCCTGCGGAGGGCAAAATTATCAATAAAGGAGGATCTTTCTTTACAATTGGCCCACAGATATCTAATGTCATGATGTACCAATGGATTTGGCTGTATCTCTGTTCTACGCTGACCACAAAGAAGAAAGAATCGCGTTAAGTCCTAATTTTTTTTTAACTTATAGTCAGTTCGAATCTCAAGTTCGCAAGTAATAAATGTTCGGCTTAGAAATAAAATTAATAGGAGCGAATTCGTTTTGAGTATTATATTTAGAAGTTGAAAAAAAACTGAGTATTTTAATTCGAAATTTCGAAATTTAATTTTAATTTTAAATTTTAACCCTCTGAGCGTTTTGAAAAAGGGTAAAATTGTAATGTTGTTTTCTCTACCTTTTGTTTTAAATGTTAAAAAAATATGATTCTTTCAGCATTATAAATAAAACTTAATTACAAATATGAATGTAACCCTTGCTAGTATTAATCATTCTTCAATGTTTTGAAAATTTATTAAATCTATAGAATTATATTATCTTAAACATTTCATATATTGCAGTGAAACCTGGAGCTTAGTGAACGGAATATTACGTTCCACACGCTTAGAGGGTTAAAATGGGCTTATTTTTTATTCTTTCATATCTATATATGTATATATAAATCAACATTTGAACGGGAAATAGTTTTGGGGTCTGGGAATCATGGTCGGTAAAAATATACCAAAATTTTTCTCAATTGCTTTCCTCCGGACACGGCTGCAATAGATAGATTTTTACTTTTTTTAATAGAAGCTACATAAAAGACATCCTTCAAGCAGAACAGTATGCTCCAAACAGGAAAACTAAAATTCCAATTCAATAATTAGTTAACTTTAATAAAGATAAAGATGAAAGAAGTTATGCATTTATATACCTGATAGTCTTGTATAAGATAATTTATAAAAAAAACATTGCACAAAGTCTGTTTAATATGGAGCTGCACTTTGTCAGCCTCTAACAGGTTGCATAGAGGTGTTTATTTTTGGTATCACTGTTTTCGAATATTTATCTTTACCTTATTTAAACACATAATCCTGGTATTAAATAAAACAAATATTGCAATGAAATGCAAAGAAAGATCAATTTAACTTTACAAACATTACTTACTATTTTTCTCACATGAAGAAAATGAATAGCAAAAATTTATTGATCTTTCATCTAGCTTTATACATTAGTTTAAACATTTACACAGTTTGAATTTTATTACTTTTATAAACAATTTTACTATTTATAGTAACATCTTCTCAAATTTCGATAGCGGTATAAACATTTAATATTTTTATTCATAATTTTCCGTGCATTATCAACATAATTCTAATTAAATTTTAGGCATATTTGTTAATAATTTTTTACAGAAATTTAAAATTAAATAAATGTGAAAGAAAAAGATATAGTATGTAATTTATTGCAAGTATAAATTAAGCATAAATGTATCTCAAGTTATACGAATATGCAAGATGAATTTCCATAAAATTGTAAGTTATATAATATTTATCTTTATTATTTTTCAAACTAATTTTAATTAATGAATTATTCTTGCGAAAGTTCAGTACGAATGAAACTGTTTATAATAAAAATAAATATTTATTTTATTTTTCTCTAGTAACACATACTGTTATTGATATAAGTAATAGTGAACTCTTCATGAATAGTTAAAAAATATTTTTGCCACATATAACAGAAAGCACACACGCATGTAATTCTATGTTACACAATGAGAAATAGGGGAAAAAATCATATTTCTCTAGATAGACTTCTTTCATCGAATTAAGAGTTTACTAAACGTGACTTAATGTAATATAACTTTTTTCGTGTTCTGAGTTCGAAATATTTACTTTATCTGTAATCCTTTCAGTAGGAAAATAAATTGCATTGAATATAAGCTCTGGCTTTTCAATTGTATGCAGTTTGATTTTAGTTTTTCGTTTCGTACGAAATATAGCTTTTTCCAACTCTAAACAATATTTTGAGAAAATATCATATAAAACAGAAAAATGTAATGCATGCAGAATTTTAATGCAATATATTTTTCAATCTCTGTAAAGTATTACTATTTTATCTTTTGATTTTAATTTCGATTCTTTCCAACAATTCATTTAAAATTCTTTCAGAAAATCTTTATTGCAAATTTGTAAAATTATTTCAGTTAGAGAGCTTCTGTTGCGAACGTCGATCTTCTAAAAGTTACCACATAATTCAATCTATAACTATTATAATATTTATCTCTTAAAAAAAAGGCAGGAGAATTTTGGAATATTTCTACCCGTTTAGAAACGAAAAAGTACATTTGTTTTCATTTAAAGGTATTTATATTTCTTCAGTATTAAAAGAAACAGATAGAAGTTAAATTATTTCTTTCTTTTTCTTTGTGTCTTCCTTCCGTCTTTTCCATTCTTTTTTTTTTTTTTTTTTTTTTTTTTTTTTAATCATTGTTTCTTCTAATTTACCTAGTATCTTTTATATTAAAGATATGTTTAAAAATTTTTAAATAAAATTAAAAAAAATCATTAAAAATGCTGTTAAAAAGGTAGTTTTTAATTATTACTTTAATAAATATATTAATTTACTTTATTAGATAGACTTATTTAAAAAATAAGTATACCAATGTTAGTGTTTGTTTTTTAACCATGCTTTGAACAAAACTGTTAAAACCCATACATATAGGCAGATTACGTACATTTTAATTCCGGGTGAATTTTAGAAAATAAAATGAAAATTTTATAATGTACTATTTGTACTTAAAAGGAACGCAACTAAATATCGACATCTATTATATTAGGGTTTTTTTCATCGAAATTTTCAAAATTCCGAAAATTCATATTTTATTCTTCGAAATTCCCAATTCTTTTTCCTGTTTAAAAAATTCTGGTGTTTTTACATCTCTACTCTTAGATATAATATTATACTCGAAACATGTGTTATTTAAAATCTAAGAGACTAGAACCTTATTTAAACATTAAATATACTAGAAAGAAGGGAAATCGTTTTTGGCAATCATCCTGGTATGACAAATATAAATAGATGACTGGATACAATAGAAACAAAGGAAGAAATGTTTTGTTATGCGTGTTTACTGTTTGGCGAGTAGGATAAAAATTTAGTGAACTTTTAAATGAAACTCCGCGAAATAAAAGAAAAAAATTTCCTGATGAAATCTTAAATGATTCAATAAACCACTGTGACTTTTTCCGAAAGGAAATTGTCGTAATGAGTTATTAATTATTAAGATAATGAAAAGAAGATTTTGCAATAGCAAAATTTATTAAAATATTAGCAATATTTTTTTTTTCTTTATGAAGAAGTAGTTACGATGACTCGATTAATTCTAACGATCAGTACTTTAAAGAGAATAAAACCATTCTTAATAAATTTTATGAACATTGACAGACTAAGAAGTTTTATGACTAAAGCAATTGAAAAGTATATGCTTCGCAAATCGTCTAATACTTAGAGCGGCTATTTCTCCTCTGCGGTTTAATATAAACCTGTGTTTATGGAAAAATGCTTCGATATAGTTACCAAATGAAAAAAAAGAAGCGGAGAACAAAGCATACGCATAACCCTGTTTGATATTTAACTATCTACTATATTTATATTTTATATATTTACTAAGTAAGTTACTTAAAGGACTGTCTTACTTATTAATTTCATTGTTTTTCTCTTAATTAGTTATTTGTTGATATTTGTATTTATTTATTCCTTTCTTACTCTTCTTCTTGTGCTCCTTATTATTATTTCATTTTCCTTTACCTCAAAAATATTATTTCTTTGTTTTTTTTATCAATAAATTATTAATAAAATATTTATCTTTTTATTTAATTTTATCTTTTAAAATATAAACCCATTGAATGTCGTTTAAAATATTAGAATATAGTACACTGTAAAAAAAATTGCAGTAAAATTACGGGCAGAGGCCGGCAGTAGAGATTCTAGTCATACCCCGTAAAAAAAAATCCATGCCCATCATTTTGTGCAGCCCGTAATTTTACGGGGCAAAGTAATATAGCATTATAATACACGGGATATAATGCACTTTAAAACACAATAACACTTTGCTTACTGTTCCGTAGCACGTAGCACGTTAGATAATCATCACAGAATCGCTGTTTTGGCGGGTTAAAATTTTCGAAACACGAGTAAAATGAAGGGTTACACCCTACCGGATGACAATGTATGGGGTTGTACCGTATTTTTGCTAACATATGGGCTAGAACTGTAAGAATATGTGGATTGCTCTTAATTTTCTAAGTATCTAAGGGATAAGGCCGCTTATTTAGTGGATCAGACCGTTTTTCATCAAATAAGGCTGTTGCCCGTGAAAATTGAAGGGCAAACGCTCATAAATTTACAGTTTTTTCTGAGAGTGTAGATACACTCAGTGTTTTATGTTAAATTGCGACCGTGTATTTGTGTTCTGGATAGTTTTCTTGACATATAATATTATATGTATCAGATTCCCTTTAAAATGTTTATGCGAATATAGCTTACAGATTAAGACAAACCGCAAGCTAATACAAATTAAACTAAAGTAATACAGGTCAGGAGACTTCAAACTTAGAAGAATCTCTCTCTAGAAAATTGTCCTTTAATCCATTCTTCAGAACTCATCATCATGAATTAACAAAACTCAATAGCTTGTCATAATTTTACAGGAAGATTTTTATAATTTTAATTATATTCCCAGTGCATCAAATCTAATTAACTAGAATTTATAGCCATTTTCTACAGAACGAAATAAATAATTATAAGAAAATACTGGTATAAAAAAATATTAAATGTAAAATAATCCGTAACCCTTCTGTTCCAATACGATATACACCAAGCATAATAAATAGAAAACATTTCTTCACAAGTATTTCCAGCATCCTTTAAGTTAGTTGTCTACAAACTTTCACGCTCGAGGGTCACTTTAGCAATTATTGGTGTTACGCGGGTCACCATAGTTCGGTCAAATAGCACAAACAAGAAATGCACACACGTATACTTTGGTTTTCAAGAATAGGGGGAGAGTTTTATCAGCTCAGAGGAAATGAAAAATTCTTATTTTCTTCTTGATTCATGAAGAACATTTTATTTATATTTGCACGTAATATTAAATTTTGTCATCGGCAATTCTATATAATTACCCCATTTAATAGTACTGGTAATACTAATAGCAATAACAATAAAAATGCTACTGATAATCAATCTGGTAACAGCCTCTTAAAAGAGATAAAGCGCTAGCAACAATATATGTAACACAATACCATATTTATAGATGGTACAGTTACGGAAAATAGGGATACCTTCCCCAACACATCACTTCTACCTCAAATCATTGTATACAAGTGACATTTATTAGAACCAATTAGTAATAACATGCACTATTAATGTTATTCATGTATTGGGATGTGGGGGCCATCTATATATTGAAAATTGTACTAACTTTGATTTTTTTTTAATAGTAGCATCCCTTTTTGACACCATATTTGAGTTTCTTAAATCAAATCAATACGGAATAGAATATAGATTGCGCATTTTTTGTTATTTTATGCATTGTTGTCATTTTTAACTACACAACAAAGAAACTCATTCAATTTTTTTTAAATAAATAACTTTGAGTTGATTCCTCGATGAGCCTGACCTGACCAGATGCAAGAGTCTAAGTTTAGAGTGAGAAGAGGTCGTCTGTAGCTCGGCTATATAACATGTAAAAAGGCAAAACTGTTCCCAATGTAGCTACGAATGATCCCTCTATCAATATTCTACACAAATCTTTGGATTTACCCTAATAATACTGCTCAAAAGTTTTTATTCGACTCCTCGAAAAACTATTATTTTATATTATTATAGATGACATGGCGGGACACTAAAACACTATCGGCGAGTTACCTGTGGTCCGTGGGTCTTGGGTTAAATACTCCTGCCTAAAACAAGACATGGGCTAAGCCACTGCTATATATAACGAGAAATACTCATGCATGTAACTACATGTTACAAAAAACAGAAATTTAAAAATTCATAGTTATCCTGACAGCATCCGCTTATCGAGTTTTCTGAACATGGCTTAATGTAATGTAACTTCTTTCGAGCTCTGACTTCCAAGTATTTACACTGTCTAAAATCTTTCAACAAAGAAAAAAATTGCAATGAATATAATCTCCAGATTTTTCATTTTGTGCAGTTCTATTATATAGATAGATAGATATAGATATGTATGTAATAATGAAAAAATTTCACCAATTTACCTTAATTCATTTATTCAAATTCTTACAATTCTACATTTTTCCCCTGTCTTTTAATAATATCTTAAATATAAATTATATTTTAATTCCATATCTTTAACCAATATATTCTTTTAATTCTTATTCTAAAAACTTTAATCTGTTAAAAGCGACACTTCTTTGTAAAAGCCCCTAGTTTATTTCTTCATATTTTGAGACATTAAATTTATATTTCTTTAGAACGTCTCTTAATTTTATTTTTATTTTTATTAAAATTATCATTCGATATCCCATGATTCATTGCAACTCCCGCGTCTAACTTTTTCACTTCAAAATTATAACGAGTATAATAAAGAGTCCCTTAGCCTTGCAACCCGCTCATTGGCTAAATTACCAATGCATTGGCTAAAGATTCCTAGGCCTCGCGGAGTTACACAACCTTGGATCTCAGAAATTTTACGTTTTTTGACTTGTTAAATAAAACCCGTCACTTGGAGGAGAAGTGCCTTTAAATTGGTGTATATCTCTAATAATATGTAACATCTTCATGATTTTTTCTATGGCGTAGCACATCTCATTTATGAATTCTCAACTTGATAGTTAGTGGAATTGTCTATGCTTTGTGAAGTATCAATAAATGTATTGATAATAATACAGCTTCCTGTTATTTTAACGGGAAAATTCCTAGTGTATTTCATAAACATCGTCTTTCATTAGAGCAGCGGTTCCCAACCTGGGGTACACGCGTACTCCTAGGGGTACGTGGCGGGCTTGTTGGGGGTACGTGAAAATAATATCAGTAATGGAGGAAATAACAAAATGGTTCAACTGAAACACATAAACAAAGTTGACAATTTTAGATTACAAATTTTGTTTCATGTGTAACTTCAATATGTAAATCCCATGTGTAACTCCAAAGTGAGGAAAAAGGCCCACTAGATCTAGTAAATTCATTGATAATTCAATGTTACTAGCTTCGTTCACCTCTAATCATATTGCATTATTGCTTATGATTTCCCCCATCTTCGCAAAAATTGAAGAGAATCAAGAACTCAGCGATAAAGCATTAAGAAACTTGTTGTCTTTAACAAATACATAACTTGTCAAAAGAGTATTTGTTTTCTGAATAAATTAAGAACAAATATCGTAATAAGCTTAACGCTGCTCCTGACTATCTTCGTGTGAACCAGATATAAAAAAATGCAGCTCCATGAAACACGATTCCCATTGACAGTATTAAAAGACATGTTTGGCTTATTTTATATCATAATGGAATTTTTTAAATAACTTACGAAGAAAGTTCATAATAATTTATTTTAATGGCATATTGATGTTAAATTAATATTATAAAAAGTAAAATAATTTAAAAATGTAACATAAAAATTAGAAAGGTTAGAAATGTCAATGTAATTTGGGTCGATTTAGCTCTGCTAAGCAGATTAATAATTTTTTTTAAAAACAAGCATGTTTGTGTTATGTGGGTGAGTAGAGGCGTGTTTATGAGCAAAGGGGGGTACTCCTAAATGAAAAGACCAATCAAGGGGTACGTGAAAGAAAAAGGGTCGGTAACGGCTGATCTAGAGCCTTCGACTACAAAACATATGTTATTCTAGAAATTCATCGCTTACCAGAATTAATATGTTGATATAATTCACTATGAAATGGAAAATCATTTCATATATATTTCATTTCGTTTACTATAAATCGTTTTATAACTCTTAACAATATTTTAGGACAATAGGCAGTCAAAATGCTCAAAAGGTACTCACGCATGTAATTCTATGTTACACACACAAAAGAAAAATTTAAATAATCACATCTATCCTGATATCTTTCTTTTGTCGAATTAAATGTTTTCAAAACATGACTTAATGTAATCTATTTTTTTTTCGTGTTCTGACATCCAAGTATTTATTTTGTCTAAAATCCTTCCAGAAGAAAAATACGTTGAGTTTTAATACCAGATTTCCGATTTTGCGCAGTTCTATTTGTTTTTTCATTTGGTATGAGGGCAAGAAAAACAAGATACAAAATTGATAAATAAAATGCTTCTAGAAATGTAATTTATAATAGAACTACATATCACTATAACATTATGATTCTATTTTACTTACCCATCATACGTAGTATAGGGTAAGTCTTGTAAACGTTTTGAAAATCGGAAAGGAAATTTTGACGAATTTACACGTTTCAGACACTGGAAATTCCAAAAAACATGTTTTAAAAAAACATTTTGCCGTCCGTCTGTCTGTGTGTGTGTCTGTGTGTATGTAAACGCTCTATCTCCCGAACAAATTGAGATAGAGACTTGAAATTTGGTATGTACTTAGTATGTAATAATGGGAAGAAGCTTATTAACCGCTTAGTAACCTCGATTATCCGGAACTTTTTTTTTGGACTCTCAAAATATTCGTTCTGATAAAAGGTATATAAAAATTTTCGAAATGGTTTATTTTAAGGAATGGATATAAAAGACAAGATCATACTTTCCACACTCTTTGATTTTTTTCATGACCCTGTATTTCATTCAAATTTCGATTCAAAGATATATTTTAATTGGAAATGAGACGTTTAATCTGACGCAGTAAATCGTTAGTTAAAATTATTATCAATTTTGGAGTTATAAGGATGTTTCTTTTCGCAATTCAGTAATCGAGCCTTTAAAGTTCATGACGTCATCAAGCCACGATTTTATTCGAATTGCAATGCATTTTATAAATAGATTACACATGTTCTATTTTCATATTTTATAATATGCATATCCGTGATGGGTAAGTATTACGGTGGCCCCGAAGGATTAGTTTTCTTTCAATATCTGTTCCTTTAAACAACTCTTTACTCCTTTCTTCCGCGATCAACGTATGCCATCGCTTCACGAATACAGTTAAAAACTTCTGCATGTAGGAGGTAAATTTATTAATTTTTTTTAAATGCGAAAACAGTTAATTATACACTTCTAATATTTAATACATATGTATTATATTAAATTACCATGTATAAGAAAATATTTCGAAATTATAAATTTGCATTTTATCGAAAAACTATTTATATCCATTTTTTAATATGAGGAGATATTTTTTAATTATATGTATTCAATTTTACTGTTATTTATAATAAGTTTTCGATTTTCAAAGGATTAAAAGATTTTCCATTTCTTAGTTATTATTGCTGAGCGAAGACAAAACTAGCACCGTTAACCAACCAATCACTCATAATCGTAGTAGAGTAGATATAAATATTGTATTCATGAGCGAGTCGCGAATGTTGTTTGTAGGAATAACACTCATATGAGGTATTTTATTATTTATTTATTGTTTGTTTATTTATTTTGATTAGATTGTCCTTTTAGAAATTGTCTTTTGATTTAGTGACGTAAATGGTGAGATAATTGTCAATAGTCACCTGTTTTATCGTTAAAAATGATCTAAGGAAATTGCATTATGGCCAGTGAATCTTTTAAAAATCTGATGACTATTCATTTGGCATCATTTCAGTTGTAACTCTTTCCCATCATTCACCTCACACAAATTTATTAACTAAAACTTTTTATTCTAATGTGATTGAAATACGTTTAATTGTGATGAAACTTTGGTATATTATATAGGGTATTTATATAACGTAAGTTTTCACTTTTATGTATATAAAATTAGATACGATGTTTTCATTATGAAATACAATGTTTCTATAGTTTATGTTATGGCTTATTTTAACATTTTTGCTATTGACTAAGCCTAATCATTAATATACCCGATTACATGAGATTTTGTTATTTTTATTGATATGTTTGTGTTTACGTATTTTATTAAGATTATATATTAGCTATTTTTAAGTAAGTTTTTTAAGATACTATATAGCAATGTTAAAATGTTGGCTATACTTTATTAGCTTATGTTAAAGATTGGTTAGAAAAAAAGGGTTGGCGAGATTTAAAAAATTTTGTCGATCAGCTAGTGTTCGACTACCATTTAAGTACCCTATTTTTAAATAAAAGCATTTAATACAAGGTTTTTCTGTAGTGGACTCTAAGGGCCGCTTGGGATGGAATTTAATTTTTAAAAAGGACACGTTTTGAACCGGTTTGTTTACAGTCCCATTTTATTAGTAGAATTTTGTGATAATTTCCAAAATGACTGGCGAATTTTGCATTTTTTGTAAAAAAAATCCTTAGATGTAATTTTAAACAAAATCTCCTCATTCATTTCTTTAATTTGCAAATATTTTAAGTTTTCTTATTTAAAATACTGTGATTAAATGTCCAATGAAAGATTTCCCTTAGTTGAAAATTGTTATGACAGAATTTACACAACTGCAAAAATAATTCATTACTACAACAATACATTTTCAGGGTTTTTTTTCAATAAAATTAAACTATACAACAGAGGAAAGTTTAGTGTAGGATAATACTTCATACTATATTTAAATTGCGGTAATTTGGAGAGTTGCAAAATATAGCTAACAAGTAAAAAACAAATCTTTAGCCTGCGGTTTTTAAAAGACTTCCTAAATATTCACTCGACACGGTGCAATTTCCTTACCTTGTATAATTTTTTATCAATAAAACAGGTAATTGACAATCATCTTACCATTTAAGTAACAATCTAAAGTCAATTTCTAAAAGGACAAGAAAATCAAATCAAAATAAGTAAACAAACAATAAATAAATAATAAAATACCTAATATGAGTCTTATTCTTGTAAACAAGAATTTGCATCGCAATCACCGCTCATGAATACATGACACAAGCGATAGGTTAATTTATTGTTAATTGATAGTAGAGGTGCACAATCTTTTTAAGTGAAGGGCCACTTAAAAAAATGGTTGGGTTGTCGAGGGCCACCATCAGTAGCACAGAAAGAATTTTGTTTCGAGGAGATGTTGGGGGTGGGGATAATTAGCATTATCCATACATACAGCACTGTTCGGTTGCAAATTTGGAAGAATGCACCCACTAGATGGATTTGTCATTTTTATGCGGCTACTTGACAAATTTGTGATTTTTACGTGCCCGTTCAAAAAATTCATGATTTTTATGTATAGGTTCAACTTTTATGTATAGGTTTCAACTTTTTTACTCAGTGGCCACTGGCCCGTACATGGATTTTTTTTTACTCGCCAGTGTTTTCCAGCACTGACCAATAACAAATTTACAAATACTTGATAAAATATTTACGAAATTTCTCAAACGATTGTGGTATAAACGGCGAAATTCGTCAAATAGTGTCGGGAAAGAAACTGCGACATATGTCAAATGGTCTCAGGAAAGAAATCAGGCATTGCAGGAAAAAAAATTAATTATGTCTAACTGTCGTGAAAAAATTAGAGAAATTCGTCTAATAAGTTCGGGGGGGGGGGGGGGAATCACAAAATTCGTCAAATGATCTCAGGAGAAAAATAGTGGAATTTGTCTAACAATCGCGGAACAGAATTGCAAAATTTGTCGAACCGCAGCGGTAATAGAGTGCAAAATTTGTTGAACATCAGCGGAAAGAAAGTGCACAATTTGTTCGTTCATGGAAAAAATCATGAAATTCATTAATCGATAGTCGATAAATCGCGAAATTCATCAATCGATAGCAGAAAAATCATAAAATTCATTGATAGTGGAAAAATCACAAAATTCAACAACTGATTTTGGGGGAAAATATTTTTGAATATCGTCGAATGGCTTTGAGAAAAAAAAAATCACAATCCGTCAAATAATTTCGGGGAAAAAATCGGGAAATTCACCAAATTGTTTCGAAATTTGTCGAGCGACAGTGGGGAAAAAATCTTTTTCCATTCAATCATCGCAATTGGCAAGTGTGACTATTAAGTTTGACCAGTGGTGGTAGTAAAGTCAATCGCCAAATTTTCAGTATTAATCGCCGATTGCCGAATGGCAATTCTGTCCTATATTTTTATGCACCTGATCGATGAAATTCCAGATTTTTTACACGCCTGATCGATGAAATTCAAGATTTTTACACACCCGACTGATGACTTCCTTGATTTTTATGCATCCGTTTGACGAAATTAATGATTTTTACATGCCTGATAAACAAAATTCATGATTTTTATGCATGCGTTCAACAAAATTTATGATTTCCCTTCTCCTGATATACAAAATTCATGTTTTTACCGTGCCTGATTGACGAAATTCATGATTTTCAAATGATATGGTTTCAGTCGGCCAAATAATGAAATTCACAATTTTTCTTCTCTAGACAATGGCGAAATTCGCAATTTTTTTTTTTTTTTACCGTTTGTTGAAAGTTACAATTTTTCCACAAACATTCGATGGAATTCTTGATTTTTCCACGCCCAATTGACGAAATTTGCGATTTTCCATGCCTATCGACAAAATTCATAATGTTTTCCTACGATCTATGGACAATTTGCAAATTTTTTCCGCGACTGTTCGTTGAAATTCGCGATCTTTCCACGCCATTCGATGAAATTCGCTGCTCGATCCCTGAAATTCACGATTTTCAGTGCCTTATTGACAAAATTCGCAGGTTTTTTTTCAATTAGTTTACAAAATTCAAGATTTTTTTTTTTTTTTTTTTTTTTTTTTGAGTGATTGGCGAAAGTTACAACTCCGGAATTACCGATTTTGGCATCTCTAGTTTCTGTTGACTGATTATTGAAATTTGCGGGGTTTTTTCTAGCGACAAAATGGCGAAATTTGTGATTTTTCCATGCCCATTCGACAAAATTCGCATCCAGTCTATGCAATTCATGATTTTATGCGCCTGATCGATGAAATTCATATTTTCCTACGATCTATGGACAAAATTTGCAAATTTTTCTCACGAATTATTAAGAAAATTCGAAATTTTTGGATAGGTTGGCATGTATGGTCTCTGCGGGCCACCAGTTACCCAACGGGCCACAGGTTGTGCATTCCTAATCGTGATGCAGTTTGGCTCATTCGACTCGACATCGATAGAACTTACTGATTTTAGTTTCACCACCAGGGGCAGTTATGTTCATATAGAAGAGAGTGCGCCCCTGGCAATGGAAGGGGAAATTAATGGATTTTGGAGCTAACTCGAGTTCTATGGGTCCCATCACAACATGATTTGATTCATTCAACTTGACATTGACCGGATATATCAATTTTAGTTTCAAATTTGACCACCAGGGGCAGTTATGTTGATATAGAAGAGAGTGCGCCCCTGGCAATGGAAGTGGAAATTAATGGATTTTGGAGCTAACTCGAGTTCTATGGGTCCCATCACAACATGGTTTGATTCATTCAACTTGACATTGACCGGATATATCAATTTTAGTTTCAAATTTGACCACCAGGGGCAGTTATGTTGATATAGAAGAGAGTGCGCCCCTGGCAATGGAAGGGGAAATTAATGGATTTTGGAGCTAACTCGAGTTCTATGGGTCCCATCACAACATGGTTTGATTCATTGAACTTGACATTGACCGGATATATCAATTTTAGTTTCAAATTTGACCACCAGGGGCAGTTATGTTGATATAGAAGAGAGTGCGCCCCTGGCAATGGAAGGGGAAATTAATGGATTTTGGAGCTAACTCGAGTTCTATGGGTCCCATCACAACATGGTTTGATTCATTCAACTTGACATTGACCGGATATATCAATTTTAGTTTCAAATTTGACCACCAGAAGCAGTTATGTTCATATAGAAGAGAGTGCGCCCCTGGCAATGGAAGGGGAAATTAATGGATTTTGGAGCTAACTCGAGTTCTATGGGTCCCATCACAACATGGTTTGATTCATTCAACTTGACATTGACAGGATATATCGATTTTAGTTACAAGTTTAACCACCAGGGGGCGCTTTCTTATCTCGTGTTCTATGGGCCCGATCACGACGAGATATGGCTCATTCCACTCGAAATCGACAGCCTAAAAGATTTCAGCTATGTTTGTATAGAACAGAGTGCGCCCCCTGGTGGTGGAAGATGGAACTAACGGATTTTGCAGCTAACTCGAGTTCTATGGGTCCCATCACAATGCAGTTTGATTCATTCGACTCGCATCGACAGGATATATCGATTTTAGTTACAAGTTTCACCACCAGGGAGCGCTTTCCTATCTCGTGTTCTATGGGACCGATCAGGACGAGGTATGGCTCATTCGACTCGAAATCGACAGCCTGAAAGATTTCAGCTATGTTTGTATAGAACAGAGTGCGCCCCTGGTGGTGGAAAATGGAACTAACGGATTTTGCAGCTAACTCAAGTTCTATGGGTCCCATCACAATGCAGTTGGATTCATTCGACTCAACATCGACAGGATATACAGATTTTAGTTACAAGTTTAACCACCAGGGGCGCTTTCCAATCTCATGTTCTATGGGCCCGATCACGACGAGGTATGGCTCATTCGACTCGAAATCCACAACCTGAAAAATTTCAGCTATGTTTGTATAGAACAGAGTGCGTCCCCTGGTGGTGGAAGATGGAACTAACGGATTTTGCAGCTAACTCGAGTTCTATGGATCCCATCACAATGCAGTTTAATTCATTCGAATTGACATCGACAGGATATATCGATTTTAGTTACAAGTTTCACCACCAGGGGGACGCTTTCCTATCTCGGGTCCTATAGGCCCCATCACGACGAGGTATGGCTCATTTGACTCGAAATCGACAGCCTCAAAGGTTCCAGCTATGTTTGTATAGAAGAGAGTGTGCCCCCTGTCGGCGGAAGGTAGAACTAACAGATTTTGCAGCTATCTCGAGTTCTATGGGTCCCATCACAATGCAGTTTGATTCATTCGACTCGACATCGACAGGATATATCGCTTTTAGTTCCAAGTTTCACCACCAGGGGGCACTTTCCTATCGGGTTCTATGGGACCGATCACGACGAGGTATGGCTCATTTGACTCTGAATCGACAGCCTGAAAATGTTCAGCTACGTTTGTATAGAAAAGATTGCGCCCTTTGACGGAGGAAGATGGAACAAACGGGTTTTGTCATGCATTTTCATCCTTCTAATTGTGTTACTCTCTCGCTGTATAATTTAAAAGTTGAGTCTTGGATTCCTCTTCTCCTCGGGCCACCACCCTCATATTTTTATTGGGGTCCAAGGGGTCTTTTTTAGCATTTCTTTAAAATTTTATTCTAATGATTAATTTATACCCTATGCTTAATTTCGACTAATTGACATTTTCATCAATAACCGCAAAAAAGTAATGATATCAGTACAAAAACCCTTAACGGGTTAAAAGTTGTGACGCAGCACTTTCTTTTGGCTCTAAGAATTTTAAATATTTGTCTTAAAAGCAATGATATCAAATTTGAGTGACGCTATGTTAATAATATTTTTTTAAATCATCATTTTCTTTTTAGTTTTATTTATATTCACAGGTGCAATTATTACCTTAACATGAAAAAATATATAAAATTTATTTGCTGATGCTTTTTCATTCAGATCTCTCAGGAATTCAAAATATAGGTTTTAAAAGAAATGATATCAAAATTTGAGTGACACCTTGACGTGAATTTAGTAGGATTGTTTTAAAATGCAATTTAAATTATTTTTCGTTTGTCTTCTAAAGTATATTTACACATACAAACAATACTTTTAATTTTTCAATACACTGTTAAATATATTACTTTCACTGAGCCTATATTATGTATTGAAATGTATTTATTTCAATAAACTGATTTATGTTTTGTGCCACGCTATCCCAAATCATAAGTAAAATTTATGTAAATGATTATTTTGCGTCATAGTATCCAAACAAAGGGAAATGCATGCAAGTGGATAATATGACACAAAATAATCATTTACATAAATTTTACTTATGATCTGGGATAGCGTGGCACAAAACATAAATCAGTTTATTAAAATAAATACATTTCAATACATAATATAGGCTCAGTGAAAGTAATATATTTAACAGTGTATTGAAAAATTGAAAGTATTGTTTGTATGTGTAAATATACTTTAGAAGACAAACGAAAAATAATTTAAATTGAATTTTAAAACAATCCTACTAAATTCACGTCAAGGTGTCACTCAAATTTTGATATAATTTCTTTTAAAACCCATATTTTGAATTCCTGAGAGATCTGAATGAAAAAGCATCAGCAAATAAATTTTATATATTTTTTCATGTTAAGGTAATAATTGCACCTGTGAATATAAATAAAACTAAAAAGAAAATGATGATTTAAAAAAATATTATTAACATAGCGTCACTCAAATTTGATATCATTGCTTTTAAGACCCATATTTAAAATTCTTAGAGCCAAAAGAAAGTGCTGCGTCACAACTTTTAACCCGTTAACTGTTTTTGTACTGATAAAACTTACTTCTGAAATTCCACTAACAATGAAGCTATTCATAGTTAATATAAACTTTATTTTGTTCCTAAAAATATATTGTTAATTATGCACGATATGCGTAAAATTTAGTTCAATAGTAAGAAAACAGATGAAGAAAGAGTTTTTCTATATAACAAAATAACAGAAAGCATTCACGCATGTAATTCTATGTTATATTTACGTATATGAAAAATAATCATATTTAACTTGATATCCTTTTTTCTTATTGAATTAAGGGTTCTCTAAACGTGACTTAATGTAATATAACTTAGTACGTGGTCTGACTTCTAAGTATTTACTTTATCTGAAATCCTTCCACAGAAAAGAAATTGAACTGAGTATAAACCAAGTCTTTCTGATTTTGTGCAGTTATTTTTATTTGTCATTGCACATGCTACAAATATTTTCATAAACAAAAACTTCTAAAATAGATAAACAATGCTTTGAGAATTTTAATGCATAATATTTTTCAATTTCACCAATATTTCATTTTAAATTTCATATTACGATACTACAATTTCCTTTTAGTTCCAATCAGTTCCAGTTAAAATTGTTCAGATGAATCTTTATTGTAAATTTTTTAATTTATTTCAGTTCAGGTTTTCTGCTATGTAGATTGTTATTCTGGAAGTTACGAAATAAATATATTTGTAACTTTTATAATATTTATATTTATTGCATTTCAAAACTAATTTAATGTAACAAATCAATCTCGAAATTTTTTGCTAAAAATAAAAATAGTTATACATTTTATTATCTCGAATAATATATTGTCAGTTACATACTAAATGCGTAAAAGTAAATTTTAGATTAATTAGTCGACAAAAAATAAATAATTAAATAAATAAATAAATTTATATAAAGGAAAGCACTTACGCTTGTAATTCTCTGTTACACACAAAGGAATAATAAATATTCATATTTAACTTGGCATGCTTCTTTTATCTAAATGTGACTTAATTTAATATAACTTTTTTCGTGTTCTGACTTGCATATATTTACTTTATTTAAAATCCTTTCACAAAGAAACTAAATAACAATGAATACAAACCCCGGCTTTCCTATTTTGTAAAGCCCCACCAGTGGCTGAGAGGTTGTGCTCTCGAAGCTGGTAGACGGGAGGTGCTGGGTTCGATCCCAATCGCGCCCGTCGGCCTAATCGTTCGGAGTTTTCGTTATTTTCTTCGAGCCGTGGATTTATCCATGCGTAAATACGGGTTAGGTTCCCTTAGAAAGACCCCCACGAAGGGCACTCCCCCCGGGCCTATATCCCAAGTGCAGATAATTGGCCGTCAACAATCAACCCAACCCAACCCTATTTTGTAAAGCTCTAACTTTTTTTAAAAAACCATTCCGTATGCTACTAAACATTTTCAAACAATATATTGGGTAAATACCTTCAATTTTATATAAACATAATGCCTTCAAAATTTTAGTGTAAAATATTTTTCAGATTTTCTAAAATATTACTATTACTCTTTTTTTATCTTTAAAATTCTACTATAGATCCGAAAATTCTTTCGGAGAATCTATTACAAAATTTTAAAATGCTTTTTTATTAGCGCATTTTGCGTTTTTTTTCCCCGTTCATATCGTTCTAATGCCATAGGCTACAAAAAATTCGGAGTTTTTTCTATTTTTTTTCCTCTAAGGCACCTTACAATGAAAAGATAAGATTATTATAACATTTTTATAAATGAATGATTAAGATTAAACAAAATGCTTCACTGTTTCAAAAGCTAGTACATAATTGATAATATACTGATATACTGAATTAATAAACTGATAGAATAATAAACTTTTCTTTTAGTTCCCTACAGCATTCTAAAAAAAAAAAAAAAAAAAGAAAAGAAAAAAAAACTTTTATGCCTTGAAGCATGGCCACAACTTAGTACTATTATCTATGAGATATATTTCCTAGATTCGCCCTCCAAAAAATTCACCTTTAATGATTTTTCTTAATGAATATTATTATTTACGCTAATACCTAATACGTGTTTCATTTACTCCAAATTCTCCTTTATCTTTTATTGTTATAATCTACAAAACATTTTAACATGAATAAGAAATTTTGATTGTAACCAAAAAAATTAATTATTTACCACAGTATGCATGATATTGCTTTATCAGTTATAATACCATTAGCACAGAAATGTAATGCAGCTAAAGGAAAGTTATCGCGGAGCAAATAAAAATTAAATAACCAAACAGAAATATTACGTGCTGAAAATTATCAAGATACGTGTGGTTTTATTATCCCAAATTATCTCCTAATCTTGATCAAAAAATTGTGCAAATCTTTGACTTTTACTCAACTTTTCATTTAAAAGTACAGGTACGTAAAATACGCTTGGGACGTAAATTACACGAGTAAATTCGGTAATTTCGGTTACGGGTTTTTCGCTGACAGCACACTTCTTCCACGTGGAAACTAAGACCTAGGCTGTTAAAAAGAAATGTAATTTTTTTATTACTTAACTGTATTGTTTCGCAAAACTTACGTTGAATTTATAAATATTTCTTGCAAAATTTCAGTAAAAGTTAACTTAAACATAATTATAATAAATAAATAATGTATTTTGTCTCTAATAATTTAGTTATAATTATTCAATTAAACCATGACAGTAAATTTTGGATGAACAGTCGTGAAGAGGGATGAAGAAAGAATTTTTCTACATATATCAGTGCATTAACGCATGTAATTATATTTTACTCAAAGAGAAGTAAAAATGTTGATTTTTATCTGGATATTCTTCCTTTATATAATTGACAGTTCTCTACATGTGGCATAATGTTATGTAACTTTTTTTGCACTCTGACTTCCAAGTGTTTACTAAACGAGGAAGGAGGAGGGGAAAAATATTGAGCTTTGAACTTATTTATATTAGTAGTTCTGATAACTGTTCCTTGAATCTCAAATTGCCGTCATCAAGCATTAAAAATGAATTAAAACGTTTCAAAAAATCACTAAATTACAATACTGCCTGTAGTAATTGTTTTGTAAAAAAAAATTAATAAAAAAAAGAGTTAGGTAATTACAAGTCATATTCTTGATAAACGTCGAGAAATCAAAAAGATTTCTCGACGAAGGTAAGAACTTAGACTTTAATTTTGAACCTTGACACGACCTACAAGAAAAATTAACATTCTATTTTTATTTCGGGAACTCTAACTTACCCTGAGGCATAGTTAGGCACCTTGATTGCACTGTGGAAGTTTAGGCTTCAAGTACGTAACAATCGTTTAATCTATTGATTTAATATTTGTTTTAATCTTTTTTCCCGGTGTGAAGTTTTGATAACTTTTTTTTCATTACAAAAAAAGTAGAAAATATAACTAATTGTTTCATATTGCCCTCCGTTTAATTACTATTCGTGTTAGGATCAAATTCTGCTTTTCGGATAGAATGTCAAATATTTTATTTTGTACACATTACAAAAACTATTGACCATAGAAGTAAATTTTTTCTTAAACCTTTCGCAATACCTTAACTAACAGGCTGTGAAGAAGGTCATGTTATAAAGTCCAGATGCAAAAATGTGAAAAATAGAACATTTTCAACAATTAATATAACGTTTCGAAAAGAGAAAAGATTGAGTTTAAGCCTCTTACTTAAACATCTAACACTTTTGCTTCGACATTAAAAATTCGGTATCATTTTATGAAAGTCACTTGGCCAAAAAAAAGAGAACATCCTACACATCTTAATCTCCAAAATGCCTCAGAAAAACGCAGAAATAACCCATTCGACTGGAAAATATTGCCTTTTTACAGTTTATGTTAAAAAAATAGAAAAAGCTTAGGGGTCGTCTTCATGCTGAAATTGTACCAAATTCTGATATATTCAATAAAAACACCATATGCTATGTATATTATCACCAAAAGGCTATGTAGTTTATGTATAAATTATGTACAGTCTTAGAAAAAAAGTTATTACCCCCTACTAACTCTGAAAATCATTGCAAAGAATGAAAGTTGTACTAATCGATTAGTAATAGCGTCTACTTAATAATGTTAAATTTATTTACATTTTGCTTAGGGGGTCGTCTACATATAAAAATTATAATAAACCTTACATTTTTCAACACCAACACCTATTTTTCACACTTACTAGGCTTCTCCGGTACATTTTACCTTAGAATAAAAAATTTTCGGTTAAATAGTTTAGGATTTGCGAATGCTTAAAGTTTGGAACACCTAATGTTAAATTAACTTTTAATCGTTGAAAAACATATTGTAATGCGGGTAGTTTTGAAAAATAACTCAAAATCTAGTTGACGGAATTAGCTGTAATTCTGGAATCGCATATTTAAAGCCTCTAGAAATCGATTTCTTTTAAAAATTTATAAGTTAAAGTTTATATTTTTTTTCAACAATTAATTAAAAATTATAGATTTTCTGAATTAAATTTTCAAAAAAATATATAAATTGTAGCCTATAAATTTTTTAACAGAAATCTATTTCTAGTAGCTTTAATTATGCGAATACAAATTTATAAGTCATTCCGTCAAATGGCTTTTGAGTTATTTTTAAAAAACTCAGTCATTGCGCACTCATTGTAATCTGTTTTGCAACGATTAGTATTCTAAGCTTTAAATCTTCGTAATTCCCAAACTAGTTAACCGAATGAATTCCCGTTTGGTATTGCAAAATAAAATTTACCGAAAAACTAAATATGATGTCAAAACTGGGTGTTCGTATTAAAAATTTCATAGTTTAACATTCCGAGTTTTTGGTACAATTTCAGTATGAAATCGACTCCTGGGCTTTATATATATAATATATATACATATTGAAAAAGATCTAATTTCCAGTAAAATAGATATTTCTGTTCTTTATATATATATATATATGTTTATTATATGGGGGGGGGTCACAATTTGGAAAATTTTAAATGTATGAATGTTCTCGGTTTTTGTTCTAAGACTATTTCTTCTGATTTTTGGCTGTTTATTAGATGTACACAGATTCTGAACCACATTTCGAAAATTTAATAATTAACGACAAAATCCTATTTCTTTCACAGCGGAATTTTCTGTCAGAGTCGAGTTGCCCACTTTTGGACGGCTGCCAAAAATTTATTGCTATTTTTATTTCAATTTTTATGAGTCATTTTTCGATTAGCGGCTATTTTATTAGCTGTTTTGTTAGCGATTAGCAGATTTTCGCACATCCGAAGACACTAAACTCCTCCCTCCCAAAAACAACACACACACACATATTGAATTATTTAATTGAAGTTGTAGTTTATAGTTATTACAATTTTAACGAATAGGGTTTTTGCCGAATACTATATAGAAAAGAAAACAAATTTAATAATATTTTGTATTATTCATACATGCCATTGGTTTACTTCCAAGCGTTGCTCTCGTGACTACATCGTCCATTGAAGCGAATGTGATATGTGAATACTGTTAAAAGTTTAAAAGAAACACTCTTGTGCCAAATCACATTTACTCAAATACGCCATTAGTCTGTGAACCTGATTATGGAAGATTAACGATAAAATCGGGTTAATTATAAGAGGCCGCACTTTGGCGCTAAAATGGAATTTGTCAACAAATAGACAGATTTTCATTTTTTGTTAAATATAAATACGTCGAATCAGATTAAGTTCATAATGATTTTTTATATTATATTTTCTCTCTATCGTCATTTCTCTTGCGTTCATATGTAGCATCTAGTATCCTCTTATTTGCACGATATGTTGTTCAGTGGTGTTCGTGTGTTCTCTTGTGCTGCACATGTAAAACAATGAAATATTTCAGTAATAAAAATGGAAAGGCCTTCCCACACTCTCAAACAAATTACATCAGAAAAATAAAAAGGACAGGTAGTAAGTTACCTGAACATCCCTGTGATTGGAAGATATTTTTCTGTTGGTTAAAAAAAGTTCTGTTTTCTGACTGGAGAAATTCTGGATGACCATTCTCACGAATGACGGCCGTCACAATGAGCATTTGTACTTATAGCTGCATTTTACACTTTGCTGCAAAACTGTACAAACGGAACACAACCGAACAACAAAAGAAGTGGAACGTTGCCTGTCGGTGGTAAATGTAACTAACTATTCATGCAATTTTTTTTCCTTATTAAAGACCTTATTTTTCTCTGCACTTCTGTGAAAACTGCATCATGCTACTACCTGTATAAATATAAATACTCATGCGCATGCACGAGACAAATTATTGAAAACCTTTGGAAATACTTCACAAAATATCGTAAAAATTAAATCACTATAAATAAGGTTAAGATAGCGATAACAGGATAGTTTCATGAAATTCCCATTCAAATACAATTTTGACCAAAACTGGGCGTCTTCACAATTGGTTCCACACCAAAGTGACGCGGTTGTGTTTCGAGATGACATTTACTGCATTCTTGTAACCAGAAGGAGATTTTGAGGTAAAACTTTCCATCTTTATTAGGTTATAACTTTGCTTACATCAATGTTGCGTGTTTTATTATTATTATTATTATTATTATTGTTATTGCTTTTTCCAGTGTCAGATAAAAAAATCTAAACCTTTAAACTTACATTTTTGATAAAATCACATGTATTTGAAGCCAAACCTTGGCGTGGACGCCAATTACAGAAAATTGGCCACAAAACTTAATAAAAGATTTTTTTCCGTAATCTTTAAATCAAACACATGAATTCTAGATATAAACTATTCTACATTATTTTTTATATGAGTATGCATAAAATTTCCAACACTTGCACTGAAGATAATAAGGAAGCTTTTATTACTTAGTTTTTAAATATTTTTTTTCTACTTTTCATACTTAACAGGCTTTTACCTAGTCTCATAAAATGATCCTACTTAAGAACTCATCTTTCGAAACTATAAGCATAAGCTAGGTCTAATATTCTAACAAAAACTTTTTTGAAGTATAAAATCATAACACATTTCTGAAATTGTAACGGAAATATCCGTTTTGGTTTGTCAAGTAGACCATAAGCAAATATCTTATAGATCGGTGCCCATGTTGGATATTTACCATATTAGAACTCAGTTTAAAAAATAATCTACATTCGTTGTACATTACGTCAAATAAAAAATCCAAACGATGGCTTTTACTTCAGTTCTAATTAATTCAAAAAATAAAAGAAAAATATCGTTTTAATTCGCATAACGTTCTTCATAATTGTATGTGGTTA
This sequence comes from Maratus michaelseni, assembly GCA_963931845.1. Classification (NCBI taxonomy): domain Eukaryota; kingdom Metazoa; phylum Arthropoda; class Arachnida; order Araneae; family Salticidae; genus Maratus; species Maratus michaelseni. The sequence continues at coordinate 243,165,283 of OZ007591.1, forward strand.
ATTTTGTTATGAGGAGTCGTTTTCATGCAAAAAATTGTGGGTGTTATCATTTGAAAATGAAAGTTGTACCATTTTTTTATTTTCAAATAATAACATCCACTTTTAACATTTTATTTGACTTCCGTGGATCACATTTGTCCAGAAAAATGTATAGTTTATGAAATTGTTTCTTAAATCTAAATAGAGTCATAAAAGAAAATATGTCGTCAAAAGTTTAGCTCAAAAAAATTTGTTAAGTTGATCTTACAAAGGGGGATATCAAAATCTCTCAATCAGTATCCAAACAATGTACTTAAGAATCTCATTGCAAATAAAAGTAACTTTAATAAAGTAAGTTTTAACAATATGTCCAGATTTAATGTGTTGTTTTCTAAAATTTTCTTATCTGAGGTAGAATAAATTTTGTTTTTTTGTCATTTTTTATGGTTTTATCTAAATTACCCTAAAGCAAAAACACATAAAGTGAAAACACCTACAGCGAACGATACCTGCATTTATTAAAAATGTTCTAGATTGCACCATTTTTTATCAGAACACAAACAATATTCTCTTCTTCACATCCGTATTTAAGATGCTACGAATAGTACCTTACATAAAAAAAACTTGTATGACCATTACTTTTCGAAGAAAACTCATAACAAACTAGTCAGATGTGCCAATCCCAAAACTTTCTGCTATCTCACACAGATTTCGCATACAATAAAAATAATCAGCACTACCTTATATCAAGGTCTGACTGAATCTAAAGTTTTATTAAATTCCGTGAATTAGTTCTTGAGATATGACTATTGCTAAAATCGTATGGCTCCTGCAAAATGCAGCATAGCAGTGCCACCTGTTGGGAAATTTAGACTAAAACCTAATCAACAACAACTTATGTCAACATTTAACTTAATCTGAAGTATGATAAAAATCCGTGCATTAGTTCTTGAGATATAGTTATCGTGATAATAATGAAAAAAGTACCATAGCAGCACCACCTGTTGGGCTATTTACACCAACACGTAAGCAGCATCTGTTTATGTCAAGGTCTAACTGAATCTGAAGTTTCATGAAATTCCGTGCATTAGTTCTTGAGATACAGCTATCGTAAAAATCGAGAAAAAAGTGGTATAGCAGCGCTACCTGTTGGTATATCTACACCAAAACGTAATCAGCGTCTATTTATGTCAAGGTCTAACTGAACCTGAATTTTGATGAAAATAAGTGCATTAGTTCTTGAGACAGAGCTATTGCGGTAATCGCGAAAAATGCAGCATAGCAGCGCCACCTGTCGGACGATTTTCTCCAAAAACTAATCAGCACCAATCTATATCAGAGACTAACTGAATATAAAGTTTTATTAAATTTCGTGCATTAGTTCTTGAGATAGAGCGCCCACAAAATTCTTGTCACATATATACAGACAGAGTCACAGATAGACATTTTCTAACTAGTCGGATGTGTCAATCCCAAAACTTTCTTCTATCTCACACAGGTTTCGCACACACTAAAAAGAATCAGCACCGATTTATATCAAGGTCTAACTGAAACTCAAGTTTTATTAAATTCCGTGCAATATTTCTTGAGATATGACTATTGCTAAAATCGTCTAAATCCTGCAAAATGCTGCATAGCAGCGCCACCTGCCTGGCGATTTTTACCAAAAACTAATCAGCACCAATTTATATCAGAGACTAACAGAATCTAAAGTTTTATTAAATTCTGAGCATTAGTTCTTGAGATAGAGCGCCCACAAAATTTTTGTCACATACAGACAGACAGAGTCACAGAGTCACAGACAGACATTTTCTAAAATCAGTCAAATCGTGTTCAGGACCTTCTAAAACGTATAAATCCGTCGAAAACCGGAAGTCGAAAATTTTCATGAATCCAATACTTTCTTCTTGTAAAGATAGAAGAAAGTAAAAATAATAATACTAACATTTTATCCGGAACGAAATAGTCATTATTCATAAAACTGTACAACAAAATACAATAACAACTAGTCGAATGTGCCAATCCCAAAACTTTCTTCAATCTCACCACAGATTTCGCTTACACTAAAAAGAATCAGCACCAATTTATATCAAGGTCTAACTGAATCTAAAGTTTTATTAAATTCCGTGCATTAGTTCGTGAGATATGACGATTGCTAAAATCGTGTGAATCCTGCAAAATGCAGCATAGCAGCGCCACCTGTTGAGATATTTAGACCAAAACCTAATAAACAACAACTTATGTCAACATCTAACTGAATCTAAAGTTTGATGAAAATCCGTGTATTAGTTCTTGAGATATAGTTATTGTGATAATAATGAAAAAAGTAGCATAGCAGCGCCACCTGTTTTGCAATTTACACCAAAACGTAAGCAACATCTATTTATGTCATGGTCTAACAGAATCTGAAGTTTGATGAAATTCCGTGCATTAGTTCTTGAGATACAGCTATCGTAAAAATCGAGAAAAAAGTGGTATAGCAGCGCCACCTGTTGGGATATCTACACCAAAACGTAATCTGCGTCTATTTATGTCAAGGTCTAACGGAAGCTGTAGTTTGTTGAAAATCAGTGCATTAGTTCTTGAGACAGAGCTATTGCGGAAATCGCAAAAAATGCAGCATAGCAGCGCCACCTGTCGGGCAATTTTCACCAAAAGCTAATCAGCACCAATTTATATGAAGGACTAACTAAATCTAAAGTTTTATTAAATTCCGAGCATTAGTTCTTGAGATAGAGCGCCCACAAAATTTTTGTCACATACAGACAGACAGACAGAGTCACAGACTCACAGACAGACATTTTCTAAAAACAGTCAAATCTTGTTCAGGAACTTCTAAAACGTATAAATCCGTCGAAAACCGGAAGTTGAAAATTTTCATGAATCCAATACTTACTTCTTGTAAAGATAAAAGAAAGTAAAAATGTAAGTATTTTGGTTCTTTTAAATTTATAAAATGTATAAAAATTTTACAACCTGAAAAAAAATAACAGAACATATTATGTAATAAATCTTGAATCAATTTATTATAAATTAAAAGAAATTTTCATTTTTATTTATTTGTTAAATATTGTGTTTTAGGTAGATTTCCTGAGAAATACTACCTATTGCATTCTCCCCTATGCTGGAATTTCTGAAACTTTTGCAGATCTACGTCGAACATGACTCCTAGAACCCAAAACCATCCCCAGTTTAAAACTTTATCTATCTATCTATCTATATATATATATATATATATCAACCTATGTATCTATATATATATATCTACCTATGTATCTATCTAATTTTTTATGGACCCAATAACTTCCATAATGCTACAACCCTAATTCCATAATTCCATCTTCCATAATTCTGTTCCAAACTGATATATAAAATCAAAGAGCAGAAAATCTCGGTCAAATTCGTTAATGGGCAAAATCGGACCAAGAGGGTGGAAATGGGGAGGGTTTTGGTGAAAACAGAAAAAAAAACCCATAACTTCTTAATTATAATACTTATCGAATCGGTTTAAAGTTATTATTACTTCTAGGAAAAGGGCCATAAATTTATGTATGACAGATTTTTGATATCATGAAAAATGGCCTCAAGGGGTGAAAAAAATAGGGTTTTAAGAAGAAAAAAATTCACAACTTCGTCAATTCACATTATATCAAACACGTTATATTCAATTCACACATAAATTTGTCAACTCACAAAATATAAAATCCGCTTAAATTTATAATATTTTTTTTTAATATTATCCATAACTTTTATATTGGCAAGTTTTTGATCAGACCAACTCTTACAAAATATATATATATATATATATATATCCCGCCAGTTCCGCCTACAGGCACAGGTATATTTCGAAATGGGCGGTCCTAGTACTTGTAGGCCGGGTCGTCAGGGACTTTTATATAATATGTTTCGATGTGCAATTCTAATAACTATGAAAAATCTTTTATTTTATACATAAAATAGATTAAAGTATTCAGTGCGAATGTTCTATTGAATTAAATATTCTATAATTATCTCTAAACATTGCACATTACCTTTTAAAATCATTATTAATTATTTGTCCAATTTTGACATTTAATTTTAAAAAATATGGTTCTATTTTCAAAATGAGCTAAAATTATTTCGTATTTAAAAATACAATTTTCTGGAATTTGTGGGTTTGAGAAAAAGGCTTAATCAAGAAATATTTTCTAATTTAATAATGGAGATTTTGAGTAAAGTGTGAGTTAAAAAAAATTATAATACACCGAAATTATTATAATACTAAGGCATCCAGCCCAGTCTTCCAGGGATAGATAATATAGGTGAAAACCCTTTCTTTTTTTATTGAAAACTCTAATAGATTTTTTACATTTAATTTCATATGAAATGACTCGCGCTATAGCCTAGGTATACACGTCAGGACTAGTGCTCGCGAATATACGTTTATATACGTTTAAACGTATACGTAGTTAAGCTTTTTTCCATATTATACCTATCCAAAATCGTTACCGGTTACAATACGTTTTAAACGTATTATACGTATATTCGCGAGCACTAGTCAGGACACATTGCTGTTATCATGATCTTTTAACGGGAGAAGGTATCGCTATGGTACTCCATTGTGAAATCTGGTAATTTTTGAAATTCAATATTTGAAAAAGGGCATAATGATTAGATTTGAAATTTATACCAAGAAACATACAATTTTTTACCTTTCTAACGCAGTTTGTTAAACAATTTTCTGACAAATACTTTTCGAGCTATTAATTTTTTCAGTAACTTCAAATGTTTCATTTTCCGAGATGAATCTGTGGCAACGATTAGCGAAAAAGCCAGTCGTCAGCAACTCGTAGCTTTTTATTAAAGTGGATGTTACTAGACAGGTGTAGATAAAAATACAAAACAGAGTATGGCTGAACCAGTAGTCGATCGCCCTCCAGAAACTGATTTATTTATATTACACATATTTTACCCGGCAAAATTTTCTGCATGTTTTTTGCTTTTTTAGTTTCGTAGTTGATATGTCATATTTGAGACATATGGTAAATTACTAAATCACAGTTAGTAAAGTACTCGCAGTCGGTGATCAACAACTAACGAAACTTGCCTTTTTATACTTAGAATAAAATGACTGGTTAACAACATAGCGTAGATGAAATTAATATACACAGTTTTAATCAGCACAAAAAATGAAAAATAATAATCATCGATAATTTTTTCTTTCTATAAGTAGAACAGACGAGATGAGATCTGGAAACTGGATTCACTCTACACTGTTAAAAATTTGCAGCAAACTGTCCAGTCATTTGACCGTTTTTGTAGAAAACGGTTACATAACTGTAATTTAACTATATTCTGACCGTATTATTGCTCATTTTATGGTCAGAATATAGTTAAATTACGGCTATGTAACCATTTTCTATAAAAACGGTCAAATGACTGGACAGTTTGCTGCAAATTTTTAACAGTGTATGTTTATTCAAAATTCATTTTGTACTTCCCTAATTATAAAAAATAAAATATATCATTAGTTAATTTGTAAATAATTTTTAATATATAAAGAAACAAACATTGATAAATATTATTTTTCGGAAATAGAACAGACGAGATGAGATCTAGAAACTAGATTCACTCTATGTTTATTCAAAATTCATTTTGTACTTCCCTAATTATAAAATATAAAATATATCATTACTTAAAGGATAATCTTTCACTTGGTAAATATTTTTTTTTAATATAAAGTTCTTTAAAATAAGTGCATTATATTAAACTGTTTTGAAATAAATAACATATTATATTTGTACGGTAAAATGAAACATTTTATTACAAAATCTATTAATCTCAGATAGAAGACATGAATGTGGAGAGTTATTCCTTTCTTATATTTTTATGACAGCAGTCAATAAATTGTTCAAACGAGACATAACTAAAAGGCTAACATGAAAATCTCAAAGGGGTTAAATGCGTTTGACATTTTTGAAATCGTACTCTTTACAAATATAAATGAATTGAAAAACTTTCTGAGATACGCCATCAATCAAAAAATCGATTTCATATTTGATGGAAGATTGATTCTTTTTTATGTAAAGCCATAATGCTGTTGAAGCTGTTTTCATTTTTTTTCCTTTTTTTCTACTATTAAAGGCTTTAGATTTTATCTTCTGCCTTACAGGTTTTTAGGTTAAAAAATACCTTATTTTAAAAACAAATGTAACAATTATTTCAAGAGAAAATAATAAAGGAAACAGAAACAAAATACTTGAGCTATTACATTTTTTCTTTGAAAAATGTGAAACATATAAGATTTTCAAACGCTGTTTAAAGGATTTACTTATTTTTTTATTTAAATAATTTAATTGCGTAATTCTTCAAATATTTAAACTTTAGCATTACAATTTATTTTAGAACTTACTTTGACCACAAAAATTTCAAATCTTTGATCATTTAAAAGTTGTTACTTATTACATATAAAAAATACCGTCTGAAAACTTTATGATTATTCTTTTATGATATCCATTATCTTATTCTCTCTAACTTTATATTTTCATTCACATTGTTCCTTTATTTTATCCTACACAGTTTTGATCGGCTATTATTCTAATATTCATTGTCCAAATGCCTAGATATTTTATTTTAAAGGATAGATAGAACCGTATAAATGTTTGGTCTGCCTTTAAAAGGCTTGTGCGGCATAATTTTGAATTTTTTCTCTTTATTGCATAAAATAAATAAACATGTAAGGTGTACAAATATATATTTACATATTTTCCGAAACGTCAATTGAGAATTGGAGCTCATTGTGGAGACCCAAAAGGTTTTTGGTTTCCGTCTGTCTGTCTGTCTATTTGTCGGTTCCGCGATAATTGCCGCGAAAAGCATCCGACTAGGTTGATATTTTTAGGTATGTTGGTGAGATACTCGGATTTAGCTGTATTGTTGTTGGTTAAATTTGGTGCATCCGTTCAAAAAATATAGAACATTTATTTTGATGTCATAATGCTTTCCTATGGGAATGGAGACCATTTTCAAATTTCATTTTTAACTGAAAGGAAAATGACACATTTATATAATGGATTTAAACTTAAACTTATGGATAGTAAATTTTCGATATTTCGTCTTGAACATATCCAATAGCTTTGAAAATTTGCCAATACATTTATTAAAAAATAGAAATTAATTGTTTAAATTATTGGAAATATTTTTGTATCTGTTCGGGAAACATAAAACATTTTATTTTTATATTTTTACAAATGTATTTCTTTTTACTTTCTTCTTTAATTTATTAGTTGCTTAGCAACCGTATTTCAAAGAATATCAAAATTATAAAATTCCAGTAAATTGCACTGTTTTGTCGCAATATATTTTTTTTTACTTTAGGAAAATAGTTTATTTTCCGGAGATTTTCTTTATTCTATTGAAATAGATGAGGATTTATTATTTAGGTAAATTTTCTCTTTTAACTACTTTAGAAACGGAAACTGTAAACGAAAAGTGTAATTTGTATTTAAGTCTCGTAATAAGAGTTTACATTTGTATGAGCATATTTTTTTATCTGATTTCAATCAATTTCTGCAACAGACGTGGATGTTAGTATTCTTTTAAAAATGGTATAAAATCTCTCGTACTAGGAGATGGTTAATCTAAAGAAATTAGAATTGTAAAGCACATACATACATATAATTATATCCTGAAATAGCACAATTAATGGAAATTTAGAACATAAAATTAAAGTGCCAACGGCAGGAGGGGGGCTCCGCCCCCTGAAGATATGTGCTTTTCATTCTTACAAAATTACAAAAATAAGCAGTTTATTGGAATATCATTGTATAAAAGCATATTTAATGATACATTTTTAAATTTTTCGTAAGCCTTGAGAAATTTTTTATGCTGATAAATATATATAGAACTTAAAACAATTAAATTGCATTTTGTACAGTATTACATATTATGTAAATTGAGATTTATAAACAATGACGTCTAGAACTGGCGTTGATGCCCCTGATTTGCAGATTTACTAGTGATACTTTTCAATTAGTGAAGCGCTACAAACTGTGCAAAGAAAAGATTCCAAACGCTCAAAGTGTTACAGAAGAGCTACCTTCCTACAAAAGTTTAAAACCGTAAATTTTCAAGAAATATTTTATTCTTAAGTATGTTTCTATGAATTCTGTAGTGTTATGATAGTCTAAAAACAGATATATTTTATAATAATGCAAATTTTTATTTTTTTATTTAAAAAACAAATACTTCAATGTTTAATAAAACATTTAGGCTAAAATAATATTGTGTGTAATAGCTTGAAACATTTTAAAAACTCTAAGTGTAAAATTATAATAATAAAAAATATAAAATATAAAAGAGCTCTAACCCTAAGTCCTTCGAATGAAGTGCCAACGCTCGTACAGGGATCCCACTTAGTCTATATTTTGGCTTAAATAATAATTTCTGCCCAATTTAATAGGAAAATACTGGTGATTAAATGAGGCAAAGAGATTACGTTTGAGAAGTGCAGATAGCCAAAATATGGAATAGTTGGAACCGCTGTCCTCTTACGACATATTTATACGAACTCGCTGTAATTTTCTGCATATTGACGTTAATTTCCCAAAGTGCTAGCCAAAACTCAGAAATACGTTTCCAATCACAACTTTGCATAGTTAAATTTCAATGCGCTTAAATATATTTAACTCACATTTATTTTGTAATATAAAGATATTATATTAGCTCCTACATTCATTATGTTGAATATTTTGAAAATTAATGATCTTCATTGTTCAAAACCAATTCATTCAAAATTAATCTTTTCTAGCGATAATGTTCAGTGTTTTATAATGGACTGTGTTTCAGATAAGATGTATCAGTAAGTTTTGACCGTAAGCATTTACAATTTTTGAAAAAGTCACCACAGATAGAGCAATTTCATATTCCCTTACATATCTTTATGAGAAAAGTTGGACAGCAACTGAATTGAGTCAAATTAATAAATCAAAGAAATAGTTTGTAATCTTACCTTTACAACATGATTAATTTAATTTACTAATTTTTGCTATTTTAAGAAAAAATGCAGTTTATATAATTTATACAATTATTTTACTCCATAAATATACGAAATCCTTTCCATTTTGAACTGATTCATGTTTACAAAATCACACTATATGGTACATGTTAGCTCTATTTTTCATAATATAAGAACCCCACGCATCCAGCTATTTAGTAACGCAAATCATCATCGTTGACCAAGATTTCAATAAAATACGTGAATGTACTGTGTACCGAAATAATGAACAAGGTAAACAGTAGGTGTTTAGGCACCATCTGTGCAAAAACTTCTGCCTGTATCACAACCACATTTTATACACGTAATATTATCCTGAGTATCCGGTTTCGATTTCTAAAGGAAAAATAGCTCATGATTTTGTCAAGGGAAACATGGCACTAAGTTACTAGTTTTTGGCATAAAATTGACGTATTTTATATTCTCCTGTCTATATAAAGAGTGCATAAGTCAATTTTGCATTAAACTGCTACCTTAGTAACTATGACATTAACTTTAAGAAAACAAGCGTTACTCGGCAAACATGTGTGCCACAGCAATAATAATGCTTCTGTCGCAATCAAGGCATTTCGACAGGTAAAACATTTGCTTAGAGTTCCTCTATTAAAAACCTTCGGCGAATGATTGTATGTTTTGAAGAGACTGGAAAGTTTTCAGTGAAACCTGTACGAGGTCGCAAACTGGGGACGACAGAATGATAACAGATCATTCTGAACTTCTTGACAGGAAACTCATACTGTGTAATTCAATATCTATGTTTTCATTTTCCGTACGGCTCTCCCTTTCACCATCCGATTCAACTTTTTTATGCTATGCCCATAGCATCTTTCTTCCACGTCCGACAGTTTCGTTTTACCAATCTCACATTGTGCAATTCGCCATCTGTATTACAATGCGAGATTTCTCACAACGAATGTACCTCCTAGGACTTTTGGTTGTGAGGCTATTTAAAGAACAGGGTGCATGAAAATGATATTTTTACCTTAGCTGTCTTAAAAGACAGGATTACACAGCATGTTTCAACTAACCGTAAACATGACCTGCGTAGAGCTGTTGAATCGATATAATAGTGCTATATCAATACAATAGTGTTGTTATGCATCGCAAGCAGTTTTTAGAGTAAGAGGATGAATGACATATCGAAACATGTATCTAATGCTATTATGATCTAACATGTGATTGTAATAAGGTTATTGCATGGAAATTTGGTTTATTTTTAGTTTATTTTCACTTGTTACTGAAAAATACATAGCACGTCAATTCTTTAAATCATTTCTGTCATCTTCTTTCATTTTAATAACTTCGCATTTCCTTTTAAAAAAAATTGGTACAGTTAATTTTCAAAAATAAACAATGACATTGCACAGCAGCACCATTTTCTTCCTTTTTTCTAAAATATTAACTAATTTTTTTTCCTTCAGAAATCGAAATAGCAAAGTCAGGGGTCCACATGCGCCAAATTCGATTGAAACACAGCCAGTAGTTATTGCACCGGACGTGCCTAACTTACCTTCACCAAATATTAAAGCTTCTACAGTCTGAACGACCACCAGACAAGTTATAATATTTGAAAATAGATGTTTGTATGTAATATTTTAATATTTTTATTATTTGTTATATTTAATAATTCTTTGTTTATAATTAAGTCCATAATTTTAGTTTAAACTTTTTGTAATTTGTTTGGACTATAAATATGTCTAATTTTAATATAAACGTGGCCTTCTGCCTGGAGATTATACTCCTATAATACGTACAATTCTTGGAAGAGGGGCAGCGTTAAATATTTTTAAGTTATTTTCTTTTTTTCAATTATTTAGGAGATATTACATCTTAAAGAGTCAAAATTTTCAATTTGACGTATCTAAGTTAATAAAAAAATCTGAGGGTAATAGTCCAGTCAATCTAGACTTCTACCTGGAAAGTTTTGGAGAAGGTTTTTTTTTATTTCTTCTTTTATGTTTTTGGGGGTGCTGAACACGAATTTCAACTTTGCCACCTCGTATCTGGTCTGCTTAAGAAATTATAAGCGAAAATCCATGAAGAAATCGGAGTTTTTTCGGTTTTTCCCCTGTATTCCGGAAAGAGTTAAAATTTTTGAAAAGCTTATCACACCAAATTAAACTAGAGAACATTTCCTACATTTTTCACATACAATGTTTGTTTCTAAGATGAATAGTTTTGGCATACGAGTAAAAGGAATTTTAGCGATATAATTGAAATTCCATCATCGGAGGGCGAAAACGCGATCCAGTCACTATGTATCCATTTCAATCACCAATTTGAAGCTGTTTAGTTATTTCTGGTTGCATTTCGAATATGTTTACATTTTCTTACCAAGTTTTAAACCTTTTATAGCACTAAGAAAATAAATTGAAATCAGTTGATTAGGAAAGATATAAAAACACAATCACTCTGCATAGATGAGAGAACCAATTTTTATTTTTCTGGTAAACTGATTTAAGTACAATTATAAGTATTGTAAGTTTAATATAATAATAACATATGTGGAAGATTATAAACAGGAAAAAAGAGGAATGTAGTATTGTTTTCCAATTAATGTAGTTTTGGTCACTTTGAAGGACATGGTTGATATTCTTCAACAAGAGGTTCATCGGTATCTTTTTCTTAATCATCATCACTTAATGGCTCAGGTTGTATCTCCACTTGACTTAAAATATCCTGTATTGGGTCGTTAACTTCTGTTTCCAAGTCTTCTTCGGCGATGAAGGAGCTGACATTGTCACAATGGCCATCGCAGTTCAGGCAGAGGAGCGAACAAAACAAACGTGCTTTCTTACAGCCACACATTCCACGACAGTTTGCTTTGCATTTGCAAGATATTTTTCACAGAACAGTTTCTGGTGCGGGAGATTTGACAGTTTTTATGGGCATGACGCCTCTTTTGGTTTTATTCCATCCCCCATTCCGCAGCATTTTTACAGTTACCTAGCCATAACTGTACTTGGTGGTAAATTCGCAGACAGTGACATCGAGCTGCATCTTCTGTTGCAGGGAGCGATGCTATATTTGCATATTTTAAAGCTGATTTTATGCAGCACCTGTACCCCAGGTTGTTTAGGGAAGGTGTTGCTTTCCCTCTGAATCCGTATATGTGTACCAGAAACAACAGCCCAGCTTTAATAACATCATAGGCTACACCACTAGGGTTTTTAAATATATCTACCCCATGTTGAAGGTCGGGAAATTTCTTCAAAATTGGAAGGTATTTTGTTTTTTCTTGACTGTACAATGCAGAAGTGGTATCGCATCCACTCATGGCATGTAGAAATAGGATGTGTTTGGCAATTAATATGTCTACTGCACAAAAAGGTGAATAGATCTTCTGGGGACTTTTCCCTTTTCCTGGTTTCAAGAATTAAACATCGGGAAAATTGCAAAGTCCAATTAAAATTACCAGAAGGTCTACATCTTCACCAATGATTATCACGTTCTCATGGTTAAGTGCCACCTTGAGAGCAGTGTTGATAATGAGGCTGTCGCGCCAATTCGTCGCGCACAATTCATCGTGGAGCAATTAATAGCGGCCACAACTCATCGCAGTGTCAATTCGTCGTGGTGTCAATTCGTCGCAACGAAAATGTTTTTGAAGGCTATGATGATAAAATTAAAGATAATGTAGTAAAATTTTTTAATGAAAATTTGTTTTTTTATATAGAGAGAGAACTATAACTAACAATTTACATCATTAAATAATTTTACTAAATTAGTTTTACTTTTATCATCATAGCCTTCAAATATATTTTCGTTGCGACGAATTGACACCACGACGAATTGACGCCGCGACAAATTGACGCTGCGATGAGTTGTCGCCGCGATGAGTTGTCGCCGCGATAAATTGTTCCGCGATGAATTGGGCGCGACAAATTGACGCAGAACCAATAATGAGTGTGTCGGCATCTTCTTTTGCCTGCTTATAAGCCATATTTTCAGAGCCAAATCTACACATCAGCAGGGCTATTAAACGGTTTTTTTCTTGTCGTTTGCGAGAAATTTTCCCTGAGAAACCGTTGGTACCATAGTCTCATTAAAAACAACCTCATTAGATACCGTTTTGCGAGAACGTCTATCACGCTCAACAAATTTAGTGCTCATTTCAGTAATGTTTTCTGGGGTTTCAAGGACACCCTCCCACCCGTTTTGTATTCACAAAACCATATTCAGCGTTTTCGCCTACAACACTACATTCCTCTTTTTTCCTATTTATAATCTTCCACATATGTTATTATTATATTAAACTTACAATACTTATAATTGTACTTAAATCATATTACCAGAAAAATAAAAATTGGTTCTCTCATCTATGCAGAGCGATTGTGTTTTTATATCTTTCCTAATCATCTGATTTCAATTTATTTTCTTAGTGCTATAAAAGGTTTAAAACTTGGTAAGAAAATGTAAACATATTCGAAATGCAACCAGAAATAACTAAACAGCTTCAAATTGGTGATTAAAATGGATGCATAGCGACTGGATCGCGTTTTCGCCCTCCGATGATGGAATTTCAATTATATCGCTAAAATTCCTTTTACTCGTATGCCAAAACTATTCATCTTAGAAACAAACATTGTATATGAAAAATGTAGGAAATGTTCTCTAGTTTAATTTGGTGCGATAAGCTTTTCAAAAATTTTAACCCTTTCCGGAATACAGGGGAAAAACCGAAAAAACTCCGATTTTTTCATGGATTTTCGCTTATAATTTTTTAAGCAGACCAGATAAGAGGTGGCAAAGTTGAAATTCATGTTCAACACCCCCAAAAACATAAAAGAAGAAATTAAAAAAAACTTCTCCAAAACTTTCCAGGCAGAAGTTTTTTTTTGGTCTAAATTTACTGGACTATAAAGAATAATAGGGGTTCGAGAAGGGATTTTCTCAAAATTGAATAATTACCATCAAGTATACACTATTTTTGCTAGAACATTTTAGCACAAAATATAAATACCAAACATAAATTATTTAGATAAGACAAATACGTAAAAACATTTAATAGAAAAAATTAATTAATTTGTACACTAAATATAGTAGCATTCAACACTTTAAATTTTTAGTCTATTATATCTTAAGTTGAATTCCGAATTTTGCAATTTGAGACACATATTGTTTTAAGTACAAAAACTACTCACAAAACATTTTTCCCTAAACTAAAAAAAAAAAATAGAAATAAAGTGAATAAAATTGAAAATTTACGACGGAAAAGCCAAAGCCCGATGCAGAACTAAATTTTACATCGAAAGCACAGTTACGTGTTCTTTCAATTTCTTTTATTATTTTCAAGTAATGACATCACTGAATAAGAAACTTTTGTTTCTTAGCTCAGAAAATCCCCGTTTTAGATTCTGAATGGAATTAATTTAAGACTCTAAATGCTTCTGAGTGGTTCTTTGTTTTATCAATCAAAGGTGAAAAGTGATTGCTAAGGTAAATTATTATAAGCTTACCAATTTATTGAATTCTTTCAACTACCGCACAGAACAATGCAGAGATTTTCGTCGTTATGTCATCGAGTATCAAATTCTATTTCAAAGGCATACACGAAAAAAAATTATATTTTAAGTAATGCATTAAACTAAATATCAGTTAAACGAAATATGTAATTTTTTATTACATTTATTAGTTTGGAAAAATAAAACAATTCATTTAAATTTAAGTTGCACTTGAACTATAAGTCTCATTCAGTAATAAAAATATTTTTGTCTTATATTACAGTTCTGAATTTCGGACAACTTTTGATTTACACAGAAATAATAATATTTTATTCTATATTTCAAGAAAATAAGAACTAATGTATAGGAAATTGAAAATTTACGATCGAATAGACGTATTCAAATGCAGAATTAAATCTTAGATCGATAGTACAGTTACGTGTCGTTTCTATGTATTATTGTTGTCTCAAGTAATGACATCACCGAATTGGAAACTTGTGTTTCTTAATTTAAAAGATCTTCATTTTAGATACTGAATGCAATGAATTAGACTCAAAAGGCTGTTGCATTTATTATTGCTTCTTAAATTGATGGATTAGAAGAAAAATGTGCTTGATAAGATATTTCAATAAGCTTACGAATTAATTTAATTCTGAAAATTAAATCATTTATTAATTTCAGCATTACTCAAAATTTTGCAGAGTTTTTCGTCATTGTGCCTCTAAATATCATACACTATTCAAAAGGAGTAGACAAAAAAATATCATACTTTCTAATGGGTCTTAAACTAAATTTCCTTTTTTAAGTACGTATCAGCAATACTTTTTTTTTCATTACCCTTATGAGTTTGCGATAAGAAATAAAATAATTTACCTAAAATTATTTTCCATAAAATAGAGCGTATTTAATCTACTCCTGTGTATACAAAGAGTCCATAAAGCAATTTTGAATTAAACGACTATCATAGTAACTAAGACATTCATTTTACGAGACAAGCGTTACTCGTCAAACACATTATCGACAGCAATAACAATGCTTCTTCCGCGATCAAGACATTTCGACAAAAAAAGAAATATTTGCGTAAAGTTCTGCTATTAAAAATATTCGGCGAATGATTGTACGTTTAAAAGAGACTTGAAATTTTGTAGTAAAACCTGGACTTTGCCGCAAACCGGGGACACCAGAGTTATAAGCAGGTCATTCCAAACGTCTTGGCTCTGTGACGTTTGGTTTTGGGACTAATTAAAAAGCAGGCTTTATGAAAATGACATTTTTAACTTAGCTGTCTTAAAAGACTATCTTAAAAGACAACTATCGGCGCACTTGTTCAGTCTTTCATGCATAGCATACATTTTTTAGAGCAAGAAGATGAATGACATGTCGAACCATATATCCAATGTTATTATGATGTAACGTTTTCGTAAAATACAAGTGCAATAAAGTTATTGCACGGGTATTTTCAGTTTATTTCTAGTTTCATTTCACATGTTCGGAAAGTGAATTGCACGTTAATACTTTAAATCATTTCCCTCATATTATATGTCAATTTAATAACTTTGCATTTCTTCTTAAAATAAAAGTTGGTACAGGTAATTTTCAAAAATAAACAATTTACTTGAACAGCAGCACTAGTTTCTCCCTATTGTCCAAAATATGAACTAATATTTTTTTTTCTTCAGAAATCGAAAACACAAACTCGTGGGCCTATATGCACCAAATGCGGTTGAAATACAGCCAGTGGCTATTGCACTGGAGGTGCCTAAACATTTTTTTTATTTTAAATCGCCTTACTTTTTATTTCTAGTTTGATCCTATCATCGAAGACTAAAGCTTCTACAGTCTGAGCGACCACCAGATAAGTTACAATATTTGTAAACAGATGGTTGTATGTGATATTTTAATATTTTAATTATTTATTATATTTTATATTTCTTAGTTTATAATTAAGTCTATATATTCAGCTTAAACTCATTGTAATTTGTTTGGTCAATAAATATGTTTAATTTGAATGTAATCGTGTCTGGGAATTATATTCTATGGTACGTGCAGTACTTGAAAGCTGGGCAATGTAAAATATTTTTTAAGTAATATTGTAATTTTTTTTCTATCAATTATTCTTGAGATATTACATCTTAAATAATCAAAAGTTTCAATTTGACAGATAAAAATATCTCAATTAAAAACAATTTTTGAGTTTAAAAAAATTGGCTAAAGAATAATGGGTTCGGGAAGGATTTTCGCCTAAGTGAAGAATTAGCATCAAGTAGACACTATTTTTGCAAGAAATGTTTGGCACTAAATATAACAACCAAAAAAATGTTTAATTACCAAAAATAGTTAAAAGCATTCAGTACAAAAAATTTATTAAACTGTACATTAAATATAATGGCATTCAATACTTTAAATGTTTAGTCTGCTATGTCTAATGCTGAATTCCGAATTTTGCAATTAGTGATACATATTGTTTTAAATATCAAAAGTACTTATAACACATTTCTTGCTAAACTGATTGAAAATGAGAAATAAGGTGAGTGCAATTGAAAATTTGCGACTGAATAACCAAAGCCCGATGTAGAATTAAATTCTACACCAATAGTACAATCAAGTGGTGTTTCAATTCTTTTATTAGTTTCAAGTAATGACATCATTGAAGCGGAAACTTTTGTTTCTTAACTTAGAAAATCCTTAACTTAGATTCTGAATGGAATTAATTTAAGACTCTAAATGATTTTGAGTGCTTCTTTGCCTTATCGATTACAGGGAAAAGTGCTTGTTAAGGTAAACTAAATAAGCTTACTAATTAGTTTAATTCTGCCATGTATCATACAGAACAATGAAGAGGTTTTCGTTGTTATGCCCTCGAGTATCAAATCCTATTTCAAAGGTATACACGAAGAAAATTATATTTTGTGAAAAGCATTAAACTAAATGTCATTATTTTTTTCTATTACATACGTTGGTTTGGAAGAAGAAATAAAATAATTCATTTAAAATAATTAAGTTATATACAAAATATATTTCGCATTCAGTAATAAAAAAAAAATCATATATTACAGTTCTAAGTTTACGATATATTTTGTTTTATACAGAAGTATTAATATACCTTTCGAAATTAAAAAAAAAAAAATAGAAATTACGTATCGGAAATTAAAAACTGATGATTGAATGACCATATCCAAATGCTGAATTAAAGCTTAGATCAATAGTACAATTATGTTTCTACTTATTATAGTTGTTTCAAGTAATGACATCACCGAATTGGAAACTTGTTGTTCTTAGTTCAGAAAATGCTCATAATAGATTCTGAATGTAATTAATTAAGCTCAAAAGGCTTTTGATAGTTTCTTACATTTATCGAAATTAGATCGACATCTATCGAACTCGACATCTATTCGATTAGACATCTATCGAACGATTATTATTAGAATTAAATCTTAGATCGATAGTACAATTATGTTTCTACTTATTATAGCAGTTTCAAGTAATGGCATCACCGAATTGGAAACTTGTTGTTCTTAGTTCAGAAAATGCTCATATTAGATTATGAATGTAATTAATTAATCTCAAAAGGCTTTTGATAGTTTCTTACATTTATCGATTTGAGAGAAAATGTGCTTGATAAAGGCATTAAAATAAACTTGCTAATTAATTTAATTCTGAAAATTTAAGCATTTTTAATTACTCAAAATTTTGCAGAAATTTTCGTCATTATGCTCCTAAACATCATATTCTATTTCAAAAGCGTAGACAAAAAAAATTGTACTTTGTAATAGGTATTACACTAAATTTCCTTTTTATGTGCCTGTCGGTAGTATTTTTTTTAATTACATTTCTGAATTTGCGATAAGAAATTAAACTATTAATTTAAAAGTATGTAAGTTGTACAAATAATATATGTCGCATTTTGTAATTAAAGCATTTGTCTTTTATGTTCCTTGTTGAATTTCTATTTTTTTCAGTTTAATATATCTTTTATTTTATACTGAAATACTTACTAAACATTTTTTTCCCAAATTGAAAGAAAATGAAAAATTAAATGAGTAAAGTTAAATTGTACGACCAAATAACCTACCATATCCAAATAAAGAATTAAATCGATATTACAATTACGTTTCGTTTCTGCTTATTCTAGTTGTTTCAAGTAATGACATCGCCAAATTGAAAACTTGTGTTTCTTAGTTTAGAAAATCCTCATCTTAGATTCTGAATGAAATTAATTGGACAATATATGTCGCATTCTGTAATTTAACATATTTGTATTTTATGTTACTTATTGAATTTCTAATTTTTCAATTTAAGACATACAGAAATATACAGAAATACTTACTAAACATTTCTTTCCAAATTGAAAAATTACATGAGTAAAATTAAATTGTACGACCAAATAACCTACCATATCCAAATGAAGAATTAAATCTTAGTTCGATATTACATTTACGCTTCGTTTCTGCTTATTCTGGTTGTTTCAAGTAATGACATCGCCAAATGGAAAACTTGTGTTTCTTAGATTAGAAAATCCTCATCTTAGATTCTGAATGAAATTAATTAGACAATATATGTCGCATTCTGTAATTTAACAAATTTGTCATTTATGTTACTTATTGAATTTCTAATTTTTCAATTTAAGACATAAAGAAATATAGAGAAATACTTACTGATATAAAGAAATACTTACTGAACATTCCTTTCCAAATTGCAAGAAAATGAAAAAATACATGAGTAAAATTAAAATGTACGACCAAATAACCATATCCAAATGCAAAATTAAATCTTAGGTTGATAGGACTATTGCAGGCTGTTTCCATTCGTTCTGGTTGTTTAAAGTAATGATATCACTGAATTAGAAACTTGTATTTCTTAGCTTAGAAGATTCTCATTTAAGAGGATGAATATAAGTAATCAAGAATGAATATAAGTAAGACTCAAAAGGCTTTTGAGTGCTTCTGAATGTTTATCGATTAGAGGAAAATATGCTTATAAAGGTATTGAATTAAGTGTCTAATTAATTTAATTCTGCAAAATATTCCACATTCAGCAGTACTCCTAATTATGCAATTGTCATTATGCCTTAAGTATCAAATAATATTTCAATTGCATACACGAAAGATTTTCTACATTCTTTTATTAATTTCAAAGAAACTTTAAGATTCTTATCTCAGGAAATTTATAGAAAAAAACTAACCATTTATTACATGATCAGAATGCGAGTAACGTATTTGATAAGAAATATTGTTTCATCGTTCAGTTAAATTTTCACTTTTTCACGTTTAGATTTCATTGTGTTGAAAAGTAGAAAATTCTATAAAGAAATCAATATTAGAAAAATATTCCCAATTTAATGCACTGCTACTTTTGTGGATCTTTAAGAGAATGAAGTAGAAATAATTAAAGTACTTTCTTAACAGTTTATTTCAGCGGATTTTTTTATTCTATCTATATCCATCCAACAATTGGTTGTCGTGCTGGCCGCAAAATAAGGGGCTTGTACCGATGTTGAGTATTGAAAACAACGCTGTCTGGGTGGTGTGCAAGGTTTTGTGGGTTTTTCTTGTTCTAGAATGATAATTCGAGTCACTTTCTTTTCCAAAGTATCCGTTAAAGGACTCTCTCCAATAGCAACATGGCCAAAAATTGGCCGGTGCTTAACAAAACACTATCTCATCCAACATTTTGTATGTGATTGCAATTGCTTTCACAATCTGCATATAGGAGTAGTGTGATCTTGTGGGTGGGCCCGCGAAAATGTTTAAAAAATTAGCGCCGTGATAGTAAAAAGTTTGGCAAACCCTGTTCTACAATAAGTAGTAGCCTTTTATGGTTTTGTTTTAAGTACAATATTGAACAGGCTGTAAAGATTAGCAAATTTGATAACATATAATTTTTGGGTTCCAGAAGTTCCGAATATCCCTGGATATATGAAGGTCACTTCGAAATTTTTGAGACAGGGACAGGCGATATGTGCCAAGAAAATTATTAGTCGGATATGTAAATTTGAACACTTTTATGTCCGCAGTCAAAAACTTGTGGCAACAGTTGCAATTTAACTAATGTAGAATAAATTTAAAAAGAAGAGAAAATGGAGGTGACGCGAGAGCATTATCGAGCTATGATCTTCTATGACTTTACAGTGCGGCTAAATCCAGAATAATACCTTTAACGTCTACAATTAGCATATGTAAATGAAGCTCCAACTCATGCCACTGTATTCAGATGGTTTACAGAATTTAGAAGAGGTCACAATTCACTTTTGGATGAAGAACTCACAGGAAGACCACTGTCAGCTGTAGTCCCAGAAAATGTGTCGGTCGTATGAAAAATTTTAATCGGTGATAATCGCCGCACCTACCAAATGATACAATAGGAACTTAACATTGGATCCGCAGATATACATAAAATTTTCATGAAGAACTGCATATGAAAAATTTTATTGTCGTTGGGTCCCCCATAACTTAAAAGAACACTAAAAGGCGAAGCATGTGAGAATTAGTAAAGAAACCCTAAAATTACTTAATGATGGTGGCCACCGCATTATTTCTAAAATCATAACTGTTGATGAGACTTACATACCTTTTTTTATGTTCCAACAGGTCATGATAGTAAAGTATGGGTCTTTGAAGATGCTCCCAAACCAACAATGGTGAAAATACAACGAGCAAGGAAAAAAGTGATGCATGTTGTGTTCTTCAGGAGTACAGGTCTGCTCAAAGCCATTAAGTTAGAGCGCCAGAAGACAGTTGCAGCTAGCTAACTGGTACACCACTATGTGTCTTCAAGAAATTCTTCAAGAGGTGAATGTTAGGGGACTCATGCTTCACCATGACAATGCATCTCCTCATTCTGCAAGGATTACAGTCGAATTTCTTGAACAAAAAGATCAAAGTTATAGGACTAGCCACCCTATTCTCCTGATCTTGCCATGTATGACTTTTTGCTTTTTTTAATCTAAATAAATTTACGCGAGCGTCCTTTTTGATTCCGAAGATGAGATTGATGAAGCTATAAAAGAAAATTTTTCATCTATTCCAAGAAATGGATGGCTCGAGGCATTTAATCTTTGTGGAAAATTTTCCTAAAAAAGTGCATTGATCTTGGAGGGAACTACTTTGAACACTCCTAAGAGTTGGTAAGTTTAGCTTGTACCATTTAGCTGTATCTCAAAAATTTCAGTTTGACCCTCGTATTCCATCAAGTCATTTCATAATCAGTTACTCAGTTTAATTGCTAATATTGTTATAAGGGATGTTCATAAATGCTACGATGCAATATCACTGATGTTGTTGTCCTATTCAGTTTATAGTGAACGGTAAATGATAATCTGGTTTCCGCTTTTTTCAGGATTAAACATTTCAAAATCAGAAAGAAAGAAATTGATTTCTATCTCCAAGCATATTTGAAAATAGAAATTAGGAGAGCGATATTGACAGTAATTAATGAGTTATTGAAGCTTAATAAAAAAAAAAGATTGCTTACATTTTCATTTTTTTCTTTACATTTATAGTTATTATTTGAAATAAGCAAAGTACTCATTTAAAATTTCGAAATATAACAACAGGTAGCACACTAATTCTCCAAATTAAAGGTTTCAGAACTATGAAGTATGAATTGTAAAGAAAGAGGATGGGGTGTACTGTTTTTACATAGATTTTACTGTTTTTATATTGATTTTGAAATCTTTAAGAACTGCTCTATACTAATCCATTGAGCTAACAATATGCTACTCGTTGCATAGCTTAAAGGACATTGAAATAAAAAGTTAGTTTTTACAAATATGATGATGAATATGTAAATCATCCAAAAGAATTTAATGATTAAATCGAAAACTCTACAGATGAAACATCTTTATTATATTATCAACGATTTGATTTCTGAAATATAATAAAGGCATAAAATAAAACAAAAATAATTTATCTCTTTATTGATTTATATGTGAATTTTTTGAGTATTTTTCCTCTTAACTATAGAGGAGGTGAATTTCAACAAACATAATCTTTTTTATTCACAAATGATGCGAAAAAAAGATTTTAAATGACAGTACATTTTAATGAAATGTTTTCTTATTGAGTTTTTTTCCGGCCATGTAGTAAAACTTTTTTCCGTTTCAATTTTTATTTACTAATATAATATGAGAGCTCTCCAAAGATTAAGACATTTTTTTTTCTTTTTTGGATTTCACATTATGCAAAACAGCATTTGGGAATCCAGGCTGTTCTAAGTATCTCATGCAAAATTCATGAGAGAAAATGAAATAGAGAACACAGTAAGCCAATCAATATTAAGTAAAATGTAATGAAATGACATATGCATCTTTTTTTATGTGTTGCATTTCCAAAGTTTATTTTGAAATTTAGAGACAGTTAGAATTCAAACTTTAATGTTTAGATTCTTAAAATATTAAAGTTATGTCTTTTTCTTTAGATATTTTATTTAAGACTAGCTGTTACTCGTTGCTTTTTTCAAGTAAGATTTGAAGAAGATTCAATGCATTAATTATACCAAAAATGTCGCCCTCGATAATTAAAAATATATACAATTAACCAACTCTTTATCACATTGTATTATAGACGATAATTCTTATGATCCCTATTTAAATATTTATGTTTATATATATAAGATTATTTAAATTTATTTCATGTACTTGAAATTCCACACGATTTCTCTAAGATTAAGTGTCTTAAACTTACGTCCTTGTTACTATATTTTATCATTTCTACTTATTCTATTTTACATTTATTGCGTTCGTGGATATTTATTTAATTTACGTTCTAGTGGCAAAGAATATTATTTAAAGTAACTATTTTAGTAAATATTTTTGAGAAAATTTGGCAATTAATTGATCTTTTCCGACTTGACTTTGAGGTGATTAGAGTAATTGAAAAATCAACATACAACATTACGTTTCTATTCCAAAACAATTCATAATTTGAACAAAATACAAGATATATCCTATTTAAAAAGGTAATTAAAATGTAATGAAAAATAAAAGTTCAAAAATAAATCACGAAAAACGGAAAATATCTTTGACTCTCGTATATTTATTTCTTTTTATATCACAGGGCCATATTTTTCACAGCTGTAGATCTACTAACAATGTCAAAATGTTTATCACACTCCGAAGACAATCGAAGATAAATAATTGTTCGTTAAGCAATGAAGTTGCTGTTAGCTTTCAATCGCGAAAAAAAAAAATCTGTTTTTTTTTAAACCCTGATTATGAATAAACACATTATTAAATCGATTGTTGTGTTATAATTTAACATTATCTAAAATTCGGAATTTGGCAGAAATATACTCCAATGGCGAACAAAGATTAAATCGAAGATATATTTTCAAATATAGATTTAGTAATTTTAAAATTTAAATGAATTATCAGTTGTCCCATGTCACGTACCTGGTATAAGTATAAGAACAGGATAACCGATTACTACAGGGATATTTTATTGGTTTTTCTCTTGCACTTTTCTTTAATCAATGTCCTATTTTTAAAAATCGAGTTCGTGGTACGAATGGGGAAGTTCTTCTTTATTTAGTGGCTTGGCTTTTCTTTGAATTTCCCGTGAACGATGTCACGGGTAAGTCGTGGTCTTCAATTAAAATAATTAAAATTAAACGCTCACAGCTTTTTCATCTACTTAATGTATTTGTTAAATTTTAATGAGTTCAGGATTATTGAAGATTGTAGGGTAAAAGGGGGTAAAACTTATGTACTTCTGTGAAAATTACGCTACATTGTATAAGTGCAAAAAAAAATTCCTATGATCATGATGATCACATATGATTCATCTCAAAAATCATCTTTAATTTTGGTTATTAAAATTTTTGGAAGCATGATATGAAGCATTAATTAAATTCTTCTGTTTAAATTAATAAAGCAGTTAAAGAGTAATATTTTTCCAAAGTCTTTATGTGAGCACTAATTATGGCAATTAGATCTGAAATAATGTATTTCTCAAAGAATCGAACAGGTAATCTTTTAAATGGGGAAAAAATAAATTATTAAAATAGTTTAATCAGCGTAAACATGTGATTGATTTATTAAATAAAAATATTATTTACGGATGGATTAATTTCGTACTTCATTTAAAAGGAACTGGAGGTAGCATGGCAAATATTATTAATATTAAATTGATGAAAATAGAAAATAATTATCTTAAGAATATGTCTTAAAATATGTTTATTATAAATTGTAATATTTCAATTAATGGCAAAATGTATTGGGCTTTTTTTTCAATCATTGATTATTTTAAGGAATTTCATTATTTTAAATTATGTCATTGGAAAAACTAATGAAGAAAGTAATTGGAAATTACGAAGCGTATGAATGAAATGGGTAAAATTTTAATAAAGGTAATAAGCTGAAAAAAAAATAAAAAAATAATAAATAAAACATTTTAATTTTCTAATGAGAAATTGGAAAAATACGAATGCATTTCATGGCCATAAGTTTATAATTGGAAAGGGGAATTTGAGGTCTGATTGGTGATGATCAAGTGCTGTTGCTGGGAGGCTAGCAATACGGAGACTACAATAATCTGAATAAACGCCTTTCGTCCCAATTCCCTTTATTAATTTGTATACTTCGAGTTGATCTAAAAATCTTCTTCAAATCTTATTATCAAAATCGAGTATGTACAGTGATGATAAATGATAGTTTCACAATAAAACCTTAAGATTTCAATTAAATATTGAATTGAAATCTTTGACATTGAAATTAATAATTGAAGTATTATTTAATTATTACAACATTAAATTATACTTTGTACAAACTATAGTACTCTTGTAACAACAAATCATCCTAAATTAAAACTTATAGGAAACATATTTACAAAAATAAAAGTAATATATGAAAAGTTGATGTTGCAAAATGATAGACCCCCCCCCCCCCAAAAAAAAAAAAAATGATTTTTTTTAATTAACTATATATTTTTTTCCGAATCACCACATAAATTGTTTTTGGTATTAAACTGATGAGTTCCTGCAAGTAATTCAAGCTGATAATAGGACACTGAAAGAAAATTGCTTGTTTTAGTTTACTTGTGCAATTGTATTGTTTTCATCAGCATATGCTTGTGTTCTCCATAGAATTTCTATGTGGTTGCTGAGAAGATCCAAACATATATTATTACTGATTACTATTTACCTAATAGATAACCCCAAACATCTACTTGCTGGGTCAGCTTTTTTGTTACTTTCGGCGGTTAGGTTAGGCATCCAATTAATTAAAATTTGACCGTTAATTTTCACTGGAATGATTAGAGAAAACATAACATATACTCTAAAGTTAATGGCATTAGTACTAAGACGCGTTGTTATTTTTTAAAAATTCCAGTCTATGAATTGTTGGTTAGAAAATTAGCTAAATAACTAATGAAATTACACCAACTCTATAAAGCCGCACTAAAACTAACTTAAATAAAAAGAAAACTAAATGATGCTTAAATAAATTCAACACATAAATAAAATTAATAACATGAAAGTTAATTTACAGCATTTACAGAAATTAAGAAAGAAAAAATAATAAACACTAAACATTACTCAGTTAGCTACCACGTAGCTCAACTCAAAAATATTTCGATGTAAATATTTTCTAACATATAAAAATCTCTAATTGGGATTTCTTATGGACAACTGCATTTTTACTTTGATATGAATCATTAGTATAAACAACATTAGTTGCATTGCACAAAATTTTATAACTTAAAGTGTATAAAACAATAATTCTTAATTAAATACATAAGTCCCACACTCGGTACGATGCCCTAACATTATATATACCCATTACCACAAGAACTAATATAACTATTGGTAAAACTGTATAACATTTTACTGGAACGGAAAGTATTTGCAGGCATCTGTGATCCTAGGGAACTTAGGAACGTCTCAGGCCCAAATAAAAAATAATTATTGAGATTCGACTCGAGTGTTGAACTTTATGCTCTCATTTAGTGTTAACACTCTTTTTCATGTTAATAGAGCACTGAATATTCTTCCATACGGAAGAAGGCATCGCTGTGTCATAAAAGACAAAATGCATTTCGAAGATTATTCTCACAGTCGAACTTAGAGCATAGTGCTCTTAGGGAGTCAAGAGGTCGAAATCTATTGAGTGAGTTGTAAATTAGAAAGTCAGACAGTATGGGCCTTCAAAACCTTAAAACACAATATTATATTAAAGAGCATTAAAAATTAGCCCCTCTGTAAGAACTGGCTTCCTCAATCAAGAGAACATTAATGGCTGTCCCATATTACCAAGTTAGCCACTCTGAGCCGATCTGCTGATGTGATCTCCCTTTGGTAGTAGGTGTGGCTTCTGGAGCGCGTGCGTCTCCATCCCGTGAGATCCTCCTTATATATGGCCACTTATAGTCTCGAACCCATGATAAAGCTAACTCTCATAAACCTTTCAGTTTCATTCTACTCATAAGAGTATCTGAAGACTAGTCGTAGTCCTGGCTGAAGTAAATATTTTTACTCAAATTTATTTAACGTTGTGTCTCTATGGGGAACACAGCCCAAAAAGTAATAAAACATAGTTAATAGTCATTAAGTTGCACAAATATTAAATATCTTATACAGTTAACAGAGTACATTAATTAATATTAATTTCTTGTTTGTGCAAAGTTTCATGCTTCTAATATTTGATGGCTGCACATCGTTTTACGCTCAGTTTACATAACAGTGAAATGGATGTTTAACAGGTAAGGTAGGATCTGGGTTATCACCCGAGCAGGGGTTTTAATAACGAATTAAAGAAGGCTAGTCAATAATGTTTACACCAATGGATAGAAACCATTCAAACGTACACTTTGTAGTGTTAATCGGGGTATTGTCGTGTTGAAACATAAAACATGCTCTCCAATTTCTTCAGAAACTCATAATATGTGGTAATTAAGTACTTCTGGTAATATCTACCATTCATGTGATTATTTAAAAGTATAATATACGTTTTTCTTTTGAATCCAAAGTCGGACTAAACCATTATGGAAGCACCTCCTCTTTACCATCTGTAAAAGAATTCGTTCTTTTCTTCGCAATTTGTGCCAGTAAAATTGCCAGCTATTTGACCCATCTAAATTAAACACTTTTTTGTCACTAAATATTACTTATATTCAATCCTCTTCCCAATACATTACTTCTTGTGTAACTTTTAATCTCTTTTCCTTGTGTTTTTCAGTTATTTTAAAAAGTATGTCCTCTTATTTCAAGTTTGTAGACAAAGCACACTAAAAATGTTTATTGCATTTTTTCCTTGCTAAAGATCCGAAAGCTATTTTGCCAGAAATAACTTCTTTAACGATACCTTACACTTGAGGAACAGATAATTTGCTTGGTCTTCCATGTAAATTTAAAGTCCTGGAATAGATTTTTAATCACAAAAATTGGCCAGAAATTCATGTGGTCGTTTTAAAATTCGTGTTATTTCTCTGTTAGATTTACTACATTCTTTAAAAGCTATAATTTTACTTTTCTTCTTTTCCGTCAGTTGATGATTTTTACGACCCATTACATCAGCAGTTTAAAATTTAATATTAAATAATAAAAGCTACATGTGGATTGCAGTTTAAAGTCATTGAAATTACGTTTTAAACGTCTTATCTTGATTATAATAAAAAATTGCATAAGCCCTGAAAATCCGTGTTTGAAATTTTTTAAACAGTTCTGCTAGACATTTTGTGTGGTATTTTGCTTCTTGAGCAATCATGTCACCATTGCTCAGTTTTACAATTAAAACACTATTTCTTTGTTCAATGGCGAATTTTCGTACCTTTTGGTCTACGTGCAGCGTAGTCACATTAAATCTCTGGTCCTTATTTGTTGCATAACCGTCACAAAAGAAGCACACATCTGTAGAAGTTGATAATCGAATACGATGTCCATGCGATGTTGAATACAAGTCTTCATTCTTGCCTTTATAAAGTTTCCGTTTTTTGGCTCTTACAAACATTGTGGTATTGTATTTTAACACATTGACGGACAGTAGGAACGAGTGAAGTTCGAAAATTGACGCTATATGTTTTTGTAATTTTTAGAATATTAGAAGTATAGTTTTACTCTTTCTGCTTAATAAACTTAATTTTGATTAATTCAGTACCTTTAATTAGGCTTCACTACTCCCTTCACAACCACGTCAGGATGGCTAGTGGTCAGGGAAAAATAAGGTAAAAAAAGTGATAAACACCAGTATATTCTTATAGAAAAATTTGTTCATTATTCGATCAAATAATTAATTGGAATTTTTCTATAAGAATATACTGGTAATTATCATTTTTTTTACTGTATTTTTCCCTGACCACTACCCCCCCCCCCCTGCACGTGCATACTGCAGCTGCAATTCGTATAACAGGTGGAAAACGAACTTCAACCTAAAAAATTGTTTCCAAAACATGACACTGGGCTTCTACTTGTACGCCGGTAAATGCACATTTGTGCTGCTATAGCCGTAGTGTCTAAAAACAACCGTTTCGTTTTGGTCAGCTATTGCCGTCATGCCACATAGTGAACTTCGCTTTGACGGCTATAGACGCAAGTGTCCGTCAACGTGTTAATACACTTTTTGTGCCACTTAGCGTGTGTTTTCTAAAAATGTATCTTCTATCCCACTACAGTTTTCATCAAACATCATTGCGTTAATATCCATGGGTAAGGCATTAATTATGTCAAAGTTGCATAAGTTTTTTACAAGTGTTGCCTATCCAGCGTTGCGTGAAACCTAGCTAGCATTATCTGCAGGGTAGATAAGATTTTCATCATTTTGGTTTTGGCACAGTATACAAATTGTCCAATTAACAATCTTTAATTTCACCTCGCACAAGTTACTTACAGAAAATAATCGTAGCCGCTTTGCCATATTTAGAGTTGCACCTTAATGTTCTCAAACCTGAAACATAACATAAACACAGAATATTAGACAAAATTTAACATGTAAATAAGCATATAAGTACACTTAAAGCAAAACAAAACCTAAAAAATTTACCAAACCCTCTCACGTATGATATACATTGAGAAAGTGAAATATGTGATGGCATTTTGGTTTATAGTCGCAATATTGAATTCTCCTCACTTTGGGTAAGGCTTCCCTATCATAATAACATTGTATATTTATACGCTGCATTTTTACCACGGAAAATATTCTTATCACAATTTACAGTTTTTTCACACCTAGTTAAATTTATAAACGCATACTATAATTAAAAATGCACATACACAGCATCGTGTTCATATACAGTACTGTAACCGTTTTATTTTGTGAACCCCTGTAAATGAAAGATAAATGCTATGCACACCATATTCTATAGTAAGTATCTGGTACTGCACAACAGTGATATATATCAATTTCAGTATGTTTCAAAGAGATTAACGTAATTAAAATACATTGAAAACGATTTTGCGCCATTGACCATAATGTAACGGAATTCTTGTGAGCGAAACTGCAAACGAACTATAATTGCTACACACTTTATTTTCAATACCGAACTTGTTACAGTATACCACAATAACATATATAAATTTCATGGCTATCCATGTATATTTACGCAAGTTAGAGCACGGGTAGACAGGCGGCAACACAAACTGAATTCATAAACACTTTTCAACCATATTGGAGAGTGTTACAAATGACATTATTTTGACTTAAAAAGCATCGAAATTTACCTCAAACACGCTTTTATATGATAGATAGCGGGAAAATAGACGCTTTTAGTCTTGACGTCAGTCATGACGTTTTTCTTAGAAACTGACTCCAAACAAACGATTGATATGTTGTATTTTCTATTTTGTTTGTATAGTATAGCTACATCTTATAGCTATATCTCACAGCTATGTGTTTTAATACTTTATATGCAATGGTAACGTTTTCTACAATTTATATTTAATAAGATAAGAAAGATAGCAACTGTTTACTTGCAGTCAGTTTCCAACCAAAACATCATGATTGACGATACACTGAAAGCGTCTATTGCAAAAATTCCAGAAAATGGCGTCATTTTGAATTACAGCCGCCATCTTGAATGTCGGTAACTTTACACAATGCCTCCCCATCTTATATGCATTGTATTAATATAAAGTAGATTCTGCCAATCAGGATATTCTTATCACGACTTGCAGTTTTCTGCTTATTTCTCTCGTATAGCACCCGGACAATTATACTTTAATTTATAGTAAATTATACAAACTAATAAGCTTGGTAAATTTAGAGAGTTTAAAGACAGAAACAAATGAAGTTGAAGAATCCGATTGCGAAGAGCTAGAATGTAATTTAAACTCTGCAAATGCAGAACTTTTGCTATCCGAATATACTGTGTGATTTGCAAAATAGAGAGAAATAGATACATACCATCCTATAGCTTTTATTACGTCGAACCCAAACTTTTTCAGCGTGGAAATCACAAGAAGAAAACACAAATTTATAATTGTTTTTTTCTCTTGAAATTGTCTTATTTTTACTTATAACAAAAAATACAAAAATACGTAATAATTTTCTCCTTAAATTTGTCTAAATTTTGTCTATATTATTTATTTTTTGATAACATTTGTTTAATTTACATATATATAATTTTGCTTTATGATAATAGTTGTTTAGTTTATTTATAGTAACTTTAATTATAGTTTAATGTTTGTACAGTTAGAAAATGTACATGATGTCCTCCCGATTATCCGACGATTTCATTATTCGAACAAATCATTGATCACGTGAGTTTTGGATAATCGGAAGTCTACAGAATTACAATAATAAAGAAAACTGCCCAGTTAAACTGAGGGCATTGAGCTCACAGGCTATTCACACTAATTGTATATTATGCTATTTTTTCAAAGAATAGTGCTACTCGAAAAATAAAGAAATCGACAATATATTAAGGGGGGGGATAAGCACCCGTTCCCACCCTTTATACTTAACCAATAAACCCCCAAAATCTAATCAGGCAAGTGCCTTACCACAATGAATTTATACACAAAATTTGAAAAAAATCGGATAATTTTGCTTGAAAAACCCATTTATCTAAATTAAGGGAGGTGAGCCCCCCCCCCCGTTCCCCCCTATACTTAACAAATGAAAACCCAAAACTAATCAGGCAAGCGCCTTACCACAATGAATCTATATACAAAATTTGAAGAAAATCGGATAATTCTGCATGAAAAACCCATTTATCTAAATTGAGGGGGGGGTTATCCCCCCCGTTTCCCCCCTTTATACTTATCCAATGAACCCCCAAAACTAATCAGGGAAGTGCCTTATCACAATGAGCCTATATACAAAATTTGAAGAAAATCGGATAATTCTGCATGAAAAACCCATTTATCTAGATTAAGGGGGCGTTAGCCCCCCGTTTCCCCCCTTTATACTTAACTAATGAACTCCCAAAAATAATCAGGGAAGCACCTTATCACAATGAACCTATATACGAAATTTGAAGAAAAACTGATACTTCTGCATGAAAAACCCATTTATCTAAATTAAGGGGGTGTTAGCCCCCCCTTTCCCCCCTTTATACTTAACCAATGAACTCCCAAAGCTAATCAGAGAAGCCCCTTATTAGAATGAACCTGGAAACAAAATTTGAAGCAAAACGTATAATTCTATCACGAGTTATCGCGTTACGTACATACATACATACATACATACATACATACGTACATACATACATACAGAACGGGCGGGCACATTAGCTCTCAGGCTTTGATAGCCTGTGAACTAAAAAAGGTTTCGTGACGGAAAAAGAAGTTATTCGAGAAAAGTTTATCTAAACATATCATACAAGCATGGGCTAAGCATAAGTTAAATAAATTTTTCATATGTTATTTCAATATAATGAACAGAAACGTTTCATGTGCATTTTTTTTCTTTAATTCTTAAATTAAAAAAAACTCTTCGTGTCAAAAACTGACTCAAAGGAATTTTTCAATAAATTTTCATACTTACTTTTGAAAAGTGAACTTTAAATGGGTTAGTTTTTATCATCTAAAATTAATCTATGAATCTTAATAGCAGCATAGCTAAAACAGTGAAAACAACTAAACATGATTAATTTCTTAAATCATCACTGCATTAAATTATACTGTACAACATCTGTAAGGAATTACATTTATTTTATTTTAACAGAACTTACAGTTAACTGTTTGTGATTCATTTAGGCTCATTGCATTGTATCCAAATTATTACATTGACTCTATTATAAGTGGTACCCGCATTACATGTAACTGAAAATATGCTTACGTATTTGTATATTTTCTATAAATTGAAAATATGCTTATGCATTTGTATATTTTCTATAAATACGCATAAAATCATACAGATTTAAAAAATTTACTAACTAGTACATATTTCTATTAATTTTCTTTAAAAAATGTATATAAATTTGCGCTTTAGTGCCAATCTAAATAATCTAAAGAAAAAAGGGGTTAACCAATTCCTGCTTAGTAAAATTTTCTATATTATTTGCATAATATATAAGATAAAGTTCAGATAAAAACCATTTTTAATTCAAATGGGATTTAAGTGACATCCAGGGGTCGAAAGTAGCGCGCTACAAGTATCGAAACTACAGTAGTCGCTACTTTTTACAGTAGTTTGCAGTGTAGCGGGCTGCATTTTGAACAATGTAATGTAGCGAGTAGCACGATACACAAAACTATTTTTTGTAGCGAGAATCGACTCTACTTTTAGCGAGACTCTACTTTTATCTACTTTTAGCGACTCTACTTTTAGGGAGAGGAGATGTGTCATTTTGCAAATCACGTGGTCATAACTTGCTTCTTTTGTGCAAAATTTGTTCTACTCAACAATTTGTCAATCTCAGCGACAAATCTTAGCTGCAGTGTATAGTAACGCATCGCATGAAGTCATAGACATTTCCCATTGACACTTTCTGCTAAAATCAAGTACTAACTCACCAAAAGAATTAATATTTTTGCTAGCAATACTTGTCTGTTTACTCATTATCAGGTCTGCATGGTTTAATTACGGGTTTCTTATTATTTCGAATTACTTTATTTACAGATTTATTTATTATTTGCATTTAGAGTTTTTTTCTCTAATTTTCTAGATTATAAAATTAGACAACTCAATATCTCAACAGAACTCAATGCAATTGACATATTGAGAGAGTAATGGAGAGAAATAAAAAAAAATATATTGCTAAATACATGCCACCGGTAATTTTACAACCCAATGCAATGGTTACTGTAAGAATAGTAAATAAAATCTATGCATTGTATGATTGTTCATGAATATGTTATACACAAGAGTAGTCATTCATTATATCGCTCCCTCATATATATAGCTTTGTTTTCGTGCCTTCCGAAAAAATAAGCTGTAGTTTATTTTCAATTGTACTTATCGTAGTTCAATGTAACATCAATGTAAGGAAAATATTATAATCCATAAAAAACGATTATGGAAATATTAGTAAGTTTTTATATTTTTAGACCCCAAAATCCGTTTTAACTGTTTTTTCAATGATTGCATAAGTATCTGTGGATGTATGCATATCGTGCAGTAGTTGCAAATAATCCAGAGTGTGTACCCAGAGAGTATGCACTATAGTTTTATTTGGAAACAGAAAGTGTACGGAATTCCTTAAAAAATCCAGCAGATAAATGGTGTATACCACCGTATACCCACCACTACGCCCTTGTAACGCATGTATATAAAATATCCTCATGTTTTCTGGTCCCCAGAGCTCATCTTTGTAAAATTAGGATCTGAGTTTTAATTTACTGTTATAGACCGGGAGGCGGCAGCACAGACAATCACCTCATCGAGTTCACGGCTGAAATTCTAGAATTAGTTAAATCTCGATTCGCATATTAAAACACAATCGGTCTGCCAAGTCATATCTTGGTGGAAAACACGTGAAAACTCGATTTTAGCGGTTGACTCGTAGGTTTACCATTGTGTTTTCCTGCACCAAAAATATGATAACATGGAGAACTGAGTGCTGGAAAACACAATGGTAAACCTACGAGTCAACCGCTAAAATCTGGTTTTCACGTATTTTCCACCAAGATATGACTTGGCAGACCGATTGCGTTTTAATATGCGAATTGAGTTTTAACTAATTCTAGAATTTCAGCCGTGAACTCGATGAGGTGATTGTCTGTTCTGCCGCCTCTCGGTCTATTATATCACTATTTATTTGAACGCAAAGTATTCTTTAAAGTGTTCGGAAAGTCGAGTGGAGTCACTCGATTTTTTAAATTAGCTATATTTAAATATTGATTGTATTATATATATATATATATATATATATATATATATATATATATATATATCACAAAACATTTTCTTCTATGTTATCTTTCTTAATTTTTTAATACCGTTGGTTATGTCGCACTAATTTAATTGTAGTCTGGCAGATAAGATATAACGATGGGCCTTTGTATTACTTAATCCGTGTCTGCAGTTTCAAACGCAGGTCGCATCCTTTGACAAAATCTGAACGTAGCGAAGTAGCGACTACTTTTTAAAAGTACTTTGTAGTCTATACTTTTAAAACAAGTAGTTGTAGTTGCAGTTAACTGCATTTTCGGTAAAGTAGTCGTAGTTCGCTATAATAGAAAAGTAGTTTTTCTGACTCCTGGGGACATCATTTAAAATGCGTTACTAATGGTAAAACATACATTATGCAAGTATCCTACTTGCAAAAAGAGTATTCTATATTTTTTTTAATCCAGTTTGTCGAACATAAGTAATTATATTTTTTAATTAAAATGTTCTTTTATAAATTTCTCTAGATTTTCAATGTTTCAAACAAACACTGGCAGTTAAAGTAATGAATGATCTTACCATACCCACTCTAAAGAAGGTCACCAAAGGTGATATGAAGGGGTTATGTGAAGGGCTCTATTCGGAACATTAAGTTGGTTCCTTAAACAAGAAACTGAAACATGTCAAAAGAGGCATATACTTTGTTATTTAAAAATAAATACAGAAATGAGGTACCGTAAAAAATACAAAAGAAAATATGAAATGAATTTTTATTTCTTTTATTTTTCAATGACTAGTAAAAATTAAAATTGGGATCAAGCTGCCTAACTGTGCCTTTGAGCCAGTTACGGTCAAAATATTTACACGGGCAGTTCTTTCAATGTTCAGTCTGTTTAACCATTAATTGGAAAAAGTGACCGTAACGTCATCAACCAAACAACCACATCCTGACTCAATTTAATCGTATAGATAAAAATGTCATCCAATTTCATCGTATTTATCCATGCGTAAATACGGGTTAGGTTCCCTTAGAAAGACCCCCACGAAGGGCACTCCCCCCGGGCCTATATCCCAATTGGCCGTCAATAATCAACCCAACCCAACCCAATTTCATCGTATAGATAAAAATGTCATCCAATTTAATCGTATAGATAAAAATGTCATCCAATTTCATCGTATAAATAAAAATCAAAAAGAAGTTCGGCACAGGTGCCAGTGAGTGTTCACACCATCTCTGGAATTTGCATTGTATTAACGACAATTTATAGGCAGAAATATGATATTTAACAAGCTTAAATTTCAAACTTTATGATTGTGTCAACCATACTGTCCACAATGAATTATTTGTTTAAACTGGTCCAACTTGTCTATGAGATACGCGGTTTTGAAATTGGAGAAATGACAACCAGCCACAAATAAAGACCTTTAAGACAGGAAACATTTTATTAAATAATTTTCTGGGATTCGTTAGTTAAAAGTACATTGAATTCCAAAAGGAATCTTTTAACTAAACCCAGAAAATATGTTTAATAAAATATTTCTTGTTTCTAAATGACCTTTATATACGTGACTGGATTTTTCCAAGTTCAAGACTGTATCTCATAGACCAGCTGGCAAAATAGAAAACGACTTACATACAGATTATAGACAGTATACATATAAAGAGGTCCTTCTTTTCCAAATTGCATATGAGTACCACTTCTACCTTTTGATCTATAAGCTGTCGAAAATATTAATTTTTGTTTTTTTCTCAACATTTAAATTATTATAATTCAGAAGATAATAGAGATAGCAGTCTGTTTTTTTTTTCAAGACATGTTCGGAGGTAATAATAACACATGTCAAAATACATGCAGTTATTTCTTTCCCTTCATCATTTATAACAACTTATTTATATAAACTTTTTCAACAACGAGCATTTTAACTAATGTTTTAGTATATTTTAAAGTACTCGGGGATTTTTTTAATACATATAAATCCACGACAATTACATGATCTAGAACAAAATAGTGTCCATATTTCAGACCTTTATGGATTTTTTGTTTATCTACAAAATTTGAAAAATCTTTTAATTTTGTAATCTCGCATTTTTTGATAGCCTCTAATTAAAATGATTTTTAAGATAGAATTTTTTTAATCAATATTAACCTTTCTTCTATATAGGTTTTCACATACATAGCATCCCATGTTTCGTTAATATGTAACATTTTAGACAAAACCGTATTCAAGGTTTCACATTGAATAAAAGTAATGGGAAAACAAACTTCATATATCGCCGTATAGAGCAAAGTAATGTGA
Source organism: Maratus michaelseni (assembly GCA_963931845.1). Classification (NCBI taxonomy): domain Eukaryota; kingdom Metazoa; phylum Arthropoda; class Arachnida; order Araneae; family Salticidae; genus Maratus; species Maratus michaelseni. The sequence goes on from OZ007591.1 coordinate 243,202,238, forward strand.
AACTTTAAATCATTTTACTCCAAACGATTATTTTGTATCATTCGCGATTTTGCATCACGCGATTTTGCAAAAATGGCTGAATGATGAAATTTAAAATCTTGTATAATAATTAAATGCACATAAAAAGACGTTAAATTTTAATCGTTTAATATTTCTTCAAATATGCTTATTTATGTTTTTTTAAATGAAACCTAATTTCAGAACTTTGTGAAATATTTACAATTTATAATTGAAAAAAAAACATGTTTAGCTTAGATGGCTGGTCATATTAATTAGAAAATGTTTTTCTAAGTATGAAATTTAATTCACTCACACTTACATGAAATATATCAAATATGCATTTAAATGTGATTTAAACTTAATAAAATTGCGATATTTTACTTGCTTAAAACGCAGAATTCAAAAAGTATTTTTGTGAGAATTTAAATTTTATTTAATTGTGCTGTTCCAAAAATATTTTGAATTCTAATATTTTAAAAGTATTATATCCTAATATAATTCATTAATATGAGGATCAGTCAAATATAAATCGTAATTTCAATCTGACACGTGCTGGGAGTACGACAGTGAGGTGATACGTGTAGGTGTAGTTGGTGGAGAAATCAAGCGACTAGCCCAGCATTTTCCAGTCAATTCAAATCCATTTTTCAGTCAACATTAAGACAGTAGGAAAGAAAATATTCCAACAATGACGTAAGCGTCTCACGAACTCTAAGAGAAAATTTTAAAAAAATCTGAATTGAATTTTCTGTGTGATGTACTTTTAAGAGTGTATATTCCTTTTTAACATAAAAAAATCCAAAATCAACATTATTGTCAAAACTCAAAAATTTTGAAGTACTGAGTACAAAAAAACTTTTATACGATAACTCTTCAAAAATAAGCTGCACTGAAGATTTTGATTTTAAATACGACACTGTGAAAAAAAATACGGATACGCGTCCTGGTATGCATATTTTAACATTTACTGCTACAGACACGTAATTTTACGGAATTATATTTGTTAGTCATCTATGCATTTACATATAAAAGCATTTCTATATTGAAAGGAAAATATTTTCTGTCGCTTTTATTTTTCTGTATCAAATACAGGGTGGTTATAATATAAGTATCTCTATTTGGAGCTGTGTGTAGCTTGAAGGAATAACCCGAATGAAACCAAAATCGGTACACTTACTATTCGAGAAGGGAGAGGAAGAATGGAAAAATAAAAAAAAATAGTTACAATGATCGGAAACAGGTGGCGCTACGGGCCTGTCGGTGCAAACGCCATTGTGTACCATAGAGGTGTCGAAAACCTCAATGACTAAAAATATCTCATATCACAACATGTGAGAAACATCACTCCTGATGCGTTACATTCCACAGTTGAGCACGTCGTGCACCGCCTGTATTGTGTCTTCAAGAACAGTGGCCATGTAGAACCTAAACTTGATCGGCACCGCAATGCGAAAGCGTAACTACATTCACTGTGACACTTTCCTATAAATTAGGTTTGTCATCCGGTTTTACACCTTAATTTTTCGTTCTTGTATTACACATTACATTTCACACTCAAAAGCGCCATCTGTCGGCAATTATTGCAATTATTTCTTCATTTTTATTCCTCCATTCTTCTTCCCCCTTCTCGAATAGTAAGTGTACTGATTTTGGTTTCATTCGGGTTATTTCTTCAAGCTACAGACAGCTCCAAACAGAGATACTTATATTATAACTACCCGGTATATGACCTAATACTACAAGCATTGTGTGCTCCTTTTGTGAGATTTAAAACTGCAGAATAATTTACTCGCCTGTAAAGAAATGTTAAGAAATATTGATAATAAATATTATTAAACGTTAATAATGTTAACAAATGTTAACAAATCACTTGCCTAATTCATTAATTTAAGATTAAATTTATTATTTTAAGTTACTCTAAGACTAAATTAGTTTAGGATTAATCTTAAAGATTTACTTTAAGATTAATTAGACTTACTCTTATAAAGGTTATAAATGTTATAAATGTTATTAAATATGTATATTTTAACAATTACTGCTACAGACACTCAATATTACAGAATTATATTTATTAATCATCTATGCATTTATTATAATATTATAATAAATGCATTTCAATATTGAAAGGAGAAAATTTTCTATTGCTTTTATTTTCCTGTATCAAACATGCGATCTAATACTAGAAACATTACTTGCTTCTTTTGTGACATTTAAAGCTGCAGAATAAATTACTTGCCTATAAAAAAATATTAATAAATTCTAATAAATGTTAATAGTGTTAATAACTGTTAATAAATGTTACTTAATTACTCACCTAATTTAAGATTAAATTTATTATTTAATAATTCGCCAAGCTACCTATTTTTACAGACATTCTTTTATTATTTCAACATATAGATAGGCATTGTACATTTTTCGAAAGTCTTAAAAACATCTCTAAAATCACATAAAACCAGTCATATGTTAAAAGTTTCATAAAAGTAAAATATTTTCACCTGTTGTCCCAGGCATCCTCAATACTGATGTTATAGTTTTCTGCTCTGTCAATTGATTTGTTTGAAACTTCCATTCTGTCTTTTCCCAACAACATCTGGCGCCATCTGGTATCAATTTTGGCGTGAGGCATATCATATATCATTGCAAGTTTCCGAATTTTATGTATATATTTTTATTGCTTCATTCTGTAATCCGTAGTTTAAATTATTATAATTGGCTAATTTTTCAACATTATTGAAGTCTATTGTAATTGGGGATTTATTGTTTAATCTGGCTATTGCAGTGGTTGATTTACTTAAATTTATATCTGTTATGTGTTCGTTCATTCTGTCTTGAATTTTTCTTTTTGTCATGCCTATATATGAATTATATTTTCCTTCGTTATCGTTGAAATTAATTGTGTATATCCCTGATGTCTGTTGATAATTAAGTTTTTCCGTATCTGATCTGATTGATTTCACAGAACAGAAAACCATAACATCAGTATTCAGGATTCCTGGGACAACAGGTGAAAATATTTTACTTTTATGAAACTTTTAACATATGACTCGTTTTATGTGATTTTAGAGATGTTTCTAAGACTTTCCAAAAATGTACAATACCTATCTATATGTTGAAAAAATGAAATAATTTCTGTAAAAATAAGTAGTTCGGAGAATTACTAAGTTAGAAAATGACATTATGAAAGATCGTAGATTAAATTCTTTATTATTTAAGTTACTTTAAGATTAATGACATTTACTATTATAAATGTTACACATTTTATTAAATATGCATATTTTTACAATTACTGGTTCAGACACGCAATTTTACGGAATTATATTTGTTAGTCATCTATACATTTATATATAATTATATATATAATAGCACTAAGTGTATAACACTTCCGGAGTAAACTTATCCGGATCCCCAAAATAAAACATTTTATTTTAATTTTCAGAGATTTAATTTTTTCAATTTAGCTGTATAAAATTAACCTTTTTAGAAAGATTGTGAAAAACAAAAACAACTTGAGTGTGGAGCTACATCGAAATATACATATTTTTCGCTATATCTTGCTTTGAAAATCGTATCACCCAGCAATCAGCGATGGTAAACAATATGTGATTCATTCCTTTGAGATTCATTAAAATATAGACAATAGACGCAATAATTTTGCTCAATGGCAATATAAAACATACAAAAATAAAAACATTATGAATGTTTCTGATACATTTCTTTGATATTCATTAAAGTATAGACCATGGAGTTCATTGGCAATATAACGACCTGAACGAAATCCATGCATTAAAACTTTCTTTAAAAATGCCAACTTAAGGCAAGCGAAGGTGTGTATTAAATGCAATATTGTTAGAATTTTTATATTCGGGATGTTTTATTTTTTCGTTCACAGCCGTGAATGGCTCTTGAGAATGATTCCATTGTTATTCCTAAAAATTATATTATTTCAAGTGGCATCACGAGTGAATGTTTAGTGTTTAGATTTGATTTTTCAATTGCAAACACGTCACTCTGACGGACTATCTTCTAGTAATATAATAAATGCATTTCTTTATTGAAAAGATAATATTTTCTATTGCTTTTATTATTCTGTGTCAAATATGCGACCTAGTAGTACAAGTATTGCGTGCTTCTTTTGTGACATTTAAAACTGCAGAATAAATTACGAGCCTGTAAAGAAATGCTAACGAAGGAACAAGTAAGATTAATTACCTCTTCAAATAACATAAAATTTGTTTGTTTGTTTTCTTCCTAACGGACTTCTCTAAGACGGTGCAGGATGTCAAGCGGAAACAATAAAACACGAAAATAGTAAGTAATTAAACAACTTTCTCTTCCTTGACTGTTCAAGCCAGAAATGAAATCTCTAGCGAAATATATTAGAATAGATTATTCTTGGATTTTCACGTATTTTATGTAAAGTTTACTCAAACTCAAAATAATTAATGTTTAATAGAATAACTTTTGAAGTTGTGTTTGTTGAAAAAATATATTGAATTTGAAAGATAATGTAAAACTAAGATTTATTTAAAAATGTTTATTATTTTATCTGAAAAGTCTAGATGTCTAATTCCTTTTGAAAAAATAATAATTTAAAAAATAATTAAATTAATAAAATTAGTGAATATTAATTTAAATATAAAGTTTATAAAAAGTATTATCAACTTAATTTTTAGCTTGATTAAAATAGAATACTGTACAGTAGTAATATTTCGTTGTGCATTAATTTTGAATGATAATGATTCTATTATTTTGGTTTAGCTATAATAGTCTAAGATAGTTTTCAAAAAATTTTCCAACTTCATAAGATTTGCGGATTACTCCGCAAGTCGTCAATAAATGTATTACTTTAATACGTTACATTACTTACATACGTTAGCAATAAATGTATTGCTTTAATGTGGTTCTGAAATTCCGTGCTCAACAACGGAAACTTTCAGACACATTTTCTGACTTATTTTTAAAGGTAAAGGCATAAATAACATTGGCAGTCCTGACTATTGAAGCAATGTGGAATCGAATAGTGTTTTTATTTTTTTATAAATAAATTACTTATCGAGTTATAGGCAATTGTTGTCACGTAACGACAAGTTTTTCCCATTTCTCGGGTAATCGCGTCAGGTTTTCGGTTCAAAACGCCGACATTGACAGTATTTTCTGAAAGCCTTTACCAAGAAATAGAAAACGTCTTTCCGTTACGTAGTTTCAGAATAAGATCACCTGCCAATTTCATGCATTTCTGAACAAGAATGAATTTAGAAATGTGTCAGAAAGTAGCTCTTTTGGATTTGAGAACAGACTTAAGTTATTCTAATATTTGTTTTAAATTCTAGTTATTCTGTTTCTTTGAATTTTATAGACTGACTGTAGCCTCCTGATTATATTCAGTTTGTTCAGTTGTATGTTGTAAGCTCTTTGGAAATTCAAACCGATTATCTCATTACATTAGAATTTCGAAATTTGTAAGTTTAATCAATATCGTGTGCCCCTAGAGAATTGTTTTTCAAACTTCTATTTAATCTTACGGCACACTTGCACCCATACTTAAACGTCTGGTGCACACAAAATACTTCATCCCGGCGAAAAAAAGAGGCAAATCAATTTATTGTAAGTTCAAACAGATAATATATAAATTTTTAAATGCATTTTGTCGCTCTTCTCTTTATTAAAAGTTAACATTTAATCAAACAGCTGAACTTAGTGACTTTTTAAGACTATCATTTCTGTAAAATTGAATTAATATTTTGGATAGGTACTCACCAGGCTCCTATCCATGATCTGTGCTTAATTTTAATTTGTTTCATGGCAAAAAATCTCACTTTTCACATACATAATGTTGAGAGCTGAAGATTTCTTATGTAATATTTGCCAATTGGCTTTTCAAATAAAAAAAAACATTTAGATTATAATATTCATTGATTTTTAAAAAATCACTTGTTCCTGAAACATTTACTAATTTGTATAGCACCAAAGAACAGGAATTTAAATCTTAACTTTAACAGGTTATTGATTTAGTTTACTCTAATGATTGGTTCACAAATATGACGTTGGATGTAAAGGGGGGAATGATGATTTCTTACTGACAGAGAGACGTTAAAGCTGTTTTTTTACGTAATGGGAATAGGAATAACTATACCTCTGTACCTACCTACTGTCCATTCTATACATCTCAGAGAAAACTATGAAATTCTTACATCGGTCCTAGCACATATAAAACAAGATTTTAATGGCTGGATTATTTTTGGGGACTTTAAAATATTGTATATACTTGTTGGTCAATAAAATAACTATGCTAAGGTGTCGTATTTTATTCGTGAGTAGGTGGTGGTGTATGGTGGTGTACTTGTTACGGCCGATTATCTACACGAGGGATATAGGCCGAAGGGGAAATTCCCTCCGTGGGGGGTCTTTTTAAGGGATCCTAACCCATATTTACGCAAGCTAAGCAAGGATCGGAGAAAACCACGGAAAACTCCGAGCGATTAGGCCGACGGGCACGACATGGGGTTGAACCCAGTACCTCCCGTCTACCAGCTTTGAGAGCAGAACCTCTCAGCCACTGGTGGGGCCTATTCGTGAGTAGGACAGTCAACCGGGTACAAAATAGTACATTAAAAATTTTTGTGAACAAAGTTCGGAAAACATTTTACTCCTATGTTTATTGAGCACAAGGAAAATTTGTTTACCACTATGTTTTACACATAAAATTGTGCCTTGTGAAAGCGTTCGTAAAGCCTTTTTCAAAAATCAGCATTTACATTAAATACCTATGTTAGAAGTTCCCTTTCTTATCAAGGCCAGCTAAAAGAAAGCATTTTCGCTGAAAAAGAAATTAGAAAATTGAAGCTTGACAAAAAGTTTCCAGTTATAATAAATAGCTTGGATTGCCTTTTAAAGGAGATCATTATTAAGTTTATCGATAAAAAATAAGGATCATGAATATGTGAACATATTTGAAAATGTGTTACATAAATCCAACTTTAGTATGCCCAATCAGTTTAAAAAATAATTTTTTAAGTTCACATTTCGACTTTTTATCAGAAAATCTTCCACCAAGAGATGGGATAAAGGTACAAGAGTTAATGGAATGAATGGAGATCATTGTTGGATGTTCCATCTTCAAATAGCATTGATTAAAGGGAAACCGAAATTCGCAGATTTACTAGCTAAATGAAAAGACAGTATAAAACATCTGACAAGGAAAATATAACAATTTAGATATATTTTAATACATTCTGCAAATATAAATGTATAGTCTTGTAAATTTTCAAATGACATTGCTCAATATAATTTATATGAAATTTGACATTTGGCATTATCATGTGAAAACTATGTGCATAATATATGTTAGTACAGATTGCGAAATTCCAATACGTGATTTTAAAAAATGAGGTCATTTTTAGAGCGAGCATTACAAAAAGCTATAGAACCAGTATAAATTTAAATCTTTAAATTTAAATTTAAAAATTTATTCTTTAATACAAATAATACATGTGAAATCTTTTATATATTTTTTTGCGATAAATATAAGAAATTACTGAAACTTGTAAAACTGCATATTTTTCCAAAAATTATATATATATTTGTAAAAAACTTCTAAAACCAGTTTTTGAAGTTTTCGCCAAGTTAAATTTTGTAGGCATGTGTTTTTCACTTCTCTATAGATTAATTTGCAACAAAGCTTTCAGTAGAAGTTTAGATGTTGTGCAATAAATAACATTGCAGTTAGTTCTTTTGCTCTCACTGTACAAATGTATCGTAACAAAAAAGATTTTTCATCATCATGTTATACACTCAGAATAACTTAAGGGTTTTTTTTTTTTGGTTTTGTTTTGTTTTGTTTTGTTTTGTTTTTTTTACACATGAGATAAAATTTTAACATCTTGCAAGTCTTATTGATATATCGTGTTTAAAATGCAGTGTTATTTTAAATATAAAAATCAATCTTAACACTAATATTACGAAATTGCAAATCAAATTACTACACAAACTAATGATTAAAAGTATGTTAGAAAATGAATTTGGAAAAATATGCAGTTTTACAAGTTTCAGTAATTTCTTATATTTATCGCAAAAAAAATTATAAAAGATTTCACATGTATTATTTGTATTAAACATTAAATTTCCAAAACGTTTTAGAGTTTAGTGTAGTGTTAACATTTCCTTATATTTATTTACTTATTTTTGAAATCCAGTATTTAGGTTTGAAAAAATACATAAAACTAAATTCAGCTTTATTGCTTTTACCCATACATATATTTTTAGAAATATACATATACAGGTATAGAAAAAAAATAATAGGAATACTTGTGAAAAAATGCAAATTTTTTATTAGTATTGTGTTGGGGCACCCTTGGTCCTCATTACAGGTAGCATTCGACGTGAGATTGACAAATAGAGGTCGTGCACAAAGTTCAAGGGCACCCACTCCTCGTGCAGAGCGGTCTCGATCTCAGGTAGTGTGCATGGAAGAGGAAACTGAGCACGGACTTTGCTCTCTAAAACACCCCCACAAAGGCTCAATGATGTTGAGATCTGGAAACTGAGGTCACCACGTGAGATGTGCCATTTCATCATCATGCTCATGTAACAATGTTTGAAAACAGCGAGTCGTGTGAACAAGGGTGTTGTCTTCTTGAAACACAGGACGTTTTCCAGGAAATAGAGTCTGAAGCGCAGGGTGGAAATGATCTGCGAGAACACTGCGATAATACTCGCCTGTGACCTTTCCCTTCAGGACGACAAGTGGCTAATATATCGCTACGCCAATATATCGCGCCCCACACCATAAAAGAGCCTCCTCCATGCTTCACGGTAGGAACAAGATAGTCAACATGAAATTCTTCTACTGGTGTTAGCCAATCAAACAGACATCCTGTGGTCTGAAATAATGTAAATGCTGATTCGTCAGACCAGCTGACCTGCTCCCATTGCTTTTGCGTCCAGTTTTGGTAGTCTTGGCACCGCTTCATAGCATTCCGTGACGGCACTAACGGCTTTAGAATAGCCACTTTCCATGAATGGTTGCAGTTTGCAGCTAATGTTGAATAGTTTTGGTGGAAACGGGGTTCTGGACTGGAGATTGGGGCTAATCTCGGACGCAATCTGCGGCAATGTAGTTATGCGTTTTCGGTCTACTATCCTCTTCAACACTCGTCTATCCCCGTCAATCAACTTCGACTTTAACCCATTGTTCTGCTTAGCAGAGGAAGCTTTCCCACGTTTGTGTATGCTGTATTAACCCTTGATACAGTGGTTTTTGAAACACCGACAAGGTTGGCTGTTCTCGACACGGACGTTAAGCGAGGGGAGTTCCAATGATCATATGCCTCTTCACTCGTCAGACAGACCGGATATAATGGCCTTTTCCTCGGAACAGAATTTTCTCATACAACTGTCACACCGCAAATGCTAGACTGATACCTTCCCTTTCGCCACCATAAGATGGCAGACACGTGGCGGAGTTGTATTGGACTGACGAAGTATGACGTATTTCGAAATGGGTGTTCTTATTTTTTTGTACTATACCTGTGCCTACATGAAGTTATAACTTAAAATATGTTTATTAATAATTATCGTCCAAAATTATTTTAAATTAAACAAGAACAAAAAACTCGTGCATCAGTCATATATGATGGAAAACTTTCCCACACTAACACAGTATTATTAAGAAATTTTATTTTCTTAAATAATGAAGTGAAATATCTAAATATACAATTTAAATAAAATTCATGATTTTTTTCCATGTACCGTAAAGTTTTTTTTTTTGCGTGTTCCTCCTGTAAACGAACTATAAATGCCATAAACTCCATTTTCAATAGCGAACGTTCCATACGGAACTTCAGTTAAAAAAAAATTACATGTCAATCCTAGTTAGTTGAGCCCGGAAAGACTGAATTCATAGCACTCTTCAACTAAATTGGAGTGTTAAAAAGATCCTCATAAAAACTTTAATCAATTACATTTAAAAAACAAAAATAAAGGAAAAGAAGAAGAAAATCACTCTTTACAAAACATTTTTCTTGCCTTAAATAATATCTTGAACAAATACGCAATATTAAATTTTTGGTGATTAGGAAAGACAAAAATGATGAAGGAAACTTTTTATTGTATATACTGCGGAAAGTATTCGTGCGCATAATTCTGAGAAAAGCAAAGAATATTAAAAATAATTATATTTATCCCGGTTTCTTTCTTTTATTGAGTTAAACGCTCATTGAATGTGACTTAATGTACTACAGACCTTCTGCGTGATCGGAAATCTGAGTCTCTACTTTTCCAGAAATATTTCTACAAAGAAAAAAAACTACATTATTTTTCAGCAGTGGAATTTCTGTCTTTGTAAACTTTTTTCTTTCATTCCTCTTCTTTTATTTTATACAGCACAAAGCATTCTGGATTCCTACATATTATTTGGTAAAAGAAAAAAAAAACAGAAAGAAAGAAAAGTATATTTCTGGTATTTGTAATGTTTATTTTGTTTTTGCAGTGAAAATATTTTCGTTATCCGTTTCATTTCATATAAAATAAACAAAAACGGTTAAATAAAATAATATTTATATTTTGCTGTATACGAGGGAAAGTCATTACGTAAGTCACAAAAGATAATTAAATAACAACTTACAATGATATTCACTTCAAAACTATTTTTATTTCTCAACATATTCTCTACCAATATTTATGCACTTATATCACCGTTTTATCAGTGCCCCAACACCCGCTGCATTCAATTCTTTGGGTTGCTGTCTCAGCCACATTAGGACTTCAAGTTGAACCTTTTCATCATCTGTGAACATCATCTTGCTTCCAAGATGTTTTTTTAGTGGACTAAAGAGATGAAAATCGCTTGGGGCTAAGTCGAAGCTGTATGCTGGATGTTGAAGAAGTTGCAAGATAATGTTCATAGATGTGTGAAAAGGTTCAACTTGAAGTCCTAATGTGGCTGAGACAGCAACCCAAAGACTTGTATGCAGCTGGTGTTGGGGCACTGATAAAACGGTGATATAAGTGCATAAATATTGGTGGAGAATATGTTGAGAAATGAAAATAATTTTGAAGTGAATATCATTTAAGTTATTATTTAATTATCTTTTGTGACTTACTTAATGACTTTCCATCGTATATAGTTATATTTTGCTTGCTGATAAGGATTGACCTGGAATGACCCAGACCTGTACAATCAATCAGTCTTTTCTGATTGCGCTTCATAATTCGCGCTTGTGTTGTAGCATATTTTTTCTTTCAGTTCAGTGTTGAGAATGAAGAGCCAAAAAGTTCATTTTCGTCATATTACGCTTTTTTATTTCAAGAAAGGTAAAATTGCTAGTCAGACTACTCGTAAAATTTCTTCTGTAAATAGACAAAGTGTTATTTCAGATGACAAAGTTCAAAGGTGGTTTGAGAAGTTTAAGCTCCGAGATTTCAGCCTCAAAGATGATGGACGACCATCATCATCTGTAAAGTAGGACCCCTTAAAAGAAGCTATCAAATAATTGTACGTTTTGGAATACTTAGTCCGTGTGATAGCTCCTGAACGTGGATTTTCAGCGATAGCTTCTTTTAAGGGGTCGTCCAGAGCGGGCATCATCTTCGAGTCTGGATTTCCGCGATTAAGCCTCTCAAACCACCTTCGAACTGCGCCATTTGAAACAGCACTTCGTCCATATACAGAACAAATTTTACAAGCAATCTAACTAGCATTTTTACCTTTCTTGAAATAAAAGAACATAATATGAAAAAAAATTAACTTTTTGGTTCTCCATTCTTAGCACTGCACTGAAATAAAAATTATACCACAACACAAACTAGAATTATACAGCGCAAGCAGAAAAAACCGAATGTACATATTATGGGTCATTCAAGGTCACTCCTTATCAGTAGTAGCAAAATTACTAGACGAAACCGTCATTCGCTTTGGAAAACAGCAGAACTTTCCGGATGACCCAATGAATTGTTAAATATATATATATATATGAACCAGTTATAAAACATTCTCCCTCAAAGTACCGTAATTTCCACCCTATAATCCGCAGATTAAAAAATTCTGTTTCAACTCAGAAATTTTATTTTATGAAATGTAACTTACTAGATCAATGTAAATATATCACTTCAATTATTGAATAAAATTTCTGGGTTGAAACAGAATTGTTTGATCTGCGGATTATAGGACGGAAATTACGGTATAGCCGACCATTTTAAAAAAGAGAGATAGAGAGAGAACATCAAAAATTCAAAAACACTCCAATACATTTTAACCCTTTTTATATCCTGAATTAATTTTCCAGCTACTTTTTAGATGCTCAGAATCCTCGATTATTCCCACCAGTTATTTTTTTTTTTGTAAAGTTTTCCTTATCTAATCATAGCATTTTTGCGATTCAATTAGGTGAAAATTTCTCATTTAAAAAACCGGTGGTAACAGATTAAAAATTCTGTAAAAGACGCTCGTCGCGAAGGTGTTAAAGTGGTACTTATAAGTACCGTCAGGATAAAAAGGGTTAATAACCGAACTGTCACAGAATTAAAAAAAATTTAAAATAGCCATTCGACTAGATATTATGTTTTCTTTCAATTTCTGTTTTAAAAAAATAAGCTTAGGTGGTGGTCTTCATGCTAAAATTGTACCAAACTGTAAAACTTTCAATACAAACACCCAATTTTGATGCATATTTGCATTGTTTGGAAAAAAAATATCTTAAGATACCAAACGGGAATTAGGTATTTAATAATTAATTAGGTATTTAATTTTCCTCAAATAATTTAGGATTGTGAATGTTTAGAGTTTCGAACTCCCAATGTTAAATTCATTTTTTAATCGTTGCAAAACAACTTGTGATGTGAATAGTTTTAAAAGCATACATTAAAACTGCTTGAAGGAATGAGCAATAATTTTAGATTAACGTATTTGAAGCTACTGAAATTGATATATGATCATATTCAATGGTTGGAATCCTCTGTTCATTATGATATACAGGTTGATTATAAAAAAACTATCCTGATATATGAGCCCCTAACTGTCATACCGTTCGCAGAAACTGAATGAAATTTTGGTTTAAAGTATTTTGAGGTATGCGCTCAAGAATCATGTGAAAAACAACAGTTAAATTCTAAGAGTTGCGGTTACAGTGACAAAATTTCGAAAATTTCAAATGGCAACACCTACTTTTTTTTATTGGAATGTGATCTTCATAGTGAAAAACTATAAAAAGCGTGACCTGGAACCAAGGAAAAGCGTGACCTAGGTACCTGGAACGGTACCTGTAGCCCGAAAATCGCCGGCGCTAGACAGACTAAGAAAAAAAAAGTGAAAATAACCAATAAAAGACAGAGAAACAACAGAAAATAAAACATTTTATTGTTCAGTGCTATCCACCATCTGCCGCATGTAAAGTGTCGTCGTGTGTGAAATGGAAAATGTATGAAACACGTTAAAATGTTTTGTTTTCTGTTGCTTCTCTGTCCTTATTGGTTGTTTTCACTATTCTTCTTAGCCTGTCTAGCGCCGGCGATTTTCGTGCTACAGGTACCGTTCCAACGCTTTTTATGGTTTTTCACTATGAAGATCACATTCCAATAAAAAAAAAGTAGGTGTTGCCATTTGAAATTTTCGAAATTTTGTCACTGTAACCGCAACTCTTAGAATTTAACTGTTGTTTTTCACATGATTCTTGAGCGCATACCTCAAAATACTTTAAACCAAAATTTCATTCAGTTTCTGCGAACGGTATGACAGTTAGGGGCTCATATATCAGGATAGTTTTTTTATAATCACCCTGTATGATCCTTAATCAGGCCTCAGCGAATGACAGCCTTTTCTACTCGGGTGCTTGTAGCTTCCCCCTTTTGAGTTATGATTTAAAAACTAACCGCATTGCAACCTGTTTTGCAACAATTAAAATGAAATTTAACATTACAACTTCAAAAATTTAAACCTTCATAATTTCTTAACCGAGGGACTTCCGTTTTGGTATAGTAAGTAATGTTTTCAGAAAAAAACAATATGCTGTCAAAATTGGTTAAATTGCCTCATTTTTTTTTTTTTTGTATTTAAACGTTTGGCACGTTACAATACCGATAGATATTTTTGTAGGTTTTTTCCAGGTGTACGTAAACGGATTTGCGATCCCTAGATTAGTATGCTGATAACATGAGGATAATAAATCCTCGCCTTCGAAGAATAAGGTTATTTTAACTTTATTATATGTGGATTTTTTTAAGACATTTATTTACTTATATTATTAACTGATATTAAAATTTTGGTAGAAAAGATTTAAAAAAATTATAAAGGAAATGTCTGTATATTACCAAAAGTATTTCCGCGCATGATTCTACGAAAAACAAAAAGGGATAAAAATAAACCTATTTTTAAGGATTTCTTTCTTTTATTGAATTAAATGTTCACTGAATGTAACTTAATGTACTATAATCTTCTGCGTGATCGGAAAACTGTATTTACTTTTCCCGAAGTCTTTCTACAAAAAAAAAATAAACCAGATTAATTTTGAGTAGAGAATTCACGTCTTTGTGAACGTTTTTTTTTTCTTTTCCTTTATTCTTTCGATTTATGTTTAATACAGTTTTCTTGATTTCACATTATTATTTAGAAGGAATAACAGCCTGAATTAGAATTATCAGAATATTTAAGTTATTCGTAATGTTTATTTAATTTTAACCGGGAAATTGCTTTTGATACACTAGCAAACTTCTGTCGTTATTTTTATAAATGTTTTTATATATTTACATATAATGTTTTATTTTGTAAACTGCTCAGCAAGCAAATACATGTATGATGTATTAAGAAAAATATGATTATTCATTAATTAAATACATTTTATTTGCATAAATGAAATGGAATTTTAGTATCTATCTTATCTCATGTTTAAAAAATTAAAGGACTAGCGTTGATAATACTGCAAAAGTGCATTGTTAATTTCACAAAGCTCTTTTTGATGCTGAACACAAAAGTTTCTTCTAAAATATTTTTTATAGATTTTTTTTATCGTTTATTATATCTATTCAATATTATGCAATATTTAAGTTCACTGCAACTTTTTTTAAAAAAGCTCTGTCCTTTTTACTTTCTTCTATCTTTACAAGAAAAAAGTATTGGGTTCATGAAAATTTTCAACTTCTAGTTTTCGACGAATTTATACATTTTGGAGGGATAGTTTTGATTGTTTTTAGAAAATGTCTGTCTGTGAGTCTGTCTCTCTGTCTTGATGTAACAAGAATTTTGTGGGCGCTCTCTCTCAAGAACTAAAACACAGAATAAAACATAAATTTTTGATTCAGATAGACTTTGATAAAAATTTGTGTTGCTTAGCTTTTGGTGTAACTCGCTCAACAGGTGGAGCTGCTATGCTGCCTTTTTCACGATTTCCGCAATAGCTCTATTTCAAGAACTAATGCACGGATTTTCATCAAACTTCAGATTCCATTAGATGTTGACATAAGTTGTTGCTGATTATGTTTTTGTTGTAAATCGCCCAAAAAGTGGCGCTGCTAAGCTGTATTTTTCAAGATATACACCACTTTAGCGATAGTTATATCTCAAGAACTAATGCTCGAAATTTCATCCAACTTCAAATTCTGTTATATCTTGAAATAAGTTGGTGCTGATTACGTTTTCGTGTAAATCATATAACAGGTGGCACTGATATGCTACATTTTTCGGATTTTCGCGATAGCTATATCTCAAAAACTAATACACAGGTTTTCTCAAACTTCAGATTCAGTTAGATGTTAACATAAGTTCTTGCTGATTATGTTTTGATGTAAATCGACCAACAGGTGGTGCTGTTATGCTGCATTTTTCAAGATTTACACGATTTTAGCGATAGTCATATTTCAAGAACTAATGCACGAAATTTCATCAAACTTCATATTCTGTTAGACTTTCACATAAATAGATCCTTATTAGACTTGGGTGTATATTGTCCAACAGGTGTCGCTTTTATGCTCTTTGGGTTGGGAATTTTGTTGCAGACATCTAAGTGTGTGGGTACCGAAATTCAATGATTCTTTTGAAAAATGCGATGCTTATATCTTTTTTTTACATGCACACAAATCAACGAACCTATACTTATAGAATTCTAATGATGTACATAGATTGTCATTTAATTTTGGCACCATGATAGCGAATTTTGAAGTATTAACATGTATTATAAAGAAGAAAGTTTTGGGATTCAGGCTAGATTTTTTTTTTTTAGCTAAATTTGGCTTTTTTTACATTTTTTTTCTGTTTCCCAACTTTATCTATTTATTTCAAATAGAGTAAAGATTCCATTTTCATTTTGATATATGCGTATAGGACATAAGAATTTATAAAACATTAAAAGATAATTCGTACCTCAATTTGCTCATATTTAGAATAAACATTTCGGAAACATATTTTGATTATTTTTTGTTTAGCATTTTATCTATTTATTTCAAACAGAGCGCTTGTTAAATCCTCGGACGGGTTTACCTGTATTTTTTATTATCACATGTCTCAAAATATGATCATATTCCATTTTATTTACTTATCGTTTTATAACAAAATATACATAAAACAAATTTCGGTTTTCCGATTTTGAAAAATCAGCTATCCAGACATTTTCTCCAGTATTCATAGATATGGCACTAAATCATTCAAAATAACATTTTTCAAAAGAAATAACTGAAATTGGTTTTAGTTTAAAGGACCCCCTGCTAGATAAAAACAATTAACCATTTAAAAAAATATCATTTTTTTCTTGTCTGAAATGTCTTTTATTTTGTAACAAATGCGCAATGTTAATTTTGTTAGTGACTAGAAAAGCGAAAACAAAAGATGAGAAACAACTTTTAATATATATCAGAAAGCATTCGTGCGCGTAATTAAAACATAATTATCTATTAAAACAAAGATTTATAAAAATAATGATATTTATCATTATTTCTTTTTTATCATCGTGTTCAATATTCACTGATATGACTTGATGTACTGTAACCTTTTGAAATCTCAGCGTGCACTGTTGGCAACCGTACTCTGGTCCGCCTTTCCTCAGTTTTTCCGCAAAGAAAATAAACTCTACATTTATGTTTAGGTGTGCGTTTCCATCTTTCTAAACGTTTTTCATTCACTTTATACAGCACGTATTTTTTGGTGACTAGAAAGGAACAAAAAATGGATCAAAACATTTTGCTATATATTACAGAGGGCATTCGTGCACGTAATTCTTTGAAAAAACAAAGAGTGATGAAAATAATCGTATTTATCCCGGTTTCTTTCTTTGAACGAATTAAATGTTCACTGTATGTGTCTTAATGCAATATAACCTTCAGCGTGATCAGAAATATGAGTCTTTACTTTTCCTGAAATCTTTCCAGAAAGAAAACATGCTACATTAATTTCCAGTCAGTGGATTTTTGTTTTCGGGGACTTTCTCTTTGATTATTTTTCTTTCATTTTATGCAGCACAAAGTTTGCTTGTTTTCTAAGAATTTTCAAGTTATGTAAGTTAACATTTATTTATTTTTATCTGCAAAATATTTTCGATACATTTGCTCATTGCAATGTTTTTTTTTTTTTTTTTTTTTCTAAATTTCTTTATTTTTTTAATAATTTTTGTACCATTTTCTTTCGTTTCTTTGACTTGAGATTGCTTTGTAAAATGATATTATCACTATTTTTTATACTAAAATGAAGAATTTTTTTTAAGTACGATATTCGATATAGTAATATGATATGTTTTATTATCGACGTTTAATGAAAAAATCAAAAACGTCAAATATTTAAATTTAACATGTAACTTTATTATTAATAATATTATTCAGTTATTTGTAATGTTACTTAATTTTAAAAGAGAAAATGTTTTCTTTCCATTTGTTATTATTTCCTCTCTTTGGTACAAAATTCCTTTAGAAAAGTTGTAAAATCATTATCTGATTTAAATGAAAGGAAGTGTGACTTTGTTTTTAACTATTAAAATTGATATTCTGACAAGATATGTTTCATGATCTAAGTTCAGTGTAAACATTCAAAAACATTGTATATAACAAAAAAAATATGTATTGTAAATATGATTTTCCGACAAAAAATTTAATCCTATATTTTGCATTTTGAACTTTCATAGTTTTATAAGAAGTGATAGAATTTATTTATTTTCTCTTTTGCATAAAGAAGAAGAAATAAGTGCGTCATTGGAAACTACGCATTAATCGGCCAACGTTTAAATATCACGCTATTATAGCAAAAAGCAAATCATCACATGTAACCCTTCGAGAACATTATCTTTTTGGAGTGCTTGACGAACCATTTTGTGTCATAGTAAATTAGACACTTTTAATTTTCTCAGTTTTGCAAAAAGTAACAGAAAGTATTCTTTTCTCTCCTGTATAAAACAATTTCAGTGTCTCATAGTAAATTAGTAAATTACAAAACGCCAGTCGGTCGTAGTAAATTAGATTAATCCGTCAATAATCAAATATCACTCTAACAACTAGAAAAAGCAAATCCTCTGATGCACCCTTTCCAAGAACATTCTTAATGGAGACACAGTAAATTAAACCTTTTAGACTTTCTAAGTTTTATGAAAAGTAACAGAAATAATTTTTATTCTCTTCTAGATGAAAAAAATATATATGAGTGAATCATAGTACACATTAATCTGTCAACGTTCAAATATCATTTTAACTACATTAAAACAAACAAATCATCTGATACAACTGTGAACGACCGCGAGAGGACAGGGACATAAGGGGTTCCGGAGAGCTCATGAAACTCAACCCCCCCCCCCCCTCATTTAAAACCAAACAACCAAACTTCTTTTTTTTTTTAACTTAAAGATTACATGAGCTTTTAAGCTGCGTTAAATGAATGAAAAAAAAACATCCCAATAAATAATGAAGAATCGGAATATTGGTTACATTTCTAATTAACATTTAATGCTTTATAAAATACTATTTGCAATTTTAAAAGTAGATATATGTAAGTTTTATTTTCTATATTGCTTTACCACTATATCGTTTAGCATTTTACCAGTTCTCGGTTCAACATTTTACCTACTCATAGTTAATATTTTACCAAGTAATGGTTCAGCATTTTATCAGTTCCTTATTTAATCTTCGCAAATTAAAGATTCAACCGGAGTGCTAAAACCTGGAACAAGGTTGCATTCTCTTGTGGAGATAACATTATTTGCACTGTAATTTGAAATATTGAATAAAAATTTTAACAGCATATTTAGACGCTTCTTCTCAGATAATCTGAAAGTTTTTACGTTTAAAGTAAGTATATGCCTGAATTTAACTGAAGTTGGGTATATTAAAAGGAATTGGTAAATATTATATTAAAATGCTTAATATTTATAACATAATCGAACTGCTTTTAGGTCTTCCATTTTTCTGTGTATGAATGTGCATCTTCGAGCTAAGAATTAACGTAGGCTATCTATGGTAATATATCTATGGCTGCTCTCAAGACTAACGCACGTGACATGTAAGTCACAAATCTCACTCGACTAAATAGTAGGATTTCTGAAGAAGATTTATTTAAAACTTAAAATCACTTTGATTCACATAAAATAGTCGAATTTCCAGCTGATGTGCAATTGGAAGTCTCTAAAGAAGAAAGTTATGTGGAATTGAACAATAAATAAAAACAAAGCAAACGTATATTTTTGTTTGACCTTTTTATAGAAAAAAAAATATTACAAACTATTCCGGAAAAAAATAGGATAAAATAAAGTAAAAAAATATGTTAGCAGCTAGTATTTTATAATCCTGTATAGGTAACCGTTATGTCTAAATAACTGTCCATGGTAGATGGTTAGATGATTTTCAATTAGAAAAGTAGAATGCTCGTTTGCGGGAGGCAGTATTCACTTTTTAATTAGTACTGAAACTTTCAGCTTTAGAATGCGAGTAACGGTAAGTTAATGATGAAGCTAAAATATAATTGAAAAATGCGTTAATATTCATAAATACATTTTGAAAGGTAATGAAAATGTTATAGCTGTTTAAATAAATATATAACCGTTATTTTTTATCAAGAGAAATCCCATAATTTCCAGGACTGAATTAACCAAAAGTGAAACTTCCAAGTATTTCACAGTCAGAAAAATTGTACAGTTATAATTGGGAAAAAAAATCCTTTCAAAATATTTTTACTTTCTACAACGAATAATACTTTTGGAACGTGGTAAAGTATGTATAACTCGTCCTAAATTGTATTTCTTCCGAGTTAAATGAATTTAATAACTTTTTTTTTTACTTGAATGTATCATTGGTGCTTAAAGGTTTAATAGGATCACGCTCGGTAAAAAAAAAAATATTTTTTTTTTCTTCACAATTTAGAATAGCATTTTAAGTGTACTAATACACAAAATGATTCCAGCGCTAAAATTATTAAATGCATTGGAAAATAGATATTTTATTTCAGAAATTCATGTGGCTGGTTTTACAATGAAAATATAAAATAAAAATTGCTTTTTTTTTTTAACTCTCTTTTATAAGCATTAAATATTTATCTATAAAATCATGCCTAATTTCATAACTGCAATTCATGTAGCTCCAAAAAATGTCTGTCAATAATGTTAATTAAATTCTGATTACACGTTAAGAAAACAATTTAGACTTCCCGAGTAGATAGTTTAAATGTTTTCTTTTTATTGTGATCGCTTAAGAAAGAAATAAAGAAAAACTTATGTAATTTATAATAGTTTCACTAGTTTCCGCTTTCTATCAAGCGTAAAGCGGCAAATTTTTAGCAATCGAGGCCCTCCAAATTAACATATTTTAACCTTTTAAATGATAAACGAGATTTTTTTTATTTTTTACTCTCTTTATTTAAATTTCATACTTTTTAGTGTTTAAAATATTTCGTTGCTTGAATTTCACAGACCGCTGGCATATTTTGACGCGAATTATTTGGCGTATTATTAACTCCATTGTTTTTGCAACTCGTAAACGGTTGTAACCATAAAGAATATTTGGCGAATTAGCATCTGCGGTTGGCTAACGGAAAAATGTCTTAAAATTAAATTATTTATTTATAATTAAGATTTAAAATATTAAAAGTTATATTGTTATTGAAAGCACACCCGCTTACATAATTTTCATAATTCTATAATATGAGGAAGGGAGATATAATTCGATTACAAAATTCCACCTTTCCATACAAAAAACAAGTTAAGTTATAAGTAAAAGAGTACGAAAATTGTGCATGCAACTTTCATACATCAAAACCAACTCATGATTACTGATAGTGGATCCGTGGAAAATATAAAAACATAAAATTATTAGCGATGAATCTTGAAGATATCGACATGGCAGCAGATTATAGTGCCAGCTGGCGGTAAAACTTGAAACTAGCGTCAATAATTATATTGTTTAAATTTTATGCTGTCAAACATTAATGTTGATTTTTTTTTTGAGAAATCGTTTTTTAATTATTAGATTATTAGTCATTTTTGCATCATCATTAATCATCTGAATCGAATCAATTTATATTGGAAATAAATGAAAAATAATCTATTATTTCCTGTAGTTCAAATAAACTGACGTATAATAATTTAATCTTGGACGAAATAAAATCTTACACACTGTCTATTTTAAAATCAAAGATAACAAAATAGAATAGCTGTGATTCTATCAATTATAATAACAGAGTGAATTTATGTATATATATATATATATATATATATATATATATATATGCTTCTTAAAGATGAAGTAAATCATATGTAAAGAAGATACATCCAAAGTTAAAGATTTCGATTTTTAAGTCCTAGAGTTTCTTATTTCCTATAAAGCAATAAAAGTCGGTTTCCAAACAGCAAATCCCAGAAAACTTGCTGCTAACTTCAACAAATATCTGAAATTTTTCATGCACAAAATTGATCAGGACGGAGGTTTAGAATTTCATCTACAAGTTTTGGAGAATAAATATCGAGCTGTTTTTTTTAGACCCACAGACTTTTACTTTTTGAATTCCTTTTCTAATTTTATTTTAACATATTGAATTACAAGGCGGCTAGAAAAGCTAAACTTTTGCTGATAGACATAATCAATATGTGGTTTTTAGTGGCAAAGTCCTCATGTTATCAGTTTTTCTGCAATGTTTATAGACGTAATATGAGAACATTTATAAGCTGAAAAATATCATTAAAAAGGCTCTGATTGAATTTATTTTAAATTCTCCTGGAGTTAATATGATTTTTAGATTAACTCTAAAAATATTACATTCTTGGAAAGACAATGCAAACACATTGATAAAAATTTATTTCTTACTATAATAGGTGCAAATACTAAAAACACAATTTTAAAGCATTAAAACTATTTATTATGTAAAATCAGATGTCAAAATATCTAAACGCTTTCGGCTAAAAAACTTCGATTTTAAAACTGTGTTTTTAGTATTTGCACCTATTATAGTAACAAATAAATTTTTATCAATGTATTTGCATAGTGTGTTTTAATTTTAGCTGAAAGCGCTTAGGTATTTTGACATCTGATTTTACATAATAAATAGTTTTAATGCTTTAAAATTGTGTTTTTAGTATTTGCACCTATTATAGTAAGAAATAATTTTTTATCAATATGTTTGCATTGTGTTTTTCCAAGTTTAAGAAGGTGAATTTGATGTTTTTACTGCATGGAATGTTCTATATATTTTTAATTATATTACATTCTTATTGGTTTAAAATAGATTTTACGATAGTATGTTTTTAAGTACAACGTTTCATTTTGTAGATATTACTCATATGTAAATACTTTAGTTCCGCCAAAAATACTTTGGTTCCCCCCTCTCGTCCAGTCTTTTTATCTCAGAAATGCTTTAGAATTTTAGAAAACCGTGGAATATTTATTTGTTCAATAAATTCCATGGGGACTTTCTACGGTTTAAAATTTTAAAAAATGGGGAAGCAGGGCGTCGCTGAGAAGGCTTAAATTTAAAATTTAAAATGAGAAAGTGGGGTTTATCAAGTTTCTTCAAAATAAACAATTTACGAAAAACATTTTATCTTTCAGTGTTTTTTAAGGATGTGATAATTACCTAAAGTTTTAACTCTTAATTTCATTTTTTTTAAAGTATCAAAAAATTAACCTCACCCGACTTAATTCAAAAGATGCTCGAATTGACTGCCTTTCACTTTTTGTTAATAACAAGTTGTAAATTGTACATCAACCGTGACAAATGTGGTGCGTTCGTACTATAACTAATTTTATAAATATTCAGATCTTGGTGCAATAGCTGTTACACTCTTATGCAAAAATACATGAATATAAAATTTATTTTATGTGCAGATTTTCATATTATTTATATTAATTTTATTTTATGAAATTAAGTTTCAATACACTTTTACAAACAATTAATTATATTAATATTATACAATACGCAAATATCCATTTCAAGACAATGTAATAAAAAAAACATCGTTATTATTTCAGTGATATGAAATATATCGTCTGTTATTCTGATATGATTAATTTCGGTAGTATAATAAGTACATTTTAAGTTGTCAATATTTTATCTATTGTTGATATTTACTGAAAATACCAATGGGAAACTTAAACCTAGCTTTGAAATTTTCAGAACTTGAAATTCATATTTATAATCTTTTTCCTTTTAATATCTATTTCTCCGGAAACATCTGTCCAAAAAGCTGTCAGTAGATTATATGATTGCTATAATTAAACAATTTATACAAAGTTTTTAGATTCAGTAATACAGAAATAATATTACTCCATCTTATATATTACGTAATCACCATGGCAACCTAGATGGGATATCATTGTATAAATTACATGTGACAGGATTTAATAAAATGAAGAAAACTTTTATTAATATGTTTGTAAGTTTTGATTCGATTTTCATAAAATTTCAAATCACTCGACAAAATTCTGCAACGATTATATATATTAAATTTCAAGCCATTCGGTTGGGTAGTTTTTGCGCTGTTATATGCGGACAGACGGACGGACCAGACGACGACTATAGGTGCTTATTTATATAATTACGAACGCACCTAATAAGGCAGCTGCAGAAATTAATTTCTAACTTACTTAAATGTCGCTGGAGAAATGTTATTACATATTTTGCAATTTCGCCATATTTGCCTTTCGTAATTCGCTGCTTCAACTCTTCACTTAAATTTGGTGGTTAAAGTATTGAAACGATGATTTGTGTGTTTGTGAGTGAACACGATAACTCCCAAACGATACTTTTGATTGAAATATCATTTGTCGAATATGTTATAAACGATTGTCGAGAAACTGTGTAGACTTTCGCAGAAATCGGCCAACTGATTAGGTATTTAATACAATAAAAACGATTTTTAAACCATGTTGCAATCGATTCCAAACGGAAAAATCACGGAGAAAATGTGACCGAGTATATAATTTACTGAGCTATGTAATTAAACATTAGTGGTGCAGAAGTAACGTCTCCAGTTTCAAAACGGGATGTGTAGCGTTCGAATCCAGACGATTCCATTATGATAAAACCTTTTTTTTTTCCTTGTACTATTTGGATGCACACCAGTGTTAGAAAACTCGAGGAAGTCACTTCATTTTTTTTTCATTTTTCACAAAGCAACTTCTCCTTCCATTTGCCTTAAAAAACAATTGTCAGAGAAAAATTGTATCATAATCTTTATTCCCTTTTTGACATTTTTTTTTAAATGCCTGTGTTAACAAAATCGAGCGAGGCAAATGCTATAAGACATTTTATCGCATCAGTAAAAAATGAAACTTAATTCTTTTAACACTTGTCAGTGATTTCTCTCTAAATGGTAAGATGTTTTAATATATCAATATATTAAAAGATACTCTGGTGAGATGAAAATAGTTTTAATTCCAAACAAAAAAAAAATTATGCTTGAGAAATTTCGTATATATATATATATCCATACAAGATCTACGTATGTTAGGTTATACACAGGGTTCAAAATAATAGGAACGGCAAAAAAAATCATAAATCTGTTTGTGGTTGCATTCCAAAACTTCGCAGGAAAATTTTTTATAAATGATATCTTTTAAATTATAATCAATTATGTAAAGCTTTAAAGACGTGGTAAAAAATGCTAACAAATGATTAAAATTCTTTAAAGTTTTATGCCTTGTACATTTTGTTAATTAATGCAGAATGTTTTCACAACAATAATCTAAAATAGAATGAAAGATTTCGGATATCCGGAGAAGGTTCCCACCAACAAACACTGCTGCCTATTATATTTTCTCTTGTATAGAAAAATATTGGGTCATCTGGAAAGTTCTGCTGTTTTACAAAGCGAACCACGGTTTTGTCTAGTTATTTTGCTACTGCTGACAAGGAGTGACCTTGAATGACCCAGATATGTACATTCGGTCTTTTCTGCTTGCACTGCATAATTCTCGCTTGTGTTGTGGCATAACTCTTGTTTTAGTGCAGTGCAAAGAATGGTGAACCAAAAAGTTCATTTTCGACATATATTTATTCTTATTCATTCTTATTAATTCTTATTGATTCTTATTTATTCGACATATATTTATTTTTCTCTTTTATTTCAAAAAAGGGTAAAAATGCTAGTCAGACTGCTCGTAAAATTTGTGCTGTATATGGGCAAAGTGTTGTTTCAGAGGGCACAGTTCGAAGGTGGTTTGAGAAATTTAAGCGTGAAAATTTCAGCCTTGGAGGTGATGCCCGCTCTTGACGACCATCATCTGTAAAGGAGAACCTACTATTGCTAAAAGTCCACGTTACACAGTTCAAGAGCTATCAAATGGACTAGATTTAACAAAAAGAGAGCATGATAATATGAAGAAGATTGGGTATGTAAGCCACAATGATGTGTGGGTACTCCATACTTTAACATCGCAGAATATGCTTGCTCGAATTTCGGCATGTGATTCTTTGCTGAAACGAAATTAATAAGCTCCTTTTTTGAAATGGTTAATAACTAAAGATGAGAAATGGACACTATGCAATAAAGTTACAAGGAACAGGTCATAGAGTAAGCCAAATGAACCTCCGCAAGTAACATCGAGCGGGCGCTGCATTCCAAAAAAGTAATGCTTTGTGTATGGTGGAAGTACAATGGAATTATTTATTATGACTTGTTGTCATCAAATCAAACAGTAAATTCGGAAATATACTTTTCCAAAATTGCAGTTTTGAAAGCAATAAGAAAAGCGGCCAGAACTTACCTTTAGTGGTATATATCATAAAAAACTGCAAAACTCTCCGCATGACCAATAGTTTGAAAATCTGAAAGACGCAGATGAAACACCATTTTTTTTTTTATTAGAACACAAATCTTACTGAAAGTAAAACATAATTAAAGAGAAAACAAAAAAGTAGGCATGTTTTTTTTTATTCGTGACAAAATATAAAACGTGAGTAATCACAGAGTTTTCTCCTTATATTTTCTTTATTTTTTTTATATTTTTTTCTGATAACAGATATTTATTTTGATTTATGTTAGTTCAATTGCAATTATTTTGATTATAGGTCCACATTTGTACAATTAGAAAATGAATCTGATAACGTCATATCAATTATCTGATGATTTCAACATTCCAACACACCCCTGGTCCCACCAGTGGCTGAGAGGTTCTGCTCTCAAAGCTGTTCAACGGGATGTGCTGGGTTCAAACCCCTGTCGCTCTCGTCGACCTAACCGTTCGGAGTTTTCAGTGGTTTTCTTCGAACCTTGCCGTAAATACGGATTAGGATCCCTTAGAAAGACCCCCATGGAGGGCACTCCCCTTTAAAGCCTATATCCCAAGAGTAGATAATCGGCCGTCATAAATCAACCATCAACCAACCAACATACCCCTGATCCCGTGAGTATCGCATAATCGGCAATATACTGTATGTTGGAATCTTTTCGTCAGATTTTCTACAATCAACTTTAAATTTAATTGGAACAATGCAGTAAAATCTATTATAAATTGTTGTGTATGTATTAAGTATTATGTCTTTTTCACAGTGTTCAGAATAAATTATTATTCAAATTAGAAATTTTAATGTAAGTCGATTTGAATTAATTAGAACACTGTTATGATTTAAATTCTCAACATTTTTTAATTTTATTATTAAATTTGCTTTATATTCCTAACTATTAATTAATACTCTATACCACTTTAGAAGAAAATGAGAAAATTATTGGAGTGAAATAGTCAATTTATGTCTGAGAAACTACATATAACATATAATCACATCTATAATCAATCGAAAGCCACTTATTGTTTTCAGTCATTCAAATTGACTTAAGTAATGACATAACTGAATTGGAAACTTATGTTTCTTAACGTAGAAATCATTAATTATATCATTACTTGAGGACACAAATGGCTTTCGAGTTTTTTTCTCCTCATTGAAGTAGAGTGAAAGCATGCTTGTTAAACTATTGAAACAAGCTTATTAATTAGTTTAGTTCTGCAACTTATTGCACACTAAGCACTACTCAGAATCAAGCAGAGACTTTCTTCTTTTTCCTTCAAGGATTAAATTCTGCTTCAAAAGCATGTCGAGAATTTCGAAAATTTCTTTTGTAAATTTCGAGAAATGTTTAGAATGTTTATTTCTTAAATTTAAGAAAGTCATTATTCGAATATTACGTAGATAAAATTTAATTAGTATATTTCTTGGCATTTCTAACGTTGCAATAAAATTTCTCTTTTCGGTCTTGAAAATTATTTTAGGGAAGATAAACAGTTCGAGAACACGTAATTTTAAAATAAGAAGACTCATACTTCCCAAACAAAATCTGGAGTGACTCCAATCGAGTTTCCGAACATTGGAAAGTAAAAAATTCAAGAAAGTAAAAAAGAAAAAGAAAAGGGGGATGTTTTATAAATTTCTCACACAATGGAATTGGCTTGATTCGAACTCTGGACTACTGCTCCCTGTTAAACGTTTATACCAGTATACGTATAATACGTATTGTACAGAGTACATATTTTGGATGCGTATGATACGGCAAAGGTGGTTCGTTTTATACGTAACAGTATATACGGTACAGCGTATATACGGAACTGACCCCAGCGATTAAACTTTTAAACGATTTTCGTTCATTGCGTGAGAAAAGATGGTAAACAGAAATATAAAATTTTAAACTATTCCAGAAAATTTATATAACATTGTATCTCTTAATTCAACGAAAATTTCCATGCTTTTTCAAGTTATTATTACTTAAATTCTCCCCCCCCCTTTTTGTGCTACCAGCCAGTTTACTGTATTCTAACCTGTAATTTCTATCCACTTATCAATGTGGCTTGTCTACAGGATCCTCAAAAAAAAGCCGCTTCGAAATCAAATAACATAAATTAATTAAAATATGTGTAGGTAAAAATAACAAGATCCTATGTATGAAACATATTATGCAAATTGCTACGATAATGCCACCAATTTCCACCTTGTTCTCTGTTCAGTGGCATAATACTGATGAGGTCCATTTATATTAAAAGTAAATACGTATGCTTCAATTATACGTTTAACAGATATACTCTTATACGTATCTTAATACGTTTAAATGCATAGTCCACGATATACGTATTTTACACCGACGTATTATACGTATATACGTATATCGGTTAAACATATAACTGAAATACGTATCGCATCGAATGCACTACCTTGGACCTATACCGTTGCTAGTAATGCTTGATTACATAACCGCAATATTTATCAGTTATACTCTGTCATAATACTTTCCCTACAGAATCGATCACAAACTGGTTTAAAAATGGATTGAATACATAATCAATTAGCCTATTTTTACGAAAACTATGCGATTCTTGCAACAGTGATCTACATATTCGCCAAATGGGAGGTCAATGAGGAGCAACATTTGGGAGTTATCGTGTAGACTTACATATACAAATCATGATTACAACACTTTCCTTTTGTAACGTATTTTAAAGTAAAAATACTGACTGCCCAAAGATTACTGCTATGAAGAAAAGTTTGAAATTGTGGAAATGGACTGTTATAATGACCCTTGGAAAGATACTACTGATCGAACTGATTCAGTAAAACCTGTATTCAAGAAGGGATTCTAAGCAATATCTACTTTAGAAAAACTCGGTTAGTTCTAGCTTCTTCCTTTTTAAGTGTGTTCGTAATTATATAAATACGTAGCACATATAGTCGTCGTCTGGTCCGTCTCTCTGTCCGTCTCTCTGTCCGTCTCTCTGTCCGTCTCTCTGTCCCTCTGTCTGTCCATCTATCTATCCATCTGTCTGTCCGTCTGTCTGTCCGACTATCTATCCATCTGTCTTTCCGTCTGTTTATCTGTCTGTCTGTCCGCATATAACAGCGCAAAAACTACCCAACCGAATGATTTGAAATTTAATATATATAATCGTTGCAGAATTTTGTCGAATCATTTCAAATTTTATGAAAATCGAATCAAAACTTAAAAATATATTAATAAAAATATTTAAGTAATTTTTTTTTTAAATCGGCACTTTCTTGTTATAGCAGCTTCCGAGGATTAATCGTCAAGAGACCGAGATGTTCGCCAAGTCATCTGACATGTATGACGTTATAGTCTTATATGATGTATATGCCATTTTATAACCTCTATGACCAAGTTATAGTCTCATTCTTCATTCTATTAAATCCTATCATACGTAATTAATTCAATGATATTCCATGATAGGTAATAAGTCTAGGTTGTCATGGTGATTACGTCATATTTAAGATTGAGTGATATTATTTCCGTATTACTGAATTTAAAATCCGAATTTGTATACTAAAATTGTTTAATTATAGTAATCAGCAGACAGTTTTTTGCATAGATGTTTCAGGAGAAATAGATATTAAATGAAAAAAGAGTCTAAATATGGATTTCAAGTTCTGAATTTTTCAAAGCTAGGATTAAGTTTCCCGTTGGAATTTTCAGTAAATGTCAACAAAAGATAAAATGTTGCCAACTTAAAATGTACTTATTTTATCATGGAAATCAATCATATCATAATAACAGACGATAAAATTCATTTCACTGAAATAATAACGATGATTTTTTTTATATTGTCTTGTATTAGATATTTGCGCATAGTACAATTTTAATGTGACATAATTGTAATTAATTGTTTATAAAAGTGCATTGAAACTTAATTTCATAAAATAAAATTAATATTTATAATATGAAAATCTGTACATAAAATAAATTTTATATTCATGCATTTTTGCATAGAGTGCAGCAGCTATTGCGCCAAGATCTGACTATTTATAAAACTATTTATAGTACGAACGCACATCATTTGTCACCTTTGACGTACAATTTCCAACTTTTTTTTTCTGATATTAACTTTTAGCAGGCCGCTTATACCAAAATATCACTTTTAAACATTATTTGAATACATTATTGATATTTTTCATATAAAAATGCGTTTTGGTGTTAGTTGGCAATATAAAAAGATATATTAAATGTAAAATATCAATTAGGCTTTCCAATTTTAAAAAAAAGGGGGAGAGGGGGTTACTTATATTTTGTAACTTGGAAGCCCGGGTTGGATCCCCTGGTTATAATAAATTTCCGTTAACCTTCATTTTTATCATTTACATAGCTAATTTTGATTTTTTTAATCTAAAAATACTTTTCCCAAAAAATCAAAAATTTAAATGAAATTAGACTTGAAGGGGTTAAAATCACTTAGCAACTTTTGTAACAAACTGTTTTATAAAATGTATTCATTTTATTAAATATAAGATAATGTGTCTCGGAGTGGCATATTATTTCTGCTGTTTTAACATTATTAAATTAAAACAACATTCCCTGACTTCATTTCTAAAAGATTATGTGAACCATTTCGAATTTGTCGCATAAGTCTATCGTAACATAATTTAGCTGTAAGATTTCCCATGAGAGGCAAACCACATTACGTTCTACAAATTATGTTCCTTTTAATTCTGCATTACAGAGAAGCGGCAAAATAAATGATAAAATTTATTTTAATAAAATACTGGTGTTGGTATTAATAAAAGTTTGTTTCAATGTCGTTTATCTGCTATTATTTATTCTAAAGAAGATTTGTTTGGCGAAAATGCAGTAATTTAGTCTCTTTATTCACAGAATAATTCAATAATTCTGTGGTTGAAAACTAAGTAGTTAAACAAATGTAAAAATAAGTTGTGAATTCTGAATAACAGTTTACGAATTGAAAGACTGTTGTTTAAATGATTAAATTATAATCATGATTAGATGATTTACACAGGATGACTGAAAATTATAAATATTATTATTATTATTAAATTATTAATTATTATTCAAAACAGGTTAAGGTTCAATTTCAAAAGTTATCTTGTTTATTTGTAATTTTATTTGACAAATAACTACTGTCACAAGAAATTGAGTGATTTCCGAGACGGAAAATTCAGCTTCTAAGAAGCTCAACAGATGGCAGCATAAAAAATGTGAAAAAGAAAGCTTGTTAATAATTTTAAAAATAACAATACGCTGCAAGTGATACCTGTGTGAAATATAAATTTTTTTTAAAGTAATTTTGAAAAAATAATGATTGCACGGATCACGCCATCAGTTCCGTGGACGAGATAAAAACAGGTAAGGATTATGAAATAATAAAATAAAATAGAAAAAGATACAACATTAAATGCATCAAACTTAATTCAGGGGCATCATTTAATTTTGTCTAATATTTCGTATCCGTGGGAATAACGTCTGCCTAACGTAAAAATGCAATTTTAATAAAATATTTCTCATCAGAGTATCCTTAACCCTACAATATCCGATTTTTATTTACTAGCGAAACTAGTCGTTGAGGGCCACTGTAATACTTACCCATCATGGATATGCATAATATAAAATATGAAAATAAAACATGTGTAAACTACTTATAAAATGCATTGCAATTCGAATAAAATCGCGGCTTGATGACGTCATAAACTTTAAATGCTCTTTTACTGAATTGCATAAAAGAAGCATCCTTATAACTCCAAAAATTATAATCATATTAACTAACGGTTTATTGCGTCGGATTAGGCGTCTCATTTCCAATTAAAATATGTCTTTGAATTGAAATTTGGAAGAAATACAGGGTCATGAAAAATCAAAGAGTGTGGAAAATAGGATTACAAATATCCCGCCAACTAATTATCCGACCGACTTCATTCTTTATGCAAAATGTGTGTTTTTTTTTATTATATTTTATATTCACTCCTCCTTAAAATAAACAATTTCGAAAATTTTTATGTACTTTTTATCAGAACGAATATATCGAGAGTCCGAAAAAAATAGTTCCGGATTATCGGTACATACCAAATTTCAAGTCTCTATCTCAATTTGTTCGAAAGATAGAGCGTCTACAGACACACAGACAGACAGACGGCAATTTTTTTTTTCTAAAAATATGTTTTTCGGAATCTCTACTGTCTGAAACGTGTAAATCCGGCTAAAAAAAATTTTCGATTTATAAAACATTTTCAAGGCTTACCCTATACTACGTATGATGGGTAAATATTTTTTTTTTCATTTATGATCTAGATCATGGAGAAAAACTATACAAAATTATCAAAATTACATGTTTTATTAAAAAATAATAGAGTTGCGAATCTTGTTGTGAGGACGTGAAGTCTGTGTTTCATCAATTGTTCATATGCGAAGTCGTTTATTGCCGATAGTGGAGTATAAAGGTACTCTACAAAATTTATACAAGTAACTCTTCAAAGTTTTAATACTCGTATTCGCCATCTACCTCAACCTAGAAAATCTTGGTAGAAAGCTCAATGGCATTCATCATAAATCTAATTGTACTTTGTTTTGACCAGATCCAATCAGGTTTATCGTCAATTTCATTTAAGCGTTCGACCGAGGTTTTCTAGGTTGAGGTAGATGGTGTATAGAGCATAACTCGTTGATAATAACGTTGTGAAATCTCCTTGTGTTTTCGGTAGCGAGCGAAGTTTTTAGAATAACGATGCTAACTTTTACGTAGCTTTCATTACAGAAAGTAGTTAACTATTGCAGCCATTTGGAGGAAAGCAATTCCGGGAAATTTTTGTATATTTTCACTGATCTAGCCCCCAGACCCCAAAACCACCATCCGTTCACATGCTGATTCATATATATATATATATATATATCTTATATTAGTCACACGATAGCACTCGTATTTAAAAAACGATTTGTATGAAACTAATTATGTCTATTAGGTTCACCAATATCTCGGCCGAGTTCGTTGACCAGCTTGGTTTGGCATCTTGTTTCAAAATATTTTAAAAAGTCAAAATTCCAATTTATTTTTTTGTCTAAGAGTTAGGCCTTGATACAAGAATTCCAGAGCATTTCTTGTTTTGCCTCTATCTTAAAAAATGGCTGAGATATAGCAATTTGAAATTCTAGGGTGGCTGACTTTTTGAAACAAGACAGCAGATTAAAACACTTCTGGTGTTAATTTATGAGTTTTAGTGAACAGGATTTCTCGCAACTTATTA
Source organism: Maratus michaelseni (assembly GCA_963931845.1). Taxonomy (NCBI): domain Eukaryota; kingdom Metazoa; phylum Arthropoda; class Arachnida; order Araneae; family Salticidae; genus Maratus; species Maratus michaelseni. The sequence continues at coordinate 243,235,638 of OZ007591.1, forward strand.
TCTTTCATTGTTGTAATCATATTCACAATCATACGCATAAAACTATATTCATATCCGTTAACGTCAAATTCTCGCCAAGATTGGCGACACTTGGGTAAATATCACCAAATTTGGCTATAGCGCACTAATTTGACGAATTACTTATTCAAATTGCTGCTTTCGAATAACAGCAGCGAAAATTTTAAAACGAAAACATAGCAAATTTATATTTCCTCTCGGTGCAAGCCGGAAGAACTTTTTAAATATAATGAAAAGTGTAACCTTGAAAGTAGTGAATGAATTGTATTACATTTCAGATTCTTTAACACATTTTTGGTTATAATTATTCTTTTCTAGATATCTTTTACTTTTTCACGTTGAATGTGATTCAGCAAGAGAACTGTCGTTTTCGGTAGTTTAGGTGATCTATGCAAATATGCAGGATGATTCAGAACTCATGGTACAAACTTTAAGGGATAATACAGCATATTACAGCATACAACTTATATAAATGAAACAAGGTTCGTAATCCTTTTATTCAATCAGAAATACAGGTTACCTCATTCCAATCCAACACTGGTTTTTGCTCCTAACGTCAACAATAATTAAGATTCAGTAACAAAATTTTCAACAGATTTACCTTATTTTGTGAAATGTGATGATATCACGAGAAAAGGTAGAATGATCATCAATCGCATACAAATAACATTGGAATAGAGACATGAAAATTTCTGTAAAATATCTTTAAAGTTATAAAATTATAATTTTTAAAGTTATAATAATAAAGCCGATTTCGGATTAGGGCCATACACCGTGTAATTTTGATTTAATAAATGGATTACGACCCTGATTTTCTATACAAAATTGTTTGTTTTAGCTTGCTCTATAACACCTTAAAGTTTATACTGTCGGTTTTAAATCACCCTATGATGTTAACGGGCGTTGTCAATTAATTCTGCAAGAAAAAAAAAAAAAAAAAAAAAAAAAGTACTAAAAAAAATCCTTTTTTTAGTAAAATGAAGTAGTTTATAATAACAGAAGTTGATTGTTTGGTTGATCGGTTCATTTTAATAGTTGAATGGATTAAATTACAATTTCAATTTGAGTTAACCCTTCGAAAAACGGCGGTTATTATTTAAAATATTTCATTTTAATCAAAATTTGTACCAAAATTCTTGAAAAACACCTCTTATATAATTTCTAAAAACTCTTTTTCCGTTTCTATTGCCAGAAAACGCTGATAATTCATAAAATTAAAAATATCATAACTCGGCAAGTTTTGGCAGTGGAAAAATTCAATTTCTTACAGTCTTAGAGCACTGTTCTTAGAGCATACAGAAAGTTTTTTCTGAGTGCTATTTATATGACTCAGGGACAGTATAAAAATTTCAAATTTCGCAACGTTTTAAAAAATAACTATTTTGATGTAAATGGGTTTTCGTTTGATGAACAACAACATATAAAACATTTCTACTTTCTTCTATCTTTACAATAAGAAAGTATTGGATTCATGAAAAAATTCTACTTTCAGTTTTCGGCGGATTTATACGTTTTAGAGGGTCCTGAACATAATTTGACTGATTTTAGAATATGTCTGTTTGTCAATCTGTGAGTCTGTCTGTCTGTCTGTATGTATGTGACAAAAAATGTTTGTGGGTACTCTATCTCAAGAATTAATGCCGGAATTTAATCAAACTTTAGGTTCAGTTAGACCTTGATATAAATTGGTGCTGATTAGTTTTTGGTGTAAATCGCCAAACAGCTGGCGCTGCTATGCGGCATTTTTCATGATTTTCATGATAGTTATAGCTCAAGAACTGCACAGAATTTCATCAAACTTCATATTCTGTAAGAGCTTTACATAAATAGACGCTTATTACGTTTTGGTATAAATCGCCCAATAAGTAGTGCTGCATTGGCATTTTTCATGATTTCATGATTTTTCATGATTTTTCAAATGTGGCATTTTTTATGATTTCATGATTTTTCATGATTTTTCAAATGTGGCATTTTTCATGATTTTCGCGATAGTTATACTACAAGAACTAATGCATAGAATTTCATCAAACTTCATATTCTGCTAGATCTTGACATAAATAGTCGGTGAATAGGTCTTGGTGTAAATAGCACAACAGGTGGCACTGCTATACTACGTTTTTCATGATTTTTACAATAACTATATATCAAGAACTAATGCACAGAATTTCATCAAACTTCAGATTCAGTTAAATGTTGCCATAAGTTGTTGTAGATCTGATTTTGGTGTAAATATCCCAAAAGATATGGTTCCTGTGCTACATTTTTCAGGATTTACGCGATTTTGGCGATAGTCATACCTCATGAATTAATGCATGGAATTTAATGAAACTTTAGATTCAGTCAGACCTTGACAGAAATTGGTGCTGATACGTTTTTGGTGGATGTGAAACTTGTATGAGATAGAAGAAAGTTTTGGATTGATACATCCGACTAGTTTGAATTTGAACTACATCTCTGAAACTAACGGTTTAATAATTAGCTATTGGTCAATGATAAGAAAGAACACCGTATATATATGTTTTTCTAATTTTTGTTTATATGAAAAAATTTCCAATAATTATTGATTGTCGCATAACTTGTATCAGTAAAATGTGTATTAAAGTAAATGGATTTTAAAATTTTAAAAATGTGTGATTATAACTTTTCGATATGCATGAATGATTCTAAGTTAAGTGATTAAGAATTCATTTACAAAATCAATTAAATATATAATTTAAGAATTAGTTACTTACTTATTTTCTGAATCGATTAATTTTTAATTCAATAAATGAATTGACTGAGAAATTAATTTTTATTTATGACTTTTGTCAGCATTAATTATGCAAGCTTTAATTGAGTTAATTAAAGACTTTAGACAATGCGTTTTCAAAGATATAGAATTCAAAATTCTCTAGTTAAGAAGAAATAAAAGATTAAAATTATTTAATCATGCATGAACATCAGATTGCTTTAAGGAGAAATAACGATTTAGTCGTTAATTACTATGTCCTCATTTAAGAAATAGTGCAATCGGAAACTTTTTTATGCTTAAATAATAATAAAATACAGTATAGTTATGAAATGAAGCATTTTGCAATGGCTAGAAAGTTTTTCACTTTCCATTGAGTTTAATAATTTTTTTCACTTAAATTATGTTACTTTTTAAACCAAACAAAATTGAAACACATTGTTTAATATGACATTAATATCTACGGGTAAAATAATGGTGAATTTTTATTAATGCTTATGTAATTTAAAATAAGGTAAACTAAACATGGAAGACGAATAAAATTGTTCAAAAATTTAGTAATTTGACTAAACTGTAATATTGTTACTAGCACAGTTAAATTTCCTAAGTATTAATATTCTCCACTGGCGATTATTTTACATGACACATAGCCCGCAAATAGTATATAGGGGAGAATAGTATACAGCGAGACCGATTTTTTTTAAACGTTAATTAACAGGTAGATATAATCAACTGCAGAAAATGTAACCATTGTATATTACAATGTTTATTGCGAGTATCTTACATAACGAATTTACAAATACAAATGAATAAAAACAGGAAAAAAATAATATTAGCATTGACTTTGTATGTGTTTCACTGACACATTCAACAGTCTGGTATTTGACATATGGTTGTACATCAATTTCTGAACATACATGTATCAACGCTCACATTGTAGAACGCTTTAAAGCAAGTGTGTCAATCTAGAAGACCGTGGGTTTCAAGCGGCCTACAACAAGCATCTTTATAACTCAGCCAGTTTAATTCAATAAGTCATAACTAGATTCCAGAAATATTACCCTTTTTAAAACCTAAAAATTAAGACACAAAGTTATTTTCTGGTCCAATATAGTTACAAGGTTTATTCTTCGTCGTTAATGTAACATAATATTGAATTTAAAAAATGCCTAGAAAGATCAGATCTTTGCAAATATGTATGATCCATTTAAAACATTCCAATGTAAGTTAACTCCTTTTGGAAAGCAGTTGAAAAATGAAGTTTTAGCATTCTTTCCGACATACAACATAAACAAAATAAGTTTTTGCTGTCCATCTACATCAAGCATGTCAAACACGTGGTCCACGGGCCACACTTGTATCGCCGATTACTTATCCGGGGATATCCAAGCCTTTGGCATTTGCCCTATGTTTATTTCAGTTCATGTGTAATGCAAAAAATACACTTTGCATGAATACACTTGCACTAACCAGGGCTGCAATTTTGCTATGTTGGACTACTTGGCAACAGTGGCAGAATTTTTTATTCAAAATAGCTACCACTTTTTCAAAATAGTAATCTTTGCTTTATTTAATGAGAGACATTCCGTGATTAAATAAAGCGATGATTGCTAGTCATAAAAATTAGTAGCTATTTTCAATTTTTTTAAAAATCACAATCTGGCAACATTGCCGTGGGGTTAGAGATGCCAAACTTCAGAAAGTATAGCACATACAGTGGAATTTCCATTTAACGAAGTCTCATCGTTACACTTCAAAACTTCGTTATGAAGAAAATTTGTTAAATAGAAATTAACTTAAATTCATGAAATTTTTTCTTGAGATATGACAAACAAGTATTGGATTCAGAAGCATTTGATTCAGTTTTAATTATGAAGCTGTCTTTTACAAAACAGTTGTGTACGGTCGATGAAATCACGTCACATTTTCAAGCTTTGGCCCAAGCTTTCATAAGCTCTGATACACAGAATCTCAAACTAATGTTTTCACTACATCGGCTTTTTTCTGTCTTTTTCGATAATGTACTTCAAGATTTTTTTATTATTCCTTAGACTAATGATTGAAGTTTAGCTGTATTGGCAGGAACAAAAATAACTTTGATTTTCTTCGATTTGTATTTTGAAGCACGTTCTTTTGGATGTACAAAGCAATGGAAGGTCAGAATGGTACCTGTCTGACTCTAATAGATATTTTTTGTTTCAATGCATCAGACGCCATTGCGACACCTCATCTTCTATATCATTGAAGGTAAAAGGAGGGATTTTGACTTTCCCCAACTGTCAGCGCTGGAGTCTCGGAGTGGGAGAATAGTGATAACAAGTGTTTTTCTTAGTGTGAAAAAAAAATGGTTTTATTTTGCACCAAGCAGAATGGAAATTATTTAAATGTGTTCATTTTCATACAATCGAATTCACTTAAATAAATTTGCATATCCTTTGAACAGCAATCGCTTAATTTGAATTCTGCACACGTACAAAAGTGGAATAAACTTCGTTATATAGAATATATTTTTCGTAATGTGGAGATTAATTTACATGCTAATGGTGTTCAAAGTCAAAGTTCTGCAGAAAATTTCGTTAAGTAGAAAACTTCGTTAAATAGGGACTTCGCTAAAGAGAAGTTCCACTGTATATGTAGTCATATCTAAATCATTTTAAAATTTCAGCTACAAGATATTGTAAAAGCAAAAATAATGAATTGGAAAGCTATACCTTGTACCTTGGTATATCTTGAATCTGAAAATTTAAAGATTTATAAACGTATTTTTTAAATAAAATTGCTATGTGCTTTATGTTGAAACTAACACTTTATTTTATTGCTCTCTTCTATTTACATCACATTACAAAACAAGGTACAGTATTTATTAGGTGCTACAAATGCATAGAAAAACACTTAAATACTTCACGATAGTTAAAAGTTTAAAAAATAAATAAATAAATAACTTAAATGAGTAGCTTTGAAACTGACACGAATTTTTGTCTAGTTTTTCTGAAAATAAATATTACTCTGGCATACACAGGGGCATACATAGTCGAACACGAGTATTTAGGATTTCAGCTGAATAAATTTCATTATCTAGGTTAGTAAATGCATCATTGTTAATTAGCACAACGTTATCTTTTTTTTGTCTTCTTTTTATTTCATTTTTATACAGACATATTATTTTTTTTATCTAAACATATTTTTACCTATGTTTGACAGCCCACGTTAATAGGACATCCTTGCTAGATTTAACCCCTTAAAAGGCGGTGGGATCCAACTTAATTTTAATCCCCAAATGTCACAATGGCTCCAGAATTTAAGGTAAAATTTAACTTTTATAATGTACTTGAAAAAAAGATTTTACTTATTTTTAAACAAATTCGTTCGTGAATCCTGATGTCAATCAATCATTTCAACAATTTAGCAACAGCAGTACTTTGTCCCTGATAGGGTTAAAAGATTGGCAATGTTAGATTTTGGAGATACTTTGCCAAGGTGCTTGTAGCCAAAATTATGTTTTTTTACTAAATAAATAAATCTTTTAAGGTTTTCCGATGTTTTTTAAAAATGTTTCTGTTCTGTAGATATAGCCTTTTTTGCATGTTTTTAACCATTGGGAAAGTGGTTGTTACTTTCGGTCGAGAATGGACCAAATGATGTACGCACTTTACTCTTTTAACAGTTTTTAACGAAATTTTGTAACTTTAGAAGAATTTTTCTTTGAATAGGCAATAAAAATACATAAAATCGTTTCAAAATGTTAAAGTTACTAAAATGATAGATGCAAATTATCAGATATGAAAAAAAGCCGAATTCAAAAATTGACGTCGGATGAGAAATCGTCTTATAAAGCAAAAAACGTGGTCTTCAACTTTAATTTCCTCAAAATACCTTTAGCTCAGACATCAATCTAAACAAGAGTTAAAGCAATATTTAAATTTTGCTTAGGGGATGGTCTACAAACAGAAATTATACCAAACTTTAAAATTTTCAATGCTAACACCTAAAGTTGGCATCATATTTAGATATTTCGGTTTGTTCTACCTTCAGATACCAAACAGGAAGTCAGTAGATAGGGAACGGGACTTCTGCGTCAGCAGCAGGCGGTGGCGGCAGTGCGGTGATAACACAGCCTGCTGCCGAGATCATACTATAGTAGTTGGGTGGAATAGCTAGCGTGGGGCAGGTATGTTATAGTAGGGTGGGGCGAAAAAGTCTGCTGTAAGAGGGGGTATTTTAGGGGTAGGGGGCTAAATTAATAAAATGTTTAATTGTCTTATAGTACGAGATAACGGTTATGGTAGAGGCCGAACACTGCCCCGCTATCCCTCTGCCTTTTCCCAATGGTCGTTGTAATTTGTTAAATTAGAATTTTTTTTATTGTTTTTTTTTAACAAGGTGGTATTTTGTATGTACAATTTCCATTATGTGCAATTTATATATATATATGTGTGTCCATATATATATATATATATATATATATATAGATAGATAGATAGATAGATAGATAGATAGATTAAAAAAAAATTTTGAATTATTATCTACATATTTTTACACATATTATTCAATAAAAATAATCAACATTGTCTAAAATATGACAATTAAAATTCAGCTCATTCCTATCTGTAGTTTTGGATATGAAGATAAACTTTATTTTTCAACTTTCTAACTGAGCTCTCCTATAATCGTTTACAAACAGACACAAAAAATAAAAGAGGAAATCTGAGATATTAATCGAAAAAGTTGCATAAAAAGGTCTATATACTTTCTGTTCTTTTATATAAATTATATTTTATTAAAAGTTAGTTTTCTTTTATGTTTAGAATTTTTAAACGTATTTCAAGTTATTTACTGAATGATTCTTATATTTTTTTCCCTGTAAAATCTTTTTTTATTTTTTTTATTTATGGATAAACTCATAACACATTTTCATTTATATCTCCTTTACTTGTGGATATATTTCTATAAATCATATAATTTTTCGGGGTGATTTATTACAAGAAACACAAATATAGTGTCCAAAATGTATGTTATTTTTTAAAAAATTAAGTTTAATATGCAGACTTCGTTTTGGTTTCTGTTTAACATGCCTAAGTAAGATTGAATGAATCCATGCCTTGGTGAACGATATCTCGTAAACTCGAGATAGTAAATCAGGTTTAACCGAGTCAATTTTTCTGTAAATTAAACTTTTTAATTTTGAATGAATTTTGGCAATTAAATATGTATTGAAGTGATTGAGTTTAAATTTTAATCTTTCGGAAATTACTCAAAAATATTGGAGGATGGTTAATTTGGATTTCTATTCTAAGCAACAGAAGTAAAAGTAATTGAGTGCTACTTTTTGAAAAACTAAATTGGTACAACTTTTAATATGTAGACGGAATTAAAATCCTAATCCCTGCATAACATTTGATAGAAGTTTTTAAACGTTATGCATATCATATATTCTAATACGAGCAAATCTTGTGGGTGGTTATATATATATATATATATATATGCAAAAATTATCTTAAAAACGGCTCTAACGATTTTGACGAAATTTCGTAACCTACCGTTTTGGGGCACCAGAAAACCATTGGGCTAGGTCACATGGTTCAAACGATTTTGACGAAATTTTGTATCCGACCATTTTCGGGCATGAGAAGTCAATTGGGCGGGGTCACACGTTCGAGAACTTTCGATTAGTGGGTCATTTTTGGGTCAACGCGGGTCAAATTAATTTTATCTAAAAAACGGCTCTAACGATTTTGATTAAATTTTGTGTCCTACGAGTTTCGAGCACGATAAAAGCATTGGGCTAGGTCGCATGTCCGAGAAAATTCGATTAGTGGGTCATTTCTGGGTCAATGTGGGTCAAGATCTAAAAAGCGGCTCAATTTACACTAAATTTTGCATCCAATGGTTTTCGGGCACAAGAAGACTGTTGGGCTAGGTCACATGTTCGAGAAAATTTAATTAGTGGGTCATTTTGGGTCATTTTGGGTCATGGTCAAGCTAATTGTATCTAAAAAACGGTTCAAACGATTTTGACGAAATTTTGTACCCGACCATTTTCGGGCATGAGAAGTCAATTGGGCTGGGTCACATGTTCGAGAACTTTCGATTAGTGGGTCATTTTTGGGTCAACGCGGGTCAAATTAATTTTATCTAAAAAACGGCTCTAACGATTTTGATTAAATTTTGTGTCCTACGAGTTTCGAGCACCATAAAAGCATTGGGCTAGGTCGCATGTCCGAGAAAATTCGATTAGTGGGTCATTTCTGGGTCATTGTGGGTCAAGATCTAAAAAGCGGCTCAATTTACACTAAATTTTGCATTCAATGGTTTCCGGGCACGAGAAGACTGTTGGGCTAGGTCACATGTTCGAGAAAATTCAATTAGTGGGTCATTTTGGGTCATTTTGGGTCATGGTCAAGCTAATTGTATCTAAAAAACGGTCCAAACGATTTTGTCGAAATTTTGTATCCGACTATTTTCGGGCACGAGAAGACTATTGGGCTGGGTCACATGTTCGAGAACTTTCGATTAGGGGGTCATTTTTGGGTCAAAGCGGGTCAAATTAATTTTATCTAAAAAACGGCTCTAACGATTTTGATTAAATTTTGTATTTTACGAGTTTCGGGCACGCGAAAATCATTAGACTAGGTCACATGTTCGAGAAAATTCGATTAGTGGGTCATTTCTGGGTCATTGTGGGTCAATATCTGAAAAGCGGCTCAATTTACACTAAATTTTGCATCCTATGGTTTTCCGGCACGAGAACACTGTTGTGCTAAGTCACATGTTCGAGAAAATTCAATTAGTGGGTCATTTTGGTCATGGGTCATGATATTTGAACTCAAATTTAATTTTGACCGAGCATTGCTCGGTCTTCCCTGCTCGTTAATATTATTACCAACCGGTTGATACCTGTATCATCTTACCCCTTGCTATTAATATTACTACGAGATTTTAGGATGTGTAAAAAACTCTTATACATGATCCAATATTTTTATTTTTGTTCTTTCTCTGCATTTTTTTAAAACTTTTCCAGAACTGGAATATTCCGTTTGTATTTTAGATACTTTCCTACTGTATACTGCTCGCTCACGCCATAAGGAAAGGGCAGCTGACGTCACTGTTGGTCAAATTACCATTGGATAACAAGAAACACCTGTCAGTTCTTTATGACACCTACTGTACACATGAGTGCAGGTGATTTGATTGGTCTACGTTTAACATATCTGTTATATGATTGGGCTATGTCACCATGTCGATTCCTGCAGTGATCGCTACGACAAAAATGCAGTGGTAGATTGGTTGATGGAAGTGTTTGTTTGTAAACATGCCCTTTCCTTATACTGGCTACCATAAGAATGTATGCACACTGTAAAAAAAGACAAATATTTTTTAATCTACAAAAATATAATACACAAAAATAAACTGCGAACAAAAACACACAACAAGAAAGAAAAATCATGCGTCAAGAGAAATTTATGAAACACTTTTCAACACATTCAGAATAGTGTAACAGAACTTCACCATTTAATAAGGTGAAATATCGTTTCTATATAAATAATTTCGGAAACGCATAACATACTTTAAAAGCCAATTTCAGAAATACTCACTAATAGTCTGAAAAATATTTGAATTCGTTTGTAAAGCCCTGTATATTATCTGCAGATTTGTATATGAAATGCATAGTATACAAAATTTTAATTCAGTTAGAAAACACATAATACAGTTGAACATTCCCCTTCAGCAATTTCTCTCAATAAAATTAAACGTACTTGAATCTTTTGTGGAGCTTTGTACATGATCTATAGAATTTATGCACAAAAAGTAATATACAAAAATTTTGTTAAATTTAAAAACGCATACTACAATTGAAAACGACTTTCAACAATTATTTCTCACAGACAGTTCTGTAACCCAATTCTGTTGTGTGTCCTTGTAAATGAATGATAATTGCTATGCACACCATATTCTATAGTAGATGTCTTGTAGTGCACTTCAGTGTTGTACATCAATTTCAGTATGTTTAAAATATTACAACGTCATTACAATACACTAAAACGATTTTTCCCCATAGACCGTAGTGTAACATAATTCTTTTAAGTGTCCCTGTAAATTAACTATAAATGCTGCAAACTTCATTTTCAATATCGAAAATGCCATGGTAAAACTCAATTACATGGCAGTTCAAGCATATTTATCTGAGTTAGAACATTACTAGACAGACAGACTTCTAGACAGACAGGCGGACAGATAGACAAGTAGGCAAACCGAATTCATAAACACTTCCTAATTATTAAAAGGAAGTCTACCGAAGTTAAATATGCACAAATAATAAACAAAAGAGCAGCAAACAGCTGTTTCGAATCCACAAGCGAGATTGACTGTGAACACGATTACGGAACTTTCCCCATATAAACAAACATACAAATGAATACAAACATACATACATATGAATACATACATACATACAGGGTTCTCGCTGCCGATCGCCATTGCACCGAATCACGACAAAGTGTTTCATTTGTAGAGAAAACGAAAGATTAAAATCGTCAAATTGGGAGAAGTTTTAATATTTTGAGACGTCAATGATGTTATTATACAATTGAACATATATTTTTTTTTCTATAACAGCTAGTTCAATTTAAATAAATAACTATTCTAAAACATTTACAAAGAATTGAGAATATATTGAAAAGGAAAAAGAGGATATGTTAGTGAGAGTTTATAGAACAATTTTTGAATCAGAGCTTCATGGCGAATCTATACATTATGAGTCTATCTAACATTATTAATGATTACCTAAATTGCTAGGATCAGTCTAAAGCCTGTAAAAACCATGCATATATATGAATAGATATATGCATACATACTATAATGAATACATGCATGACATTATATTTTTCTCGATTGCTTTGGTTTTAATCCGTTGACATGTGGCGAATACAGAAGTAGCAAAATTAGTAATATCCGTCTTCATATTCGATTTATTTCTTTATTTTAAAATTAAAAATTCAAACCAAATTACATCGATCGAAAAGTTACAAAGAATGTAAGATCTAATTTGGCTACCTAACAGTTCGCACCTTCAAAAAACACGTGGTCGTTACGTACGTAAAAAGTAAATCTTCTAAAAGTCAATATATTTCATAAATCACAAATGTGTGCATCAGTAATGTTGACGTCATAAAGATGTGGATAACAATGAGGTTAAAATGCATAAGTCACAACAATGCAGCTAGGAGCTTTTGTGTGGGCGAAAGTTTTTTATTTTCGATCCCCGGCGAGAATTTGGCATTATCGACCTACAGCTCAATTTTGGTGTCAATCCGACTTATATTTTGGGCGCTATCGTCTTAACAAAGGTGTAATTTTTCACGGGAAGCCGGAGCTTTGCTCAGAAAAATATAAAAAATGGATTAAACATAGTTCAAACGACCTACGTACACAACATACAGTTGAAAAGTGTTTATGAATTTGGTTTGTCTGGCCGCCTGTCTGTCTATGCATACTCTCGTAAACATACTCGGATCGCCATGTAATTTTTATATGTTATTGACATTTACTATAGCACGATTGCTATTGAAAGTGAAGTGTATAGTATTCATACTTCATTTTCTAGGGACAGTCAAAATTAGTTAGTTACATTACGGTCAAAGGGAAAAAATCGTTTCAAGTGCATTTTAATGATATTACACCATTTCAAACGTAATGAAATTATTATACATTTCTCAGATACAATAAAATATGCTTTCTGCAAAATATAGGATTCAAAGCATTTATTATTCATTTACAGTGTCACACAAAAGAATTACGTTACATAATGTTCTAAGGGGAATAATCGTTTGCACTATATTATAATAATGTTACACTATTTCAAACGTAAGGATATTTATATGAATTAATGAGGTGTACTATAAGTTGCTTATTGAAAAGTTTGGTGTGCTTTCTATTTATCGTTGATTTAGAAGAGTACACAAACGGTTTTGGTTATATGACTGTCCATGAACGCTGGTAGAGTGTTTTCAACATTTGGTTTGCGTTTGTAAGTTTAACGCAATTTTTGCATAGTACGTGGTGTGTATAAATTCTATAGATCATGTACAGGACTGTACAAATTAATTCGAGTACATTTCTGCTTACTGATGAAAATTTCTGAAGGTGAATTGTTAGGTGCGTTCGTAATTATGTAAATACGTAGCACCTATACCCGTCGTCTGGTTCGTCTGTCTGTCCTGTTTGTCTGTCCGTCCGTCTGTCCGTCCGTCCGCATATAACAGCGCGCAAACTACCCAACCGAATGGTTTGAAATTTAATGTATTTAATTTTTGCAGAATTTTGTCGAGTCATTTCAAATTTTACGAAAATCGAATCAAAACTTAAAAAGATATTAATAAAAGTTTTCTTTATTCTATTAAATCCTGTCATACGTAATCTATATAATAAAAGTGCAAGTCATGTGACTGAGGAAAACAAATACGGGTTAACCACATCTTTTTCCATATGCCAAGCGGCCATTTTTATTCAAAATTATTTTTTCGAATAAAATTGCATAAAACAGATCGTTCAAAAAAAAATTGTTTTGCTTGAGAGATGAGTTACATTCAAAAATGTATAGATTCTGAGATAACTTCAGTGGAAATTACGTTAACAACCTAATATCTCAATCCATTAAAGTAAATAAACAAAAGAGATTCATTCATCGTGAGTCATAGAAATATTAAACCATGGAGGTAATCATTCGCGAAGCAAGATCTCCATGGTGAATTTTGTAGCGGTGTCTGGTGACGAAAAAAAAAATTCGCATCTGTAAACATGACAAATATAATAAGAATAAAAAAGGTATGCTCATTTCGTTCATAACAGACGATATAATTTATTTCACTGAAATAATAACGATGATTTTTTTTGCATTGTAAAGCTAGTTATAGAACGATCATTTTCACGTTTAACGTATAATTTCCAACTTGTTGACTATGTGATATGTTTCTTAACCGAACTAAATTTTTGAATACTATGTATTATATATATATAAATCACAAGATCATATACAAGGCTGCTTATTAATAATTCGGATATTTTTCCGATTATAGATGATAACTGCTGAAATTGGGTTTTCAAATGTGTTATGCGTTTTACAAATTTCATATTTCACCTTATTAAACAGGGATGTTTTGTTACAGAATTCTGAATGTGTTGGAAAGTGTTTCATAATCTATGCTTAACCTATGTTTTTTTCTTTCTTCTTAAATATTCCTTCGAATTCTCACAACGATTCCACGATAAAGGCCTACATTTTTATATTAACGAAATGTAATGCACGAATTCAACATGGTTTGCTAATTTATAGTTCTAGAAAATAAATCAAACATCTCATTATTTCTCGGTACAACTGCATTTCATTTCATACAACTGCTATTTTTTTCAGTCATTCTTTAATTTTGGTTAAATTTTCAAAATTTAATTTACATTTAATTAATCACATCTTTTAAATCCTGACAGAATGCGAAAGAAGGTTATAAAAATGACATGTTAATTTGGAATCAATTTATGCGGTCTTGTTCAAGACAAAATGTTTTTAAAATTTATTTGGAAGTTATGGTAATGAAATTAACTAAGTTGTTTCAAATTTTATTTAAATTAAAACATCCATACTTGACATTATTTAATTAGATTCAAATATTTTAATCAGATTATAATTAGAAATAATTTTTCACTCTACATCGAACATAATTGAATTCCATGTAAACAGGAAAATTTTATTTGAACATCATCGTGACATTAAAGGAAATATTTTATGTTTGAATAGGTAATTTTTGTTTGTTTATTTAAATGAAGGGAATGTTATTTTTCCAGCATTCTTCATTAATATTTTATTTAAACTAGGTGATCCAACCCAGTCTTCCCGGGTTACAAAATTTAGGTGAAAACCATTTTTTTTAATTGAAAACTCTAATAGATTTTTAACATTTAATATATATTTTTTTAGATTAACAACACCTAAAAGCTTCTTTATATAAAAAATATCAATAAAGTATTAATAAAGTATTAAAAATATCAATAAAGTTAACAGCCGAAAACATCGCCAAAGATTTCGCTACTTACAGCAACCTCGTTGATTCAGATAATTTCAGCGGTTTAAGCGCGTAGTTCGTTTACATGTCTGTTAAATTTGTGTTTTACTTAGATTGTTTTCTTATTTTATTTATATTTATAGACGAAGTTTTAATTTCTTTCTGGAATATTAGCCGGACAGAAACTCTGAACTATTTATATTGTTTTAACCCTTTAGCGGGCGGTGGTCACAAAAAAGGACACCTAATTTTAATTCCAAAACTGACAAACGGCACCAAGAATATTTAATTAAAATTTTCCTTTTATAAAGTAAGGGAAAATCAGCAAGTTATTCTTTTCTAAGGAAATCGTTTGTAAAATCTGGTGTCAGTCCATTATTTCATTATTTTACAAACAGATTTATTCCGCGCCGGAAAGGGTTAAATGCAAACGAGTTGATCTTTCGTAATCGGACTACACGCGATAGATTTTTTTTTTTCATCATAATTGAAAATTTATTTTAAATCCATAAAAATTTAGTAAATTGAGATAGTTTTCAATCAAATTGTATCTGAGAAAAAAAAATTCCCCCTATTTGACAATTTAAAAACTGAAATTGTACGATGTTTGGGTGTAAAGTAAAATTGCAGTAAAAAGCGAAATTTATTGGTTAAGTGCTGCCGCTGATAAATATCACGTCAGCGTTACTCGGACTTGTTTTTGCTTTATTATATAGATAGTAGAAGTGAAATTGGATTAATCTTCCATAATCGAGTTGCATGCGACAGAGATAGATTTTTTTTTTAAATCATGCTTGAAAATTATTTTTAAAACCATTAACAATCTGCCAATTGAGATACAGTTTTCAAACAAATTGCATTTGAAAGAATGTTTAATATATTTTGAAATTAATTTTCGAAAACAATGCGAATTGTAACCGATAACTATTTTTTAACAGAAATCAAGTTCTGGAAGCTCCAAATAAGCGAATACCAAATTACAGCTCATTCTGCCCAGTAGTTTTTTTAATTATTCTTAAAAAACTATCTGCATTAAATCTATTTTGCAATGATCACAAATGAATTAGGAGTTCCATGTGACCATTAGGAATTCGAAACTTTAAACTTTAATATTTCTAAACTACACAAATGGCTTTCCATTTCTTATCCTAAGGTACAATTTACCAAAAAAGCCAAATATGTAAAAATTAGGTATTCGTGATGAAATATTCAGAGTTTTGGTACTCTTTCGGTATGAAGACGATCCTCTAAGCCTATTTTTGTAACATAAATTTAAAGAAGACAAAATTTCTATTTGAATGGCTATTTCCGTCTTTTTTTTCTGCGACAATTTGTTGATTAAAGTGTATGAGGTGTCCTTTATTTTTATTTATTTTTATTTTTATTTTTATTTTTTTGAACAACAGTATGTTAACAATAACTTTAAAGGGTCATTCCATATTGAAATTGTAACAAACTTTGAAATTTTAAAAATACGAACACTTAACTTGGACATCGTGTTTGAAACCTTCAATTACTTTTTCTTTCGCATGCGAAACGAGAAAGCACTCGGTGACGAAGTTTAAGAACTACGCAAATGTAAAATTTTGAACTTCTAATGTTAAATTAATTTGCAATAGCTGTAAAAAAAAACTGCAATATGCGTAGTTTTTTAAGCATAACTCAAAATCTACATGGCGAAATCAACCGAGATTTTGGATTCGCATATTTGAAGCTTCTAGAAAACGATTTTTGTTAAAAGTTTTATAGGTTACAATACATAACTTTTGTTTCTTAATATAATATATTAAAGAAGAAGACTTAATTAATTAAATGTATCAGAAACAAAACTGAGGTGAACGAAATGAATTACTTTACACATTTTAATTAACATCAGAAAACAAGTACTTTCACATAACACAACACAGAACTACATGTACAGTGGCTAATCGCCGTAGAACAGAGCTCAAAAACATAGATGTTACTAGCGACTGGAGAATATATTTCCTGTGGTGCTGCCATCTAGTACTTACTTTCAGAAATAAACACCACACTTAATATATAAATTATATCATTATCTATCTATACTAAATTTTATTAAAAAAAAGTAACGTTTGTTTGTTTGTAGGGCTAATCTTTGGATATACCGAACCGATTTCAAAAGTTACGGTGACAGATTGATATTGACAGTCCCTGCTCAAATGTGGGCTATATTTTATGTCGGTGCCACCACCCCCAGAGTGTTCAGGAGTGAAAACCTTCCTAAAATTGCGAATACTATACTGAAGGGGCTAGTAACTTTAAATTTGGTATGGTAGTTAAGTTGCTTACGAGATGTAAATGGTCTCTAAGAACAGTTTCCAAAAAATTCGAAACTTAAAGGGGTGTGATGTGGGAAAAGCGTTCTAAAAAAGTTATAAATTACGATTTCTATGGAATTGTTAAAAATATAAACCTGAAATTTGACATGGCTGCTACTTTTCAGTCACACAGAACAGTATTTTAAAGCATTCGAAATTTAAAGGGGTTTGGAGAAGAAAAACGTTCTAAATTGCGATTTTTGTGATCCTGAAAGGACTAGAAACTCGAAATTTGCCATGGCTGTTACTTTTAAGGTATAAATGCTCGCTAAGAATAGTTTCTAAAAAAATTCAAATTTTAAAAGGGTGAAATGAGCGGAAAGCGTTCTACAGACGTTCTAAATTACGATTTATTTCGAACTGTTAGGGATAGAAACTTGAAATTTTACATGGTTGTTACTTTTAAGACGTAAGTACTTGCACAGAACACTTTCGAAAATTTTCGAAATGAAAAAGGCTACAGGAACAATAAACCTTCTAAAATTGCGATTTATGTGATATAGTTAGTATAGAAGTTTTAAATTTGGCATGTTGGTTATTTTTTAAATGTAAATACTCGCTAAAAATGATTTCTGTAAAAATCGAAATTTAAAAGAGTGAAATGAGTAGAAAATGTTCTGAAACTGTTCTAAATTATGATTTAATTGGATTTATTCGCGTTAGAATCTTGAAATTTAGTATATCGGTTACTTTTATGATGCAGATAAAAAGTATAAATAGCTGATTGAAAATTCGAAAATTGACGGTGTGAAATGATGAACGGATAACGTTCTAATTTAAAATTTGTTCAGAATTGTTAGGGATAGAAACTTAAATTTTGACATGTGTGTTATTTTAAGACGCAAATGCTCGCACAGAACGGTTTTTACATAATTCAAAATTTAAAAGAGTGCAGAAGCAAAAAGCATTTAAAATCGCGATTTTTGTGATGTTGTTGGGCTAGAAACTTCAAATTTGGCATGGTGGTAATCATGGCATAGTTTTAAGACTTCAGTTCTCACTAAGAACGGTTTCCAAAAACATTTCGAAATTTAAAGACGCGTGAAATGAGCTAGAAACGGTCTAAAAACCTTCTAAATTATTATTTATCTGAATTTGTTTGAGAGAGAAACTTTAAATTTTAAATGTCTGTTACTTTAGAGACATAAATTCATCCACAGAACAATTTTTAAAAATTTGGAAATTTTAAAGTGGGTGGAAACAAAGTAAGTTCCAAAGTTGCGATATTTGTGATATACTCGTTACAGGAGCTTGGATAACTACACTGTAAAATATTTGCAGCAAAGTATCCGGTCATTCGACCGTTTTTATAGAAAACTGTTACATAACTGTAATTTAACTATATTCTGAGTCAGAATATAGTTAAATTACGGTTATGTAACAGTTTTCTATAAAAACGGTCGAATGACCGGATACTTTGCTGCAAATTTTTACAGTGTATAAACTTGTAGTTTGGCATGGTGGTTACTTTTAATATGTAAATGATTTCTGTTTCTAAAAAAATCGAAATTTCAAATGAAAAATGAAATGAACGAAAAGCCTTCAAAATACATTCTAAACAACCATCTTTTATTTGGCATTAATTTTAGTTCTTCTCATTCATTTAAGTCTCAAGTTCACCTAATGCAGCATAACAATGAGACTTACTCAAAAAGTGGAATTATCCTTAGCAGTATAATTTCCTCTAATAAAAATAGGCACACGAATACCAACTGGCATATTTCAACAATTACCCGAGCAAAGTCGCGTGTTTTACTAGTAATTATTAAAGTAATTTTGTGAGTTCCTGTATATTGTTAATACTTCACTAACTTGCATCTAATAGAAACATGATATTCGGAAATAGGTTTCTCTTTAAACACTTTTTAAATGGCATTTTAAACTAGTCATTGGGGGGATACCGTAATACTTACCGATCATGCATATGCATAATATAAAATATGAGAATAAAACACGTGTAAACTATTATTTATAAAGTGCATTGCAATTCGAATAATATCGTGGCTTGATGACGTCATAAACTTTAAATGCTCTATTACTGAATTGCGTAAAAGAAACATCCTTATAACTCCAAAATTAATAATCATATTAACAAACGGTTTACTGCGTCGAATTAAGCGTCTGATTTCCAATTAAAATATATCTTTGAATTGAAATTTGAATGAAATACAGGGTCATAGAAAATCGAAGAGTGTGGAAATAGGATTACAAATATCTCGACAACTAATTATCCGACCAACTTCATTCTTTATGCAAAATTTGTGTTTTTTTATTGTCTTTTATATTCACTGAATATTTCGAGAATCCAAAAAAAAATAGTCCCGGATAATCGAGGTTACTGAAATTCAATTAGCTTCTTTCCATTATTACATATTAAGTACATACCAAATTTCAAGTCTCTATCAAAATTTGTTCGTGAGATAGAGCGTTTACAGGCACACAGACATACAAACACACAGACAGACGGACGGCAATTTTTTTTTCTAAAAATATGTTTTTCGGAGTCTTCAGTGTCTGAAACGTGGAAATCCGTCAAAAAATCTTTCGATTTTTAAAACGATTACAAGATTTACCCTATACTACGTATGATGAGTAAGTACAAGAAGCAAGTAATGAAAACTCCTAAATAAGTTCGAAATAAGTTTCTACATGAAGAATAATCTTTATCACAAATATTCATATTTATCAATGTCAGCGAAAATCGTTACGGGTACACAATTCTTTAAGAAAAAAAATTAATTAATTATCGCTGTTAACAGTAAACTCATTAAGAAGCATTGATCATCCACTATATTGATTTGAATTTTGTAAAATTGTTTCATTTTATTGAAAATCATAGCTAATTACTCGACAACAAAGACAAGTCGCTTTCACATATTCCATGAAAAGTTAAATGATAACAACTGGACTTTCTGAGTTCCAACACTGAAAAGCGGGTTCTAGTCGATATCGATTGAATGCAATTAGGAAACGGCTAATGACAAAATATCGATGTACCTAACAATAAAATAAATCTTTCATTAATAAAGAATGAGATACCGTCTAAAATTTCAATAAACTTAATTTTTACTTTTATCTCTTATAAAGGGATTTAATTTTAACTAAAAAAAAACCTAATTAATTACTCGACAGAAAAAACAAAATCGCTGCCACATATTATAGGAAAAATTAAATGGTATCCACTAACGGATAATTTGAGTACAGTGGGGGTAATTTCAGTATAAATTGCATTTTTATTTTATTAAATCTAACTTTTTTTTTTAGTATTTAATTTATACCATATGCTTATACCATGTTTGTCATTGCTCCATTATGAAAAGGTTCTAGATAATCAAAGTTACTCTTTGTAAAAAAAAAAAAAAAAAAAAAAAAAAAAAAAACTAGTATTTTTTTCAAGTAGTTCAACTATTTTTACTAGTTCAACTAGTATTTCTTTACAAGGCTGTGAGCAGTAGCAACAACTTCAGAAGCACATTAGCACAAAACCATCTGATATACATTTTTCTTAATTTAGATATGTTTACATTACATTTGTTTACAATAATTGGACTGAAAAGTTTATTGTTAACTGGCAACATTACATTTGTTTACAATTTTCGCTCCCGAGAATACTGGAATTACTTTGTACCAAATCCCTGGATTTTCGAGATTCGATGATAAGTAGAAATATAATTATCCACATTTACGAAAGGTGAAAGAAATGTCTTAAATTTACAAAGAATATATCTCACACAATTAGCTGCTTAATATCAGGGGCCTCAATGTCAGCGTCACAAGTCATTTTTCATTAATCTCATTTTGCATAATATTTAACACTCTACAATCCGCAATTTAAATTTTTTAAGTTCTATTATAAGCATAACATATTTCTTAAAGATTACGGAAACTTTAAAATTGTCACATTTAACATGGTTTTATGCAATGATATTCTGATAAACTGCTTATTCTTATAATATTTTAAGAGTGAAAAGTACATTTATTCTGGGGGGCTCTGCCTCCTTGATCCCCACCCCTCGTTGTCACTTTAATTTTATGTTCTCAATTTCCAGTAATTTATATTCCAATTTATGTTCTCAATTTCCAGTGCTATTTCAGAATCTATGTATGGATACTTTTAACTACTCTAATTTCTTTAGGTTAACCATCTCGTAGTACGAGAGATTTTATCCTTTTTTCAAATAATATTTACTTTTCAACCATGAAACATCCACATATGTATCAGAAATTTAATAAAATCTCATGTAAGAAATATATTCAATCATATGTAAAACTACTACTAAGATATCTGAATCCAAATACACGCTCAACGTTTTCATAATATTCGTTTGGAAAAAATGTTTTTGTGATAATTCCATAGTAGCTAAAAGAAAACTTTTATCCAAATAAATCCTCATCTATTTCAATAAAATACTGAAATCACCCGAAAATGAGTTATTTTGCTAATAAAATATTGCGGTGCAATTTACTTGAATTTTATTATTTTGATAACTTTGAGATACAGTTGCTAGGCAAATATTAAATTAAAGAGTAAAATAAAAAGAAATGCATTTCAAAATTTGTGAAAAATGAGAAAATAAAATGTTTTATATTTCTCCAACAGATGCATAAAATTTCTCAATAAATTAAAGAGTTAATTTCTAAATTCTAATAAATGTATTGGACATTTTTCAAAGCGATTAGATATATTTAAAATCTTCATATCGAAAATTTAGCATCCATAAGTTTACGTTTAAATCCATTAATAAAATGCATCATCTTCTTTCAAACGGATGGGAAATTCGAAAATCGTCTGAATTCCTATAGGAAAGCATTATGACATGAAAAGAAATGTTCCATATTTTTCGAACGAATGAACCAAACTGAATCAAAAACTATACAGCTAAATACGTGCCCTTCACCAACATACCTACCAAATATCCACCTATTCGGGTGTTTTTGCAGCAGTTATCGCGGAACAGACAGGCTGACAGACAGACTAACAAACAATCAGAAACCAAAAACATGTCGGGTTTCAACTGTAAGCTTCAACTGACGTTTTGGCAATGAAACACATTTTCAATTGCTTGGACAATAATCTGTGTCAAAAATACGATAATTTTAGATTCGCAGCTTATCTTTAACAGTCTGAGAAAAAATTATATGCTGTAATAAAATAAAAATAATCAGAAGCATTGTATTATCAAAGGCGATATGGAGAATTATAAAATATGAGAGCTACATAGTTTGCATTATTTATAGAACTTTAAAAGAGTTTGCCAAAATAAAGAATTGAGATTTGCTGGCAACCTACGTTTCTAACTCTTAATATAAGAACTTTTGAAATCAAGTAACTAAAAGTTTAAATAACGGTTATAAGAAGAATGCAATGGAGAAGATATAAAAATAACAGAAAGCAAAACTAATGTTATACAAAATTGCAGTGAAATATCAGTTAAGTAATAATCGAAACAAAAGAAAAAATATTAAAAAATTTATTATCCATACGAAAGCAATCTTAATTTTCACATCTATTAAGAAACGAACGAAATAAGTTTTTCTGAGAATAGATGCGTCTTCAACATTTATTTAGGATAAGAAAAGAATGTGTGTATTATGTATTTCTGAATGTGTTTTGGTAGTAGGTAAATTTAACCAAATTGTCGTGGAGATATGTTCCGTGTAGACTTTCTGAAGATAAGGTATTCCAATTCTCATTTTAGTAAATGTAAGACTGAATTTTTTTATTATTCACAGCATTCATTTACATTAGTATCATGAAATTGACTTTTCATTTTAATTATTAAGCATATTAATAGCAAGGCTAAAAAGTCCTCATATAAAATTGGACCAGCAATATTTCTTAATGTTATCGCCTACGAATGTTGATTTATAACAAGTATTTTCAGTATCATACGTTATCTACTATTTCTATAAAATGCAAAAGGAAATTTCATTCCAGCCGCTTATAACTTGAGTTTTGCTGAACGGATTTCGATGGAACTTGCACTATTAGTTAAATAATTTTTCATGGAAGGTTCAGTACATAACATATCGTTCTACGTTGCTTAGTTATAGAATTATGGGGGAATGTTGCTATAATCAGGTGAACCCGATTAGGAAAGATTGGCCTTTTTAAAAAGTTCGAATGGACGGATTTTCATGGAGTGTTAGACAATTTTTCAAAGATGGTTTTAGTATATTGCATGTCCTTGTATAGTTTTTTACCAAATCCTACTATAAAAGATCAACTAAAGAGTTGGTACTTAACAGCCACATTTTGTCTGACACATTAGAAGTGACAACAATCGAAATGGCGTTCGTATCGTTTTCAGTAATGCGGAAGGACTTTCCAGGAAAAGATCCATATTGTTTTAAAACACGAGGTCAAATTCACCTATATATTTCGTTTGGTTCAAGGTTTGTTTGGAGAAACCGACCAGCGTAGCGGGCGAAGCAAATAAAATTTGATTTTGACAAGGAAACAAACCAATTTTTTTTATTATTATTATCACATTTTCAAAAACCAATGGTGCAGTTGATTAACTGCAATTTATCAAAAACTTCGTAAATCAAATGAAATTATCACTTTTCCTTTTATGTAATTTTATTAAAACAGAGCTATATTTATTCGGTTGATTTATTGATTGATTTTATGAAGGCCGATTATCTACACGAGGGATATAGGCTCCAGTGGGGAGTGCACTTTGTGGGGGTCTTTCTAAGGAACCCTAACTAGTAGTTACGGCAAGGTTCGAAGAAAACCACGGAAAACTCCGAACAGTTAGTTCGACGTGCGCGACAGGGGTTTGAACCCAGCACCTCCCGCCTACCAGGTTTGAGAGCAGAACATCTCAGCCACTGGTGAGGCCCATATTTATTCGGAAATGTAAACTACATTTCTACGTAAATAACCATTTCTGAAAGATTACGTCATTTAATTATTTAAGAAAAAAATCAGTATTATTAGAGAAATACTTGTTCGCACAATCCAGGGATGAGTCCCGGGATTCCAAGATCTCGTTTAGGCATTCCCGAAATCCCATGTTTCGGAATGGGATTTCCTAGATGAAGAACATCTTTTGAAACATTTTTGAAGTTAGAATAACATTTCTAAAGTTAACAGTTTAGAAATTATTTATTGGATAACGACGAACATATTTTAAACTTCAATATGAAATAAAGTAATTGATGCACGAATGTAGGACTAAATTTCTTCCCATGATGAAATATCTTGTTTAAGAAAAAAAAAAGTAGTTCAAAATTTTGCCGATTGATAGGGCTATAGTAAAGAAAACAATTGAAAATACATCTGAAACTTAAACCAAGCCAATATAGATAATTTGTTTTGCTCATTTCACAATCATATACAACCACATTTAAACTACTGCCCATGTAATCTAGTCTTTTATGTAATCAATGCTAGCGATTACATAAAACGTGATATTCCGTTTTTAGTGCCATAAAACGCCTTTAATTCATACAATTTAAAGTACTATAACTGGGTAAGTTTTGGTTGTTCAAAAATGGAATTTTAAGGTTTTTTACATGTTAGAGCATACAGAAAGTTTTTTTAACTGTAACTTATAGCATCCAAGGGCCGTATAAAAATTTAAATTTTGTAACTTTTTAAAAGATAACTATTCTGACGTAATGATTGTAATTACTGAAGCAATGATTGTAATGATTGATGTAAATGATTGGTTGTTCTGATGTTTACATCAGTTAAATAACAACATTCGAAACATTTTTCTGGTTGGAACTGTACCTCTGAAAATAGCGGTTTTGGAATTAGCCATTGGTCAGTGATACGAATGGATATTCCTATATGTGTGTATGTGTATGTTGTGTTGGCGTTGTGTTTGCATGTAAATAAGTTAGTATGTTATACGCTTTCCTTTAAAAGTTTGTATTTTAAAAATAAATTTATTTATTTCGTGTATTAAATACGGTAAAAAAATCGTATGGAAGTTAGGGTATGAAAAATTCTTATTTACAAACATATGTAATCCGTTATCGTGCAAAAGTAAAACAGGCTTTATTTGATAGTATACAAATATAATTTGAGTAAATTATACGTTCTGTAGTTAAATCTTTCAATCGACTTGGACGGACAAGATTTGTTGAAAGGTAAGTATGAGATAAAAGATAGGGTTAACATATTTAAATTTAAAAAGGATAATTATAAAAATTGAAAAATAGCTTGACTAACAGAATATGTATTTTTTGATAACTTAATATGAAAATTAATTTTTATAATAAAATATTCCCAATTTTAAAACGTACATGTATGTGCAACAGTATATCTATAGCAGTGGTATTCACTAAAATTTCTGTAAGAGTCAATATCTGGTAGAAAAGTATGCTTAAGCGCCGAACTTACATTTTTGTAGTGTTATGTCTATACATTATAATGAACTACGCGTATAAACTTATTATTGATACGTAACTAATAATTTCAGCCAACGTCAACAATTTTGTATTCACTGCGTTGTTGATAAATTCCATTATATATTGCAATTTTCTACTCCAGTATTGACGTTACTAATTGGGAAAAAAAGTATAGACACCTTATGTTTATTTTGATTGTATCAGATTGTAAAAACAATCGCGAGGTGTTTTAAAGAATACATTTTACAAAATATATTCATTTGTATATATTTATTTATTTTTCCTTTCTTCTATCTTTACAAGAAGAAAGTATTGGATTCGTGAAAAATTTCAACTTCCAGTTTTCGACAGATTTATATGTTTTAGAAGATTCTAAACATGATTTGTCTGTTTGTAGAAAATGTCTGTCCTTGAGTCTCTGTGTCTGTATGTCTGCATTTCTGTATGTGATACGAATTTTGTGGGCACTGTATCTCAAGAACTAATGCACGGAATTTAATCAAACTTCCAATTCAGTTAGACCTTGACAAAAATTGGTGCTGATTATATTTCGGTGAAATTCTTCCAACAGGTGGCGCTGCTATACTGAATTTTTCATAGCTATCACTCATGAACTAATGCGCGGAATTTCATTAAACTTAATATTCTTGTAGGTTTTGACATAAATAGATGCTTATTAGGTTTGAGTGTAAATTGTGCAACAGGTGCTGCTTTTATGCTTTGTTTATCTCGATGATAGCTGTACTTTAGGAACTAATGCGGGAATTTCACCCAACTTCATATTCTGTTAGTCCTTCCATATATAGTAGGTATATATGGGCGATTCTCCAACAAGTGGATAATTTCACTCTGTAATTTAGAGAGAAATAAAAGTTAAATTTTAAACAAATTTTCATTATAAATAGATAAGGCATAAGCTGGTGAGTAATATGCAATATTCTGGCATAAACTTTAAACAGTATTTTTCTTTTAAAACATTATTTTATACAGGGTTACTAAAGATCAGGGAAAAGCAAAGTCGAAAAAAAGGGAATACACCAGTATTTTCTTATTAAGTAATTGAACTTAGTAATAGCTAAAAAAACAGGAATTTTTCAATAAGAAAATACTGGTTTTTATCACTTCTTTAACTGTGTTTTTCCCTGATCTATAGCCTCCCCGTATAAAATATTGTTTTTAAATAAAACATTAAAGCTATTTCACATTTTAAAGATATTTCATTTGTCACATGTGAAAAAGCTCGAATAACGCAGTTCAAATTTACCATTTTCAAATTCATTCCAAGTGAGCTGATGTAATTTCATTAAAAGGGGGCAGTAGTGACAAAATTAGAAAATTGGCTTCTGTGCACACAGTACGTTAATATCTGTAATATAACATTTCGAACTAATCAAAAGTATGTTATATCATGACAAAATCATAAATAAAAGAAAATAATAATACGGAAAATTTAGATAGGGGACAGTAGTGACAAGTAATAAACATATTCTTATCTTTCTATCCATTTTGTAGCTTGTAGCTTTTTTTAAAGTCTAGAAAATTAAACCCTATGATTTTATCAGAAATCCAGTTTGCTGCTTTTACTACTGTTATAAATGCAGCTGTCATCCAAATTTTACCTGCCCATCTGGTGGTCACAGGAGCAGCTTTATACAAAGTGACAGTAGTGGCATAAAAATTAGGGGAAAACATTTTCTGGCACATAATAATATAAAATTATTTTTAATTTTGAATAAACCCCCTTTATTTTGTAGTTTAGAATATAATTTTTCTATTTTGGGTAGAAAGAGTTCTAAAAATAGTTTGTCATTACATTGAAAATTGTTCCAGAAGATGAGTGCATAAGTGAAGGACAAGGGACAGAAATGACAATTTGGATATTTAAGATACTATTGGAGTAAACTTTACAGTTATTTTCTTGAAAATACCTTTTGAAATTGTAGAGAGACATTGCAAAAAACTTATGCTAAGAAAATCTGTATAAATGGCAAAATACAGCTTATAACCCCGAGGGACACAAATTACCCACTTATTGGAGAATCGCCCATATATGGTGTCGCGTCAATTGATCGCGCACAATTGATCGCAGAACAATTCATCGAGGAACAATTCATCGCGCACAATTCATCGCAGCGTAATTCGTCGCAGTGACAATTCGTTGCGGTGACAACTCTTCGCAGCGTCAATTCGTCGCAGCTTCAATTCGTCGTGGTGTCAGTTCGTCGCAACAAAAATGTTTTTGAAGGCTATGATGATAAAATAAAGATAATTTAGTAAAATTATTTAATGATAATTTTTTTAGATATAATCGCATGTAAATTGTTAGTTATAATTCTCTATATCTAAAAAACTAATTATCATTAAACATTTTTACTAAATTATCTTTTTTTTATCATCATAGCCTTCAAAAACATTTTCGTTGCGACGAATTGAGGTCGCGACGAATTGACGCTGTGATGAATTGTGCGCGATGAAATGTTCCGCGATAAATTGTGCGCGACAAATTGACGCAGAACCACCCATATATATATATATATATATATATATATATATATAGTCTTATTAGGTTTGGGTGTATACCGCCCAACAGGTGTCACTGCTATGCTCTGTTTTTCACGATTTTCAACGATAGCTATATCTCAAGAATGAACAGATTGTCATTTAATTTTGGTTTATGACGATGTGATTTATATAGAAGAAAGTTTTCTGATGGCCACAACATAGTAGTTTAATTATGTGCGCAACTTACGGGACAGCGTAGTGAGTACCATTGATGATTGCTATAAAGTTTATCACTCACATTTATTAAAATAATTTTTATCATAAGACGTACTATAGTTTTATAACATTTATGCATTAAAATATATGTACATCTTCGGCATAAAATTTCTCTACATACATTTTCTCTAATAAAGATTCCATATGATCTTAAAATAACACAAAAATCCCAATTTAATATTAATATCTTAAATACATTCGCCTGATATCACTGATCAACGAGACTTCAAAATATTTGGATTACATTAGAGAGTCACTAAAAATGAAGATGGGTACTAATTGTAAGTATACACTTACAAGTTATTCAAATAGGATAAAAGGAATGGGTAAGGACACCAGCTGCTTTTAATGAAGACATTCAGCAATCTTCAAATTTAATCTAATGAGAAAGTGCTAGAATTTCATTCAATACAGCAATTTTGATGCATTTTAATCCTTGTAAACATGTTTTAAATAAATAAATTGAAAAAAAATCTTATAAGGATTTAATTTACAATATTTTTGTTTTCGTTACCATACATTTTCATTCTACAATATTGTTTTCGCTATACTTTTCTCAGTTTCACTATATTTAAATTTCTTTTATTTTTCATTTTACATTTTCTTTATAGATTTCATTTTAAATTAAATTCTATTCAAAAAGGTTATAAACAATGCAATAAATAGAAAAACTTTTAGGGAAAGCCAAATAAAGTAATTTAAAATTTCTGCACTTCTGTTTACATTTTCCTTTTCCGAAAATTCCCTACAATTCTAAAGCAAACTGTGCAGACACCCATTCAATCTTCATGCTTTAAGTGCATTCATCTCCTATCAATAATGCTCAACGAGGTTTCAAAATATTTGTGATTGCATTAGAAAGTCCTTGAATGTGAAGATGGGTCCTAACTGTAAATACCCATTCACGTATTATTCAAACACTAGATCAAAGGCATGACTAAAGACACCAGCTTGTTTCAATGAAGCTCTCCAGCAGTGCTCAAAATTAATTTAATGTGAAAATCCTAGATTTCCATTCGATACAATGGTTTTAATGCACTTTATTAAACATAGATATATTTTTTGAAAATAAACTGAAAAAATTATTGCAGATTAAACAAGCTTTTTAGGTGCGTTCGTAATTATATAAATACGTAGCACCTATAGTCGTCATCTAGTCCGTCCGTCTGTCTGTCTGTCTGTCTGTCCGCCTGTCCGCATATAACAGCGCAAAAACTACCCAATCGAATGGTTTGAAACTTAATATATATAATCGTTGCAGAATTTTGTCGAGTCATTTCAAATGTTATGAAAATCGAATCAAAACTTAAAATATATTAATAAAAGTTTTCTTTATTCTGTTGAATACTATCATGCGTAATCTATATAATAAAAACGCAAATCATGTGATTGAGGAAAACAAGTACGGGCTAACCACATCTTTTTCCATATACCAAGCGGCCATTTTTATCAAAAATTAATTTTTCGAATAAAATTGCGTAAAAGTTACATTTTTTGAATGCTCGTTCAAACAAATCGTTTGCTTGAGACATGAGTTACATTAAAAAATGTATAGATTCTGAGTTAACTTCAGGGAAAATCAGGTTAACAGCCGAATATCTCAATCCGCTCAAGTAAATAAACAAAATATTCATTCATCGTGACTCATAGAAATATTAACCATGAAGGTAATCATTCGCAAAGCAAGATCTCCATGGTAAATTTACAGCTCTGCCTGATGTCGAAAAAAAAAATCGCATCTGTAAACATGGCATACGTAATAAGAAAAAAAAGGTATCCTCATTTCGTTCATAGCAAACAATATAATTAATTTCACTGAAGTAATAACGATGCTTTTTTACATTGTAAAACGAGTTATAGCACGAAACGAACGCACCTCATTTGGCACGTTTAACGTACAATTTCCAACTTGTTTTGAATTAAATTCTATTTTAAACGTTATTTCTTAAAAAATGTAATAAATCAAAAGAAAATTTATAACAAGGTCCCGTAAAGGATTATTTAAATTAAAGATAACCAATTTTTATAACATTTATGTATTAAAATAAATATTGAACACCTATACAGTATAAAATTTCTGCACTTGTAATTCATCTTACGAAGATTACGTACGATTATAAAATAAACTAAATCTACAATTTAATTTTGATACTTTAAATGAATCCATCTCATATCACTGTTCAATGAGATATCAAAATATTTGATGTCTAATAAATTTATTCCATGTAGTTATACTTTAAATAAACAAACTGAAAAATATATTGCATTTTAGTTACATTAGAGAGTCGTTGCAAATGGAGATGGGTCCTAACTGTAAGTACCCACTCACGGATTATTCAAATATTAAATGAAAGGAATGGCTAAGGACATCAACTTGTTTCAATACAGCTCTTCAGCAATGTTCAGATTTAAACTAATGTGAAAGTGCTAGAATTTTATTCAATATAACAATTTTAATCCACTTTATTCTAGGTAGATATCGTTTAAATAAATAATCTCAAAAATGTATTGCAGATTAAACAGGCTTTTAAATTAGATTCAATTTTAAATATTATTTCTTAAAAATGTAATAAATAAAAAAGTCCTTCCGGCCTGTACCGGGAGGAAAAGGTACCTTTCATAGTCCATGTTTTTAAAAATTCAACTAATTTTACTCAAACACTCGAAGCTAAAATTCTTGGAACCCGATTATAGAGGTTCAATCCCGGTTTTCGTTAATACTGAATTTGAATGCGCATTTCAGCATGAGAGTTACAGCATAACAAAAATCAGATTGTTTCAAAATGTCAGCCACCCTAGAATTTCAAACTGCCATATCTCAGCCATTTTTTGAGATAAAGCCAAAACAAAACATGTTCCAGAATCCTTGTATCACTTTCTAACACTTAACAGAAACAGTGTTTTCAATTTATAATTTTTTGTACATCTTTTTGAATTTTGAAAAATTTTGAAAATTTTAACTGGCCTCCATTTTGAAACAAGATGGCGGATGAAGCTGGCCAACGAACTCGGTCGAGACCTTGGTATATCCTATACACATACTCAGTCACATCCGAATCGATTCATAAATAAGAGAGTTACAGCATGACATATGTCATGGATATATATATATATAAATCAACATTTGAACGGAAGGTTGTTTGGACGTCTGGGGGTCATGATCGGTGAAAATATACCAATTTTTTTTAATTGATTTGAACGGCTGCAATAGGTAGTTTTTTGCAATGAAACTTACCTAAAAAGCTATAGACAAGAGTTCCGTAAAAGATCATTTACACTAAATATTAACAATTTTATAACATATTACTTTTAAATGCTAAAGGTGTAAAATTAACAACTATAATATAAATTAAAATAACTTTTATTAGTTGTTTTACATGTTTCGACTCTTCTGAGTCATTTTCAAAAACAAAATGAGAATATTCTAAAGCTGCACGGGCTTTGAAGTTATTATTTACACGTACTTTTTAAAAAAATTACGCACGTTATCTATTATGACACTAGAGATTGAGAGCATATAGCTGATATTAAATACAATAGAAAAACTACAGCCCTAGCAAGATTATATCAAGAAGAAACCATCCAAATAAATTTCAATGAAAGTAAAATAATATTTCCCTCCAGTCTACACTATCCATCCATAATAAGAGAAACCATAGAGATACTCACGCGCAAAAATACAATATGTAACGATGCGGCATCTTTTAATTTACCGAAACTGTGGCTAGAATTACTCCATGCTCAAAGATATGAAAATAAACAATCAAGTAAAAAATAATAGATAACGTGCGTAATTTTTTTTAAAAAGTACGTGTAAATAATAACTTTAAAGCCCGTGCAGCTTTAGAATATTCTCATTTTGTTTTTGAAAATGACTCAGAAGAGTCGAAACATGTAAAACAACTAATAAAAGTTATTTTAATTTATATTATAGTTGTTAATTTTACACCTTTAGCATTTAAAAGTAATATACTATTACAAGGTGTTAAATTTTTTATAATTTTATAACATTTACATATTAAAATTAATATAGTACGAAGATTGTTTACTATTCTAAGCTAACACTAAACTCCCATTTAATATCCATGCTTTAAATTCATTCATATCGTATCACTGCTCGACGAGACTTCAAAATATTTGTGATCACATTAGATAGTCGTTGAAAATGAAGAGGGGTCCTAACGATAAGTGTCCACTCATAGATTATTCAAACATTAAGGTGAAAGGAATAACTACGGACACCAGCTTGTTTCAATGAAACTGTTCGTCAATGTTAAGATTTCATCTAATGTGAAAGTAGTAGAATTCCATTCAATATAACTATTGTAGTAAACTTTATCCCTCGTAGATATATTTTAGGTAGCTCTCATTACTAAAAGCTACCTATTGCAGCCGTTCGGAGGAAAGCAGTTCCAGAAAATGTTGGTATATTTTCACCGTTCATGACCCCCAGAACTCAAAACCCGCCTCCGTTCAAATGTTGATTTATATACATACATATATATATATATATATATATATATATGACATTTGTCATGCTGTAAATCTCTTATTTTTGAACCGGTGCTGCAACTCTGTTATTTTTGGATGTGATTGAGTATCTGCATAGGACATGCCAAGGTCTCAACCGAGTTCATTGGCCAGCATCATCCGCCATCTTGTTCCAAAATGGCGGCCAGTTAAATTTTTTAACTTTTTAAAAAAATTCAAAAAGTTGTGCAAAAAAAATTATCAATTAAAAAAGTTGTTTCCGTTAAGTGTGAGATCGTGATATAAAGGTTCAGGAACATTTTCTGCTTTGGCTATATCTTAAAAAAATGGCTGAGGTATGGTAGTTTGAAATTCTAGGGTGGCTGACATTTTAAAACAATCTATTTTCGTTATGCTGTAACTCTCGTATTTATGAAGCGATATGAACGTGATTGATCATGTGTATATGACATACCAAGGTCTCAAACGAGTTCGCTGGCCAGCTTCATCCGCCATCTTGTTTGAAAATGGCGGCCAGTTAAAAATTTTTAAATTTTTAAAAATTCAAAAAGATGTACAAAAATTTATAAATTGAAAAAGTTGTTTCCGTTAAGTGTTAGATCGTGATATAAGGGTTCAGGAACATTTTTTGCTTTCGCTATATCTTAAAAAAATGGCTGAGATATGGCAGTTTGAAATTCTAGGGTGGCTGACATTTTGAAACAATCTGAGTTTGTTACGCTGTAACTCTCATGCTGAAATTCGTATTCAAATTCAGTATTAACGAAAATCGGGATGGAATCTTCTATAAACGGGTTCCAAGCATTTTAGCTTCGGGTGTTTGAGTAAAATGAGTTGAATTTTTAAAAACATGGAATATGGAAGTCATCTTTTCTTCCCGGTACAGGCCGGAAGGACCTTTTTAAATCTTGTTTTTTTTTCTCAAAATACCACACACGTTTTCTTCGAAAAGTAGGAAACAAACAACACCCAGGCAATTACCTCTTTCTGTTAAAGATTTAAATAGATATTTAAAAAATACTTAATCTTATAAACGGCTTATGACACTGTGTTTCACATGCAGTACTTCTACTATATATATAAAACACAAACGGAAATTTCGTTTCGTTCCTTTATAACTCGAGTTCCACTGAATGGATTTTGATGGAACTTGCGTTGTTCAATAGATAATTTTTCAGGGAAGGTTTTAGTATATAACATATTGTTCTACGTACATTAGTTACAGAATTATGATAGAAAGTTCTGTTATTTTGGCCGAAAAGGTTACCATTGCTAATTTTTTGGCGACCATTATTCTTGTAGAAAGAAATAAAAAGGCTATACATCTCGAAAAATAAAAGAAAAAACTGTGCTAATTTTATTAAAAAAATAAAAGAAAGAAAAAAAGAAAGAGAAAGATAAGAAAAAAAAAGAAAAACAGTTTGATGAGAGATAATTTTATAAAATGAAAATATTTAATTTAAACATGATTGGGAATATTCGTAATGCTTAAAAATATATTCAAAGAGCCAGATTGCGATTTAAAATATATTTGGCGATTTATCTTTTGTTTTTGGCGATTTTGATTTTACTTTTGACCCCAAATAATTTGATTATTTTAAGCCAAAAGGTGTTTTTTTGTTGCAGAAAGAATTAAAATGGCTATACATCTTAAAAAATAAAAGAAAAAAACTGCTACTAATTTTATTTTAAAAAAAGAAAGAAAGAGAAAGAAAAGAAAAAGAAAAACAGCTTCGATGAGAGATTTTAAGCCAAAAGATGTTTTTTCAAGTGTACGACATCATTTTCGCAGTATTTGTTTTTGGTACTTTTCGGTTAGCCGCGCACCAGTGATATATATACACACACACGCATATATATATATACATATATCTACACATATGCATATATATACACACATATATACAGGGTGATTATAAAAAAACTATCCCGATATATGAGTCCTTAACTGTCACACCGTTCACAGAAACTGGCTGAAAGTTTGAGGTATGCGCTCAAGAATCCTATGAAAAACAACAGTTAAACTCTAATAGTTACGGTTACAGTGACAAAATTTTGAAAATTTCAAATGACAACACCTATTTTTTTTATTGGAATGTGATCTTCATAGTGAAAAACCATAAAAAGCGTTGGAACGGTACCTGTAACACGAAAATTGCCGGCGCTAGACAGACTAAGAAAAGTGAAAACAACGAATAAGGACAGAGAATCAACAGAAAACAAAACATTTTATGGTGTTTCACAAATTTTCCACGTCACACACGAAGACACATTGCATGCGGCAGAGGGTGGATAGCACTGAATAATAAAATGTTTTACTTTCTGTATAAAGCAAAAATATATTAGAAGGTCTATGCTTTCAATGCTGTGGTAGACTTCCATCCGTTTTCAATAAACCCTTTTCAATCCCTTAGGCTAAACAGGTGATAGTTGGGTTAATCAATCAGGTTTCCCGTTTCTGAGGGTAGAAGCCTTCAAAAAAGCGTTGACGCATGGGCAAAGAGACGATTTTCATGTGGATTTGACAGAATCCGCTTTTCGTTTTAATTATATAGATTATTAATAATATTATTATTTTAATCAAATAAACCAAAAAAGGAAACAAAAGACTAATGGAAAAATGATGAATCGCTTAAGTAAAACGACAAACGTAAACAAAAGACTAATGGGAAAATTATGAATCGCTTAAGTCTAATAAACTTTTTATGATTGTTCGGTTAATCAAAGATTAATTTGTTAATTGTACTCTGTATATGATCCTATTGTCAAAGTCACTTATCATATTAATAAAGGAAAATTATAAGGATTTATTAATCCCCCAATAACTCCAAACATCTAATTACTTTTATGGAAAAATTCAACATGTTTTGTAGTTGAAATACGCCTTTGCTTTGTTGCAGTGTAATTACTTGAGGTTTTCGTTTAAATAATGAACTTTCGAAAAGTTCCTTTCCTCCCAACTCCCCCTCCTCCAGAATTTAATGTGAAAGATAATCAATACTTCCTCCACAAGCTTGCTGTTAACAACCAGGATAAATCTAGATTTCTTTCAGCAATTCTATTTCTGAGATTCCGAAATTCAAGAAATGTCAAACAAGTTTAATTAATGAATTTCAGAATAATTTTGAAATTTGAATTTACATTCGCAAGCGAATTAAATTTACATATAACTGGTTGGAAATATTTTTCTGCAACGCCAATGAGTAACAATACATTTAAAGAGCAAATAAAGGAACGATAAACTAAATCTTGTAACAAAACAATATTGGGCTAATATATATTTGTATTGGCAAT
Organism: Maratus michaelseni; assembly: GCA_963931845.1. Classification (NCBI taxonomy): domain Eukaryota; kingdom Metazoa; phylum Arthropoda; class Arachnida; order Araneae; family Salticidae; genus Maratus; species Maratus michaelseni. Next base: position 243,271,706 of record OZ007591.1, read on the forward strand.
ATTGCCAAACAATATCGTTCTAACATTAGAGTGTTTGTGTTTTAACAATATTACACCAATACAGCCAAGAAATAATTTGCCATTTCGTTGAAAATATTTCTAATGTAAATTCCATGTTTTTGTGATATTGGCTTTTATATACAAATATTTCCTGTGCAGAACCAATATTTTTACATTAATTGCATTGACTATTTCTTGACCAGTATTGACAATATTGGCATGAAACATTGATCCAACGTTTAAATATTTACATTTTGCCAATATTTCACCAGTATTGCAAGCAATACTTCAACAGTACATCGCCAATATTTCCAATGTAAATCCAATATTTTTACGATATTTGCGTATCATAACAATTATTTATAATACAGAACCAATATTTTTATATTTGTGGCATTGGCTAGATCTTGACCAGTCTTGGCAATAATGACATGAAACATTGTTCCAACGTTGAAATATTTACATTTTGTCAGTATTGCACCAATATGGACAATAAATATTTCATCAATTCATTGCCAATATTTTCAATGATAGTCTAATATTTTTGCGATATTGGCATTCAATAGCAAGTATTTCCATTTCAAAGCCAATATTTTTATATTAGTAGCATTTCATTGCAAATATTTTGTATGAAAAGTGAACATTTGATTAATATTAGTACTTCATCGGAAGTACTATTTTCGATTAATGCAATATTGCCGCATTATTGATTCCTACGTAATCAACATTGTTTTGCAACTAGCGCCCTTCCAGTCAATTGTCAATAAGAGAAATTTCAATAAGTCATTAGTTTTGTCTTTTTTTTCTGAAAAGATAAATATTTAGTTCGATTAATATTTACATATTTTTCTTGAAGAAGCGTGTTTGGTATAAAGTAACATGCGCCGCACGCGCCCATGAGGGGGCTTACCGCGCACAATCGACCACCAAACCCAAGTCCTGAGAGACTTTTATTGCGCCAGCAGCTTTGGCTCGCTGTCTTGGATTAAATGATATTCTACAAGAACCTTTTATGGAATTACTAGCAGACCCAACCAGCGTTGCCCTTGCCCATGATAATAATCTTAAAACTTTATGACATTAAATCTCATTTCAAAGTAAAGTGCATATATAGAAATGCTGTATCTTAAACTATCGATATTTCTGTTAATAATTGAAATCTTTATAGTTTTCTTAAAATTTACGCGACACACTTCAGGTCCTCTCATGGCACTTCGCTTGAGAACCATTGCTTTAAATATATCTGGCTGAATGGGGGTAAGGGGGGGTTACTTGCGTTGTTATGCTAACGGCTTTGGACGATTTTCCGCTGTATTTTAACTGCTGTAACGTTAGTTGCGGCTCATTGTGAAGAGGCGAAAATCGCTTGATGTCTTTCGTTGCAAAAACATCCGATTAACTTATATTAGGTACATATGGTGGTGAGACATTCAGAATTAACTGTATTGTTTTTGGTTTAATTTTTTTTATTCGTTCAAAAAATATAGATCACTTTTTTTTTATATCATAATATACATTTCGTAAACTCATGATATAATTTAAGTAAATATATTACTTCGTTATTTCAAAAGTTATCAGAGGAAAACCTTTCTGAGCAAATTATGGACAACCGTCTATACATATGACTAATTTCATTGTATAATACATTCATTTTGTTAAGTTTGGAATTTATTTTATTTGTATTGCAATAAAGAATAAATGCTCTTGTCTAGACTGAAATATATATTATTGTACCTATATTTTCTCATCCGAAAATGCGACACAAACCTGTATCATTACTTAAAGTTCTACACAATTTTAAAATTTTGAAAGCACTCAGTCTCATTCAGCACTCATGTGTACTTCAAATTTCAAAATATGTACGATTTCACTAGGGTGAATTGGAGAATACAACTTCTATATCCTAATAGCAAATATTTGCTCATAGTTTATTCATGCGTGCAATGCAATGTTTAATTGAAGATACTTGTATGTTTCGTTGAATTCATTCAGCAATATCCAAACTTTATCTTAAAAAGGACATTTGGAATTCCGTTCAATTGCAACTAGAATATTTTAAGTTATGAAACACATAAATCCTGTAAACTAGTTTACTCGAAGATGCATTATAAATTATGCAAGTTTATATCTGGAATACTTTATTGAAGACTAGAATGGAATTTGAATAGAATATCGAGGTAATTCGCTTTTAGCTTTCTGTGAAAAGAATCAATGAAATTAGCGATATTTAAAATAAATTGTTTTTTTATCTCTTCTTTTTCATAAATATTTGAAGAAAACATTTTAAACCATTCACTCATGTTTGGCAATGCAATCAAAAATGATGTATGAATTAAATTTGCGTTAAAGAAATATAAAATTGATTGAATTTGGGAAATAACAAAATGTGTTTCCGTGGAATAAATAAAAGTGTCATTAAATTTGTATCTTAAATAAATTCTGTATATGTTTAGAAATTCTAAAAATACATATTTTTGTTTTCTAATACCATTTTGTTTTTTTAATTTAAAAACTAGCTCACCCGTCCTGCTATTCCCGGGTCCGTGATAATAAACTTAAATAAATCTCAAATTTGTATGATTTTATATCTTTAACCTGATTTTGTATGATAATTTTAAATAAAAAATTCGCGAAAAAATACTGATATTTAGGGGTAAAAGCGTTCGTAAAAAAACATTTTCTTTTTTTTTCACGTAGGGTCGTTTCATAGATTAAAAAAGAAAAAAAAAAGAAGAAGAAGACAGTTCTTTGTTGTCCGAAATTTTTGAAAATTTAATCGGTTAAAAATATAACTGTTTTGCAGCCCGTTTTAAAATTTCGTAAAGAAATATTGATATCTGTAAAAAAAAATGTTTTCTTCTCGTTTTTTGTTGTTGTTTGTTTTCGCTGTTGTTTGTTTTTGTTGTTTGTTTTCTCGTCAGATCCTTAAACATAACAAAAAACAATAGTTCTTATTGCCCGAACTATGTGGAATTTTAATAGGTTATAAATATAACTGCGTACAAGACCTATTTAAAATTTCTTGAAAAAAATATATGCATATTTAATCGTGGAGCCGAAGCCGAACGAAGCTCCAAAACAGCGTTTTAGTGTTTTCATTAAAAATTTCTCAGATTTTATTTTTTTTAAATACTTCTACTCGTCTGAAAGTTTCAAAATTTTTGCAGATGATGTAAATCCAGTTTGCCGAGATGTTCTGAAAAGGTTGTGTCGAAATACTGACGTTTAGTTACTTTTAGCAAGTCTTTGAGTGGCGCGAAGTGATCTGCACTCGTAATTTTTTTTCAAAAGGGATAAAATTTGTATTTTTTAAAAACCGATTGCACCGTCACAGATCTCTGCTTTAAGTATGTATTTTTTGTGAATCTGTGCTTCTTAAATCGAGCCTTAGTGGGACGTCTCCGAAAGATAGAAAAAGTCGCTTGCGAAAACGAACCTTTTTGAAATATTTTTCAAAGGATTAACACAATATTTTTTTTTCGCAGTAATTGAAGCGTTTAAAACATAAGCGTACGAAATTTAAGAATATGTCTTCCTTTTTTTCGTATCCGAAGGTTCGGCCGATGAACGTTAAGACAAAAGACTAAAAATATCAGCATTTGGTATTTTATTCTACGAGCTCTGAAAAGTAGGGACTGAGCATGCGCGAACTTATGCAAATTTTTGCAAAAAAAATATCCGCTTTTTGATGATTTTTTAATTAATATCTCGTCTAATTACCAAAAAATTAAAAATCTGAGTCTCAGGTGCATCAGGATCTGCCTTGAATTATCCTCATCCAAATTTTCAGACTTCTACATGTGATAGCCATCACCAATAGACAAACAGGCACACAGAACGAAACTTTCTTTTATTAATATAGATAGCACAGCTGATGCAGACTGAAGTTACTATTTCTGGGAGTAATTTTTTTTTATTCATATACTTTGAAATGTTGGATAATAAGTTGACTGGGATTCTGTTGGTAAGGATGTTGGTCACTAAGGAACATGCCACCCTTTGAAATTTCTTTTTATAATAAGAATAGTGGTTTTAAATAAGTGCTCTTGGATCATAATCTCAGACATTTTATCAGGAACGTAACAGGATCCATCATTTCGGATACAGATAAAAATATGTTTTTAATTTAATAGGGAAAAATCTGAAAGATTCGGGGAATTTGTAATTGTAGGCATCTCAACATGCTAAATCTTATGAGAATGCGCCCTCACCTGTTTGTTTTACGGTTAGGACGCTGGGTACTGAACAAAATGTACTGAGATCGAACCCTTACTCACTCAGGTATGATATGGGTTGGATTCCATTTTAGATATAGATCCCGGTGTGTTTAGTCCTCTTGTGCAAAATATTATCACAACACCCCCAACAAATCAAACCTATGATTATACATAAAGAAATTCACTGATAACATAACTATTTGGGGTAAATAATTCTTTTTATTAATGTATTCTATCATAATCATATTTGTCTTCTGTTCAGAAATAAATATATTGGATTATGGAAAATTTTTGGACGATTTAAATAACTACAACAGAATAAATAGAGGTAAGCGTGATTAGCATGAGAAATATCCTGAATTAAATGATATAAGCAAAAACATTTTACGGAATTGTTTACATTGAATGTGTTATTATATAGTACTTCTGTTAGTGCATTCTGAATTTAAATGTTTTAAATTAAATCAACTTAAAACTTGTCTGATAATATTTAGTAAATTTTGTATTTGTTTGAATCATTTTCTACCGGTGATTACACTGCTGTTAGCTTACCGTAAATAATAAATGTTTTTACTTGAATCGGATTTCATCTTTTTTTCGTTTAACACTAGAACTACCGGAAATTTTACTCAAATTTTATAAAATATTTCACACCAGAATTTTTATTTAAAACTATGTAACTTATTCATTTAGCATATTCCTGCGAATTTCCTATTTAATTTATTTTTAAAAGAAATTTCTGGTTTGAATCGGAATATATTTCTTTGATAGCTGTCAAAATGACGGCTCATGGTAGTCCTAGTGTTAATTTTAATTGCTGAAATGATAGATGAGTACATTGTGCAAAGAAGAAAACTTTTTTTGGTGTATTTTCGTCTGTTCTGCAATAACTATTTCATAAAAGCACATCCAATTAGTTTGATATTAGGAAGATTCACTGGTGAGGTATTCGGAATCAGCTGTATAGTTTTTAGTTAATTTCTTTGATTCATTCGAACAGCATGAAACATTTTCGTTCACGTCATAATATAAATTTTGTATATACATAGAGACAACTAATCACAAAAAAAGAGTGATTACGATCAATGGCAACTCATCCTGACAAACGAAAACCAACCTCAAGACTAGAGTCAAGGACTTAAAAACACAAGATAAGTGCAAAATTATAAACACAACTAGGAACGAGGAACAAATAGTAGTTATCTAAAGAATGTCATTAAGTACTGCAGTATCTCACATCCACCTAGCATGACATCTCTGCGCTGTGCAGTGCCGAATCGATTCATATAAATATTAATTAGCAACCGGTCAACTTAAGAAAAGCAACGAAGACAATAAGAAGCATTGTAGTCGCGACAGTCTAGTGTTTTGTCAAGTAGATCTCCACCATGCGGAAATCAAGTGAAACTTCACCCCGTTGCCAGGCATCAACCCGTTTATCTGAGGAAAAACCCGTGCAAGTAGGGGAATTGTCAGCGGTCTGAAAAAATTGTATATTCATGGTATAAATTTTGTAAATATAAATATAGTAATTTAAAAGTTATTATAAGAAACATTTACTGTGTTAATTATTGACCGTTTATCTGAGGAAAAACTCATGCAAGTAGGGGTTTTGTCAGCGATCTAAAAAATTCTATATTCATGGTATAAATTTTGTAAATATAAATATAGTAATTTAAAAGTTATTATAAGAAACATTTACTGTGTTAATTATTGGCCGTTTATCTGAGGAAAAACTCATGCAAGTAGGGGTTTTGTCAGAGGTCTAAAAAAATTACATATTCATGGTATAAATTTTGTAAATATAAAAATAGTAATTTAAAAGTTATTATAACAAAAATTTACTGCGTTAATTATAGACCAACTTTTATACATATGACTATTTTCATTGTATAATAGATTAATTTTGTAGAGTTTGTCATTTATTTTATATATATTGCACTAAAAGATATACTTTAGTCTATTACTGGAAGATATATTATTCTACCTATATTTTCTCATTCGAAAATGGAATACAAATCTGTATAATTACTTAAAATTCTATTACTTTTCAAAATTTTGAAAGCACTCAATATCATTCAGTAGCGAGTTTGGCACTCCAAATTTCAAAATATTTATGATTTCCATAGAATGAAATGGAGAATGCAACTATATCTAATAGTAAATATTTGCTCATAGTTTATTCATGCATTCAATGCAATATTTAATTGAAGATACTTGTATATTTTGTTGAATACACTCAGCAATATTCAAACTTAATCTTAAAAAGGAAATTTGGTCTTCCATATCATGCAACTAGATTATTTTAAGTTATTCAGCACAGAAACCCTTTAAACTATTACATTCGAAAATGTATTATAAATTATGAAAATTTATATAGAGAATACTTCATTAAAAGAAGCATGATTAGTATGAGAAATGTCCGGGATTAAATGATATATATGCAAGAATCTTTTATAGAATTATTTAAATTGAATGCGTTATTCCACTGTAGTTCTGTTTGTGTATTCAGAATTTAGATGCTTTGAATTAATTGCCCTAAAAACTTGTCTTATAATATGTTTCAAATCTTACATTAGTTTAAGTAGTAAACAAGAACGAAAAATTATGTGTTAAGCATAGATTATGAAACACTTTCCAACACATCCAGAAAACTGTAACGAAACTTCAACATTAAATGTGGTGAAAGAAGATATGTAAGTAAAGAGTTTAGAAAACATATAACATATTTAAAAATCCAGTTTTATCAGCTACCTTTAATAATCAAAAAGTAGTCAAACTATTTCATACATCCCTGTATATGATCAGCTTAATTTATTCACACCACGTACTATCCAAAAATTTAGTTACACTTTAAAACGGACAATGAATTAAACGAACTAAAACTAATTAAACTTAAATGATTAATAAATGTCTTTCACTCTATATTATACAGAAAGCATATTTTAGTGCACTTCATAATTGCATACCAATTTCATTATATTTGAAATGGTGTAACATCATCAAAATGCACTTGAAACGATTTTTTTCCCATTGGCTGTAACGTAACGGAAATTTTTTGACTGTCCCTGTAAACGAACTATACATGCTACTGAAGCTATACACTTCATTTTCAATACCGATAGTGCTATGGTAAACGTCAATAACATATAAAAATTACAGGGCAGTCCGAGTATACTTACGAAAGTTAGAACACGGACAGACAGACTACTGGGCAATCTGAAGTCATAAACACTTTTCAACTACGTTGTAAAGTGTTAATAACAACTATGTTAGAATGTATTAATAACAAATATCTTAGAATGTATTAATAACAACTATGTTGGAAATTATTAATAAAAAGCATTCAGAAATGGTAACAGGTAAATAGAGTTTAATAATTTGTTGATATCACCATAAAAAAATAATACAATAAACACTTTTGCGCCGTTTCGACTACATAAAAATGATCCTTCATCAGGTGTAAAAGACAGCCGTATTAGGCGAAGCAAGCAAGAAATCGTACAAGCCGGGAAGAGAAAAGTAATATCACATTACAAGGAAAGGGGCGGGAGAAAAAAAGAAAGTGCAAAGAAATGAAGGGAGTGCAGGATGAGGCACAGGATAAAGAAAGGAGGGTTTTGAAAAAAGTGGATTTTAAAGAACAAGTAATAACATTAATAATTAATTAAGTAATAACCCAAGTCCGCCGGCAATTTTTTGACATTCGTAAAAGCCATTGTACTTGCATTTTAATTAAACAATTTGTTTTCAAATCTATAGTACGTAAAATTGAGTTATTATATTATCTACTAGTATATAACTCCCCCCCCCGTCCAAAATGGCAGGATATTGACTCAATATTCAATTTTTGAAATAGTTCAAAGAATAGACAAAACATTCAAATTAAATATTTAAAAAAATAATCCATGTGTAAAATTTTCTCTAAAAAGAGTGTTATCAATCAGTTTCTAAAGAGCTTGACTCACCACATAGGTCATTTTTGATTATATAAGCAAAATAAAATGGAAATTATTCGGTACTATTTATTCCTTACATTTTAATTACGTTTCATAAGAAAAAAATCATTTTATTTACGATGGAAACAAATTTCAAAATTTGTTTGTATTATCTACTGGTAGATGGCGCTATCTTCCCTTATACGGTCCAATGTTGCTTGTGATTGCCGATCAAGCCACCTCGACTGTCTTCTGTAATTAATCGCCGTCTACTTTCAATTGGTGTTTCATCATTTTCATCAGGCATCGCTATAACGATCCTTAAACTATATAAAACAAGAATAAAAACTGATTTGATTGAACAGATTCAAATCCACTGCGTGTTCAAAACAGCATTTAGAAAGATCAACAAAGATGTTAAAACAGTAAAACACACTTTGCCAATTGACAATCAGTACAGTACAAATAATTTTGATGAATGATTCTCAAAACACCACATTTTTTTTTCAACAATAATAATAATGATTAGCAAAGTGAAATGTAATTTCTGAAAATTTTACATTAAAATTTCATATGCTAATTATATGCAAATATTAACTTGTATTTTTAACAAAATTCGATTGTTTATATTAACTGACGATAGATGGTTGCAAAATTATTTTTTGAAGATTTTAAACAAAATTAAAATATTTAAAGACTAAAATATGCTTTTACAAATATTTTAAGAACAGAATCAGACAATTAACATGTATTTTTTTAATGTAGCCTTCAAAGACCCATTCATTTGTTTGAAGATTCGGAAATTCTCAATGGCAACAGTGTTTGCTTGTTTATATTTAGTAATCTGATGTTTATAATAGCATATTTTTAATTTGGAACTTAATACATTATAATTGGATAAGATATACATGTTTTATGTGAAAATATGCAGAACAGGCATGATTTCAAGTAGAAGAAATTATCGTTTAGTTGTCATATGTTAGTAATATGTTTTTCATTAAGCCTAAAATGGCGTTTAACTACGGTCGATTCGCAGACCAGAGTGGTTGCGCCCGGAATGGTTACAGACACTTTCTTGCATTCGGATTTTATTATAAGTAGATAAGGGGCGTTCAAATGAAAAGGAGAATTTTGTTGTATCGCCGTTGTTTCTAATAGCAGTGGGTTAATGTGTCTGCCGATAGATAGCATGGCATTTTTCACAGTTGCGCATCTGTAGTGAACATCTTTGCCTTAGATTATTAATTCTTGAAAAGCTGTTTTGTGCGATCGGATGAATGATAAAATTCCTCCAGATTACCGCAAAGAGCTGTTGTTCAATTTCTCGCCGCAGAAAGTGAGCATGCTTCACAAGCTCACTAAAGGAATTGTTTTACTGCAGGATAATGCTAGGCCACATGTGGCCATTAAGACTCTCGACCTGCTGGCAAAATTTCGGTGGGAGGTCTTCAAACATCCTCCATACAGCCCCGATATCTCTCCATGTGACTCTCATATTTTAGACTCCTTAAAAAAGTCGCTGAAAGGTCAACGGTTCACATGTGACAAGGAAGTGTAAAACATCGTGGAAAACTGGATCCATCAGCAAACCTGGAATTTCTACCCTTCCTACGTGCTGGGATCAATTCATCAATGGAAAAGGCAATTATATTTAGTTGGAATGTTACACATTAACTGTAATGACAATATTCTGTAATTAAATTATTCTGATATTAAGCATGCTTTAAATATAACCGTAGTCTCCTTTTCATTTGAACTCCCCTTATACTATATTAATAAAAGAAAAATGTTTGTCTGTATGTGTGTGTGTGTGTGTTTGTGTTTGTTGGCGATGGCTAGGGAAATCTATCGCATGTAGAGGTCTGAAATTTTGATGAGGATAGACGAACACAGGTCCGAATGCACCTGATGCTCACTTTTTTCCTCTTGTTTTTATGATTATATGAGATATTAATTAAAAACTCTAATGAACATCTCAAAATGGCGAGCATCAACTGTGCAGCCGATTGTGCCTTCGTATGAACAGATAATCTTCGCTTCTTCCAGCAGGCGAAAGAAAAAAGGTCCCTTTTCTGTATTTTGAAATCGCAATTACCTGGTCCCCCACGGAGTTACAAAATAACAAAAAGTATCCACTTATTCAGGGTATCCTTTTTATTCTAACGATTTCTGTTATTTAAGAAAATATTAATATTTACTATTTCAAAAAAATTCTAATGAAGCTCGATTTCATATTGGTTTTTGTGTTTTTCTATTCGTTTTCTTGTTTTCAGTTTTTCCTGCATTTTGTAAATGCCATCCCCGGTGTTAATATGTACTATTTTTTAAAAAATCTGAAGGTAGATCTTGTTTTTGTTTTCATGTTTTTCGTTTTTTCTGCAATTTTAAAATGCCATCGTCGTTTCCCGGATGGAAATACAAAACGAGAAAGAAAAATATAGATTATGCATAGGTTCTGCATAAGTCAAGCATAGATTATGAAACACATTCCAATACTTTAGGAATATGGGAACTTAACTTCACCGTTGAATAAGGTGAAAGAGGATATCTAAGTAAACAACGTAGAAGGCCGAAGCCCGACACTCTCGCAGGAGTCTGGCAGGCACAAGCTTCCCAGTCTACGCTATCAAACGAAGTGGGGCTCCCTACCCTAGGTTTGCTTGGAAAGATTTTTGTTTAAATATGTAAAATCATTCAAAATTGCGATTCGTTTGCAAAAACAGATCAGAGCGTGCATACTACTGCCCGTTGTACACTGGCTAAAAGCAGCAGTGTTCTCTACTCTAGTCTTGTTTGCATAAATTTTCATTTAAAATTATAAAATCATATAAACTCGAGGGTGTATGTTGCTAAAAGCAGCGGGGCCCCTAACATTAAATCCTTCTCGAAGAAAAATGCATGAATACTAGTACCCTGATACTAGGTTTAGTTAAGGTTATTATTCCGGGTCCGGGAAACACCGCGGTGGTTGGTTCAGCTACTATTACAGTATATTATAATTTTTGTTGTTTATAGAAATATTATAATTATATTTATAGATAAGGTTATTTTAAAATACGAATGTTTGTTTATATGTGAACACGTTCAACATTGCACTCGTTCGTGACACATTTGTATACACTCTAAAAACTACATTTTCAAAACTGAGCAAAAGGTACTCAAATCTGAGTATGTCGCATAGTCAAAATAGCTCCCAATCAAAATTAATCAAGTTTGATACATGTATACACTCCTTTCTGAAACCATGCACACAGTCAAGAATAAAACATCATGTGCTCATATTTGAGTATGTCCATGTTTCAAAAATGAGTATAAACTGACTTCTATGTGCTCATTTTTGAGTATTTCCGTATTTCAAAAATGAGTTTGAACTGATTCTAATCATTTTTGAGTATGTCCATGTTTTAAAAATGAGTATGAACCGACTTTTATGTGCTCAGTTTTGATTATGTCCATGTTTCAAAATGTTCTGAGTATTTCTGGTATTTCAGAATTGAAAGCAGTGGGTTTTCATAATTGAAACAAAAAGTTTCATAACAAAATGAAAACATCGATTTACTCAGATTTGAAAGTGTCATTTTTCTCAGTGTACTTTAAAAACAAATCCGAATTGGTTTGGATTCTCTATTTTAGGGGGTTGGGTTTTACACTTAATATTTTATTTAGCCCATATATGTCAAAATGAAATTTTATAAATAATTTTCACTCACTTTTTGATAAGATAGAATTGTAAAATTTATTTACACAAGTATGTTTTCGATGCAATACAACATTTTAATATTTTTAGAACTTAATTATAAATCAATAATTTAGTTTTAAGGCATATTTCTGTTAAGCAGGCGCAGGTGATATATCGCCAAATATCCTTTATTGTTACAATTGTAATTGATTTACAACAACACTGAAGTTAATTATGCTTTAACCCACGCTCGGTAAAATATCCCAACTGGCTGCGAAACTGCAACAATGAAGTATTTTAAACGCTAGAAATTAGAAAATAAAAAAAATAGAGTGTAGCATTTTTTAAAATATGATTTTATCAATTAATAACTTTAATATAATTTAAATTATAATTATACGTTGAGAAGACTATTTAGAAATCTTGATTAGATAATTTAAATAAAGCTTTTTATTTCCTTTCCTATTATCATATCTTAAAAAAGAAACAGAGCAAAAGTTATAATATTTTAATAAATTCACAAATTCGCACTTTTTACCAAACTAAAATCAAAGCAGTGAATTTTCCATAATCGGGTCCCCCGCCAAATTAACGTATTGTAACAGAAAGTTTTTGAAACAAAATGAACTGGAGTCATAAAATTAGGCACGATTTCTAAAATAAAGATTGGATACTTATAAAAGAATGTTTTTCAAAAACTACTTTTACTTTCATACTATTTTTTAAAGAGTGTTTTGTCTAAACAAAGATTTTGAATTTCCCATGTATTTTTTTATAAAAGAATGTGAAAATAAAATTAATTTAGATAAAGTAAATAATCCTCAATTAAATATTCAGTCAGGTTTTCAAAGAGAAAGCGCTAAAACAAAGAATATGAATAAACTATTCTAGGCATGATAAAATCGAAAAGAATGAAAATAAAAGCTCTAAACTCTTTCTTTATTTAATCTTTTGTAATAAGATTAATTATCTTAATTTTGAATATTGATTCTAAGGATTTGTTTCAAAGGATTACTTGCTTTAAAAATCTGCATATTAATTAACGGCAGTTTTAATTATTTTTATGTTACATTTAATATTAAAAATTTGCTTTCAACGATAATTTTTCTTTTTTTGATTCATTATCTGATGTTTTATCTTTTTTTTCCTTCATGGTGATAAATATCAAATGTAAATCGTTTTTCGTAGATAAAAATATTTTTTTATTAATTATAAAAGTTTTATCATAAAAGTTATATAAGGATTTTAAATTGTTTTTACGGGTAAGTAAAATTTTCGATATTCTTTTGCTTATTCTTGTGATGTACAACATCAAAAACAATAAATAAATAAACAACGTTGAGCATAGCTGTTGGTAGGCCTTAGGTGTTATAAAGAAAGCATTTTTACAAATAGCTGTTCGTAAAGAAGATTACGATTTTTTGCGTTTCTTGTGGTGGAGCGATCCAGAAGGAAAAAAATTAGAATGCTTCGACATACTATAAAGTAGTGTTTGGAGTAAAAGTTTCCCATTTCATCTATCTTCCGTCATAGAACATCGCGTTAAAAACGATGAAGAATACGACACCAATCTTAAACAGCAATTGCTGAGAAGCTATTATGTTGACAGTATCGGTGTTAGTGTCCATACGCAGAAAGAATAGGAAAAGTTCATTGTTGATTCTAAGTATCTTATGGCTAAAGGTGGATTTGATTTGAGAGCAACACACAGAATAAAAACTTTAGGAGCACAGAGAATAAAAAAGAAATAGCGAAAATAGCGAAGAATCTGCTGTTCAGGGATTGCAACGGAACAGATTCTTAGACTTTTAAAGGTTAATGTATATTTTTTTTAAACAAAAAATAACCAAACTAATCATACTATCAGTTGCGCATAAAGTTTTTGATCCAATTGGTTTTACTTCTATTATGATTTACCCCAAGTGATGTTACAGAAAACATGGAAAGAAGGAATCACCTGGGAAAAAGAAATTACAAATGATCTAAAAGATGAGTTTATTGAATGGTTTCGTGAATTAAATAGTTTACAAGAAATTCAGATTCCTAGATATATTCAGTTCACACCAGATAATTGAAAAATGTTGTAATCTAATTAAATTTTTTAGCAGAGCTTGGAACAGGGGCTGTACTCGTCACACATTTTGTGATGCAAGTCAGTATACATATGCAGCTGTTATATTTTTAAGGATAGTTAGTGAAGATCGTGTAGAATTATTCCTTCTCTCTGTGAAATCCCACATCGGTCCTTTGAAATGCGCATCTATATCTAGAAAGGAACTTTTACCTGCTTTGATTGGTGCCAGATTGGCTAAATCTGTAACTGACGCATTGGGCTGAGAAATTATGGAAAGATATTTTTGGAGCAATTCCACGACAGTGCTTGCATGGGTATCAAGGAAAGAGAACTGATTAGAAATAGAGTTCAAAAAATAAAATATTGAGTGATCTTGCTTAATGGAAACATACACCTGGTGAAATTAAAGAATTCCCATCAAGAGACTGTAAAGCAAAACAGTTGATATCTCACCAATGGTGGGAGGGTTCTCCTTGAGATAGAGTACCTGGAGAATATTATAAATATATGAATTTCACGTGTCAAAACATAAACGAAGAAGCAAGTGAAAAAGAAAAATTGAAGTACATAAAATTAGTGGTAAATGTTGATGAAAGTCCAGAGAAAATCTCTTATTACCATTCTACTCTTTTTCCACTTATGAAACAATCGTGTGTCTTGTTGGTTAGATACTTCGTTTCAGATATAATTCTTCTACTCCAAAAGAACGAATTGAAGGAGAATTGACAATTCATAAATTAGATAATTTGGACGATACAAAAGGAATATTTTTTCCCATGAAAGCGATGAGAGATTGAAAACTCTTGAGACGTTTAAAAATGAACAGGACATAATGCGTGTAAAGGTTAAAATTATGTATAGACAAGACAATGTGGATTTCCTCACACCTATGACTGTTTTTTTCAAATTATGAAGCTATCAAACGATTAATTTTGCATTTGCACCTCAAACATTTTCATGCAGATCCTCAGATTTTTTTTTAATTCCCTCAGAGAAAAATACTGGATTCTGAATGGCAGAAGAACTGTGACCTCTGTTTTATCCAAAATGTGCCATTTGTAAACGATTTAATTCTAACAATTTGAAATCTTCACCTGTTCCTCTGCCAGAAAATCGAGTGAAAGATGCAACTGTATTTCAAATTATCGGAATTGATATGGCTGACCCTCTGTTTCTTAAAAATAATCACAAGAGTTGGGTTATCTTATTTGCATGTGCTATCTGCAGATCTGTGCATTTTGAACTTGTTACTTCAGCTGAGGTATTAAAATAACACATTTTTGTACGCTTAACTAACACAGGGCTCCGTTATAGTGATTGTCGTTTTAACTATTTAAGGGCGCGTATGCACAGGACTCTGTTATTCGTCGTCTATTTAAAAGAAATTATTTTTAAGATAGTTATTCTTAAGATAGTTATTTTTAGATAGAATGTTATTTTACCCGGAAGCTCCCCACGATTAGCACGGACGACGTCGGGCGGATCTGGTAGTCTAAATACAAATTCCGTCTACAGAGGCGTTTTTGATGGCTTTAAGAAGGTTTGTATCTCGCAGAAGAAGATGTTCTATTATATATTTGACAACGGTTCCTTTTTTTTTCTTTTGGTACAGCCAATTTTTAAAAAAGATTGAATTAGAATCACATACAGAAGTATGGAGTAATCAATCCAATCAATCCAATCGAATGGAAATTGAACCTCCGACTGCTGCATAGTGGGGCGGATGGCGGGAGAGGATCATCAGACAAATGGAAGATCTATTAAAAAGAGTCTTAGGACAATCCTGTTTGAACAATGAAGAGATGACCACTGCATTGGCTTACTGCGAAAGCATTATAAATTCTCGACCACTAACTTACATGTCAGAGAAAAGAATCTCTTAAACCCATATCTCCGGACATGATTCTGAAAGATATTCATGAGTGCGGTTTACCAAACGTTGAGGTTGTCGAGGAAAATTATCTCCCTAGAAGACTTAAATATAGACAAGAACTGCAAAAGTATCTGAGAAATCGATTTAGATCAAAATATTTGGGTCTTCTTATCAAATGACCGAGTGGGAGAAGATTCCAACGTTCAGTTGCTGTAGGAGATATAGTCTTGGTAAGAGCACATAACAAGAAAAGCATTAATTGACCATTAGAACATGTTATAGAGCTCATTAGTGGCAAAGATAGAAGAGTTCGCCTTTTAAAGTTACAAACGTGTCATTCGAAGATACTTCTTCCAATTTAAAGAATTTATTCTCTGGAAGTGTCATCGAGGGATTGTACCAAAAGTATTTTTCATAAACCAACTTTGAATTAAACTCAGGTTGAGTCTTCAAAAGACGAATCAGAATTAAAAAAGACTAGATCTGGTAGAATGATAAAGATACCAGAGATACTCAATTTATAATGTTTATGTAAATGTTGTATTTATTTAATGTAAAGTTTTGATTATAAACATAATCAAAAGGTTTGTGGATATTAAATCTATTGTCCATGTTTTATTTATTTTATTATTATCCTCTCATCTTTAATTCTCGTGATGTTTTTTGTATAAGATGTAACGCGGAAAAACTACAACATTGATCACTGTTTGAATATTTTTTATGGAAAAGGGTAGGAATTTTTAACGTTGAATAAATTATTGGTGTTTTGAAAGCTTAATGAGTTAATTGACCTTTTTGTACACTTTAAGTTAATAATTAACGTCCACATTATTTTTTGAAAGCTGAGGTTTTAAAATTACGTATTTTTGTACTCTTAACTAACCTCATGGCCCCGTTATAGTGATTGTCGTTTTAACGATTTCAGAGAGCGAATGCACAGTACTCTGTTATACTGATCACCGTCTATTTTAGGAAACTCTTTTTTTAGGATATTCCAATGTATTTTATCCGGACGACGCCGGACGAGTTAGGTAGTCTAAATACAAATTCCGTAATCCAGTGACTCATCAATGTTCCATTATTTACATAGCAAAATTTTGTGTTTTGAGATTATCATGTTTTTCAGTATTTCTAATGTTTTACATCACTTTTTACTATTTTTGATTTATTAAAATTTCCAATTTCCCTAAAATAACGTACAAAATGTAGTATTTTTATTATATGCATATGATTCGATGAAAATATTTTCCCAGTAAATATAATGGGGGAAAAAATTATTTAACATTCTTAATTATTATTTTTTTTTTTTGCCTGTCATATTTGACGGGCTTTCACCTTTCATCAAGTATTATGATATGAAGAGTTTAAAGTGATAGTTGTGAAAGGTCCCTAAACTTTTGATTAAATTAGCGTTAAGTGCATGAAAGGTATCCAGACATATCAAATTATTAATAGAAAGATCGGCATAACTAAGTAATAGTTTCACAAATTCGCCTGTAGCTACACTGTTAAAATTTTGCAGCAAACTGTACAGTCATTTGACCATTTTTATAGAAAACGGTTACATAACCGTAATTTAAATTTATTATGACCATATTATTGCCCATAATATGGTCAGAATATAGTTAAATTACGGTTATGTAAACGTATTCTATAAAAACGGTCAAATGACTGGATAGTTTGCTGCAAATTTTTAACAGTGTAGCACATGATGATATTTTACAGCAATGGAATTCGTTGTAACTCTTCCAGAAAATCATTGTTTTTGAGAAATTAAAAAAATGCAACTTATCCAACTATTTTGTTGCTATTGTTGTTGTTTCACTCTAAAGTCTGCCTCGTGTAGTAGATTGTGCGTTTAGCTAAGATTCTACGAGTGTTAATTACCACTAATTTCGAAAAAAAATTTACACCCTAAACAATCGCAAAAAAAAATGCGATTATACCTGTGATTGAATAAAGGAAAAGTTTCTAATTTAAAATACAGATGAAAAACACTTCTAAAACTTTGATAAGCTTATACCGGGTGTCCCAAAAATGACTGATGGATTTTAAAATTCAATAACTTGCAAACGGTGACAGATATTTAAAAAAATCTTGCAGGGGGGTTATGCAGGATGTCAGGAGTTTTTTTACTATGATTCTTGATTTACACTCTAAAATTGGAAGGAGTGAGAAGTTGACTCTTTGGAAGAGTGAGAGGCATTTTCACTCTTTTAGGAGTGAATTTTATAAATATGCACTCTTTAAAGAGTGGAACTTTCCACTCTCTAGAAAAGAGTGAAATATCTCACTCCGTTGTCGAGAGTGACTGTTCACTCCGTTGACAAGAGTGAGATATTTCACTCCGTTGAAGAGTGAGGAAAAACAGTATTTTCAAATAAAATCACAAGATGGCGCCAGCTGACGGATGAGAATCCGAGTAATCTCCGTTATCGAAACGAAACACCTAAAATGAAATCCTTTATATATAGTAGCACGATTTTAAAAAAAACTGAAAAAGGCATTGAAATAATAAATGAATCGATAGAATTATGGACAGGAAATATATTTTATGCTTTACAAATTGCAGGATTTGCCAATGCTAAGAAAAGTGCAGGGAAAATAAATATTTGAAGTAAATTTATGCTTAGCTGCAACACAATTTTGCTTCTATTTTATAAACAGAAATTTAATATCTCTGAATGCTAATTATTTTCCTCTTTATTTAAATAACCTATTCTACATATTTTATATCATTTCTAACCTCTTTATGAATATAAACAAAATATAACTATACAGATTAAATTTTCTGTTATTTTTAGCACGTTTGAAATTAAACATAAGAGAAATGAAAAACGTTGCATTTAATCACTGATTTTATAACATTTATTATAGAAAAAAAAGAGTATAAATGTGTCGGAAATAATCTTAGGAAAAATTTAACAGCTATAATTTAAGAAAAAAAAACGTTTTTTACCCTGACTAAAATTTCCCCCTAAAAATTAGTTTTGAAAAGTAAATTTGGGGGCCCCTTTGTATTTCAGTGAGTAAACTTCGGCTTCACGAGCCTATTTGGTAAACAGGCCCTGGGCCTCGGACAATCTTAATCGGGCTCTAATTATGGAAACATTATTAGCAAGAAAAAAAATGAATGAATAAATAAATAACTGCTTTGTTGTAACGGAATTTTTGTCATAGCTGAAATGTACAGACGGGTGTTCGCACATTTTTTTAGACGATTTCGGCGTTGTTGTTTTTAACGTTTAAAATATGAATATTGCTTTCTGAAATAATCTGTATGATAATCTTGTTTCTTGATTCTAATTCTGCATAATGCTTTCGATGGATATCGATGGATGTTTTCGATGTAAGATAAATTTGCGATAGTCATAAATCCTTACTTGAAACTTCGTTTTCCGCCTTGAAATGGGCTCTTTTTTTCCCTGTTTTTTTTTTCATCTGACATCTTTTTACTATGTATATGTACTGATTTTTGGAATAGCACTTTCCAATCAATTGTTATGTTTATTTCGCACTAAAAAGTTTTTATATTATGCGCTTTGCAATCATTTTAGACTGTGGAATTAGCATACTTCTGTTCGAAAGAAGAAAAAAAAACGCAAACGCATCTTCCCATTCACAGCTTTTTTAGCACGCGCAATCTTGAAATAAGAATAAATTTGAAAGTATCAGACGGTAATATAAATTACACATAATAAGTTGTTGTCAGAATTTTTTCCTCTAAAAGAATTCCATCTTTTTAAATAATTTATCAAATTTGTCTAAAAAATGTGCGAACAGTCTCTGTATTATATGATACAAAAAGAAGGTTTCAGTTTCTTATTTACACAGTTGAGAAACACCGTAGATATTTATGATTTCTACACAAATTTAATAAGTGTGTTCGAATATCACAAAAGAAACCAAGCTAAAATAATGTAATAAGAGCTTTTTAAACTGTAAGCGGCTGTAGCAAGCTGTAGGTACCAGTTCTCGTCCGAGCGCAGAAGTCAAGCAGCAGCGAGCTCGGTTACTAGTTGGGAGGGTGACCGCCTAACAAGCGTGTGTAAAAAATGAGTTTCTCTTTTTTATTCAAGAATTTTAGTCACTCCTGAAAGAGTGAGTATTCACTCTTTCAGGGAGTCAAGAATTTCACTTTTTTCTAGAGTGAATAGTCACTCTAAAGAGGTTGGGCAAATTTTGACTCTGCGATAGAGTGAATATCCACTCCTCCGGAGTGAATAGTCACTCTTTCTTATTTAGAGTGTAATTTCGAATTTCAAACAATAGATGGCGCTGACAGCGATTGGTGCTCAATAGCAGCCAAAACTGGTACCACTCAGCATTGATGCACCGCCCCCTGAATACTAGACCTGCGCGTTGATAAAAATGGCGGCTGTCGCAGGCGGACTTTTTTTCTGCATTTGAACGGTCCCTCGAACTTCAACACCAATAATTTCTAAAAATTTTATTCGCCTAGTTTTTCTGCGATCAAATAAGTCAAAGAAAACTTCTAGATATTATTGGTGTTAAAGTTCGAGGGACCGTACAAAGCTGAAAAATAAATTCGCTTGTGACAGCTGCCATTTTAGTCAACTCGCAGGGCTAGTATTCAGCGGGCGGGGCATAACGACTGAGGGGCGTCAGTCGCGTCCTCGACTGAGCGCCAATCGCTGTCAGCGCCATCTATTGTTTCAAATTCTAACTAAAATCAAGAATCACTGTAAGAAAACTCTTTACATCATACATAACCCTCCTGCAAGTACTTTTTAATATCTGTCACCGTTTGCATGTAATTGAATTTTAAAATTCATCAGTCATTTTTCGGACATCGGTACATGAGTCAAATGACCCCGTCGAAGTAGGTTTAGTGTTAAATGCCACATCTAATTTCATAAATAACACATTTTTTGAAAGTTATCATTTTTAATTTTTACATCTGATTCACTTGATTTTTTGTATCACAAAAATATTTTCTTTTTATAATAGATTATTTTTGTCTTCTAGAATTTGTATAACCAAAGCAAATAAAAATCCATTCCTGTTATAAAATTCCTTGCCATTTCATTTAATTTGTTTTAAAATCATTTCTTCTATAAGTATAGACATACAGACTTTATGGATCTTCAGTATAGTGGTAGTTTAAATGATACAAAATAATAATAATAATAATAATAATAATAATAATAACAAAATATATTAACTTATAAGAAACCCTTCTGTGATAACCAATCCTAGCTTTTTTTATATAAAAAAATTAAAACTTATACCAATATATTTTTATAAAAATCTTTCCTCGATATAAATCTAAATATGTGAAAATGTCACAGTAACCGAAAAACTTTACTCAGTTTTATTAGAGTGACATATCTCTTTAAGCAGATATTTTTCAAATATTTCTTTTTTCTTAACAATGAAAATCATAAATTATTATATGATAATATATTATAAGTTTTAAAACTTTTATAAGCTTTTATCGAAAAACAATTTTGAAAAATAAACACAATATTTTGTACATTTATCTACGTAACCTTTATTGATTTAGATGTAGCACAAAAATATTCCTTTGATAAATTCTACAGCAAATGTAATCAATAAAAGCCACCGTTTTCTAAAATTTCCTTTCTTTTCTTTTTAAAATAAATCAAATTTTGTTTTATATTCAGGTTTTAATTCCGTATATATATATATGTATATATATATGTGTGTGTGTGTGTGTGTGTGTGTGTGTGTGTGTGTGTGTGTGTGTGTGTTTGTGTATACATATATAAATATATATATATGTTTCATGATAGAAATTTTTTGAAGTATTTTGATTTCAAAAATGTTATATATATATGTCGTGTTTCCAAGTTCAAATCTGGGAAGAAGGCAGTCGTGCTCGTGATAAATAGGGTTAGCTATGTTATTGGTTTCCCTTTTAGCTCGCATCAGGCGGCCGTGTGGTATCATCAACAACAAGAAATGTCAGTCCATATTTTTGTCGAAGAACCTTTTATTTCCAGTTTAAGACATCTCTTCAGGGAAAATGCTCATTAGCCAACGTTAAACTAACAAAAATACAACGTTCCATTATTTTCTAGAATCCGTCCCGATTCTTTTAGCAAACACCAGCGTCGAAAAATCCTCTCCGAATCAGGATGATCGTGTTTTTAAACTAGCTTGCGTAATAATACAGAATACGTCACGTGACCCACTTCTATCGAATCAAAAGGTCTCTTTTGGAACTTTATCAATATTTCCGGCGGATTTATTTTGTTGTAAAATGCAAAAACTTTCTACGCCCTTCCAGAATATTCCATAATCTCGTACCAGATGCCTGTCATATCAACAAACGAGCTTATCTGTTTTTGAGGCTGTAGCTAAACTTCGAATTTAATACGTAATAAAAATAATAAGAAGAAAAGAAAATGAATCTTTATAAAAGGAAAAAAAAAGAAAGAATTAAAGTTTTTCGGAAATATTTTAATAGACATTTGATATTTAATAATAGGATAACTTTATGAAATAAGGTTTTTTGAGCGGAATATTTTAAGAGATACGATATTTTAGCATTTAAATAAAGAAGTTATAGCAATTTGACCACACGGGAATAATACTAATGAATTTTAATAATGGACTAAAATAAAGATGTTCTATTTAAAGAATAAATTAAAAAAGCTATCGCCATTTTTAGAATAACTACATTCGAATAAATATTATTAAGTGGATTAGGAATAATTGGCTTTACATATGGATAGTAAAAGGCTATTTTAAGAATGAGAATTATTTTAATAAGCTGGGTTATATACCGAATATTATTGAATGGACAAATTTTATAGAATAATTGCGGAAAAAATTTAAATTTTGTAATATTATCCCCCCTCCCTAAAGATTTTGGATGAAGTTAATAGTTAAGTAACTATAAATTCAGACAATATAAATTTAATACTTTAGAAATTTGAATTTTGACTAGTATAAATTTAGAGACTACCAGCAAGGAGATGGGGAATTTCTGAAGAACTGGAAGACAAAAACAAAAACAAAAATAAAATAATAGTAATCAATTAAAATTAATAGATAAATAAAAATAAAGCTACGAGCATTTCCCCTGTAAAATAATACAAGAAATGGTTACAATCTCACTTACCATTTGTAAGTGCACAAGAAAAATACAATAACAATAAATAATAAATATTAATAAACAGGAAAAACAGGATAATAATAGTAACAGAATTTTGCTTTTACCAAGTTCACAAGCTTTAGAATAAGTAGTCACTAGCAAATTGTTAAAACAAAGTTTAAAAAAAAAAATTCGACTTAATTCAAATTTGAGTTCATTAGATCCAACTGTTTTATTTCAGTCTCTTTCTTGGATCGTGATAAGTCATCATTTTGTTTTTTAAAAAAAATGGTTACTGCAGTCCCTTTCTTAAAAATACAGTTTTTATGTAAAGGCTGAAAATAAAGACATTACTCCATCAAAATTTTAAAACTGTAGTCATTCTTACCAATACTTTATAATGACCTTATAATGCTAGCACTTGTCACAACATCTTCTCTTAAGTATCACATTAATTTTCTCACATAATAAACAAGTCAAATTATCTCTTGGTCGTTTATTGTACTTGGAATATGTTATCTTTGTTATATTCCTGTGGGATTTGTTATATTTCTGTTGGGATCCCACCATCTTTAACTAATATTTGTCAAACATTTTTTCACTAATAAATAATATAACTCTTCAATAATATAAATAAATGCTATAATAAAATTCAATTCATAAACATAACAATAATAACTTTCAATATAACTAATACTTCACAACATATGTAGTAATTCATAATATAATTCAATAGTAGAAATAATAATATTATAATAACATTTGTATAATTTAAGAAAATATCACAGTTTGTTTATTTATTGTTAGGAAAAATATTGGTTGAGGATAAAATAATTACATAGCAAATAAATAAATTTCTTATTTTTTAATTATATAAGAAAGTATTTTTGCCAGTCGAAAGTATACAAAAAAAAATATATATAATAATTTCAAAATCCAAATAAATTTAAATCTAAATATTTAGAAATTGAACTCTCAACCATTAGTTCCTTACAATAATTTTTTCCTCTGATACCCTTTTACAAAATTATACTGTTAAGTTATAAGTATTCATCCTAAATGTAGAGAGTTTTTTTTTTTTTTTTTTTTTTTTTTTTTTTTTTTTTTTTTTTTTTTTTTTGGCAAACTTAGAATAAATAAAGACAATAAATAACAAATAAAAGATGTTAATTTTAGCTGAGAAATGGAATACAAAGGCAATTAGTTTAGATACTTAATTTTCTATTGTCACACCAAAACAATCACTGTAAAATCACATCATCACTATCCAATCATTTATATAATTATAGAAATACTTATAAACGGTTACTATTTGATTATCTATTGAAGTAAATAACATAATATTAAATTTTTGAAACAATTGGTTTAAGAAAAAGTAAATAAAGTAAAAATAGTTTATTTTGATATAGAATTAAAACATTTAATTTCATTTTTCAACATCAATTTGACAATTCCTAAAATCAAAATACACATCTTATGCCTGCATAAGGTGTCTACTCAACCTCAAAAACTCTCAAAAACAAGTAAATATTTTAGTTGATCAGGCTAAAATATAACCACAATGTTGAAATAAAAGCTGTGACATTTATTTTAAATTTTAAAATATTAAACTTTCAAAAATGGGTAATATCTCTGTTGTACACCAAAGACATACCTGATAATGTTGAAACTAGAGTAATAAGAGATATTTAAAGAATTAGAATTTATTCTATTGTTTTTACTTTAGTTTGATTTTGTGATGGTGATTGTGATGTCTGTGGTGATTTTGATTGTTGTTTGGGTTGCTCATGAAATAGTCTGAAGTTATCTGGTGAAAAATAGGTTGCGAATTGTTCCATGTCTCCAAATTAAGACCCTATATACCCTTCTGACAGAAACATAACTGAATTCAAACCTTTCCTATTGAATTTTTAAGAATTATAAGAATTTGTGAATCCAAATTAAGCATTAACCAGAACATTTATTCAATAAAATACATAAAAATCTCCTAAATTTTATTTATTATTTTTGCTAAATTTAAATTTAATATGTTGCATTAACTACCTTAGAATAAATTTTTTTATCATAGTAATAATAATAATAACAATTGTATCATCAGCAAAAAGAACAAGAAGAGCAACATCATCAACAAAATTTTATTACATACCCTATGAATTTTTTGAATGCAACTTACCTGCATTTTCCAATTTCTCTTCTAAATATTTTTATTATTTGTCATCAAGGAAAACATGACTTTATCTTCATATTGATCGTCATCACGTATTAATTCTATCATCACATCATAATTATTCTGAGTATTCAATTCTAGTAAATTTATTACTGCTGAGGACTTGGTAAATAATGAACTTATTTTTACCTAAGCTATGGACAAATGAGGTGTAAAAAAAATTCCCCATTGGTGAGCTTAAGATTATTAAAATTCAAATTACCTAATAGCGCAATTCAGCTAGGTTAACATAGTGCTAAATGTCTACATGTTCCAGTAATCTAATTTCTACCTGACCTAGCATTTAATTTAAACACTTTATTAATATTATAACACCATCAACAATTTTCAAAGTTTCTATATTAAATATTTTAGCAAGTTGGTAAATGCATCATAAATCCTACATTAAATGAAAATAAACAATAACATACTAAATTTAGTTTTATATATTCACAGTTTAAATAAACAATAAAATACTAACACTCTATTTACATATTTACATCATAAATAATCTTTCAGTGGTTCATTAATTTACTACAATTCAATTTTTTAACAAACTTTAATTGCGATAGTTGAACCGGTATCGACGACACATGGTAAATTATAATTATTCGTATATCCATACACAATTAATTGTCAAACATTAGGAGTACCAATTGGAAGAGTATCAGAGGGTGTTGAGTTGTTATTAAAAATACACTCTTTTTCCCAGTGAAAAGCATTCATTATACCCTTGTTTACACAAATTCTACATGGCCTAGATGGGTACTGGTTCTGAAAATAATTGTTTTGTACTCCGTTTTGGAAATTTCTAGGTCTTTGAAAATTATAGTTTGGTCGAGGAACCCAGTTTCGAGGAGAATTAAATTGATTATTGGGCCGATTTGACTGAATCCAATGCCTAGGAGTATTAATTTGTTGAAAATTTGGTCTATTAGGCTGCACACTATATCGAGGAATGTCAAAATTAGTTGCATTAGGTTTACTTGGTAATGATGGACTTGTAACAGCAGGGGTGGAAACTTCCACAAATTGCTTAACAATTCTATACCATTCTGTCGTACTCTCAGGAGGGTTAACAATTAGATAATTTTGATATTCTGGTTTTAAACCATCGGTTAATCCTTGTAGTAATATAGTTTCACATAAATGCAATTTCCTACCAATTTCAATTTTCTTTCTAAAATAAGTTTCTAAGTTACTTAAACTATCCAATTTCAAAGCAGAAAATTCAGAAAATTTCGGGATATTTACCCTAATAAAATTCTCAGTTAAGATATCAGCTATCTGTTCGTATTTAGTGCAATTAAGGCAATCATTAATGTAAATCTTAAGAGCTTCTCCCTTTAAATTTTGAGAAATATTTTTAAACTTCCAATCATCATCCTTCTTTTCTTTTTCACAAGCATCATCAAAGTATTTTAACCACGCCTGTATCTCAACTCCTAAATCTGGATCAAATGCTATAAATTTTGGTTCTACCATAATATTTAATCTAACAAAAGAGTTAACTCGATCTTCTTTTAAATATCCGGATCTTAAAAACATTAAATTTTAAACTTATAACACTATATACCATACAAATAACGAAATAGATAAAATAGTAAATAAATATGTAATTTACGATCTCAGTAACATTTTAAAAATAATAGATTTTTTTTTTAAGAATATCTGTTCTTAAAACATGAAAATATAAATTATACCGCTGTCTATATATTACAATGACGTATCACACGAAATCATCAAATAAATTAATTAACCTTAACAACACTTAAATATTTGCAACAGAAATAAATTTTAAAAACAAAAATTTAATCAGTATAACATAGTATATAAAACCTTTAAATTTCAAGGTAGACTATTAAATAAATAAAACATTTTAAATATAACATAAACTAATAAATATCAACATATAAAGATACCAATAAATAAAAATACCAACTTACAGTTACTCTTGAGCATATTTCACAGGAAAGTTTCACACATCTAAAAATCTTTAATTTTCTTGATAACACAAAAGTTCTGCTTTTTCGCAATCCTTTAAAACCAACACCATGAAGACGCTTATGAAGATGAATAGTATATTCTCTAGCAACAACTTCACTTAGGCCAACTTTTCCTCTTCTTTTCTCTTTTAGGCTTGACCATTTTTAATTTATTATAAAACTACAAAATAACAAAACACCAGACGTAAACGTGCTGTAATGGCGTAGACGTCCTCGTAACATACTCTTCTAATCGGCAAATTTCACGTTTAACTACACAAACTTTCTGTTGATCACCAGCATCCTGTCCGACTTATTATATTAATGTCGTGTTTCCAAGTTCAAATCTGGGAAGAAGGCAGTCGTGCTCGTGATAAATAGGGTTAGCTATGTTATTGGTTTCCCTTTTAGCTCGCATCAGGCGGCCGTGTGGTATCATCAACAACAAGAAATGTCAGTCCATATTTTTGTCGAAGAACCTTTTATTTCCAGTTTAAGACATCTCTTCAGGGAAAATGCTCATTAGCCAACGTTAAACGAAAAAAAATACAACGTTCCATTATTTTCTAGAATCCGTCCCGATTCTTTTAGCAAACACCAGCGTCGAAAAATCCTCTCCGAATCAGGATGATCGTGTTTTTAAACTAGCTTGCGTAATAATACAGAATACGTCACGTGACCCACTTCTATCGAATCAAAAGGTCTCTTTTGGAACTTTATCAATATTTCCGGCGGATTTATTTTGTTGTAAAATGCAAAAACTTTCTACGCCCTTCCAGAATATTCCATAATCTCGTACCAGATGCCTGTCATATCAACAAACGAGCTTATCTGTTTTTGAGGCTGTAGCTAAACTTCGAATTTAATACGTAATAAAAATAATAAGAAGAAAAGAAAATGAATCTTTATAAAAGGAAAAAAAAAAAGAAAGAATTAAAGTTTTTCGGAAATATTTTAAAGACATTTGATATTTAATAATAGGATAACTTTATGAAATAAGGTTTTTTGAGCGGAATATTTTAAGAGATACGATATTTTAGCATTTAAATAAAGAAGTTATAGCAATTTGACCACACGGGAATAATACTAATGAATTTTAATAATGGATTAAAATAAAGATGTTCTATTTAAAGAATAAATTAAAAAAGCTATCGCCATTTTTAGAATAACTACATTCGAATAAATATTATTAAGTAGATTAGGAATAATTGGCTTTACATATGGATAGTAAAAGGCTATTTTAAGAATGAGAATTATTTTAATAAGCTGGGTTATATACCGAATATTATTGAATGGACAAATTTTATAGAATAATTGCGGAAAAAATTTAAATTTTGTAATATATATATCATATATATATAGCTGCAAAATGCAAATGGATCATAAATACTTACCAAACTGGTCGGATGTGCCAATCCCAAAACTTTCTTCTATTCCATACAGGTTTCACATACACCAAAACAGAATCAGTACCAATTTTTATAAATGTCTAATTGAATCTGAAGTTTGATGAAAATCTGTGCATTAGTTCTTGTGATATAGCTATCATGAAAATCATCAAAAAAGTAGCATTACAACGCCACCTGTCAAGCTATTTACACCAAACCGTAATCAGCATCTATTTTTGTCAAGGTCTAACAGAATCGGAAGTCTGATGAAATTCTGTGCATTAGTTCTTGAGATATAGTTATCGGGAAAATTGTGAAAATGTCGTACAGCAGCGCCACCTTTTGGGCGATTTACACCAAAAAATAATCTGCACCAATTTATATCAAGGTCTAATTGAATTTTAAGTTTTATTAAATTTCGTGCATTAGTTCTTGTGATATAGTGCACACAAAAGTTTTGTCACATACAGACAGACATTTTCTAAAAACAGTAAAATCGTGGTCAGGACCTTCTAAAACGTATAAATCCGTCGAAAATCGGAAGTCGAAATTTTTCATGAATTCAATAGTTTCTTCTTCTAAAGATAGAAGAAAGTACAAATTGAAGAAAAATAAAATCTATTATAATTGGTAATTGGTTTAAAAGTGTGGATCAGACACACATCCATTACCGATTTTAGGTAGCTTTCGTAAGAAATACTACATATTATATTCTCCCCTAAGTTGGAATTCCTGAAAATTTTTTGCAGATCTTCACCGATCATGACTCCTAGAACGCAAAACCACACCCACTTCAAAACTTTATGTATATACGAGGGTCGATCCAGAAATAAGGTTCCCAAAGAGCTCCAGCCGCAACGGAAGGTGCGATGTGAAATACGGCAACAGAGCTGTGCGCGGCTGTTCCCGCACTCGCGATTCCCCGGGCCGTGCTTCGCTGAGCCGCTCATTCTTATCTCAGCAGCCGTCCGATGGAGGTCCCCATTGTTGATCCCGCCAAGTGCGAGATTCGTCCAGTTATTGTGCAGCACTAAGAAAACTCAGGCGAGCTATCCAGAACCACCGGCGAGGACGACTGACAGCCGGTGTAACGCTGCTTCACTACAAAGCCCGACCTCACGTCTCCTGTCAAACCCAGGAACTTTTTACACAATTAGGGTGGAAATGCCATGCCCCACCCACCTTACAGT
This sequence comes from Maratus michaelseni, assembly GCA_963931845.1. NCBI lineage: Eukaryota > Metazoa > Arthropoda > Arachnida > Araneae > Salticidae > Maratus > Maratus michaelseni. Next base: position 243,301,340 of record OZ007591.1, read on the forward strand.
CCGGACCTCGCACCTAGTGATTCTCACTTATTCCCCAAGTTAAAGGAACACTTGGGTGGCCAACTCTTCCAGAGCGACGATGACGTCAAAGAAGAGGTGAAATGCTTCCTCAGCGGGTTGGCGCCGGAGTTCTGCGACATTGGGATACAGAAACTGGAGCACCGTCTACCAAAATGTGTAGAAAAAGATGACGATTATGTAAAGAAATAGAGCAAACTTTCTTCTTTTAAACGATGCGAATTTCTATGAGAATAAACAATGTTGTCTATTTGTAAATTTGATGGGAACCTTATTTCTGGATCGACCCTCGTATATCCCTTTTTTATGGACACGATAACTTCCATAATTCTGCACAAATCTCTTCAAACTCATAGATAAAATATAGCGGCATAAAATCTCGGTCAAGTTCGTTAATGGGCAAAATCAAATCGGGGGGGGGGGCGTTTTGTGAAAACAGAAAAAAAACATAACTTCTTAATTTTGTTGCATATCGAATCCGTTTAAAGTTATTATTACTTCTAGATAAAGGGCCAAAAATTTATGCATGACAGATTTTTGATTTCATTAAAAATGCCCTCAAGTGGTGGGGGGGGGGGTATAGGTGTTTCAGAAGAAAAAAATTCATAACTTCGTCAATTCACAAGATATCAAATCCGCTTAAATTTACTATAAATCTTCTTAATATTATCTATAACTTTTACATTGACAAGTTTTTTATAGGACTAACACTTACAACAAAAAAATTTAAAACAAAAAAATCCCTGCTGGCTCTGCCTCCAGGCAGAAGTATATTTCGAAGTGGGCGGTCTCAACTACCGCATTATGGCAAATAGGTCTTTCTTTTGCAATTCCCAAGAAACAGGCGCCCCACGGTCTGCGTCTTTGAAACCTACCTGTGCCTGTAGGCCGAGACGTCAGGGATTTTTTTATCCACATTTCACTCAATATTTCGAACTTCTATTATTAAATTTCACGCCTTTCTCCATTATCTGACTTATGGATAATGGATGTTTACTTTCCTAACGTTTAGCTTAAGGAAAGTACTGCAATCATGATATGTAGGTGTTCACTCGTGTGTGTGCATGTGAATGAATACCATAAGTACCAAACGGTACTTCCGATTGATCTCCCATTTAGGTAATATGTTATAAACGACTGTCGCAAAAACTGTATAGATTTTCGTGAAAATCGGCCGACGGATCAGGTATTTAATATGTGTTTAAACCTTTTGTAACCGATTCCATAAGGTAAAACAAAATGTGACAGAGTATAAGTGATGGATATTTTGGAGCTGTAATCAAGCATTAGTAGCGCAAAGGTAACGTCTCCAGTTTCAAAACGGGAGATCCAACGTTCGGATCCAACCTATTCCATTTTGTCAGAAATTTACATATATTCTGGAGTACTTTAGCTATATTGGTTTGACGTAGCTATGGGTTTTTCGTGGCAACCCTATAAAGTTAGTCATATTTATTTTAAACCGCATTGTTGTCGGTAATAGAGGTTTTTCTGTGAAAACCCTTTATTGCCATCCTCATTCACTCTAAATGGAATTGTTTCCAATATTGCTTACTTTGTCACGCAGTAAACGGTGATAAATTAAAAATTTTAACGTGTCTCCATTAAGGAAAAAAAAACTGTACACGATATGAAGATTATTTCAAAAATGTGAAATACTTTTTACAACTTTTTTTTTTTCTGACAATTAGACAATATTTACAAAATTTAGAGTTTTAACTAAAAATAAAAAGACAGGAAAATAGATGGAAAGACAAACATACCTTTCTTTGAATCCTGGTGATATTAAAACGGGACGATCACCAGAAATGCACACTTTCTAAAAAAAAAAAAAAAGAAAGCATAAAAATTGGAGCAACCAGTCAAAAATTATGAATGCACACACACACACACACATATCTATACTAATAAAAGAAAGTTTCGCGTGTGTCTGTGTGTCTGTTTGTTGGCGATGGCTAGGAAAATCTAGCATACCTAGAAACCAGAAAAATTAGATTTAGGTAATCCAAACCCTCTCCTGGTGCACCTGAGCCTCAGAATTTTAATGTTTTGAAAATTAGAGTAGTTATTAATTAAAACTTGATCAAAGATTACAAATAAAAAAATCTTTCTTCCGAAATCGGTGAGCACATGCTTAGAAGCACTTAATCCGTTCCTCCGTAAATAGAAGAAACAAAGCACGAGTCAGCTCGTTTCTTTTTAAGTTTTTCTAAACTCGCCATAGGCAAACGGCTGAAAATACAGGAAAACCGTCTACATATTCTGGAAGAACGTACTTTTATGTCTCGAACGATTCCGTTGGTTCGGAAAATTTTCTCATTTAACCCATTTTAAAAAAATAATCAAGAAGCATCGAATTTGTGTTTTTTATTTTCTCCCATTTTCCGAGCCTTGCATCCACCGGACTACAAGAGATACGGAAAAACGAAGGACACCAAATTAAAGAGCTGATTTTGCGCTTTGCAAAGCTAGCTTTGGTTTTAAAAATACGAAAGTGAACCATTCAAAAAGTATATTTTCTGTATGCCGTTCCGCAATTTTGGCGATTTTTCCAATTTTGGCAATTTTTAAAAATTTTTATCGGCGGTTCAGAGCAAGGTACGAAAAACTAAAAATACCAGACAATATCTACATTTATTCCCTTTTCGACATCTGTATTTGTTTTTGAAAAATTAGAATATTAACTCTTCGAAAAAAATTTGCGCACAGTACTCACTTTTGCGAATTGCGATTTTCTGCGATATATATAAAATCTGGCATCGGCTTTCTAAAATAACCAAACAAAAAACAAATACACCTAAAGACATCTACGTTCTATCGGGTTCAGGCAGAAACCTTTAGTTAAAAAAAAATTACATTGACCCTTTCAAAAACGTTTTTTACCGTAAGTCAATTTCGCATTTTTTACGATTTCTCCTATGTTTAAAAATTCTAATCGGTGGCATTTATAAACAAGATACTGAAAACTAAAAATACCGCACTTAATCTACATCTCTTTGATTTTAAAAATCTGGTATTCGTTTTGAAATTTTTTTATTTTAACACTCCGAAAAAAAAATAATTTCCAAAACTCACTCACGCGATTTTCATTTTTCGGCCCAGCTTTAAAAATCGGCATCGACTCGGGAAATGCGAATACGGACAAACTCCAGATCATAGACACGTTCATTTTCTTCAAAACGCACCGTTCGGTTTTAAAAAATATCTACATTAACCCTTTCGAAACCGATCGTTTACGTAACCCACTTTCGCAATTTTCACTATTTTGGCAATGTTTACCAGTAGTTAAATTTCAATTGTACTAGGAAATTTGGTTGGGTCGAGTATTCTGTAAAGGCATCTTCCACAACAGATTGCGCCCCCTGGCGGTGGAAGGTGGAACTACAGGAGTTCTGATTCTATGGGCCCGATTATGACGGGATTTGGCTCAAAGGAACTTGATATCTATAGCCTTAAATATTTTAGTTGCACTTTCGACCGCCAGGGTGCGCTTTTCGATCTCGGATGCTATGAGCCCGATTACAACGGGGTTTGTCTCATTCGACTTGATTTCGATAGCCTTACAGGTTTCAGTCATATTCGTATACAACAGATTGTTATTATTTCAGGCCCGGGCAACGCCGGACGGGTTAGCTAGTTGAAAATAAAATTTACAAATCAAAATTTAAAGCAACAACTTCTTTTTTTGGTATTTTAAAAATAAATATGTGAATTTTAAATAAATTCGTGATTCTTTTTTTTTTTCAATACCATTATTATATGTGCAAGATACTTCGATTTTTTTATTATTATTATTATTATAACGATATTTTTTATATTTGATTTAATTTTAGCTCTCCATGGTGCACTTCTTTTTTCCCTGTAATTTGCAAAAAAAAATAACCATAAGCTTCAGGGCCATCTGTTAGTTTCTTGGAGAACTACAGAAGATGTTAATATGTAATCACAATTGCTGTTATAACCAAATGCTTTTTTATAATTTTCCAAACTTTCTTTTGCCTTTTTGAACTCACCACACGTCGATGAATTTTTGTGTTTAAACTATGACTTGTAAAAGGTGAGTATTGATATGTTTTCACGATTTATTGTTAGTAGGCTTGTTTTAGAATTCTTGTATATGAAAAATGTGACGGAATTGTTAATCCAAAGTCCTATGAATGCTTCAGTGTGCAGTGCTATTACAACCAAATAAAACAAAAAAATTATAAAATTGCATGTATTTGTTTTATTTAAAAGCTAAGTGCTAAGTAATTAGAAACAGTTGAAAAAATTAAAATTGTTCTCATAGATTCTATTGTGGGGACTGAATGGTTAAACAGTTTCTGGAAAAGATTTGTAATACGTACTGCTTTCCGCCGCTCAGGTGTGTTTTGTGGTATCTCACTTGAAGACGAAAAGTAAATTATGTTGGAAATTTTTCTGTTTTCTGTAAATTTTATGATATATTTTAGACGTTTCTTTAAACGGTATTATATTCAACAAAACATTTCTTAAAAATTCCGTTACTTGCCAGTACAATTTTCGCATTTCTACGAACATTATTTTATTTCGGTGTTTCAGAAGTTACAGAATATGAATTTGAGATTATCCCTGACGTATAAAAATGTTAAAAGTTAAATTGTCATTTTCATAGGAAAATAACAGTTATTATTTTTATGCTGAAAAATCCGAAAAAATATTTAAATTCTTCTGATAAAATACAGAATTTTTTTTAATAAAAGTTAATAAATAAAAATAAATCCTATAGTCTCGGTGAAAATGGTAGTTTAAGTAGACTTTTAGCGCTGCTATTGGTCAAGGTTATTCAACATTTACCTTACTACTCAAATATCAAATCTACTTTAATATTTTCTGACATTCTGTAAAAAAACTCATAATTTTATGAAAAAACTCTCAGGTAGGACGTCAACAAAAACTGTTTATTTTACGAAAAGAAAAACCTATAAACTGTTTATTTTACTTGCAAAATTTGTTACAGTAAGAGAAAGGTCATAATAAATACAGATTTTTTTTTTTTTTTTAAGTAAGCAACTTTTTACTGGCTAACGGATTTTTTTTTTTTTTTTTTTTTTTTTTTTTTGTAAAATCAACCTTTTTTTATATTTTATTTTTGTATTTATTTTATTATTTATTTATTTATTTATTATTATTATTATTATTATTTTATTATTATTATTATTATTATTATTATTAATTTTTTTTTTTTTTTTTTTTTTTTTTTTTTTTTTTTTACAGTGCACATTTGCGAATTTTTTTCCACTGTAAAAAATATTTCAGTAAAAATACAGACTGGCAAATAACTTTTTTCCAGTTAAGTTTCAAAAGCTAGATATGTAGCTGTTTTATTACTCACACAATTTATAATTAACAGACTATTAAAATACAGATTATACACTTTTAATTCGTATTCAACAGAATTCACAGGAATTCCGTATTAAAAAAATAGATATTTTAAACTTTTTCCTCTATTTAAAATGATCCAACATGCCTCTGAATTCTTATTTCTCTTTCAAAAGTACCATTTTATTTTTATTAACTCCAGAGGGAAAATCTTGTTCGTTTTGCAAAAGACTAAACATGTGATTTCGTTTTCCATTTTTTTCTTTCAATTAAGAGTAACATTACTTGAAAATGCTATTATGTTCATTTAAAATGCATTTATGTCTAATTTTATTTAAAAAACTTTTAACTTCGATACCTTGAAATGCAAAGAACAAACTACTTCATGCACATATAATTTTCTTTTCCTCATATTCTTTTCTAACTTTTCTGTATAACTAATTAAAAACAATCACAGAAATAAAATTAAAAATGAGATAGCTATTTAAATTTTTTTACATTTATACAGTGTTGCCAACTTGGCTGTTTTCCTTCTAGATTTAGGGGAGAAAATTGTAACTAGGGACATTTTCAAGGGGAAAAAGAAATTCCATTCTTGTAGAAATCTAATGTATTTCTGTTTATTTGAACTGGGGGGAAGGGGGTCTGCCCCCTGCTCGCTACGCTCACCAACCCCCCGCGTAATCGCGCCCTAGCCAACCCGAATATTATAAATATTGTAAATATTGTGTGTTACGAATATTGTAAATAGTTAGTGTTTGCGCTGAAAAATAATGTAAATAGTTCAATTAAGCTCTATTCATACGCTAATATTAATTTTTGTTGCATTGCAATATCTCAATTTGTTGATTTTTTGCAAGCGAGTAAACGCTATTGGATTTCAATGGGAGTCTATGGAAATTTGGCGAAATACTAGAAATAGAGCCAAGTTGGCGCCACTATTGGCAACTAATTTTGGACGTCAAATTTGGCGATATATCGCCAAGTTGACGAGAAACTTGGCGACAGACTCGGGTCCCTTTCCCTTGGTAACCCACCTGATAACGCCCATCCTATCTAAATTCTCTACTTTCATGTTAATTCCCCCTAAGAAAAGTCAGAAAGCTCTGACCAATCAGATACGTTTCGCGGTATCTACGCAGATTTTCATTGGTTCATTTCCAAACCATTACTTTTTTTTATATATAGAAGGATATTAAATTTTTTCTTAACGAAAAAATTTCTTATTTTTATATTTCACATTGTATATGCAGAAACTGTCTGATAGTGATGGGAAATTATTCATGTTACATAGGAAATTATACCCAATACAGCTGATTCCGGGCTTTTAATGTATAATACATCATTCTACATTGCTTAGATACAGAGATATGGGAGAAAGTTCTATAAGTAACTCAACACGATTATAAAAGAGAATTTCATGCCAAACACTTTATGAAATTGCCAAACACTTTATGATATTTCACATTGTATATTCAGAAACTGTCTGATAGTGATGGGAAATTATTCATGTTACATAGGAAATTATACCCAATACAGCTGATTCTGGGGGTTTTTATGTATAATACATCATTCTACATTGCTTAGATACAGAGATATGGGGAAAGTTCTATAAGTAACTCAACACAATTATAAAAGAGAATTTCATGCAGAACACTTATAACTCACGTTCTGATAAACAGATTATTATGGAACTTACACTGTCAGTTAGGTAATTTTCTGGGAAAGGTTTTAGTGTATAACACATCGATCTACGCTGCTTAGGTATAGAGCTATGGGAGAAAGTTCTATAATTAAATGAATTCAATTATAAAATTAGCTTTTTTAAAAACCTAATCTGAACGGATTTTGATGGAAGTTGCAAGCAGTTAGATAAACCATGCAAAATAAAGAAATAAAAATTTTGTGTAAAATTTTCATTCTGAATTGCAAAACTTACATTCTACATGAGCGAAGTCGCTGGCAAAAGTTAGTTTACTATCTAGCGACAGTAGCACCCCCTATATTATATCATGAATACGAGGCTAACGAAAAAGACAGGCTACCGCGGTGCATTCCACTTATCTTTTTTTACAGACTGCTAGAGTGACGTCATGCTCGTACACCTGCATTGGTGCATTCGAGCATCACGTGACTCCCGCGGTCTGTAAAAAAAGATACGCGTAAAGCACCGCGGTAGCCTTTCTTTTTCGTTAGCCTCGTCATGAATATGAGAGACGCGTTTTGTTTTCAGGAGGATTTGGGAACAGGTGTGTTACACTCATGCACCGATGTTTCGCGACTTTTTGATTGGCGCGATTTCCAAGCTTGCACCAAGCCTTACTTAATACAATAGCCAGGTTACCGTTAAAGGAAAAATTCCCAAAATTTGGCGTCTTTTTTAATTTTTATAACCGATTTTTAAAAAAGAACGATTCGTGAGTGTAATACATCATAGCCGGAATTTAAGTTGGTGTCTAAGAGGAAAGCTTTAATTATAGGTTTGCAACACTCCATTTATTTAAAATTCATCATTGTGTCATGGAATTCTCATTTCTCTTTGAGAAATACCAGTTTATTTTATAATGTGAGGAGGGGGGGGGTTGATTTTTCAGTTTTCCATTTTCTTTCCAAAAATTAAGATTAACATTAATTAAAAATATGTTCGTTAAAAATCCACTTACTTTTAATTTTGTTCAAACATTTAAATTCTATGCCTTAAAATGCAACAGAAAAAATTATTCCGTATTTTTTTGCTTTTTTGTTATTTTTTTCTACATTATTATGTATTTATTTATAACTGGTTAACATGTTGACCTACCCACGAGTCCATATGGTCTCATGCGTGATTTCCATTCTGCGCACACTGAGGCCATGCGGTCACATGGTAGATTATTATGGCACAAGATTGCCAAGCCCATGTACAACTCGCAGGCAAAAGTCGCTGATCGTGGGAAATCAAATGCATAAACAGCATCTTTTGAAATGCGTCTTTTAAAACATCTTGCGATATGAAAGATATTGTGAGACCCACTTTAGCTTTACAACCTAAGAGAGCTTCACATGTAAACTATTTCGAGTAATCGACTTCATCACAAATCAAAATTATTTAAAATCAAGTTTTTGAAAAAATGCTTTTAAATTTTTTATTTTTGAAAATTAAACTGTATTGAGGTTACTCGCAACACCTAAAATAAAAACAAGTTATACATATGACACTCCTTTATCTATTATATTTCAGTCATTTTCGGTACAAGCAATATTTTCGATTTTTAAGTTTCGCCGTTTTTTGCATGTTTACTTTTCTTATTTGATTTTATGCAAATAATATCAGTTCCTATAAAAATATTAAATTTTGTTTTAAATCCATGGTGTTTTGAACTCACTCTGTGCTGTAAACTCAAAATTTGAAATTTTTTCAAGAATTGCATGAAATATGTTGGAATTGTCGAGAAAATCAAAAATTTTTCATTTAAAAGATTTTTTGTTCCTTAATAAATAAACACAAAATAACATTTTACCATATTAAGCTTCACCCTTGATTTATTACTACAAATGAAAATTTAAAAAAAAAATGTATAAAAATATTGTAAGTAATAAGCATTGTACGTAAACTATTTCGAGTAATCGACTTCATCGCAGACTAAAATTACTTAAAATTAAGTTTCTCAAAAAATAAGTTTAAAGTTTTTACATTTAAAAATTAAATATTATTGAGTGCACACACACCATTTAAAATAAAAATAATTTATGTAGCAGACACTCCTGTTGTTACTCCGGGAGAAATCGAGCTTACTCAGTGTATGGTTTTTACTTTGTCACTAACAAATACAAGTAATAATCATCACCTTATTTAGTCGGAGACAATTGTTACAAATTCTGCGATAAAGTAAGGTGAAAATTACTTTTCAAAAAAATAGTGGTGACAATTGTAAAAACCGTACGCACCCTGGGTATGTCATACATGGCGCGACTGCTGCCTAGTTAGAAGTTGATTCTGTGGCGAGAAAGAACCGACAGCATTGAAGTGGCAGATGATCGGTAATCTGCTAGTTGGATATATCGAGGAAATGATGTTTAACCGTTTGTATCACCGTGTTGCATATCTGCAAAATACCCAAAAATCAATGTTATTTCCAACTTGAGCTTTAAATGACGATTTTATTGATTGTTGCTGTCCAGAAAATGGTGATACTGAGTATTTTTTATACCAAAGTTTAATTTATAACATGAGCTGTTTCACGTGATTATTGTTAAAATAAACTTTATGAACTAAACGAAATTAAGTAGGCTGGAGACATCCTGAAATAGATTTTTCATAAAGATAAGTTTATATACTTTACAATTTTGAATTAAAATATTTACAATATTTATGAGAAATGTGTAATTTTCTTCTGGTTGCAAATATGATACAAACACTTTTTTGACAATATTTTTTTTATTTTTTTATTGTTGTATTTTTTACATGCTTGAAATGACGTATTCTATCATCTGATTATATATATTTTTTCCAAATCGGAGTTGATGTACTACAAAAGGTTAAGCTTGCGCCTTCTTAAAATGCATTTACATTTTATTAAGTTTAGGCTTTAATAGATTTATTGTATCGTTAATAAAATTTTATGATAGAAATGGATAAGATTATTGACTTTTAAAGACTATCATTGTTTTTCAATTGTATTTAAATAGTTTTCAACATTGAAGTGAACCAAAATAGTATTTAACAGAGATTTCAACTCCCATCAGTAGTATTTGTTTTCCACCCCGATATAAAAGTTATACATATACAAATGAATACTTTTTCTTTCCTTTTCTTGCTTGGAAAGGGGAGGGGGTAGGGCTTGTATTTAATGTTAAAAAGTCAGGAATAAGATTCTTTCGGGGATTTCCACCTTTCATCTACCCCACCCCACCCCCTCGAAAATTTCTGCTTTCTTCTTTGCTCTCTACTACCCAGTTTAAAATATTCGATTTTTTTTTTTATGCTCCATTAGTTACTTTGCAATGACGATTTTTCTTATATATGAACAATAAATTTTCACAAAGAAAAACAAATATTTGTATTTTTGATCATTTTAAAGACCACCGTACCCTTAAAAATTAAAATTTTCTCGAAACCTCATTTTTCTAGCATCATGAATTCATTACATAACAAAGAAAAATGTCTAGTACATGTAAATAAATAAAACAATAATAGCATAAAAGAGCTAATTAAATCTCATTCAACGAACAAAAAAACCTTGCACTTTTTCTACGTTCTTTTCAATATGTTTTGAGATAAAAATTCTAAATATTTGTATTTTGGGGGGAATAATTGCTTTTCCATTAAACATATTATTTTCCATTAAATGTATTATTAATTGACCTTTAATTATTAAATAATTACTCTTATCATAATGATTACAAATATTTCTTCTGGCAGTATAAAAGAAACTTTCATATTTCTAATTTAAAAAAAAAACAGAAAGGGGTTTTAAATATACATGCATATATTAATCATGATTAAAGCCTTTCAAGAAACTTGTTTGTACAAAAACTCGATAAGATAATTATAGTTGATTAAAAATCAATAATTTTAGCTCGCTTTACATCTAATCGACTTCTTGACGACTTTAACGATAACGTTAAAAAAATTAATAAAAATTTAGTTAAATTTTAAAAAAGTGATTTACGAGAGTCTTTAGACGTCTATTAACTGTAAGATAAGTTGAAAGGAACCTTTATTTAATGATAAATATATAAAGTGAAATAACCAACTTTAAAAAAACTCTAATAATTTGAATAAAGCTGGCTTACAGCTGTTTAAATGCCGCTGAGACCCGTTTTCAGTATTGAAAAATTGAAGAAAAATAATAAAAGTTGTACTTGTTTTCACTGCAGATGCCGGAAGGCAAAAAAAGAGTGATAGCAGCTATGTCTGATAGAGAGGATTACACAGATAAATCAATAGGCAAATAATATCGAGTTTGGTAACCAATGTAAATGCTTTGGCATTAGGAAGACGGGGAGAAAAAAAAGACGGGGATGCTAAAAATCTGATTCATTAAATATTATTACATGAGTTTAATTTACGTCAAGAAAAGAGTTGTATAGCACATAATTATGGTAAGCTTTGATTGTCTCCCTGGTGCCAATTATTTTTTTTGACGCGAGGCAGAGGTCCAAAAATTCATTCTCGGAGAACTTGCTTTGCGATTGATTACCTCCATGATTTAATATTTTAAATATTCACGACGAATCAATCTTTCTTTTGTTTACTTTCATGAATAGAGAATTTGAACTGCAAACCTAATTTTAACTTGAATTATTGCAGAATATATACATAATTGAACGTAAGTCATCTGTCAAATATTAATTTATTTTGAACGATCTTTCTTAAAATGTAACTTTTATGCAGTTTTATTCAAAAAAATAATTTTGAATAAAAATGGCCTCCTGGTATATGAAAAAGTGAAACGGCCATCCCGGAACTGTTGATGACAGTCACATGACTTACGCTTTTATTTTAGAAGATTACAGAACTAAAAACATTTAATAAGACAATTATCCATCATTAAATGTAACTTATGAACTTACAATTGTGCAACAAAATTCTTCAGAAAAACCCCTAACTATTTGTGAAATATATATGTTAGTGACGTCAATTTATTTCAAAGAACTGATGCAACATTACTTGTAACTTTCCAGACTTTATCAAAATAAGTCAGTGTATTACTATCAACCATGCTGTAAAGACACAGGAAAAAATGTTTCCTTCTAAAATTATTCTAATTCTAAATTGTAAAGCTTTAAACAATTGTAATTAATGTAGAATATAATTTTTAAAATCAGTGCAAACGTCAGCCCATTTATTCAGTGTGAATTGAATTAATATTATTTTTTACAAGTCTTATTTCAGTCGTGGTGCATCTAAACTGGATTATTTAAAAAGTGACTATAATGAGTTCTCAACTACTGGATATATAAATATATGCTGATACTTCTAAAATTGGATAGACCATAGAAAAGGTAAGCCATTCCTTTTCTTTCTGTATGTTGAAGACTAGAGTTAATTTTAATTCCAAGAATCTAATATTTTGATGTTCAGCGCTTACCTCGTTAGCCTCGCCCCTTCAAAAATACTTAATTGAATATTTGACTTGCCCACTCAATCCTCCCTTAACACTCTTCCATGGCGTTTCTCCAGCATTTTCCTTTGCATCGTTTGGTGCAGATTCCCTAGGGCCAGATACAAAAGTCCATCATCTATATCCGACTGTTCGATCTACTTTTACTTACTCTTGAGTATTAGACTCTTTGATTATTCTTTTACTTATTCTTCTTTAAATAATAATTAAATGAGTTACTTTTGCTGTTTTAATGGTATTTTTCCCTACACATGTAAGAGGAAAATTTAGAAACTTTCAAAAAGCTACGTTCTGTTCTTATTGCAGAGTGTTTATAAAGTCTATGCATTTTTTAGAAATAGGTTCCAAATCCATTTTTTAACAGATGATCTCATAGAATGTTTTCAACAAAAGAAAGAATAGCTATTGTTTATGCTTATGTGCGTGGACGAATGTATGAACTTATGCATGATGCCTTCAACTGTATTAAGTTCTCATTCTCCAGAGCTTTCAGCAAATCATGACACACAGCTTGCCAATCTGCATAGTAATCAGCTTAAAGCTTATGTGCAGTTTAAATGTGGTTCGACATGCTTATTTAAATAATATTGTTGAGTTTTCCAAAGAGTAGAATGCGGAAGTTCAGGCTCTTCGCTTAGATGTCTTGGGGCTACGTGTAACCACTTTTTGTAGTTTTGTACAACATCTGGTGTTACCAGAGATCCTTCGAACAATCTTCATCGTGGTTCCTACCAGTTTTCGTAAATTTATTTACCAAGTATATAATAGCTATTCTGGTTTGGATTGAATTCTCCTGCACCAATTCATAAGTTAATCCATGTAGAGGTGGCACAACATATCACTTAGAAAGATTTAGAAACTATTTCACAAAAATGTCTAGAGACCTTTAAAACGTCCTTTATTTATTTATGCATTTCGATGTTATTTAATTATGTTAAATATCTAGAATTAATGGTATTATAAGGTACTTGTAAAACAGAATTTTGGCTATTTAATTTTCTTGTGTTATGTTACCGTTAACCTCAAGAGAAAAATACAAAGCAAAATATATTATTAGGAAGTATTACTCACTAAGACAGCATAAAACAGCACATGGGAATGGCAGCTACCTCCCGCCGTTTGTCATTTTTCAGTACTGGTAAAAATGGGAAATTTCCTCTATAAAAACGTAATTTTAGGTAGACTCAGATTCAGTAATAACACAGTATGTTTGTATGATCCTAATTTTGCATTGTGTAAATTATATTAACAATACGCCTTCATGGCATTACTTGCACAGCGTGCTCATCCTCTACTGTCGGTATTTTAAACTTTTTTTTTCCTGCCATACGCAATACCGTATCAAGGTATCTGCAAACTGCAAGTCTCTCCAAGCATTAGTTTTTTTTTTTTTTTCGGGTTTTACTTTAGCCCCGGACTTTCAAAACTCCCGGTATTTTCAGTAAAAATGTGTCTTCCAATAAAATATTTTCCCTATTTGAAAGCATGAATTTTAAAATCGTTTAACAAACTACAATTGTTAAAAATTGCTGTTTATTTGAGACTAGTATATAACCTCGTCAAAAATGACGGATTGTTGATCTGCGTTTCAATTTCATAAGACTACAAACAAACAGCATGAAGATTTACTATTGAAAGGTTTGTATTGTAGAAAAATACATTTTAAAAAGGACAAATGATTTCTACAAATAAAAATAATGAGTATATATATATATATATATATATATATATATATATATATATATATATATTTACTCAGTATTAAATTTCTCAAATAGTTCAACGATTGGACAAAATATTCAAATTAAATATTAACAAATAATCCATGTGCGAAAGTTTTTGTAAAAAACTGTTATCAATGAGTTTTGAAACAGCTTGACTCACCATATAACTCATTGTTTGATTACATAAGAAAAATTAAATAGAAATTACGCTGTACTATGCATTTCTTATATTTTAATTACGTTTGATAAGAAAGAATCATTTTACAGTATATGACCCATTATCCGGAAATCTAAAATCTGGAAAAACCCGAAGTCCGGAAAGAAAAATTCGAAAATTTTCTAAATTTGTAAATTTTTACTAAAATTTTAGATTTTCTGAAATTTTTCGAAAATTTTACCGATTTCTAATTTTTTTTTTCAGTTCATTGTGTTTCAATGTTTAATCACTAAAATATTGTTACTTCGGTGGCGGGTGAACACGGTACCCCCCCCCCCCCTTCTCTTCCCGAAATTAAAAACAAATCATTTTTCTCTCAAATTTTAGTTTAAAATTAATTTATATTACGATTTTTTAGAAACAAAAAATAGTTATGTATTTATTTCATCAGGGGTGATTCTGTTTAAGTTTTCCTAAAAGTTTAAGCCATTCGATTTCGAAAATCTGTCTTCAGTGCAAAATTTCGAACATAAATATTTCGAATTTTGAACGATACTCGCCGAAAAAAATCAATTATGTCTATCGTTCGCAGAAAAAATAGACAATTTCTTCAAAGGATTGCGGAAACAACGTGAATTTCGTCAAAGGACCGAAAATAAAAACGCAAAATTCGTTGCAGGATTGCAAAAAAAAAAAAAAAAAAAAAAAAAAAAAAAACCCTCTAATTTTGTTAACAAATTGCCGAAAAACGCGATTTCCGTCAAAGGCTTACGAAGAAGACACAAATTTCTTCCAAGGACTCCGAAAAAATGTAAAATTTCATCAAGGGATCACAAAAAACTGGTTAAAGGATCGCAAAAAAAAACTCCGAATTTCGTCAAATAATCGCGGAAAAACATGAATTTCTTCAAAGTCTAGAAAAAAAACACAAATTTCTTCAAAGCACTGCGAAAAAAATTCGAATTTCGTTAAGGGATAGCGAAAAAAGTGAAATTTCGTCAAAGGATCAAAAAAAAAACCCGCTAATTTCGTCAATCTCAGAAAAAACTCGAATTTTGTCAAAGGATCGTGAATAAAAGGCAAATTTCGTCAAAGAATAGCAAAAAACGCAAATTTCCTCAAAGGATCTCAAAAAGAAAACGCAAATTTCTTCAAAGGACTACGAAAAAATGAAATTTCGTCAAAGGATCGTAGAAGAAAAACGCAAATTTTGTCAAAGAATCACGAAAAAAGCATGAATTTTGTCAAATAATCGTGAACTTCGGGAGGACCCGAAATCCGCAAAATTCCAAAACTCGGAAAGCCTTTGGTCCGGAGGATTCCGGATAATGAGTCTGTATTTACCATGGACGCCAATTTCAACATCCGCCAGTAGATGGCGCCACTATACTGAATCAACCTCAAATCTCTCCCTACGAAATAAATCACCGCTGCTTCTGAAAAAAAAATGTTTACAGAAATGTTAATATACATATTTTTTTATGAAATAGTTTTTTAAGGTTTTAAACAAAATTAAAAGATTTAAAAACTTTAATATGCTTTTATAAATATTTAAACAGCAGAATCGGATGTAGCATAATTTTTTCATTAAGCCTAACATGGCGTTTAACCATGGTCGATTCGCAAACCAGAGTGGTCGTGCCCGGGAGAGTTACAGACATTTTCTTGCCTTCGGATTTTATTATAAGTAAGATTTATAAAATGACAAATTCGAAACTGAGTTAAGTTATTAGATTTTTGTGAAAAGTTATATTTTAATAGCTTGTGATTATCTATGATATCATGTCACATATGTCGGCATATTAGTTAAACTTTTGCACTTTAAGTACCACTATAAGTTAGAGATGCATTATAACTTATAGAAGCTGGCATACATAGGATTAATACGAAAATAATAATTATTATACTTTAAATTCGTTTTTTTTTTTGTCCCCGTTCATAAAACAGATACTTTAAAAACATTAAATTTTTTTATGGTGAATTTCACTAGATTATCGAAATTTAACTTAGCTTATTCTAGTGGATTGTATTAGGAAATTAAATTTCTGAACGGGAAAGGGGAACTGTCTATTAGTTATTCAGCGAAGATTTTTTTCTTTCTATCAGAGATACCTTAAATAATTTTGTAGTAAATCGTAAGCTTATCAAAATACGCGATATTTTTTTAATTTCTTAAATTCATATTTTTAGACATCCATTGTTAAATTAAAAATAAGAAACGATAATGATCATCGATAAAATGAAACTTTTCAGGATAGGGTGATTTCTTTATGCCAAGATTAAACTAAGAATATATGCCAAAAGGATCGTGATGTATCGATCTTTTGGCCCGGGCCCATTTCGTGTACAGAATAAACGAAATCAAGCTCAGTCCTTTCAAACTATATTTAAAGCAGATAAACTAAAGTTTGATATTTTTAACCAGTATTGACCAATAATTAGATTCTATAAAACGAAAATTGTATACATTTTTATGTGAACAATTTTGAATTTCATTTTATTAAATATGTCTTTTTAGGTGCGTTCGTAATTATATAAATACGTAGCACCTATTGTTGCCGTCTGGTCCGTCCGTCCGCCGGTAACAACGCAAAAACTACCCAACCGAATGGTTTGAAATTTAAGATATGTTATCTTTTCAGAATTTTGTCGAGACATTTCAAATTTTATGAAAATCGAATCAAAACTTTAGAAGATATTAATAAAAATATTTATTAAGAAATTTGAGGGTTTTTTTTTTCAAATCAGTGCTTTTTTGTTATAGGAGCTTCTGGGGTTTTATAGTCAAGCGACCGAGACACTTATTTTATTACAGAAATTAATCTGCAGACGATATAATTCATTTCACAGAATTAAAAATCATCCAGATCTGAATATTTATATAACTAACTATAGTACGAACGCACCTCATTTGCCACGTTTGACGTACAATTTCCAACTTGTTTATCATATATTTAATCATGCTATAATGATGAAAATGAGACTTTAAAAAAAAGGATGAATAGAATAAAAGGAGAAGAATAGAGGAAATACTATCTTTACAGAAAAACTTTATGAAAGTAATGGTGTAAATGTAAATAGTTATTAAAGGATTAGTTTATTTCCTTTTAAATATTTTGTTTTAAAAAACATAAAAAATAGAAATTATGTTTTATGAGCAAATAGATATAAAAATTTTAATTCGTTACTTTCATCTAATTTTTGTGTTTAAATTGTTGATATTATATCATTTATCTTTAAAAAGCAACAAATGCTCTTAATCTCCCCCCTCCCCTTTAAATTAGTATCGTTTTATATCAGCAATATCTATATTAAATTGTTGGTATATTGCGTTATTAAATTTCTGATATCGCCCAGCCCTATTAGCAGCATAATTGAGGGAGTCGGGGAAAGAAAGTGCCAAGTCACATTTGTGGTGAAATCAATTTAACACTGTAATCTGTTGCTTAATATTGTAAATTATAACATCGTACATATAATTTGTTTCTAATATAGGTTTTGTTTTCTAATAAATATTTGTTTCTAATAAATCCAGGTGGTCGCAGCATATGTCCCAGGTTTCATTTTTGCCCCAGACGTTTATGCCCCCAATGAAAATATATAATTCACAAAGAACGTAACAGTAATATCATTAAAGTAATGCCATACCGTTATTCAGAATATCTCAAATGTTACTAAGACATTGACGAAAAAACTTTATGTTATATATCTTGATTTGAGTATTTGATCAAATTTTCAAATTGAAATATCTCAGAAGTTCAAAAATGTGGCTTAGGACTCCTTGCTCCGATCCCTTCAATTTTAATTATATGTTAAGTAACGCAAAATTATGTATTCGCAAATTAATGTGACTTTTGTAAATATAGTTTCAATATATGTTTGTGACGTTAATCTGATTATTATTTCTTCTCAACATCCCACATTCAAGAACAGTAAGATAATGTTGCTTCAGAAGTATCTGAATGTTTTGTAGAAATTCAGTCGGGCCAAAAAGTGCCAATTAAGTTTTAGTAATTGTCCGGGCCAAATTTGTAGCTTTTATACTGGGTCTGGCCGAGCTAATACTTTCTTTTTGTTGTTCCGGGATAATAACTTTTTGTACTCGTCGGGCCCGGCCCGGGTCTGAAAATGTTGGCAAGTGTAGACATCTAACCGACATATCTAAGCTAGTTTTAATTTATTTAATTCTTCTTTCAGCCAGCATTCCATAGCTACTGAATATGTATTTCTTTAATAAGTTTCAAACATTCTTTACTAAATTATTTTGTTGTTGATAAATTGTTATAATATATAAATAGATAATATTATAGCTGAAATATATAAATAGATATAAAGATACAAGCAATCTTATGCTCAGTTAGTCTTTTTTACATAATTACAAAATCTGGTGAGGCATCAAAGCTTAAAATTGTTTCTAGGCGTATATTGAAGAGGAAGTGCTTTAAGTCGAATAAAAGTAACTTTTATGCGACTTCGGGAAGGTATCTTCCTAAGTGCACTGAAATATACATTTCCTCTGAAAAAAGTTTTGTATGAATGTTTTATATATTTTTCGTCTTGCCGCCGTATAATTCTAAGAAAGATCCGAACAACCTTTTTACTAGTACTGTAATGTGATAACGTTGTTGTCCTGTTAGCCCATTGAGCGATAGGTGATATTAAAGGGTGGAGAGCTCTCCCAGTCTCACTCTAACTACTTCTGCATCGTCTGGTTGGCGACAACATTCAAATTCTCATCTACTACGATCATCTTCGCTCACTTCACCCCCCCCCCCTTTCCGTAGTTTACTTGCAATGAGTATAAAAAGAATCAAGTGATACGACAATTGCCTACATGTACAAAGTAATAAATAACAGAAATTCGCATTCAAAATTTGAGGTGTCTTTTGCGAAAAAGGCGAAAAACTCGCGTTCGGACATATGCTATTCAGAGGGAAAACGAAAGAACAAACAAGGATCGTTATATATAAAAGAGAACCAGAACAAAAAATGAAATTTCGAAGTAAACTGCGCAGTTTCCATTATAAAAAGGATAGGCTTAAAAAGGGGTGATAAAGATGTAAAAGATAAGGGCATTTACGACAGTTTGTTTATTGTTTCTATTAATGTTCTCAAAAACAAACTCGCTTTTTTCAGACACATTTACAAAATCATTGTTATTCATACACATATAAGAATACAATATCAGTGGCGTAGGGTGAGTTTTAAACGGGTGGGGAAATTAAAAAAAGAAATTCACACAGTGAAAAGAAATTCATATCCTTTGTAGTGCCATTTAAAGATTTATGGCGTAGTTTCAGTCCTACTGAAAATTTAATTTGAAATTTAGATATATATTTTCCGATGCTAGAACTTATCCATCTCACGTACGCCACTGAATAGTGTGCTCGTGTTGACATTCCATCTTGCGCTGGGAAGTTGCAGCCTTACCAACGTATATAAGTGAAAATTTGCCAGACTGGATGTCGTCCGGATGGCTTAATTGGTAAAGCACTTGGTGCGCTGTACCAGGGTATCTGGGTTCGATGCCGGTCTGGATATATTTTTATCTCTGTTGGTTGTACGCTGTTTAGCAAAGTGAAAAGAAATTCACATCCTTTGTAGTACTATTATTTATGAAAAGAATTATTTAATTACAATATGCCAGTTATTAGAGTGAAACAATTATCATTTTGCACATTAACGTTGAGAAATATCGAAGATCTCTTACAATACAAGATGTTATAATTTGCCCTTAACTAAATGATGAAGATGTACATACCGTTTACAGTGCTTTTGATTACCATATAAAAGATTTCCTAATCATCTAAATCAGACAATTAGATACCTCGATTACATGAAAAATAATTGTGATACTTGCCCAAATCGTTATTTTTAAATATTTCTTTTCCTTTCATTATTTTTCCGGTATACGTATTTCAATATTTTTTTTAATCAAAATAATCCTTTCATTTTAGTATCATGCATTGCTCAGTTTCTGATATTATTTTTTTAGCTTCGGCAAAGACATCAAAGAATTTCTTCTGTATTTTCTACAAAAAAATTTATCAACGAAGAATTTTGCGTGCACGATTTTGTATGATTGTACACGTACATATTACAATTTTGCATTACAAAACCCATGTGAAATATTAATGCACATTGACGAAAATTGAGTAAAAATTAAATCATCAATAGATTTTTCAAAATATTCCTTAAATATTATTAAATTGCATTGTTTCATTTAATTAAAAAAAATAATAACTGATAACAAAGTTTTAGTTTTTAAGATTCGCTCAGATATGTAGCTTAAGTATAATTTATGTACAGTCCCGAAAAAAAAAATTATCACTTCCACCAAATTCTACCGCAAACCATCGTCTAACAATGGAACTGACACCAGTCGAATAGTAATAACGTCTACTAATTGATATTTTACTTGAATTTTGCTTAGGGGGTCGTTTACATAAAGAAAATGTACCAAACTTTAAAAGTTTTAATACTATCACCTAAATTTGACATCATATCCTTCAATAACTTATAAATTCAGATACAAAACGGGAAGTCATTCGATCAAATAGTTTAGGAATTAGTTAGGAGTAAATCGTCCCACATGTGGCGCTGTCATGCTGCATTTTTCACGATTTTGTCGATAGCTATATCTCAAGAACTAATGCACAGAATTTCATCAACCTTCTGATTCTGTTAGACTTTGACGTAAATAGGCACTGCTATGCTACATTTTTCCCGATTTCCGCAATAACTCTATATCAAAAACTAATGCAAGGATTTTTATCAAACTTCATATTCAGTTAGACGTTGACATAAGCTGTTGCTGATTAGGTTTTTGTATAAATAGCCCTACAGGTGGCGCTGCTATGCTGCAAATTTCAGTATTTACATGATTTTAGTAATAGTCATATCTCAAGAATAAATGTACGGAATTTCATCAAACTTCATATTCTGTTAAGCCTTGACATAAGTTAGTGCTGATTAGGTTTTCAAGTAAACCATATAACAGGTGCCATTGCGATGCTGCACTTTTATGTGCGTTCGTAATTATATAAATACGTAGCACCTATTGTCGTGTTCTGGTCCGTCCGTCTGTCGGTCTGTCTGTCCGTCCGTCCGTCTGTCTGTCTGTCCGCATATAACTACGCAAAAACTACCCAACCGAATAGTTTGAAATTTAAGATATATTATCTTTGCAGAATTTTGTCGAATCATTTCAAATTTTACGAAAATCGAATCAAAACTTTAGGAGATATTAATAAAAATATTTATTAAGAAATTTGAATTTTAAAAAAAAATTGGTTCTTTCTTGTTATAGGAGCTTCCGACGTTTAACCGTCAAGCGACCGAGATACTTATTTTATTACAGAAATTAATCTGCAGACGATATAATTCATTTCACAGAATTACAAATCATCAAGATCTGAATATTTATGTAACTAGCTATAGTACGAACACACCTCATTTTTCACGTTTGGCGTACAGTTTCCAACTTGTTGGATTTTAAAAAGCATAATTAAAAAAATTAAGCTTTTTGAAGTATTAACATGTATGAAATAGAAGAAAGTTTTGGGATTGGCACATCAGACTAGTTTCATATAATATGACCCGCAACTTTATGTGTATTGCATGATATAGCCCTAAGGTGTTAACGAGTTTGGCAGGACCGCTGTACATCATAAGCTTCATTGCAAAAACTAAAGTCCTAAAATATATTTTCAATTATTTGATTTCAAAATGCTCTCTTGAATAAAAAAAAAAAATCAACTAATCTCGGATTTTTTACATCATTGATTTTAGTATCGATTTTAAACAAGTTTCCTAAAATCAACAACTAGGAACAAATTTAATTTCATTCTATAGGGAATCAGCTTAAAAAGCGTTTCTAGAAATGGTGTTTTTTATCGAGAATTACACGATTTAAAAGTGAAACTTTTACGTTCTAATGATTTTATCCTGTCATCAAATTTCTTTCAAAGTTGTGAAAGAAAGGAACAATTTTAAACTGAAGATTTATTTTACATGAGCAGTTTGTACAAAGTTTTAAACTTGGACCGGAAAATTTAATTTCCATTGAATCAGGTGTTTAAAAGATTTGTGATTTTTTTACAAAATTCTCTCATATTCTTAGGCTGAATTTTTCAAATGCATATTTTTAATTAAAATGAGACAGGTTTACTTAAATAAACTTTCTGTAGGTAAAATTATCTGTACTTTTAAAAGATTACAGGGAACTACATTTTTTTTACTAGAACTACATTTTATATAATTTTCAAATTTACTATAATTTTTTGTCTTTCTTTTAAAACTGCTTTAAAAATTTACTCAAAAGAAAGGTTGTCTTCGCAGATTAATATTGCCAAAATAAAATGTTAAGAGTTCACAACAATCAACATAAGATATGAATAGTTGTACAGTTTATGCACTTCATGGGCTACCTAATTTTACGCCAACTTTACGTCCTGTCTATAGGAGTAGCTGTATTTATAAAGCTTATAGGAAGCCATAAGAGAGAAGAAGTCTAACAGTAATCTAACCTATTTAGGAGTAAGTATAATTATAAATAAAGAAAAGCATTTAGGATAGGATTAAACATGAGAAATGTAATTAAATTTCAGAAGCTAATGTTAAACTAATAAAAGAATTTCTGGTTTCCATTTCTATATTTTTAAATTATTCTTTTTACCTAGGATATCTGAGGTCGAAGTCTAACGTTTCATCGCAATCAGGGGTTACTTGATCCACTTTTTAGGGAATATTTTCAATGCTGATTTGGCATAACTGTTTCCAGTCTGTGCTTTAAACACACCACTGAGTTCAGTTACACTTAAATAACTTGTGTAATTTCACGAATTGTGGAAAATACAGGTAAGTTGAAATATTTACTTATTTCTGAAGTTGTTTTCATCTTAATTTTGAACTTTTTATTACTTTACCTTTAACAATAGTAATATTCAGTGGATTTCGACAGGTCCATGCTCTTTCTTAACCTCAAAATTTTCTTCCCCGCCTACTCGCTCTAAGGGTTAGACACATTTGTTGTTTTATTATTTCTTCTTTCTATAAACATAAGAAAGTTTCAAAACAATAAATAAAATGAGGGTTCGTTAAGCTTGTAATCAATCACCAATCAACATAAAGTCCAGCTCTTATCAAAGTCTGTCCTCACAGCACGAAAAAGTCTCAAAGTCCACTCAAAAATAGACGCGAGAGGGTAAATCTGCTCGCTTGTTGGTCCCTTCACACAAAGTTTCTCGAAGTCCAGATGAGCTTGTAAATGGACGGGAATGCTTATTCTCGCCATCCTAACAAAACAGGAACTGTTTCTCATTCAGTAGACAGCGCTGATATACCTCAACCTCAAAACATTAGCACGAAAGACTTTTCCAACGGGATCTAAAATAATCGATCGAAGATTTCAACCAAAGTCACGTTTCCGTTATCCAGGATCAGGTTGACTGAATCCTAATTCAAATCTAACTGAACTAATTAGCCAACTGTCCCTCTAAGGGTTTCTGCTTTATATATAACTTCTGTTTTCCGCCTGAAAACAATAGAGGTTTTTTTCAGCCAGTAAAAACTCTGAAAGATGATGTCACTGAGAAAGTTTGTTATTATTGGAGAAAAAGGTTTTCTCAGGCTGTCCTCTCGACTGCTTTTTTCACTTTCGTTCACGTACTCCCTGTGAGGTCTGGCGGCATGATGAAAGATGCGCCACCCGGTTCGTTCTATTACCGTAGCTGCCTCTAAAACTTCAAGGTGGAAGATAAATGAGGATGTATCGAAATGCTTGATGCTTACCGGCATGTTGACTCTGTTGAAAATCTGAGAAAAATCTGTTTTACATGGGATTCCGCTATGCTGGTTTTTGGGCCCATTTTTTAAAATTTTGAAGGTCTCTATACAACATGTTTAATTTTGAAATTGATTTTTTTTAATAATATCGCATTTAGTCCATATGTCAGATATTATTATGACAGAGTATAATAGCGGACTTTGCCCGTATCGGACCGGTTCAGATTTTCGAAAAAACGATAAAAACAGACCGGCAAATTTTTATTTTATGAAAAACATGACCTTTTTTTTTTTTTTTTTTTTTTTGGAAAATGACATTTATTTGTATTTATTAAAGAAAGGATAAAGTGTTTTGAAAGGAATATTAAACGAAACCCTTTGTGCGATCTTCGATCACACTTACCCACTTGTTTTTTATTCTAATCAGTCTTACATTTTTACGGTCCTAGAAAAAAAACGATCACCCCATGTTATTCAATCATTAAATTATCGTATAGACATGCGAGAGATACCGTTGGACTGGATTCAAGGAAGTCAATTATGGTGTCAAAAGTGCGTGTTACTACTTGAAAAATTACAGTTTATATAATTATTAATATGTAAACAGCCCTCATTTAGAAATTTTATTCATATTATGAAAGTAGACACAATTCCCAGTCGAACGATATTTCTTGCATTGCTATAGGATAATTTGGTGATAAAATAGCATGGGGTGATAACCCTTTTTCCCAGGACTCTACAATATTTCACAGCGAAACAGTTGAGTATTTCAATAGGATTCCCAGTTGCGATCAACTCCACTCCCTGTGTATGAGTAATTGTATATCACATCTTAGATGAGTCAGAAAAAAAAGTATATGAATTTTATTTTAATGTGAATTTTATAAATATAAAAGTATTGGTTTAAAGGTTATTAATAAAAACCTTGTTGAGTTGATTATGCTCACCCTATTTGTGTGAACAAAGATTAAAATGGTATTTATGCATATAAAGGGTGTCTCTTCTTATCGTTGACCAATAGTTAATTCCTAAATCGCTTATTTCAGAAGTATAGTTACAGTTCAAAATATGTTCCAAATGTTGTTCTTCATCATATAAATATCCATTTTCGTCAAAAAAATTATTTTTAAAAATTTACGAAATTTAAATTTTTATACGCCTTTCGATTACATACTCTTTAATACCTATTTCCTATAAGTAATATTTAGGAAAGTTTTCTCCGGGACCAATTCCATTCTTCTGGAACTATAACTTACAGGGTTATGATATTTTGAATTTTTGAATTTTCAACATTCTCTGTCTGGCACTAAAACTAACTTTTAGGGCCAGAAAACGAAAAAAATTCGTAAAATTCAAAGTATAATAACTTGGTAAGTTTTGGTCGGTCATGGTTCGTGACGAAATCGACCCGAATCCGAAACAATTAAGAGTCAACTCAATCCGAATACGACATACAACGAAAAAAAAAGATGATCGCCAACCGGTCCCGAACTGAACCGTGTGACTGCTCGGTTTCGGATATAATCGGGTTACACAACCAAATACAGGACCCTAATTCATTTTAAATCCCTCTGCTGACAATATTGCTTATTTTGACGCTCAGTAGATAATTATATTAAAACTTTTTTACAAAAATAAAAAATATATTTTTTTTAATGTTTAAATAACAAAAGAAAAAAAAACTATACACATGTAACTATTTTTAATGGAAATGGAGTAATAGAACATTAGTACACCTTGACACCATCTTAAAAATTCGTGACTGGTCAATTTTACGAAAATTAAAGCCAACAAAGTCAAAAAAAGACAAGAAAAAAATACACATAATTTTTAGATCCGAATGAAATTGAAATAAAACCATCAGCAGAATGAGACCTTTCCAACAAAAAATACGGAAATCGGAAATTCCATTCAAAACTTATGCGTGTACCTACATTAAAAAAACAGATATACAAAGGAAGTGGCATAACCTTATTTGTTGAGAGTCGGTTAAAAATATGAATACAATTCAGATTGTAATCCGAATTAATGTGGAGCGTGTCCTTACAACATGCACGCATAATTATAGTCCGGGAGGCAGCGTCACATTTAAGCAACCAATTTTAGCGTCGATGATTTTGGTATATATATGATAGATTAGATGGTACAGATAACGAAACCGAAAGTCAGCAAACGCACCAACGGGGAGGGTTTGCTATATCAACATCGCACTGCCTGCTGCAATGTTAAATGAATGTCAACACGATTAATGACGTCCCTGAGTCGGTGTAACGTGTTTAAACTGTGCTAAGTTTCTATGGAAAACAACCCCTCCCCCCCCCCCTTGGGGCACCTGCTGGCTGACAATTTCGTTATCTGCACCGTGTAATCCAACGTTTCCCGTATGTGGAAAACCAGTTAGGGGTACTTGAAAATTATATTGCTAATAGCGGAAAATCAAAATTAAATGATTAGAATAAAGAAAGAAAGTTGTAGAAAGATATTTCAAAGAGAGACTTTTGTAAACTCTACTAGTTTATTTAAGAAAAAGGCCTAAACTTAGTAATGGATTATTAAACCCGGGAGCAGTCGCACGGGGTATGACAAACCCCAGGGTGTGTATGGTTTTTACAATTGTCACCACTATTTTTCGAAAAGTAATCTACAATTTACATTATCATAGAATTTGTAACAATTGTCTCAGACTGAATAAGGTGACGATTATTAATTGTATTTATTGGTGACAATGTAAAAACCATTCATTATCCGGGTATGCGCGACTTCCCCCGAGTTAATTCGTTGTCACTAGCCATATATCCATCCTTAATGCTATCGTCAGATAGGGTATGTGCCCCCACCTTCTCTGCCAAAATTGTCCTTCGGTATACTATACTTTTGCTTTCCCAAACCTTTTCCTTTAATATTCGTTTCCATTTAGTGATTCTAGAAATATGAAAAGAAAAAAAAACCCAGAATTTTAATGTGCACCTGGGTGACATGAGGTCAATAATATGTATTAACGGACGTAGTTTCGTTTCTTTTTTATTATGAGAGTTTAATGTGAAGTCTTTATTTAACTAATATTTATTGTTTTTGGAACGATTTTCTGTTTATATCTTTTTGTGTATTAAAATAGATAAATGTTTGAAAACTGGAATACGCAAGAGTGTTGCAACCTGGTATCAGTAGCTAACATATAAGATCGTTACTAAGGAGCTAAAATAAATATTATTACGACCGCATTTATTCGATGAAGGGTACGCATATATAAAACGCTATCCGAGAGAGAAAAGGTTGGGAACCGCAGAACTAATCTATCATGTATCGCAAAATCATCGATTCTAAAATTGACTCCGGACTATTAGTTGTTAAAAATTTCTGAATTTATTTCTTAAATTAAACTGAATATATTAGAATTAAATTTAAAATAAATATACCGCACTATTTCCAGCTTGTTGGACATATTTTTAGGTGCGTTCGTAAATACAGGGTTATTATAAAATAAACTATCCCGATATATGAGCCCATAACTGTCATACCGTTCACAGAAACTGAATGAAATTGTGGCCTAAAGTATTTTGAGGTATGCGCTCATACTGTAAAATGGAAAATGTATGAAACACAATAAAATGTTTTGTTTCTGTTGATTCTCTGTCCTTATTGATTGTTTTCACTATTCTTCTTAGTCTGTCTAGCGCCGGCAATTTTCGTGCTACAGGTACCGTTCCAACGCTTTTTATGGTTTTTCACTACGAAGATCACATTCCAATAAAAAAAGTAGGTGTTGCCATTTGAAATTCTCGAAATTTTGTGACTGTAACCATAACTGCTAGAATTTAACTGTTGTCTTTCATATGATTCTTGAGCGCATACCTCAAAATACTTTAAACCAAAGATTCATTCAGTTTCTGTGAACGGTATGATAGTTAGGGGCTCATATATCGGGATAGTTTTTTTTT
This sequence comes from Maratus michaelseni, assembly GCA_963931845.1. Taxonomy (NCBI): domain Eukaryota; kingdom Metazoa; phylum Arthropoda; class Arachnida; order Araneae; family Salticidae; genus Maratus; species Maratus michaelseni. Next base: position 243,329,409 of record OZ007591.1, read on the forward strand.
ATAATCACCCTGTATATAGATACGTAGCACCTATAGTCGTCGTCTGATCAGTCCGTCTGCCCGCATATAACAGCGAAAAATTACCCAACTTAATGGTTTGGAATTTAATATATATAATCGTTGCAGAACTTTGTCGAGTCATTTCAAATTTTATGAAAATCGAATCAAAACTTAAAATATATTAATAAAAGTTTTCTTCATTCTATTAAATCCTATCAAACGTAATTATTTTAACAATATGCCATGATAGGTCATGCTTTAGGTTGCCATGATTATTATGTCATATTTAAAATGGAGTCATATTATTTCCGTATTACTGAATTTAAAAACTGAATTTGTATATACTAAAGTTGTTTAATTATAACAATCATATAATCTACCAGCAGTTTTTGAATAGATGTTTCTGTAGAAATAGATATTAAATGGAAAAAGAATCTAAATATGGATTTCAAGTTCTGAAGTTTTCAAAGCTAGGCTTAAGTTTCCTATTGGAATTTTTAATAAATGTCAACAAAAGATAAAACGTTGCCACCTTAAAATGTACTTATTTTATAACGGAACTCAATCATATCATAATAACAGACAATATAAATATTTACTAAAACTAGTTATACTAAAAATGCACCTCATTTGTCACGTTTGACGTGCAATTTCCAATTTGTTGTAGTTGTAGAAATCGTGATATATGTCTGCTTCATTTTAGGCATGAGTAATCTCGGAAATAACCTCATTTTTAGCATATTGAAAAAAGTTACAGAATAAACGATATTACTATTATACCTTTTTACAAGAACCTTGAAAAGTTGAATGTCGCATAAGAAATTCTTAAGAGCAATATATACTTCTTTAAACCCGTTTTTATTGCAAATTTTGTGCACGTAATTTAACTTAATAGTTGCAAAATAAATTAAACTATACCGATAAAATTATTTCCTTTCTAAATATTTAATTATTTCTGTCATCTTTTCATTTTACAAAAAATAACTAAAAACTCATGCTTCGTTAAATATTTTTCCTTCCAAAAACAAATTGTTATTTATCGATAATGATATTTGCCATGAAATAACATTAATGAATAAAATTAAGAACTCTTCTCGCGAAAGAAATCTTTTTTAATGAGTTGTAACTTATCTACATAACTATAATTGGAATAATCTTTTTATGTTATGAAAATTCTAATTTAAACGACGCTCTTTTGATTTTCATCATTATCATGCATGATTTATTGTTGCTGTAGCGCTACATAAAAAAGCACAAAAAATTCATAGTGCATTTCTTCTGATAGAAACAATTTTTCTTGTTATCATTGATTAAAAACATACTTATTTTCTATGCCTATTAAATTAATTAAAGATTATTGTAAAAAAAGGATTTTATTTCTTTTAAATAATTATATGCTTCACTTGCAATATATTTCAAAGAAAGGTATTATGTTTTTCTTAAAAGTTTTACATTTAAAAAAAAAATCCCATTCTATTTTAAGAAAAAATATTTTTTATACAAATGCTTTATTTCATAAGATTTACTTTTTATTCTGTTTAACGATCTTAAACTTTCAGAGCACAGAAGTGCTTATGATATAGAATCATATACTATACTTTATGTTTTATTCTAAAATTTAGTTTTCCTATCTTAAATTTTCTTTATGTTAATTAATTTCTTTATTCAAAATCTTTTTTTATTCTTTAATCTGAAAGGCAATCATTTCTTCCTATCTTAAAATGTTCCCAGATATTTTCATCGTAACATTAAATGTACGTTACTTTTCTATGGTTTCAATTCGCAATATTAATGTACTATGCAGATGGCCTTAACATATGCTGTTTTTCTTTCTTTCGTATCTTGTGTTAATGCAGGCGCCGTTTTCATGAATTGACTGCTACATAAATGTGCAATATCAACATTTTTGTTCATTTCTAATAACACATGTTCTTGCTTTCTCAAAATAACCTCGGGTTGTACGTTAAAAATGACAAAATTGATATTCGCCAATTATGGCATGCCTGTCTCATTTCTCATTCAAAAATCTCAATATTGGTTTATCTCTAACAGTCAAAATTTGACGGTTAGTTCCTGGCGAGAAGTGTAGTGTTTGGTTTATTTTCATCTATGTGTTGGTGATAATGCATCTGAAAAATTAGATCAGATCTTCTCTCGCTTTTTTCGGATAATGATGTAAGTTTTGTAGAATAAGCGATGGCCTTTGTGTCGATGTTCGGATAAACGAAAAGGATTCACGAATCTAAGACTTATGTTTCATCCTATGACTTTTGTGGATTAGTTTGTTATTTCAGAAAACGAACTCTTATTGCGGTACATCCACTGCGCCATTATACCTCGGCAATGTATTAAGAAAAAAATGTCCATTTTGATATATCGGGACTTCACGATAGTGCTTTATAAAGGCCAGTACGAAATTCCCTTTTAAAATTTGTGGTAATAAATATATAGTATACTAATATGAAACATATTTTAGTTCAGTATGCCAAAAAGCATGGTAAAAAATATTTTTAATTTCTTCCATTTGAATGATTAGTTACTGATACACAGAGTGGTCATAAAGTCTTTCCCTGATTACAAAAAATTATTGCGAAATAACCATTGAATCTAATACTGTCAAATTTTTATTCTGGAAAAGTCATGTTCCTAAGTTTTTTTTAGTACAGTCTCTACCATTGTTCGTGAGTTCCTCGATGACAAATTTCCTAGAGGATGGATCGGGCGGGATGGACAAACTCCTCTAGATTTTTTCTTTTGGGAATACATAAAGGAGAGAGTGTTTGCAATACCAGTAAAATGTATTGAAACACTCAAAGTCAGGATCATAGATGCTGTGTCTAGTGTGACAGCCCAAATATTGGGAAATAAGTGGCGAGAAATGGAATACTGCCTTGACATTCTTCGAGTTATCAATGGTGTTCACATCGAAATTTACTGACGTAAGTACTTGTATTAAAAACTTCAGACATGTCTTTACAATATATTGAAACAAGCATATGCCTAGTTATTACATTAGTTTTTCTTCAATAAATTATTGTAATCAGGGAAAGATTTTATGACCACCCTCTATATATATCTCGTGAATTCAAACTCGAACTCGGTCTGAATGGCAGTCGAAGCTCGTCGATAAACATGTCCCACTCTGTGCAAGGTTTCCCTTCTCGATCGCGATCAGGAGGGCCGTGTGGTATCACCAATAACTCAGACTTCAGTCATCGAATCACAAGGTTTTAAAAAAAACTTTATTCGCACTTCCGGTGCAATTATCTTGAGGTAAATCCGTTTCCCGGCGGGAAAAATATTCTACACGTTTCTATACTCTTGTACCAGATGCATGACGTGTCAACAAATCAGAGTCTCTGCATTGAGAGTGTTGGTTAAAACTAGCTCGAATTTAATACGCATAAAAAAAAGAAAATGAATCTTTGATGCAAGAAAAAAAGAACGAAAGCTTTTCGGAAATATTTTAATAGACATTTAATATTTAATAATAGAAAAACTTTACGGGAATAGGGTTTTCTGAGCGGAATAATTTAAGGTATATGATATTTTAGCCTTTAATAAAGAAGTTATAGCAATTTGACTACACGGGAATAATAATAATGAATTTTAATAATAGGTTAAAAATAAAGATGTTCTATTTAAAGAATAAATTAAAAAAGCTATCGCCATTTTTAAATCGAAATACTTTCGAATAAATATTATTAAGTGGATTAGGATAAACTGGCTTTACATATGGATACTAAAAGACTATTTTAAGTGTAAGAGTTATTTTAATAAGCCGGAGTTATATACGGAACATTATTAAATGGAGAAATTTTATAGTATAATTTAGCAGATTGCGGAAAAAAATAAATTTTGTAATATATATATGTATGTGGTGTTTTTACGAAGATGAGATACTACGAGATGTAATATTCCACGAGAAAATGGCAGTTTGTTAAAGATATAGAATGTTGCAGTCGATATCAATAATCATGGCGAAGAGGTGAGGCAATGAAGAGACACCGAAGAGTTTCGTCAATAAGGAGCAGCAAATTTCCAGATAAATCTTTTATTAATGAACATTAAGGAGCAATGCAAGTAACAGTTCCCACAGTATCCGGTATAAACTTATAGCCCTCAGGCTTGACGATGGCTCACTACATCATTTAATAGATCTTAAAGAGCTGTATGAAAATTCTACGTGACTACAACACCAGATACCCATTTTGTTACACTTCCAAACACGTCAAAAATCTGCTCTCCAAAGCATGCAAGCGAGTTTTGTTCACGGAGCGTAGTGACACAGAATATGACGTCACCAGCGCACAAACCAATGAGTGAGAGGAGAGCTCCAGCCCAGCGAATGAGGCGCGAGGGAGAAGATCTAACACGAATGAATTCCTCTCGTAGCCGCGCATTAATTTTGAAGTGAAAAACCCCCAGCGCGCGAAATCAGAGTATGGAATAATAATAATAAAAAAAAATGGCTTTTAAAAACATTCGAAATGAGAAAGCGTCTCTCGGAATTTTAAAGATTGGGGAGCTGATAAAAGTTACGAATGAACTTAAAATTTTAGATTAAGATTTGGAATAAGATAATTATTAATATACGGGTATTTACTTTTAAAAGGACATTAAATAAGAATAAATATTATTAAGAATTAAGGAAATACTGACTATGTCAGAAATTAGATTAATTTAAAGGACTAATGCGAAATAAATGTGAAGGATTTGCGAAGAAATAAATTTTTTATATAACATATATATATATATATACCAGAGGGCCCGTGCGAAGATTTCGCAATGAAATCTAATATTTTTTAGGTACTTCTTTCTCTATTATCCCGTCGATCACTTTTCATAACAAAAAACTACCGCCAAACTGTAAGATTAAACGCCAAAAATGCAGTCCCATTTACTTGATGTCAGAATCATGCGTGTTTGTTACGTCATCTAGTGGTTTTACATTCGACATTTGCGTGTATTTTTCCTTATGTTTTACAGATTTAGTAGTTATTTTATTAATTAAAATAACAATTGTGTCCTTAAATTCTTATATTTTATTTATTTTTTGATATTCCAATGGCAACGTTCTCCCATTTATTTGGCGATAGTTTTTTGTTATGAAAAGTGGTCGACGGGATAATAGAGAAGTATCATTTTTTATCAATATGTAATATTTATTAGATGCAGGTTTAAACTTCTAAAGAAAAAGCAAGTATAAAAATATCTGCTAACAACATTTAGTTGTTAGTCAAGCCAGAATATCATCTAATTTATTCCATCAAAGTTAGACTAAAAACTGATCCAAGATTGCTAAAGGCACGCGCGAGAAAAAAAATTAACAATCGTATTTTGACTGCATTAGAGGATGACGTCATCCGCTTCGGGGAAACCATGGGACTTAGAAATATAAATCTAAACATTTCAATTTCAATTTCGCTTTTTAATCATAAGTATAAAATAAACCCGTGCGGTGTTTTTTATAATAATTGCTATGAGTATCATATAATGTGGTATTTTATTTTTTTGGCAACAATAATTTCAGGAAAACCTTTCATTTCTTTCATGAAATTAATGCCGATTTAATTTTTTAATTTCAGCAAATTTTAATCAAAAACATGTTTTAACGAATTGTTAAGTGGGCTATGTCAGAAGCCTGTTCTAAAACCTTTCATATGGTATCTCATTCGTTGTTCTGCGTTTCATATTTTCTGAGTAAAAGGGATGTTGACAGGAGAAATAATATATAAGGATATATATATATATATATTCATATTTAATTCTCATGTGGTCCAATTTTCCATTGTGTATGGTTCATATTTAATTTGTTAATCCATTTGTGTTTACTTTTCTTTTTTTAATATTCTTTTGGTATGAGTAAAATTTGGCCAATTACCATTGAAGCATCAGCTATGGTAATATTATGTTTGCACATGTTAATTATTAGCTATGTGGTATTCTGTATACACAGTATCATTGATTATCTCTTTGGAGATTTAAGTAGAATAGAACTTGATATGTTTTTTGAAATTCATAGATATTATAATTATATATATATATATATATATATATATATATATATATATATATATATATATATATATATATATATATATATATATATATATATATATATATACTTTTCGTTTTATATGTGTCTTTACAAACCCCCAAACATAACATGCATGCAGAAAAAAGACATCGGACTTCCGTATTAACATTTTCCAAATTCGCATACAGATATATAACTCCCTGTAGAAATTTTAGCTATAACCAGGGGACCCAACTTCGGCAGCAAGGGTTACGGAATATACTACTTGGTGTATTGAAGATAGGTGAAGACAGCTGAAGACTCTAATATATTTTTTATATTTAATATATAGTCTTTTACATTGCCCACCAATTAGATCAAAAATTAATTTTACATGAAAAATATCTATTCTGCATTCAAATAATAAAGTTTCTAAATTTATTAAAAATTGTATTACTTTCGTATTAGCCGCATTCCAGTGATTCATAGCCAAAGAAATCGCCAAGATTTCACTATTTAAAGTAACTTTTTTTATTCTGATTAGTTCAGTATTTAATCGCGTGGTTTCATTACACATATGTTAAACTTGTGTTTTATTTATTTTTAATTTTTTTTTCTAGCGAAGTTTTGATTTTATTATGCAATATTAGCTTCAAATACATGTCGAACTATTTAGATTGTTTCATGTTGAAACGTGTTAATAGTCTGCAATCAGGTTCATTTTATTGGGTGGATTTAAGAAAACCGTTTTTGAAAATCTTTATTTTAAAAGCAAAAATATGTTCGTGAGTAACATCATATCAACGGTAGCCGACGACTAGAGTAATCAATTTCGCTTTTTCTGCAAATTTATTAACTTCTAAACATTGCACAATTTCAGTTTTTATACTGTCGTACAGGGAGCAAAAAATGTACTTTCAATTGCGATTTGTTTGAAAACGGTATTTTAATTTACTGACTTTAAATTGCTTTTAAAATAATTTTCAAGCATGTTTTTTTACTTTCTTCTATCTTTACAGGAAGAAAGTATTGGATTCATGAAAATTTTCGACTTCCGGTTTTCGACGGATTTATACGTTTTAGATTGTCCTGAACACGATTTAACTGTTTTTAGAAAATGTCTGTCCGTGAATCTGTGAGTCTCTTTGTCTGTATGTGACAAAAATGTTGTGGACGCTCTATCTCAAGAACTAATGCACGGAATTTAATAAAACTTTAGATTCAGTTAGTCCTTGATGTAAGTTGGGGTTGATTAGTTTTTAGTGTAAATCGCCAAACAGGTGACGCTACTATGCTACATTTTTCATGATTTTCACGATAGATATATCTCAAGAACTAATGCACAGAATTTCATCAAACTTCAGATTCTGTTAGACCTTGAGATAAATAGATGCTGATTACGTTTTGATGTAAATACCCTAACAGGTGGCGCTACTATTCGACTTTTTGTTCGATTGTTACGATAGCTATATCTCAAGAATTAATCCACAGAATTTCATCAAACTTCAGATTCAACTAGACGTTGACATAAGTTGTTGTTGATTAGGTTTTGGTGAAATCGTCCAACACGCTAATATACTGCATTTTTCAGAATTTACACGATTTTAGATACAGTCATATCTCAAGAACTAATGCATGGAATTTAATAAAACTTCAGTTTCAGTTTGAACTTGATATAGACTGGTGTTGATACTTGTTGGTGTATATGAAACCTGTATGAGATAGAAGAGAGTTTTGGGATTGGCACATCCGACTAATTTTTCTATTATTATATCTCTATCACATGCAGCCCGTATACTGAAATTTAACCCGTTTTCACCAAAAACTATGTAAATAATTTAACATTTGTTTCCGGCTAGCATTCCAATCACAAAGAAAATGTTTTATAAATTGTGGTACAATTGAATATAAAAATAGTCGACAGTCCTGACACGTAATCAAAATGTTAAATACCGACAATTAGCTGTTTGTTGCCTGCTAATAAAGTGAAATATATTCAGAGAGTAATTTTTTTAACCTTCTAAATGACATAGACAACATTCTATTAAAAACGCAAATCTGTACCACCCTGAAGTAATTTTTTGTAGTGGTTTACGAAACCATTATCGTATATTTATTTTATTAATTTTTAGGGTTTCGTTCATCTCACGAAACCATATTACTCCCGCTCCGTTTTTTTGTCTGTCACAGAGCTATTCTCAGAAACTATGTAACTTACAGCGTTGGAACTTTGTGTATATAGCTGAATACCAGCTATAAAGAGTTCAAAATATTAAAGTTTGAAAAAATCATAAGAAGTCCTCTATAACATAAAAAACAGGACTCGCACCTTGAGAATTCCGTACCGCTGCATCATATTATCATAAAATTTTGTAATTATCTAGTTTCTTGACAAATATACAAAATTCCTAAAATCATCAATTTATAATTCTATGTCGATTTATTAAGTAAATTTTTCATAATCGGGAATATCGATTATGGAAAATTCCTGTAATAGCGTCATAGAATTATAAATTTATGATTTTCAATTTTTTTTTCCCGTTACATGTGCCTAAGACCTTCCTTTCTGCCAAATTTCCAGATTCTAGGTCATCGGCAAGTATAGGTTTTATTCTCCGATTTATTACGCTCCGATTTATTAAGTTAATCTCATGTTCAGTTTCAAACGATATTCATGTTTATTTACAGTTTTATATGATAAACTAGCTGTTGCCCGTGACTTCGTTCACGTAACATCTCTATAATAAAACCGTATGTCATGTGACTGTCCTCAACAGTTCCGGGATGCCGCTTCACTGTTTCATATGTCAGGCAGCCATTTTTATTCAAAATTATTTTTTCTAATAAAACTGCATAAAAGTTACATTTTTAGAAAGATCGTTCAAAATAAATTAATATTTGAGAGATGACTTACGTTCAATTATGTATACATTCTGCAATAACTTCAGTTTCAATTATGTTCGCTGTTCAAATTCTCTATCCATGAAAGTAAACAACAACAAAAAAAAAAGATTCATTCGTTGTGAACGTTTAAAATATTAAACCATGAATTTTTGGACCGCTGCCTGGTGTAAAAAAAAATAATCAGCACCAGTGAGACAGTCAAAGTTTACCATAATTCTGTTCCATACAACTCAACTTCCTTCGGATCTTTTCTTGATGTAAGTTGAACTCCGTGGTTGAACTCATGTAATAATATTTAATGGATCAAATTTCGAAACAAATTGTCAGCTTTTATTTTTCGTGTGTATTAATTAGAAACGATATTTTAATTTTGAAATCAAATGTTTTGATTTATGATAATATTTCTTATTTATCTATTTTCTATTTTAAAGAAAAATGTGAACGTCATGTATTTTAAATTGGAACAGCTGTCACGGACGCACTAGGGTTGGCGGAATTTTTGTTTTGCGCCATTTTGGCGAGAAAATCCCATTTTCAGGTACCTATTAGAAATTACTAAAACAGCATATACTTTTATTTTATTATGAAATAGTTTATTTTATATTAAAAACACACACACAATGATTAATTTATTATAAAGTGGGTTAAGCGGTTTTTGTCAAGAAAGATGAAATACATAACAACAAAATATGCGAAATGCCACCACGATCGCAAAAGTTCTTGATTTGTCTATTAGATTTTTCCGGTTTGGCGAAGGATTAAGAAAAAAAATAAATTATGAATAAAAATAATTTGTTACAATGCTTAACATACATTTAAGGGCGACCAAACTGGTCGCCAGTGGCGGCTAGTTAAAAGAATAATAAATGCATTAATTAAGCAAAACATTTCACTCCTGATATTTACAAACATATATAATTATCCAAAGTTTTATCACTTTTTATAGGAGACAATACGGCATTTCTTTGTTATAAGGGCATTATTATAACTCCGTCTTAAAAAGGGGAAATTTTCCGCCAAATAATATAAACAATCGCGAAAATGAAACTGCAACCAATTGAAAAAGGAGTCCAAGGTGAGAGAAGAAATGATCATATAGAATACCATTAAGTGTTTACCACGCAAAAAACAAAAACCTGGTTACAAAAATGTATTTACTTTTGCGATAAATTTAGCTCGCTAAAGAAAGCAAATTGGCTACGGACCCGATTACAGAGCCTAACCATCCTATTCTTGACTATTTTCTGCCTATATATGAAAAAAATTCTACTATATACAACGCATACTGCTATATACAAAAAAATACTACGATTTATAATATTAGGGATTTGCTTAATTTTAGAAGTTGGCACGATCGACTTGTTCAAGTCTACGAAATTCGGATTGCGGAAATTTTTCATTACATTTTTTATTTATTTGCTCTTGCATTAATCAAATTTTCGATAAATTTTATTTTCATTTCGATAACATCGCTGTTTATTAAAAAAAAAATTTAACTTTGCAAATACATTTAAGCATTGTAATGGAATCTAAGCCATTTTTCTCATCTTATAAAACTTTCAAAAATCTATTACTAAAAAAAGAAAGAAAAAGAAAAAGCCATTTTTAAAAATGACAATAAACTTTTTAGTCTTTAAAGCGGAAAGAAACGTGGAAATAAAATCCGGCCACGATTTATAAACGTGTCTCAATTGTACCAAGTACTTCAAGCTCTAGAGCCTTAATTTTAATGCTGTAGAGGTAAAATAATGTTACTTTGCTGAAATAATATTAAATCATTAGGTTTTTATGAACGAAAATACCCCTTTCTTTTTTCAGATTTCTTGAGATGGACGACTTTAAGAATTAACGCTCGACAAATATTGTTTTTTTTTTTCAGGCAATCGAGTTTTTTTTTTTTTTTTTATGAATGAAAATAACTACTTAACGCTGATCATGACGTCATTTTCAACATGGATAATTTTGAAGTGCATATTATTGACATTTGTTATCCATTTTCTTTTGATTTTTTTTTTTTTTAATTTTTAAAAATTTAAGTTAAAAAGGCGATATATTTATGTTAGCTGCCCGCAGACATTAAACTTCGTTATCATTCTTATTGGACTTCATTTAAAGTACAGAGCTTTAATTTAAAACACATACATTTAAAATACATATAGTACATACATTTAAAATACATATAATATATACATTTGAAATATACTCATTTCAAGAGAAATACAAAAGAAAAAAAAGAAAGAAAAGAAAAGAATAAAGAAACAAAATAATAAGAACTAATTTCATAACCCAAGATGATTTTATTTCAACATCAAATCATATCCGTTTTATTTTCAATATTTATGACGTCATATTCGCCTGCTTTCCGTACATACTCGCATTTATGCGCATCTTGTATTATTATCAAATGCTTGAAAATGTGTGCTAATGTGTTCCTAATACTGTTATTTCATCTTCTTTTTAATTCTTAATTTTTTTATTTCATTTTCATTTTTCACGTGGAAAATTTTCTATTGAAAATAAATTGTTGAGTAAAAATTATTATTCCGGGATTTGATTTAGTATTGGCAACGATAAAGTAAGTTTAACCGGGGCCTCCGAGATGTCGCTGTGTGTCCTTCACCGGGCCTGCTACAAGTATTAGTGACGTCACAGTAGTGATCCACTTTGGTCAATGTATCGCAGCAGAAAGATGTAATAAAAAGAGCATTTCCGCTCTTATAATTTGTGATTACATAAATAATATTAAATTTCATAATCGTGAAATAAAAGGGAATCAATACACTTGTTTTATTAAAGGAAATTAAAAGTTTTAAATTAAAAAAAAGCTAAGATAAATAAATCAGATTGAACCCATTGACTTACCTTTTCCTAAACGCAATATTTTACAATAAATATACGTACAAAAAATATAATAAATCTACCAAAAACTTTACAAAATCAATCCCATTCCTCCTTTCTACAACTACATACCATAATTTAACCACCAAAACACAATAAATGTCAATTTAAATAGAGAAATCGACATTTTTTAACTATAGAGACCTTGGCACTTTTTTTTAACGCTTTGGCGTAATCCGGGCTTCAGAAAGTTAGATATGTTTTTAAATTATATACACAATTATGAAAACAAACCTAATGAACTTTTATGTTTATTTATATATATAAAATTATTTATATATACAATTCTGTTCTACCTGCATATAAAAAGAGATATATGGCTTCTTTATATTAAATAAATTATATGAATATGGAAAAAAAATACTTATTTATATGAAACTACGAATAGGTTGCCAAAAAATATGTTGCCAACTTTCCTTCTCTCGCCATAAGCCTTTTTCGGTACTTTTCGGTTAGCCGGGCGCCAGTGATACATGTACATATATAAATATATATATATTAATTCATACATATATGTGTGTGTAGATATGTGTATATATATATATGTGTGTGTGTGTGTGTGTGTGTGTGTATATACCACTGGCGCCCGGCTAACCGGAAAGTACCCAATTTTCTATCTTAACTTTGTAACTGACTTGTAATATTTTAATAATTGTCTATTTATTGTACTTGGGTCTAGGACCTAATAACCACTCAAATTAATTCATCAAAAGTTTTATTTTCATAATATATTTGTACAGTTAAGTTAGCTAAAATGTTAAATGTAGAACTAGTACTAAGTTGTGTAAATCAGTTACTTTTAATTTTATAAACAAAGCACACTCACTTCTAACTAAATGTATCCAGATTTCATTCAGTTTATTACAGTATTTCTTTCAAAATCATTTTTTAAGCTGTTTATCGTCTGCTTCTTTTATTTTTTTTTTCTAAAGATCATTTGACTCTTTTTGATTTGGAAGTACAAATTCATTCAAATATGCCGGAATATTTCCATTACAGTAGGATGGACATTCGTTGTTAGGGTTATTTTTTTTTCTGCACAACAAGCTCAATACAATCATATTAATTCTAGCTTCACGAATTGAGACGTTTATCGAAACATTTAATGCAGACTACTTCTGTTGAAATGTAAAAATAATTATCACAAGGTAATTTTCGTAGCTAAAATGTCTTCTTTTCATTATCAGTAGCGAATTTGAATACTTAGATTAGAAACTAGGAGCACAACATTTTCTTCTCATTATTTTATAGATATAATCTACACTTTCTTTAATAATTATAATCAATAATTATTGATAGCATTATAATCTAAATACACTGAAAAATATTATTAATTACTATATAAAACAATAAATAAAATCAAAATACTATCGTAAACAATACGTACAAACGAACAAAGTACATGAAAATTTTTAAGTTATTATGGATCACTGTTTTGACGTCAGCAGGTTGTGACGTCACTTGTAGCAGGCCCGGTGTAGGACACACAGCGACATCTCGGAGGCCCCGGTTTAACCCTTTTAAAATTTTATACGAAAGAAATGTTCATTTATTCTCTATGAAAATAATGAAATTTTGAATTATTAAGAAATGCGTGAAAATATACGTTTTATTTCTAATAATGTTATTTCATCTTCTTTTTAATTCTTAAATATTTTATTTCATTTTCTTTTTTCACGTGGAAAGTTTTCTATAGAAAATAAATTGTTGAGTAAAAATTATTATTCCGGGATTTGATTTAGTATTGGCAGCGATAAAGTATTAACAACGGTGAAGTAAATTTAACTGGTTTATAATTTTATACGAAAAAATGTATTGTAAACCTTATGTATTGTATTGTAAATGTATTGTAAAAATTTTCGTGTTCCCATGATCTATTTTATTCTCTATGAAAATAATGAAATTTTGAATTATTAAGAAAAATATTTGAATAAAATAAGCAAAATATAGCCTATGTTCTTTTCTGGGTTATAATCCATCTATATGCAAATATACAGGGCCATTAAATCTTCCATTTTGATGCTGGCTTCAGCCAAACATTCACACACACAATCGCATTTATAATATTATTAGGATTAAGATAACTACTGTTACAAAAAATTTAGTCCTGTCCGTGAATATTAATAGCTTCTAAATAGCTCAACAGATAACTATAACAACAAAAATAAATATATCCTTATTTTTATTTCATACTACCCATTTACAGACATTAAAAACCTTTTTCACATATACAACTTATGTAGATGTCATTTAGAAAGATATACTTAACTTTCTTCAAATAGGACAAGTCAGTCCTTTAAAACCGTTCATATGAGTCTAAAAAATATTTTCACCCACCTTCTTGGTCATCTTTAGTTTACTGACCTTCCTCATCGCCTCTTGATTTTATTCTAGCTTTTTTAGACATTTTTTAGACACATGTGAACGGTTTTAAAGGACTGACTTCTTCTATTTGGAAGAAAGTTATAAATATATCTTTGTAAATGACATCTACATAAGTTCTATGTGTGAAAATTGTTTTTAATGTCTGTAAATGGGTTGTATGAAGTAAAAATATGTGTATAGAGTTGACATTATAGTAAATAACTTAAAAACCTAGTAAATAACTTTAAAAAATATATCCTTTTTCGTGAAATAAAAACTTTTTAGTCATTTTAAACGTATCAATACTTTGGTTGGCTTCAAGGGCAGCATTGTCTCAAATAATCCTGCAAAGACAGGCACCGGCTAACCGGCAACTACAGGCAGGTTATGTATGAGCTACCACAGGGTCGCCACTGAAGCTCCGAACTTCTTAGGTGGACCGTTGATTCTAAGGTTCCGCGACGAGAGAAATCAATGGTGATTCTCTTATTCGGATAGACGGAATGGTGGTAGGCATTGCACCACTGCACTAACTGGTCTATACAGTTCTGAAGGTTTGTTAGAATGTGAAGGGCGTCTTCCCCCAACGCATACAGGAGATGTCGTCTGCATAGATAGAAGATATATGCCAACCTCCATGATCTCAAATAATTCTTGTAGGAAGATCATAAACAGGAACGGCGAGAGGACGCTTCTCTGAGGCACGCCTTGCCTACATGGCCCAGAATCGGAATACACAGACTTCCACCCGATACAAAAGGAGCGGTTGGTCAGGAAATTGACGTTCCAACGGCCGATGTTGCCCCGTAAGCCAAGAACAGCGAGTTTGTAGATCAATCCGTCGATCCATTCTGAGTCGTAAATCGAGCGGATATCCAGGTACACCGCAAAGGCAGTCTGACGGGAGTTGGGAGCTCCAGAGATGTCGTCGTAGAACTTGCTGAGGTCTTTAAAAGGCGTGAAGATGTTGTTTCTTGCACAGGACACAAGGCGGTGCAGTATGATGCATTCAAATACTTTAGAGCAGACACCAATACGTTATAATTGTAAAAAACTGTGGAAAAATCATGAACATAAAAATCGACAGCTGTCCCTTGGACAAGATAGAAAAATAGCAGGGGTCGATACAGAAATGTGTTTTGAGAGGCCCGCTTGTGAAAAGTAAAATTTATTTTTGTAAAATGTATATTTTTGTGAAAAATAACATTTTATAACGAAAAATTCGGAACAAGCATTTTTTTAATAATAGCTTCAAGTCGTCCAGCTAAAGTTTTTCTTTCTGGTGAACTTGTTTTGTTTTCAAATTACACATTTTAAAACCTAACAAAAAAAATAATCAATAAAGAAGCTTTTATTAAAAAGAATTTTGTGAAGGGTGCTGTTTTATTTGTACAGGGGCCCAAATAGCACCAAATCTTGTCAATATCAACCCCTAAATAAGTAAGAATTATAAAATGTGCAAAAAAAAAAGAATTTTAATAATAAAAATAAATACAAAATATAAATAAATAAATTTTAAAATATAGATTTATTTATTTATATTTGCACAAAAACACAAAGCTTTATTCGGCAGCCTCATTTTATTCAGTGTGTTATAAATAATTTACGGAAAAAAGTAAGGTCTGTGGATATAATTTGCGTAGCCATCATGCTTACGAATAATTGCGAATAATGCTTACGGTGAAATTGAAATTTTAATGTATTTTTTTTACGATCTGGGAAAATACTTGCATGATGTTAGAAAAGTCCAAAGCAATATAAAACATCTTTTTTACCCTTTAATTTGATCTTTTTTTTTCATAAAATTTATAGCGGAAAATGTACGTTTCTAGAAGAATGACAAAAATAAATAAAGTTATTGAAATCGATAACAATAATTTGTTTCTTGGAATCATTATTTTACGAACCAATAAAAATAAATAAAATAACAATCTTGAAAACCAAGGGATAACAAAGATAAATTGTTTTATGAACATCTGAGCCAAATAATCGATGTGATGAGACAAATTAAAAAAATATTTCTTCCTATAAGGCAATTATCTATTATTATTATATCTTCTGATTCAATTAGTAAAGAAAGAAATCCTCAAGAAGAAATTTCAGCTGCAACATTGTGAAATTGCTTATTCGGCTTCAGATAATTTTTTCAGCATGTTATTTTAACAGAAAATTATATTAATGAATAATATCAAATTTTCGAAATTTCTTTTTTCGTTCGTATAGTCATTTTTGCATATTTCCTTTTTTATGCAAAATCAATCAAAAAATAACAATGTTATTTATTGTGACAGAATTTATTAATATCAGCAATACGAGGCGAAAAAATATTAACAAAGCTGTTGATTTCATTAATATTCAATCCTTTATGAATGATGTTTTACTAGACTAAGTTACAATCAAAGTAGGGTATTTGTCTTTTAGTATGATATACATACATAAAGGTATATCAATTATTCTTTGCTTGTTACTCCATGGCTACAGACATGAAAATAAACAACCAACTAAAAATAAAAGATATCGTGCGTAATTTTTTTTTAAAAATACATGAAAATTAAATGATAAATGACAAAATGAGAATTTCTGCACTTGGTAGCGTAGGAGAAAAACATAGATCTTACTGTAAGTGTATGAAGCGAAAAAAAAAATCTTAGTGAACTGCTGGTTAGTGTCATATAAGGTAAAGCTATGAGAGTCTGCGCACAATTCAAAATAATAACAATAAAAAATCTAAATATTAATTTTTTGCTAAACTATCCATGGATAATTTTTACTTCATTTGTTTTTTATGTATTTCCATTGCTATTTCGTTGTTATGTTGCAATTTAATAGAACAGTTGTAATAAAACCAAAAAAGTTATTTTCCGCAATCTGTCCTTACATGGTTGGTGTGATTGCGCACATGGGTAGGAGAGATTGTTACTAATAATAACTATAATTAAATTGTTAACGTTAATAATTACACTTAAATGACATTGTTGTAAGGTTTTTGCGAACAAATATTATTGTATTAGGAGTGAATATTTCAACCTAATGATTAAAGAATCAGGAAAAGGAAATAATTTTAAAAACGATTAAAAAATTTTAATTAAAGGTAAAAAAAAAAATAAAGAATGAGAAAAAGCAAGTCCAGATAAGATTGCAAAATAACATTAAGTTACTTGATAACACGTTTAACTTAAAATTAGTCCATTTTCATTTTTCATTTTTTATGCAAATTTACCAGTAAGCTGCGTAATCTCTCCTAGCATGGAAACTAATGGGAACAAAGCGCCTAAGTAGCAGATGCGCAAACTCTCCAATTTCGGTAGGAGAGATTGCGCGGCGTTTTATTTAAACATGGCCGCTACTAAAACGAACCGTTGATGTTGACATTGTTAGTCTAGATTAGTAGCTTATGTGAAATCGTTTAAGTTTAAAATATTTTTTACTACTGACATTGTATAGAATTTCTGATGAATAGCTATGAAAATTCAAGCACTTACTTTGGGAAAACAAAACAAAATTTCAATACTTTATCTTAGACGCTCAAAGCAATCAACGCGCACTGTCAAGTAGACACTCCACTACTGTTGTTGTACAACTATCTGGAGTCGCTGCGCTCTCACTCAACTCCTTCCCCCCGAACCTCTATGTGCGCAATCTCTCCGACCGCGTCATCTCTCCTGACTTTACCTTATATCTAACTGTAACTTATATTCAGCCACAGGACTACTCAACTTGTCAATCGCGTTCTAGCATGCTCATGTTATTCTATTAATTTTAGATCTTTAATAAACGTTGTGTTTGTGCTCTGTGTAATTATTACAAATATAACATGGCGCAGCCGGTTTAAAAAAAAACATTGTTTTTTTTGTTGTTGTTTTATCGGAAAAAAATTTATATAGCCTGGTAATAATTTAATTTAAATTGCTAGCGTTTATTTATTTATTTTTTTTTCTGTTATCCTCTTATTCTTGGAACGAGAAAATGGCTACATCGGGATTAATACCTCCGAATCCCCTTTCTATGGATGTTAATGTTGCAGAAAATTTCAAGAAATGAAAACAAAAATTAGAATTATATATGTTGGCTAGCGAATGTGATTAAAAAAAACACATTAAGTTCAAGTTGAATACTTTTGCATGTTATTGGAACAGATGCGTTAGAAGTTTATAATACATTTGATATTTATGAAGATGACAAGAAAGATGTTGTTAAAATCAGTGCTCCTTTATAATATATCTACACTATGATAGATACTATAATAATGGGGTTTTGGTTAAAATAATGAAAATTTTGAAGATTTTTGTATTCCAAAGTCAAATGAGTCGACAAAAAATAATCGACATTTATTTTTTAGTCGTACACAACATTTATTAAAGATCTAAAACTAATAGAATAACATGAGCACAGAGTAAGGAGATTTAAACAAAGAATCAACTCTCATACACTGCAATGACAACTTCTTTAACATGGGATTACACATAGACAGTAGAAACTACGGCCATAACAGAAGTATGGTTGCTAATACGGCGATATATCGCTTTCTTGGCGACAAATGAGGGAAGGAAAAAATAACGGCGATAGCTTGTTGCTGCTTGTTTTTTAAACCTCATTTTCATATCATTTAACATCGTACAATCCGCAATTATTATTTTTTCAATTGCATGCATATTTATAAGCATATAAAATGTTCCAGAAATTAGAATCATTAAATTAAACACAGTGTTATACAATGATATTCTGAAATTCTAATGAATTGCTTATTCTTTTAATTTTTTTAAATAAACAGGTATTCATCCCACCGTAGTCTCATTAAATTTACATTCGTTTTGATTTTAAAAATAAATAAATAAAAAGATATTTCACCAAAATATTGCGAGTTCCTTGAATTTTATTATTTTATATACTCTTTGAAATGCGGTTACTAAGCAGTGAATAAATTAAAGTGGAACGTAAAAATAAACACTTTTAAAAATTGTAAAAAATATGAAAATAAGATGTTTACATTTCCCGAACAGATGCAAAAACATTTTCAAATATTTTAAGCAATTAATTTCTAAATTATATTAAATTTATCGGCACAAATTTAAAACTATTGGAAATCCATATCGAAAATTTAGCATTCATAATTTTACGTCTAAATCCATTATGCAAATGTTCTATTTTCATTTCAGATAAAAATGAAATTTGGAAAATCGTCTGCATCCCCATAGGAAAGCATTACGACCTAAAAAAGAACAAAAATAACACATGAAAATGAATCACAACTTACCGATCCTTGGGACTAAAAAATAACTTTTCACTCTTGTTCTTACAAACAAGAAACGTATATCTTCGTAGCATTTTGAAGAATTATAATGAACTATTTGATCTTCAAAGAATAATTTTAATAATGAATATTAATCAAGATTCAGAAATCAAATAGCGAACGCCAATAATTTGCACATTTGCAAATGACAACAGCAAAAAGCGCCAAGCAGAATAGGGTTACAATTAAAGGGAAATCACGAGGATAAAAATCGCCAAAGCGATGATTTAGTTTTTAAGTCATCCGCTGCAGTCGCTCTTTTCAGGCGAAGTTGGGACTCTGTTTAAATTTCCTTAATCTGTGAACATGAGCATGCTAGAACGCGATTGACAAGTTGAGTAGTCCTGTGGCTGAATACAAGTTACAGTTAGATAAATATGACAACTTCTTTTTAAAAAATAATAATAATAATAATAATTTTCCTGTCGTACACAACATTTCGATGAAACATTTGACGAGTTTTTAACTTCATTAACGAAACTGTGCAGTACCTGTAATTTTGGTGAACTTAAAGATAGTTTATTTCGTGATATAATAATAAGTGGTATAAAGAATCAGCAGTTGAAGGATAGATTGTTAGGTGAATCTGATCTCAATCTTGAAAAATGTGTTGAGATGTGCAAAATACAAGAAATTGTTGAAATGAAAATGAAAATGCTGAATGAAGAAAAAGTCGTGGAAGCAGTTAAAATAAAATCAAAAGCAGTGCATTCGAGAAACGTGAATAAAAATAAAGGCGAAATAAAAAAGAATCGAGCTCTTGAAAACGAAAGTTATCGTAAATATCAAACTCAGAAATGTGGAAAATGCGGTGTCTCATTTTAAAAATTCTTGTCCTGCTTATAATAAAAAATGCTTTATATGGAAAAACCTTAATCATTTTGCCAATATGTGTAGATTTAAAAAGAAAGTTAATGTTTTGAGAAGTTGTGATACTATGAATCAATGAGTGTTCCACGATCACAAAATGATGATTCAAATGAATATGTGCTAGGAGCTATAAAAAATAATGAGAGTAAATATAAACAAGACTGGTTTGAGAAACTTAAGATAAATCTTTCTATTTGCAAAATTAGATACAGGTGTATACATACACACGCACACACACACACACACACACACACATATATATATATATATATCTTATTTAACTTGTAAAATAAATTTAAAAAATATGTGATTTTTTTTAACTTATAATATTACACATGTATTACAGAAAGGTATATACATATACAAATATATACATACACAAATATATAAACATACTTCCCACCTCGCCCCCCCCCCCCCCCCCCCAGCATACAAAGAAGTTTAACTTATTTTTAAATCTTTAATTTTATATTAAAAATATTTTGTCCTTTTTGTTGCTCTCCATTGACAATAAATAATATATCATATATATTATCCCTCTACCCCAAATTTTCTGTTTTCCCCTTGCTCCCCCCCCCCCTCCAATAAACAGAATTTCGAATATTTAAAACTTTTTATTTGAAAAAAAATCTCCAACATTCTTTGCTCACCAATAAAAATAAATAAATATCTAAATTACCCCCCTAACCTCCCAAATTTAAGCTTCCCCCTTACCTCCCCCCCCCCCAGCACACAAAGAAATGTAAAATATTTGTTAATATTTTTAAACCTTATTTTACATTTAAAAAAATCTGTTCTATTTATTGCTCTCTAGTGGCAAAAAAATAATTACATAAATTATCACCCTATCCCTGAAATTTCCACTTCCCCGTCCCCACCTCTCTAGCACACATATTTTCAAATATTTAAAAAGTTTTGTTTAAAAAGAATTGCTACATTCGTTATTCACTAATAAAAACAAATAAATAATCCCCTAAATTACCCCCTAACTCCCCAAATTTACGCTTCCTCCCTTACCCCCCGCCCCCCCAGCATACAAAGAAGTGTAAAATATTTTTAAATATTTTTTATATTTTTATATAAAAAAAATCTCTTTTATTTATTGCTCTCTGGTGGCGAAAAGTAATCATATAAGTTAACCCCTATGCCTGAAAGTTGCATTCCCCAGTTTCCCTACCTCTTGCATACAGATTCTCAACTATTTAAAAAAAATTGTACGAAATATTGCTACATCCATTACTTACTAATAAAAAAAAATAAATAATCCCCTAAATTATCCCCCTAACATCCCAAATTTACGCCCCCCCCCCTTTGACTTCCCCAGCATACAAAAGAGTATAACATACGTAATTTTTTTTTATATAAAAAGGTCTTCTGTTATATTTATTGATCTCTAGTGGCAATAAATAATCAATCATATAAATTATCTCCTCATCCCTAAAATTTCCGCTCCCCCCTTTGCCCCCCCCCCCCTGCATACAGAGTTTCAAATATTTAAAAATCTTTATTTCAAAAAAATTGCTACATTCGTTACTCCCCGATAAAAATAAATAAATAATCATCTAAATTACCTCCTAACATCCCATACTTTACGCTTCTCCCTCCCCCTCCCCCCCTTCAGCATAAAAATAAATTTTAAATCTTTAAGTTTTCTTTATTTAAACTAAAATATCTTCTGTCCTATTCGTTGCTGTGTTGTGACCATAATAAATAATCAGTAATATAAATGATTCCCCTTCCCATGAGTATTTCCGTCCCCCCCCCCGCTTCCTCCCTCGTGCATACAATATTTAAAATCTTAAAACCATCTATTTAAAAAAAGAGTGCCGCATTCATTACCGTCTAATAACAATAAACAAATAAGAACTAAAAAAACTTCTTAAAACACCATCAAAAACTTTAAAATGCGCTAGGCCTTTCAGTGAATGGGGAATTTATAATGTTCCTTGTAATGGCTGTGATTTATCTTATATTGGTCAAACTAAAAGAAATCTCGAAATCCGCTTAAAAGAACACTCTCGTTATGTAACTAATCAAGAAATTTCTAAATCTTCTATTGCCAAGCACTCTTGGGATTCCGGCCATTGTTTTAATTTTAAAAATGCTAAAATTATCTTTAATGCCAATAGTATCTCTGAATTGGACTTTCTTGAAAATTTAGCTATTTATCTTAATCGTGAAGTTATTGTTAATGATAAATCTGATTCCACAATGCTCTCTGCTGCTTGGAAACACCTCTTCAGTACTTCCATATAATTTATTTTCGTATTAATTAGTTTTAGTCTGTTTTTATATATATTTATATATTTTGGTTACTTATTTAATTCTTAATTTTCATCTGTTTCCATTTTTTTTCATTAATTTTTATTTATTTATTTATTTATTTATTTATTTATTTATTATTTATTCATTTTATTTTATTTATTTATTTATTTTTTATTTTTATTTTATTTTATTTTATTTATTAAATTATTATTTTTTTCCACTTCCTTATTCCCCTTCTATTTTCTATTCTCTATTGTTTTGATTTTATTCTTCTGTGATTGGCTGTTGTCTTCTGCTTTCTTATTGGCTGTTGATTTCTACTTTCCTATTGGCTGTTGCTTCAGCTTGTTCCCTCTCCCTTATCTCTCATTTCAGTCTTGCTGCTGCTTTCATAGTAGACGCACGCCTTTTTGCGCCTGATGAAGAAAGACTCAGATCTTTCGAAAGGCCTAGCGCATTTTAAAGTTTTTGATGGTGTTTCAAGAAGTTTTTATTGTTCTTAGTGTTTCACACCAGTTTTAACTTATTTTATAAATAAACAAATAATCAACGATCTAAAATATATACTCTCTCCAAATTTTCTGCTCCCCCCGCTCCTGAGCCTTTTCCACCATAGAAAAAAACCTTTTAAAAACCTTTAAAACTCTAATTCAAAAATATATTCGAAAAAGCACAGGGAAATAAAAGCCACTAATATACTTTTATTACAGAAAAGTACTCTACGATAGAGATGATTTCTGCCACCCAAACAACTAAGGCTGCTGTATATATTTAGTAGCTCTACAAATAACCGAGCAGCTAAAGCGTTATGTCACATGCCCGTGTTCTATATCCTTATTTGATTACGTTCACTCGCGCTTTAAAGTGATGAAACCACTTAATTACTCAAAATATTCTATTCTAATTACTCTTCATTAAACGTTCTAACAGAACTGTTTCGATAAAACTGTTTATAACTATCCTTACATTTCGATATCGAAGATTGTTGCTTTCAAGTGCAAAAATATTGTTATCTGTTCTAGTCTAGGTATGTTTAAAACGTCTCACAGAGTAGATCATCTTTACACGCGATTGGTACAAAGCGTAGCGCACATCGTTTTGTGACAATCGCCGTGTAAAGATTATCCTTTCTGTGTGACATTTCAAAATAACATGAACCGGCCGTGTATAACGTAGGTCACACTACGTCACTGTCACCAACGCTAGTTTTCGATATCTAAGCAGTATCGACAGTATGCCCTATATCAGCATAATTTCCGTCTCCACCACTGATCGACGATTGGGATTTTTACGATTTCTGATTATTTGTAAAAGCAAACGCTTCTTAATAGTCCAAGTGCTACACGACAAAAATAAGGTGAAAACTGCACATCGTGATACAGTTATACCGATTGGTCAGTATCTATTCTATATTAATACAAAGCATATAAGAAGGGGAGGCATCGCGGAAAGTGCGGGAATTCAAAATGGCGGCCGTTATTCAAAATGGCGTCATTTTCGGGAATTAGTGCAATTTCGTTTCTATTCATAATATAAAAGCATGTCTGATGGAAATTTAGATGTTTTTAGATAAAAAATATTATTTGTAACACTTTACAGCACAGTCGAAAAGTATTTATGAATTCAGTTTGCCTGTTTGTCGGTCTGTCTGGTCGTCTGTCTAATCGCGCACTAACTCAAAAAAAAAAATAACCGGATATCCAGATAATTAAAATATGGTAATGTAGTATACCGTAACAAGTTCGGTATTCATTTTCAAGTGCGCATCATTCATAGTTCATTTACAGGGGCAATCAAAAGTATTCGGTTACATTATGGTCTGTAGACGAAAATCGCTTGCAATGTGTTTTAATGATGTTATACTCTTTGTAACATATTCAAATTAATATATATCAGTGCGCTGCAGTACAGATACTTACTGTAGAATAAGCAGTGCATAGCAGTTTTCGTTCATTTACACAGGCTCACAAAATAATACGGTTACCTTTACATTAATGTCTCCGAGCACAGTGTCTTTATAACTTGTGTATAAATTTTATAGATCATCAGCTAAATCGATTGTTATTAAGGGAGGTGCTAGGTATGAAATAACTGCAATTTTTAATAATAATATCCCTATTGGTCAGTATCTTTTTTATATTAAAACAATGCATATAAGAGAGGCATAATGAAATGTCTTGGGAATTTAAGATTTAGGCTGTTATTCATTTTTTTTCCGTTTTCGTCATATAAAAGTGTCTTTGATGTCATTTTCGATTTTTTTAATCAAAAATTTTATTAAAAATATCAGAAATATGCTTAAAATGAAACTAATTCAATTATTAAAGTATTTTTTATTGTATAGTGAGTAAAATGAATGGAATAAATAAATAATAAAAATGCATTTTACTAATGCCTTACTTATACAACATATTAAAAAATGAATGCTACATAACAAATGAATGCCATAAATTGCAGAATATAGAAACTTTAGTTTGTAGCATATTATTTCTCATTCACATTCGTTTTTACAGTTGCTCAATAATGTGCAAGAAAGACCAACCATCCTACAACTACACTTATTTTTGCAGATTTCGCACATACATTTTATTAGTTCTTTGCAAGAATCTGCAATCTCGGGCAGCTCGACCATTTTAATTTCCATGAAAAATTATCCAACCAACATCCCCATCTGTTTGGAGAGGGGGGGACATATTTCCCGCTCATGTGCTTGTCCCCAAATATGTCCAGCTTGGAAAGCACTCCGTAAAATATGTTGCTGTAGTGCACCCTTCGTTGGTGGAAGATGTTCAATAGGACGATTTTTTGACATAAACAATTCCTGTCTAGCACCATTTACACTTATGCTGTTACATGTTGAACAGTACAACAATACTACGAATTTTTCTAAAATATTGAGAATCGTCAGGTATGGAAGTTTGCGGTTTTGATAAAAATGAAAATGCGATAATAGCATCTTTATAGAGAATCCATGTCTCCCAAGCTGACTCTTTTGTTTTTCCTGTGAAACCAGGATTGCTGTCGCAGCCTGTGAAAGCATGGAATCCTAGTAACGACATTGTTTTTTCTTTTCAATTGCTGCAGCTACAGTATGGACGGGAATAAGTCTGTAATTCTTCCCTGTCCCCAATCCAAACAGTTTGCAGGTGTCTATCTGACAGAGTAAAGAAATGTGCAATTACTAAAACTAATACATCAGTATCTACAGAGCGTATAACAATATTTTTCAATCCGTTTTCTGCCATGTCTTTCAGGTGCAAGATTATCTTTGTATCAGCTTCTTCATGACCATGGGCAAGTCATTCCAATTAAGGAACTCAGTGCAATATTCTTTCCTTTAACTTCTTCACTTGAAGTGGTTATAACTTATTTATTTTTATGGTATTTATAGCTAGTGTTCCAAGCAGATTAAATAACTCTTCTTTATTACTTGAATTTATTAAGAAATCTTGCCAAGTTTTAGGTAGTTTGATATGCGATAGCACTTGTCGCCTGGTTCCTGCACCCTTTTTTTGTCTGGTTTCACCTTTAATGCTTGGTGTAATGTATCTATCCCATATCAAATCTATTCTTTGGCAACTAAAACTCTCAATGTCGTTACATAAATGGGGTTGAAATGTGTTAATGTAGTAATCATTAAAGGTTTTTGAAGACTGGTGAGGCTTTAAAATGTTAATAAGAACTGGCCCATCATAAATTAAAGCATCGCATTTTCCTGGAAAGGTGTTTCTATTCTTCTCAATAGTTTCCTCTAAAATACGTGCTAAATCACTTTTATGGCTGGGTCGAAATTCACCGTTACTGGAAAAAGCAGGGGAAAATGGTTGATTTTCATAGTTGAAAAAAATTTGCAGGTCTAACTGACGATTCTGTGCAACTATTAAAAGCCTGGAAAATAGTTGGACGTCTGTTTTTAAAACCTTTAGGGTTGCATTTTTCTGGCTGATGTTTTTTGCCGGAGTACTAAAGAGAGAAATTATGTTATTTTTTCAGAGGTTGAAATATTGATGAGGAATTAACATGAAAACGTAAATGGTACAGATACTGACACTGAATATTTACAAAATTCATCTTTATCACGCGTTTCAGTATGCAATCGTGCATCGCGCTGTAAAACTATATATAGAACAAATCTTTCATAAGCAAAAATCTTTTCATTTCAATTGTCAGATTGATCGTCTGCGCACCAAAGAGTCTGAGAGTAGAGTAAGAAATCGCAACATTAAAATGAAATATGTTTTGGAATTTTGGAACAAAACTCCATATTGAATACATCTCATTTTGGGTGGTGCCTCGCCATCAGAATTACATTGTAATAAATACATAAATACACGCTACATTGTATATTTATATAAAAGAAAATGTTCATATGACAATTTGCAATTCTTTCATATCTAGCAAAGTTCAAAAACACATTATATAATTAAAAACGCGCATAGACAGCATTGTGCTTATTGAAAGTCCTGTGACCGTATTATTTTGTGAGCCCCTGTAAATGAACGAAAACTGCTATGCACTGCTTATTCTACAGTAAGTATCTCGTACTGCACCGCACTGATGTATATTAATTTGAATATGCTACAAAGAGTATAACATCATTAAAACACATTGCAAGCGATTTTCGTCTACAGACCATAATGTAACCGAATACTTTTGATTGCCCCTGTAAATGAACTATGAATGATGCACACTTGAAAAGGAATACCGAACTTGTTACGGTATACTACATTACCATATTTTAATTATCTGGTTATCTGGTTATTTTTATTTAGTTAGTGCGCGACTAGACAGACGACCAGACAGACAGACAAACAGGCAAACTGAATTCATAAATACTTTTCGACTGTGCTGTAAAGTGTTACAAATAATATTTTTTATCTAAAAAATCTAAATTTCTATCAAACATGCTTTTTATACGATGAATAGAAACGAAATTGCACTAATTCCGGAATATGACGCCATTTTGAATAACGGCCGCCATCTTGAATTCCTCGCATTTTCCGCGATGCCTCCCCTTCTTATTTGCTTTGTATTAATATAGAGTAGATACTGACCAAACGGTATAACTGTATCACGATTTGCAGTTTTTTCACTCCTAGCACCTGGACTATAAGTCATTTCCGGTATTTTGGAGGATTATAAAGATATAAGAAAAGAATTTAATTATATAAAGATATAAGAAAAGAAATTAATATATAGTATTATTAGATTATATAGAAATATTAGATTATATAGAGATTAGATTATATAGAAATTAATTAGATTAGATTATAATATTTATTATATTATAGTCATAAATTAATTAGATTAGATTATAATATTTATTATATTATAGTCATAAATTAATTAGATTATACAGAAATTAATAGATATTACATAAGAAACTAAGTTCAACCAGAAATGACTTAAGAAGCTTTCGGTTTAACATCTAATCAGAAAGCTTTATAATCGCAATCGTCTATCCGCGGTGGACAGGGAAATTATGCCCTATCCTATATCAGCCAAACTTAACCTGCGGCCCTCGGGCCACATGTGTCCCGGCGACCTTTTATGTGCGGCCCGAGACACATTATCATTAATCCATATTTATAAAATTAATTGAGATGTGCATAAAAAGTATTTAAGACCTTCCTTATACTTTCATGGGAAGATAAAATCTGCCCAGTTATTTATAATTTATTTAAAATTTTGTTAAAACATGTTAAATGCATTTTTTCTTATTCAAAAGTTGTTTTTCATGTTATATTTGCTCTATAGTGGTGTATATACAGGGTGATTATAAAAAAACTATCCCGACATTTGGGCCCCTAACTATCATACCATTCACAGAAACTGAATGAAATTTTGGCAAAAGGTATTTTGAGGTATGCGCTCAAGAATGATATGGAAAACAACAGTGTCACTCAAACAGTTACGGTTACAGTGAGGAAATTTCGAAAAAATCAAATGGCAACACCCAGTTTTTTGTATTGGAATGTGATCTCCATTGTGAAAAACCCTAAATAGCGTTGGAACGGCAACTGTAGCATGAAAATCACCGGCGGTAGATAGACTAAAAGTGAAGACAACCAATAAGGACAGAGAAGCAGCATAAAATAAAGCATTTTATTGTGTTTCACAAATTTTCCACATGACCTGCTTCACAAACGATAACACTTTTCATGCGGCTGATGGTGGATAGCACTACAGCACGTATCATGGCAATAGGAATCTCTGGAATCGCATTTCTGATGGCATCTTTCAAATCAGATGCAGTTTGAGGACGAAACTGATACTTTGGATTTCAGATATCCCCACAGCCAGAAATCCATTGGTGTCAGATCAGGAGAACTTGGTGGCCACGGAAACGGGAAATGACGGGAGATAACTCTGTCACCAAATTGTTGAGTTAAGGCACATTTAACTGAAGACCCGACATGTGGAGGAGCGCCATCTTGCATCCACACAACTTCAGATAGAGCATTTTGCCGTTGCAATGCGGTAATCGCGTAATGAGTTCACATGTCCAGATAGCGAGCACTTGTTACTGTACACGTTTGCAGATCATCGGCAGTAACCTCTGCAAAAAAGTAAGCGCCGAGGATGAACGTACTCGTTATACCACACCACACAGTCACTTTTTCCTCGTGTAATGGACGTGCATGCACATCATGTGGATTATTATCTGCCCAGTGCACACAATTTAACGAATTCACGTTAGCAGTTAACGAGAAATGCGCCTCATCTGTCCACAGAATGCGTAAAGGCCAGCTGCTATTTTCTTCGTACGGGATAAGGAATTGATTTGCAAAATCCAGCCGTAATTGATAGTCTCCTGCTTCCAAATCTAGACACGCTAGAATCGATACGGAAACATGTTTAGAACAGAGCGCAGAATCTTGCGTACAGTTGAATTCGGCAGATCCAGAACACGTGAAACACCGCGTGCAGTTGCGGGACGAACTGTGCTTATCGTCTGATGGACTTCTGCAACAGCTTCCACAGGAACGGAAGGTCGTCCAGACCGAGGTCCAACCAGTTTCTTCATATTTATGAGTCAAGTCCCGTACAGCTTTGACAGTGCACGGGCCTCGCAGAAGTCCATGGTTTCTGCGGTAAATACGCAATGTCTCTGCGGCATTTTGTCCATTCAGGTAATAAATCTTTACGATTTCCCCACGTTCTTTCCCTGAAAGCGGCATCTTGTTCGGAATGGCAGAAAAGAACATACGCGGCTCGCATTTCGCAGTGTCTTTTCTTTCACCTAGCGTGACGACGTCAGTCATGACTCTGTCCTACGTAGAACCC
This sequence comes from Maratus michaelseni, assembly GCA_963931845.1. Lineage (NCBI taxonomy): Eukaryota > Metazoa > Arthropoda > Arachnida > Araneae > Salticidae > Maratus > Maratus michaelseni. The sequence continues at coordinate 243,359,306 of OZ007591.1, forward strand.
GAAATTTGCGTTTCTTGGTTTTTTCTTCTCGCTTTGTGGAGAACTAATCAGGGTGGATATCAGCCAAAGAAACGGTGTGACGTGTGACGTAAATGAAACGAAAATTAATGCTCTGGTGCACGGCAAAGTCCTTTTTATTTTCCCTTGCCCAGTTCCGGTGATTCTCATGCTACAGTTGCCGTTCCAACGCTATTTAGGGTTTTTCACAATGGTGATCACATTCCAATACAAAAAACTGGGTGTTGCTATTTGATTTTTTCGAAATTTTCGACTTGTACCCGTAACTGTTTGAGTGACACTGTTGTTTTCCATATCATTCTTGAGTGCATACCTCAAAATACCTTTTGCTAAAATTTCATTCAGTTTCTGTGAATGGTATGATAGTTAGGGGCCCGAATGTCGGGATAGTTTTTTTATAATCACCCTGTATTTCTTAATATGCAACACTAATTATACATGATTCTACATTTATTAAATTTGCACTGTATATTTCTACAATTAAAAATAAAGTTTTTCCATTGGACAAAAGAACTGATTTATTAGAGAATCTCTTGATTATTTTTCTTTAAAATTTGGAAATTTTGCATTGTTATATTATTACATTTTATATTTATTATATTGCTAATACTGCTTTTTAAGTTTGAATCAGGTGTGCTTTTTAGGGACATTTTACACCACTATTTCCAAACAAAAAACTTCGTGGAATATTTGTTCAATATTTGCACTAGAAATCTACCACGAAGATTATTGTTTGGAAATAGTAGTGTTAAAAAATTTTTGTAACATTTGTTCGCGACAAATGTTTAATCCTATTGATAATATTAATTTTCTGACATTACGTTGTTATACTATTTATGTTATCTTACTATTTTATTTATTCTTTTTTTTATCCTTTTATAAATGTGTTGCAGCCCACCTAACGTTGTAAACACAATTTTGCGGCCCGCGAGTAAAAAAGGTTGAATATGGCTACCCTATATATTTATTTAAATCTAAATACAGCAGTCAACAGAATGTCGGCTCACTTTATTCGAAATATTCCCGGAAAGCCGAATTTAAGTAGCTCCACCCCAAAAACCGCCTTTATAAAATTTTTATGCATTTTTGTACGTATATTTGTAAATATGATGTTTATATGTTATACCCATCACACAATTCGGGAATTTATATGTATTATGCGGACACACATGAGGAATTTTTGACAAGAAAATGGTGATTTTCGTATAAATATGATATAATTTTTATTTTATTTTTAATTTTGTTATTGTTATTCCGCAAACTTTTTATTAAAAGAAAATTATTAAGAAAAAACCAGATTTATGCGTCTTTAGTACCTTTAAATCCTATGTAAATGGCATAAAATTCGGTGCAGTACTTTTTCAGAAAATTGCTTTTAATAAAATAGATTAAACATTTTATCTCATAAAATATCAGTATTGATAAGGTAACTAGGACTTCCCTCAAAGGGATTAGTCTGAGTGATATTACTGAGAACATAGGGTTAACAATTACAATATAAAGAAAAAGAGCAAATTAAATGATAGAATTACAAAATATCATATATAAATTCATATACACTGTTAATAAAATAGAAAAGAAGTACCGTTCATCAGATGTGTTGTCATAATTAAAAAAAAAAAAAAAACCGATCTTTTAAAATGCCAAGCTTTTTAAAGTTACGTATTTGGATTTGCAGCCAATAGATTATTCTTTTAAGCGTGACTTAATGCAAATTTAATTTCACCAGAAGGACCCGTGCGAAGCTTTCGCACTGAAATCTTTGAGATTATTTCCTGGCATGTTTTAGCATGAATTTTTAATTAACTATATTTTTTTAATCCAACAACGCGTTTTAACGAAATGTGAGTGTACTATGTCAGAAGCCTGTTCAAAAACTTTTCTAATAATACTTTTTTCATCGTTGTATGTTTTGTATGGGCATAGAAAAAGGGATGTTGACAACAGCAATAAGATATGTGTTCTGCATTGTTTTTTCATAAATGAAATGAAAGCTTTTTTCAAATCAATGTTGCCACAAAAATAAAATACCGCATTATATGATGACTTTTCGTATGGTTTATTTTATATTTAGGATTAAAAACCAAAATTAAAATTGAAACGTTTAGAAGAAATTAAATGTTAATGATTGATCGAAGCAGTGGTATTTTACATGTGTAGCATAAAAGGTATTATTTTTTACATAAGATTGAATTGTAATTTAAGTATATTTCAATTTATTTTTCTTCGTCCGTATTTTTCCCGAAGAAGATGCCGTCATCCTCTAATGCAGTTAAAATACAATTGTTATTTCTTTTTTTCCTCGCGCATGCCTTTTTCTATCTTTGATGGGATTTTATTGTTACGAATAAATCAGATAATATTCTTGCTTGACTAATGTCGTTTGAAGATATATTTATCCTTAATTTTTCTCTAGAAGTTTAAACCTGCATCTAAAAAATATTAAATATTTCTAAAAATTATTAGACTGCAGTGGGAAATCCTTGCACAGGTCCACTGGTTAAATACATAACATTGTTAAAAATGGCAAATAATATAAAATAAATAAATAAATAAATAAAATATATTAAAGTATTGAACAAACCGGTGTGGTATTATAAAAGCATAAAAAGCTATATATATATATTTTATTGGCACCCGGCTGACCGAAAAGTACCATAAATAAAATACATACATATCGAAAAATAAGGGTTACTATAATTAGTTAATTGGCGCAATTGTATTTGAACTTCCCGTATAATACGTAAGTACCCATTATAATTATTATTATTATTATTATCATAAAACACACTGAATGATTATTTTATTATAAAACACACACAATGATCAATTTATTATAAAACATACAATATTTAATTTAATATAAAACACACGCGATCTTCTCTACCGGGTTGCCATATGAAGCAAAATTTCGCCAAAATCGACGTGTGGGCTAGGCATAAAATCGTCCTTTTAGCGCCAAAAATATATATCGGTGCGTCTGCAGCATCTGTACCAATATTATTAATATATAATTTACTTCTGCTGGTACATTTCAATAAGCTACAGATGTCGCAGATGCACGGGGATACCTTTTTGGCGCCAAAAGGGCGATTTTATGCTTAGGCAACCCGACGATTTTGGCAAGATTTTGCTTCGTATGGCAACCCGGTGTTTTATATCAAATTAAACATTGTATGTTTTATAATATATTGATCATTGTGTATGTTTTATGATAAAATAACTTTTCTGAATAGGTTGCCAAATAATATGTTCTTCTCTCGCCAATTCCATTTTCTTTACTTTGCCAAGATAATCATTAAATAAGTTAATGTGCTATTACTCCGTTACAGAACGCATATACACAAATAGGATAAATATAACGATAGGTGACGCACGTATAAAAATTATAAAAACCCGATTAAAGGCTCGATATTTTTTTCAAAAAGCACACGCGAGAAAAAAATTAATCGTATTTTAACTGGATTAAAAGATGATGTCATCAGCTTATTCTTGAAAAACACGAAATAAATTGAATGCATTTCTAATATAATAAAGCATATCTTTTATTTTATTTCAATTTTGCTTTTTAAAAATAAATATTAAATTAACCGGGCGGAGAAACCATACTTTATCTTTTTTGTACTGTTTATTTCTTTTTATAATTATTGTTGAACATGATATAATGCGGTATTTTATTTCTGTGGCAACACAAATTCCAGGAAAACCTTTCATTTCAGTTATGAAAACAATGCCGATTTAATTTTTAATTAACAGCTATTTTTAATCAAAAACATGTTTTAACGAAATTTTAAGTGTGCTATGTCAGAAGCCTGTTTAAAATCCTTTCATATGGTATCTCCAGGGCCGGCGCAAGGGGCGTGCGAAGTGTGCGACTGCATGGGGCGCCAAGTCGCGAAACGGCTTAAGGGGCGCTCAAAAGTCAAAAGATCACCGACAAAAAATAATTTTAGATTCCGCGTTTTTTTTCCTTTTCTTTTTCATTTTTTCCAGGCTGCGGTCTGTGGGAGTGGCTCTACCTTGGGTTTAAATAACAGTTCAAGGACATTGAAATCTTCCCATATAGACCATATGCCCGGTTCCTTTATCTGAGGAAACGAGGCTATTAACACTCAAATTACATCCAGGAAAGACATAACCAAACCTCTATTCAACACCAGGACTGAGGGAGGTTAATTAATAACTACTGACATTTTTACGATTCTGAACTCTTTCTTCTCCCGCTGGTTGATCGACTCTCGACTGTCCCTTCATGCAGCTGATAGTGACAAGTGTCCTTTGGCAGGTAACATCTTGTAGTTGCAGAGAATCGTACAAATTACTTATTCTCGTTTATTTGTATTAAACAATATTAATTTAAAGATTATACTCAAAATGCCGTGGATGAAAAAATCGGGAAATTATTAAAGGATCAAGAGGGCGCCGAAAAAAAGAAAGAAAAAGTAAAAACCATGATGAAAAAAGGGATATAATCGGAGCGCCAAATCTTATGTCGAAGACGCAAATGAAAGGTTAATAGAGGTAAATTTCTCTAACTAAAAATTATATATGTAATTAATCTTATTAAAAAATTAACTTCAGCACATCTTTTTATTTAGTTATTCTTAATTTAATCTGTATTAAATCAATAATAGTGTAATAGTATTTCAATACATGGCCGAAAATAGGAATTTTTCAGTCGCAAGCATTTTGGCGCCCTCTCCAATCCTTTTCCAAAATAAATGTATACAGAGAAGTTTTCAATCCATTCCCCTAATTTTTATTTTAAATATGAAATAATTGTTAGGAAGCATATTTATCTTAATATTTTTATATTGCTTTCTTTAGAAATGGACCTGCTGTAATCGCTTCGTTTTCATCTATCTATATGTAATCCAGATCTTGTTAACAAGATAATGTTCGAAAATTGAATTATTTCGAACCTAATTGGAACAGTGTATTGATCTTACAAGTACCTTGGATCTGGGTGTGTTCATTAATCAAGTATGTAAATCGTATAGTTTGTTTACAGAGACACACAAAAGCAAATTTTGTCATCACGATGTCCGAAATATTGAACCAATTCAAATATAATTGGGACAGTGTATAAATCTTACAGGTATCTTAGAAGAATTCGTTAATCAAATATTATTCTCTGGCGCCCCTAAGCAGTCCCTTAATAGAAAAATCACGCCCTGTTCAAAACAAAGAGTATAAAATTAACGAATATATCTTTTTTTTGGGTCGTCCGATTCCATGACATTTTTTCCTAAATTTCGTTATCTGTTTTTTGTACCCAAGGAAGAACCAAATCTTCTTTTGGCGCCCCCTTCTACTCTTGTGCCCAGGACATTCCCCCCCCCCCCCCCTCGGCCTTGCTTCAACAAGACAATGTGAAATGCACCACAAATAAGTTTAAAGTCAAAACATTTATTGATATGAAATTAGGACTATGTAACTATTTTTTCCTGGTCCGTACTTTCTTTCTTTCTTTTTTCTCAGGAAATAAAGGAGATAAATTTAGTTCATTTTAGAAAAAAACGTTTTTCTAGTTCAAATTTCAGAAAAAAATCAGACAACGTCGATGGAAACTTATTCTTAAAGAGTGATGTTATTAACATTGAAGAAAACAATGCATTGTAAAAATTTTGTGAAGTCAGTTCATCTTATTAATTTTAATATTTATATTTTTTTAAGAAACATATCAATGATTTAAAATTGTTTTTTTTTTTTCAATCTATTCTGAACAGCTTTTTCCGATAAGAGAGAGAAGGTTTATTTTAAAACTCGTTGTGTAAGGCCAAAATCCAAACTGGTTGCTTTTTAACCCATTTTTTATCCCAAATGTGTCAAATTGGCAGATGCTCTTCTTAAAAAACTAATGTAATCGAACCGTTTTTCAGTTTTTCGGGTTGGGTTGGGTTGAATATTGACGGCCAATTATCGACACGAGGGATATAGGCCCGGGGGGAGTGCCCTTCGTGGGGGTCTTTCTAAGGGAACCTAATCCGTATTTACGCATGGAGAAGATCCACGGCTCGAAAGAAAACCACGAAAACTTCGAGCGATTAGGCCGACGGGCGCGATTGGGATCGAACCCAGCACCTCCCGTCTACCAGCTTCGAGAGCACAACCTCTCAGCCACTGGTGGGGCTCAGTTTTTCGGTAAAAGCAGAAGAATTTTCAAAAAATGCCGTCAAAGTTGGCGTTTTGAGCCGAATTTCCGGACACGACAGCGCAGGAAAGGAAAAAAAACTGCTGTCCTGAGACAAAAATCACTTATAACTCAAGATGCAATTCTTTTAACAGAAAATGAAAAAAAAAAAAAAAAAAAAAAAACTTTTCAATTTCATATCACATCAAAAAAAAAACCTGCAAGTCTCGTGCTTTTATGCTTAAAAACGAGTCAGAAAATGTGTCAGATAGTTTTGTGTTGTTGAAGGGGGAAATATATTTTAAATCTTTTTATATTTAAATTGATATATTTAAATTTATATGAAAGATAAAACCATGAAACTTTGTAAATTGTTTTTCAGTTATAGTTTTGTGCTGTTGAGCGGGGAAATATTTTTTTATCAAGACTTTTCATATTTAATTTTATATGAAAGATAAAACCATGAAACTTTGTACAAAGTTTTTCAGCTATGTAATCTTTAAATTGGTTTCGGAATTTTTTATTTAAAGTGAAAATTTTTAAAATTTGTTCCTCGTAGTAAAAAATACTCATAAAAATCTTTTTTTTTAAAGTGTGTTTTTTTTAAAAATTTGTAATTTTTTAAAAATAAATATTTCTGTAAATCCCTTAGTCAAATCAATATTCCATATCAAATGTGAAAATGTATGAAAAAAAAAAAAAAAATTAGAAGATAGAATATTTTAGAAAAGTTTTAAAAAGATAATTCTCTTTAAAGAATTTACATTTAAAAGGGAATAGATGTATAAATTTGTATTTCAAGAAAATAAAATTAGAAAAATATGATTATGAATATAAAGTAAAATCATATTTATAAATATCTTGTTTCCCGGCCATCACACTTTTTTTTTTAAATATAGTTAAAGAATTTTGTCAAAGTTTAAAAGAAGAATGGGATAAAAGCATATACGTAACTAGACGGGGAGGGGGGGGGGCACGGCCCACCCCAGAATTTCAAACTCAAGTGAAAATGTTATGACACTGATTGCTCTACATTTTAATTTACAAATATTTGAAAGATTACACAAAGAAATACAATTATTTCTGATTTGAGAACTAAATGTAATCAAAACGAGTACACACACATAAGTGAATATGTGTGTGAGAGAGGAGGGGGGGAGTCAAAGGAAAAACAGTTACTAGTATGTGGCTTGGAGCAATAGGGAGCCAGAAGAAATAAAGTTAAATAATTTCTGAAGGCTCCGAATCTGAGCGAGAGTTATCTTTTTTGTCACGAGGGTGATGGTAAAAAATCAGTTCTAAGAATTCCAGTTTAGTAGTCTTTCAACAAAGCTGTAAAATAGTATGTGCTGTTGTCAGGGTTGGTGAGAGAGGGGACACTTCGGGTAGGGAAATGACCAATATAAGTATTTCTAAGAAGTGATAATTAATCTCTCTCGGGCAAACCAGGATATAGTTGTCAGTTGTTGGTCCATTAATTGTCCAGGAGTAGGTAATAAGAACATCTTGGCAAGGGCATCCTTTGAGAAAGGACGAATTTTTTGCAACTTCCCCGTGGCATTAAGCATGTGGGGTGATTTCAGTTTCCATGCATAATTATCAGTGCACAAATAAATTCTGTAGTTTGTTTAAAATACGGGAAACTTTTTTTTGTGGTTCTGCCACATAGGCCTATACTTCAAGTTCTAGAATGTATTTTTTGTGAGTAAATTTCTCCTTATCATATCTTTGAAATTCTGTATAAATGGAAGAGCTTTGAGTAAGATGTTATGTAACAAAAATGATATTGCGAGAAAATTGAAATGTCTGTTGGGGATCAGTGATCAGTCTCTTTGCCTCGTTTTTGTCCGCGTCCCCAGATTATTATATACAAAAAGGGATTGATTTTTAATGCCTTTATGTATTCTTTAAATAATATCATAAGTAATTAGTAATAGTATGTTTAAAAGTAACGAATATATAAAAAGTTAAGAATAATCCAAGAGTATTTTTCCTTTTTTTCGGGCTTGTTGGGGGGGGGGGCGCCCGACGGATATTCGCACGGGCGCCAAAATACCGTTGGGCCGGCCCTGGGTATCTCAATCGTCGTTCTCCGTTTCGTATTTTCCGAGAAAAAGGGATGTTGACAGGAGAAATAATATATATGATGATGATGATGATTGTTGCACCTTTTATTGTGTGTGAATTTAAAATTTTTCTTCCTTGATTATATATCTATTATTTGTATAACTGTTTATAGAAACTCTTACACTTCAAACCACATTGATAGCATGCTTTGCTACAAACCAGATTGCAAAACTATAGTCTAAATTATTATTAAAGTATACAAAAAATCTTTCGATGCCTTCTGTAAAATAACTTTTACATTAAATCTCCATATCGGCAAAATTGAAAAATTATATACATTTCAAAGTTAAGCTTAACAGATACTTCTTGATTATTCTCTTGGAGGCTCCGCCCCCTGCGCCTTTACTGGGCCAATTTGCAAACTTTTCTTTTGCCTGTCTGTCTGTCTCTCCACAATCTGTCAGTTTCCCTATCCGTTCTTCTGCTTCCGATTGTCTATCTCTCTACACGTCTCTCTGCCTGTCTCTATATTTCTCTACCGGTCTCTCTACCCGCCAATCTATTTCTCTAACCGTCTGTCTATCCGTCTAACTACTTATATGTCTAGCCGTGTCTCTACCCACTTCGCTACCTCTTTGTCTATCTGTCTCTCCACCCGTCTGGCTAACCCGTCGCTATGTACTTTCGTTTAACCCGTCGCTACTCGTCTCTCTACCCGTTTGTTTACTCGTCTTTCTACCTCTCGCCACCTCTTCCCAATATTTAAACAATTCATTTAATATACAGAAGCCGTTTATCAGTTATTAAATGCAAACAGAAGTAATTTATCTAATAAGTGTAATCAGATGCATTTTTTTAAAAAAATACATACATAAACCTAAATAATAATTCATCAGTTTTGTGTTCATAGTTGTTTATATCATTTGACAGTAAATCTCAACTTCTTAAACCTGAATTGTCTCAAGCTTTTTAAAAAAGCCACAAGGTCTGTATAACTGCAGAATACCCTGAGGGCTATATTAGCAACATGTTATTAAGTTAAGTGAAAGTTTCGTTATCACGTTTGCAGCCAATTGCTTATGTCAGAAAGCGTGGCTTAACGACATTTTAAATTCATTACTGTAACTTTCTTTTCTTTTCTTTTTTTTTTGGGGGGGGGGGAAGGGTTTCAAATATATACATTTAAATTAAAACTTTTGCCTGCATGCCATTAGTGTTGTTTGTATTATTAACTAATACCTTGTAGACCGAGCTTCATTTGAAAGAAATGTAAAAGACTTCTTCTACAGTTTTTTTTAGGAGAAACTTTCGTAATTGGGCTCAAAGCCAATCGGAGCATTTAATATCCTTATTGTAACTCTTATAGAGTTAAAACAATATTGTTGCTAGCTTTACTCTTGTTTGAGACCATCCTTGCCTGTGTATCTGAATGGGGAAAAGTTTCGTATCCTATGTCGGTTGGCGAAAATTTTTTTAAATGGTGCCAAAAGGTAGTTTTAGCATCTTACAAAATTTTTCAAGAGAGCGGTAAAAAATGTTTTTCAAATATTTACAAACATACGTTTATTAAAGCATGTTTTTGCACCATCTTAAAAATTTAAGCACGATGCTAAAATGAAATTTTATCGCCATATTCGATATTTTAATAAGTAATGAAAATACATAAACAAACTTATTTAACAAACCTAAGAGGTATTTTTGTGATAAATAACTGTTATCGTCAGGGGGGTAAATTGTAAACGACTAGTAAATAATAAATAGCATTTAAAATCTAAAAATGGAGAAGTGGTCCGTATAAAAATGCAAAACATAACATTATACGCTTGATATATGTAAATCTTTTTTTATTTTTTAATATTTCCGAAGGCACAGATAAAAAGATAAAAATCTCTTTTCCAAATGCCAAATAGAAAATATACAAAATAGAATGCCAAATATACAAAATAGAAAAATAACTGCAAAATAATATATTTACATAATACTACATCTGCAAAAAAATAAGATTTAGAAAAAGTAAGCCAAATCCTGCAGATCCCAACAATCACATCGAAAAACTTATCACCAAAAAACAACTCGCCAAATCTTACGGCACAGGAGATGGATTTTTCCCTCTGAATGCAGAATATTAGTTTTTTTTTTTTGTACGATGGGTGATTAGAATATAATTGTTTCCTTTCACATACTACATACCGTTTGATATATTGGTACTTTTATGTTATCCTGGAGCAGTTGATAAATCGCCAAATATTGTTCCTATAACATTTTCATATTGAATTCATTTCATTTAAATATAAACCTTTCACTCATTTAATTTAAAACAAATGCATTTCATTAATCCCATTTAAAATGCTAAAAAGAGAAAAAAAAATAATGCCATAAATCGAAAATTTTATTTAAACACCAAAGAATTTTTTTTTTTAATTTACACACGCGAAAAAAAAAAAGCTGCTATTGCTGAGATTTGCGCCAAATCTCTAATACCAAGACTACCAAGTTTTTGCGGGGGTTTTCTTTCAAACAGAAAAAAATCCAGATTAATTTTCGATTTCTACTAAATTGAAATATATTTTATTGTGCTGAATATTAGTGCGTGCATATTTTTTTGCTCCATGTATTCCATGAACTTTTCAATTCCAATTGTCTACGAAAATCTCCCGCCGGTGAAAATGACGTACGCACAAAATTTTCGTGACGTATGTACTTTAATTGTGCTTTTTTATCTATTTTTTTAATATAATTTCCAAACGGTTTGACATTTATTCTTGGTAATAAATAGACGTCGTTGTCACCTTTATAGGTACCTGCTGTAAAAATTTGAACGAAATCCGTTCAATATTTTTTGAGTTATGCTTGACGAAAGGTTTTAATATCCATCGTAGCTATATATGGGGCAAAGTAATACTGCGCTGTGTATGAGTCTTCGTTGCACTCAGACAATAATAGAGGAAAGGATCAGGGTCCACATAAGCCGTGTTTTTGACCCATGAAATATGAATAAAATTCGATTTTGTTATACTGACTTAATTATTTCACTTTTTAATATTAGAAGGCTTATCCTGTAAGATTTTAACAATAGTTTTTGCATTTTGTTCGGATTTATATCACTTACACAAGCTCAAAGTTCGTATTATCGTAATTTTTGATGGAAAATACGCAATGTCTCCTAATTTTACCTCAGTTATTTATATGAGCGCAAGAATCAGTAAGAGACTTTAGGATGCAGCAACGTGTTTAAACGTGCTATAATAAACGTAACTATTTCTAATAACTGCATTCCTTCACATTAGCAATTGTTACGTTCATTTTAGCACGTTTAAACATGTTGCTGCATCCTCAAGTCTCTTAGTGACGTAAGGGAATGCAGTTACTTAACTCTTTATTTTTAATATTTTACTATGAGCGCAGCTTTGCAACACTTTTTTTTTTTACATATATTGTACGTTTTGATGTATTTTATAATATATATATATAAAGAAGATAGTGTTGCACGATTGCACTCATATAAATAATTAAGGTAAAATTAGGAGAAATTGCGTATTTTTCATCTAAAACTACAAATAATACGAGCTTTGAGCTTGCGTTAGTTATATAAATCCGAACAAAATGCGACAACTATTGTTGAAATCGTACAGGATAAGCCTTCTAATATTAAAAGTGAAGTATTGAAGTCACTATAACAAAATCGAACTTTAGTCTTATTTCATAGGCCAAAAATACGGCTTTTATGGATCCTGATCCTTTACTGTCAGATAGATCACTGTCGTATCTAGGGGGGAAAAAATCAGGAAATTTGGTTGAAAGACATATTGCCCATGCTTATCCGGCTATGCCCTTGAGGTGAGATTTTTCTTTTATATCATCCGAAAGTGTGAAGTTATGGATAGAATTTAACCAAACATCATATATATCCTTAGGTTTATATGGACATCAGGTCTCAGTTGAAAATGAGAAATTTACTCCATAGAGGTCGCTGTCGTACCGATTTTTGGGCGATTTTCGCGACTTTTGGCAGTTATGAATAAGTTATGAATATTTTTCAACGAAATTTTATATTTAGATGCATATCATAAGCCGATGTTTGGATAAAATTTTGGAAAAAATCAGAATATCGTAGTACGCTGTGATAGTGAATTTTGTTCGATTTTCGGGACGGGTGCGGTAGCTGTTGAAAAAAAATCGTATTAAATCACTTAATTGTCCAATCTAGGTGTAATTTACATATTTATGATAAATACAAATTTTCACGATTTTTGCTATTTTACCGATTTATTAGACTTTATCAAGAATTTTTTTTTCTACCCCTACCTCAGACGGTTAAAAAAAAATAATAATAATAATAAATAAAAAAAATATGGACAAAAATGTTGAAGTGTAATCAAATTAAATGCTTAATTTAAAAAATAGATCTTTTCTAATATTATTATGTATGAGATAGAAGAAAGTTTTGCGATTGGCACAGTCGACCAGTTCAGTATGTGATAGGTCCGGAATGCTAGGGTTTATAAGGTTGAGACACAACTTCATTTCTTAATGATGATATGGGAGTTTCAAAACATCAAATTCCATAGTCAATATCTGGCTAAAAATAGCATTTACATTACCTCTTTACTTTTCAAATGCACGTACTTCTATTAGTTTCCTACATATACTTTCACACCAGTAAATAAGATTTTTAATATATATCATGCTTTTTGAATGAAACAGGTAAAACAAAGATTCAACTGCGCCTGAAAAGAGCGACTGCGGCGGATGACTTATAAACTAAATCATCGCTTTGGCGATTTATTTCGTGATTTCCGTTTAATTGTAACCCTATTCAGCTTGACTGCTTTTGCTGTTGTCATTTGCACTTGCACAAGTGCAAATTTTCGGCTTTCGCTATTTGATTTTTGAATCTTGATTAATATTTATTATTAAAATTACTCTTTGAAGATCAAATAGGTCATTATATCATTATAATTCTTCAAAATGTAAGTTATGATTTATTTTCGTGTGTTATTTTTGTTCTTGTTTTTCAAGTTCCGTAATGTTTGAAATATTTTATATATATATATATATTCAGTGTTGACAGATTTTTGCCGAAACGTCATGTTAACCCATTAAGTCCTAGCGGTACCATATGGTACCAGAATAGCAGATATCCATTTTGTTGTTTGTATACCAGTATTTTTTAAAGAAAAATATTATATTTAACTAAAGACAGAAACTCCATAATAAAAGGAGACAAAAATTGCTATTTTGAAAAATTCGTATGAAAAACAATATTTGCATTTTAAAGAGAAAAATAATTTCGGCTTTAATGGGTTAAGGCTCACTGTGGAGACGCGAAAATTTTTTGGTTTCCATCTGTCTGTTTTCCGTAAAAATGGTCCGATTAGGTTGATTTTTAGTTGGTATGTTGGCCAGGTATCCGGAATTAGCTGTATAGCCTTTGGTTAAATTTGGTTCATTCGTTCGGAAAATATAGAACATATTTTTTAGGCCATAATGCTTTTCTATGGGGATGCAGACGATTTTTCAAATTTCATTTTTATCTGAAATGAAAATAGAATGTTTGCATAATGGATTTAGACGTAAAATTATGAATGCTAAATTTTCGATATGGATTTCCAATACTTTTAAATTTTTGCCGATAAATTTAATATAATTTAGAAATTAATTGCTTAAAATATTTGAAAATGTTTTTGCATCTGTTCGGGAAATATAAACATCTTATTTTCATATTTTTTACAAATTTTAAAAGCGTTTATTTTTACTTTTCACTTTAATTTATTCGTTGCTGATGAATACCTGTTTATTTTTAAAATTAAAAGAATAAGCAATTCATCAGAATTTTTCACTATCATTGTATAACACCGTGTTTAATTTAATGATTCTAATTTCTGGAACATTCGAAGAATTGTATATGCTTATAAATTTGCATGCAATTGAAAAAATAATAAAATCGGATTGTGCGATGTTAAATAATATCAAAAATAAGATTTAAATAACAAGCAGTCTCCATTTTTTTTTTTTAACCCTTCCCTCATTTGTCGCCAAGAAAGCGATGTATAGCCGTTATTAGAAACCTCGCTTCTGTTATGGGCGTAGTTTCTGCGTCATCCGCAGATATCGCCACTGTCTATGTGTAATCCCATGTTAAAGAAGTTACCATTGAAGTCTATGAGAGTTGATTCTCTGTTTAAATCTCCTTAATCTGTGGTCCATAGGTCACAGCTAAGTACAGGGAAAAGCAAACACACCTGTACGGAAAAACTGTCGTTAACTTACGTCACATTGAAAGTTCGGGCATTGAAGTTCTAAACGCGATAACTACGAGCGCTGCGATCGCCTCGACCAGTGAAACTGCGTGCGCATCCTCCCATCACAACACTTTTCAGAGTTCCAAGAAAATGTAAAAGATTCCTTCGCACTGATCTGTGCTGCACGTGGCGAAGTTTTGGTAAGACTGTTTTCAGAGAGTGCTCATTAATTTGTTTTATGAAATCCATTTTAATCTCAGTTAAGTTCATTATCTTTTATCTATATTATTTCGTACATGTTTAATCTCTTTGCAAAAATTAATTTGCGTAAGTACTTTCGTTGTAGAAAATATAGTTGGTTGAAATTAGAAATAATATGTTTCTCCAGCTTTCATTAATATTTTTATTATTTAAGCTTTTATGATATGTGGCATATTTTTAGTTCTTTTTAATTAGTGCGAATTCTTTAAACGTATTTTTATTCTAATAATTACAGAATGACATTTGGTTAGTATTTGTTTTCATTCTTATCCATTCGATGCTCCGCAATTTTAAAATACTCATGCTTAAAACACATACTTAAAAAATCGTCAAAATTTTCGATTGTTTAATAATAATAATTTGTTTTGTATAATATTTGAAATTTAACTTAATCATAGATATTAATTCATTTATTTTCAAAATTATTTAAACCATTTTTTTTTAACGTATCCTAATATTTTTATGCAGTATATTTTTTTCATTTAACATTACTATTCAACAGCAGATAATTTTGTACGTGCAATATCTAATTTATTAAATTTTTGCTGCACAAGTTGCATTAATTTTAAAGTATTATTATTATTATTAAACTTTTTTAATACATTTTATTTCTGCGAACTTTAAAATAAATTAATTTTGATCAAATCAATCTATTTAAATATTTGACATTTTAAATGTGCATAATGATATATATGAAAGATTTTGAAAATTTATAATTATATTTTAAAATGATTAAAAAATGATTAATTTAAAATGATTAATGAAAAAAATTAAGAGAAAAATGTAAAGTTATTAGATTTAAATTAAATTAAATTATGGAGCATCAAGTTAGATATAATGTAAGATGGAAATGATTCTCAAAACTATTGCCCTTCTGTATAAATGAAAATATATTTAAGGAATTTAATAAAAACTAAAAATAAGAAAATATGTAACATGTAGATTATATAAAAATATTTTTTAATAATGCTATAGAAATGTATTTTTCTGATTTTGTCCAGGAATTATATAAACTTTAAATTTTGTTTATATATTTCTTAAAAAGAGATTAATTTTTTACGAAATATAATTATCCAGAAATATTTAACTTGCTTCAGATTTTATGGGTTTAATAAAACATAAACAAATGAGCATATTTTAACAGACTTGCCAGCATTTTAAAAGACATTAAAAAAAATTAATTCCAAAATCATCAAAAATTATTTCAGGGGTACATAAACAAACAGGGTGCAGAATACACTTTTAAGTAATTAATTTAACAAAATTTTCGTTTATTTCGCGGCAGTATGATAGTAACGTCAATCAGAATTTTTCAATCCTGTCATTGAACAAACTCGCTGAGTGATGAAATATTTTAATTTTTAATGAAAAGTAATCAGATTATGTATTTCTTTTAATATTTAATCCTATTTTCTGTTCACTTCTTAAAATTTAAAATTATGAATGTTTTTGTAAAAACTATTTGTTGTAAATATGTACATGATATAATAAATATCCAATTAAGTAAAATTGTTGAACACATTACTTATATATATTTAAAATATATATATCCACTATTTCGAAAATAATCTCTTTTAAAATATTCATATTCTTCATGCCATTATAAATTATAAGAAGTAAACAGAAAATAACAAAGATTAAAAATTAAAATAAATACATAATCTGATTAGTTTCATTAAAAATTAACATATTTCATCACTCTATGAGTTTGTTTAATGACAGGATTGAAAATTTATGAAAGTTGTCGTTGTTGTGATACTGCCCCGTTCGCCATGAAAGCAGAACCAATACCTGAGCGCGGAGCACCCCGCCCACTATCCAACATTTTAGTTCTAATCGCCACCACTGCAACTCCGGTGGCGCTACTTTGCGCCATCTTCTACCACACGAGTGTCTTCTTGACCGAAGTGAACGGAAAGTTATAAAGAACCGCCCATTTGTATAGTTTTCGTCGAAGTGCATTTGATGGGTGTCTGCTATGAAATTTCTACAGAACGAAATGCCTATATAAACATTTTCTGTAGGAATCTATAGTTATTTTTGGAGCTTGCGTATTGGCGCGCAGCGCAGGCTGCCATCTTGTTTTTTAAATCAAAACACATTTAGTTTGTTTCTCATTTCCAAACTACTTTTCATCCTTATTATAAATAAGTTATTTAATTTAATTGACTAATTTATTTCTATTTAATAATAAAAGTTTAAGAAAAAACAAGATGGCGGACTGCAGGCTAATACGCAAGGATAGCCTTATATATATATATATATATATATATATATGTATAACCTTGTGAAAATTGTGTTTTATAAAAAACAAAAGATGTTTTTATACTATTTTTAATAATGGTTTTACAACAACAACAAGATAGTGAGAGACTGTAGAGGAGAGACTATTTCCAGTTGCATACAGACTATCGACACGTTTTTTCAAGAAATCACAAAGGATTTTTTAACAGTTGAAATTGCATTAGATCTACCTTTGAAAATATTTTCCAAACAGATTTTCCTCATTAAATTGAATGATAATGCCTGTTTAGCTTTTTTGTGGAAAAAAACTTCACTTTAAATACATCAAAACAAACCACATGGGATTGAACTTGAAAGTTTGCGTTTGCCGGAATTAATCTTTAACAAATGGACAAAAATAATCCACTCAAGCCGGAAAAAGTAAGTAAACATATTTTAATGAAAAATCTTTGTGAAAAGAGTTTCATCAGTTCTTTTCTGCGTATATGAACATAGCGAGTGAGCGCCTATACGGTATTAAGTTCTCCTCGTTGAATTTTTAAAAAAAAATTTCGAATTTTAAAGGTATGTATAATTACTATTGCTCATATGAAAAAGATTTTCTTGTGTTAGTGGGTAATCTGAAACAAATATATGTTTAATGCAATAAATCTATTAGAGTTTTCAATTAAGAAAACATGGTTTTCACTAATAATCCCAATATCGGGAAAAGCCCGGGTTCGATCCCTTAGTATTAATAACAGAAGTATCTCATAATAATGTAGCAGTTAAAAAAAGTCGTTAAAACACAGCATTGTGAGCAGAGTCTATTACTTGAAAATAAATTGAACTTAATTTAGTATAATACAGTATTTTAAAATTCAGATTATTACTTTCTGTCAGTATTTACACCCATTAGAAAACGGTAAAATTTCAAATATTTTCCATTAAGAGGATTTGATTCACTTCATATAAAGAAAATATAAAATTTTTAACTTTTTGCCTTAACTTTAGACTTTAGTAGTGTATTCTCACGAAGCGCCGTATAGATTCGATAATTAAAAATATATGAAAAAAGACTTTTTTTTTCTTTTAAATGGTTCCGAGTTGCAATCTTTTAATTCATTTTTCTTAGTTTGTGTTTTTACAGTATATCACACTATAATCAAAATATTAAAACTTTAACATATACTTTTCAAGTTATTCTCTATATTTTTATGTACGATCCTTGAGGTGAACTTCATAAGATTAAACATCGGATTGTGAGTAATATAAATGCTTTATTTTTTTATATACAAATGTTAATTAAATAGTCCTTTTTGTGCTTTATTTTTACGCATGTCATGGCATTTTATTTATATTTTCTTAAACTATTTAACTTTTTAGAATTATGGTCCTTGTGAAAATTATATGCAAAATGTTTCACAAATTTTGAAATTGTCTTGTGTGGCTAAACATATTTGTTTATTTATCTATTTATTTATTTTTTAAGATTATTATTTTTTTTTTTTTTTACCTCACGAATTGCATTTTTTCTTTATTAAATTACTATTTCCCTTCATAAAACCATTTAATAATATGTCAAGAAGATAAAAATAATTTAAAGGGTCCTCTTAATAAAATGTCTCTCAAAATAAAAAATGCGAAACACTTAATATCATATTTTACACCAGAAAAAAAGAATTACACAGTTATATATTATTTAAGTTTCAGTCTTGTTAAGTTTTCGTTTAACATTTAGTCTTGTTTACTTTTCGTTTAACATTTAACATTACCCATGGAGCATATGCCCGCTCTAATCAAAGTCCGAGCAGTCTGACGCAAGAAGCTTTCTCAGTTTTACACCAAACTATATAGGATAAGACCTTCTTCGGAATTACCGAATTAGTGTTAAAATCGTGTTGCAACTTTCGAACAAATATGGCAGCCGGCCAAGAACGGTAAGTTGAAATCGCTCCTATAACTTCCGATGATCAAGCAGATGACTGGTGGAACAGACAAATGGAATAGAACCGTGCTACATCCGTGCCCGTCTTTTAAACAACATTCTTCTTCCAAAGATCCAAAGCCTATTTATTTTGTTAGAGACGCTATTACTTTATGTTCATGCTTATAGGGAAATTTACTTAGATCTAGACTAATTTTTTGACAAATGATTGTCTTGGGGGAGATTTCCTTATATTGAGGGAATTTTTTGGCAAGTTGCAGTACTTTCCCAAAATTTTGGAAAAAAGAGTATTTCTATATTATTTTTAAATAATTTGCGGAGAATTATGTCGATGGATATCAGAATCTCATCAACCAATAAAGGGGGTAAAAGCTCACTCTATACGGTTGCAAGATTTAAAATATTTATCGTCAATTCAGAAAACCAAGTGGAGACCCAAAGAATTTTTATTAATCTTCTGATTCAGACTTGTTTTCGCCCATACAAGATTGAGTTTTTACCTTATTTATATGTTTAAAGGATATTAATTTTTTAATTATATTGTTCAAAAATTTGTAATTCTTATTAGTATCTATGTGAAAAATTGCATTTTCAATTATTGTTATTATTATTATTATTAGTTACTAGATTTGAAGGAAACTATATTTCAGGTTCATAACCGGATAAAAAATTTAATATAATAACTTTTACTATTGGGATAAATAGAAGTAGTTTCCATAATATTTCAAAATACCAAAATAATGACAATAAATTTCGCTCTGAAAAATATATTTTTTAAATAATAATCAAATATCACTGATACAATTTTTGAATAAAATAAAGATAATAAATATTATTACCAATAGTAAAAGTTACCAAAAATACTATAGATAAAATAGTAAGACGACATATGAACTCTTTTACACCGAAAAATAAAATTTTATTTTTATTTTTATAATTTTTTTGAGATTATAGATCAATATAGAGATAAGAGACTATTTCCAGCAGGGTTCGTTGATTTAAATCAGCTTGATTTTAATCATGATTTAAATCAACTGATTTTTTTTTTAAATCATTGATTTAAATCAACTTTTTAAAAAATACTTCAAACGTAGGTCAAGATGTTTGTAAAACATTTGTTTAATCAAAAATACATTGTAAATTTAAGAAATGACTAAGAACTCAAAATGTATGCTTTTTTAATTTATTTAAATCAAATATTACACTTTAAATTTTAAATCAAAAATCTTAAATTAAAAGGAGAGAATATTACCTGAAAAATGTTAAAAGATTAGTCATATATTCACCTATTAGAAAGTAAATCTTATTTTTTTTTTCTTTAATACAGAAACAGACTTTCTGTATTGAAGGTGACTGTGTAGTTTGAGGATATGAAAACTTCAGATTCAATATAGGTCATTGAAATTTAAATATAGGTCATTCAAAATTACTTTTACTGATATTTATATAGGTATCTCATTATGTCCTCAAGCATATGTAAATAACAAATTGTTCAATTTTCAATGTAATTTATTTATGGAAATATTTCAAAAATAAAAATGATTTCATGGTAGAAATAGTCTGAATGTTTATACATATATATTTAATATAATTTCAATTTTAATTATTTATAAATTTAAAATAACTAAAATTTTTAAAGTCTTTAATAACAAAAAATTTGTTTAAAAAATAATTTAAATATAAATTAATGTAAAAATTATTGTATTTCAAACTTATTTTTATTTATTTATTTTTTTTTTTTTTTAACTGAAAAGTAAATCACAAATGATGCTTTAAAATAAAATAACATTTAAAATTACATTACAATACACTTTTAATCTTAAAATTTTTGTAGTAATCAAAGAGATTATCCTAGTAGAGAAAAAACTGCATGGATATGTTATTTCAGAGTGTTTTTTCTTATAGTGTTTTAACTGGCCTAATTCTTTCTACACCTTTCCCCCCCTGTTTTTGTTCACATAGAATAGGGAAAATAGCATACCATTGCTATTGTGATAACATGTCAAACAGGTTTCTTATAATCCTGGAATGAATACCTGGACTGCACTGTATTGTTGGTCAAAAGGCATGATTTCATAGTCTGAGAAAAGATTCCACAGATAAGGAAGTTTTTAGTTTGTGAAAGATTCAGTGTTTAGTAGTTGGGTTAGTTACTTGGCACAAGTTAGCTAGAAAATGGCAGGTAGAAAAAAGGATGACATTTGGATATATTTTAATGAAGAGCCTACATTTTCAGGAAAAGGTGTTAAGGTAAAATGCAAGAATTGTGGAAAAGTTATAATGGGAATAGTGGCAAGATTAAAAAAGCATGTGGAACAATGTTTATCCTATGATAAAAAGGATGATGATGACAATCAATTATATGAAAAAATCATCACAAGTGAAACTGGTGCATCAACGTCAACTAATGTGAAAACTGAAGTGTTAGACATTGGAAGAAAACCCACAAAGAGGAAGATGTTTGAAATAGAAAATGATTCTAATGATTCTAAGAAGAATATGAATTCTTATGTGATAAAGACTTCTAAAACTCAAAAACAGATGTTAGATGAAGAAGTTGCTACACTGTTAAAAATTTGCAGCAAACTGTCCAGTCATTTGACCGTTTTTACAGAAAACGTTTACATAACCGTAATTTAACTACATTCCGACCGTATTATTGCTCATTTTATGGTCAGAATATAGTTAAATTACGGTTATGCAAACGTTTTCTACAAAAACGGTCAAAAGACTGGACAATTTGCTGCAAATTTTTAACAGTGTAGGTATATTTATGCAACCAATTCTGCTTTTCATCATGTGCAACATCCTCAATTTAAAAAGATGATTTCAGCTTTAAGACCAGGATATACAGGTCCAAATGAAGTTGAAATAGGTGGATCATTACTTGACAATATCTATAGTCAAGAGAAAGAAAAATGTTCTGAGTATTTAAGTGGACAAATAGTAAACTTAAGTATAGATGGATGGTCAAACGTTCATAATGAACCAATATTATGTGCTGTTGTAACCAATAAGAAAGGTGAAAATTATTTATTAGAAACTATTGATACATCTGGCTGCCCACATACAATCGAATACCTTATAGAAGTTGTAAAAAATTGTATGATAAAATGTGAAAATGAATTTAAATGCATTGTGCGAAGTGTTGTAACAGACAATGCTAACAATGTAAAGGGTATGCGCACTGAAATTCAAAGTAACCCAGATCTTGATTTGATCACATATGGATGTTCTGCACATTTGTTAAATTTGCTTGCAGAAGATTTAAATATTCCAAATATTAAGGAACAAATATTACATATTGTTAAGTTTTTCAGAAACAATCATTTTGCAAATGCAAAATATAGAGAAGCTGGTGGATCCAAATTAATAATACCCCAAGAAGTCCGTTGGAATACTATGGCTGACTGTGTATCTGCATATTTAAAAAACTGGCCAATTCTTGTTTCAGTTTGCGAAGAAAATCGCTGTAATATTGATAGCATTGTTTATAACAAGGTAACAAATTTTGGAATTAAACGGAATGCCGAGGACCTTCTAAAACGTTTAAAACCAATTTCTATAGCTCTTGATAAAATGCAACAGAAGGATTGCACTATATCAACAGCTGTTGATATCTGGAAAAACTTGCAAGAAGAACTTACAGAAGTAAATCTTGATAAAACATGCTTGAAGAGTTTTTCAACCCGTTACAATCAAGCACTAGGACCACCACATTTTCTAGCATATCTGTTAGATACACGCTATGCAGGAATTAAATTGAGTGCTGCTGAAAAATCAGAATGTTTAATTTTTGCAAAAGAAAAATGTTCTCAATCAGTAGTGCCTACTTTAATGAAATTTCAAGCAAAATCAGAACCTTTTCATCAATTTCTTTTTGATTCTGATATTGTAAATAAAGTAAATCCTATAGATTGGTAGAAGTCACAAATTACTGAGAATAATGGTTCTGGAAAAAATGTTATAGGAATGATTTCGCAGTTATTTACTGCACAAGCTTCTTCAGCATCTGTTGAGAGAATCTTCTCAACTTTTGGTTTAGTTCACTCTAAACTCCGTAATCGTTTAGGAACTGATAAAGCAGGAAAATTGGTGTTCCTGTTCAAACAGTTTAATAACAAACAATAATTTTTTCAAACTTATTGAAATTTATAACATAATCCTGATGATTTTATGTGTTGAGTATATTCTGCAAATTCATTAAATATGTTTTTTATACATTCCAGAGTATTATATGTAATCCAGAATAAATATTTTGTTTAAAAGAATGTATACAAATAAGTATCTAGTTCCACAATCAAATGTTTCAAAATTCATATTTTTTCTTCTGAATAACATGCTTACATTATCTTTTATATTTCCAGATTTTAATAAAGAAATTTGATTTAAAAAAAAAAGTTTTAGCTTTTAGTAATGAAGTATACATGTGTGATTTTTTGTTTTATTAAATGGGTAAGTTAAGGTAATGTAGAAGATATTTTATATAATGTAGAATATTTTTTAAATTACAGTTAGTGTAAGTGCTGATAAAACACAAGTGTTTTTGTTTCAAATTAACCAAGTGAATGTTTTTTTTACAAATAAAGTTTTTTTTTAATTATTATTATTAATTTTAGTGATTTTGTGTGTTATTTACTTTAAAATGTGTAGCTTTAAAATTATATTTTAAATTTTTAAAAAAATCAAAAAAATCCGATTTAAATAAAAAAAAATCTGATTTAAATCAAATAAATCCGATTTTTTTTATTTTTTTTTTTTTAAATCAAAAAAATCACAAACCCTGATTTCCAGGTGCCCACAAAAATTTATCATCACTTTAAACACATTTTCAAACAATCGCAATGGATTTAAGAGTTGAAATTTCATTAGATCATCCGTTGAAAATACTTTCGAAACCGATTTTGCTCATTAAATTGTATGATTTTGTCTGTTTAGTTCTTTTGGAAAAAATAAAATAACACATGGGCTGATAAGTTCCCGGTCTAATAAAGAAAACACAACTTTTTAACAAAGTTTTATAACTTTATGACTTTATAACTTTAATAAATAACATAACTTTAATAATAAATAATAATAATTTAATAATAATAATAATAATTTAATAATAATAATAATAATTTAATAATAATAATAATAATTTAAAAATAATAATTTTATAATAATAATTTAATAAAAATAATTTTAAAAATAATTTAATAATAATAATTTTATAATAATAATTTAATAAATTATTAATAATAATAATTTAATAAATTATTAATAATAATAATTTAATAAATTATTAATAATAATAATTTTATAATAAATAACATAATTTTATAACGAAAAAGCTCCAAACAGTGCTCAGAACTCGTTATTGTTTTTGGTCAAAAGTCAACACGCGCGGCAGCCACTTTGACAACAGCTTTTTCATAGACAAATGTTCATTCAAAATAAAACCTACACGTTCCTTGGATATCTTCAGAGTCTGAGCTATCTCCTGCAACTTCACTTTACGGTTCCCCAAAACGATTTTGTGGACTTTTTTTATGTTTTCCGGAGTAACCATCTCTTTTGCGTGGTGCATCACTGATGTCCATACGACCACGTTTAAATTCAGCAAACCAGTCAATAATGGTTGATTTACCTGGTGCAGTGTCCGGATGACGCTTATCTAGCCAAGCTTTTGTTTGAACGGTATTTCCCCATCAAATAACAATTCTTGAAATTCTTGTTATCCATTTTTTTTGTTTATCAACAAAGTCGTTCAACTAAAACCACTCTAACGTTTTATGCACACGGCAAATCATCATGGCATTTTTTCTACTACCTTTTAAAGGTTAGTATTTACTAAAAAAAACATCGGTTCGGCGATTGCAACGCCATCTGTGTGCCAGACCGGGAACTTATCAGCCCATGTGTTATAAATAAATTGCTTCACCTTGAATGTAAATCAAAACAAACCACATGGGGTTGAATCTAAAAGGGGTCTGTCTATAAGCCGTGTTTTTGGCCCATGAAATAAGACTAAAATTCGATTTTGTTATACTGACTGAATTACTTCACTTTTTAATTTTAGAAGGTTTATCCTGTACGATTTCAACAATAGTTTTCGCATTTTATTCAAATTTATATAACTTACGTAAGCTCAAAGTTCGTATTATTCGTAGTTTTTTTTTTTTTTTTTTTTTTTTTGAAGAATACACAATTACTCCTAATTTTACTTCAATTATTTCTATGAGCGCAATCGTGCAACACCTTTTTTCTTTACATATATTGACGGAGAAATCTTTTTTATGCAGTGAATAATCTCCACGTGCAGCGAATGATCGAAATAAGAACATGTTAAAAACCAGACACCAATTACCAATAAGTACTTCAAGTGCCGCAGCTGAAAAACATAGTGAACAAAACCAGAAACTGTCGAAACCAATTAAGTGAAAAACTCTGCAGACCTCCCTACTTCAAAACTACAGCTGTTATCACGCGCGTGTGAACTGAACTTAAAGACATTCCCTTCAGAATCTAAAATGAATCCGAGCAGTTAAAACGCTCTTGCACATATGTGTTGTAAATATATCTCTCAAACATAATGTAAAATTGGAGCATCTAAAAGCAGTCTCCAAAAACGCGATTTAAATGTAAATATCTAGCCAAGAATTATAATATTATACTCAAAATGGATCTACTTCTTATCTCGTGCATCTCTACTTACTAATAATAATAGTTCTTATTACTTCCATATAGTGAATACTTCAATCAAACGATAAGATAAATATCAGTGCAAACACTTTGGATTACTGTGGAAATATTCAGCGCATAAGGAAAATCTCAGGTAAGCTGAACTATCCTTCTTTACCATTATTAAAAGACGAAAACGTATACTAAAATATAGAAGACCAATTTAACAATTCGAAAAAAAGAGAAAAGTTATTACGCTACCGACGGTTCCCCTAACAAAGATTATGAAAGACTGATTCTGAAAAAAGAATATTATCCCAGTATCAAAAACGATAATTTAACAAATTTCTAAAAATATAATAATAAATAAAAGAACGCTAAAGAAAAAAAAGAAAAAAAATGAATGCGATAAAAGAAAATACTCAATTTATTGAAAAACTCAATTCTACAAATTATAGTACATGGAAGTTCAAGATGCAGATGTTCCTGATTAAAGAGGAACTCGACGATATTATAGTACAAGATCCACCAGCTCCACCCGGCCCGCATGGCACAAAAGAGACCGCAAGACTAGAGCTTTAATTAACTTAAGCATTGATGATTCTCAAATCGTAAATGTAAAAAACTTAGAAACTGCCAAATTAACATGGGAAGCTCTGAAAAATATACATGAGAGAAGCAATTTATCTAGTAAGCTTTACCTGTTACGAAAATTATACAGTACTAAATTAGCGGAGGGCGGAAACATGATCTCACATATCACTAATATCTTGCAAATTATAGATAAACTTATGCCATTGGAGAAAATATTAGCGATTCACATATTTCCGCGCTATTTCTGTGTTCTCTTCCCCCCAGTTACAATACTTTGATAACTGCGTTGGAGGCGAGACCGGAAAATGAGCTCACCCCTGATTTTATCAAAAACAAATTAACGGATGAATATAATCGTAGACAGGAAATGTCAGAACAATCACATAGCGGATATAACAACAGCGAGAGAGCATTTAAAACAAATAGGAGATATACACACACTGAAAATAGAAGAGAACAAAAATATTGCAACAATTGCAAAATGAAAAATCATTCGACTTACGAATGCTGGCACTACAAGAGCAGAAACACGGTACAATCTGGAAATCCTCGTAACAATCAATTCAAAAATAAAAAGAATTTCTCATCTTCATTATGTTATGAAAAAAACGAAACTCGTAGAGAAAATAAAATTCCAAACGAAAGAAAATACGCAAATGATCAAACGCAAAATAAAGCATTAATCACCAAAAAAGTAGGCAAAAATAACTGGATTCTCGATTCAGGATCTACCTCGCACATTTGTAACGATAAAAGCCTATTTAGTAAATTTATTGATTATAATAAAACTTCAGTAACGATCGCGAATGGTAATAAACTGACAGCGTTAGGTTCAGGAGAAGTTTTTATAAAACATTAACCCCTGAAGGAAAAGAAAAACTAACGAAATTACGCGAAGTGCTTTATGTCCCAGACTTAGAGTCGAACCTAATTTCGGTTAGTAAAGCCGCTAAAAACGGGTGTAAACTAATCTTCGACGATAATAAATGCGATTTGATCTTTGATGAAGAAATATATATTAGGGCGAAAAATGAGAAAAACTTATACATTATTGAGGAAATAGACGATGTGGAAGAACCACAAAATTATATAAACATAACGTATAACTGTGACAGCAAACAATGCATAGATCTCTGGCATCGCAGACTAGGTCACAGAGATTATGACGCGATTAAATCAATGATAACAAATCAACTTGTGGACGGAATAAAGATAGGAAAATGTAAACATCAAAATAAAACATGCGTAAATTGTATCGAAATTAAATTAACTAACATGCCGTATCCTAAATCAGCAACAAATCGAGCTACTAATATTGCGGATTTGATCCACAGTGACGTGTGTGGACCTCTAGATACACCGACCTTAGGCGGAAAAATATATTTTATGACTCTTATTGATGATTATTCCCGATATACTACGATATATTTATTATCTAAAAAGAGCGAAGTTGCTGAAAAGATAAAAGAGTATATAACGATGATATACAATCAGTTCGGTAAAAAACCTAAGGAAATTAGATCGGATAACGGTCGTGAATATGTAAATCAAGAGATAGATGAATACTTAAAACAGAATGGAATTTTACACCAATTGACTGTCCCGCATAATCCGAGCCAGAATGGAGTTGCGGAGAGAAAAAATAAAAGTTTATTAGATATGACTAGAAGCATGCTATCACAAGCAAAATTAAGCAAACATTTTTGGGGTGAAGTCATAAACACTGCAACATACTTACAAAACCGACTCCCAACCAAAGCAAACAGCAACAGAACACCTTACGAATTATGGAAAGGAATTAAACCGAATTTAAAACACTTAAGAACATTCGGTTGTAAAGCGCTATTTTACGTCGATAAAGTAAATAGAGGAAAACTCGATAACAGGGCTCAAACCGGAACGTTTGTAGGTTATGATACACGATCGACTGGTTATAGAATTCACACACAAGGAAAACAAATTATAATAGCGAGAACGGTGAAATTTCTTGAGAATGAAAATGTACACTCAGATAACATTGAGGAGATACAAATTACCACAAAAACATCCGATGACAATACACAATTACCGGATAGACATGAAAATCACTTAGAAATAAAACTTGACAGTGAAGAGACACCATC
Source organism: Maratus michaelseni (assembly GCA_963931845.1). Lineage (NCBI taxonomy): Eukaryota > Metazoa > Arthropoda > Arachnida > Araneae > Salticidae > Maratus > Maratus michaelseni. The sequence goes on from OZ007591.1 coordinate 243,387,578, forward strand.
CGTGCCCAAACAGCAACCAATTGAACCAAGAAGGTCTAATAGGACAAATAGAGGCGTTCCTCCTGACAGATATGTTTGTCTCATAAATAGTTCATCTGAAAACATTCCCGAAAATTGGGATGATATCGAAAAAAATGGAAAATACTAATGATAAACAAAATTGGATAAAAGCAACACAAAATGAAATCCAATGCCTAAGAAAAAATAACACTTGGACTTTAACAGATCCACCACCCGGAACAAAAATTATCGGTTCAAAATGGACTTTTAAACTAAAAAAGGACAATTTAGGAAATATTCAAAGCTATAAAGCGCGTCTAGTAGCACAAGGATATAGTCAAAGATTCGGGATTGACTATGATCAAACTTTCGCACCTGTAGTTTCGCACGCTACAATACGTGCATTTCTCATCTCTGCATTGCACAAAAATTTGAACGTGAAACATGTTGACATAACCACAGCATTCTTGCACGGTGAATTAACTGAAACTGTTTATATGAGTCAACCAGACGGGTATATTAAACCCGGCGATGAAAGAAAAGTTTGTAAACTTCAAAAAGCCATCTACGGTCTTAAGCAAGCCGCAAAGGCCTGGTACACCAAAATATCGGAAACACTCAAAAACAATAATTTCATACAGAGCAAAAATGATCCATGTCTGTACTTTAAATCAAATCACGAAAATCCGATATACATCATCATTTATGTAGATGATATCCTGATAGCAGGAAAGGACAGTGACATCGAAGAAACAATAAACCAACTTAAGAAAGAATATGAACTAAAAAACTTAGGAGAAGTGAATAATTACCTAGGAATAAACATTAATAAAATCAACGATACATATTACCTAAATCAAAACAATAAAATACAGGAACTAGTGAAAAAACTGAATTTAAACGACATGAAACCTCATTACACACCAATGATTGCAGGATTCAACAGACTTGAGGACGATGATAATATTTTACCTAATAACACGAAATATCGACAAGCCACAGGCACATTACTTTACATATCAACAATCACGCGTCCTGACATATCCGCAGCAGTCAACATATTATGTCGTAGAAATGAAACACCACGCCAAAAGGACTGGACAGCAGTGAAAAGAATCATTTCATACCTTAAAACTACAGAAAATTTGAATTTAACTCTTAACGCAAACAGCAAGCCCATCCTAACAGCATACGCCGATGCAGACTGGGCAGGTGACTTGAAAACACGTAAATCAACATCAGGAAATCTATTCATGCTAGGAAAATCACCGATTTACTGGATTACAAAAAGGCAAAATTGCATTGCACTTTCGTCAGCCGAAGCTGAATACGTTTTAGCTAGCAACACAGCATCAAACTGATGAAAGAAGAAGGAAAAATCGATTTACAATACTGCCCCACTGAAGAAATGACAGCCGACACTCTCACGAAACCCACTCCCAAACCTGTGTACGAGAAACACCGTAAGAAACTGAACCTTCAACCATTCCCCACACAGGAGATTACGGGGGAGTGACGGAGAAACATTTTTTATGCAGTGAATAATCTCCACGTGCAGCGAATGATCGAAATAAGAACATGTTAAAAACCAGACCCCAATTACCAATAAGTACTTCAAGTGCCGCAGCTGAAAAACATAGTGAACAAAACCAGAAACTGTCGAAACCAATTAAGTGAAAAACTCTGCAGACCTCCCTACTTCAAAACTACAGCTGTTATCACGCGCGTGTGAACTGAACTTAAAGACATTCCCTTCAGAATCTAAAATGAATCCGAGCAGTTAAAACGCTCTTGTACATATGTGTTGTAAATATATCTCTCAAACATAATGTAAAATTGGAGCATCTAAAAGCAGTCTCCAAAAACGCGATTTAAATGTAAATATCTAGCCAAGAATTATAATATTATACTCAAAATGGATCTACTTCTTATTTCGTGCATCTCTACTTACTAATAATAATAGTTCTTATTACTTCCATATAGCGAATACTTCAATCAAACGATAAGATAAATATCAGTGCAAACACTTTGGATTACTGTGGAAATATTCAGCGCATAAGGAAAATCTCAGGTAAGCTGAACTATCCTTCTTTACCATTATTAAAAGACGAAAACGTATACTAAAATATAGAAGACCAATTTAACAATTCGAAAAAAAGAGAAAATTTATTACGCTACCGACGGTTCCCCTAACATATATTATAAAATACATCAAAATGTACAATATGTGTAAAAATAAAAGTGTTGCAAAGCTGCGCTCGTAGTAAAATGTTAAAAAATAGAGAGTTAAGTAACTGCTTTCCCTCACGTCACTGAGAGACTTTAGGATGCAGCAACGTGTTTAAACGTGTTATAATGAACGTACCTATTGCTAATGTGAAGGAATGCAGTTAAGTAGTATATGGCACCTACTCTGGAACACTTTTCATACTCCACTAAATGCAAATATTGAACGATTTTTGTAAGATTTTTCATCAAAAATTTGTCTGTTTAAAATATCGAGGATGTAACGATTTTAGTACGATTTATCGAGTAAATGATGATAAAAAATGCATGATTTGCATTGGTTGGATATTTTTTATTTTTCTACTAAATTATGTAAAGACGAAGAAAGGGTTAGAGAATAAAGAGTCATGATTATAAATAATAACGTAATCAATGGAGATTAAATATTTATCAATTTGAAATGCTAATATTTAATTATTGTGCTGAGAAATTTTGACTGCCGCATTTTCTTAATAGTCTACGAAATGCTAATAAACAATCTTCCTCTGGGATAGTCTTGATATGAATAAGAAAAGCAAAGAGCAGCGTTATATAGTAAGTTATCAGCACCAATCCTAAAATCTTTAGTTGCATTAAAAGCTATAGAATAATATAAGTCATTAGCTCCAGGAATATAAATATCAAACCATTCTTTTGTTTCTGGTATTATATTCCAATTGTCATCACATTTACTTTCTATCCAAAAATAAATTCCAGGTTGAGAAAATTTAGAGGCTTGATCCATTTTGTATATTTTTGCGGTCAAAGTTAATTTTATTGTATCATTGAAACTATTAAATATAGTATAATTATTAGAGTTATCGATGCTATAATTTGTAATAACGGGGTCAAATTTGAAATAATGAAAGGTAGGCGAAAGACAATTAAACAGTTATCACAAAATATTGTAGCATTTATTTAGAAAAAAATTTGACGTCAAATAAAGGATATAATCCTTCGGCTTAAAATTGAAATGTTAATTAAAAACCGTAGATATATGATATCCATTCCCAGTCAACTTTATCTTCAAATTCTTTTAAAAAATCTTTGGATAATACCTGATGATAGGAGATCCCTTCCCAGTTGACTTTATTTTGAAATTCTCTAATAAAATCTTCTGATAGTGCCTGATGAAATGATATATAAAACCAGTTGACTTTATTTTGAAATTCTCTAATAAAATCTTCTGATAATGTCTGATGAAATGATATATAAAACCAGTCAACTTTATTTTGAAATTCTCTAATAAAATCTTCTGATAATTTTTCATTCTGTGATATACAATTCCAATCAAGTTTATCTTTAAATTTTCTTATAAATTCCAGGGGTAATTTCATAATATTTTTACTTAATTGAAGATAAATTTTATTCATATATAATGAAATAAATGTATAAAATGTTTTATTATGGGCTAAATTGATAAATAAATGATTGTGTTTATGAATTATAATATCGTCTAATCTTTGAGCTGACACCATTTATACAGAAGCATTTTTATAAACATTTTTATTTTTCATCTTTATTCAAAAGTAGTCTCAATTCATTAATAAATCGTATTAAAATATTTTTTAATTCGAAAATTTCATCCATTAATCTTTCTCTATGAGGTTCTTCTTCTTCATAATAATGACCAAATTTTCTATTTAATTCACCCAGTTGAACGGAAAGTATTTTTTTCCAGTTATCGTTATAAAAATTATCTGGTAATTGATCAAACTTATATTCGATCAGATTGCAAAAATCTAGTCTATGCATATATTTTTCTAAAAACCTTTCACCAAATGTTTGAAAACGGGCTATTTGCAACCAATTTAGTCCTTCTTCCAGTTTGCACATAGTGTTTTCTGAAAGTTTTTGAAACATGGATACTTTATGTAAATCTAATCTTTCATGATAGGTTTGAATAAATTCGTCACTTAAAGTTTGATATTGAGATATAACAACCCAATTTATATAATTCGAATGTTTTAGTATAAATCCTTCAGACAGCTTTTGATTCTTAGATACTAAATTCCAATCGAATTCTTCTTTATATTTTTCTAGAAATTCTTCTGAAAGTTTTTGGTGTATACATATAACATTCCATTCAATATAATCTATGAGTTCTTCCATAAAAGATTCGGATAATACTGAATATCTACAAACTAACTTCCAATTGAGTTGATCTTTCAAATTTCGTAGGACATCTTCGGATAAATTTTTAGTTTTAGAAAATTCGTCCCAGTTGATATCCATTTAATAATGGACCTATTTTAAAAAGCAATTTTTTCAATATGTATATAAGGTTTTAAAGTGACTGGAAAGTGTTCCCTTCTGGGTTTTATCCACAATGTAACGATGTCACCGCGTTTTCCATTGGCAAAACAAGTTTTATAATTATCACTTATTTCTATTTGTAAAATACTTTTATCTTCGATTTTAAGTTCTATTTCTATATCTGAATATCTACCATTATCTATTAAATATATATTAATTTTCATATGCATATCTGTAGATAATCGCATTTCTTGATCCAGTAATTTAGAACTCATCCTATCGAAATTTATTTTGGTAAATTCTTTTTTTGTAAAAGTCTGAAAATCATCTTTTATAGTAACCCAGATATCTTTACTGTCTACATATATTTTATTGACTAAGTCTTTATCGTTTTCGGGTTCTGAAACATTCGTAATTATTTTATTTTTTGCATCAAATTTATCATTTTTTAATATTAACGCGTTTTTCTCAAAATATCGCTTATTCACAACATTTTTTGCATCTAATGGGTCTGCAACATTGCCTATTCTTTTTCCTTTAGCGTCGTAAGCTTTTCCTTCGATTAGATGTAAAGTATTTTCATCGAGTTCTTGTATTCTCTCAGCCGTTTCTTTTGTGAAAGTTACAAAATTACTGTCATAATTAGTATTATTTTTGTCTATAAAATCTCTTAATTCAAAATGATTATTCTCTATTTTATTCAAAACGAAACGTTTAGTGGATAAATCTAAATCATCGATTGGATCTGAAGAATTTTTTAATATTTTATTTTCCATATCGTAATGACCCTCGTCCGTTAATTTAAAACCTATACCGGGTGGTCCGATAGGGCCTTTTCGCACAGGATTATCATACGGCGGATAATAAACAGCCATTTATAAAGACTAAAAAATGTTATTCTCCTAAGGTTTTAATCATAGTAATTTCTTTTTTATTCATATTTAATATACATTTCTTTCTTACTTCTAAAATATAGTAAAATACATATTCTTTGGTTGTTTCTTTTTCTAATTTCCAATTGAATTCTATTCTCAAATTTTCCAGAGTAGTATAGTTTACATGATTTGACAAATCAAAATGAATTATAGGATATAATTTACCGAAATCTGAGTAATTTACCATACAACCGGTTTCTGTGTTTAGATTATTGAGACCTGATTCCAGAAAAGATTCATATAATCTATTATATTCCTTTTTACCAAAATCCATAGTATATCGCTCTGCTGGTAACGGCGATCTGTTAATCATCAACCAACATTCGATCATATCCAAGTTATCAAATATCATATTATTCTTTTTAGGATTTTCATTTCTTTCGAAATATTGCGGTATTACGAATAATCTTAAAACTTCATCGGATGTAGCAGATATAGAATCAGAACCGCTTTTATATTTATTAATAGGACTAGATCTGTTAATTTCATACTGATTCCAGTTTATTTCTATATCCGTGTTAGATAATTTTAACTCATTATAGAGAATCTCCGCACCATTTTTAAAGTCGACGTATCTCACCCACAGCGCTATGTCTTCAATTTCTACTTTATAATCTGGATTTGCAGCGTCTGTATAGATCATATTTCTACTATCGTCTCTTTGGAATTCCAGTCTTATTATGAATCCAGAAATGGCTTTTTTATATTCTGCGACGAAATCAAAAATTTCCTTTAAAGGCGTCCATGTTGTAACTGTATTGCTGTTTTTCGACAATTCCCATCTTTTTTTAAATCCTTTATTGTAGTTTTCATTTTTTACAATTTTTAATTTATTGACGATATCTGTTACAGGGGTGGTAGCAATTATCGTACCATCGTCTTGAAGTAAACTTTTATTTCTATCAGCACTATCACTGGTATCTGGATAAAAACCTATATTGGTAGCTTCAGATGTTGAATAATCTCTGGTATAATCCTTCAGTCTCTTAACCTGTAGAATGTAGGAGTGATAGTCTCCAACTGATTCGATTATTTGTTTACCTATCTGAAGTTTTACGCCTTTCATAGAACACACTGCGGCGACATTTTCATCATTTATAGATGCGCCACTGGATTTTACAATTTTCCACTTTGTCTCCAGATAACTCTCCGATAATGAAACAGGATCATTGGTATCAGTAATTTCGAAATGAAACGTCGTATTTTCTTTTTTGTCATTATGGCTTGTACTAGGCAATCTTATTTTTTTTAATTCGCTACTTTTTATATCGTTATTATAATAATAATGAGTATCTCTCAGATCATAAATTTTTTCCATTTATTTAGGAAGAATTTTCAGACCTGTTCCTTTCATCTTTTTTGAAAATATTTCTTTCAATATGTCAGCATCCGTCAATTTGTCATTCAAATCTACGTTTTCATTCAATTCTACTTTTTTAGCCTTAAAAAATCCTTTTCCTTGAATTCTTTTACTTTTCCTATATAATCTGTGTTGATTCATTTATTTATTGAGAAAATTTTAGTTAACATCAATTGATATATTTTTTCAACATAATCTTCTTTTTCACCTACGACTCTAAAATTATACTCAATTAAACCTTTATTTAAATCAATTAATTCACCATTTTGATTCGTAACTCTCATCCTTATTCTGCGAATAGAATCCCTATTCACAGGATAATAGATTAAATTATTGAATTCTTTCGAAATGATAACACCCGGTACATCCCTCGGTGTAAAAGAATAAATAACTTCTGAATTATTCTGGTTGATTAAAGATCCATTCACTACATCACAATGAATATATATAATATCGTTTCCGTTGGTTATATCCGCTATATTTTCACCTTCTATTACAGTCTCTTCATCATGACTTTCGTAGACCTTTTTTTCAAAGCCTATTAACTTATGAAAATCGCTTTTTGTTAAGTCGATATTCCAACCTTTAGTTAATTTAATAAGCATTCTTAGTCTAGATTGTATTCTACCAAATTTTACCGGAGGATCGTCTGAACCAAACGCTTTCATCACATCTATATTTAAATCTTCAACATTTTTATTACCGTAAGGAATAGTGATAGATTTAACATTATTCTCATCTGTGTATACGTCAAACATATTAGTTTTATCTGTTATGTTAAACCATGAAACTGTCATAGTAAAAGATTGCAATGCTAATTTTTTTAATTTTAGAGGTTGAGGAAATTCAACAGTGAAGTCCTCTGATTTTTCATGACTTTTTGGTTTCAATTTGATCATTTATTAGACAGTAAAAAATCTTTAAAGATGAAAAACAAACTCTTCGTTATAATCGCTAGGCTGTTGAGTAAATGAATTAAGTACACATTCTGGACATTTACCTTTATTTCTTTCCTTTATATATTTCATACAAAATAATCCACAATTTACAGAAGTAGGTTTTTGTAAAAAACTATCATTGTGAGCTATATTGACTTTTTTATTGGACAGTTTAAGAAATTTCATAATATTTTCGGGAATATATTTTTCTTTGAGTTTAATATTTTTATATATATATTCCCCAAAAGGATCGAAATATTCTACATAGTTATATTTTGGATCATTATAGTAACAAACCCAATGTGTTCCAGGACCCGTCGAAATATCTAAATTAATAATCCCGCTTTCAAAATTTCCAATCTTTTTAGGAAGTAAATCGGAAGTGAAAACACCCCTGAATCCTCTTTCATCTTTCATATTTTCTTTAATCGTTTCATCGGATATACCCAATTCTGTTACCGGGATTTTTTTTTTTTAGACACTGACGCTTTTAGACCCGATCCTTTGTTTTCCCAAGGCTGAAAAACTCCAGATCCCGATATTTTATCGAGGATTTTTTTAGTTCCCCAACCCGCCGCACCGCTCGCAGCACCGAGTCCTAGTGATGTTAAAATAGGAATTAAAAAGGGTAAAAATCCACCGTTTTTATCTAATTGAGTTTTGCTTATATTTATTCTTTTACCTTTGCTAATCTGATTTATCTGTGTTTTGGTCAAATACATCTCATAATTGGGAGTTTTAGAATTGTCTATCTGCAGTGTCAGTTCTTCTTTTTTTCTGAGCGCTGATTTCAGTTTACTAATCTGCCCGTCACTCAAATGAATCTTCTTTTTTACATAACTCATTTATTAGACAGTAAAATCTTTAAAGAAGAAATTGATTGTATAATCGTTCTTTATCTCCGTTAGTTATTTTTTTAGCTTTAATGAGTTTGTCTATTAGCAGTTTGACTTCATTTCTTAATTTTTTCGACTTGCTACCTTGACATATTTTATCCAATAATTCAGATAATAAATCTAATCCTTTTCCCACTTTCATTACTTCACTACCTTGAATTGTAGTTAATCTACCCAGATATCTTTGTAGTTCCTCTTCGTTATTTTTAACAGCGTCTAATTCAACCTTTTTCTGACTTAATTCCTCCTCTGAAAGATTTCTAGCCCTATTAATTGTACTTTGTAAGTTGCCTTTTTTCCTCGATAATTCTTCTTTTAACTGCTTTGCCTTTGCATACATTTCATTTAATTTTTCTTTATTGTCTAGGAGTTTCGAAGGTTTGTATAATTGTACAGATTTTAAATAATTAATATCTAAATTTTGATCAACATTGTAAGTAAGTGGTGGTTCTTTATATAATTCTTTGACATCTTCGATCGCATCAGGAATAATTCTAGATGATTCTGCAATAGGCTGTAAAGATATATTTAATTCGTCCAATTTATCATTGATAGCTTTAATATTTTCTTTTCTACTTTTATCCTGTTCTTCTAATTTTTTAGTGACAGGTTTATGAAATTCAGTTAAACTTTTGTCTATACCTAGCTTTCTATCACGCTGTTCTTCATTATTTTTTCTAATATCTGCTTGTAATTTGACAAGTTTTATTGCATTTTTTAATTCTTCTTTTTGTTTCTTATTTCGATCTTTTTCTAAATCGTTTATTTTATCCATTTATATGATTTGAAAATAGAAGCGACAGCTTCGCCGTCTATTTTTTACTGACAGCTAATATGCTTTTACAGGCAGTAATTTTATTTTTACTAGCTGTAAATTTTCTCAGTAAATAAATGATTAAAATTAAAGATTACACAGAACCGGAAGAATTGCCTGACCCTAAACAACATCGTTTTTTACCCAGACATCCTTTCAGATTATTAATAACCGGGGCATCAGGTTGTGGAAAGACAAATTTACTACTAAATTTATTAAACGGTTTTGAGAATCCTAGTGATTTAAGATTAGATTTCGACGCTTTATATTTATGCGCAAAAGACATTTCTGAGCCAAAGTATTCTAAATTGCAAGAAAATTATACACTGTTTGATACACTGTTTGAAGGTGTTGAAAGAGACGATATTTTAAAATGTAAAAAAATAAGTAAAAATAAAATAAAGGAATTATTAAAACAGTATGATAAGTATAAAAAGAAAGTACTATTTTCTTCAGATTTGAGTGAATTTATTACTGTTGATGATCTAGATTCCTCAGAAAAAAATCTTGTTGTGTTTGACGATTGTGTTACAGAAAAAGATCAGAAAGTTATAGAGGATTTGTTTATAAGAGGTAGAAAGAAAAATGCATCCATTATTTATTTAACGCAGTCTTATTACTCAACTCCTATAAATATTAGAATAAATTGTAATTACTTCATATTTTTTAAGCTACAGCCTAGGGAAATTAATCGGATAATCAGAGAAATAGACGGAAATCTTACAAAAGAAAAATTTCTAGAAAAATATAATTCTTGTAAAGGTAATTTCTTTATGCTAGATTTAGTAAATTCTGAAATGAGATACAGAAAAAATTTTGAACCTATATAAATGGAAGAATATTTAGAAAAGAGATTATATGTTTATCGGAAAAGTTACAATTTGTATCAAAAGATAAGTGTTTCCTTATCTGTTAGCAAATTTATGCTAAGTGCTTCGGGATTATCAGCTTTTGCATTCGTACCCCTCGCTGCTTTGAGTTTAAGTTCTGGAATTGTAGAAGTCATTGAGAAATCTTTAAATATTTTGGAACGAAAAGAAGAATACAAGCAATGTTATAATTTTTATAAACAGCAGTTAAATTTATTGAAAGCTAAAAAAATTTCAGAAGAAGAAGTGTATGTCAGAGAACAAGATTTTATAAATAATTTAGTATACTTCCCAATCGAAAAGTATGTGAAAAAAGTACAGTTGAATGGATATAAATATTCTTCTTAGAAAGCGTCAGCTTTTTGCTGCCTAATAAATGAGTTGTAAAAGTAAAAAATTTGGTGTTACGTCTTTAACTAAAAAAGGTAAATTTAAAGGCGGATGTTTAAAATGCGGACAAACTGGATCGGGTCTTCTGAATAAAGTCATTAGTAATTTACCTTTCGAAATGCATTTACCTGGCCATAATTTTACAGGCCCGGGGACACAATTATTATGGGGGAAAACACGATTAAATCCAGATTTAACGTATAAAAATTCGTCTAAACCTGTTAACAGAGTAGATAAAATTGCATATAAGCATGATAAATGTTATTTAGAAAATAAAGATACAAAAAGTAGAAATGAAGTATGCGATAAGAATATGATTGATGGACTAGATAATATTCAAAATCCTACGATGAGAGAAAGAATTGAAAGAGGGATTGTAAAACCGATTATTCAAGCTAAAAAAACTTTCGGTATGGGAAATACAAAGATCTATTGTTTAAAATGTAAAAACCATACAGAAACAAAAGATATTAAAAATGCAATTTCTAAAAATAACAGACCAATAATGAAAGGTATTTGTCTAGATTGTGGTTCTAAAAAGAGTGTTTTTTTAGGAAAACCTTAGGTCCTAAAAGTATCTTAGAAAAAATATATTATCATCCTGAAAGTGGTTATTGTGGGATCAATGAATTAAAACGGAAAACAGGTTTCAGTCAAAATCAAATTACAGATTTTTTACATAGCCAAGATGTTTATACCAGACATAAGCCTTTAATTCGTAAATTTAAACGAAGACGCATTTATGTCAGTCATATCGATGACCAATGGCAAGCAGATTTATTGTTTATCAAACCTTTTAGTAAATATAATAACGGAACTAATTACTTATTGACAGTGATAGATATATTTAGTAAATATGGGTGGGCCATACCGATAAAAAGAAAAACAGGACAAGAAGTAACTGAAGCATTTAAAAAGATATTTAAAGAAAGAATTCCTGAAAAACTGCAGACAGACAAAGGATTAGAATTCGTAAATAAATGGACTTTAAAATTATTTAAAGATAATAATATTCAGTGGTTTACAACAGAAAATGTTGAAATAAAATGTTCTGTAGTCGAACGATTTAACAGGACAATTAATAAAAAAATTAGAACCTATCTAGCGGCCAACAATACTAAAAGATATATAGATGTATTGGACCAATTAGTTAAAAATTATAATAATACCAGGCATAGGTCTATTAAAATGACGCCTAGCGAAGCGACTAGAGCGGAAAACGAATCTGAAGTTTATAAAAATTTATACGAAGAAAAAATAATAAGAAAACCGAAATTCAAGGTTGGCGATAGAATAAGAATTTCGAAATACCAGACTGCTTTTACCCGCGGTTATCAGCCTACTTTTACGGAGGAAATTTTCATCGTTTCAGAAATATTAAACACTGATCCGATTACTTATAGAATAAAGGATTTGAACGGCAACGAAATAAAAGGAACTTACTATGAACCGGAATTAGTTAAATATAATAAGAAAGATAAAATGTTTAAAATTGAAAAAATAATAAAAAAGAAAGGAAAGAAATGTCTAGTTAAATGGTTAAATTATTCCGACGAATTTAACTCTTGGGTTGACGAAAAAGATATCAAGTCAATTTAATTTTTCCGCTATAATATCAAAACTCTTCAAAACTATTTTTTTTATTTTATTTTATCGAACTAAACTCCCACCTAGACGGGACTTTTTTCATGTTGTTAAAATTACTCATCAAAACTCCCGCCTAGACAGGGAAATGCATTACATTAAAAAAAGCTTAAATAAATGAATTGTGACTTTTTTAAAGACGTTTTAATAGATGATTCTGATTCTAACTTAATGGATTCTTTTAACAAAGAAAACAAATGTCAAATACCCGAAAACTATCTAAAGATTTATGACCAGATGAAAAAAAGTGAAATAATGTACGATTCGGACGGTGAATATTTTACATATAAAAATATAGATGTTTTTTTAAGCGAAAGACGCAAATCCCGAATAAGTCGTTTTAAAGCATTGAAATGGAAATTGAAGTTAAATATTCCATATAAAGCTGAAGAAATGTTTATTCAGCTTTTAGATTTAGTGTACTATAAAAAGTCGATAAATTACCTATATTTCATAAAGAAAATATTAGATTATTATAATATTGATAATAATTTGAAAGTAAAATTTAATAAGAAAAACGAAGACATTTGGAATAGCTTTCTAAAAAATATTTCTTAATAAATGGAGAGGTCTTGCAAGCATTGTCAGATGACAAAAAATTTAGACCAATTTTATACTAGATTTCGTTACGGTAAAACAGAACATTACGCTAATTGCAAAAGTTGTCATTTAGCTATGAAAAATCAAAAATTAGATTGCGAATGCGGTAAAAAATACACTTTAGCTCATAAAAAGAGACATTTAAAAAGCAATTATCATATCAAACGAACGTCGAAATAAGTTTATGATATTGAATGTCGTGTTTTTATTCAAACATATTTTATTTATTATTTTAAACAGATTATAAGATATTGAATGCTGTATTTTAAATTGAACATATTTTTTAGATGAAAATATTATATTAAATGCTGAGTATTTATTTGAACGTATTTTGAATGAAAGTATTATACAGAATGTTGTGTTTTAAATTGAACATATTTTGAATGAAAGTATTATACAGAATGTTGTGTTTTAAATTGAACATATTTTGAATGAAAGTATTATACAGAATGTTGTGTTTTAAATTGAACATATTTTTTAGATGAAAATATTATATTAAATGTTGAGTATTTATTTGAACGTATTTTGAATGAAAGTATTATACAGAATGTTGTGTTTTAAATTGAACATATTTTGAATGAAAGTATTATATAGAATGTTGTGTTTTAAATTGAACATATTTTTTAGATGAAAGTATTATACAGAATGTTGTGTTTTAAATTGAACATATTTTTTAGATGAAAATATTATATTAAATGTTGAGTATTTATTTGAACGTAAAATAGAAGTGCCTGATTATGACAGTGATTTTTCGGCTAAATAAATGGGTAATTCAAAAAGTACAAAGATTTTGACAGGTAATTGTACAACTGAAAGAATAAATGTAGATTGGAATCATACCTTTAATGTTCATCCTAATGTTCATATAACGCCTGTATGTAAATACAGCGAACCATTTTTTGTTAGAATAACAGAAATAGATAAAAACGGATTTCGATTTGAATGTTTAAAATTGAATGGCGAACCTGTAGAAAAAAATTCAGATTTCTTTCAATGGACAGCAATTAGTCCTTTTGAGTAAACGATCTTATTTTTGCATTTTCAGAAATTATTCAATTTTATATCATCATTAAAATTTTCATTTAAAAGATCTGACATAGTCTGTTTGTTCCAGCTTTTTAATATTATAATTTTTAGACCTTTTTTTTAAATTTTCTACATCTTTTTGCCGATTTTAAAATTTAAATCCGAAATGGACCTTTAGTTTCTTTTAACATTTAATTTTTAACAGACTTTCCTTTATAGATCTGCTAATTAGAAATGTGTAGCAAAAAGTATTGATAAAATTCCTTCTATATAAATGGAGGAATCTCTAAGATCAATACCTATATCTAAATTGAGACACGCTGTAAAACTTTTAAATATAAAACAGCCTAAGGGGTGTAAAAAAGAGGAATTAATTAGATTGATAATAAGATATGTAAAAAGTACAGGTGAATATAAATACGTTTTAGTAGATTTATTAAATCTAGATGTAACAGATTATTTAAATGAAATGAAGAAAAAGTTTATCGAAAATCCTAAAAAAAGAAATAAATTGAAAAAAATATTCGATTCTTTTGATTTAAAATTTAACAATAACACAGTAGAATTTAATCCAAAAAATAATGAAGAAAAAAAGATAAAAACAGAAGTAAACCTTAAAAAATTATTTCCCGATTTAAATGAAAAATTGAAACAATTTATAAATGAACCAAAAAACAGGTCAAAACTTAAGAAACTCTTTGATTATTATGGATTGAAATATAAAGATGAAAAATTGATTAAAAAGACAGAAAAGAAAGTAAAATTACAAGCAAATTTGGAAAATCTGTTTAGACCCGATTACGAAATTGTTGAGAAAGAAAAAAAATTTGTAAAAAAATTTAATACCTATAGACATGTTTATAAAATAAGACAAATAAACAAACTCACACCGGGCCAGTATTATAGTATCTTAAAAGATTTATTCAGGAGAGCAATTGGAAAAATTGAAGGAAAGGTAGATATAATTGTATTCAATCCCTATTTGACACAGCCTTTTCATCCTAAAATGATGTCAACGAAAGAAGCCTATGAGACCTATTTAGATGTTTTAACGCATAAAATTGAATACAAAGAGTTGGATATTAAAGATTGTGAATTTATTTTTACGGTTGTTGATTTACCCAAAGGCGGTAAACGATTGAAATTACTGAACGATAATGATGTTGTTGATAAAAAAAGTATAATTCAAATTAAAAATGACGATAATATCTGTTTGGCTAGATCCATCGTTACAGCCTTAGCTATTCTAAATCGTAAAATTTTATGCGAAAAATTGAATCTAGAAAAACTTACAGATTTAGATGTTAAATACATAAAAATGGGTAGAAAATTACAAAAAAGTTTAGCGATAAAATTGCATGAAATGTGTGATATTCCGTTAGAAATGTGTAATTTAGAGCATGTTAAACAATTCGAAATTTTTTTAGATATTCAAATAACTATATTTTGCAGAGAAAATTTTAACGAAAGAATATACAGCGGTACCCATAAATCTAATTGTGTTTACATTTTAAAAAATAGAAATCATTTTGATGTCATTACAACGGTTACAGGATTTTTAGGAAAAAAGAATTATTGTGATTATTGTAAAGTCAGTTATTATAGAAGTGATCAACATAAATGTCCTTTAAAATGCAATAGATGTTTTAAGAAAGAGAGTAATTGCGAGGGAGATGATATTCAGTGTAATGATTGTTTTAGATCTTTTAAAGGAAAAAACTGCTTCGAAAATCATAAAAATCACTCAGTCTGTAAAACACTGTGGAAATGTTTAAAATGTAAGAGAATTATCAACAGAAGTGAAAGAGAACCGAAAGATCATAAATGCGGAGAAAGACAATGTAAAAACTGCAGAGAGTGGGATATGGAAGATCATAAATGTTATATACGTAGGAAAGAATCTAAGGGAGGAGCTTGTAAAAACATTTGTCCCAAAAATATAGAAAAGAGAGAGAAATGGTGTGAGAAATGTAAAAGGTCAGGATTTACAGAAAAATATATGTTTTTTGACGTTGAAACGAATCAAGAGACAGGAAATCATCAAGTCAATTTAGTTATAAATCATGATTTTAACGGAAAAGAAAAAATATTTCAGAATGAAAATGAATATTGTAAATGGTTATTTCAAAAGAAACATTGCGGTTATACAGTATTAGCGCATTATGGAAAAGGATTCGATTTTCAATTTCTAGCTAAATACTGCTTTAAAAATAAAATTAAAGTGTTTACAATATATCAAGGAAATAAACTCATATATATGCAAGCAACCGCTTATAATATAAGGTTTATCGATTCTATTAATTTTACACTGATTCCGTTAAGAGAATTTCCTAAAACATTTGGACTAACGGAATTGGCTAAAGGTTATTTTCCTCATTTGTTTAACACTATGGAAAATCAAAATTATGTAGGGAAATATCCTGAAAAATACTATTATGGTTATGATACTATGACTTTAGATCAAAGAAAATCTTTTGATAAATGGTATAAATCGGCAAAAAACGAAACATTTGATTTCCAAAAAGAAATTATAAAATTTTGTAGGTCTGATGTTGATATTTTAAGAAAAGGATGTTTAGAATTGCGAAGATTATTTCTAAATATTGCTGATATTGATCCTTTTAAATATATCACTTTAGCTGGCGTTTGTATGGCTATATACAGAGATAAATTCATTCCAGTGAATACAATAGCGATTGATGAGGAGTTTATTCCAAAGGATCAATACAGTAAGAAATCGATCATTTGGTTAGACTATCTGTCTAAAAAACACACTATCAAAATACAGCATGCTTTAAACGGTGGTGAGAAAAAACTGAAATTAGGTGATAAGATTTATAAAGTAGATGGTTTTTATAATAAAACCGTTTATCAGTTTCAAGGATGTCATTGGCACGGTTGTCCTCGCTGTTTTACAGAATCCACTGTCAATCTTCAAAATCAGATATGTATGAAAGATTTGTATGAAAGAACTCAAAAAATAAATAAAAAAATAAAAGATAAAGGATTTGAATTGATTGAAATATGGGAATGCGATTTTGATAGTGACAAAGAAATTAAAAAATATATGAAAAATGAATGGAAAAGAGATTTTGTAGAACCTTTAAATCCTAGAAACGCATTCACCGGCGGTAGGTGCGAACCTACCAAATTAATCTACGAAATGAAAGAAATCGAAAAGGGTAGATATATCGATGTTTGTTCACTTTATCCAACAGTGAATTACTTTGATTACTATCCTGTTGGTCATCCGGTAAAGATTTATAATCCGGAAAAATATGATAAAAATTGGTATGGTTTGATACAATGCAAAATACTTCCACCTAGAAAGCTCTACCATCCTGTTTTACCTTATAAAGGAGAAAAATTAATATTCAGTTTGTGTAAATTATGTTCAAAACCTATAAAATGCGAAAAGAAACAATGTAAAAAATGTTATGAAATGCGGAATAAAGAATGTAATCATACGGATGAGGAGAGAAGTTTTACTGGTACGTGGACAACTACCGAAGTTGAACTGGCTATTGAAAAAGGTTATAAGATTTTAAATATCTATGAAGTTTGGCATTTTGAAAAAAAATCTAATACATTATTTAAGGATTATGTTAAAATGTTTTTGAAAATCAAATTAGAAACAGATGATAAATGGTCTGAAAATTTCAAAACTGAAAAAGAATATAAAAGGTGCGTAGAAAAGAAATTGGGTATAAGGTTAGGAGAAATCAAAGAAAACCCAGGAATGAGATTTATATCCAAAATTTGTTTAAACTCTTTATGGGGAAAGTTCGGACAGAGAAAAAATATGAAACATACAGAGAATGTTACAGAATTGGCAGACTTTTATAGAATTATACTGAACGACCGCATTAAAGATTTGAATATGATATTTTTAAATGATGAGTGTGTGCAAATGGATTATAAGATGAAAGATGAATATGTCCAGAATAACTTTAATACGAATATTTATATAGCAGCTTTTACAACCAGTTCGGCTAGAATAAGATTATATGAAATGCTTGATAAATTAGGAGATAAAGTAATGTATTACGATACAGATAGTATTGTTTATATCGATGATGGCTCCAATAAAGTAAAAACGGGCTGTATGCTAGGCGAATGGACCGATGAATTAGGAGAAGATAAATATATGAAATCGTGGATATCCGGAGCTAGTAAAGATTATGGTTATATTCTGAACGATGGTTCTGTAAAAGGAAAAGTAAAAGGATTTAAAATGAGTTATGAGAGCGAAACTAAGCTCAATTTTGACGAGAGAATGAAAACAATAACGGGGGAAATTGACCATATAGATGTAGAAATAAACCAATTTCAGATACAAAAAGATAGAAATATTAAAGTGAATAAAATGAATAAAAGATATATGTTTGGATATGATAAAAGAAGAATTTTAGATAACTTTGATACTGTACCCTTTGGATTTTAAGCCGAATTTTTAATTTATAAAAATTGTTTTCTAATAAATGGACGATGTCACCCTTATCATAAATGTTCAAGGTTTTATATTTCCTTTTAAATCTGTAGCGAGAGAAATAAGCTGGGTTCATTTAAAACAAGAAATAGGTGAAACGATTTCTGTGTTTACACCTAACTATGAATTAGCTGATCAAGACCATGGAATAGTTCGTCGATGTACTAACGATGTCCATGGTTTAAGATTTAAAAGATATTCAGATAATACAGGCTTATGGATTAGTAGTGACAATGTAAAAGATTATTTCATACAATTGCATCAGATATACGGAGGGACATTTGCTTTTAAGGGAGGCGTTTTTCTGAAAAGTACCTTTGAAGAATGGGGAATTCCTATAAAAATATTAGATGTACCGAGATGCGTTAGAATATTAGGACCTGGATGTTCTATGTACAGATGTTTATACTATAAAAATTGTCTTTCAAAAAATGTTTCTGAATAAATGGAAGAATTCAACAGCCTCAGATCGTTCCCTGTAACTCATAAGTTAAAAGATTTAGAGACAGGGAAATACAAACTGATTTCGTTGAAGAAAATTCAAACAAAATTTGGTAATATGACTATTGCGAGATTGGAAGTTAATGATGTAGAAAAAGATTATTTTCTTAAAAAGAGTCATGGAAAAATTTCTGAAAATGCAATAACAAAACTGAATAAAGGGGGTTATATTTTTCATTTTAAAGGAAAAAATAATGACGGCTATTATGATTATGAAGTAGAAAAAGCTTAATCCTACAATTTGTTTTAAATCTGACAATAATAATATTCAACATTTATCGAACTATGAAAATTTCAAACTCCCTAAATAATATTTACGAAAATACAAAATATTTCTGTTTTAACTACAAATTTCTTTACTGACATACATGGGTTCAGTTCGACACAAACTATTTTTTTATTTTATCGAACTAACAGAATAAATAGAATTGTAAGTAAAAAGAAAGATCATTTAAAACATATTATAAAAATTATTTAACTTTTATTTCAGACTTCATTGTAATGCAATTGATAATAATATACGCAGCTCTTTGCTTTTCTTATTCCTATCAATATTATCCTAGAGGAAGGTTGTTTATTTCTTAATTGCCTGCTATTTTTTAATACTTACGCCTCTCAGGAAGACTTTAATTAATTTCCGTAAGAGGAGATGCGATAAAACCGATATATTCAAGGCCTTAACTGAATTTCGCTTCGAACTCTGATAAGAGATTCAAAGATTGATTGGAGATATAACAGCAGCGCGATTTACAGGAAACAGAGCGGAAATGCGTTCCAAAAAAACTTTGATTTCATACCGTGCGTCCATCCCCGGCGTCCGTTCTAATCGAAAATTCTGGAAGCTCTGACGTTGCCTTGATGACGTTGCGCTAGACATAAATAGAAAATGAATATTGATAAAGGTGTTATTTATCATGACGGAGCAACAGCAGCAACAAATTCAAATGCCAATAGCACCAGTACACCCAATTCAGCAAAGAGTTTCAGATTTTTTAACTAGTATTTTAAATGAAACAGCTTCTGCAAATGCGTTAGAAAGAGAGCTAGCAGCAGAAAAATGCAAAAAGAGAAGGTCAGAAGAAAGAAGACGCAAACTAAAATTCAGAATTAAAACTTTACTAGAAGATTTAAAAGCTGTTGAATTATCCATTGATAATTCGGAACGAAAAATTTTAAACTTTGAAAAAAATCTTGCTGATGCTGTTGCTGCAGATATCAGATGAATAGCCCGTTTACCTACGTTATGGCTTTCAAAAAAGACAAAAAAAAATATAAAAAACTTTTGAAAAAGGACAAAAAAAAAAGAAAACTTTTGAAAAAGGACAAAAAAAATTGAAAAAAGGGTGGAAACGCCCGCTAAAGCAGCCGTAGCCAGGTCTCAAGCCCTGGTTGTGAAATGCTGAGAGGCGGGATTCAGGTATGTTTTTTTAATTGTAATTCTTATTATTGTTTTTAATTTAGGATCCATTAATTTATGATTCCATACGATATAAAGATTTTCAAAGGTATTTTATTAATGATTTTATCATAGTATTATTTTATAATCATCATTTGGACAATCTTACAATAATCGGATGGACATCTATCGAATTCCCTAAATAATATTTACTGAATATATCGGTTTTAAGTACAAATTTCTTTTCTGTCAATGACGTGTTCATTTCGACACACCAAACTATTTTTTTAATTTTATCGAACTACCAGAATAGTATTGATAATTGTAAGTAAAAAGAAAGAATCGGTTAGCTATTAAAAACATTTGATAAAAATCATTTAACTTTTATTTCAGACTTCAATATAATACCGATAACTTACTATATAACGCTGCTCTTTGCTTTTCTTATTCATATCAAGACTATCCCAGAGGAAGATTGTTTATTAGCATTTCGTAGACTATTAAGAAAATGCGGCAGTCAAAATTTCTCAGCACAATAATTAAATATTAGCATTTCAAATTGATAAATATTTAATCTCCATTGATTACGTTATTATTTATAATCATGACTCTTTATTCTCTAACCCTTTCTTCGTCTTTACATAATTTAGTAGAAAAATAAAAAATATCCAACCAATGCAAATCATGCATTTTTTATCATCATTTACTCGATAAATCGTACTAAAATCGTTACATCCTCGATATTTTAAACAGACAAATTTTTGATGAAAAATCTTACAAAAATCGTTCAATATTTGCATTTAGTGGAGTATGAAAAGTGTTCCAGAGTAGGTGCCATATACTACTCAGTTATTAGCAATAGTTACGTTCATTTTAGTACGTTTAAACACGTTGCTGCATCCTAAAGTTTCTTAGTCACGTGAGGGAATGCAATTACCTATAATTCTCTCTTTTTAATATTTTACTACGAGCGCAGCTTTGCAACACTTTTATTTTTACATATATTGTACATTTTGACATATTTTATAATATATGTAAAGAAGAAAGTGTTGCACGATTGCGCTCATATAAATGATTGAGGTAAAAATTAGGAGAAATTGCGTATTTTTCATCAAAAACTACGAATAATACGAACTTTGAGCTTGTGTAAGTCATATAAATCCGAACAAAGTGCAAAAACTATTGTTGAAATCGTACAGGATAAAACTTTTAATATTAAAAAGTGAAATAATTAAATCAGTATAATAAAATCGAACGGTAAGTCTTATTTTATGGGCCAAAAATACGGATTATGGACCCTGATCCTTTGCGCTTGGTATTGCACGAATTAACACAATTACGTGACAAAAATATTAAACTTACACCGGTAAAATGTGCATAAGCTTCGGAGACCATGATAGCAGAAATTCTCATCAATGAACTCCTTCGAAGTACCAAGTGTACACTAACTTAATTCGACACTATTAAGTTTTATAACGAAAAGAGAGGTTACAGAACGCAATGTACGTTTGCGTGTTTAAGTTTTATAAGGAATGCATTCTAGTAATGAATTGGAAATTCATGTTTTAAGAACTTTCCTAAGAGTTATCTATAATATGAGAACAATATACAAGTAATCTGAAAACAGTACTCTACTTCTTTCACAATAATCTATTTTTCCTAAGTATATAACAGTTTGAGTGACTGTACAACCCTACTCTGAATGTCTAAAAATTAGTTTTGATGGAGTTGTATGGCTTTATTCTGGGTATATAAATTATTCTACTTGTGATTACATACTAAATTTGTAATCGATACACTTAAAAAATATCCCTGACGGCTCGGCCTACAGGATAGATTTCGAAGATGCAGACAGTGGGGCGCCTGTTTGTTGGGAATTGTGGAAGAAATTACCTTTTTGCCATGATGCGGTAGTTGGAACCGCCCACTTCGAAACCTAACTTGTTTGCGGGCGGCGCCAGCAGAGTTTTTTTTTTTTTTTTTTGCTATAAATGTTGGTCCTATAAAAAAAACTTGTTAATATAAAAGTTTTGGATAATATTAAGAGGATTTATAATACATTTAAGCGGATTTGATATCTTTTGAATTGACGGAGTTATGAATTTTTTTCTTCACCTCCCCCCCCCCCCTTGGGCCATTTTTAATGAAATCAAAAATCTGTCATACATAAATTTTCGGCCCTTTTTCTAGAAGTAATAATAACTTTACACGGATTCGATACGTATGATAATTAAGAAATTATGAGTTTTTGTCTGTTTTCACAAAAAAGTCACACCGAGATTTTATGTATCAGTTTGGAAGATATTTGTGCAGAATTATTGCAGCTATCGTGTCCATAAAAAAGTGACATATATATATATATATATATATATATAAAGTTTTGAACTGGGGGTGGTTTTGGGTTCTGGGAGTCATAATCGGCATAGATCTGCAAAAAATTTTCAAAAATTCAAACTTAGGGGAGAAAGTAATAGGTAGTATTTCTTACGAAATCCATCTAAAAAGACATTGCATAAGTAAAATACTTTGTTAGTAAATAATTCATACATCCTCTCTCCTAACACTTTTAATTTCATTATAAAAACTAATGATGAAATTTATTATAAGCAGTATGATTGTACAACACAAAGAATTGGAATGCTTGTTTACAATTTTTCTCATCTATATTAAATGGAAATTACAAACCTTTTGCAACATTACAACCCAGGGACAGCAAATCAATGGCAAAACCAGTAAAATGTTTTTGGCACAGCATACAATGAGGTTCTAAATCAAATTTGCACACAATACACAAATATAGACGAAAGTAGTGTATAAACACCGATAGTAAAACACTTGGGAGGGGGAGATGGATCGTGGATCTGGGAGGGTGGATCTTGGTGGATCTGGGAGGGTGGATTGCGCCGGTGGCGTCGGAGGGTGGTGGCGTAGATAAGAGGCATGCTTCACTTGGGAGGGTGGGTGGATTGGGATGACTCATGGCAGGTTGGTAGAGATAAGGAGTATTTTTTAATGAGTTTTAATTGGGGGACTTTTTCGAAGCAATTTTTTTTTTCTCGGAGAAATATCTATTACAGTATAAGGCGAATTTTAACGAATTACAAATTTAATTAATTCTAATTGGGGAACTTAGAAATTTTTCAAAGCAATTTTTTTTTCAACAAGAGTACGAGGTGCGTTTCAACGGATTTATTTTAGTAAATTACAAATTTAATTAATTTTAATTGGGGAACTTAGAAATTTTTCGAGGCAATTTTTTTTTTCAACGAGAGTATGCAGTTTGATTATGAGTGTATGCAGTAGAAGTGAATGATTAATTAATTAAAAATAGTATTTAAAAATAGTAATTAATTAATTTTAATTGCAGAACTTAAGAATTTTCGCGAGATTTTTTTTTAACGAGAGTAGGGTATTCGATATACATGTTAATACATGACAAAATATTAAAATTCTGATACTCAGGTGCACATGGTCAGACCTTGGACTATCCACACCTAAATTTCCAGAGTTCTAGGTGGGCTAGATTTTGCTAGCCATCGCCAACAGACACACACATACACACACAGACACACCCACACACACACAGAGCGAAACTTTCTTTTATTAGTATAGATTTATTTATTTATTTAAATCTTGGATTCTTGTGTTTATAATTAGAATAACTGCCATGTACTTAAAAATAAGTTATAAAAAAAATATCGAATTTCTAAAAATAGTTATTACGTGGGCAGTAAAAACAAAAGCAAAAATCTGCGATTTTAAAAAATAATATTAACATTTTAAAAGAATAATTTAAAAAAAATCACGAAATATTTAAAATATTTGTATAATAAATTAAAATTAAAATAATATATCGCAGATTTATATAAGGTACTTTACGTACTTTAATGTATTTCTCTGTGAAAAATAGTAGATTATTCATTTAAATAACTGCAAATAATTTTAAATAACAGTAAACATTTCTGGTCCATAGAAATATAAATTATCTATTTTTTTTCTTTTACTTTTCATTATACATTTAAACATGCAGAATTCCATAGTTAAAACTGAACTTATATGCTATAAAACATATATTTATTTTATATTTTTCGTAAATTTCAATGATTATGCAACTTTTTCAATTGTAGTTCAAAAGTAATTGATAAACAATTTCGCTGCGAAAAATCTGGGTTTCGAACCCAAACACAAAATTCTTGATTCCAGTGCGTTACCAAGCCGGTTGCCGAAGGAAGAAATTTATCCGATTATAAACTATGACATAAATTTTGAGACCGTCCTTCTCAAGACTCCCTGGGTATTGTGCCTTACAGGTTTCGTATATTTATATACTAACTATACTCTAATGTCTAATCGATACACAAATGTTCACCGCATTCTGTGACCCCGACCTCGGAAAGATAAAAATAACAACTAATTTAAGTAGGCCTATGTGGAACTAACTTCTCCTTGAATTTTTAAAAAGAATAGAAATGTAATGTACCTAATTAAATACTGAAAGTGCTGTAAAATTAGAATCTAAATTAGCTTTTACTAGCTTTCATCGATCATAAAAACTGTCACAATTTGTTGTCTACCTCAGAGACAATTCTTTTCATATGTATTGATTTTGTATTGGTTGAACTGCGCAATTCTCGAGATAAATGTAATTTTTTAAAACTAACTGTTATTGTTCCTTATTAAATGTTTATTAATTTAATTGCATGTATTTTTATTTAAAAACTTATTGTGTTTAAAAAGGAACAAGTTATATTTGCACAATGCCATATTAATTATAGTCAGTTCAGTTTTCATCGGCATCTATTCTGTGAATAAATGCTGCTTTCTTTCTTCTTTTTACTCAAATGTTGGTCTTTAGCCAGCAAGAAAATTCCCCTTAACAACCGCTTCTAAATATTAATAATTTAAAAAATATATGTTATTTGCATTCTTTAAAAAAGCTATTTTTTTCCTACAAACGCTGCACCAAACTCCATGAAATCAAAATATGTTGTAGAGCTAATAATGACTTCATAGTTTCTTTCACAGTTTTTCATAGTTTTCTTTCGGCGACAAATATGGCAGAAAACGATGATAATTAATATGTGTGTGTGTGTCATGTTCAGAAAGCAATTACCATTTTTTTTAGTACTGCCAAGGGAAAAAATCTAAAATTTTCTGGACATTTTAATTCATATGTTAGTGCATAAAAATTAAATGATTATTATTCAAAATATTCCTTATGAGTTATTTATTTTATTTTGTAAATAGACTTCCTCTTTTTAATTTTACGTAAGTGAAACATTGACGGAAGCACCTGATATTTGGGGATTCAAAAATACAAATAGCAGATCGTTTCTTCGAAAAATCACACTCATTAATACTTCTAATTCTAATAAGTACTCAATATAAAATTAGACACAGAAACGCAGTATTTACACAATTTTCGAAAAAAATCAACTTAGCTCCTCAAATTAAATGATAAATAAATATGTGTTTTCCAGATACTCATTTACTAAGAAATATATATATATTCACCTTTTTAAAATTCACAAAACTTTCATTATTTTTTTAAGGAAATATCTGCAGTTTTAATATTATTCTGCTATTTGTTAATAAAAGACTCTTTTTTGTGCATTTGCCATGTGTTACAATAGCATTATCAGCTAATAAAAACCTTTGAGAATCTAGGGAAATTTGCACTGTTACACGATTAACAAACACAAAATTTCAGATATTTCAGGTGACATTTAGATTCTCGGGGGAGGGGAGGGGGAGCCCTCCCACCCCTGGTCCACAATCCCATGAATTCACTATATCACAAAATAGGTTGAGGGACAAATGTCAAAATGGCAAATTTAATAGCAAATCACCAAATTTCATCGTCAGCATTCTTACTTATGCTCCTGGATGATCCTTTTTTTTTCAACATTCTCCAAATGTTTTCTTAATTTGATAAATTATTGAGTCCATATCAAAAAAACATCTGAATTTAATAAGTTGCACTTCAATTTCAGTGAAAAATTAAATAAATAGGCAAACTTAGCTTGTTTAAATTCGAGTATTTTGTGCAATCTCTCCAATTTTTCAATATTCTCAAAATGTTTTCTTAATTTGATAAATTATTGAATCCATATTGAAAAATATCTGAATTTAATAAGTTTACACTTCAATTTCAGTGAAAAATTAAATAAATAGGCAAACTTAGCTTGTTTAAATTCGAGTATTTTGTGCAATCTCTCCAATTTTTCAATATTCTCCAAATGTTTTCTTAATTTGATAAATTATTGAGTCCATATTGAAAAACATCTGAATTTAATAAATTGCACTTCAATTTCAGTGAAAAATTAAATAAATAGGCAAACTTAGCTTGTTTAAATTCGAGTATTTTGAGCAATTTCATTCTTTTTAGGTATGGAAGATTTCTCAACGTCGTGCCGAAAATATTCTCTCGCGTACCACTTATGGCACGCGTGCCATAGGTCCTCATTACTGGCCTAGAGCATATCAATTTTTAATTTTCATCAACATAGTAAAAAACAACTCTTACCATATGTTCTAAAAGAATGCATATTATTTTTTTTAATTATTATTATTTTAATGTTATGAACTATTAAGATTTGTTTAGCAATTGATGTAACTAATAAAATGAAGTAACTTTTATCCTAAAATTTTTTCTATATGATCTCACCATTAATGAATTATTGCAAAAAAATGTCAAGAAAATATTCTGGGAGTAAAATTTGCCTTTTGAGAGTGAATTCAGACCAAAAATATGAAAAATCCGTATTACATTTCTCCATAAACCTTATATATCTTCAAAGTTTCATATTTTTCTTGAATTTGTGGGTTGGAGATCTTATAAAAATACTACTTTCTACCATTGATTTCAGTTCTTGTTACACTGTTAATATGCAATCTTATAAATATCATTGCATTTCTACCTTTTGATATACTTGTCTTAAAATCACTACAAACGACCTCAGATTTTGCCAGCCTTTGCAAACTTTAATAACCATTGTCGCAATATTAATAATCCAATTCAATAAAATGTTTTAAAAACCATTTCGTTGCTGAAATGTTCAAGTTCAAGAAAGGTTTTAAAATTCAAAAATTGCTAAGTGAGTTATTGTTCAAAAATCTGCAATTGTTATTTGTGTCTATGTGAAAAATTACATTTTCAATTATTATTATTATTATTATTTATTAGATTTGAGGGAGACGAAAATTCAGGTTTATAACCAAATAAAAGATTTAATGTAAATTGGAATAAATAGAAGAATACTCCATTATACCAGAAATAACGACAATAACTTTCGTTCTGAGAAATGTTTTTTCTAATAATATATAAGATAATCAAAAATGAGCTACGCAATACAATTTTTTAACAAAATAAACACAATAAATATTATTACCGAAATTAAAATTTACCGAAAATACTATTGATAAAATAGTACTATAGATAAAATAGTAACACGATATAAACAATTTTACACCAAAAAATAAAATATTATTTTGATTGTTGTAATGTTTTTTTAACGCTATAGGTTCATCTGTATATGACAGACTATTTCCATGTGCCTAGAGAACTTCCTATCCACACGTTTGTTTGAGAAATCACAAAGGATTTAACAGTTAAAATTTCATTAGTTCTACCGAAAATACTTTCCAAACAGATTTTCCTCATTAAATTGAATAACTGTTTAACTTTTTTGAAAAAAAAAAAAAAAAAAAAAAAAATACTTTAATAAACAAACTTAAATAAACAGTATTGAACCTGAAAGTTTGCGTTTGCCTGAATTAATCAATAACAACTGGATAAAAAGTAATCCACTCAAGCCGGAAAAAATAAGTCAAATTAGTTTACTGAAAAAAATAGGTGATTAATGTAGAGTGTGCATTTGATGCTGTGGTAACCGTATGAACATAGCGAGTGAGCACTAGACAAAATATGTTTAGTCAAAGAAACTAGATACTTATATATACTAGATACTTATAGTATTTCCAAAGACCTTTTAATACACGCTAGAGTTCTTTGGTATTTCATCTTCTTTGGTCTAGTTCTCCTCGTTGCATTCTTAAAGCATAAGATATCTCTCGTAATATACCTCATTTAACATCCAAATATGTTATTCAGGAAAGGAGTGTTAGAAAAATATATAGCAAATGATGATATTCAGCAATGACAGAAAAAGATATCACTTAATGTCAAAAAATGATATTCAGAGATATTGGGAAATATTGACCAATATTTCCCAGATGTAAAAACTAATGTTCACAAATATCATTCAGAGTGGGATCATTTAACGTTAGCCTAACATTTTGATATTGGCCAATATCTTTGTGCTACCTGGGTATGTCAATGGACAGAGTGCAAAAGTAACAAGCGGGTAAGTGTGATCGAAGATCGCACAAAGGGTTTCGTTTAGTATTCCTTTCAAAACACTTTATCCTTTCTTTAATAAATCAAAATAAATTTCGTTTTCTAAAAAAAAAGTCCTGTTTTTTATAAAGTAAAAATTTACCGGTCCATTTTTCTCGTTTTTTCGAATATCTGAAACGGCCCGATAGCGGGCGAAGCCCGCTATTATATTCTGTCATAATAATATCAGTCATGCGGATTAAATGCGATATTTAAAAATATAATTTCAAAATTAAACACGTTGTACATTTTCAAAATGTTAAAATATGCCAATAATTCCGTTATCGGATTTTTATCATGATTCAATACGTTCCTCAAACTTATATATTTACTATTCTCTATTACTATTACTGATACTCTCTTTGTATTACTCTCAAACATTTGAAAAATCCATTATGACGTCAGATTTATTTTCTAATGGCGTCATATTAAGCTGTTTTCTGTATTTACACATACTCATACTCCTGGTATTATTGAGAAATTTTTGAAAATTTCCGTTTTATTACCAATATGACGTCATATTAATCTTTTTTTTTTTTTTTTCAACTGGTGAAACTTTTTATTTTTAACGCGGATATCTTTCAATAGAAAATTAATTATTGTAGAAAGAAGTTTATTGTGGATTTTTAATTGTTGGCATCTGCTATAACGAAAAATGTTTAAATTTAATAGGAAAAGGCTATCTTAGGTTTTTGTTTTTTTATCTCTATATATTAAAATAATACGATTTTTTCAAATTTTAATATTTTGAGCTTCATAGTAGGTATTTAGCTGCAAGTACCCAAAATTTCCTGCCTATAAGTTATATAGTTTCTGAGAACGACTCTTTGACGGACAAACAACGGAGCGGGAGTAATAGAGTTTCTTGAAATAAACGAAACCCTAAAAATCACAGCGAGGGGAGGATCAAAGATTAAGATAGATGTAAATCAGGCATGTCAAACTCGTTTACAATCGTGGGCCAAATTAAGTATTATATACAAAGCCGCGGGTCACATAGAAAAAGTAGGTAATATTAATCCCATTGCACAAAATAAAATTTGTACGTACAAAACACAATCATGTTAAAGAAATATTCACGCAGAGTTCCAAAGTTATTATTATACATAGTTTAATGTATCTTATTTTTCGACAAGATACTCAAAACCCAGGTAGCACAGATATATCGGCCAATATCCATGGCAATATTGACCAATATTTCGAAAGTCGCTGAATTTCGTACGTCAAATTTACAACATCTGCCGATATTCACTGACATAACTTAAAATTAGTTTAAAAAAAAAAAAAAAAAAAAAAAAAAAAAAAAAAAAAAAAAGCATTCAAAAGAGCTTTTTGCATTACTTATGACATCATAATACAGAAATAGTATTCTAAACAGTAAAATTTAATAATTTTGCCATTTTTTAAAAACTTGACTTTTTAATACCTTATTTTTAATATTTGTTTACATTGGCCAATGTTGTAAAATTATATTATTATTACAACATTCAGGGATATCTATCGACATTCGTAAAAAACAACATCATTTTTCGGACATTTCAACATATCTGTAGACATTCCGCATATCGGACGAAGTTTGTAATCTTGACCGAAGTGAACGGGAAGTTCTAAGGGACCGCCCATTTGTGTAATTTTCGTCAGTGTGCATTTGATGGAGGCGTCGGGCGTGAAATTTGCACAGAAAGAAAAAGCCTATATTAAAATTTTCTACAGGAGTCTATAGTTATTTTTATATATAAAACAAGTAATATAAAAACTTTTTTTTAAGTCAATTCCTACTTAGGTCAAATAGAAAAAATTTCCCAGCGATCTACACGCTTCGCCACTGACGGTATTTATTCCTAAATTTATATCCTGCTAAATATCTTACACAAGAGAAATTTTTGAAATGTATTAAAAATTAAATAAAAAATAAATAGCTAAAATACCAAAAATTAATAGCTCGAAAAGTATTTCTCACAAAATTGTTAGACAAACTGCGTTAGAAAGTTAAAAAAATTGTATTTTTCTTGATATAAATTTAAAATCTAATAATTATGCCATTTTTCAAATATTGAATTTCAAAAGTTACCAAACTTCACAATGAAGTGCCAAAGCGATGTTACAGTTAACGATAATACAGTTTTTTTCAAATAATAATTAATTAATTTAATTTTATTATTTAATTTTAGTTTTATACTTCATTTCTGTTCAAAAGTAGAGACTCACTCCATATTTATAGTCTCCTTCGCCCGTGAGCCGCCTGATCTTCGTCTGTGAACAGCCCCATTATCTTTTTACGTGTGAAGGTGAGACTATAAATATGGAGTGAGTCTATACTTTTGAGAAGAAATGAAATATAAAATTAAAATTTATTAATTAAATTTATTTAATGAATTAATATTGAAAAAACTGTATTAACATCAATTGTCATCCAGTACAAGTTTTAAAAAAAATTATTTGAACTTGATAGGATGAACAGAAAATATTTTATTAACGATTGAAAATTTGAACAAGATATATAAATATATAGAGAGTGTGAGCTAATAGTAGCAATTGAAAAAGAATGTAAAACTTTGTGTTTTATAAAAAATTAAAGATGCTTTTATACTATCTTTATACTATGTATTTTATACTAATTTTTTAAATATTCTTACAAGAAAAAAAATCCATTTATTTAATTTTTAAATGATGCTTGTTTATCGTTTTAAAATGCTTCCGAATTTCCGACTTTTATAAGATTTTTATTTTTTATTATTGAAAGAATACAAGTTTAGTTTCAAAAGTAGATCACTGAATTTAATATTAGACACTGTTAATAATATATATTTTTTATACAGTTTATCTAAGTAATTATTATTATTATGTAATAATAAGCTTTTGGTGCTAATTTATATGTGTGTTAACTTTGTGTAGTGTATCAATTTTTGAAAAAAATACGCATATTTCTGACTTAAAATTAATAAAAAAATATATATTTAATTTCTCACAAAGCAAAATTTAAATTAATGGGTTGTTAAAACTTTCTTGCACGCGGGCCTCATTTACAAATTAATTCGGCTTAAGTTCCCGTCTGGACTTATCCATTTAATACTCTCTTACCTTGGTGATCGTGACTTCTATGTCCGTGTAAACAACTCACTTTCTCTACTACACATAATACTCTGTGGTATTATTCAGGGTTCAGTCATTGGCCCTATTTTATTCATAATATACTTTAATGACATTCCACGCACACTCTTCACATCACTCGCACTCTATGCGGACGACACTGTTCTCTATGGCACTGCACATCACCCATACAATCTTTACAAAAATCTACAACACCACCTCAACATCTTCATGGAATGGTGTGATCAATGGCGCATTAAGATAAACGAATCTAAAACTACTGCTGTTTACTTCTCTAGAACCTTCTCCACTCCTAATAGATTAACCATCAATAACACTACCATTCCCTGGTCTGACGATGCCAAGTACCTGGGAGTTACCATTGACAAACGCATTACCTTTAAAAAGCATATTCTTAATATCCGCGGTAAAGTCGCCGGAATTTCCAAAACCCTCGCCCCCTTTCTTCGCAGTCACTCACTCTCCATACACAACAAACTCTTAATATATAATGCTTGCATTCTCTCTGTTATCACATATGCATGTCCAATCTGGGGCTTCACTTGCAAAACCAGTATGAACAGCCTCTCTAGTACCCATTACAAACAGCTCCGTTACATCAGGAACGGGTCTAGATACCTCAAAAACTCCACAATCCTCAAGGATCTGAAAACGACTTCACTCAAACATCGCATTAAACACCTTGCGAAAAAATTCTACAATGACATTAATCACATTCCAAATGAACTCATTTATGAGCTACCTGACTACGATGCTTGCAGTCCACCCAACCGGAAAAAACCAAGGTAAATTCTACGATTCTTCTTACTGACTGTCGCATATCGTATTTTTATGCGTTCTTTCTACTTTTTCTTGTTACTTTAAACTCATTATACTTTATTCACATGTTTTTTTTTTTCAATTTTATTTATATATACCTTTTTACATATGGCTCCTTATGATATGACACACATTTACTCATAGACTGGATGTTGAGTTTTCTTGCAAAACGGGAAATCCATCGAATTATAAACTGTTCACTGTTCACTAGTCCTTCCTCTTTTTACGTAACGATACTAAACTTCCCTTGACCAGAGATCTCTCGTGTACAATGAGGAATTTCTGTCCACCACATCTGGGTGCGAAAATGAGATTGTTCGGTATCTAAAGATATTATTCAGTAATGAAAAAAAAAGTCATTTAATATCCAAAAAATGTTATTCAGGAATGTTAGAAAAATATATCGCTCAATATCAAACAATGATATTCAGCAGTGACAGAAAAAGATATATTAAAGATATCTTAACGATATCTATGCTCACTTAATGTCAAAAAATGATATTCAGAGATGTTGGAAAATATTGGCCAACATTCACAGATGTCAAAAACTAATATTAAGAAATATTATTTTAGGGGGGGGGGGGGCATTTAACGTTGGCCAATATCAATTTTTTATATTGGCCGATATTACAATTTGATATTGACCAATATCTTTGTGCTACCTGGGAACAAGTTATTTTTCATCAACCATATACAGTAATCCCTTAACATTCGCGAGGGTTAGGTTCACTGAAATCTCCGCGAATGTCAAAATCGCGAATGTTGAGACTATTCTCCCATGCATAAAAGGGGGTTAGGTTTTACGATTTTTTTTATTGGAAAAAACATTTGAAATTTAAATAGTATATTTATTAAATATTAAAAATACATACTCTAAATAAGTTTGAACAATTATAAACATAATAGAAAAAGATTATTTGCTGGTTGATGGCTGAAAAAAACTAGTAATATGTGATTGCTTGGCAGAAGAGATCTTTTGTTTATGGATTTCCATGTAAGGAAAAGTTGCAGCCTCAATTTCTCTGTTAAATTTCAGACTCCTCACTAGAGAGGGATCACATTCTATCGCTTTATCAACAAGTTGTTGTTGTAATTTTAAAATTTCCGCGACATTTTTTGCAGAAAACATTTCACCTGCAATAAAAAATTTTAATTTTAGAAATTTTTGTGGAAAAAAAAAGAAAAAAAAAAGACCCTTACATCCACTTTCACAATTCCTGCTCTCATCGTCTGTGCCATTGTCTGGTTGTATAATTTTTTCTTCAAGGATTTCTAGAAGTTCTTCTTCAGTAAGTCCATCATCATGAGATATTATCAGATTTTCTACATCTTCTCTCTTTATGTCGTCGAAACCATCACCTCCGACCTGATGAGCCAGTTCCACAATTTCTTCAATAGGTTTGGAAATTGAAGGCATTTGATTTTCTTTTTGTACCACTTGCGGCCAAATATTTCGCCAACAAGAATTAATTGAACTTTCATTAAGTTCCATCCATGCTGCATCAATTTCGGCAATGCAATCTGCTATGTTGAAAAATTTCCGACTCGGTGTGGCTTCTGAATTTACTTCAATCGATTCTAAAATTATTTTGAAAGATCTTCTTGTGTAGTAAGCTTTGAACACAGCTATGATTCCTTGGTCGAACGGTTGGATCAGTGAAGTTATATTAGGGGGTAAAAAAACCACTTCGACGTCGGAATGGGCATCTGTTAAACTCAGTGGGAGTCCAGGAGCATTGTCAATGAGGAGTAGAACTTTAAATGACAGATTTTTTAGATGAAAGGTATTTCTTCACCTTATGAATAAAACAATTATTAAACCAATCCTGAAACAAAACGCTTGTTACCCATGCTTTGGTATTTGCTAGCCAGAAAACAGGCAACTTGCTTTTAACTTTACCTCTGAGAGCACGAGGATTTTGCGATCTATAAATTAACATAGGCTTTACTTTAAAATCGCCTCTAGCATTGGTACACAACAGAAGAAATACCCTATCTTTTGCTACATTAAAACCTGGAGCTGTGCTTTCTGTTTTGGTAAGAAAAGTTCTCTTCGGCATTTTCTTGCAGAACAAGCCTGTCTCGTCGGCATTAAACATTTGTTCTGGAACATATCCGCCTCTTTCAAAAATTTTTGTAAGTTCTTCAGGAAATTTTTGAGCACTTACATGATCCGCAGAAGCCGATTCGCCAACTAACTTTATGTTGTGTAAACTATGCCTATGTTTGAAATTTTCAAACCATCCGTTACTTGCCTGGAAGTCAAATAAAGTTTCATCCTTTACTTTCATCGCGTCAAATATTTTTTTAGCCTTGGCTCGTATTAAAGCTGAACTTAGCGGCACTTGCTTCTGGTTCATATCTTCTATCCAAATACTTAATGCATTTTCAGTTTCTTCCAATGACTTGTTCCGTACTTGCGATACAGTTTTTGCACTAGTCGGTTGCACTTGCTGTCTATCTCTGTTGCACTCTATCTCTTATAGCCTTTTCGTTTTTTTAATTGATCGGACCGTAGATTCATTAATATTAAAATAACGACCGACCGCGCACGCTCTTTCTCCCATTCGCAATTTATCTAAAATTTTAACTTTTTCGCAAAGGTTCAAAACTTTTTTCACTCTTTTAGCTGTAGGCGACATGATGAAGTTTTTCTTTTTTAGGTTTGCTAAACACAGAGAAGAGAAAATAGACAGGCGAATAGAAATAACAAATCTATTCTACGGGGACTTACGTAATTCAAACGATAAACAAAACTTAGAAGCATGCGCATTACATACTTCGAAGACAAAATTTGCGTTTTGGTCTTTCAATATAAATTGGAGAAATGCCAAGCTCGAACAAAAAAGGGGGATAATCTATTTTTAGCATAAAATCATGTTTCCGGTAAAACAAAGGAAGTTCACTTAAAAAAAAAAAAAAAAATCTTTATAAAACGAAATCCGCGAATAACCAAGTTAAGTACTCGCGAATGTTGAAATGTTCTTCATTTTATATTTCGCGAATAATCAAAACTCGCGAATGTTAAATCCGCGAATGTTAAGGGATTACTGTATATAAAATGTAATTGAATTTTTTCTAAATTTTATTTTGTTTAAAACTGATTGTACACGCTGGTCTGCTAATCTTGATCTAGCAAAGGCATAGCTGTCAATCTTCCATGATTTCTTCAAGTGAAAAATAAACATATTTTGAATTAGAAAATTTATTTAATAAAATGTGTCTTGTATCTATGCGCTACTTTGATTTCATTATATTTATCTGACTTGAAAAATAACAAAAGGTTGGCAGCCATGCAAACATGTGTTATAAAAATGCGCTACCGAACGTAGCAAAAATATACCTAATATATAATTACACACTAAATATACCTAATATATAATTGCACAGTAAATATACCTAATATCTAATTGCACAGTACTTTTTTAAAAAATCGGTCGATTGATTAATAATTACGGAAATTTGGAAACCCCATATCCATATATTTTTGCTCTAATAAGGAATCGCACTGAATTTGGTTACTTGCAGTAATAAATTCTGAAGAATAATTTCAACAATCAATCATTAGAAGTGAAGTAAATATATTAAACTGATTTTCATATTTTTAAAATTCAAAAATCTTCTTTTGAATTCATTTTTTAATATATTTTTGTATATTCTAAAGATTTTTACTCCGATGGCTTTTTATAATAATACCTGGCATTTAAAATAAAATACAATTTTTTAAAAATTTGTATCCCAAATGCTTATCAAAGTAATAAATTCCATTTGAAAACTCTGATACTATCAAATAACAAAATAGCAATATGAAATATGCCTTGAAGTTGAAATTTATTCAAGTGCTTTGTAATTTCAAATAAAACCTCTGACTACTTTGTCTATTAGTGGTTCTTTAATCATCCACATTCTTAATTTGTCGATTTAAAATGAAAATTGTAACGTTGTTTAACAGTTCGAACTTAACAGTTAAAACTTTATGATGCAAAGCCGTCAAATATCTGTATAAGAAAGTAAATCTCTTTATTTCCACTATCCATATTTCCAAGATATTTTCTAGATTCACGATGATTAAGCATGTGCGTACGAATATGATGTAAGTTTATGAACACTGTTAAGATTTTAAGCACATATCCGGCTTTTCTAAATCTATCCGCTATATAAAAATAAAAAAATAAAAAATAAATAAATAAAACTTTCTAGCAATGGTACTTATGCTTGCAGTATTTTCAAATTTCTTTAATTGCTCTAGATATCACCTATACAGCACACTTTCATCTCTAGAACGTCGCATATACATCGCACTGCGAACGTTGTGATTCCCACGGAACGTCTCAGAGATGTTCTGGCAATGCGCAAATGTCCTTTTTCGGCGACGTCGCATTGCAACATCTGTGAGCCATCGCATTGTGATATCTGTGCGATATTGCATTTTATCATCTACAGTACATCGCACAGATGGGCTCTGAGATGTTCTGGCGATGTGCAAATGTCCTTTTTCAGTGACGTCGCGGTGCAACATCTATGAGGTATCACATTGCGATATCTATGCAACATTGCTTTTTAATGTCTACGCTACATCGCACAGATGGTCTCAGAAATGTTCTGGAAATGTGCGGATGTCCTTTTTCAGCAATATCGCAGTGCAGCACCTATGCGACGTCACATTGTAACATCTACATGGGTCAAATTGTTACTACTGCTTCTGATTACCAATTTTAATCTTATTTATTAATAACAAATTTATATCCTAAATAAAATTTAAATAAGTAGTCGGAAATAGTGATGACAATTGGTCTGTTGATATGTAAATTTACCCTGACATTTTTGTTGCTCTATTTTTCAGTAATTTAAAAAAAAAATTACTTTTAAGGACCTCACTTACTTGTAAAGCAAATTAATTACCCAAGGTGTGACTGCCCTTCAAAGGTATTGCAAAATAACTCAATTTCATATTTCTGTTTATTTTTCAATTCAAGATAGTCCTAGTAATATAAAAATCCCCCGCCAGGGGCCCTGGGAACGGAAAAGAGAAGCACTCATCTGTTCTATCCCCTGGAGTGCCGCAGTGAAGAGGGGAAGGACCCAGGCCACTCGAATCGAGCATGGATCGGGATCCCCAGGCTGCACTTAAGATTGTCCGGACTAACCAGCGAAAGCTGGCCGCCCAGTCCTCCCGGAAGTGGGCTTACGTCGTCTACCGCGCCCTCGGAGGACCCGCTTTGTTCCAAACTCCTGAAAATGGAATCCGAACGCCACGGCGCCTACTGCCGGGCTCCAGGTCATCCCTCCGCGTTCCGAAGGACCGGATTGATTCCGGAACACCCGGAGGAGCACGCAGCCCAATATCAAAAATTCCCTTCTCTGAATCCTGCAACTTCTTGCATTCTCTAATAAAACTGAAATGTATTCTAGTAATGAATTGGAAATTCATGTTTTAAGAACTTTCCTAAGAGTTATCTATAATATGAGAACAATATATAAGTAATCTGAAAACAGTACTCTTCTTCTTTCATAATAATCTATTTTTCCTAAGTATATAACAGTTTGAGTGACTGTACCACCCTATTCTGAATGTCTAAAAATTAGTTTTGATGGACTTGTATGGCTTTATTCTGGGTATATAAATTATTCTACTTGTGATTACCGTAATTTCCGGCGTATAAGCCGCAGCTCAAAGAGTCGTTTTTTCGACCCAGAAATATTATTTTATAAAATGTAACTTAAAAGATCGCTGTAAATATTTAACTACAATTATTGAATAAAATTTCCGGGTCGAAAAACGACTCTTTGAGCTGCGGCTTATACGCCGGAAATTACGGTACATACTAAATTTGTAATCGATACACTTAAAAAATATCCCTGACGGCTCGGCCTACAGGATAGATTTCGAAGATGCAGACAGTGGGGCGCCTGTTTGTTGGGAATTGTGGAAGAAATGACCTTTTTGCCATGATGCAGTAGTTGGAACCGCCCACTTCGAAACGTAACTTGTTTGCGGGCGGAGTCGGCAGAGTTTCTTTTTTTTGCTATAAATGTTGGTCCTATAAAAAAAACTTGTCAATATAAGAAGTTTTGGATAACATTAAGAGGATTTATAATACATTTAAGCGGATTTGATATCTTTTGAATTGACGGAGTTATGACTTTTTTTCTTCAACCCCCCCCCCCCCCCCTTGGGCCATTTTTAATGAAATCAAAAATCTGTCATACATAAATTTCCGGCCCTTTTTCTAGAAGTAATAATAACTTTAAACGGATTCGATACGTATGATAACTAAGAAATTATGAGTTTTCGTCTGTTTTCACAAAAAAGTCACACCGAGATTTTATGTATCAGTTTGGAAGATATTTGTGCAGAATTATTGCAGCTATCGTGTCCATAAAAAAGTGACACACACACATATATATATATATATATAAAGTTTTGAACTGGGGGTGGTTTTGGGTTCTGGGAGTCATAATCGGCATAGATCTGCAAAAAATTTTCAAAAATTCAAACTTAGGGGAGAAAGTAATAGGTAGTATTTCTTACGAAATCCATCTAAAAAGACATTGCATAAGTAAAATACTTTGTTAGTAAATAATTCATACATCCTCTCTCCTAACACTTTTAATTTCATTATAAAAACTAATGATGAAATTTATTATAAGCAGTATGATTGTACAACACAAAGAATTGGAATGCTTGTTTACAATTTTTCTCATCTATATTAAATGGAAATTACAAACCTTTTGCAACATTACAACCCAGGGACAGCAAATCAATGGTAAAAGCAGTAAAATGTTTTTGGCACAGCATACATTGAGGTTCTAAATCAAATTTGCACACTATACACAAATATAGACGAAAGTAGTGTATAAACACCGATAGTAAAACACTTGGGAGGGGGAGGTGGATCGTGGATCTGGGAGGGTGGTGGCGTAGATAAGAGGCATGCGTCACTTGGGAGGGTGGATTGGGATGACTCATGGCAGGTTGGTAGAGATAAGGAGTATTATTTTAATGAGTTTTAATTGGGGGACGTTTTCGAAGCAATTTTTTTTTTCGCGGAGAAATATCTATTGCAGTATAAGGCGAATTTTAACGAATTACAAATTTAATTAATTCTAATTGGGGAACTTAGAAATTTTTCGAAGCAATTTTTTTTCAACAAGAGTACGAGGTGTGTTTCAACGGATTTATTTTAGTAAATTACAAATTTAATTAATTTTAATTGGGGAACTTAGAAATTTTTCGAGGCATTTTTTTTTTCAACGAGAGTATGCAGTTTGATTATGAGTGTATACAGTAGAAGTAAATGATTAATTAATTAAAAATATTAATTAAAAATAGTAAATAATTAATTTTAATTGCAGAACTTGAGAATTTTCGCGAGATTTTTTTTTTTTTTTTTTCAACGAGAGTAGGGTATTCGATATACATGTTAATACATGACAAAATATTAAAATTCTGAGACTCAGGTGCACATGGTCAGACCTTGGACTATCCACACCTAAATTTCCAGAGTTCTAGGTAGGCTAGATTTTGCTAGGCATCGCCAACAGACACACACACACACACACAGACACACCCACACACACACACAGAGCGAAACTTTCTTTTATTAGTATAGATTTATTTATTTATTTAAATCTTGGGTTCTTGTGTTTATAATTAGAATAACTGCCATGTACTTAAAAATAAGTTATAAAAAAATATCGAATTGCTAAAAATAGTTATTACGTAGGCAGTAAAAACAAAAGCAAAAATCTGCGATTTTAAAAAATCATATTAAAATTTTAAAAGAATAATTTAAAAAAATCACGAAATATTTAAAATATTTGTATAATAAATTAAAATTAAAATAATATATCGCAGATTTATATAAGGTACTTTACGTACTTTAATGTATTTCTCTGTGAAAAATAGTAGATTATTCATTTAAATAACTGCAA
Organism: Maratus michaelseni; assembly: GCA_963931845.1. Taxonomy (NCBI): domain Eukaryota; kingdom Metazoa; phylum Arthropoda; class Arachnida; order Araneae; family Salticidae; genus Maratus; species Maratus michaelseni. The sequence goes on from OZ007591.1 coordinate 243,428,220, forward strand.
ATAATTTTAAATAACAGTAAACATTTCTGGTCCATAGAAATATAAATTATCTATTTTTTTTCTTTTACTTTTCATTATACATTTAAACATGCAGAATTCCATAGTTAAAACTGAACTTATATGCTATAAAACATATATTTATTTTATATTTTTCGTAAATTTCAATGATTATGCAACTTTTTCAATTGTAGTTCAAAAGTAATTGATAAACAATTTCGCTGCGAAAAATCTGGGTTTCGAACCCAAACACAAAAATCTTGAATCCAGTGCGTTACCAAGCCGGTTGCCGAAGGAAGAAATTTATCCGATTATAAACTATGACATAAATTTTGAGACCGTTCTTCTCAAGACTCCCTGGGTATTGTGCCTTACAGGTTTCGTATATTTATATACTAACTATACTCTAATGTCTAATCGATACACAAATGTTCACCGCATTCTGTGACCCCGACCTCGGAAAGATAAAAATAACAACTAATTTAAGTAGGCCTATGTGGAACTAACTTCTCCTTGAATTTTTAAAAAGAATAGAAATGTAATGTACCTAATTAAATACTGAAATGAAAGTGCTGTAAAATTAGAGCCTAAATTAGCTTTTACTAGCTTTCATCGATCATAAAAACTGTCACAATTTGTTGTCTACCTCAGAGACAATTCTTTTCATATGTATTGATTTTGTATTGGTTGAACTGCGCAATTCTCGAGATAAATGTAATTTTTTAAAACTAAGTGTTATTGTTCCTTATTAAATTTTTATTAATTTAATTGCATGTAGTTTTATTTAAAAACTTATTGTGTTTAAAAAGGAACAAGTTATATTTGCACAATGCCATATTAATTATAGTCAATTCAGTTTTCATCGGCATGTATTCTGTGAATAAATGTTGCTTTTTTTCTTCTTTTTACTCAAATGTTGGTCTTTAGCCAGCAAGAAATTTCCCCTTAACAACCGCTTCTAAATATTAATAATTTAAAAAATATATGTTATTTGCATTCTTTAAAAAAGCCATTTTTTTCCTACAAACGCTGCACCAAACTCCATGAAATCAAAATATGTTGTCTACCTCAGAGACAATTCTTTTCATATGTATTGATTTTGTATTGGTTGAACTGCGCAATTCTCGAGATAAATGTAATTTTTTAAAACTAAGTGTTATTGTTCCTTATTAAATTTTTATTAATTTAATTGCATGTAGTTTTATTTAAAAACTTATTGTGTTTAAAAAGGAACAAGTTATATTTGCACAATGCCATATTAATTATAGTCAATTCAGTTTTCATCGGCATGTATTCTGTGAATAAATGTTGCTTTTTTTCTTCTTTTTACTCAAATGTTGGTCTTTAGCCAGCAAGAAATTTCCCCTTAACAACCGCTTCTAAATATTAATAATTTAAAAAATATATGTTATTTGCATTCTTTAAAAAAGCCATTTTTTTCCTACAAACGCTGCACCAAACTCCATGAAATCAAAATATGTTGTAGAGCTAATAATGACTTCATAGTTTCTTTCACAGTTTTTCATAGTTTTCTTTCGGCGACAAATATGGCAGAAAACGATGATAATTAATATGTGTGTGTATGTCATGTTCAGAAAGCAATTACCATTTTTTTTAGTAAACATTTAACGTGTGCGCCTACATAACATATACCATAAAACTCTGCAATCGTTACCTACATAAATAAATACAAATATTTGAGTAAAAATGCATTAAGAAAGGGCGAAATCTTTAATGGCGGAGCTGCACAATTCTGCATTTAAAGCTTCAAGATACTCCGTCTAAAACCTTACCTTTATGTATGAGGTATGTAGATTTTATACAGTGTCAAATAGAAGTATTCAGATACACATTTGTGTTTCAGCGTTTGTTTATTTATTTTATTTATTATTATTTATTTTATTTATTATTATTTATTTTATTTATTATTATTTATTTTATTTATTATTATTATTATTATTATTATTATGTTGTATGATATTTTGAGCTTTCGAACTGAGTTAAATTGTAGTACCCATTGGTAAGCGTGAATTAGCTAATATCCCTATACAGAGTCCCTCAAATTAATGCGAATTCCATATACTACTATACATGGGTATTTATTACATTAAATACTTTTCAGTTGATTACACTTAATTTAACACTTTTTACCCTACTATTTAACAAAAAGTGAGGGCAGAACTCTGAAAAACTTTTATATTTCTAAATTTCTGCATTTTTACGTTACAAATGAAAACATATCATACTGGTGATGGGCGGGGTTTAAACATAAAAATGAGCGAGGAGTGGAGTCGAGTAATAAAGATGTTTTAATATGTTTCCTACGTATAATTTAAAGGGATTGCACACAGAAACAAAAAGAGGATAAAATTTCAGCCAGAAAATTTCGGCTTATAGTCTGTCATTAAAGAAAGATAATGGATATCTAAAAGCATATACTAGTGGTTCAGAGGTACAAAATACCACTATTTTAGTATCGTAAAATTTGCCTTATTAATTTCCATATTTTTTTCGATTAAATAAAGTAAAGTAAAATTCTTAATAATAATAATAATAATAATAAAGTTATATCCAGGGCGGGAAATTTTCTCCGAATCCCAACCTTGTCTGCGCCACTGGTAGTATGGAATAACTGAAGTTTAGCTATAAAAGTACTGTCAAGGGAAAAAATCTAAAATTTTCTAGATATTTTAATTCATATGTTAGTGCATAAAAATTAAATGATTATTATTCAAAATATTCCGTATGAGTTATTTATTTTATTTTTTTAAATACATTTCCTCTTTTAAATTTTACGTAAGTGAAACATTGACGGAAGTACCTGATATTTGGGGATTTAAAAATACAAATAGCAGGTCGTTTCTTCGAAAAATCACACTCATTAATACTTCTAATTCTAATAAGTACTCAAAATAAAATTAGACACAGAAACGCATTATTTACACAATTTTCGAAAGAAATCAACTTAGCTCTTCAAATTAAATGATAAATAAATATGTGTTTTTCAGATTGTCATTTACTAAGAAATATATATATTCACCTTTTTAAAATTCACAAAACTTTCATTATTTTTTTAAGGAAATATCTGCAGTTTTAATAGTATTCTGCTATTTGTTAATAAAAGACTCTTTTTTGTGCATTTGCCATGTGTTACAATAGCATTATCAGCTAATAAAAACCACCGAGTCACGTGATTTGAGAATCTAGGGAAATTTACACTGTTACACGATTAACAAACACAAAATTTCAGATATTTCAGGTGACATTTAGATTCTCGGGGGAGGGGAGGGGGAGTCCTCCCACCTCTGGTGCACAACACCATGAATTCCCTATATCACAAAATAGGTTGAGGGAGAAATTGTCAAAATAGCAAATTTAATAGCAAATCACCAAATTTCATCCTCAGCATTCTTACTTATGCTTCTTGATGATGCTTTTTTCAACATTCTCCAAATGTTTTCTTAATTTGATAAATTATTGAGCCCATATTGAAAAAGTCCTTCCGGCCTGTACCGGGAGGAAAAGGTAGCTTTCCTATATCTTCGTTTTAAAATTTTAGCTAATGTTACACGAAAACAGCAAGTTAAAATGCAAAGAAACGTTTACAAAAGATTTGTTAATACTGAATTTGAATAAGAAATTCGCCAAATTATTGAGCAATAGCCAAATTGGCTTCATTTATGAAGACTTATTTTGGTCGCCAAATTTGGCGATATTTCGCCAAATGTCGCCAATTTTGGCGAGAATGTGGCGCTAACGGATATAATTATATAGTTTTATGCGTATGATTGGGAAAATTATTACAACAATGAAAGAAAATAATTTGCGAGTAATCGCGTTAATGTGCTGTTTTGTTTCAAAATGTCAGCCACCCTAGAATTTCAAACTACTCTATCTCAGCCATTTTTTAAGATAGAGGTAAACCAAAAAATGCTCTGGAATTCTTGTATCAAGGCCTAACACGTAATTAAAAAAATTAATTTGAATTTTTAACTTTTTTGTATATTTATTTTAGTTTTAAATTTTTAAATGGCCGCCATCTTGAAACAAAATGGCGGACCAAGCTGGCCAACGAACTCGGTCGAGACAATGGTTAGCTTAATACACACAATTAGTTTCATCAAAATTGATTTATAAATACGAGAGTTATCGTATGACATAGATCAGATATATATATATATATATATATATATATATATCTGACCTATGTCATACGTTAACGCTCGTATTTATAAATCGATTTTGATGAAACTAATTGTGTGTATTAAGCTAACCAATGTCTCGACCGAGTTCGTTGGCCAGCTTGGTCCGCCATTTTGTTTCAAGATGGCGGCCATTTAAAAATTTAAAACTAAAATAAATATACAAAAAAGTTAAAAATTCAAATTAATTTTTTTAATTACGTGTTAGGCCTTGATACAAGGATTCCAGAGCATTTTTTGGTTTACCTCTATCTTAAAAAATGGCTGAGATAGAGCAATTTGAAATTCTAGGGTGACTGACATTTTGAAACAAAACAGCATATTAACGCGATTACTGGCAAATTATTTTCTTTCATTGTTGTAATAATTTTCCCAGTCATACGCATAAAACTATATATTCATATCCGTTAGCGCCAAAATTGGCGACATTTGGCGAAATGTCGCCAAATTTGGCGACCAAAATAAGTCTTCATAAATGAAGCCAGTTAGGCTATTGCTCAATAATTTGGCGAATTTCTTATTCAAATTCAGTATTAACGAATGTTTTGTAAGCGTTTCTTTGCATTTTAACTTGCTGTTTTCGTGTAACATTAGCTAAAATTTTAAAACGAAGATATAGGAAAGCTTCCTTTTCCTCCCGGTACAGGCCGGAAGGACTTTTTTGTATTGAAAGCTACCTAAAAAAATGGCTGAGATAGAGCAGTTTGAAATTCTAGGGTGGCTGGCATTTTGAAAAAAGAAAAAGAAAAAAAAGAAAATATCCTATACATCTTAATCTCCAAAATGCCTCAGAAAAACGCGGAAATAACCCATTCGACTGGAAAGTATTGCCTTTTTACAGTTTATGTTAAAAAAGAAAAAGAGTTTAGAGGTCGTCTTCATACTGAAATTGTACCAAATTCTGATATATTCAATAAGAATACCATATGCTATGTATATCAACACCACAAGGCTATGTAGTTTATGTATAAATTATGTACAGTCTTAGAAAAAAAGTTATCACCCCCTACTAACTCTGCTGAAAATCATTGCAAAGAATGAAAGTTGTACTAATCGATTAGTAATAACGTCTACTTAATAATGTTAATTTTGTTTAATTTTGTTTAGGGGATCGTCGACATATAAAAATTATAATAAACCTTAAATTTTTCAACACCAACACCTATTTTTCACACTTACTAGGCTTTTCCGTTACATTTTACCTTAGGATAAAAAATGTTCGGTCAACTAGTTTAGGAATTGCGAATGCTTAAAGTTTGAAACACCTAATGTTAAATTAATTTCTAATCGTTGAAAAACATATTGCAATGCGGGTAGTTTTGAAAAATAACTCAAAATCTAGTTGACGGAATAAGCTATAATTTTGGATTCGCATTTTTGAAGCTTCTAGAAATCGATTTCTTTTACAAATTTATAGTTTACAGTTCATATTTTTTTTTCAAAAATTAATTAAAAATTATAGATTTTCTGAAAAAAAGTTTCAAAAAAATTATAAATTATAGCCTATAAATTTTTTAAAAAGAAATCCATTGCTACCAGCTTTGAATATGCGAATCCAAATTTATAAGTCATTCCGCCTGTGAAACTCTTCTGAATGTGGGAGTGTTCTAATGCAATACAGGCTGTTGTAATGACGAACACAAGTTTAATAAGGCGACATAAAGATGACAGATACAGACACATCACACTACATTAAATAAACACAGATGATTAATCATATTTATGACCGGTAACATTCACTCACGGCCATTTTCATAATAACTTCAGGTTTTTCATATATCAGACGACGTTCTAAAGCCGCTGATATTTCAAGTTCTACTGCCGCGCTCTTTTTTGTTCCTCCAGAAGGGGGCGCTACTAGAGCAAGAAAAGGCATGCGCAGTCCTCACACCGCCAAATGACTTTTGAGTTATGTTTAAAAAACTCATTCATTGTGCACTCATTGTGATCTGTTTTGCAACGATCGCAATTGAATTTAACATTAGTATTCTAAGCTTTAAATCTTCGTAATTCCCAAACTAATTAACCGAACGACTTCCCGTTTGGTACTGCAAAGTAAAATTTACCGAATAACCAAATAGGATGTCAAAATTGGATGTTCGTATTAAAAATTTCATAGTTTAAAATTCCGGGTTTTTGGTACAATTTCAGTGTAAAATTGATTCCTGAGCTTTATATATATATACATATATACATATGTATATAAATAAATTGAAAAAAAAGATATAATTTCCAGTAAAATGGCTATTTCTTTTCTTTCTTTCTTTATTTTTTTTTTTGGTCAGAATTTGGAAATTATAATGTATGAATGGTTCCTCTTATTTTTCTTTAGGTGTTTGTTGTCAAGCTATTTCTTCTTCAGATTTTTGGCTGCTTATTAGATGTATATATACAGATTCTGAACTAAATTTCGGAAATTTAATAATTAACGAAAAAATCGCATTTCTTTCACTGCGAAGACTTTTGGACGGCTATCAAAAATTGATTGCTATTTTCATTTTAGTTTTTATGAGTCATTTTTTGATCAGCGGCTTTTTTATTAGCGATTAGCAGATTTTTGCACAACTGAATGCACTCCCCCCCCCCCCAAAAAAAAACACACACACACATTGAATTATTTAACTGAAATTTTAGTTCATAGTTATCACAAATGTAACGAATAGGGTTTTTGCCGAATACTATATAGAAAAGAAAACACTTTTCATAATATTTTGCATTCTTCATATATTCCATTGTGTTTCCTTCCAAGCGTTGCCCACGTGGCTACATCATCTGTTAAAGTGAATGAGATATGTGAATACTATTAAAAGTTTTAAATAAACACTCTTGAGCCAAAGCACATTTACTCAAGTAAGCCATTAGGCTGTGAGTCTGATTATGGAAGATTAACAATAAAATCAGGTTAATTATAAGAGGCCGCACTTTGGCGCTAAAATGGAGTTTGTCAACAAATAAATTTTTTGTGGAATATAAATACTTCGCATCAGATAATGTTCATAATTGTTTTAGGTAGTTTTCAATACAAAAAAGTATAAAGCTACCTATTGCAGCCGTTCGGAGGAAAGCAGTTCCGGAAAATTTCAATATATTTTCACCGATCATGACCCCCAGACCCCAAAACCACCCTCCGTTCAAATGTTGATTTATATATATATATATATATATATATATATATATATCCATATATATATCTGACCTATGTCATACGATAACGCTCGTATTTATAAATCAATTTTGATGAAACTAATTGTGTGTATTAAGCTAACCAATGTCTCGACCGAGTTCGTTGGCCAGCTTGGTCCGCCATTTTGTTTCGAGATGGCGGCCATTTAAAAATTTCATACTAAAATAAATATACAAAAAAGTTAAAAATTCAAATTATTTTTTTTTAATTACGTGTTGGGCCTTGATACAAGGATTCCAGAGCATTTTTTGATTTACCTCTATCTTAAAAAATGGCTGAGATAGAGCAGTTTGAAATTCTAGGGTGGCTGACATTTTGAAACAAAACAGCACATTAACGCGATTACTCGCAAATTATTTTCTTTCATTGTTGTAATAATTTTCCCAATCATACGCATAAAACTATATATTCATATCCGTTAGCGCCAAAATTGGCGATATTGGCGACAAAATTGGCGACATTTGGCGAAATATCGCCAAATTTGGCGACCAAAATAAGTCATCATAAATGAAGCCAATTTGGCTATTGCTCAATAATTTGGCGAATTTCTTATTCAAATTCAGTATTAACGAATCTTTTGTAAACGTTTCTTTGCATTTTAACTTGCTGTTTTCGTGTAACATTAGCTAAAATTTTAAAACGAAGATATAGGAAAGCTACCTTTTCCTCCCGGTACAGGCCGGAAGGACTTTTTTGTATTGAAAGCTACCTAAAACATCTGAATTTAATAAGTTGCACTTCAATTTCAGTGAAAAATTAAATAAATAGGCAAACTTAGCTTGTTTAAATTCGAGTATTTTGAGCAATTTCATTCTTTTTAGATATAGAGGCTTAATCAACGCCGTGCCGAAAATATTCTCTCGCGTACCACTTATAGCACGTGTGCCATAGGTCCTAATCACTGGCCTAGAGCATATCAATTTTTAATTTTCATCAACAAAGTAAAAAACAACTCTTACCATATGCTGTAAAAGAATGCATATTATTATTTTTTTTAAATACTCTTTTAATGTTATGAACTATAAGATTTTTTTTAGCAATTGATGTAACTAATAAAATGAAGTAACTTTTATCCTAAAAATTTTTCTATATATATCTCACTATTAATGAATTATTGCAAAAAAAATGTCACAAAAATATTCTGGGAGTAATATTTGCCTTTTAAAAGTGAATTCTGACCAAAAATATGAAAAAATCCGTATTACATTTCTCCATAAACCTTATATATCTTCAAAGTTTAATATTTTTCTTGAATTTGTGGGTTGGAGATCTTATAAAAATACTACTTTCTACCATTGATTTCAGTTCTTGTTACACTGTTAATACGCAATCTTATAAATATCCTTGCTGTTCTACCTTTTGATGTACTTGTCCTAAAATCATTACAAACGACCTCAGATTTTGCCAGCTTTGCAAACTTTAATAACCATTGTCGCAATATTAATAATCCAATTCAATAAAATGTTTTAAAAACCATTTCGTTGCTTAAATGTTCAAGTTAAAGAAAGGTTTTAAAAATCAAAAATTGCTAACTGAGTTATTGTTCAAAAATCTGCAATTGTTATTTGTGTCTATGTGAAAAATTACATTTTCAATTATTATTATTATTATTTACTAGCAGACTACGCCCGCTGCGCTGGTCGGTTTCTCCAAAAGAACCTTGAATCAAACGAAATATATCGGTGAATTTAACCTTGTATTTTAAAGTAATCTGTACCTTTACCTAGATATCCTATAAAAACATAAAATCGGATACTTATTTCACTAAGTTATGTTTTTTTAATACGGTTTATTATTACGTTTACAATTTATTACCTACCGTTTTCCATTGATTTATATGTTTTATAGCTACATTTTTTAATAACGGAAATAAACCTATATTATTCACAACTAAATAGAAATGGCACATCTAGTATTTGTTGAGAATTAAATAAAAATAATGCACTCGTGACATCATAATTCACTTTTATATTTTAACAGAATAATACGGTTACTATAATTTGTGACCCGTGCTGACATATTGCTGTTATTATCATAGAAACTCGACAGAGTTTCTCGCCAAGCATAAGAAACAGCAATGCATTACACAGTAAATGAAAGGAATTTCCGCCAATGGATGCCAAACGATTTTACAATTTTTTTTTTAACTCTGTCTAGTTTATATTTTGCGGACGGGACAAAACGGGTTTTTGACACATCTATATCTCGCGTTCTATTTATGATAGAAACAAAATTCTTGATTCTATGGAATGGGGCGCGCCAAATGACTAAGAAATCAAAAGAAAAGCAAGATCTGTCGAATAGGTTTTCAGGAAATGCGATTTTAAAAGTGCTGTTTTTTGCCATTTTTAAATCTTGTACAGACCAAAAACTGTTGACAGGGCTACAGCAATGTGTAATTATCGGATTTTTACGTGGTTTACGTCATTTGAATTGTTTTTATGAGTAGTTCAAACCTTTGTAAGTTTCATGAAAAAATATTAATTAGTTTTTGAGTTATATCAGTTTAAAGTTATTGATTCCTATACTTAACATGTAGCAAAAAACTGTTGACAGGGCTACAGCAATGTGTAATTATCGGATTTTTACGTGGTTTACGTCATTTGAATTGTTTTTATGAGTAATTCAAACCTTTGTAAGTTTCATGAAAAAATATTAATTAGTTTTTGATTTATATCAGTTTAAAGTTATTGATTCCTATACTTAACATAGAGCAAAAAAATAATTAATGACCCAACTCTTTTAGAAATGGTCGTATACACATAATATTAAGATATGTTATTGCAGTCGACCCAAGTAAGCTCCCTATTATAAAAAAATAGTAACATTTAAGGTTCGTTTACAGGTTCTCACAAAAGATCATTTGATATAGGGCTAAAGAATTGTGTAATTATCCGATTTTTACGCGGTTTGCAACAATTGCATTGTTTTTATGAATAGTTCAAATGTTTAATATTTTGTGTAAAATATGAATTAGTTTTTTATATATATATCACTTTAAAGTGATTTATTCCTATACTTAAGATGAAGCAAAGACACATTAAATGGTCTAACTCTTTTAAAAAAGAACGTATGCGCAGGATGTTAAAATATGTTACTACGAACGACCTAAGTTAGCTTCCTATTGTGAAACAGAACTGTAGAATTTAGTTTTTGTTTACAGGGTAACTCAAAAGATTTTTTAATAAGATTAATAATTGTGTAATTAGCGAATATTTACGTTGAAGTACTTGATTCCTCAACACACAGGAAAAACAATAGTAAATAGCATAATATTTGTCAAAGTTGCTATATACACAAGATATTCAAATATGTTACTACATCCGATTCATTTAAACTCTCTATTGTTTGTATTGTTGAACCATATACGTTTCGTTTACAGAGTCTCTTAGAAGATCTTGATTACATTACAACCGATGTATATTTACTGAGTGAGATGTATTTTAATGATTTTATACTGTTTCAATCTCTGTAAGATTTTATTATCTTGCTTTAAAATTTAATACGGGTTCATTTTGTCTGTCTGAAAGCTCGTCGATCTTAAGCTCTAAATCTATTAAAATATAGTATTTTCATCGATTAAAAAAAACTGTGTTTATTAATAAATGTATCCGGAATTGATTGAAAAAAGCGATTAAAAATTTCCAACTTTACATTCATGCGCTGAGTAATAGAATGTAAAAATGTTGCTACCCCAAGATTAGAAGTTTTGCGTTTAAATATTTGCCGTTCATCGAATCTCCGGCTATGACGAACTTAAAATGCTCTAAAAACAGGCCTAAGAGCACAATGAAAAGGAAATAATTTCTTAAATTCCTCATAAAAATTAAAAATGCTATATTTCGTATACAATAGGTGATCGGTAACGAACTGTTCGGTTTACGAACAAATCGGTTAACGAACACTTTCGCGTGAGATTTTTATGTTCGGATAACGAACACATGTTCGGTTAACGAACACTTTCAAAATATTTTTATGTTTGGAGAACGAACACCTCACGAAACAAAGTCATGATGAAGCAATGCCGTGTTTCATATTTGACCAGCTATACTTATTGCTTCTATTGTCGACTTTGGGAACATTTTAACAGTTGCATTACATATGTCCTAATTAATTCATGGACTGCCGGGGATTGAGGACCTATATTTTAGGATCCCCGAATTGGAATGGACAGACTAGAAACATTAATTATGTATTTTGTGCATTTAGTAAATATAATCCTTTTTGGTTTAATAACGCTCCTTTTTAAAATTTAATTTAAAGCTTTATGATTTATCAGATCAAAAATTTTAATAAAATTTTACATTTTTTTAAACGGTTTATTATGTAAACGCATTAGTCTTTGTGGTATATTTACAAAATCACACAAAATTTTGGAATACATGTCATCCTACGAACATTTTCTATTTTGAAATCACTTTAATAGTTTTTATACTTTTGCAAACGTTGCGAATCTTATATTTTTCCGATTCTCGAAACGTTGAGTTAAAAAACTTAACAAATAAAAAAACTTTTAAGGTGCTCAGTAATTTTCAAGAATAATATTTAATATATTAGTATAAAAATCCCTGTAAGTAACAATGGTTCGTAGAAAAACAAATTTGATTATTCTCGGTAAAGTAAACTCATTGTTATAATTGACAAAAAAAAAAGGTACTTCTTATTTATTCACATTTTTCTGAAACTGTAGTATTTTAATTACTTTGTAAACTACTGTAAAATTTTCTATTTTTTTTGTTTTTTGAATGTATATAAACGGAAGAGTGATATTAACAAAAGAAAAAGGAAAATAAACATGTCTTAAATAATCTGATGAATACAATCTAAGGAAATGAATATAAAAGTTTCCCCTTTGCTATGGTAGAGACATGTACATTGGAATAAGTCACTCAATAAATTGTATAATTCTGATGTATAATTCTATTTATAGCATCACAATTATTTTTTTATTTTGCCCCTTTCATCTTTCTTTTATCTTTTCTTTTCTGAATAAAAATGGAATCTGTGTAATTGAAATTAAATACCTTACAAAAAGAAGTGATATCTCATCAAAAACAACTCGTTGTAAATGATCCCGCCAAGCCACAAACCTAAAACGTCAGCCATAAAAAGAAGTGATATCACATAAAAAGAAGCGATATAGAAGTGCATACTCCGAGTCCCGTGTAAAAATCTATCACCACTCATAATGTTTCCAAAGGACTCGGAGTGAGGTACAGTATGTGAAAACTGCTGGGCGACCTGCATAGGCTTTTAGAATATATGCAGTATATCAATTTTGAAAATCGAAAAAATAAATTTTTAATTTTTGTTATATCACTTTTATAAATATTTTTTCATGCGAAAGAACTGACAGAACGGATTTTTCCCCAGACTTATGCGATTCCGCTTACGCTATAATTATTGCAATATATCTCAATTTAGTTAACGTTTATTATAAAGTGCATTGTTATTAATATGTGTATGATCATTACATATATATATACACACACACACACACACACACACACACACACATATATATATATATATATATATATATATATATATACTAGGGGGCCTGCCCCCTGCGAGCTACGCTCGCCAACCCCCGCTCAGACTTCGAGGCCTCTAAAAACATGACAGCGTGCTATATTTTAAAAATATTGGTAAATCTGTAATTCGGTTGACATGCTTTTAACGTTTTAATGGGGGCATTTTTGATAATCATGGCCCCATACGCAGCTGTTGCGACAACTGGAACTGACGACTGTTTTCGGGATTGATAAGTAAAATCAATTACAACTTGAAAACCAGCTTGTATAAAATGGTTAGGTTTAAATTGTGGCTACCTCTCGGACTTTTATAACAACGATCTGTATTCTATTCTTACTTTGCGTTTAAGGAGGCGAAAATTTCCATCAGCTTGTGAATAACATTAAGAACCACGCTATTGAAAAGTACTATGTTATAGACATTTTCAGTAACAGGTTTTAATTTTCTCTCTATTTTAGTGCACCATCATGCATATTTCCATGTTATTTTAAATATGTAAATTATTTATTTTAATTAATATGTATATACGAATTTTCTAATAATTATTTATCATACAAAATTAATTAAATATTTTGTGCATGCATGCCTGCATTTATTCGGCATCAATTGATGAGATATTTAAACAATATTTTCGTGATAATTTTACACCATGTTATGTCACTTGCATATTGTTCATAAGAAAATCGGGTACTTTTCCAGTATAGGATCCTTTGCTTTTAGGTTTGGCGTAATTCGAGCTTCAAAAAGGGATAGATTTGTTAATATACATAGATTTGTTGCCAAAAAGTTATGAAAACAAACCCAATGAACTTTTATTGCTTTTCTATTATAGGGGTCTTGACGCTTTTTTAAAAAGCTTGGCGGAAAAAACTAAGCAGGATAGAAAACCAAGCAGGATATTTTATTCTCCTTCCGTTCAGTTGGGCAATTATTATTTTATGTATTCGTTTCAAATATCCGAATTAGTGATTTTATAAATTCGTTTAATTAAATTTTACAAAAAAATAACAAAATGATATAAATAAATAATAATTACTATTAATTCCTTTTCCCCCCTTTCTTTTGCGTTTACATAAATGACGTCATTTGGACGAATTTATTCAAAATATTTCCAGTTTATAAATTAAATTAAATGCTGACAGAGACGATTGAATCCTGACGATAGAAATGTGATTTTTTTTTTTTCAAATTTTCCTGAAAAACATAATTTAATCACAATCCTGTCTTCATTATCGATTGAAATAAAAGATAAATTCAATTTCAATTTGAAAATGACGAATAAAAAGAAATCAATAATCCCTATCGGGATCCTTTTAAATTTTTTTCCCTTTTTTGTCACAAAAAAACTGAATAATTAGTTGCCATTATTACAGAAATGTCATTAAAATTAGAAAAAAATTAATATCTCGAAAACTAATTCCAATTTCAAAATTCTATTACCAGTTTTGACATCCGCGGATTTTTATGGACAATTGGTATTAATTTCACCATCAAGCGTTTAATATTTTATTAAAAATAGCCCTGAAACATAATCAGTCGTTTAATCAGTCGTTTCATAAAATCGTTTCATAAAATCGTTTCACAAATTCGTTTCATTAGGATTTTATATATATAGGGTAGATATATATATATTAATTACAAACTCAAAATCTTTACATGTTTACTTAAGAAATCTTCTTCGTAAGAGTGGTGTTTCTAGTTTAAATAATGGTAAATAAAATCAACAAATTAATTTTTCAAGCTCATAAATAAGAAAAGACATGCAAACACAGAAGCTTCAACTTTTTACAATTTTATGGGAGCAAAATAATTAAATAAATAAAAATAAATAAAAAATAAATAAAAATAATATAGTCATATGTAATTGCAGGAAACGCGAACATTATAAAAGCCTGCAGGTCGCCAAGCAGTTTTCACATACTGTACCTCACTCCGAGTCCTTTGGAAACATTATGAGTGGTGATAGATTTTTACACGGGACTCGGAGTATGCACTTCTATATCGCTTCTTTTTATGTGATATCACTTCTTTTTATGGCTGACGTTTTAGGTTTGTGGCTTGGCGGGATCATTTACAACGAGTTGTTTTTGATGAGATTATTTTTTTACGCGTGAAGTTTTCGCTATAGTAATGCATTGTGAAATTTGGTCATTTTTGAAATTCAATATTTGAAAAATGGCATAATCAGTGGATTTGAAATTTATATCAAGAAAAATACAATTTTTTATCTTTCTAACGCAGTTTGTCTAACAATTTTCTGACAAATACTTTTCGAGCAATTAATTTTTTCAGTAACTTCAAATGTTTCATTTTCTGAGATTAATCTGTGGCAACGATCCCAGTCGTCAGCAACACATACCTTTTTATTAAAGAGGATTAGATTTGAGGGAGACGAAAATTCAGGTTTTTAACCAAATAAAAGATTTAATGTTAATTGGAATAAATAGAAGACTACTCCATTATACCAGAAATAACGACAATAACTTTCGTTCTGAGAAATGTTTTTCTAATAATATATAAAATAATCAAAAATAAACTACGCAATACAATTTTTTAACAAAATAAACACTATAAATATTATTACCGAAAGAAAAATTTACCGAAAATACTATTGATAAAATAGTACTATAGATAAAATAGTAACACGATATAAACAATTTTACACCGAAAAAAAAAAATATTATTTTGAATGTTTTTTTTTTAACGCTATAGGTTCATCTGTATATGACAGACTATTTCCAGGTGCCTAGAGAACGTCCTATGAACACGTTTGTTTGAGAAATTACAAAGGATTTAACAGTTGAAATTTCATTAGTTCTACCGAAAATACTTTCCAAACAGATTTTCCTCATTAAATTGAATAACTGTTTAACTTTTTTGAAAAAAAAAAAAACTTTACTTTAATAAACGAACTTAATTAAACAGTATTGAACCTGAAAGTTTGCGTTTGCCTGAATTAATCAATAACAACTGGATAAAAATAATCCACTCAAGCCGGAAAAAAATAAGTCAACTTATTTTACTGATAAAATATGTGATTAAGGTACAATGTGTCTGGCTATCCATAACAAACTTCTCCTTTATAATTCCTGCATTTTACCAATTATCACCTACGCCTGTCGGTCTGGGGCTATATCTGCAAATCCTCCATGAAAAACCTCAGCCAACTTCATAACAAAAATCTGCGTACTGTCAGAAATGCCTCTCGCTATCTCCGTAATAGCACTGTTCGCAGAGACCTCAAAACTACCACATTAAATAAAAGAATCAACCACCTTGCCAAAAAATTTTATGAAAAATTATATGACCTCCCTAATGATATAATCGCAGAATTGCCGAATTATGACGCATTCGAACCACATCACCGCAAGCGTCCAAAATATTCTTGCATTATTGATTATGATCATTAGTGCTCACCATTCTGCAAATTTCTCTCTCTTACTTTTATATATCTTATTCCTATGCTATACAAAATAATAATAAAATATAAATATAAATAAAAAAATTTTGTAAATAATAAATATGTTTGTTCTTTTTAAGTGCTATTTTTGTTAAAGCTTAGCTTTGCCTGCCTTTCCCACCTGGCATTTATGTACTGTTTTTGAACATGTTCCGAACCCTATTTTACACTTTTTCAACTTTTTTCAGTAGTTAATTTTAACTACAGCTATACCATTTTACTTTTTTCCATTTATTAGACTCTTTCCGTAATCTCTATAGCTTTACTTTTTTATTCCCATTGTTTAATTTTTCTTCTATTTTTAATTGTTCTTTCTTGTGTAGTTAATACTACATTTAACTTTTCCCAACGGCTCAATATTTACAAGACAGGTTACTCACATATAGACTGGGCGTAAAGTTGATCGCAACTCGGAAGCCCCTTAACCGACATCAACTGTTCGGCAACTGTTCGGTACAATGTGTGTGTGTGAATAAGATAGAACACACAGACAAACAACACAAACAGACAGACAAGAACTTGGTCATGAGCTTCCAACATGAGCGGTTCCGTCGCCCGTGAGGGCAGCTCCGCTCGGTAGCCGACTACTCGGAAATTCTTACCGTAATACGGGTGGTGTAGGTGTCCTTTTCAGGACTGTGTCGAACCACCTCTCGGTAACTCTTCTGTTCAGGAATGTCTTATTATACTGATGATCGACCATTTGTAAATCTGAGCCCACCCCTTACTGAGGAAGAAGTTGATATTCTTTTCGGTGAAGACAAGGAAGATTTTAAACAACTGTTCTTAGATTATTTGAGAACTGAATCGACCGAACGCAATAACTTACATCATACTAGATTGCTTTACTCACTTCGGAAGTATATTTCACTGGTTAATGAACATCCCGAATTTTACAAGCAAACTTCCGAAACCAGCAAAATTTGGCTAGACTGCTTCGTCGTTGATCCTATCGAGAAGCATATTGAAAATGTTATTACAGCTCTCAATAGGGCCAGTGAAATAATTCAGGAAAAACTTGCCAATATTCCTAACAAACGGGCTAAAATCACTATTGAGGATCAAATGATTTCGGTCCATAATGACCCTGAAGTTGGTGATGACACCAAAAGCAAAACTGCTAAAGAACCCATTAGTTCTGATCCACCTACTTTTTCCAATTTTGTAACCCCAAATCCTTTTGTGCCACTTTCCAACTCCAACGATATGGAAACTCAGGATCCCATTGATTCATCCCCTAAAATTAACAAAATTAACGACAAACCCATGCCTATAACCATCAAAATTACTGCCAACTGGAGGGAAATTCTCCAAAAAATTGATCAAAACACTACTCTTAAAGTAGAAAAAAGCATATTTAAAGACTCAGTTAAAATCTTTCCTGGCTCAATTGAAGATCACAAAACAATCAAAAATCTTCTTTCCGAATCAAATCTTGAATATTTCGGCCTCCCCCTTAGATCGGAGAGGCCGGTCAAAATCGTTGTCAAGGGAATCCCCAGCGACACCAAAATTTCTGAAATTCAGACCGAACTTACTAATCTAGGTTTCAATGTTCACTCTGTTACGCAATTCAAAAATCTCAAAACTAGAGCTCTTCTACCCATTTTTATGATCAACTTATTCCGTAATGAAATCTATAAAACTATTTTCGATATTCAAAATTTCTCAGGTTTTCGTGTCCGTGTAGAACCCTATCGGTTCCACGGCACGAAACAATGCTATAATTGTCAAAATTTCAATCACTCATCTTTTACCTGCAAATACAGCCCCGTCTGCCTTAAATGCGGCGGATCACATAAACCTGCTGATTGTCCCATAACGGACCCAAACATCTTCCGCTGCGCAAATTGTGGCGGAAATCACACCGCAAATTATTCGGGGTGCCCTAAGCGCCCCAAAAACCTTCAAACTGCCAAAAAAGGCTCTAAAATCCCTAAAAACTGGACCAGTGGCCCAAAAGATATCGACCCCCTAATACTGGATGCAGTAAATTACCCTGCCCTCCCCTCCAAAACCAACACTAATCCAATAGACAATGCTAATTCTCAAATCAGTTCCAATGGGTTCGCAAAATTAAATTATCCAGACTTATTCAAAAATTTAGACCCAATTATAGATAAACTTAAAATTCTTAATGACCTTCTCGAAAATATCAGTAAACTAACTTCAAAATTAAACATACCTATTCAAAATTTAATTGAAACCAAAATCAGTACTCTCCAAAATGTGTCAGAAGAGCTTTAAGTCTGCCTGGCGTTTTTAAACTACCTTATCTTTTATACTTATATGGTGCCTGAACGGGCCTTTTTTTTTTCTTGTAGGCCTTTGGCCTTTTACCGATTTTTCCAGTTGCTTCGGAATTCTCTTAATGCTATGTCTCTCACATTGTTATGTCCTGGGGGTGTGTGGCATTTGGCCACTGGTACCTCGGCAAATTTTGTTCGAAGTCGGTACAATGTGTTGTTTATACGTTGCTAATGATATCAACATAGCGAGTGAGCACTAGACCAAATGTGTCTAGTTCTCCTCGTTGCATTCCCAAAGCATAAGATATCTCTCCTAATATACCTCATTTAACATCCAAATATGTTATTCAGGAAAAAAATGTCAGAAAAATATATAGCAAATGATGATATTCAGCAATGACAGAAAAAGATATCACTTAATGTCAAAAAATGATATTCAGAGATATTGTTAAATATTGGCCAATATTTCTCAGATGTAAAAACTAATGTTCACCAATATCATTCAGAGGGGGATCATTTAACGTTGGCCTAACATTTTGATATTGGCCAATATCTTTGTGCTACCTGGGTATGTCAATGGACAGAGTGCAAAAGTAACAAGCGGGTAAGTGTGATCGAAGATCGCACAAAGGGTATCGTTTAGTATTCCTTTCAAAACACTTTATCCTTTCTTTAATAAATCCAAATAAATTTCGTTTTCCAAAAAAAAAAAAAAAAAAAAAAAGTCCTGTTTTTTATAAAGTAAAAATTTACCGGTCCATTTTTCTTGTTTTTTTTTAATATCTGAACCGGCCCGATGGCGGGCGAAACCCGTTATTATATTTTGTCATAATAATATCTGTCATGCGGATTAAATGCGATATTTAAAAAAAAATAATTTCAAAATTAAACACTTTGTACACCTTCAAAATGTTAAAATATGCCAATAATTCCATAATCGGATTTTTATCATGATTCAATACGTTCCGCAAACTTATATATTTACTATTCTCTATTACTATTACTGATACTCTCTTTGTATTATTCTCAAACATTTGAAAAATCCGTTATGACGGCAGATTAATTTTCTAATGGCGTCATATTAAGCTGTTTTCTGTGTTTACACATACTCATACTCCTGGTATTATTGAGAAATTTTTGAAAATTTCCGTTTTATTACCAATATGACGTCATATTAATCTTTTTTTTTTTTTTTTTTAATTGGTGAAACTTTTTATTTTTCATGTGGATATCTTTGAATAGAAAAATAATTATTGTAGAAAGAAGTTTATTGTGGATTTTTAATTGTTGGCAACTGCTATAACGAAAAATGTTTAAATTTAATGGGATAAGGCTCTCTTAGGTTTTTGGTTTTTTATCTCTATATATTAAAATAATACGATTTTTTCAAATTTTAATATTTTGAGCTTCATAGTAGGTATTTAGTTGTAAGTACACAAAATTTCATGCCTATAAGTTATATAGTTTCTGAGAACGACTCTGTGACGGTCAAACAACGGAGCGGGAGTAATAGGATTTCGTGAAATAAACGAAACCCTAAAAATCACAGCGAGGGGGGGATCAAAGATTAAGATAGATGTAAATCAGGCATGTCAAACTCGTTTACAATCGTGGGCCAAATTAAGTATTATATACAAAGCCGCGGGTCACATAGAAAAAGTAGGTAATATTATTCCCATTGCACAAAATAAAATTTGTACGTACAAAACACAATCATGTTAAAGAATATTCACGCAAAGTTCCAAAGTTATTATTATACATAGTTTAATGTATCTTATTTTTCGACAAGATACTCAAAACCCAGGTAGCACAGAGACATCGGCCAATATCCATGGCAATATTGGCCAATATTTCGAAAGTCGCTGAATGTCGTACGTCAAATTTACAACATCTGCCGATATTCACTGACATAACTTAAAATTAGTTAAAAAAAAAAAAAAAAAAGCATTCAAAAGAGCTTTTTGCATTACTTATGACATCATAATACAGAAATAGTATTCTAAACGGTAAAATTTAATAATTTTGCCATTTTTAAAAAACTTGACTTTTTAATGCCTTATTTTTAATATTTGTTTACATTGGCCAATGTTGTAAAAAGTATATTACTATTACAACATTCAGGGATATCTATCGACATTCGTAAAAAACATCATTTTTCGGACATTTCAAGATATCTGTCGACATTCAGCATATCTGACGAAATTTGTAATCTTGACAGAAGTGAACAAAAAGTTCTAAGGGACCGCCCATTTGTGTAGTTTTCGTCAGTGTGCATTTGTTGATGGAGGCGTCGGGCGTGAAATTTGCACAGAAAGAAAAAGCCTATATTAAAATTTTCTGCAGGAGTCTATAGTTATTTTTATATATAAAAAAAGCATGTGAAAATTTGTGTTTTATAAAAAAATTAAAGATGCTTTTATACTATCTTTATACTATGTATTTTATACTAATTTTTAAAATATTCTTACAATAAAAAAAAAAAATCCATTTATGTAATTTTTAAATGATGCTTGTTTATCTTTTTAAAATGCTTCCGAATTTCCGACTTTTATAAAAATTTTATTTTTTATAATTGAAAGAATACAAGTTTAGTTTCAAAAGTAGATCACTGAATTTAAAATTAGACACTATTAATAATATATATTTTTTATACAGTTCATCTAAGTAATTATTATTATTATATAATAATAAGCTTTTGGTGCTAATTTATATGTGTGTTAACTTTGTGTAGTGTATCAATTTTTGAAAAAAATTACACATATTTCTGACTTAAAATTAATAAAAATATATATATTTAATTTCTCACAAAGCAAAATTTAAATTAATGGGTTGTTAAAACTTTCTTTATAGTTTTTTGCAAGGGGAACACGTTATTTTTAACACAGCAAGCTTTAAAATTTCTTATTTCCTTTAAATTTCTTGCTTATTTTAAAATAATTTTTTACAAAATTTCCAACAAACTCAATAATAAAAAGTGATATTTAAATAAATCTTTGCTAAAAGAACATTATAAAAATATGTCGATTGTGATTGAAAAATACGAGATAATTAAATGATAGTTTTATCAGACATTTTTTATCCTAGTAACAGAAAAATCTATTCCCACCGGTTTTTATTAACAGCTTTTTATAACATGTTTTCCTATTGTTTGAGCCTTTTTTCTATTTACGTAACGATACTAGACTTCCCTTTTCCAGAGATCTCTCGTGTACAATGAGAAATTTCTGTCCACCACATATGGGTGCGAAAATGAGATTGTTCGGTATCTAAAGATATTATTCAGTAATGAAAAAATAAGTCTTTTAATATCCAAAAAATGTTATTCAGGAATGTTAGAAAAATATATCGCTCAATATCAAATAATGATATATTCAGCAGTGACAGAAAAAGATATCTTAAGATATATTAAAGATATCTTAACGATATCTATATGCTCACTTAATGTCAAAAAATGATATTCAGAGATGTTGGAAAATATTGGCCAACATTCACAGATGTCAAAAACTAATATTCACAAATATTATTTTAGGGGGGGGGGGGGGGTCATGTAACGTTGGCTAATATCAATTTTTTATATTGGCCGATATTACAATTTGATATTGACCAATATCTTTGTGCTACCTGGGAACAAGTTATTTTTCATCAACCATATATATAAAATGTAATTGAATTTTTTCTAAATTTTATTTTGTTTAAAACTGATTGTACACGCTGGTCTGCTAATCTTCATCTATCAAAGGTATAGCTGTCAATCTTCCGTGATTTCTTCAAGTGAAAAATAAACATATTTTGAATTAGAAAATTTATTTAATAAAATGTGTCTTGTATCTATGCGCTACTTTGATTTCATTATATTTATCTGACTTGAAAAATAACAAAAGGTTGGCAGCCATGCAAAAATGTGTTATAAAAGTGCGCTACCGAACGTAGCTAAAATATACCTAATATATAATTGCACAGTAAATATACCTAATATATAATTGCACAGTAAATATACCTAATATATAATTGCACAGTAAATATACCTAATATCTAATTGCACAGTATATTTTTAAAAAATCGGTCGATTGATTAATAATTACGGAAATTTGGAAACCCCATATCCATATATTTTTGCTCTAATAAGGAATCGCACTGAATTTGGTTACTTGCAGTAATAAATTCTGAAGAATAATTTCAACAATCAATCATTAGAAGTGAAGTAAATATATTAAACTGATTTTCATATTTTTAAAATTCAAAAATCTTCTTTTGAATTCATTTTTTAATATATTTTTGTATATTCTAAAGATATTTACTCGGATGGCTTTTTATAATAATACCTGGCATTTAAAATAAAATACATTTTTTAAAATTTGTATCCCAAATGCTTATCAAAGTAATAAATTCCATTTGAAAACTCTGATGCTATCAAATAACAAAATAGCAATATGAAATTTGCCTTGAGGTTGAAATTTATTCAGGTGCTTTGTAATTTCAAATAAAACCTCTAACTACTTTGTCTATTAGTGGTTCTTTAATCATCCACATTCTTAATTTGTCGATTTAAAATAAAAATTGTAACGTTGTTTAACAGTTCGAACTTAACAGTTAAAACTTTATGATGCAAAGCCGTCAAATATCTGTATAAGAAAGTAAATCTCTTTATTTCCACTACCCATATTTCCAAGATATTTTCTAGATTCACGATGATTAAGCATGTGCGTACGAATATGATGTAAGTTTATGAACACTGTTAAGATTTTAAGCACATATCCGGCTTTTCTAAATCTATCCGCTATATAAAAATAAAAAAATAAAAAATAAATAAATAAAACTTTCTAGCAATGGTACTTATGCTTGCAGTATTTTCAATTTTCTTTAATTGCTCTAGACATCATTTCTTCATTTTCGTAGTGAATGATTTTGACTCGCGGGACATTTAATGTAATAAAGACAATAATTAGTATTTTAAAGCAAATATATTTTCTTCAATGAATTTCTCCACTTTGATTCTCTTTTAAGAAGTATTAGATTCAATTCTGTCAGTTTATCTTTCCAGTGTTATTCCCTGTTCGCATCGAAAATTTAAGATATCTTAGACCGTCATTTTTGAGGTGGTACCCTCCCGGAATTGAATACCTGTCCCGACCGCAAAACTCATCTAAGATCACTCACTGAACATTACCGTGTCCGAGATCTGAACAAACATAGAATGTGCGCATGCGCATATGTTAAAGAAAACCTCAACAGCCAATCGGCCTCCAGAGCCAATGAGAGTGAGTGGTACTGGCTGTATCTAGCAATACCCAGGTAGCACAAAGATATTGGCCAATATCAAAATGCAATACCTGCCAAAATCAAAATGTGACATCGGCCAACATTAAATGACCCCCTAAAATAATATTCAGGAATATCACTTTGTGATGTCTGGCAATGCTAATTTAGATTATTAGAGCTTCAACTTCTGTTATTTGGTTGCCTAAAGCTAAAAGTATTTTTCACTCTCATTTTTAAGTAATAAAAAACTCGTAATTAATTAGTATACTTACTTTTTTCTAGCATGGAACTAGTTTAGGTACGGTATATAAAAATAATATAAATATTTATTGTGAAAGTAAACAAACTACATTAGAGAAAGCTTACATTTTAACCCAACTATTTTCCAAGTGACAAAGTAGCTAAATGTGGTTTTTAGGCATGTAAACCTAATTTTCAAAAAGTATATATTCTAATATTCTATGCCCTCTAAATTTTCCGGTAAGGGGCCCCTTTTCAGTCTCTAGCCGAGGGCCCCCAAAGGAGCCAGTCCGGGCCTGCATGTATTATACACACATAGAAATAGTCACGATTATAAATACTTTTCAATCACATATTTATTTATTCTAAAGTTTTCCATATCTTTCCAGAAAGTCTCCCTGTTTTTATATTTACAAAATATATTGACCTAAATTTGAAGTATTTTTTTTTTTTAAAGCTGATTTAAATCAATGATTTTTGCACTAGGGTTTCATGTAGGGTTAATCAGGTCCTGCTTTAAAGCACGATTCATACAGATTATGCATTTAATAATATAGTACAATTCATGTTTGTTATTCTATAAGCAATCTTAATAGCAATTTAGTTGCATTAAGTTTTAAACTGAATTAAAAGTATTTATGTGATGCAAGTACTTATGTTATTTTAACTGAAATGAAAGTATAAAATAACATAAATAGTCTACTCGTGCAGCCAAATAATAAAATCAGCAAATTATTAACGATAAATTAAAAATTCTGTTTATGATATTGCCCTGCAAAATATTTCTTACGAGAAAATATTAAAACTATGTAAAAAGGTATAAACTGCATGATAAACAAATAAACAAGCATTGTATTAATAAATAAATAACATCGATTTTGAATAGAACACACGTCATACACTAACTTAACACGTGATTCAAAGAATAAGACTTATATTTTAATTAAGAAAAAATATCACAAACCTTTTACAAGGCTCGTTAAACGAGCTTCAGATCTTTTAAAATTTCTTTGAGTAACTTTTAAGATACTAAAACTTCGAAAAAAAAAAAACATGAAAGTAGCAAACAGAAACAGAAGCGAACTGTAGTTTATCTTTATCCTGCAAGGCTGTCTGTTCACTTCATTTCACATTTAGAAACTTCGTCAGATACGGATGTCCACAGATATCTGTAGATGTTCGATTCTGCTTACGAATGTCGATAGATATCACTGAATGTCGTATTTGTAATATCATTTTTACGACACTGGCCAATTGACTAACCAAATATTAAAAGTAAAGCATTGAAAAATCAATTTTTTTAGAAAACTGAAAACTTATTAAATTTTATTGTTTAGCGTAATATTTCTGTATTATAATGTCATAAATAATGTAAAAAACTCTTTTGAATGCCTTTTTTTAAAAACCATATTTAAGTTATGTCTGTGAATATCGGCAGATGTTGTAAATTTGATGTACGACATTCAGCGACATTCGAAATACAGTGAAGCACCGTTTATACGTTTTTCAAGGGACCAAGAAAAAAAAATGTATAAATGAAAAAACGTATAAACGAAATTCACAAAAGTACGAACAATTCCGTAATTACGAACAATAAAAAAATCAGAGATAAAATACATGAAATACAAGAGATATGTAATACTAAACTTCTTATTCCGGATATAATTTACAACTTACTACTATTCATATTCCATGTACAAAATATTTTGTTATTTTAGGTTGTACGGAATTTTTGGAATGCACAGAAAAAAGTTCATTGTTCACAGTTAAAAGTGCCATCTTAACATTATCATTCAAATCACTGCTAATGAGGTATTCTTGCATGGTGTTAAAACCCGCCAAAGCTTGTTGAAAACTTGGCAGTGGCTTTTTAGTGCAGTTATCCTCTTCTTCACTGCTAGTTTCCTCATTTGCGATCATTTCATCGATTGTTAGAAAAGAACATGTTGCAAGTTCCGAATCACACTGCACAAAATCTTCAAATGTAGTAAGATCACTTAAATTTGACCAGTTTTCTGGTGGAACAAAATGATCAGGTTCGGCGTTTTCAATAGGATTGACATCCACTGGAGTTAAAAATCCGCCAAGGGCGAAGCAGTTTTTTATCGTTTTGGATAAAACATTTTGCCAAGCCATCATTATGAAATTCATAGCTTGTAAGATGTTTATGTTCACATGTTCGAAGTCACAGTGGTCTAAACTGGCGATAGCTGTTTTCACCAAAAGTTTTCGATAATGTTGTTTTAGGGATTTTACGACCCCTAAATCCAGTGGCTGCAATTTGCTGGTACAATTTGCCGGGAAGAATTTGACAGTTATGTTTTATAGAAAATCCGTATCAGGTGGATGAGCTGGACATTGATCAATGAATAAAATGATTCGCCGCTTCTGCTTTCGCATTTTATCATCTAATTCTTTTAACCAATCGGTAAAGAAAGACATTGTCATCCATGATTTTTTATTGGCCAGGTGCATTGTTGGTAATGTTTTCACATTTTTGAAGCAGCGGGGTTTTTTTTATTTGCCAATAATCAAAGGAGGCAATTTTTCTGATCCATCTGCATTGGCACACAACAACACTGTTAATCGCACTTTACTCTTTTTTCCACCATGACAGGTATCCGATTTGATTGCAAGAGTTTTAAATGGCAGAAGATTATAAAACAAACCGGTTTCATCGGCATTGAAAATGTCTTTTTGTTCATAACCTTTTATCAGATCTGGCAATTGGTTTTGAATCCAATCATCCACTGTTTCGCAATCAACATCTCCAGACTCACCACTTACAGTTTTCCCTGTTATGCCATGTCTTAATTTAAATTTGTGAAGCCATCCTGAAGAAAATGATGCATCGCATTCCACATTCAGCTTCTTCGAAATTTCTCGTGCTTTCTCCATAAGCAAAGGACCGCTGATGGGAATTTTTGCACTACGACACTGATTAAACCACTGTAAAAGCAATTTTTCAACATCAGCGAATTTTCCGCTTTGGACTCGAAGTTTTTTTTGAAGCACTACATCCACTTTGATGATGGCTTTCCTCGATGATCTTACGCTTATAGATTAGCGTGTTTAATGTTGAAACTGGTAAACCTAATTCTTTGGCAAGATCCACTCTTTTTAAATGTTGGTTTTCATCCATTGATTTTAAAATGCACATTTTTCCTTCAACGACAGAGATTTTCTATTACGCGAAGTCATCGTGAACCGCTAGTGAACACGTTACAAATCCAGATACTGAAGCTGAAAGAAAAAGAATTTGCCCTGCTGCGGCCTGGTGACAGCACAACAACAACCCTTATCTATAGAAAGTGGGATATTCATATTCCTTAGGGGTACGGCTTTTGTTCAATTGGGCAGGTGTTGGTCAAGGTCACCTGCCTTTTGTAAGACTGGACAATCGGGAGTTAGGAATCTGAGGTTGAAATGCGCATTTTGTCTCTTCTTGACTTGTTGAAAAAAACGTATAAATGAAATTTGCGATTTAAGGAAAAACGTATAAATGAAATTATTTAACGTTAATGTCCATTGGATTTTGCCGGGACCATTAAAAAAACGTATAAATGATAAAAACGTATAAACGAGAAACGTATAAGTGGTGCTCCACTGTATTGGCCAATATTGCCGTGGATATTGGCCAATATCTGTGTGCTACCTGGGTAGAAAGTTTGAACTCACTGAGTTTCTGGAACTCCCTCAGTGAGTTCGGCGGTCTAAGATATCTTAAACATCCGATCTGAATCGGGTATTAGACAGATTTTTGTGAGTTTTCTTTATAATTTGTGCTGTCGCACCTCTTAATGTTATGTTCTTTCCAAACTCCAACAGTCAACATATCAAACATCAAATTCCAGTTTCCCTTTGAATATAATTGTAATGTAAATCCCCTTTACACAAATCTGCGATTTTCATTTTCAGTTTATCATATTTATTTATAGTGGTAAAGAGCTTTCACATATATTTATTTTTTAATCCTTGGATGTGCGAGAGTATGTCAATAAAATGTGTGTACATATCAATAAAAAATTAAAGAAAGATCACAAACAATTATTAAGCTAAGTAATGAAAATAATTAAAATGCTTAAATCCAAAATCTATATGTTCTACTAAAGCCCAAATTAAGAATCTGGATGACATATTCGGAGTTTTTGTGTCAAGCACAAAAGTGATATTTCGTGTCACTTTCAAAGCGACTCTTTTAAAACTATTTAATTTTATATTTTGATTTTTTATATATTTCAACTGTTTTTAATTAGCGCCGAATTTCATTAATTTTACAATATTAGTATTTAATAGATACAGCATTAGTATTTAATAAATACAGCATTTTATTTTCTAAAGTAGTGTAAAATCGAGGAGAATAGTAAAATATCACTTTCGACAGAAAACAAAGAAAATTATAAGTAAAATACTTGAAAAACTGTGCAAATCTTTTTAAATATTCAAACTCAATATCCCGCGTTTTGCTATGTTCTGATTCGTTATCTTTGTTCCACATGTTTTTATTTTTGTGCTAAAATGTAAAATTGAGTTATATCTGTCTCTATACATCATTGTTGCGAGATGAGTAGAATTTTTTTAAGATAAATATTCTTCTTATTTATGAAAGAATAAATAAAACAAATATTACTATTCAATAATAGTGGTAGCATTCTGAATAATAAAAAACCTGCCAAACTGGTAACACCGATATACTGGTACGTATTTTTCTGATGTTTGCTATCTGTAAGACCACGGTTGGTGCAATTGCGTTCGTGCAAAGTGTATTTTTAACATGTGTGTTCTAACAACTAAATTAAACTCATATAAAATGCCGAAGCCTTTGCGGGCCGCAGATAAGGCGTCGGCAGGCCAGTTCTGGCACGCGGGCCACGTGTTTGACATGCCTGATGTAAATTAATATGGGCGTAATAAACGGACACGATCTCCCCAGCGGTGCCCGACGTCTTTCCAAGGTAACACAAATATATCACCTATATGAAAATGTAGCATCGGCCAATATTAGAACTTTATATTGACCATCGTTTAACCCCTTAAGCACCATATTCAATTTAGTGGTAGTATGCTGATCACCAGAAATATTAAATTTTGTAAAAAGTAGTTTATATCATTACTAGCCGGTCATCGCCCGTCTAGCCGGTCGCTTCCGAGTGGGGCCCAGATACAAAGTACTACTTGGGCCCCACCCCTAAGATAATCACGGGTAGGGCCCAGTATTACTTTGTCAGGGGGTTCATGAAAAAAAAATATTTATGTCGAGAAGTCTTTATTTAAGTGCTTTTTTATATTCTTATTAGTTATTTTCGTATACTTTTAATTTAAAGTTTTCTATTTATATTTTTCTGGTTGCATGTAAAATGCACTTTCTCAGCCCCAAGCGAAGCCTGGGCGGTACACTGCACTATGTATCTGAGGCCCCACTCGGAAACGACCGGCAAGACGGGCGAAGACCGGCTAGTAATACATAAAACTGCTGTTGAGATAGGACCAAAAGGCGAAATGACCTAAACCTTTCGACCCGCTCCCCCCATTTAACCTCTTTGGAGGGTGAATTTCTAAAATCGCCTGAAATACGTGTTTAACTATCTTCTAGTAGATTTGTTATCCTGAATTTCACGCTTTTAACTAAAACTGCTGTTGAAATATGGCGAAAAAGTCAAATGTCCTAAAACATTCGACCCCCATTTAACCCCTTAGAGGTCGTATTTATAAAATCGCTTGAAATATATGTTTAACTATTCTTTAGTAGATGTGTTATCCCGAATTTCATGCTCCTACCTAAAATTGCTGCTGATATATGGCGAAAAGACGAAATGACCTAAAACTTTCGACCCCCCCCCCATTTAACCCCCTTAGGGTGGGAATTTTTAAAATCTGTGAAATACATGTTTAACTATCTTCTAGTAGATTTGTTATCCTGAATTTAACGCTTTTAACTAAAACTATTGATGAGATATGGTGAAAAGGTGAAAACATCGAAAATTATCGACCCCCCATTTAACCCCCTTAGTAGTTGAATTTCTAAACTCACCTAAACTACATGTTTAACTATTCTTTAGTAGATTTGTTATAGCGAAATTCACGCTCCTACCTATAACTTCTATTGAGAAATGGCAAAATGACATAAAACATTCGACTCTCTATTTAACCCCTCTTTGTGACCAAATTTCTAAAATGACTGAAATACTTTTTAAACTATTTTTTAAGGAGATTTGTTATCCTGAATTTCACGCTTTTTTCTAAAACTGCTGATAAAATATGGTGATAAGGTGAAATCACCGAAATTTTTCGACCCTTCATTTAACCCCCTTTGTAGTTGAATTTCTAAAATCGCCGAAAATGCATGTTTAACTATCCTTTAGCAGATTTGTTATCCCGAATTTCGCGCTCCTAACTATTACTTCTACTGAGATATGGCAAAATGGCGTAAAACATTCGACCCCCATTTAACCCCCCTTAGTGTCTGAATTTCTAAAATCGCTGAAATACGTGTTTAACTATTTTTTAGTAGATTTGTTATCCTGAGTTTCATGATTCTATCTATAATTTCTACTGAGATATGGTAAAATGACCTAAAATATTTGACCTCCTATTTAACCCACCTTAGTTGCTGAATTTCTAAAATTGCTGAAATACCTGTTTGTCTATATTTTTTGTAGATTTGTTATCCCGAATTCCGAGCTCCTAACTAAAAATGCTGCTCAGATATTGCGAACAGGCAAAATGACCTAAAACTTTCGACCCCCCCTTTAACCCCCTTAATGAATAAATTTCTAAAATCGCTGAGATATGTATTTAATTATTTTTTAATAGATTCGTTATCCTGAATTTCACGTTCCTACCTAAAACTGCTGCTGAGATATGGCGAAAACGTGAAATGACTAAAAACTTTCGACCCCCCATTTAACCCCCTTAGCAGTTGAATTTTTAAAATCGCTGAAATATGTGTTTAACTAACTTTTAGTACATTTGTTATCCTGAATTTTGCGCTTTTAACTAAAACTGTTGTTGAGATATGGCGAAAAGGCAAAATGATCTAAAACTTCAGACCCCCATTTAACCCCCTTAGTGGTTGAATTTATAAAATCGCTTAAATACGTGTTTAATTATTTTTTTTATTAGATTTGTTATCTTGAATTTCACGCTCTTACCTAAAACTGCTGATAAAATATGGAGAAAATGTGAAATCACCGAAAATTTTTGAATCCCCATTTAACCCACTTAATGATTGAATTTCTAAAGTCGCCTGAA
Organism: Maratus michaelseni; assembly: GCA_963931845.1. Taxonomy (NCBI): domain Eukaryota; kingdom Metazoa; phylum Arthropoda; class Arachnida; order Araneae; family Salticidae; genus Maratus; species Maratus michaelseni. Next base: position 243,459,597 of record OZ007591.1, read on the forward strand.
ATACATGTTTAACTATTCTTTAGTAGAATTGTTATGCCGAATTTCATGCTCCTACTTAAAACTCCTGCTGAGATATGTCGAAAAGATGAAATTATCTAAAACTTTCGACCCTTCATTCGACCCCCTTATGCTGTGGATTTTCAAAAATCCTTTCTTAGTACGCGCCTACATTGTGTAAAGAACATGTCTTCCAAATTTCATTGTTCTAGGACAAACGGTTGAGGCTCGGCGTTGATTATGAGAAAATCAAGCTACTCCTTTATAAGTATAGAATTTTATCTATCAGAGATACAAAAAACAAAAACACAAAAACAAATGCGAAATACAACAATTTATGAAACACAACTGAACAGAATGACCAAAACACAGGGCCTGATTACCAACGGAGCAGACTTCCACCAGTAAATTTTAATAGAAATTTTTGTTTTATTTAAACGCCGTATTTATGGAAAATTACTGTCATGATTAAAGCAAAATTTTCTATTCATTTTTACTGGTTGAAGTTTGCCCCATTTATAATCAGGCCCTGCCAAAACAAACAAATGAACTACGAAGAAATAAACAAAGCAGCGAGAACATTAATGAGCTTTTTCTATACGTAACGCCATATATTTTGTGCGAAAACAATCATTGCTATAAAGTAGGGATGCACCGGATAAGAATTTTTGCAGGATACCGGATGCCGAATATCCGGTACAAAATTTTACCGAATATCCGGTATCCGGCCGAATACTTTTTCGTTTTTAATTTCAATAGTAATATTTATATTTTATGCTTGCTTAAAGGAGAAAAACTTTAAATTATTATAATTTTATATCATTCAAATGTTAATAATAGATTTAAACTCATTTATTAAGTTAAAGTTGATTAAAAACAAATACTTTTTTAGTAATTAAGTATTGAAATTTAATCATATTTTGTCTTTTGCCTATTGTAATAGACATATGAAAAGTTTTTTTTTCTTTTATTCAGGGTCATTGAACATAAAAAGATCAACAATTAAGTAATTTCTCTATAAATCTTTGTTATATATAAATACTAAACATCCTATTGAAATGACTTTTTCTTTTCCTGCATTCTCGTACGTATTATTACTTACTTTTCCTATGACAAATGTTTTCTACCAGAATTTAAATAAAGAAGCTCCTCATTGCAAGTATCTTCTTTTGTAGTACAAAGTGCTATTCTAGAAAGTGGCACAGTTCTTTTCATGATCAGTATTATTTTACCACAGCTGGTCTTCCATCCATAGACAAAATAGTGACAAAAGATTCAATAAAATAATTTTTACTTTAGAAATGTTGAAAACACAAGAAAAAGAGACATCCAGGAGTGAACGCTCATTCTCAAAAGAAGGGAAATATTTGTGATAAAAAATGTAACGGTCTGTAAATGCTGAGCAGCATAACTTGCCTTTAATTATAAATAATTAGTTGTCATATTTTAAATATTATATTTTCATTTATATATAAATCCTATAATTTCAATTTTGTGAAAGTATGAATATTTATTTCTACTAACATTGTTTTAACGGGATAATGTTGGTAAGAAGGAAATTAATTTTATACTAACTTTTTCTGATGATGTTAAAAAATAGCATTTAAAAAATGAATCACTATTCGGCAACCGGATATTGAAGTATTCGGCTAGATCGAATATCCGGTTTGAGTGCCGAATAAACAGGATATCCGGTGCATCCCTACTGTAAAGTCCGTACAAAACCAATCACAACAGCAATTAGCGACGTAAAAAAAAATGCTTAGAATATTGCAGTCTGGACTTAAGACGAGGACGTACTCACATACGTCCTGGTATTACAAATATACGAGTTCATGACGTACGCAGGTACGTCGTGGTGCTTAAAGGGTTAAGAATCCATATTCGTAGAACATTTATATATTTTTCAGTCATTGCTGAACATATTCTTACTTCGAGCTGATGAACGAAAATCATATCCAAATTTAGCTTTTTCGGATTACCGGTGTAGGAAGACTTAATTAACTAGTCGGATGTGTCAATACCAAAACTTTCTTCTATCTCACACAGGTTTCGCACACACTAAAAAGAATCAGCACCAATTTATATCAAGGTCTAACTGAAACTCAAGTTTTATTAAATTCCATGAATTATTTCTTGAGATATGACTATCGCTAAAATCTAGTAAATACTGCAAAATGCTGCATAGCAGCGCCACCTGCTGAGCGATTTTTACCAAAAACTAATCAGCACTAATTTATATCAGAGACTAACTGAATATGAAGTTTTATTAAATTCCGAGCATTAGTTCTTGAGATAGAGCTATTACGGAAATCGCGAAAAATGCTGCATAGCAGCGCCACCTGCTGGGTGATTTTTACCAAAAGCTAATCAGCACCAATTTATATCAGGTACTAACTGAATATAAAGTTTTATTAAATTCCGAGCATTAGTTCTTGATATAGAGCGCTCACAAAATTTTTGTCACATACAGACAGACAGAGTCACAGACAGACATTTTCTAAAAATAGTCAAATCGTGTTCAGGACCTTCTAAAACGTATAAATCCGTCGAAAACCGGAAGTCGAAAATTTTCATGAATCCAATACTTTCTTCTTGTAAAGATAGAAGAAAGTAAAAATTAGTCGCAAGAGTATGTAGAAAGTAAATTTTCTGAATTGAGGTAGGATAACTGTGAATAGAAGCTCCAAATTCATCAGTCGCATTAACTTTGCGTGGAATACATTCCAGCACGCACGCTGCTATAGTAAAATTAAATTTGAAAACCCTTAATGTAAACACTCCATTTTCTTACGAGCACTTGTAAAGTAATTTAGCTTGAGAAATTCTAATTCATTCCACGTATTAAATTTATTATCGCTTCCCGAATATCTAGAATGCACGTGTTGTAATTATGGTATTTTAACTCATTGTGTTGTAAAATACTGTATATGTTGTAAAATAATTATATGACTATATTTATTGATAATAAATAATTATAATAAATAATTATTGTATATAATAATTATAATAAATAATTATTGTATAATAATTATAATAAATAATAATGATAATAAATAATTATTGATTATAAATAATTATATTTATTGAACAAAGATCATGTTGTAAAACAATCTCGGGGTTGATTTTGAATAATTGGTTGTGGGAGATTATATTCACTATAAATTTTATGTTCACAATAAGTTTTGTAAAAAAAAGTTTTGGGAGAGCGGCGAATAGATTCGACTGAAAAAAAGAATGTACTCACTGGTTCATTGAACTGTCTTATTTTTCTTATTTTACTTCGCTAAACATATACAGGTTGTCCACGTATAACTTGACCGACCTTTATTTTCGCAACCATTGGTCCTAGATGCATACTTCCAATTACAAAAGTGGTCAAAATTAAGTGCAGAGTTAAGATAAAAAAAAGTTTGAAGCGAAAAAACAATTTAGTGAAGAATTACAGAATCTAAATTTTTATACAGCACCCAAGTCCCTATACTTATATTTAGGGACGTTTTGTCTATTCAAAATATTGCAAACACAAAAAGTTCCGTATCTGTACGACCATTATTCACGGAGAAATTTGAGTTCAAAGCATGAGTGCATAGTGTGGGGACCGTATACAAATGGAGATGCGAATATATCCCCTATTAGAAAGACAAGGAGGTTTTAGAGTTAGATATGATCATGACAAAAGGGTTGTTGTTAAAGTAAAAAAACCGTATAATATTTGTCTAATCACTGTTATTAAAAATAAAAATGTATATTTTGTATAATACATAAAATCGCAGTGCACAAACTCATACAAATTTAATAAAGTAATTTGAAATAATAACATACTAAGTAGTGCTTTATCGCAGATATACTCAAATAAAAACGAAATAGAAATAAACAATGTGGATAAATATCGTCTTTCATACTTTCTCACTACATGTGTTCCAAGTGTCTTCCCTGGACTACAATACATAGACGGACACGTGACAGAAATTCGTCTTGAACATTTTTCAGCATTACAGGCGTGACGCATCTGATGGCGGATAAAATGCGATTCTGCAAATCTACTCGGCTTACTGATTCTACTTCGTAAATCTTGCTTTTTAAATAACCCCAAAGAAATAAATCTAGGGCATTTACATCCGGCGATCTAGGAGGTCATTCTACCAAGTTCTCCATAAACTATGATGTTATCTTGAAACATGCTACGTAGAAGTGTTCGGAAGGAAGCTGTTTTGTGGGCTGGTGCCCCATCATGTGTAAACCACATCTTGGTGAGGTCTGCTAACGAAACATGATCATCTAAGAAGTCAGATAATGGTTCACGTAACAGATCTACATACTTTGTACCTGTTAAAGTGTCATAAAAAAAGAAGGGCCCCACTAACGCTCCCTTCCAGATGCCACACCAAACGTTAACAGACCATCGTACTTGATGCTTGTTGGGTCGTATGACATGCGGTGCACAGACCATAAGTTAGTATTCTGCTTATTCACAACACTAGTTCTTGAAAACGTGCACTCATCTGTCCAAAGAATGTCATTCAGAAACGACGAGTCTGTTTGCAGCTTGTTCATAATGAAATTGCTAAAATCAAACCGTCTATCTACATCTCCTGGCAAACACGCTTGTACCAATTGCGGTCGATGAGGATGTGTTCCGTGTATATTTAAAACGTTCCATGCATGGGATTTTGAGCAGCTACAAGCTTCACTAATATCACTAACACTACACTGTGAATACGCAAGAGCATATCCCAAAATCTCCTCGTCAGAGACATTCATACTTGAGCTTCCAGATCGAGGATAATTTTTAACGCTACCCGTTTCTCGTAAGCGCTTTACAACATTTAAAATCGTGTTTTTAGACGGATGACTATCATTTGGAAATTTAATTGCGTATTGCCTTGCAGCCTCTCGTCCATTCCGATTATACTGTCCATAAAGTAATATTATTTCTACGTTCTGTTCCGTGGTGTACATTTTAACTACAAACATTGACAAATAAACTATAAATACATCTGGTGTAAGTCACTTTTATTCAGCAACGAAGGGCTTACGTCATTTTTTTTCTACCCACAGCCCCCTGAATACTAGGCCGAATCGCTTACTCAACTTCGATAAATCACGTGATCAGGTGCAGGCGGGATGAACTGAAGCGAAAAAAAAACTCAAAGTGAAGGCGACGTTGAGACTGTTCTTCAGCGTTCCATTGTTGTTTATTGCTCTTATTGGTTTTTATAACTCTCAAGTATCGCATAAAATCGTTTTCACGCTATATTGAAAAGTCATTTTTATTTAAATAGTGTTGGGTTTTTTTTTTTAAGAAAGGCAATGCCGTTTAAATGTTCCGTACCTGGTTGTAATTCAAATTACAAGCCACCTTATGCTTCTTGTTTCCGATTTCCTAAAGATAATGAAAGAAAGAAATTGTGGCTGTCAAGAATTCACAGAGAGGATTTCAGCTTCACGGAAAATGCTAGAATTTGTATTAAGCACTTTGACAGCAGCATGATTTCATTGGAAGATGAATGGATTGACAAAAATGGGGTGAGACATATAATTCCACGGAAAAATCCAGTGCTAACTGCCGATGCATTTCCATGCATAATTAATGAAATGACACCCCATCTAAATATCCAGGTACCCAAAAAAAGAAAAACACGAGAAGAAAAAGAAGAAGACAAAATTCAAGAGGTTATTGTTAAAAGTATTATTACGTACGAATCTGAAGAAACAAATTCAAAACTTCAAAACATTAATGAACTAAAAAAATATTTGGAAGAATGTTTTAAGAATGTAGCCAATTGGTCTTTCATACTCCTTAATGGCCAGTTAATTATTTTAAAATTATGTTCAACGGATGTACCTAGGATTAACATATCTCTAAAGGTAAGTTCCGATTTAAAATTTCAAATTTATTGCCTTGATGAAAAAATTGATATTCAGAAAGTAGGTTTAAATTTTAACAAAATAGAAAATAAGCATCAGGTTGACACGATTATTAAAATTTGTGATGAATATAAAATAAATGCTCCTGATGAAAATAAATTCTTAAAAGCAGTTAAATTGTTAAAAGAATGCCATCTAGATGAAGAAAAACAATCTATGTTAGATATTTTAATTGAGCAGTTACAACTTATTAACATACCTAAAGAAAGATACAGATTTTCTTCCCTCTTACTTGAATTGGCTTTTAAAATATTTTTAAATTCCCCAACTTGTTATAAGTCTATAAGGAAAACAAAATTGTTAATTTTGCCCCATCAAAGTAATTTAAGAAAATTGGCTTCAAAATTGAATGTTTGTAATTCATCATATAATGTAAAAAGTAATTATTTAGAGAAAAGATTAAATGTTCTCACACCAATTGAAAAATATGTTAATCTACTTTTAGATGAAGTGTTTATTTCCCCACGATTATCTTTTAAAGGTGGAAAGTTAACTGGCTTATCTATAACAAATTCTAGCAAATTAGCCAAAACAGCTCAGGTGTTTTCAATAACATCCTCATTTGGCTCATACAAAGATGTAATAGCAATTGTTCCAATTCATGAAAATTCTGGAAAATTTCTATATGAAATTGCAAAAAGAATTTTGATGGAGCTGCTTGAGTTGGGTGTTAGTACATTAAGTATTATTGCAGACAATAACCAAGTGAACAAATCTTTATTTACATTTTTTGAACCACACCCTTTTGGTTACCAATCTGTTCACAACCCAGCATCTTCTAATATTCCATTATTTTTGCTTTATGATTCTGTTCATATTTTTAAAAACATACGTAACAACTGGATTAATCAAAAAAATTTAATTTTCCATTATCCTGACTTTGAAGATGAGAACACTGTTGTAATAGCTGATTTTAATCATTTAAGAGAGATGTACTCCAAAGAAAATCAGTCATTGTTAAAATATGGTTATAAATTGAGCCATAAAGCTTTATACCCTTCTAATATAGAGCGGCAAAAGGTCAGTTTGGTATGCAAAATCTTTAATTATGAAAACATCAATGCTCTTAAAGAAATTGGAGGGAATAAGACTAAAGGTACTTGTGACTTTTTATCTATTATTTTAAAATGGTGGAACATAGTAAACGTCAAATCACTGAATAAGGATACTAGATTTAAAAATGATGATTTTAAAGCAATTATATGTGTAGAACAAGACCAATTAAAATTTTTGAAACATGTTTTAAATTGGTTAAATAGATGGTCCATTTTATCCAGAGGAAGTGTATATAATGGCTTAAGTAACAGAACCTTTGATGCTTTCCAACAAATTTGCAATGGACTGTATGGTTTAGCAAAGTTTGCTCTAAAGGATTTAAATATTAGTTATGTATTATTTGGCAAGTTTCAAACAGATCCCCTAGAAGAACGATTTAGTCTTTACAGACAGTTATCTGGAAGTAATTATTATATATCACTAGAGCAGTTGATTGAAAGTGAAAAAAAAATAAGAATTCAAAATTTGCTCTTTCATAATAAACAAAAATATTCATTTAAAAGTTTAGATAATAAATGCAATTCATCAATAAATTTAGACGAATTTGAAGATCTTGAAATAGATATATTAAAACCAGTTGACAAAAGAATTGTGCCAATCATACTTTTCATTGCAGGCTATGCTGCTTTTAAAACTTGTAAACACATCACTTGTAGTTATTGTACAGAAACTCTAATTAGTAATGATGATTTTGCATATGAATTTTCAGACGAGTGTAGATTAATAGATAATTTAGATAGACGTTCTTTAAAAAGACCTACTGCTTTTACATTTAAAACTGCTTCTATGTGCATCATAATATTTGAAAAACTATTGGAAGAGTTTTATAATGCTTTCCTCACCCATGAAAATCAGCTGAATTTGTTATTAAAAATTAGTGAACCTTATGTTAAAAATGTAGTGAATGATATAGATGATTATTTATGTAAATATTGTACCTATGACAGCTTTATTTATTTAAAAAATGTAATGCAAGTTGTATATAAGATCCTACTAAACAATTACTCAAAACTAGTTACAGAAAATTTTAATAAAGAAAAAGAAGACAAGAGAAAAATTAAAAAACTGACAAATAAATAAATGTGGTATTTGTTTTTGTGCTATTCAACCTTAGAACATTTAAAATTCTTAATAATATCTGAATCATTTTTTATGTCATGTATTTTTCATAATTTAAATATTGAAATTTATCCTTTCATTTATTTTGTGTAAATGCATTGCATCAATATGTTATTCTTGTCATAACTATGGAGCTTTACATAAAATCTTGGTCATTATGCTTAACAAAAATGTATAAAAAAAATTTTCCTTTTCTAACAACTGTGTAATATATGGAAAATAATTTTGATAATTTTTTATAAATATTTTTAAATGATGGAATTCAATGCATCTTGTCAAAAGAAATTTTAGTGACATATTTTTTTGTGGTTGCAAAATAATTAAAGTATATGGTTCTGGAATTTTTTGTGTAAATCTTGGGAAACCTGGAAAGAAGAAAAAATGTCTTGATACCTCATGAAAAAATGTCTTTATACATCAAATCAATGAATTTATTGATTGAGCTTTTTGAAAAATCTTGCAGTAAACTAAAATGATTAGAAAAACAGGAACTAACTCCTCGCCTGGTCCTATGGGACAAATAGAGGGCATGGGCAGGGCCTAGGGGGAGGTTCCCTAGGCGCTCAACCATGATGCACTTTTATTAAGTGAAAAAAGAAAGTCCGCCTTCGACAGCCGCCATTTTGAATCAGCGATCAGGCCTAGTATTCAGAGGGCTGTGCTTTCCTTATACAATTCTAGTTGTTTAAAACAAATATTTTTAAGTAAACAAAACGAAATAAAGAAAGGAAAACATCATGAGATATTTCTATCAATTTTAAATTATGCACATTAAATCCAATTTGTAGCAACACACAAAAAAACTCTTTTATTGTATGACATCAAAAGTTTTCTTTAAAGCTATCTTTTTTGAGGAAAAATTCATTTAATTTTTTCTCTTGAAGCGAAAGGTTCCAGGAAACGAAAAATAAATACAACCTCTGTAAACGATAAGAAGATTTAACATCAAACTTTTACTCAAACAGAAGCTTTTAGTTTCATTTTAAAATCTTTATTCTATCGTTTGAGTTTTAGGGAACTTAAAAAAAAAGAAAGATTTTTATAGTAGTTTAATGTTCGGAACTGTTTTTTAATACTTCTTTTGAGTTTCCGAATCAGCTTTGTTCTTCAGTTCCTTCAAACCCGCATCTATCTAGTTTTTGATTTTTTTTTTTTTTTTTTTTTAAAGGCGGGAAATATCCTTTATTTTACTGCAAAGTTTGAAAGAAGAGTTTTGTATGAAAAAAAGGAAAGGACAAATAAAGCAGTAATAGAAACAATACAAATTTTACTATATAGCAAAAATATTCTTGGTCAAAGTTTAGTAAAAATCTATTTTAGCCAATTACACCCGTTTTTTGAATGCGGGAAAATAAAAAAACTTGCAAACATTTAACATATATAGTTAATTAGTTTTAATTAAATTTAAAAACTGGTGTGTTAAAACTTTTACAGCAAAAATACTAAACAGACTTGGACACTTCTACAAAAAAAATTGTAGTGGGTACTGACCTAAATATAATTAAACTTAATTAAAGTAAATTAAATTTCATGAATGAAAAATCAAATTTTTGATTTTAGTAATTCGAGAAATCTTCTCTGAATGGCGAGTTGTTAAATTCAAGCTAATGTGACTTATCGTTAGGAAACTAAATATAGCGCCTGGGTTCGTGATAACAATCTTATATACCTAAAATAAGTGTTGAATGATTTTATATTTTTAAACGAACTAGGTGGCTCTGCCCATTGCTCGCTACGCTCACCAACCCCCGTTCTGATTTCACAGCCTCTTAAAACCTGGTAATGTATCCTGTGGTGTAGCGAGTGTTAATTTAAAACATAAACATTCAAGCACAGCTAAACTAATAAAGAATCCACTGGATTCAATTAAAAATTATTTAATTAAAAAAAATTATTCTGTACAAGTTCTTTGTGATTTACAATTTAATCGTGATCTTCATAATCACCGCAGAACACAGCGGAAAGGACTAAAAAAAACATCTCACTCAAACCGGAGCTGTTTACAAGCGAACCTCATCGCTCGCTTTCCAACAACAGACTCCCTCCTTCTCTACGTCTACGTGTACACTGTCCACTGGGGGTAAGGGCGGAAGTTCTCGGTCATTGCTCCAAAATGACCAACCCCCTCCCCACTTCTGCGAGCATCTTCTAACGTTCAGAAGGAAACAAGCGTTCTTTTGGAGAAATACTGCACCCTGCAGCCGTTGTTACAGCTCCTTCCCCCTAAAGAATTTTCATACGGTGCATACACCTATGAAAATGTAAATTTGAACCAGGTACCGAGCCCCTCATTCTTAACACACTAAATCTGAAAGGTCCCAACACCTAAACTCCAGTTGGAAGTGCTAAGGAAATACCTTAATAACTTTACCTTAATACTTTTACCTTTTACTAATACCTTAATAACTTTATACACTTTAATTTTTCTCTATACAAGGTTCATACAGACGCACGCGTACTCAGTTTTGAAAGACTCATGATAATCCTAGATTTCACTTATGAATTTCCATAACAATTCAAATAATAAAAACATTTTCGTAATCAAATCTAATATAACAGATGAGATATTTATCTGAGTTCAATAACTGACACAGTGCGATTCCTTGACATTAAAGAAAATTCTAAAAAAAATACTAAATTACACACAAAATATATACAAGTGATAAATAACAAAAAAAAAAACAATAACTCTTAAATAAAAATTATAAACAAATACTAATTCGGGAATCAAGTAAAGAAATTACACTATTCGGTCCTACTTAACCCATCTGCATTCCCGTGAAGTTTCCCAGGTTTGTGTTCGATTTTGAAGTTGAATGACTGCAAATACAATGCCCACCTAGTCAATCTCGCATTGTTCCCCATCATAGTTTTTAAGTACGTCAGAGGATTGTGATCTGTTTGGACTACAAACCGCTGCCCGTCCAGGTAGTGATTCAGTTTTTTCAGACCGTACACAATTGCTGCCAATTCCCGTTCAACAGTGCTGTAATTCTGCTCTGCCCTGGAAAATTTTTTACTCAAGTACAGAATGGGATGTTCCTCCCCATCTCGTACCTGTGACAGGACTATACCAGCACCATATAAACTTGCGTCGGTCTGCACAATAAACTCCTGACTATAATCTGGTGCGTACAATACGGGACTCTGGGTTAACTTCTCTTTTAATTCCTGGAAAGCCTTTTCGCACTCCTCGCTCCACTCTATCTTTTCTTTTTTGATCTTCCCTTTCAAAACATTTGTTAAGGGGACTGCAATTACTGCATAATCCTTTATATACCGTGAATAATAACCCGTCATTCCCAGAAATGACCTCACTTGCGTCTTAGTGGAAGGCGTTGGAAATTCCTGGATAGCCTTCACTTTTATGTCACTGGGAGACCGCTTCCCCGAACCTACCTCGTGACCCAAAAACCTCACACTATCCTGTGCCAATTTACACTTTGTGGGTTTCACTGTTAGGCCGGCCTCTAACAATCGCTTCAGAACCTCAGCGATGTCCTTCATGTGACTCTCCCATGTAAGAGAGAACACCGCAATGTCATCGATATATGGCAAGGCAAACAATTCAAGCCCACCCAAAACACTTGCGATTAATTTGCAAAAGTAGAAAGGTGCGTTCAGGAGACCAAACATCATGACCTTGGGTAAAAATACTCCGAAAGGTGTCACAAACGCAGCGTACCTTTGGGCCCTTTTGGTCAGTGGTATCTGGAAATTACCTTTGGTTAAATTCATCACCGTGATGAAAGTCGCCGAACTCACTTTTTCTACGACCTCCTCTATATTGGGGAGTGGAAAAATTCCGTTCGGGTCTTCGCATTTAATCTGCGATAGTCCACACAGGGACGAGGATCCTTTCCCGGAACCTCTACCAAAATCATGGGGGACGTAAAATCAGACTGCCCTACTTCTATCACTCCTAATTCCAATAGTCTCCTGATTTCCTCTCTTAAAATTTCGGTCTGCCTAGGTGACATTCTATAAGGTTTCGCCCTCACCGGCGATTCATCTGTCAACTCGATATCCATCTCTACCAGATGGGTACGTCCAGGGTCTGAAGAAAAAACTTTTCTATTTCTCTCTATAACCTCCTTAAATAAACCTATTTGGCTATCTGTCACTTTTTTCTCTAACTCGCTGTTATACACAACTTCCCAGAAGTCAATTTGTGTGGGGTTTGGCAGGGGATAAGGGATCTCAGCATTTTCTTCCACCTCTTCCGCATCTATGTCAATCAGCAGATTAACAAATTCAGGCCGCTTGTAATAAGGTTTCAAAAGATTCACATGGTAGATAGTCGCCTTATTGCGCCTCTCTGGCAAGTCAACTGTGTAATTTGTTTCCGAAATCACTCCAGTGACAGTTCCCGGCCCGACCCAATTTACGGCCATCTTATGAGGCTTTGATGTTGCCAAAACCAACACCTGGTCACCAACTTTGAATTTTCTAGTTACCGCATTCCTATCATACCATGTCTTCCTTTTGTCCTGACATTCCTCCATACGCCTAGTTGCTAAATCCTGACACCTTTTCAACCTATTCGTCATATGCACTTTATCATCACCTCTCCGTGACTGCGATACCCGCACAAGCTTACCATCTCTAACACAAAATTCTTTTTCGTTAGGTTTACTGGCCTTCTCCCACAACTGCTTAAGTGAAGCGCAATTTATCTGCTCTTCCTTAAATTTCTCTGTGGATACCTTCTCCAACCCCTTCTCTGCCTCTAACCTTTCCGGAATAACTATCCCATCTTCTTCCTCACCGCCACTAGACTCCTCTTCATCCGGTTCTCCATCCTCCGAACCAAATTCACTCTCAACTTGCACAGCGGGCATTTCTCTCTCATGTTCACGCCTCTGACTGCGCGTCATTACAGCATTTACCGGTACAGGATTACCCCTCGACTCCCCAATAAGCTCAGCCGTTTTGTTTCCTAACAAATAATAACCTTGTTCTAACTCGATAGGTTTCACAGCTGCCTTAGTGACCACCGTTCCAAAATCTCCTTTAATTGTAACTCTTGCCAATGGCAAACATTTACATTCATTATCCAGGGGTTGTTTAATCCAAGTGACTTCACCAATTAAATCCTCATTATCAATCCAACTACGGTCACAAAGATCAATGCCAGCCCCAGTATCTCGTAAGTAATCCCGTTCTATTCCATTAATTTCTGCCTTTTTGAAATACGGTGCAAAACACTCTCCTAAACTAACATCTACACCCAGGTGACTAACTACATCTCCAGAGTCTTTACGTTTTAAATCTGGGCAATCCGGTCTGATATGCCCTGCACGGTTACACTGGAAACAGACAATAGGTTTCCTTCTATCAAACTTATCTTTATTCCAAGAATTTCTACTTGCGTGATCCTTTTTATCAGCCCCTCCCGACTTTACTGCCTGTTCCCCCTTACTCTTGAAGTTATCCTGACCGTTCCTGTCCCTACCAAATGACTTATTATTCCAAAATTTATTTTCCATTTTCTTAAAATTCCCTCTCACACTCTCATATTTATCGCATTTTTCTGCTAAATAGGACGCTGTCTTCATCTCATCCCATTCGTCTAAGAATTTCTCTTTAATTTCAAAAGGGACTCTACGTTTCACCTGCTCTGTGAGTATAAGTTCTTTGAGGGATTCGAAATCATTCACTTCAACCGTTTCCAACCAGTTATCCAAATACCCTCTCAGCTCATACACAAGTTCAGACCACAGTGCACCTGACTTCCTTTGATGGTTTTCAAATTTAGTTTTAAGGACACCAGCTCCTAATCTAAACCTTTTTAACAAAACGCTTTTGATGTGCTGATAGTCATCCCTTTTCTCTAGCGGTTCCTTTACAATAATTTCCGCAACATCTACAGGCAACAAGGGTATAAGCTGTGATACATAATTAGATTCATCTAAATTTTCTTTTAACGCCTGACTCTCAAAAATCATAAAAAATAAAGTAATGTCAATGGATTTAGGGTCAAATTTTGGGACTAAATCTTTTAAACTTACTTTTTTATCTTTACTTTCTGCCACTACAGAAACTGTGGAAGCTACAGAGGTAGTATCTACATTGTATTGTAACTTCGCCTTCTCTAACTCCAACTGTCTATCTTTCTCTCTTTCTGCCAATTTATCTAACCTTTCTTGCTCCGCTAATTTGTCTGATCTTTCTTGCTCTGCCAGTTTTTCCCTCTCTATTAATATCCCTTCCAACATATCTTTAGCCATTTGCTCCTCATAATCAGAGGCACGCAAAATTGCCTGAATTATCGCTACCTTTTTACTGTCCGCAGGTAATTCTGTATCAAAATCGGCCGCGAGCAATAGCAGAACGCTTTTATTTTGTTTATTCAAGAAACTGGCCATAATTAAACACAGAAAATATCTCAACACAAAATACAAAAAAGCACAATAATTTTCCCGAACACAATTAGCAATAAAAAAGCAAAGAAAATCAAGGATCTACTTTTCTTTTCAAAACTGAGTAACTCCCTAAATAAAACACCATAAATGATAAGATAAACCCAAAAAACACTCATAAAAATACTACACAGTAAAGAAAAGACATAGTAGATTAATTTAAACAAAATTCCTTTCTACTAGGAATATGAATTTATTTTAAAAATGAATTCACAGTGATAATTTTCATTAATTCAATCTCCTACCTCTAAACAAATGCTTTCACAATGTAACACATATTGTTTAGCTGCATTAGCACTCTACATGTGCATAAAAAATAATTTAATCTTTATACTTATCACAAAAGAACAAAAACACACATAAAATAAATAACCCGCCACTTCTGCAATAAATATTTACCTGAGAACATTAGTACAATAACCAGAGAATATAAAATAACTTATAGCTATCCCGTACGCATGAACCTTGAAGTAATAATAATAATAATAAACCCTACTTCAAATTACTTAGCCCAACATTATTTCTACTAAATTTATGTACATGTATATATAACAATGGGACCTCCCAAAATTCAGCATGCACGAGAAATATAGGGGCTTACCATTCCATATTTGATGTTTACGCTGGGGGACACATAGCAAATTCCAGGCAAATTCCAGGGTCGGCAGATAAACAGTCCAACAGAAATGAAGCTCCACACCGGATCTTTATCGATGGTATCCACTCGCTCCACTTCACAAGAATGAATCCTTGACCTTCCGGACAGAACACTGATTCTTCTTTACAGAGACTCCAAATGTCAGAAAATAAAACTCTGGATACTTGGCCGTTCCAAAACTCGTGCAAATCGTCGACAAAGTTCTCCCACAAAATGCGTGCTTATACGATAACTGCACGACTTTAACAAATATAATTTTTTTGCAGAAGGTGGCTAAGAATTCGTGGAACTAATTAATCTAGTTCCAACATCCCACCGAGCACTGCCACCATTAATCATAAGCTGTGGTGTAGCGAGTGTTAATTTAAAACATAAACATTCAAGCACAGCTAAACTAATAAAGAATCCACTGGATTCAATTAAAAATTATTTAATTAAAAAAAATTATTCTGTACAAGTTCTTTGTGATTTACAATTTAATCGTGATCTTCATAATCACCGCAGAACACAGCGGAAAGCACTAAAAAAAAACATCTCACTCAAACCGGAGCTGTTTACAAGCGAACCTCATCGCTCGCTTTCCAACAACAGACTCCCTCCTTCTCTACGTCTACGTGTACACTGTCCACTGGGGCTAAGGGCGGAAGTTCTCGGTCATTGCTCCAAAATGACCAACCCCCTCCCCACTTCTGCGAGCATCTTCTAACGTTCAGAAGGAAACAAGCGTTCTTTTGGAGAAATACTGCACCCTGCAGCCGTTGTTACAATCCTGTTTTAAAAAGATGATGATGATGATATCACGAACGGCGACTTTCTTCTGTAATCAGGTTATAATGCTTTTTCATTTAACTGGGTATAATGCTTTTTCATTTAATTCATCTTTTTTATTTTTAATATTCATGTGTAAACACAATTTTTATGACGTAATTTTATTTATTTCCTGCTGTCAACACGTGATCATTTAATTATTATTTTAAACTTTCATTATTGTTTTTAATAGTCTCGCGCAAATACATTTTTTATTTGAGATAAAACATAATCCTTTGCACTTATTTAGAAATTGGCAACAATATAAAAAATAACTTTTTCAATAAAAGATTTTTTACTCGTTTTTTAAGAATTTTTTGAGTTTTTATTGTCCGACCGTGATAATTTTTTTAATTTCTGAAAGCTTGTTATATTTCGCGTCTGGTGGTATGATTTTCGAATCCGTAGGATGGCTAGAAAAAAAGTAATAGCTCCTCAAAAAAGTCCCTAGTAAAAAAGCGATGAGAATAACCCGGAATATCTACGCATAATGTGATTGGTCCATTTCTAAATCATTTTTGGCTCAGTTCCAGATTACTTTTTTTTTAATATAGAAGGAAATCGAAGTAAAAAGGGCTTGCAAGAAGCGTTTTTCTATTTATCTTATACTAGCAAAACCCGCGGCTTTGCTTGCGTAATTGTTGAAAAATGCCGAGTGGTATTCGCGGGCTTATTTTCATTAGAGGACATTTTACTGCCAATTCCAAAATTACTAATTAAGCCACATTTTAGGTAAACTTCATTCTTATACTGCATTGGATGAACATAAGATGAACATATGAATGAGAAGAGCTAAAATTGATTCCAAATTAATGGTAATTTAGAACGTATTTTGAAGGTTTCCCTTTCATTTAATTTTTCATTTGAAATTTAGAAATTTTTAGAAACAGTTCTAAGCGAGTATTTACATCTTAAAAGTAAGCATCATGCCAAATTTCAATCTCCTACTTAAGCAAATTTCTGTAATAACTATATCACAGAAAGTGCAATTTTAAAACATTTTTGTTCCTGCACACATTAAAATTTCTAAACTTTTAAAAACTGTTCTGTGGATGAATTTGTGTCTCTAACGTAACAGACATGTAAAATTTCAAGTTTCTAGCCCTAGTAATTTCAGATAAATCATATTTTATAAGGTTTTCAGAATTTTTCCAGTTCATTTCATTCTTTTAAATTTCGATTAAAAAAAAAAAAACGTTCTTAGCGAGCACTGAAATCTTAAAAATAGCCACCATGCCAAATTTCAACTTTCTAGACCAGCAGCATCACTAAAATCTCAATTTTAGAAAGTTTTTTGCTTCTGCGCCTTTTTTAAATTCGAATCATGTAAAAACTGTTCTTTGCGAACATTTACGTCTAAAAAATAACAGGCATGTCAAATTTTAAGATTCTATCCCTAACAATTTAGAAAAAACGAAATTTTATAAAGTTTTCCGCTCATTTTGCACCTTTAAATTTCGAATTTTTAATAAAATGTTGATACCGAGCGTCTGCATCTTAAAAGTTGCCACTATACTAAATTTCAAGTTTCTAACCCGAATAAATCCAATTGAATCATAAGGTAGAAGTTTTTAGAACGTTTTCCGCTCATTTCAGCATGTTAAATTTCGAATTCTTTAGAAACCGGTCTCTTCATTTGCATTTTAAGAGTAAACACCATACCAAATACGCAGCCTCTATACCATCTGTACCACACAAATTGCAATTTTAGAATGTTTTATTTTTGCTCCTGCCCTTTTAAATTTCGCCTTTTAAATAAACTGTTCTGGTTGATCATTTACTTGAGTAACAGCCATACAAAATTTCAAGTTTCT
Organism: Maratus michaelseni; assembly: GCA_963931845.1. NCBI lineage: Eukaryota > Metazoa > Arthropoda > Arachnida > Araneae > Salticidae > Maratus > Maratus michaelseni. The sequence continues at coordinate 243,477,401 of OZ007591.1, forward strand.
AGCCTTAACAGCTCCAAATAAATCGTAATTTAGACCGTTTTTAGATCACTTTTCGCGATTTCACACTTTTAAATTCAGATTTTTTTTAAATTGTTCTGTGCGACCATTTATGTCTTAAAAGCAACAGCCAGGTCAAATTTCAAGTTTCTACCTCTAAGAATTCCATAGAAATCGCAATTTAGAACGCTTTTAAAACGCTTACCGCTGATTTCACCCCCTTTGATATTTTGAATTTCTTTACAAACCATTGTTAGCGAGCATTTGTATCTTAAAAGTAACCGCCATGCCAAATTTGAAGTTTCTAATCCTGTCAGTATAAAAAAAATCGTAATTTACAACGTTTTTTTCCTTCTTAACCCTTTTAAATTTCTATTTTTTTTAACTGTTCTGGGTCACACTTGCGTCTTCAAAAGTATCAGCCATGTCAAATTTCAACCTCTAAGAATTCCATAAAAATCGCAATTTAGAACGCTTTTAAAACGCTTACCGCTGATTTCCCCCCCTTTGAAATTTTGAATTTCTTTACAGACCATTGTTAGCGAGCATTTGTATCTTAAAAGTAACCGCCATGCCAAATTTGAAGTTTCTAATCCTGTCAGTCCTGGCCCTCATTGACCCCAAAATGACCCACTAATAAAATTTTCTCGAACATGTGACCTAGTCCAATGGTCATCCCGTGCCCGAAAATGGTAGAATACAGAATTTAGTCAAACTCGTTTGAGCTGTTTTTGATAAATTTAGCTTGACCCAAAAATGACCCACTAATCGAATTTTCTCTATAGAAAATTCCTTTAGATTCTAAAAGCTAATTTTGGAAGAATGCGCAAACTTGGCACATTCTTTCATTTGGCGCTGCTGATCTTGAAAATCGATTTTCCCGCCAAGTTTTGCCAATGTCACCACCATTTCGCAAAATTTGGCAATATTTGGAGAAATGTTATCAACTTTACGAATTCCTTTGCAGCCAACAGTTCAACAACTTAATAACTGTTTCAACCTTCATGCATTCACATTGAAACGCATTGACCCGTTGTGACCCCAAAATGACACACTAATCGAATTTTCTCGAATATATGACCTAGTCCAATGGTCCTCTTGTGCCAGAAGTCAAAATCGCTTTAGCCGTTTTTTATATCAAATTAGCTTGACCCGGACCCATAGTGACCCAAAAGGACCATTAATTGAATTTTTTTTATCATATGACCTAGCCCAATGGCCTTTTCGTACTCGAAAACGTTAGGAAAAAATTATCAAAATCGTTTCAGGAGCTTTTTACTTAAAATTAGCTTGACCCTGACCCGCAGTGCCACAAAATGACCCGTTGATCGAATTTTCTCGATTATGTGACCTAGCCCAATTGTCTTCTCGTGCCAGAAAACGATAAAGCTAGGCTGCGCTGCCAGGCACCTGAGGGGCGCCCGGCGCGTCTACGACCACTGAACCCAAGTCCTGATGGACTTATAACGCGCACGACTGGATTTGTCTCTCAGTATGCGTTTCGGCGGTCGAGGCACCGCCACCTGCAGACACCCCCCCCCCCCCCACCCCCGAACCTAATTACACAGGTGAAAGACGACAGAGGTCGCTACGACACGCGGAGGATCCCATAATCAGAGGAGACCTCCACGAAGACACCTGATGAATCACCGAGAAGCCCCCGACGGCTTCGTCGCCAGAACCCCATGAGAGGAACTGGTCCCTAGGCCATGTGCCGAGTTCTCCTGACGACTCTTGCTTTCCCACGGTGGCCGAATATCGAGTCCTAGGGAAGGAAAACGAGTAGTTTATTTGCCGTGACTTGTCGCTCGTGCGACAAGAGGAGCTTCTCGCCAACCCGGGACCTCGAAGAAACTCGGTCCCTGACGCATAGACACGTCTTGGCTAGCGGCGTCCTCTCCCAAATGGCTTTGCTTCCGGTGAATATCCGCAGCAGAATACGGACAGTCCACGATCGACTCCATTTGAAAGGATCATTCACATATATCAAAACAACAAATGCAAACAACAAATAAAACAAATTACAAAAATGTTAGAAACAACGGAAAGTTAGTGGAAGAACCATTCCCGGTCTCTGGAGGACATGGAAAATTCCTCCAAACGCGCACAAGATGCGGGCCCGGTCGAGATTAGTAACGTGAAATTTAGGAAGAGACTCCTGCTCATCCAACCGTCAAATGCAGAAAGTCCTGACTACGTATAGACGCGCTGAATTGGGTTTCGGCCCAAGGCTCGACTTCCAGCTCGAACGCCGCCATTTTGATGACGAAACACCGGCCCGGTCCCTCGTAGCAGATCGGTCCGAGAAGAGCAAGTGATCCCCTCTCAGAAGGCGGCACGAGCCATGGGCTTCGTGCTGAGTGCCTCCCTCCATCTCCCGAACCGTATCTGGTCAAACGGGCACCTCTCAGTCGATCAAACCTTGAGGGCGACTCACAACTGCTCCAGCTACAGAGGGAAGCGCAAGTATAGTGCCTAGAAGTAGATAGTGTTGTTATCGGCGTTAAAATTATACTTCAGAAATAGAAGACGTCGATAGATGGCGCCAGTGTTCCCACCGCGGCTATGCTAACTTTCGTTTTTACATAAACATCATTTTAAATCTAATTTTTTCTGTCATAAATCAGTATACAATTATTCCTTTTTTTAGGAGGTGGAGGAGTACCATCACTTATTTTAGGAGATCGTGTAGGAGGCAACTATTTTGTGACGTATTTCGGCAGATTCAGAAATATTGATTTAAAGGTATCAGCTGCTAAGCTTGGTCTTGTTCGTGAAAGCAAAGCTTCTTTCCCTTCAATAGTGTATTTGTAATTTCTCTTAATAAATCGGTCATCAAAATGCAATTCACTCACAACTGAATATTGGATCAGGTCTTTATCGGCACGAGGAATTACTTTTAACCGTTTTTCAAATTGTTTTTTGTTTTTGGGGGTGGAAAATAGTTATTTTAGTTTTGTTGCTTTTATATTCACTAGTACATCCAGGAACGAAGCATGTTCGAGCAGCTTTTCTTTTCTTAGTATATGTGGATTTATCCATACTGATTTATCATTAAACAGGCATAATATATGTTATAATATATGTTTACTTTAAAATATTATAGAAATAGAAACATTCGTATAGTTTGTTTGAAAGTACAGCGGTAATTGCATCGAAACTAACATTAGAATTAAGGCTGGGATTGCGGTGCCTCGCTTTCTTAAATCTTACTTTCGAACTTAGGATGGGCGTTTCTACGATCAATCTTAACTTCGTATTGCAGTACCTCATCGTAAGTCCTCCTGCAGTCAGCCAATCAGAGGCCGTAGTTAGATTTGTTGTGGTTGCGCGCGCATACACTTACGCTTCGTCGTAAGATAGCTTTCAGGTTAACGTAAGAACGTGAGGCACTGCAATACCGATTACGCTTTGTTTACATCGCAAGTCAGAGTTACGCTCAAGATTGATCTTAAGTGAGGCACCGCAATCCCAGCCCAAGCCTTTTAAATGAAACTTCAAACGTAAATAACAGCGGTGGGAACTCGACGTTCTCTCGCGGAGAATATGGTTTTCCTCCTTTCAGCTCGCCTTTCAGACACGGCGATAAACACACTACTTACTTCTATGCACTGTAGCGTAAGGGACGAGAAAACGCAAGGAAACATTATTCAGGAGCCGAAGCCCTCTTCCCTACGGAACCGTCTACATTCTACCACCTGCACGGCGCGGAGAGTTGGCAGTACCACTCACTCTGATTGGCTGTTGAGGTAGCCTTTAACATATGCGCATGCGCACATTCTATGTTTGTTCAGATCTCGGAAACGGTTATGTTCAGTGAGTTATCTTAGATCATAGATTAACATACAAGATAGGAAAGTTACAGCAAAATCTGTAACGGCAGCAATTATAGCATCACTATTGACAAGGGGAGAAAACTAAGAAGCTTCCGAAATTTACCCATATATATGAAATCTGTTTACACTCTATGTTTTTAATATCTATACTTTTCGCTTCGAGGCAGACGCTTCTCTTCAAATTGGCCGCTGTACTTTTAGGTAGATTTCGTAAGAAATACTACCTATTACATTCTCACCTAAGTTGGAATTTTTGAAAAATTTTTGCAGATCTACGCCGATCATGACTCCCAGAACCCAAAACCACCCCCCAGTTCAAAACTTTATATATCTATCTATCTATGTCACTTTTTTATGAACACGATAACTGCAATAATTCTGCACAGATCTCTTCGAAACTGATACATAAAATCAAGGGGCATAAAATCTCGGCCAAGTTCGTTAATGGGCAAAATCGAACCAAGGGGGGGAAGGGTGGCTTTCTGTGAAAACAGAAAAAAACCCATAATTTCTTAATTATGATACGTATCGAATCCGTTTAAAGTTATTATTACTTCTAGGAGAAGGGCCGAAAATGTATGTATGACAGATTTTTGATATAATTAAAAAAGTCCCAAGGGGGGGGGGAGGGGGTGTTTTCGAAGAAAAAATCCATAACATCGTCAATTCACAAGATATCAAATCCGCTTAAATTTATTATAAATCCTCCTAATATTATCTAAAACTTTTATATTGACAAGTTTTTTATAGGACCAACCCTTATAGCAAAAAAAATTAAAAACAAAAAAAAATCCCTGCCGGCTCCGCCTGCAAACAAGTTATTTTTCGAAGTAGGCGGTTCCAACTCCCGCATCTTTTCGAAACTGATACATAAAATCAAGGGGCATAAAATCTCGGTCAAGTTCGTTAATGGGCAAAATCAAACCAGGGGGGGGGGGCTTTTTGTGAAAACAGAAAAAAAACATAATTTCTTAATTATGATACGTATCGAATCCGCTTGAAGTTATTATTACTTCTAGAAGAGCCGAAAATTTATGTATGACAGATTTTTGATATAATTAAAAATGGTCCCAAGGGGGGGAGGGAAGGGGGTTTTTAGACGAAAAAAAATTCATAACTTCGTCAATTCCGCTTAAATTTATTATAAATCCTCTTAATATTATCTAAAACTTTTATACTGACAAGTTTTTTTATAGGACCAACCCTTACAGCAAAAAAAAAAAAAAAATCCCTGCCGGCTCCGCCTGCAAACAAGTTAGGTTTCGAAGTAGACGGTTCAACTGAAAGTTACTGAAAGCCCCCACCTCAGGAACCCGCTTTTGGCATATGGTTGGGACAAGCCCCAAAGCCTGAGGTAGGAAAATAGCTACTACTAGCGTCTTCAGTCACGGGAACGCCCTTCGAAAAACCCCCCAGGCAGAGCCGGCCCTGATTTATTGAAAAGAAAAATTTTTGGCTTTTTACATTGAGGGTTACAATTTCTGAAGTCCTCATTCGGACTTAGACAAGTTGTTAAAATGCCACATGGCATATTGTTGAAGTTTCTTCTTTTCTTTTATACATACTATTGCCCAGTGGCAAGATAATCGCATTATTTAATGCCACATGGCATATTGTCTGAGTTTCTTCTTTTTATGGAAGATCTTATTTGACATACTTTTGCCAGTTGGCAAGAGGGTGGGCATTATAAGGGGTTAATATATATTAGTTGATTTGATTATTACTTGTAGTTACATTTGCATTATTCTTGAGTATAAATATAATATTTACAGTTTAAGATGAGTTGATTGCTTATTTACAGTTTATCGGTTAGTATTTACAATTTGTTATTGATAGTGCAGTCTTGATCACAGGTATTTATTAAATTTGAGATGTAATTATTTATTTTAAGTTTATTTAAGTTAGATATTTGTATCTGATAAATGAGTATTTTTCGTTTAGAATGTTATAGTTTTCATATAGTTTTTTAAGTTTAGTATTGTCTTTGAGGATTTCCATTATGTTTTGTTGGAAGGTTTTACTTGTGTCTTGTGGGAATTTATGTTTCATGTAGCGACACTTACCAAAAAGATAGTGAGTCGGGTCTCCACGTTGACCACATTGACAGAGGTCATCATCTTTCTTGCCTATTCTGTGTAGAAATGATGGAAAGCTACCACAGCCTGATAGAAAGAACATGGAGACCCTGTCGCTACATATGAGTGAGAAATGAGCTTTTGGTATTAATGAGTATGTGTGTCTGCCACTTTCCGAGTGGTCCCAGTTATATTGCCATTTATCCAGGAGACTTTGTTTAATTATTTTATTGAGGTACGATTTTGGGAGTTTAAAGTCTCTGGATAATGGGTGATCACAGTAAGTGGCAGCCTCATTTGCCAGTTTGTCTGCAAGCTCATTTCCCTTGTTCCCAGCGTGGCCCTTCACCCATGTGAGGTAAAAGAGTTTGTTTTTGTTTTGTTTTATTGTTTGATGTATGTCGTATATGTTCTGGATTGTTGGGAATATGTTAGTTAAGGCTAGTATTGATGATTGGCTGTCGCTGAAAATTTGGAATATTGATTCTGTTCGGTTTATGGCCCATTTTATTGTGTTTATTATTGCTAGGAGTTCTGCCTGGAATACCGTGTTGTTGTTTTGTAACTTGTGTACTTGTTCATGGATTTTAATATCATTTTTAAAAGCTATTAATGCACATGCCGTGTTTGTTAATATCTTTGAACCATCTGTGTAGATGTGTATTGTATTGTGTTGTTTTATTATGGATTCTGTCGTTATTAATGTGGTTTTCTGGGTTTATTTGATATCTATGGATTTTTTGTTCTATTTTTTCTTTTGTTATTATTTCGTTATTGTGTATTAGGATTCCTTGTTTCGTGTTAATATTATTTTTGATGTTTTTATATTCTAAAGTTATGAGTAGCGGTGGTATTCCGAGCAGAATTTGTAGGGACGGTGTTGATACGTTTTTGTAGCATTTTGTTATGGATGTGAGACATAGTCTTTGAATTGATTGGATTTTTCTCTTGTCGATTATTCGTAGGTGGTCAAACCACACCTCTGAGCCGTAATCAATGATTTTTTCAAGCACGGTGAGGTACCATTCTCTGAGGAATGCTCGATTCACCCCCCAGTTTGCCGAAAAAACCCTTTTGATTGAAGATGTTATTGATAATAGTTTGTTGTTGATGTTTTGGAGGTGGGTTTGCCATATAAGTTTTTGTTCAAAGACTATGCCTAGGAGGTTTATGTTTTCTACTTGTTTTATTGTAGTGTTATTAAGTTTTAGTGTTGGTGGGCGGGTTTTTAGGATGTTGTTACCAAACATTATGTATACTGTTTTTTCTGTAGATAGTGTGAGGTTTAAGTTGTTGCATATGTTTAGGAATAGTTTTATTCTTTTGTTAGCTCTTAATTCTAGATCGCGACGACTGTTCGCATGGATTATCATGTTAAAGTCGTCGCAGAAACATCTAAGGTTTTTAAATTTTTTATAGAATTCTATTAGTATTTTGTTAGCTATGAGTAGCCACAGCAGGGGTCCAAGGCACGAACCTTGTGGACAGCCCTGGTGGACTTTTCGTTTTGATGTGTTGTCTGTGTAGTCTGTTATTACATGTCTATTGGTTAGAAAACTTAGTAGTTGTTTCTTGATATATGTGGGAAGTGGAGAATTTATTATTGTTTCTCCCAGTACCTGCCAGTCTATGCTGTCAAAGGCTCCCTTTATGTCGAATGATATTAGGATGCAATATTTATATGTTTTTAGGAGGTCTTTTATTTTTGTGTGTGTTAATTTTAATAGTTGTGTTGTGTTTTTGCCCTCTCTGAATCCATATTGGGATGGGTGAAGATAGTTTAGATTTTCTAGATGGTGTGTTATTCTGTGTTTTAGGAGCCTCTCCAGTATTTTACCGAGCATCGGGAGGAGACAGATGGGGCGATATGATGTAGGTAGTTTTGGGTCTTTGTTCTTCTTAGTGAAAAATACTACTTGGGCTATTTTCCAGTTTGTTGGGAAGTGATTAAGGGTAAGGCATTTATTTAGTAGGTCTCTTATTATGTGTTTAAAGTTTTTGAATAGGTTTTTTATGATGAATGCGTCTATTTTATCATAGCCGGGAGCTTTAAGATTATTTTGTTCTTTTATTGCGTTTTTGATTTCTTTAAATGTGAATAGTGGAGGGGATGTAGAGTGTGCGTCTTCTCCCGTTGTCGGGTCTGTTAGTTGTTGTTGTGTGACTACAGGCACTGGGAAGTGATGTGTTGTTAGATCTTTAAAGATATCTGATTTTGTCGCGTATGTGTGAGAGTCCTCTAGTGTTGTGTGTATAAAGTGTTTATTAGTTATGTTTTTGGATGTTGCAATTTTGAAGGTTTGACCAAATTTATCTTTTGTTTGTGTGCAGAAGGTTTGCCACGATTTTAGTTTTTCTGATTTAATATGTTTTTTATAGAGGGCTCTCTCTTTGTTAAGTTGAATTTTCCATTTAGTTTCGCCTGTTTTATTAAACCTTTTTCTGAGTGCCGAAATTTTGTTTCTGTGTGTTTTTAGTTTGTTGTTCCACCAGTTGAATTCTGGGTAGAGTTTGAGTTTTTTGGTTTTTAGTGTTTCATTTGCTGTTGCTGTTATTGTATCGTTAAAGTTTTCTAACCAGGTGTCTAGATGTTCTTGTGTAAGTGTGTCTTGTAGTTTTGTTTGTAAGTTATTTAGCTTATTTTTTATATGTTTGTTGAATTTTTTAAAAGTTGTGTGTTTAGTTTTGTATCTTTCTAATTCTATTTTTTTTGTTTGGAGTTTAATTGTAAAATAGATATACCTGTGATCTGAGTGGCTATCATTAGTGACGTCTACGTTCCAGGATTGGATTGTTTCTGCCACATCTTCGGTACATAACGTCACATCAGGCGTACTTGAGCACTTCCTGTTTGGTTGTCCAACAAAAGTCTCTGGGGCCTCCGTGTCGTTTATTAGTATTAGTCCTTTTGACATTATTAGGTATGTTAGGAGGGTACCTCTACTGTCCTCTTTGAGGTATCCCAACAAGGAGAGACGGGCGTTGAGATCTGCTCCTACTATGATGTTCTGTAGTGGTGTGTAATTGTCGATCCATTTCATGTCTTGTGTTATGTCTGATGTTGGTTTTGAATATATCGATCCGATGGTGATGTGTCCTGTTGTTGTGGTTATGTTTGTGAAGCTGGAGTTTTCATCTGTATATGAGTGTAGTGCTTCTATGTCCGGTCTTGTTATTATTATTGCTGCTGTGTTATTTTTACTTTCGAAGATTTGCCATCTTTTTGATGGTACTCCCCAGATCATGTTTTTGTGTTTGTAATAGTCCTGTATGAGCAGAATGGTTATTTTTTCTTGATTGGCTCTGCCCATCAGGTTGCTTGTAGCTGCTTTGGAACCCTGTAGATTAATTTGGATGCATTTTATTGTGTCGTTTTCTTGTATTGGATTTTTGGGGATGTCTTCTTCTGTGTGTTGGCTGTTATCTGTAGGTGTGTCTTGTTGGGAGTTGTTGCCTGTGTTACTTGTTTGCGTCATCGGATCGAATATGTTGGGATGTTATGTTTGTAGTTACGTGTATTTGTTGTGTCACTTCTTCTCTTCAGGTAATGTTGGTATACCGGGCATTTACTTGAGGAGGCTCTGTGATAGTCATCTTCGCCTGCGACTTTGCAGTGTATGCACCGGTGTGAGCGTGGGTAGTCTTTGTTTGGGCATAAGTTTGAATTGTGGAATCTGGTGCAGAATTCGCACACTGCGCGTGTTCTGCAGCCGCATCATGGCAAAAAGGTAATTTCTTCCGCAATTCCCAACAAACAGGCGCCCCATGGTCTGCGTCTTCGAAATCTACCTGTGCCTGTAGGCCGAGCCGTCAGGGATTTTTTTTATTATTGAAACAACAGTTCTTTTCAGAACTTTTTCAGCATGGCTAAAGATGTTAAAATATGTCATGCAGAATTATGCTTGCATACAAATCGGAATTTAAAAACTTTAGTTTTTCGCTTTTCCTACAAAGTTGAAAATGTCAACATGTAGCATTTAAAAGAAGAAAGATCATAATAAGATAGACGTTCCAAACACTACAGGTGCTATGATCGTCATCGCTTTACCATACCCTATGATAGTGTCCTATCTTGTATTTAGATGAGTTTTGCGGTGTGGACAGGTATTCAATTCTGGGAGGGTACCACCTCAAAAATGGTGGTCTAAGATATCTTAAATGTCCGTTGTGAAGGTCTATGGTTGTGAACAAGGTAATTACGGCCTAACTCGCGAGTTGAGGTTGATGAAGATTTACCGGGTTAAAGAAATGTAATGTTCTCTGGCCTGGTGCAAAACTTTCATCAAAAGTTATTTTTTCCATTTCATTGTCAGAAGGAAACAGAAATAAGCATTCATAGGATTTCTTCTCAATTCAGTTTTCTTTCTAGAATAATATAACTATTGCTGTTTTTTTTTTTTTTTTTTTTTTTTTTTTATGATAAATGATAAACTGAAACCATTTATTTATGAATAATAATGATGTTTCTTTAAAAAAAAGAAGGCGACAAAATTTTTACTTGGAACAAAATTAAGATTATTTCTGGCAGATGTCTGGTGTCGCCATCTACTTATGAAAATTAGTACTAAAGTTTTTATTTATATTTCTGAGTGTCATACTATTAAAATAACCCTAATGCCTAATTAATAAGTCTTTAAAATTTATAATCACGATTTAATGATGGTGGTGGTGGTGGTGGTAGGGGTCACTAGTAAATGTTAAAACAAAATCAAAGGATCCAGTAAGTTTTGTTAACAAAAGAAAGCAAAAAAAAAAATGGAAATGGAAATTTTGAAAATAAAGAAGAAATGTTAGAAATAAGGGCTAAGATGTTTTACACTCACGCAGAAAAAAAAAATTAATCGGTTAAAAAAAGGAAAAAACTCGCCAAATTTAGGGGATTTTTCCTTTAATGGCAACCTAGCCATGGTAAAGTTATTCGTTTGGCGCGGTCTTGAAAATCGCGCCAACCAAACAGTCGCCAAACTTATGTTTACATGTTTGCGTGAGTGTAAAGCATCAGTTCCGAAATAAGCATAATAATATTAATGTCATGGGAAAAACTAAAAAAATGAAAAATTTATATTGGTACTTTTCGGATACCTTTTCGGAAAAGTACCTTTATATTTTAATTTTTGAATAGCCTTTCAACACTATTTTCATAACTAGCCGCCACTGGCGACCAGTTTGGTCTCCCTTAAATGTATGTTAAACATTGCAACACGTTACATTTATTCATAATTTAATTTTCCCTTAATCTTTCGCCAAATCGGAAGATTCTAATAGACAAATCATGAACTTTTGCGATCATGGTAGCACAATTCGCATATTTTTTGGGCACAGTGTCACATACGCACGTTGGCGCGATTTTTCCCCCCGCCAATTTGGCGACATTTTTTTTATGCAAATTGTTATTTATTTACTTTTATTTTTTTTAGCTCTATAAATTATTTTTGATATGCATATCAATATTTATTTACATACAACTATCATTTATTTATTTCCTTTTTTAATTATGAGTATTTTTGTTAGCTGGGAGCAGATGGTAAATCGCCAAATATTGTTCCCATCACCATCATTCATACTACATTAATTTAATTTTAAATTATAAACCTGTCACTCATTTCATTTAAAATACTTAACTTTAATCTAAAATGCTTATATTACATAAATTTAAAATACTTCACACTTTTCATTTAAATAGAAAATAAATAAATAAATAAGAAATAATATCATAAATCAAAACATTTGATTTAAAAATCAAAGTATCGTTTCTAATTTGTACACGCAATAAATAAAAGCTGTATTAGCGATTTTAAAAATGCTAAAAATTTGATTCATTAAATATTATTACACGAGTTCAATTTACGTCAAGAAAAGGTCCGGAAGGAAGTTGAGTTGTATAGCACATAATTATGGTAAACTTTGATTGTCTCACTGGTGTGAATTATTTTTTTGACGCGAGGCAGCGGTCCAAAAATTCATTCGCGGAGAACTTGCTTTGCGAATGATTACTTCCATGATTTAATATTTTAAATGTTCACGACGAATCAATCTTTTTTTGTTTACTTTCATGAATAGAGAATTTGAACTGTGAACCTAATTTCGACTGAAGTTATTGCAGAATATATACATAATTGAACGTAAGTCATCTCTCAAATATTAATTTATTTTGAACAATCTTTCTTAAAATGTAACTTTTATGCAGTTTTATTCGGAAAAATAATTTTGAATAAAAATGGCCGCCTGGCATATGAAAAAGTGAAACGGCCATCCCGGAACTGTTGATGACAGTCACATGACTTACGCTTTTATTTTAGAAGATTACTTTGCAAAAAAGATGCATATTATATGGTGACGCCATCTATTAGTGAAAATGAGTAGAAGATGTTTTATTAAGATTTCTCAGAGATGTTTTATTAAGATTTCCCAGAGATGTTTTATTAAGATTTTCATTATTAAAAAATAATTAGTGTTCAAATATAATAAATTTAATATTTTTAAATGTTTACAACTTTATAATTACGATTTAATGAAAACAATATAAATGATTAAATATATTGTTTAAATAAGCGTTTTCTTCTATTTAAAACAAATACTTTTTCATAAGAGCTCGAAATGTATTTTTTAAATACTGGTGATTAAATAAAATGATTAAATAATAATAATAATAAAAAGCGCTATCTCTTTAAACTATAAAAAATAACGTTATATGATACATATATACAGATAAGTAAAACATTAAAGTTGGGAAAAAAAAATATATAAATTTTGTCCTCATTGAAACTAGGGATGCAACGGATATCCAGCTGATTTTTCAATATCTGAAATATCATCGGATATCCGACTTCTCTGCCGGATATATCCGGCTCTCTACTACATAAGTTCTATCAATAATATGCATAGGACATGATTGCAAATTGTATTCGAACATCCTTGAAAAAGTGACTTTTGTTTATAAATATGAATGCAAAGTATGAAATATAGCAAGTTCCTTATCCATGAGTAAAAGTTCCTAGCTCTCAAAAGTTTAAAGAACTGTCAGCTTTCCTAATACAAATACAGTGAAACTTCCATTTAACAAAGTCTCATCGTTACACTTAATAAGAATCAACTTAAATTCATGAAATTTTTCCTTCAGATATGACAAACAGGTATTGGATTCAGAAGCATTTGATTCAGTTTAAATTATGAAACCATGTCTTACAAAACAATTGTGTACGGTCGATGAAATTACGTCACATTCCCACGCTTTGGCTACAGCTTTCATCAGTTCTGATACACAGGTTCTCAAACTAATGTTTTCACTATATTCTCTTTTTTCTGTCTTTTTCGATAATGTACTTCAAGATTTTTTATTATTCCTTAGATTAATGGCTGAAGTTTTGAAGTTGTATTAGCAGGAGCAAAAATAACTTTGATGTTCGATTTGTATTTTGAAGCACATTCTTGTGAATGCACAAAGTAATTGTCTATGAGCAATGGAAGGTCAGAATGGTAACTGTCTGACTCTAATTGATATTTTTTGCTTCAATGTATCTGATGCTATTACATCTTCCATATCACTGAATGAAAAAGGGATTTTTACTTCCCCCAACAGTTAGCGCTGGAGTCTCGGTTTGAGAGAGTAATGATAACACGTGTTTTTCTTAGTGTGAAAAAAAATTGTTTTATTTAGCTCCAAGCAGAATGGAAATTATTTAAATATGTTCATTTTAGTACAATCTGCTGAAATAAATTCGCATATCCATCACAACAGCAACCTCTTAGTTTGAATTACACGTACAAAAGTGAAATAAACTTCGTTATATAGAATATATTTTTCGTAATATGGAGATTAATTTACATGCTAATGGTGTTCAAAGTTCTGCAGAAAATTTTGTTAAGTAGAAAGCATCGTTAAATAGGGACGTCGTTAAAGGGAAGTTCTACTGTATTTGAACTCTTTATAATAAATTTAAGAATTTACGTTTACATTTTTAAGAAACGTACCTTTACTTTCAGACTGTAAAATAAAATTTGAAGTTGTATATTAAACTGCAATTTTATTAATTTTCTTTTAAATTAAACAATTCAACAGACCTATTTTTATTTTTGTTTTTTAACTTGCATGTTTAAAAAAACTTTATACTTATTATCTATACTAATAAAAGAAAGTTTCGCTCTGTGTGTGTATAATGGTCACTAAAATCTACTGCACATAGAAGTATGAAAATTTGGATGAGGATAGTCCAAGGCATGTTCTGATGCACCTGAGGCTCAGACTTTAAAATTTTTATGACCCGGGCCCCTTTATGTTTTTGTGCCTTAATTGTTAATAACTTTCCCCCTTTTTATCTAATCTTCTTAGTTGGGGTCCTTTATCCATTTAGCTGTTCCCCCATTTCTACATTCCATTTAAGACTCTGGAGCCTGGTATGGAGGCCCCGTTGAAGTTTTTGTTCCCTAAATTGTTAAGAACTTGCCTCCTTTTAATCTGATCTTCTTCATTTTTGGGGCCTTTTCTCCATTTAATTATTCCCCCATTTCTACATCCCAGTTAGAACCCAGGACCCTTTGAACTTATTGTGTGCCATGCATTTTTCACCCCCCCCCCTAATTGTGTCACACTCTCAATGCATAACTTTAAAGGTGAGTCTTGGACTCCTCCTCCCGGGCCTCTACTACCCTCATAATTTTATTGGTCCATAGGGCCCAATTTTAAAAGCATTTCTTTAACATTTTATTCTAATGATGATTCATTTATACCTTATGCTTAATTTCGACTAATAGAAGATCTAAAGTGCTAAGTACTAGGGAATTTTTAAGATGTTTTCTTCTCTGGGCCATGCTCAAAACTATCAGTTGGCCCCCCTACGATAGCTCCTTTAAAAATCGTCCGATTCATTAGCTTTTTACGTGCATTCGTAATTATATAAATACGTAAAACCTATAGTCATTGTCCTGTCTATCTGCATTTAACAGCGCAAAAACTACCCAACCAAATGGTTTCAAATTTAATATATATAATCAATGCAGAATTCTATCGAGTCATTTCAAATTTTATGATAATCAAATCAAAACTTAAAAAGATAATAAAAATATGTAGTAAGTAATTCGAATTTTTTAAAAATAGGCACTTCCTTGTTATAGCAGCTTCCGAGGATTAATCGTCAAGCGACCGAGATGTATTGCCAAGTTATCTGACATGTATGATGTTATAGTCATATATGACACTTTATAACCTCTATGACTAAGTTATAGTCATGTTCTTCATTCTATTAAATCTTATCATACGTAATTAATTTAATGATATCCCATGATAGGTAATGTTTCTAGGTTGCTATAGTGATTACCTCATATTTAAGATGCAGTCATATTATTTCTGTATTACTGAATTTAAAAACCGAATTTGTATATACTAAAGTTGTTTAATTATAACAATCATATAATCTACCAACAGTTTTTTGAATAGATGTTTCTGGAGAAATAGATATTATAGTATCTTAAGTACTTAAATTAAAGAAATTACAGCAGCAACATTATTAATAAGTCGAGGTGGACTTTAAAGAACTTTAATTTACATACTATCACAAACACGTACATCGAACACAATACAAGTTACAGATACATTTTACATACATAACAGTAAACAAACTTTTACCCGTAATTGACAGAATTTCCGCAGTGGTGCTGCCATCTATTAATAACTAAACACCATAGTTTTCCCCTCCTTAATTTGGGAATTTGCAGGGAGCTTTTCTTTTCCTGGTGGATCTTCTAGGTACCTGTTGGGAAAAAAGAAGAGTTAAAGTATCTTTAGCATCATCAATAGAAGTATTCGACACCATGGGTTTTGGAGCTGAAGGTATCCCTTTAGAGTCTACTGGAGCCGGACTTGGAGTATTTGGGAGGACACAGTCATCTGGTTTAGGATTTGGAGTAGATGAAACAACATAGTCATCTGGTTGAGGATTTGGAGCAGATGAGACAACTGAGTCAGCTGGTCGAGGATCTGGAGTACTAGGAGGCATTAGCTGAGAATCACTTTGATTAACAACTGCAGTATCACTTTTGTGACTTTCTGTACCACTCTCTTCAGAATCTGAATCATTAGTTAGATGTATCTTCGAACCGACATTAGTTATCTGATCAACATGCCTTTTCCAAATATTCGAACCAACTTGAATTCTATAATGCAACTTGCCCTCTCTTGCAATAATGCAACCAATTTTCCACTTGGCTTCTGGAGTATAATTTCTTACAGCCACTTTCTGGTTGATTTGAAATTCTTTTACTTTAGAATTGGCCTTTCTCGCATTTTGTTTATCATGCACAAAATTTGTAACGCTTGGATTTATCAAATCTATTTTCGTTCTTATATTTCTCTTTAGAAATAGAGATGCAGGACTTTCCCCCATAGTAACATGAGGCATCTTTCTATACTGTAAAATAAAGTTATTTATTTTCATCTGTAAAGTACCAGCTTCAAAAGATAAGGCTTTTAACCCTTTTTTAAGAATCTGCACATATCTCTCTGCCTGACCATTTGTAGCTGGATGGTATGGTGCACTAAACCTATGTTTAACCCCATGATTCTTCAAAAATGTCTCAAATTCTTCAGAAGTAAATTGTTTTGCGTTATCAGATATCAGAGATATAGGATACCCGTATCTGGCAAAAAGAGAAGAAAGACAAGTAATTGTATGTTCTGAAGTTGTATTAGGGACAATAAAAACTTCAGGCCATTTGCTATGAGCATCAACCACAAGCAAAAGCATTTTACCCATCACAGGACCAAAATAATCTATGTGAATTCTTTGCCATGGAGCTGTAGGCCATTCTCAATGATGAGTATCTACCTTAGGAGGATTATTTTTTAAATTGATACAAGTAGTGCAATTTCGTGCAAGATCTTCAATATCTTCGTAAATTCCTGGCCACCAAACAAAACTGCGAGCTAAGGACTTCATTTTCACTATACCAAAATGTCCATAGTGCAAATCACGTAAAATTTGTTTACGGTGAACTTCTGGGATAATTACTCTACATCCTTTTAAAATACAACTATGCTGAAGAGTAAATTCTTCTTGTTTGCCACCAAAAAGTAAATTTTTAGGAATTGGAGAACCAGAAATTAGATGATGAAAAAGTTGACGTAATAAAGGATCAGATTTTGTAGCTACAGCAATTGATTTGGCGTTTAAAGGCAATGTAGAAATTTGGTTAATTTGAAAAAATTCAGATTCATCAATTACATTGCTTGAATTTAATTGTGGGGGTAAATCTTCACTACGTAATGGAAGTCGTGAAAGAGCATCAACATTTCCATGTTCGGATGTTTTCTTATAGCGAATATCATATTTAAACGCTTGTAAGTATAATGCATATCTTTGCATCTGAACAGGAATACTTTTATTTGGAGTTGGACTTGAAAGAACAGGAATACTTTTATTTGGAGAAAATATGGACACAAGTGGTTTGCTATCTGTAAATAAAGTAAACCTATTACCATATAAATATTGAAAAAAATTCTTTACTCCAAAAATAATAGCTAGTGCTTCCTTATCCACCTGGCTATATTTTTTTTTCTGCATTCGTAAGCGTTCTGGACACAAAACCAATTGGATTTTCCACGTTATCTGGCATCACATGCGAAAGAACTGCAGAGATACCATATGGAGAAGCATCTGTTGCTAACACTAAAGGCAATTTAGGGTTGAAATGAGTAAGAACTCTTTCTGAAATAATTTCATTTTTTATATTTTTAAATGCTTGTTCACAAACAAGAGACCAAATAAATTTTACATTCTTTTTGAGTAAGTGATTTAAAGGATGAGCAATTGTAGATAAATTTGGTACAAATTTAGAATAATATGTGACTAAGACTAAAAAAGCTTTAACTTGTGACACATTAATTGGTCTAGGAGCATTTACAATAGCCTCAATTTTATCTTGCGTTTTATGAATACCTTGTATCACAAAAGGGATTGTTCATCTAAATAAATTTGTAACATTGAAAAAAAATGTGTTTGTTAAATTTAATTATGGTATTTACGTTGCGAGAATATTGGAACGACCGCTGGGCCACGTGCTCTATTATAATTTAAGGATACTACTTGATCGTGGCATATTTACTTTTCTTAAATTTAAAGATGCTTGAAAACTGCATTCACCACAGGTTCCAGTTCGCTATGTTCTCCATAAAACTTTGATCGTACACTTAGAAAAATAAACTAAACAAGCTTACCGAAATTCATGAAGACCACGTGCGTCAGTGAATTACGAAATACACATCTTGATTTCTTGAAAGTCGTGACATGGAATAAATTTGAAGAAAAAGGAATCACAAACAAAAAAAATCATCTTGAAAAACTATTTTTAATTTACATTACCGGACATGGGAAGTCTCTGGTGCGATTCCGGGGAGTTGGGAAAACCTCTCACAAAAACAACCTACTCCACTGGCTGTCCTAACGTAACTGGAGAAGAGTGGTTGGTGAAAAACCGGCTCTGCGCGCTTGGTAACGAAAAACCAGCAAACCGCCAAAACAGCCGCGCGCGCCGAATGCCAAAAGAGCGATAAACTTGTTGCGATGACATACGAAGAAAACATCGGCCCGCGGTTCCGATAGAATCTGCATTCCAGCGACGGGTGAATTACTGAGCCGATGTGGATAGCAACCAATCAACCGATCGTCGTGGTAAAATCAAAACACGGACGATGCGTTGGAAAGAAACGAAATATGCGTTAAATAAAAGTTAAGAATAAATGCCCAAAAAGGGAAATAAAACATTAATTAAATTTTGAGGAAAAATATTAGAATTAATAATAAAAATACGGAGTTATACTCTAATAAAATGACGACATAGTGATGCGATGAGAATGTCATGAAACTTATCATGACACCTTGCTTATCAATTTTATAACCACAATATGTAATATGGTCAGCCAGAAAAATTGATTTATCTTTATTTATCCTAATATTATATTCACGTAATCTTTCTAAGACTTGTTTTTTTAAATGAATTTCATCAGTTTCCCCCGTAACACCAATATCATCAATGAACACAGTGACACCATCAATACCACTTAATATTTGTTCAATCGATCTTTGCCAAATTGCTGGAGAGCTAGTAAGACCCATTGGTAACTTTAAAAATTGAAATAAGCCCTTTGGAGTATTTATAGTTAACAATTCCTGTGATTTTTCGTCTACAGGTAACTGAAGATAAGCTTGATTTAAATCTATTTTCGTAAAATGTAAACCATCACCTAAAGTAGCTAAAACATGTCCTCTACCCTAGGTAAAGTATATTTTTCCACCTTCAAAAATTTCTTTACTGTAACTTTAAAATCTCCGCATAACCAAATTTTACCATTTGGTTTTACCACTGGAACTATAGGAGTTGCCCACTTACTACTGGTGACAGGTTTAATAATACCCTCATCCTGTAACCTTTGGATTTCATCATTTACTGCATTACGTAGAGCATACGTGACTGTTCTAGCCTTACAAAATATGGGCGTAGAACCTTTTTCTAGATAAAGTTCTGCTTTCAAACCTTTTATTTCCCCTACTTTATCCGAAAATAAATCAGAAAAATCATTTAATAATGCTTTCAATTTATCTGTAGAATTTGCAATTTCATTGACAAACACAGATTTAAAATTAGTGGGAAACAAATTAAATGCAGCTACCCAGTCTCTGCCAAATAAAAGTGGGAAATTATCTTCTTTAATCAAATACAATTTAAGATTTTTAGTAATATTTGCATAAGAAACATCTACTGTTACATACCCCACAGGTGTAAACACCTCACCCGTTGCCGTTCTCAACTGAACGTCTGGTGGAAAAATTTTATTATTCGGAAAAATTCTCCGAAAACGATTTACAGGTACCGCAGAAATTCCTGAGCCCGTGTCTACCTCCATTTCAGCTTTAGCTTTATTTTCAATTAAAACCCACACTTTTATAGGAGTAGAACTCTTATCATGACTCACGGATAAAATATCAACCGTCTGCAATACATTTGTTTGTTTCTGAAAACTACTTTTACATACTTTACGTAGATGGCCTCTTTTTTTACAAATTTTACAGATAATGTTAATGTGCTTACACTTATTGGCTAGATGCGATGGATTTCCACATCGATAACATTGTAATTTATTTTTATTTACATCAAAATTTCCCTTATTTACATTGTTACTTTTCGGTTTCTGGAAATTATTTGAAATTTTATTCGGTTGAACATTTTTAGAATATGCCAATTTATTAACATTTACATTTTTATTTTTCAATTCAGAAATATCATGTTCGTTATTTTGCAAAATAATTGCTTTTTCAATAGCTTTCTCAAAAGATAAATTATCTATTTGTGAGAGTAATTTACTTTGGATAGTTTCATTTTTTAAACCTCGCAGAAATTGTTCCAACAAATTTTCATTAAGTGTTTCACCAGCAAACGCACAGAATGTAGTTAACTTCTTTAATTTTGAAACAAAATCTTGTATCGATTCGTTTTCATTTTGATAAGAATTACGGAATTTAATTCTAGAACAAAATTTATTAGAGGCGGGGCTTAAGTGCTTTAACAGAATATCAACTATTTCCTCATATTTCAGTGCTTCAGGATTTTTCGGAAATGTTAAATCTGACAGCAAATTATACAATTTAGGCCCCATACAGGAAATAATTGCAAGTACCTTTTTTTTTTCCTCAACATCATATAATAAAAAACTCTTCCAATCTCTTAACGTATGATTGGAACGTTTCAATGGAATCATTGTATTCCTTAAAATTAGCAAACATTATGAACTTTTATTTATTGCAGAGAAGAAAAAAAAATGTCAGCACTTACCACCCTCGAAATGATGTACGTATTAAAATATTAATACAGCATATTCTCTTGTAGATGCAAAACACGAAGTATTGCCATTTTGCGAATCATTTGGAATTTCTTTTCAATTGAATTCCGGTAAGAAACTTGATTTTCTCGTCGCCATTATATAGTATTTTAAGTACTTAAATTAAAGAAATTACAGCAGCAACATTATTAATAAGTCGAGGTGGACTTTAAAGAACTTTAATTTACATACTATCACAAACACGTACATCGAACACAATACAAGTTACAGATACATTTTACACACATAACAGTAAACAAACTTTTACCCGTAATTGACAGAATTTCCGCAGTGGTGCTGCCATCTATTAATTAGATTAATAACTAAACACCATAGATATTAAATGGAAAAAGAATCTAAATATGGATTTAAAGTTCTGAAATTTTCAAAGCTAGGCTTAGGTTTCCATTGGAATTTTCAGTAAATATCAACAAAAATAAAATGTTGCCATCTTAAAATGTACTTATTTTATTACAGAAATTAATCATATCTCATCATATCACAGTTTCCCCCAGACAGTTTCAGAAGGGTGCTGCACCCTGCCTGCCCTTTGGTTTACAAAATAGCACCTTTCTTGCCCCTCATAAAATAATAAGCACCCTTCTTGCCCCTTCCAGTAAAATAATTAGCACCCTTCTTGCACTCAGTAAAAAAAAGTGCCCTTTCTCCTTTTTGCATTAAAAAATAGGCTTTCATAGTGAAAACTGACTCAATGTTGTCTTAAAAAAGGATGCCCAGGTTTTTAAATATCAAAAGTGGCTTTAAAAACCAAAAGAATACCTTTAACAATTAAAAAAAGTGCCCTTAAGAATCTGAAAAGTGCCCTCAAGAATTCAAAGTGCCCTTAATAATAAAAAAGTGCCTTTAAGAATTAAAGTGTCCTTTTTTTAACCTGGGGGAGACTCTGATATCATATCATATAATATAATAACAGGCGATATAATTCATTTGACTGAAACTAGTTATAGTATGAATGCACCTCATTTGTCATGTTTGACGTACAATTTCTAACTTGTTTTTCTAACAACTTTGTAGAGCTTCCAGCTACTACATGAACGACAAAAAAAATTTCTCGGACAAGACCAGGGCACTAACTATTTAAGTTTTTGTGCCCTAAATTGTTAACAACTTGCCCCCTTTTTATCTGATCGTCTTTGTTTTTAGGACCCATTTCTACATTCCAGTTAAGACCCTAGCCCCCCGAGGCCTGGTATAGGTCCCCTTGAAGTTTTTGTTCCCTATATTGTTAATAAATTGCCCCTTTTTAATCTGATCTTCTTTTTTGTGACCTTTTCTATATTTAGTTATTACCTCATTTCTACATTGGACTTAAGAAACTGCGTCGTGGTCTGGGACCTTTGATCTTTTGTGCCTTAAAAGACAAAAAAATTTCTCGGACCTCAGCTACAACCAATTTTGAATATTAATCTCCTTCTTGGGGACCTTGGTGCAGCTTCTTTAAAAAAAAATCATTCAAATTTGAGTTCTGTTAAAGGTTATTATCATGGACCCGGGCAATGCTGGGTGGATCAGCTAGTTTTTAATAAAGGAATTTTAATGCATAACCTGAAATTCTGTTTCATACCTGTATAAAACTACAAGGGAAAGTATAACCTCATTATAAATATTTAAAATTAAAAGTAGTTTTCTTTTTACTTATAAATCTCTAAAAGTAATTTAACTTAAAATAAAACTAAATGTGACTTAAAGTAAAACAGTATTAAATAATTAAAACAGAAAAAAGGCATCAACTATGTTTGGAGAAAATAACTCTTCAACCCTATTAATAGATATTTTTTTTTTTTTTTTTTAAGATATGTATTTATTTGTGAAAATACGCTACAATTATAGGTATATTAATATATGTGTTGCAGTTAAAATGTGTTTACTTCTGCCAGCATTGTACAAATAAACAGAATATTTTAAGTTTAAATTCATTTTTTATACAACATTATTAATATACATATATTTAAAGAGATAATTTTTGTAAATTATATTTCAATATATTTAAAATGTTTTAATGGTGTGAAACGTGTTTGTAATTTATTGTTCTGAGATGGCATTATATAAAGAAATAAATAAGCATACACCATAACTAAAAGCATATCTAGTGTCGTATATCAGATCGGATATCCGTATCTGCCAGGCAAAGGAGCTTCGGATATCCGAAATCCGATAAAATCCATATCCGGTTCATCCCTAAATGAAAAACTTTTCAATAATTTAATTTCTTTGTGTACATTCTTAGATTCAGTGCGGATTACAGGTTCTCGGTACTCTACTGTATAAGGTATACAAAAAATAGTGTGCAGGAAGTTTTACTGTGTGAATTTGTGCAAGTATTTAAGGGAGACTTAAATTATAGAATGTAATGGCAGATGTAAATTATTTATGTATATTTAATCAAATACTTTATCGGATTAATATCACTGATATTTTCATATTCAAATGTTGCTAGTAATTTTTACACTTTTTTATTTTACTTAATTTGGTCATGTATGTAAAGATGAAATTTTGTAATCGATTTTTCAGCGACTTTCCGATATGCTAGAATTTAAAAAAAAAAAAAAAAAAAAAAATCATATATATATATGTACACTATGTGTTTCCAATGACAGTACAATATTTTAATATTTTTAGAAACTTCAAATTAATAAGCGCAGCCAATCTCGAGGTTAGAGTGCCTCTATTAACCTCGAGATAGTCTAACCCCGAGATTGGTTGCGCATGCTTTGGATTTTGATCATGTGCCTGATTTTCAGAACACACAAATTGCCTGCTCAAGATGTTGCGTGTACAGCAGTCGTATCTTCCTGGAGGGTTGGATGACAGTTTTAGCTGAATCTCCTATTAACGAGGCTGCACAGATTCCTGCAGAATATAATGTTTTAACTAAACTGTGACTTTAACTGTTTTTCTTGTTTTGGTTCTGGTGGCTTGGCAATTGTGTTTCGAAGTACTGATGAGGTGTACGAAAGTGCACGAAACGTCTATTTTATAATTTTAATTGTTTTTATGTGTTTTTAAAAAAATAAAGTCTGTAGTTGAATTTATTTTAGTGTTTGTTAAATTAATTCCCTTGTTGTTTTTTGATGTTCAAGTGTTAAAAAGGCACAATTTTTCACTTTATTTTTCTCTTGAAAGGGGATTAAAATACTGAAAACAATTTTTGTTGACTTTTAATTCTGTCAATTACAAGATTAAGTCTCCAGATTTTTACTAGAATATGCAAATTAAAAAGGATACTTTTAGACCACTTTTACAACCAATTTTGTTAATGTCATTTGGCTAGATTTTGAAATAACTTAATGTCATTGAGTGTTTAAGATTTTAAAAAAATATGACTCCTTTTCACCAACAAAACTTTTTTTTTTTTTAAATATAATTCCAAGTAAAGACTCTCATATTTTCACTGACAAATAAAACAAAAATCTCACATATTAATTTAGTCCTAATATGAGAAAAGTAGAACACTTCTTCTGGTGAAAATGATCCCATGTTTAAAAAATAGCATGCACTTATTTTCATTCACCTCACTAAAAAAAAAGCTTGTATGATTGTAGAAACAGATGTTGAGTTCCCTGATTTTTCATTCTGTCAGTGCTGAGATTAGGCTCTATAAAATATTAAAATTTCAATTACAGTGCTGGGGTAATGGCAATCGCTTATTTAAATTTTTAGTGAAAATCCCCAATGCTGCTAGTTAATATGGTGAAATTGAAATTTGAGGATAAGTATAATTCACACATTAAAAATGATTAAGTAATTGGCACATGTAAATGGATAAAAACAGTTCATATATGTTGTGAAAGTTTATCTACATTAGCCAACTAATGTATAATAAAACTTGTACATTTTGGAAGCAATATTTCATTTTCTTTTAAATCCTTATTTCTGTTATCTATTATTGTTCTTTTATATTTTGTGTATAAATTTTTGTAAGTTTTATGTTATAATATTATTTAATGATGCTCAAAATCTCAAGCAATTTAAATTGTTGCTCAATAAATCAAAATATTTTTTATTTTCAGCAGCAATTGCCCCAACTTTTAACTCTCTCTCGCATTTAAACACAACTATTGACCGAATATTTAGCACAACAGAATACAAGATATTCTGCTATTTATCTCAAAACTTTTTCTAGGTGATTTTAAATTCATGTAATGTGATTGCTCATACAAATAATTTGTCTCGGTACTTCTTTCTTTGCAAATAAGGATTCTGCAGAAGAATTTAAAGCTATGTTATTTTGAAATTTGTGGAAACAAATATAAAAATAATAATAAAATAATTCTGAATCTGAAGAGTTAAGAACCATTAACCCTTTGGCTACTGATTTATTTTTCATGTAAAATTCATGCAAGTGACACAGCATGTCTATTTCTCCTGGTTTTAGTCATTTGAAATGTTCACATAATCTAGGTGATCTTCCTGCAGTTTCTTTTATACATTTTATTCATTGTCACTTAAGTCAGGAGTTAAATCAGCAGTTTTTGCATTTCAAAATGTCAAAAAAAAAGAAGGACATATATGTCCCATTAGTAATTAAAGAGGTTAAAATGTCCAATTAAATTCTTAGCATTTCATCAGCAAGTGATTTTGAATATGTATATATTTCAATATTTGAGACAAGAATCACACTAAATTTATTTCAGAACAATTTATTATAAAATATAATCAAAAGCTAATTTCATAATGTATTCACTTAAATAAAACTTTAAAGCCCATAATTTTTTTAAATGTCATGATATTGCAAATAACTCACATACTGTACAAAATAAAATTCATATAACCTAAAAAAAAAAATTAGTACACCACCATTTACCATAAGCAAACATTTGAGTGAGCAAATAATAATAAAAAAATTACAAAATTCTATTTTTGCTTTCTGAATATATTTATAAAAATTCCTCCAAAGGGACAGGAGAAAGTTACTGCACAGACATTTTACACAGGGCATGCTTCCAAAAAACAAATTAACATGCAAACAATTGATAATGAAAGTTGTTTAAAAATTTTAATATCCAATATTCAACAAAAATGAATAATATACAATCAAATTGATTTCTGAAGCTCTATAAAAATTGCAATAACTAGTTATAATTTTTCATCAACTTTCAATAAAAATTTACCACAGTATAAAATGTTTAATCAAAAATTATATTTTTGGATGACTTTTAAAAACTGGATTTAATACCATCTATCATAGCATTTGATATAATAAAATCAAACATTTTATAAATAAAAAGTGCTATGTAATATGACTAATATATTTATATTTATGATAAAGCTTAAATAATGCTGAAGAGAAAAGATAAGTTTTCAAGCATCAATTTTCCCTCATGAAGAAATTGGGTCTTTACCGCCTACACACAACATCCAGTATATTAAGTATTTAAGTAATTTTCTTAGAGCCAAATTTTAGAAGCAATCTACCTTTGTTTCAAAATAAATCTGCATAATATTGTAATAAACATCATACAGAAAACTGACAAGAAACTAAGCAAATATTTAAAATATGCATGCTTCTTTTTTGTCTGATTACACAGGGAGGCTTAATAGATGGTGCTTGGTGATCATATAAGCTGTCAATAATCATTGAAAAAATAAAACAATATAAAATTATGCATTACATCCAGTCTTTTAATTCATGCTTTTAAATAGTAAGAATATTCAGACAATCACAGAGATCAGGTATTTGACTGTGTTGTGATAAACTGCATTAATTTTTCCTATTATCAAGCACATTGATTTTATCAAAATAAACATTAATCCTTTTTAGCAAATCCTTCTTTGGTCACAATACTCTTAAAATTCTAAGAAAATGATACAAACAAGGGTGAGAAAAACAAAACTGCAAAAGAGAAGAAAACTTGTTTTACCTCACCATATCAACAAAAAAAAAAAAATCTCTCTTTTTGCTGGGGAAAGTATTAATTTCATAAATAAGAGAGATTTAAATACAGCAACATTTGTTTACTCTGGATAGCCCTTTCATAAAATCCAAAGCATAATGAAGTCAACGAGGACATAGAAAGAAAGAAAAGGTGAAGATAGATTACAAACAATTCTAATTATTATGAACATTTGAGGCACTTGCCTAAATTAATAGTTCAAGAAATTAGTTATAAAAGTAGACAACAGAAGATCAGTAATTTATTCAAGCCAGTGAGTCAATCAAATGCCATAAGCATGGAGGAGTCTGATGGTTTAAGTATACAACTTAAAGTTAAAATACTGAGCCTTCTTTAAATTACATACAAATATCATTTAAATTACATACAAATTTCTGGATTAATTAATATATATACTAGGAGGGCTCTGCCACCTGCTCGCTACACTCTCCAAAGCCCCCGCATAATCGCTTCGCGATACCGATTGGTATCGCACAGCAATACCCATTTTCTAGAAGAAAAGAAAAGAAAAAAAAAAGCCGGGAAGATCTATGAAGATCTATGCAGATTGATCCATTTCTAAATCATTTGGTACATTTCCAAATCGTTACTTTTTTTTTAATATAGAGGGATATTTATTTTACTACAAGTGTAATATAAATGTTTTTAATTATCATACAGGGCCTTTTAGTTGTACCTTGGCTCATTTTATTGGCTATTTTTTTAAAATCTGAACTTCCATAATTTCAGACTACTTTTAGCCCTAATTAGTTCAGATTAATGAAGCTTTATAGCATTTTTAATTCATGATAAAAACATTCAAATTTCCTTCTTGCTAGAATTTCTTGCCAATTTTAATTTGCATTCTTGTATTTAAGGGAATGTGCAATTCATTTTTAATGTAAATAAATTTCTTAATTTTTAAGCTGAATGAGGAAATTGCATAAAAAATGAATGACTTGTTAATTCTATAAATAATTCTGTACTTTTATTACAGAAAAATCTCACAAAAATTTCCACCAAACATGTTAAAAATAATAATTTCTTTGTGTCATAATTTATATCGGACATAATTTTTCAACAGACAGCTCATAATCACAAATAGTTCCCAATGTCTATTTTTGCAACACATCCAGAACTAGAGGAAAAATTACAATATTACTGGAGACTTGAAAGAAAAAACATATCATGGACTAGCATTAAAAATAGAAATCTTCATAGAGGATGTCCCCAAAAAATTGAAACATACTTTGATTTTTTTTATTTGTTGGTGAAGTAAATAGCTAAAATGTTCAAAATGAAGTAAAAATTATGATTATGTGGATCAAATAGTCCAGCCATCAATTTTCCAAAAGTTACTCTTAATAAATTTGTATGCAATCCCTGTGTCTTATAAGTTATATCTAGAAAAATTTTCTACATGCTTTGACAAGTACATCAGTAAAATCCATTCTTCTACAACCAAAATTTACCGAGTTATGATTGAATTTTATGAAATTTCAGAGTTTTCCTGCACTAAAAGATCATCTATCTATTTGTTGGTGCTGGAAACCTTTGACATTTCATAAAATTCAAAGTATCATAACTCAGCGAGTTTTGGTCATAGAAGAATGAAATTTTTACTGTTTCACTTGTCACAGCATGGATAAAATTTTACATAACTTATAAATTAACCAGATACCACACAATAATAATAAACAAGTGTAACATTTTGAAAATTAATGGCAGTACTATTTTATCAACATAATCTTAAATTCCTACCTTAGTTTGAATACTTTTGCAATTTACACTGCCTACACATCTTCAACAGGTAAAAATTTAAAACATGTTTCAATCTTTTTGGGACATCCTGTATAAGCATAACACCCCCATTAAAAATTGACAAGTAGCTTCACAAGCACATTCTATATAAAAAATTAAAATGAAATTAATTAAAAACTTTTGAAAACTTCAGAATTTTTTTTTTTATCTAATGGCATTATTGTAACTAGAATTTTATTTGGAGGAGATGACCATATAGATTTTAAACTACAATGAAAATCTCTTAAATGAAAATATATAGGTCAGAATGTTTACCACCTACTTTTTTATATAGAAGATGTAAGCATTGGGAGGGGGAGGGAGCTTATGAATTAATTAAGCTTCATTTTCTAAAATAACAAAATAAAATTTGTTTTAAGTTTTTTTGCTTGCTTGTTTCTTTTCTTTTTTTTTCTGTTGGGAGGGGGGAGGACAAATTATACCAAATAGCATTATGAAAGCAAACTTTTTTCTTCAGCCACAAAGTGAAAAATACATTAGTATAATAAATTAAACTACAGAAATTACTGAGTTTTAAATAGCAAAATCTCACACAGTTCGTTATTTCATTTCATAGATTTAAAGAATTTCAGCCACAGATTGGAAAAAAAAAATAGGATTATGTTTATTAAATTATCAAACCTAACTAACAGCAAATTACAAGTCATTAATAAAGCATCAGAATGTATTAAAAATAAATGTCCCTTAAAGCAACTATGGATTTAAGCTATTATAAGTCTGGTTGAAATAGACAGTTCTGAATGTATGTGAAAACAATTTTCATGTAAATATTTGATAGATTCTTGTTTCCCTTAGCAAAGGAGAAAACATTAAAAATGTTTATGATTATTTAAAGTTAAGGGCAAATTATGTCAGTTATCAAGTTTGCACAGGCAATCAACAATTTTAAAGTTATTTTTTATTTATTCTATCATGAAATATTAAGAGAGGTTGGGAGGCTGGTAAAACAGTAATTACAAAGCTCACTAATACCATCTAACAATATAAATTTAAGTTTAAAGAAAAATAAATAATATAAATCACATTTAAAAATTAGTGAAGAATTTTCTTTAGTAATGTTAAATAAAATAACAAAGAACTATTTAAATATAGAAGTACATTACACATTATTTATTACATACAATTTTTGTATATATTTATAATTTTCATTACTGATGCAAAGGCTTTTTTTTTTTTTTTTTTGTAACATCTTTAAACTTTGAGTAACATAATGATGAGTCCTTAACCCTTAATAAATAAAAATAAACAAAATATAACAGTTGCCAAACAAAATATATGTTCATATAGGCTAATGAATGAAATGGAATGATGTAAAATACACATTTATACCTCAATTTACATGATATGCGTTAAAATATTGCATAAACTTATGTTATCTGATTAATATCTTATTGTGAAAATAATTTTAAAACCAACAAAAAATCATATTTATTATTTATTTAAGAAAAATTGACAACATACTACTGTCGAACTCGCTTATAATGAGGACTCATTGTAAGAGTTATCACAATAACAAAGTTTAAGATTTCATGTAATAAAAATGAAAAAAGAAAAAAAAAAGTAAAAGTTCAGATGAATTATTAAAAATTTCTGAATTAATTGCTCTGATATATGCAAGTTAACATTTCTGGATTAGAAGGATAAAATTAAATTGCTAATAGCAACTTAATATTCACTTTAATAATTTTTTTATTATGAATTTAGAAATAAGAATCTACAGCTTTATGAAATTAAAATATTTTAATTTGAATAAGTTGTATAATTAAAAAAAATGACAGATGCATAATAAAAAATCGATTAAATTTCTTTATTAAAAAGTAAAATTTAACCTTAAATTTCATAACATTTTTCTCCTTACAGATTTAAAAAAAAAATCAGATTAATAACAATGTAAATTTAATCAATTTAATAGAAAATTATCTTTTCTGGAATGCATATATACAAAAGCTAAAATAAGAATGAGAATTTAATATTACCATATAAACTATGTAGTTTGAACTACTAAAAATTCGAAAATTGTATATATTTTATTAAAAATATTTTTTAACATCAAAATAAGTTTATTGGTGATAGAATACCCACTTGAAAAATTCCTGTATTTTCAAAAATTCTATATTTTACACTTTAACACAAGATTAAATCTATAAACTTCAATCGGTTATTCCAATCCCTAATAATACATATCTTGATAATATTTAATAAACTAAAATTTGTATACATGAAACTACAAGTTTCTTATTTTTTTTTTAGAAAAATCTCCATAAAATACACAATTTTTCAATATATTGTACAAAAACAAAATTAAAGCATACTACTTTGAAATATATCCTGCAGAAATTTTGATATAATTGAAACAACATATTTCAAACAAGGCACATTTTTTTCTTTAAACCATTATTACGAATTTCTAATTTTTTGTAATTGTATTTTAACTGTTATGCAAACATAATTTAGATATAGTTTTATTACCTAAAAAGCCAAAAGTTACATTTGTTTCAAATTATAAATTTATGAACTTTATTAATTAAAACACACAAATTGACTGAAAAACAACTGACATTTTTTTTATTATTATTGTTTTCCATTAAAAAAAAGATATTAGAAAATCATCACAAACTTTTTAAATTTCAAGCATATCCAGGATCACCAAGATAAACCTTGTATGCAAAAATTATTAGAATACAAAACATTTAACAGAATTAAGTAATATTTCAAATTGTTTATATAACAACAAATATACATCAAATTATACATATTTAAAAATTATAAACATCCAATTAAATTAAACAAATGAGTAACATTAGAATCCGATGTGATAAAATAAGTACAAAACGGAAATGAAAGAAATATGTATACATGGGTGCCAAGCCAGCATGCAGGGGCAGGAAAGGAAAACTGCCTATACCTGGATTTCCAAATTTAGCTAAATGTAACTTTTCTCTTATGATTTAAAAAAAAAAAAAAAAAAAAAAGAAAGAAATTCATTCTTTTCAAATGATTTAAAATAACTAAGCATTACACAAGGAAAAGGAACTAAACATTTTTCATCCAGAGGGTTCTGTCTCCCTGAACCCTCCGTAGAAGACAATTTTTAATTCGTCTTATCTTTTTATGTTCCCATGTTAAAAAATTATCTTAAATGGGGGTTCAGTGGCCAGAGCTCCTCTTATGAAAAATGTAATAAACTTTCAATTTTTCATTTTGAAAAAGCCAGTAAAAGCTTATTTTTGGATTTTTAATATTTCTTATTTGCCACATTTTTGTATTGCTTTTTATGTTGATATGTTTAAAAATTGTCTTGTACACAAGGTTTTGACAAAAAAAGTTTATTTCATGTTTATATTCTCCACTAAAAAGATAAAAAAAAAAGAGAAAAGCTTAGCAGTGATATACAGGAATAGAAATTTCAAAATCTTGCCTCTCCCTGGATTTTATTTTACAGGCCCCCATGTATGTGTGTAATACAACTTTTTCTGAATATGAAAATTGTGAATCCTACATATGTGGAATGTGATTCAGTTGGTTTCAATAAACAAAATTTGCATTTAAAAAATAATGAGCAAATAGAAAACAATTCGTACTGAAAATATATTTTTCCTATACAGTTTGTACCAATAGTTTCATAAAAGATCATTAATACTCTGATATAATATATTGCTCTCTTTTCACTTTCTTTAAGAAACATGCAAGTAAAAAAACTAATTCCATTATTATCACTTAGCTAAAGCTTCCTTTAGTTCTTTAAAAAACATAGACCCAATTATCATTTTTTCACAGTTCACAGTTATAGTAGCTTTTGCATTACTCAGCACTTGGATGGAGATAAGAACCAAACATTTAGTATCAAGAGTTTGACTGGAGAACCTATAAAATTAAAAATGTTTACAGAATGAAAGATAAACATATTAAATTGAAAATATTATAGAATGAATCTAAATACAAAATATTCAATATTTACCTTTTCAAACATAAAGGGATAGTATGAATTTATTTGTTAACGGATAGTGCTACATTTTTTAAAACCAATTTGTCACTTGGTAAATACAGCATTTTCAGCATCATGCAACATAATCACAACCACATGCTTCATTTCCCATTTAAAACCATACTTTACAATTTTCAAAAGTTTCTCTTTAATTTTTATTTATGTTTTCATTTCTATTGTTCAGCATTTTTAATTACCGGCAATTTAATAACCCATTTAATTGTTTCAAGTGTTTCTTTCACATTTTGACCCTCACTCAAATAGATGATTTATTTTTATTCAATTTCTTTCTCGATGCACTTTTAGAGAGACTGCCATATTTTTTTACCATATAGCTTTTACCTAGTGATTATTCAGTGTGCATGGTGCACATGTGGTGGTGGAACGAGTTTATCGCTTGTTGGTACACATTGCCATTTCACATGCTCTGATTGGCTATTTGTCGTTTTGGTCGCCAAGCACTGGCCAGGCCCATGATTTTCAATCAGAGTTCGGCAGTTGTGTTTGGTTGGTCTTAAAACTCATACAGTGGGTGATCAGTTAACAAACTTAATCTGTTTCAAAACAATGCTGGCTAACCGAGTTGTTTGTTAACAGATCATAGATTTAGTATAGATTTGTATGGGAATTAAATTAATTTGTTCTTAAAAGCTAAATAATATATAAAAATAACATAAATCCTCCCTAAATTTATTTAAATGTAACAATAATAAAACATATGTTACATATATAGTCTTGCCCTTCCTTCAGTCATGCTTTTTTTGAATTTGTGGGGGCATTAAAGTATCTGCCCAAAGTCGATTGATTTTCTCTCTTCTTCAGGATGTTTCTGAAGTGACTGATCTTTCATGGGTTTATGCTCAGGAATATTTTTTTCATCCTTCGTAATGCAGGTATGTTTCGGCATGCACTTCCAAAACAAGCCAGTTTCATCACAATTTTAAATTTGTTGTAGGCAACATCGTTCTGTTTCAATGAATTTTTGAAATTCTAGACAGAACTTTTAAAAATAATTAAATCACTTTTTAAAGTCAATAACCATTTTTAAATTAAAATGTAATCATTCATTTAAGTCTCTGGATAAAAAATACAAAATTTCCGTTGTTTGTTGACATCGTTTTGCGATCGTATCACGATTTTTTTCTAAGTACAATAATATATATTTTCACCTTTTTAAATATTAATAATTTTCTTTTAAAACCTTATTCAAAAGATTAAACAAAATTTTTTATGTAGTCTACCAAAATTCTAGCGAAATTCAACTTAAATCTTGACAGTTATACATTTTTAAATATTTTTCTTAATTTTTATGTTTACATTGAGCACTTTGAGAACGATGCCTCACCATTTTAAATTGAAGCTTCGTGCATATTGTAAACAACATCTTAGCATGCAATCTTCACCCATTTTGGTTTAGGGGTGACTCATGTAGGTATTCAAGGTTAAAGGATGCATATTTCAGTGGGGAAAAGGGGGTTTGACATTCTTTACAGAACATTCTCGTAAGCAAGCGAAGTTAATTTCTGCTGCCTTTTAGCGGGGTTGTGTTGTTTCCGTGTGAAGTTGAGTTGTTGCTGGAGTTTTTTTCTCGTCAACAGTTGCGAGTAAAGCAGCTAATTTGAAGAAGAGGAATTTTTGCCTTTTCTGATTGGCTCGCTTAGCTTCCGGTGTCAGTTAGGAAGGTAGTTGAATTTGAATTTAAAAGTTAGTCTTTAACGTACTGTGAACATAGTAGGACGTTTGTATAAATAGTGCGTCGGGACGTTTGCCCGGGGCAGTTTGGAAAACATTTTTGCTTGCATAAGTCCATAAGTTTTTCCTGGCGTATCTTTCGGTGGAGATTTTATGAGGCAAAATATCCCGAGTTTTTCTGGTGTAGTGATGACAGCTATAAAATTTACCTTTATTTAATGATAAAATCAAACTCTGTAATTCTACGATGTTTTTCTATACAAGCATAAAAAGTCATCAATAATATCAAATATTTTATTTTCAATGAATTTTCCGGAAGAAATGATGACCTCCGTTTCACTATTTTATGAATTTCTGTACTCGAACAATCAAGCATAATATCCTTTACGTACAAGATCCAGGTTCCAGTTGTTCGAAGATTTGAGTGGGATATAATAACAATGCTACAGATCGGCTAGCGATCAGTTTAACAATGTCTCATTGACAGGTTCCGGTTCAGTGGTTCAGTGCTTCGTGAATGACCAAAATTAATGACAGTAACGTTATTGTGATCTCAACTATGACTACATATTCATTTAAACTTATCAGATAAAATTTTCCTCAAAGAACTTAGAAACTTTCTTTAATTACTCGTTTAAATTCGAAATTACTTCAAAGAACTTGTAATCAGCTTTCTTCAATTCATCATGTAACATCGAAATAATCTCAAAGAACTTTTGGAATCGTTCTACAAATCATCGTTTCAGATTGTGACCTGCTCTATGAACTTTGAGAAATACTTTCGTCGATGTATTGTTTAAATCTGTCCAGAGTAAATCTACAATTATGAATACTTAAAATTCTAAAGTAACTTGTACTAAACTTGAGTGTTTCATTAATCTAAAATTAATATTCTAATCTACAGTTTTATCCAAATTTAACTTCATTAATAATATTTTCATTTAGTTCAGAGATCATCATTTTTTTAGGGAAATATGAGTTGAACTGAGTAATGCATAAAAAATATTGTGTGTGAGTAAAGATGTTGTGCATAATGTACATTATCAAGTGTGAAGCTACTTCCATCTTGTGTTTTATTCAGTGATTACTAGTTTAACCCTCTGACTGCTCAATTTTTTTTTCAAAATCCTTTCGACCAATATCTAATTGACCTTTATCTCCTATACTATTACATATTTCAAATCATCCTGTATATGAAATATGTAGCAAATTTATCATTTTCATTTTCAACCTTTGACTGTGAAATTTGTAATACAAAATTGCTTCAAAAATTGTAAATTATACAAATTTTTCTACAAATGTCTTGCCCACAGAAATCGTGGGATAAGCGGTCAGAGGGTTAATAAAATTTACGTAAGATGCCCTCTTCTATCTCTGTCAATTTTATATTAGGGTGAGTCATGTTTTTCTTTTTCCTTTTCAGATGAATTTAAATTCAAGCTTAATTTTTCAACATCGTTAGATAACTTATTTGAGAAAAATTGTCAGCATCAACTTAACATTAATCAAATCAATTCTTAAATATAAAGTAATTAATAACTTTTAATGTAATTAAATTCAACTTTCAACCCTTTTTTTTTTTTAAGTACTAAATTCAGTATTTTCAACATCATGAACTACCACTATACGAAAGCATCCTGTAATGTGGTGCTGGAGTAGGATTTAGAGCAAATATTTATTTAGTTTTTCTGGCTTATTATTGATATGTTCTGATCCTAAAAACGATTGATATATCAATATTTAAGTAATTTTATAAATTTCTGTTTGCTCTTTTTCCCGTACCGGCATTCCATTACAATGCCAATTCTCTTTTTAAATTTCGCAAACCATCCAGTAGTAGCTTTAAATTCTAAATCTTCATGTGATGAATGAGGGGTTTGTTTCTTCAGTTCTTCAAATATTTCTCTAGCTTTCTCTTGCATGATAGCCATAATGGTTACATCTCTTTTCATTTCCCTTTATTTTATCTCTGAACTAAAAGCAATTTCTTCATTTTTCCATGAATGACACACTTTTGCTTCATGGATTTTTTGTTACTCCTTTAGCAGCTTGAGCATTCTTAATTACATGTTTCTTAGCTAAGATTCTCCCTACAGTAGACTAGTTCAAACCATAATGCCTAGCAATATCAGACATTTTACACCCACTTTCTACTTTAGCTGTAATTTCTTGTTTAGTTTGTATGGTGAGGACATTTCTTGATTTTTTAGGCTCCCTAATATTATCTGTTTTTTGTTTTTAAAATAAGAGTTCATGACAGCAATTAAAAAAAAATACTGAGAACAGAAATCACAAAGCACACAAAAAGGTTGTAGCAAAGAATACTTTCCAAGATATCGACATTTATGCCACTTGTGGTAAAATAACAAAATGTAAAATCACTGTACTCTTTCTTGTCATGACAGACAGAAGTCGCATAGCATAATGTACAAAAAATTGTTCTTAAATTGTCATTTTCATCACTCCTGGAAAAATGTCAAAATACACGGAACGCTGTATCACGTGACAGTTCAGCTCTCCTCGTCACAGATAATGGGGGTGCAAAAGAGAGTTTATTAATTAAACTCTCTTTTGCACACTTCTGTTTTAAAGAAATTTTTCACAAAAGCTTATTTTTCCTTTCTGGAGTTTTCAATCTTCCCTTTTTAATAGGGTTAATATACATCCATATTTAATATGGATAATTTTGATGGCTTTGTCCATGTAGTGCTGCACTAAAAAAAAAAAAAAAAAAAAAAAAAAAAAAAAAAAACATGCCTTTTGTAAAAAGTTTTAGGATCATATCCATTGATGACAGCATTAAATCAGATCAATTTATTACTTTGACCTATCAAAAACTCCATTAGTTCTCTAAAAGATTGTGTTTACTGCAGGTTCCGATAAAGCTCAAGTGGAGCATAGAGACTATTAACAATGTTGGAACTAAGTTTCAATTAAAATAATTTTCAATTAAAAATAATTGTTTAAAAACCAGACACAAAAATATAAAAAATAATGTTTTTAATCTGTTCATTCTAATTTGGGGGGCCTAAAATTTTGTGCTTGAATTCCCAGTAGCCCATGAATTAATTAGGCCATAAGTATACAACTGTTAAAATGTTCTCTAAGTTTATAATAGATGCAATTAAATACAGCTCTGCAAATCTGAAACACAGCACTGCTTCTTCTTGGCTTTATTTTGTGAGGTGTTCATTATCCGAACATAAAAATA
The DNA here is from genome assembly GCA_963931845.1 of Maratus michaelseni. NCBI lineage: Eukaryota > Metazoa > Arthropoda > Arachnida > Araneae > Salticidae > Maratus > Maratus michaelseni. The sequence goes on from OZ007591.1 coordinate 243,514,778, forward strand.
TCTCGTGAAAGTATTCGTTAACCGATCTGTTCGTAAACTGAACAGTCCGTTAACCGATCACCCACTGTATATGTTTTCATTTCTCCTCTTTTTGGGTGCGATATCTCATCACTATTCTCCCAATTTCAGCACAAGTCTTAATTAAAAATCATTTTAAGTTCCTTACATGTGTTCTAGCTCTCAATCTTTGTATTATCTGTGTTTCTAACAAGAAATTCACCATTCTTTTAGCTCATCTGATGTCTTCCTGTGTCAGCAAAGATTGGTAATATTCACTTTTTATCTCATGTTTTATGTTGCTTATCTCAATAATGATAAACAATAGCAATTCTTTGTACCTGAGTTTTTAATTAAGTATTATACATGCATATAATAAAATATAATTTAGCCACTTAAACCACAAATTACAATTACCCAGGTGCTCGTTCCTAAGCCTTGCGTTTCAAACACACAGCAAATTAATCTGATGTATTTAAAATTAATAGATACTGAATAAACTATATGATATTTGAAACAAAAAACACGTATGAGTTTCAAGACCGACCAGACACAAAGGTCAAACTCTGATAAAAAATTGCAGGCCTGGGCTAATGCTTGGCGACTAAAACAATGTATGGGCAACCAGATTACGCAAAACAACAATGTGCACCAACAAGCAATAAAGTCATGTGTTCTGCTAGCAGATGTACACCAAACAATCTTGTCCTCGTACACCAAACAATCGCTAGGAAGAAGCGATATGGTAGAAAAACATGGCAGTCACTCGGAAATGGAATAAAAATAGGATCAAACATCTGAAAATTATAAATGGGGTATCAAATTGAAGGTAATTAAAAATGCTGATGAATGAGAATGAAAACATATGTAAAAATTAAAGGGAAACTTAAAAAGAAAAGTATGGTTTTAAATGGGAAATGAAGCACGTGGCTGCAAACATGTTACATGGTGCTGAAAATGTTGCATTTATCATGTGACACAAGTGCACCACAGATATTTAATTAACATTAACTTAAGAAATGGATGATGTGAAAAGGAGATGGGAACGAGGGGGAGAAAAGAAAATTTCTATTTTTGTTTGAAACAGACAACATGTATTTTTAACAGGGTGTTTGTATAACTACTTTAAAAATAATGAAATTATTTTTTAAAAAGATTAAAAGTAAGATATATATTTTTATGATTAATTTTGATAATTAACAATTAAAATACACTAAAAGCTTTTGAAAACAATACAAATACTGCTAAATTACCAGGGATAGATTTTGTTATTTCTTTAATAAAATTCTTTTCTCTTAACAATCAGTAAAATATAAATTCACCAACTCCTGAATTCAGGACAAATCTTATGAACAAACACCCTTACTATAAATAAATCAAATCAAGTTTTGGATTTCACATTAAAAGGTTTAACTTCTGCAGAATGAAGCAAGTACAAAGTCAGTCAGCAATTAAATGCAAATGTATCCTAAAATACAATTTTGTAAAGACATTAATTAATGCAAATAATGAATACTGAAGAATTAGAGGGGAAATGCTAATTCAAGGGAACCCTACCCCCCTTAATAGCTAACTTGCACTTACTGAATATTTTTAGATTTTAATTTAAAACACCAATTACATAGTAAAGAAAAATTCTACTTGATTACCTGAGAATTTTGTTATCTTTGTTATTACTTTGAACTTGAGCAACATTTGCTGCTTCATAAACATATTGAATTATGGCTTTTTCATCAGCATGGCCGGAAGGTAAGTCAATCGTGCCAGAATTTTCATTCATACCTTTTAGCTTGTCTAAAAAACAAAGATAACAATTAATAAAAATGAAATAGTATCTAAAATAAACAATTCACACATAATTCACATATTACAATTTTCACTTTTACTAAAACAAAATAGTTTGGAACAAATGAAAATGGGTAATACTTTTTTTTAAAAATCCAAACATATGAAAATACATTCACATGAACACATGAGCATGTGAAATTACATATTTAGATGTATTAAAATGGTGTTTCCGAATGTTTTCACACAAAATCATCCTTTTCTAATCCAATTTCTATAACTGTCTTAAAAAATTAAAATAAAATAAATAAATAAAAGCTAATCTCACATCAAATAATAGAAATAAAGTATAAAGTTGAAGAAGGAAAATCACAACTCAAAACACATTCTACTTGTTTAACAATGTTCTTTGACAAATATATAAAAATAGCTACATATTACTGAGTACTGACTATCAAGTAATGCCTTTAAATAAATTTAACTAATAGTTATAAACATTGAAAGGTGAAAACTGAACCATTATATTTATAAGATCTCTCCGGACAACAAAAGGTGTCGAAATCATTTTGGCCGTTTATACGAATTGTCGGCAAAATGTTGGTAATCTCATGGTAACATTATATATCAAATCAATAGATCGTCTTCTTTCAATAGACCACCTTCGTAGTTTATTGCTGACATTGGCAGGATATCACATTAATCAAGGGATTTAACTAGAAGATATTTATTCAAAAAATAATATCAGCTGACATCATAAAGCGACTAATACCTGACAATTTGTTTCCCACTAAAATACTCCCTGTAGTTACTGTCTATCTCTGAATCACGTGATTACACTGTCCCCCTCAAAGACTTTTGTCACCGTCTGATCTAACTCCTCAAAGTGTTTATATTCCAAGCAAGGTAATTTTTTAAGTAGATACAGATGAAGGAACAGGATGTGCAAAGTTGTTTTTAGTGCATATAAGTTTCTTAGCTATTTTCTTTACAAATTAGTAATTTTACACCTCTTAAAAAAATTATCACTCATTAATTATTGTAAAAAAAAAAAAATCTAGAAATTAGAAGAAATACACACTTTTTATGGAAATACGAATACTTATTTATACTTAAAAACATGCTTTATTAAATAGAACAAAATAAACAAAAAATTTATATTTGAAATACTTGGGATTGAAGACTTAATTATATTGATGATTTAAATGAATAAATTGAAAAGTAAAAAAGTTAGATAATAAATTTAGGATAGTAAAAAAACTATTTCTTTCTTTTAAAAGTAAGAATTAGAGAGTAGATGAACCCCTGGATACATTGCTATTAGGAATAACTTTTTTGATAGGTTGCAAATGTTACACACCAGAAATACAAATACTGAATACTTTACAAAACCATTAAAAATATGGAAAGCCTAGAATCTGCGAATTTCATCTCAGGAGCAATCAGAATTTATGGACATTCTACTTATTAACAACAAATGTTGATGCATCAAAGGATATAAAATAATGAATTGCTTTTTTATATGAATGTGATGCACTGCAGAAAATGTGAAACGCATACATATGTAGGATTTCAGTTTGAACACTTCATCTCCTTTATGACGTAAATGCAATTTAACGGACATTCTAGTGTACTATTATCATCCATGATTTAAATGCACAAGGTATAAATATTTTGGATCACGAGATCAAGATTTTAATATCTTCAAAATTACAAAGAGCCAGTCTTCTAATTTTTGTTGCGAAGCAAGCATATAAAATAAATAATAGCCGGAAAAAGCGCTGTTAGGCCTACTTGAATTACTGTAAAGTAAATATATTGTATAGGTTTGACCAGAAGTGTATTAGCTAAAAAGAAATTGCACGTAAAGTATTGTAGAATTATATTTCTAGAACTGTGTTAAAGTTCATATTTTGTTGTTCATCGTTTATTTGTTCATATAATTCCAGTAAAGCAACTATTTACATATCATTAACTTACATTAATGAGGGCTCGGATCCCAAGATTATTAAAAGTAAAAGCCACTAGTAGTGAAATGGAAACCAAAGCTAAAGTGTTGTAAAACGCCAGTATCAAAAGTTGGGTCACGAATTGGCAAGGTGAAACCGTAATCGTATTACTCCAAGTACAATTTTGAAAGATAAACATGGGAACTCTAAATAAAACTAAGAGAATTGATCTAATAAATCTCTGCGAAGAATGCAGAATTGAAGCACCAGAAAAACCTACAATACCTGTCCTAATAAAGCTGATCAAAAGTTGGGAGAGTTATGAAGAAGATTTTATAAAAGATCGATTGGAAGTAGTGATAGCAGCTAGAAAAGAGAAAACAGAAGAAGAAAGAGAAGAGAAAGAGAAAAAATTACAAGCAGAACTGGAAGAGAAGAAATTACAAGCAGAGATTGAAGAAAAGAAATTGAAAATGGAAATGGAGAGAAAATGGAAAATAGAATTGGAGCAAAACTTTGAAGTTAAGAAATTGCAGATACAAGAAAATTCAAGAGAACACATTGATGAAAACCCAAGGACAAATCCAGGTAAGCAATTTGAATTGCTTAGATTATTAACAAAATACGAAAGTTCGAATGATATTAGTTTATATTTGGCTATGTACGAAAGGCAAATGGCGCAAACGGGCATTGATAAAAAAGAATGGGTAAATTATTTAATTAATCTAATGCCGTTAGATGTGATCAATATAATAACAAGGAAAAACGAACCCGAAATTCACGATTATGATTACATAAAAAATATTCTACTAAAACGCTACAAACTATCGCGAGAAGAGTTTAGGCTGAAATTTTTCTCATCTAAAAAGGAGCCAACGGCTAATTGGTGCGATTTCACTTATGAGATAAAGGTGTATTTTCAACAATGGATTGAAGGTCTTCAAGTAGATAACTTTGAAGAATTATCAGAACTAATTGTAGTTAATCAAATCAAGAATAATTTACCTACGGAAACAAAGACACATTTCATAGAGGAATTATTAGTAATAAAGAAAATTGATGACTTAGTTAATAAATTAGATAATTACGAAACGGCACGAAGGGTTTACAATAAACAATCAATTAGGAATACAAGCAGTGATTTTGATGACAGAAGATCGAAAGTGACTGACTACGCCATTTGAAAAGACGCCAAGTTGACAATACACACAGTGTAGATCACGGAAGCAAAGAGTTGCATATAATCTGTTTTACGTGTGACAACCCTGGTCATGTGAGTGCGAAATGTGCCATGGCGAGTGATACAGAACGAGAATATTCAAATTTTTACCCGCAACATCATCAAAATTGGCGAGAAACAAAATACCAAGATGAGACCCAAAACACGCAAAGAAAAATAGTTAATATAGGCATGTTAAATGGTAAAAAAGGAAGAATCTTAGATATTCACGGAAGAAAAACAAACGTAATAATTGATACAGGGAGTGATATTTCGATCGCCAATTCAAGATATCATACTGCAATAAACGCGCCAAAGCTAACCAGTGACAATATATCTATATCGGGCAAAGGTGGAAAAGAAATTAAGCCAATGGGCTTTTTTTGCATAAAATCTACGTAGATGACATAGAAGTACAGGATAAATTTTACGTGGTACAAGAGACGGACTGCGATTTAATAATAGGTAGAAAAGCAGTAGAAGGCATGACGTTAAAAGTAACGGAAGAGGGTGTTAGAATAATAAGCGGCAACACAGTAAGAGAAGGATACATTAAAATTAACGAAGTACCAACAAAAATTGATAAAGCAAGTATAAACAACCATAATCGAGATTGGGAAGATATGGTTAATATTGACTGCGTAAATGATGAGGTGAATTTGACTCATATTACAAATTTAGCAAACAGAGAAAAAATAAGAAAATTAATAAAACCATATAAGCCGAATAAAACAAAAGATACAGGATTATCTGATGAATGGAATGTTGACTATCCACCTCCAGAAGAAAATTATGCAATTAGCAGTCCTGCACATGGTAGAAAAGACTATGTGAAAGATCGCAGGAGGAATTTTGATCATAAGGGAAAGAACAGAGATTTTAATAGACCATTTAATAACAGAAGCAATAATAGATATGGCCAGAGATATTTTAAACAGTCATTTAACCATGGAAATTATAATAAATATAGATATGGGAAACAGAGTTCCGAGAATTCTTACCAAAATGAATCCGAGATTCCTGAAAACTTTGAGACTAAAGATTCTTTGATACCTCAAGACATAACAGAAAATGCTTCACCTAATTCAAAAGCAAGATATAATCCAAATTTTCCCCCTAGATACATGAATAGAGGATGCAAGGCTAGTTATAATGAACAAAGATATTCACAACCATCACATAAGAATAATTCTTATCATGGATTTAAAGGAGCTTATAGTGGAAGAGATCCTTATTTAAATTCTTATCATTCTAGAAGCAATAGGTATATAGCTTCTAAAGATAGAGAGCAATATCCGGAAAGAAATTACAGAGATATTAGATATGCAGATTCTAACGATAGAGAGCAATATCCAGAAAGAAATAAAAATCTCAAAAAATTAACTGTTTAGGCATGAAAAAACATAATAAATCAAGATGCTGAAGTTGAGATGCCATCATGTCAGGGTGACCGATTTGTAGGATTTCAGTTTGAACACTTCATCTCCTTTATGACGTAAATGCAATTTAACTGACACTCTAGTGTACTATTATCATCCATGATTTAAATGCACGAGGTATAAATATTTTGGATCGCGAGATCAAGATTTTAATATCTTCAAAATTGGAAAAGAGCCAGTCTTCTAATTTTTGTTGTGAAACAAGCATATAAAATGAATAATAGCCGGAAAAGGCGCTGTTAGGCCTAGTTGAATTACTGTAAAGTAAATATACTGTATAGGTTTGACCAGAAGTGTATTAGCTAAAAAGAAATTGCATGTAAAGTATTGTAGAATTATATTTCTAGAACTGTATTAAAGTTCATATTTTGTTGTTCACCGTTTATTTGTTCATATAATTCCAGTAAAGCAACTATTTACATATCATTAACTTACATATATATATATATATATATATATATATATATATATATAAAACATGTTTTCAATATATATATACAGTACAGAACCATTTATCCGGAATGGTCGGGGCCAGATGTATTCCGGATAACTGGTTTTTCTGGATAACTGGTTGGACATTAAACAACACCTGTTTGATGAGATTTGTAGAATATATGTGGCTGTAACATTGCTACTGATTTGAAATTAATTACCAGATTACTCTGATTAAGGCTCCAAGATCCTTTCAGGATCAAAGATTAATCAGAATTTGAAGAAAGCAAATTCTGGCAATACCTTGGAAACAATAATACTGCATAAAACTCAAAATGCTCAATATCAAACTAAACAGACTTTCATTTTAAATCCAAGATATTGATCAAGTTGTACAATGTATGTGGTTATCTATCAAGCAATGAACATGTCAAACTGGTGCTGCATGGCACTTTTTTCTGGAAAGATTCTGAAATCAGTCAATTGGAAATATCATTCCGGATAACTGGTTTTACGGTTAACTGGATTCCGGATAAATGGTTCCATACTGTATATATAAAACATGTTTTCAATATATATATATATATATATATATATATATATATATATATAAAACATGTTTTCAATAGAAAATATTTATTATAAATATCTTTCTTCTAAAAAAAAAAAAAAAAAAAAAAAAAAAGAAAAAGAAAAAAAAATGTTCCTGCTCAACATTGCAAAATTTTCAGATGTATTCACAGAGTCATTTTTTTAAACATAAAGGCATGGAATTTTCGAACATTGTACTGAAGTGAAATTTAAAAGCCTCAGAGTGTTAATAATTTTTCTAAAAAGTATATAACTGATTGATCCCCGATAATGAACTTTCTCTAGCAATAACATTTCTAAAATCTCTTATATCTCGAAATTTTACATTATTTTCTGAAATATCATTTTTCTTTATTGGAAAAAAGAAAAACGATATTAAATTTCTTAGTATCTGAACAAGAATATCTGGAAATTTTGCACATTTAACATTATAAATGACTTCATGAATGCATCAGAAAGCTCAGAGTTTAAATTCTACAACATTCTTAATGTTATAAATTATTAATATTAATTTTCTTAATAATCTTTCCAATTTTTCTTAAAATTGCGATTTTAAATTTATTTACATTTCTAGTCTTGTATTTTCTTTATTTTCAAAATTTACTGATTAGTTTAAAAAAAACTTTTAAAACTAGTTCTTGTTTTAAACAACGAATTTAGCACAAATAGTTGTTGTAAGGCTGTTCTCAAATCCAAACTGGCTATTCTGTGATGCATTTTTTAAATCATTTTTTGTTCGCAACCATTTCAAAATTTCAGCTGCTCTTTATCAAGAAACTATGCAATTGAATTGTTTTTCTATCTTTTGGTAAAGACAGAAGATTTTCCAGAAAATTATATCAAGTTGGCATTTTGAGCAGAATATCCAAATGCGAGAATGAGAAAGCTAAAACTACTGCATTCCTGAGACAACAATCACTTATAATTTCGGATATAAATAATTTATGGGAAAATGAGAAAAAAAAACCCGTTCAATTACAAATCAAACCAACAATCATGCTTGGAAATATCATGCTATGTTTTAAAATGAGTCAGAAAAAGTGTTAGATTGTTTTTCGTTGTTGAGATAAATTTCAGAAAAATATTCGGAAAAATTATTTTGGAAAAAAATTAAAAACCGCCTTAATACTTAAAATCTTTGCTATTATGTAACATTCCTTATTTTCAGTTTATTAATTAAATTATCAAAACCGATCTAGTCTTTAAACCCAAGTATTTTAAATAAGAGTACAGCAGTTAAATTCATTATGTTCTATTCATCAAAGTATGTTTTTAAGTATGAATGTCTATTCGTAATTCTAAAAAATAAATACCTAAATTTCTCTTAGTTTCAAAAGTTTTTATATAATACTAGCTGACCCACCTGACGTTGCCTAGTCCCATATAATAACCTTAAATCTCTTTAAAAATGAAATTCTGGCCCGGATACCTTTTGCCAAGGTTGTTTACCACCTCCCTCCCCATTCCTGAAAATATAACAAATAAACAATTTAAGAAAACTTCGATGTAAATTAGGTGCCCAATAGCAGGCAGCCCGCTATTCTGCCCTATCATAATAATCTCTGTCATGTGGACAAAATGCTAGATTTAATAAAAAGTAGTTCCCCCCCCCCCCCTCTCCATATAACAAATACAAACGTTTCTTTATTAATTACATCCATTGTGCCGACGGTGGGCGAAGTCTGCAAGTCTCTATTGTAATATGTGTCATGTTGACTAAATGAAATATTTAATAAAAAGTTGTCCCCTCCCCTTCCCATCCACGCAAATTTAAAAAATACAAACGTATCTTTAATTATTAAATCCATTGTCAATTAGATTTTTATAAAATAAAAACTTGCTGGTGTATTTTTTCGATTTTTAGAAAATCTTAATCAACATATCAATTTGCACCTTTATTAAAATTTTGAAATCCATATCTTATATACATTTTAAATCATGTACCTTAAATTCACTGAATTAAAATGGCTGAATTTAAAAACTGCCGCACTGAGTTTCTGACAACCTTCAACTTGCTTCATCATTGAATGACAGCTGTGCTTTTGACTTCGAAAAGATTAATTTTCATTTGTTTTTTTTGCAATCAATTTAATCAAATGTAAATTGAAATATGGGGTTCTAATTATCAGATCTTTACGAAAATTACATTTTTGGAATTAGCGTCAAAAAATATACTTAAACATATAATTTTCAAATTAAAAAATGCAATATTTAAAAAAAAATTAACAGAACTTTAAATATATCAGTACTTTAAAATTCTGCAGTTTCGTTCTGAGTGTGAAAATAAACATTTCGGGGTCCCGCTGGAAGAAGGCATCTCATTGGTTCGTTGCTAGCCTCAGCTCGAGGTGCAAATCTAAGCAGTAATGTACTTCTCTCTTTGTTCTGATAAAAACTATCCTTTTTCTCTAATTTCTGATCGCATTTTTGTGATGTTTGATGAGATTTTAATTAATATCTAGGTTAATTTTCAAAAGATAAAAATTCTGAGTTTCAGGTGCATCAGGGCAGACCATACAGATGAAAACTTTCTTTTATTAGTATAGATTTTGTGGGTTATTTAAATTTTTTTTTTTAAAGATGAGTGTTTATTAATCCCTGCAGAAAAGTTGCTAAGCAATTTATATTCACAAAAACAACAACGGAACCCTTTGTGTTAATTAATCCTTTTAAAATAAAATACATACATAGGTGTGTATTTTATTTTAAAAGGATTAATTAATTTAAAAACAAATATAGATTAATATTTCACATCAAAAGAAATGTACTTCTGCATACATTATCTTTTACAAAGAGAAATTTTAAAAGGGTAGGGTTTTCACAGCTAGGACACCACAGGTACAAAAGCACAAAAAATGTAGTGGGTGGGGGTGGGAGGAGAAAATAAAGAGAAATGAGCCTGTGACTCAGTGATTGAAAAGAGGTCAGCAATACGTTCATAACCTCTGCACAACTTTTCAGAATGTTACGATCGAGAGACGGTTTACCAAATGGACAAGAAACCTTTTCTGCTGACCTCAGGGAGTGAGGTCGTATGGACGAAAAAGTAGTCAGGATAGGACATTCGGCAGAAGTTCGGCCATTGATTATTTGCTGCTTGGGTTGTGTGTCTGTGTTTGTCACAGCCATATTTCTTGAAAACTATCTACAGTCCCCGGCCAAATTGTTAGACGCAGTTGTTTTTATTATAATTTATTAAATATCTGGAAAGATACATGAGGAATTAACCTGAAACTTCAGGAGTGTAAACAACATGATAAACATCATATATTTCCGCGAAGATTTTTTCCCGAAACCCCATAAGGGGCCGTCAACAAATTGAAGAAAAACGAATATCTTTTGGATAACCCTGTAAAATCTAATATTGCAAAAAGCATTCAAACTATAGATTATGATTAAGTGGCTTATTGTAATAATTTGAGTTCATTTTTATGAAGATAGCATGTATACTAGAAGAGAAATTCACGTTTTTATAAAAACAGTCCCAAATTTTACCAAGTTTTTTACTTATAATTTGCAGAGTTTTTAATATAAAAACAAGTTATTTTCAGAAAATGTGACGAACAAAATTATACACAATACCCTGTGATCAGAATTAAAAAATAATAAAAAATTGTATGAAAAATGAGCAGGTTTACTAAATATTGTTTCACTGCGCATGCGCGAATTCAATCAGAATATACTGTGCATAATATATTAGCTAAATGTATAGACCAACTTTTATGAAGGTCTCAAAAACATAGCTTGAATATTCTGATAGTAATCGTCGATAGAATAAGCTTGAATTTCGCTGTTCCCAAAAGGAAGCAAAAAGATGAAGGTTGTATCAAATATAGAATGAGAGACACTTCATTCTTATTATGTCAACTTTCATAAGCTAGTATATTTGGATACAACCCCTCATCTTTTTGCTTCCTTTTGGGAACAGCGAAATTCAAGCTTATTCTATCGACGATTACTATCAGAATTTTCAAGCTATGTTTTTGAGACTTTCATAAAAGTTGGTCTATACATTTAGCTAATATATTATGCACAGTATATTTTGATTGACTTTGCGCATGCACAGTAAAGCAATATTTAGTAAACCTGCTCATTTTTCATACAATTTTTATTATTTTTTAATTCTGATTGCAAGGTATTGTGTACAATTGTGTTTGTCATATTTTCTGAAAATAACTTGTTTTTATATTAAAAACTCTGCAAATTATAAGCAAAAAACTTGGTAAAATTTGGGACTGTTTTTATAAAAACGTGAATTTCTCTTCAAGTATACATGCTATCTTCATAAAAATAACCCCAAATTATAACAATAAGCCACTTAATGATAATCTACAGTTTGAATGCTTTTTGCAATGTTAGTTTTTACAGGGTTATCCAAAAGATATTCGTTTTTCTTCAATTTGTTGACGGCCCCTTATGGGGTTTCGGGAAAAAATCTTTGCGGAAATATATGATGTTTATCATGTTGTTTACACTCCTGAAGTTTCAGGATAATTCCTCATCTATCTTTCCAGATATTTAATAAATTATAATAAAAACAACTGCGTCTAATAATTTGGCCAGGGACTGTAATGTGGAAAGTTCAAACGGCAGAATTATAAAGGTTATTGACCCACATATTTATAGATTATTAGCCATTCCCAAATATCAGAACAATTTAGGATAACTAATTAAGTTACTTGAAAAAAAAAAAATAATAAAAAAATATATATATACACTATATTGCCAAAGGTGACCGGTCACTTGCGATTTAAGACGTTTTGTTAACTATCTAGAAAAATTCATGATGAATTAACCTGAAACTGCAGGTGTGTAAACAGTATAGTATAGGTTATATATTTCCGCGAATATTTTTTTACGAAACCCCATAGGGGACTGTCAACAAATTGAAAGAGAACAAATAACTTTTGCATAACCCTGTAAAAACTAATGTAGCAAAGGCGTTCAAACTCAAGATTATTAATAAGTGGCTTATTGTAATATACTGTGTTCATTTTTATGAGGATAGCATGTACACTCGTAGAGAAATTAAGGTTTTTATAAAAACAGTCCTAAATTTCGCCTAGTTTTTTGCTTATAATTTGCAGAGTTCTTAATATAAAAAAAAGTTCTTTTCAGAAAATATGACAAACAGCATTGTGCATAATACTCTGCAATCAGAATTAAAAAATAATAAAATTGGATGAAAAATTGGCAGGTTTACTAAAAAATGTTTCACTGTGCATGCGCAAATGCAATCAAAATATAATATGCATAATGTATTAGCTAAGTATATAGAGCAACTTTTGTGAAAGTCTCAAAATTATAGCTTGAAAATTCTGTAAATTATCGTCGATAGAATAAACTTGAAATCCATTGTTCCCAAAAGGAATAAAAAAGATGAGGGGTTGTATCAAATATCTGTTGATTAGTGCCAAGATAGCATACACAATATTGCACATACTACTATATTTGGATACAACCCCTCATATTTTTGCTTCCTTTTGGGAGCAATGGATTTCGAGCTTATTCTATCGACGGTAATTTACAGAATTTTCAAGCTATGACTTTGAGACTTTCACAAAAGTTGCTCTATATACTTAGCTAATACATTATGCATATTATATTTTGATTGCATGCGCAGTGAAACATTTTTTAGTAAACCTGCTTATTTTTCATCCAATTTTTATTATTTTTTAATTTTGATTGCAGAGTATTATGTACAATGTTGTTTGTCATATTTTCTGAAAAGAACTTTTTTTTATATTAAAAACTCTGCAAATTATAAGCAAAAAACTATGCGAAATTTGGGACTGTTTTTATAAAAACCTTAATTTCTCTACGAGTATACGTGCTATCCTCATAAAAATGAACACAGTATATTACAATAAGCCACTTATTAATAATCTCGAGTTTGAATACTTTTGCTACATTAGTTTTTACAGAGTTATCCAAAAGATATTCGTTTTTTTTTTCAATTTGTTGACAGTCCCCTATGGGGTTTCGGGAAAAAATCTTCACGGAAATATATAACTTATACTATACTGTTTATACACCTGCAGTTTCAGGTTAATTCCTCATGTATTTTTCTAGATATTGCTCTTTTCACCATTTTTCATGAGTGTTCGTATTATTTTGTCGACCATCTGTACCTCCTGAAAGAACTCTTGACCAAGTAATTTTTACTGTCAGGAGTTTGTATTCCTATTGATAAAAAAATTAATAAAAATAATTCTTTTCCTAAAACTAGACCCCAGTTTCAAATCCGTTGTTCCCAAAAAGAAGCAAAAAGGTGAGGGGTTGTATCAAATATCTGTTGATTAGTGTCAAGATAGCATACACAATATTGCACGCACTACTATATTTGGATACAACCCCTCATATTTTTGCTTGCTTTTCTTGCTTGCTTTTTTTTTGAAGTTTTAATTATTTTTTTAGCAACAATTTTTTGTAATATTGCAGTTAGTAATTAATAAATTTATAGTACGGAACCCTTTGTGCATGAATAAAACTAACATTTGACTGATTATTTTAATTGTTTGTTTTACTATCTACCCTATATATATAAAATCCTAATGAAACGAATTTGTGAAACGATTTTATGAAACGAATTTATGAAACGATTTTATGAAACGACTGATTAAACGACTGATTATGTTTCAGGGCTATTTTTAATAAAATATTAAACGCTTGATGGTGAAATTAATACCAACTGTCCATAAAAATCCGCGGATGTCAAAACTGGTAATAGATTTTTGAAATTGGAATTAGTTTTCGAGATATTAATTTTTTTCTAATTTTAATGACATTTCTGTAATGATGGCAACTAATTACTCAGTTTTTTCTGTTACAAAAAAGGGGAAAAAATCGAAAAGGAGCCCGATAGGGATTATTGATTTATTTTTATTCGTCATTTTCAAATTGAAATTGAATTTATCTTTTATTTCAATCGATAATGAAGACAAGATTGTGATTAAATTATGTTTTTCATGAAAATTTGAAAAAAAAAATCACATTTCTATCGTCAGGATTCAATCGTCTCTGTCAGCATTTAATTTAATTTATAAACTGAAAATATTTTGAATAAATTCGTCCAAATGACGTCATTTATGTTTATACAATTTATTTAATATAAAGAAGCCATTTATCTATTTTTATGTACAAAAAGAGGTAAATTGAAAGACAATTATAAATAAATTGTATATATACATATAAATATATGTATAAACAAGCATAAAAATTCGGTGCTTTTCCAGTATATGGGGCCTTGACGAAACAGAGAAAATAGCCTTGGCGGAAAAGGAAAATTTGGCAACATACTTTCTGTCAACCTATTCACTTTGTCATTTCGTATACAGTAGCATTTTTTCAATATTTATACAATTTGTTTAGCGTAAAATGTCATTTATCCTATTTTATATGTAATCAGAAGTAATTTGTATAGAAAAAACAATAATAATATACGTATAATTAAAATACGCATATAAGCAAAAAAAATCGTCGCGTTTGTTTTCATGGCTGTTTATGTCATTTGGCACCAAATCTCACTTTCTGATGCCCGAATTGCGCCAAGCTTTTTATAAAAGCATCAAGGCCCCTATAATAGAAAAGTACCAAAAGTTCACTGGGTTTGTTTTCATAACTTTTGGTAACAAATATATGTATATTAACGAATCTATTCGTTTTTTAAACTCGAACTACGCCAAACCTAAAAGCAAAGGATCCTATACTGGAAAAGTACCCGATTTTCTTATGGACACTATTCAAGTGACATAACATGGTGTAAAATTATCGCGGATAGCAAATTTGTTTAAATATCTCATCAATTGATGCCGAATAAATGCAGGCATGCATGCACAAAATATTTAATTAATTTTGTATGATAAATAATTATTAGAAAATTCGTATTAATTAAAATAAATAATTTACATATTTAAAATAACATGAAAATATGCATGATGGTGGAAAGAAAATTAAAACCTGTTACTGAAAATGTCTATAACATAGTACTTTTCAATACCGTGGTTCTTAATGTTATTCACAAGCAGATGGAATTTTTCTCATCTTTAAACGCAAAGGAAGAATAGAATACTGATCGTTGTTATAAAAGTACGAGAGGTAGCCACAATTTAAACCTAACCATTTTATACAAGCTGGTTTTTCAAGGTGTAATTGATTTTACTTATCAATCCCGAAAACAGTCGTCAGTTGTCGCAACAGCTGTGTATGAGGCCATGGTAATAAAAAAATGCCCCATTAAAACGTTAAAAGCATGGCAACCCAATTACAGATTTACCAATATTTTTAAAACAAAGCACGCTGTCATGTTTTTAGAGGCCTCGAAGTCTGAGCGGGGGTTGGCAAGCGTAGCTCGCAGGGGGTAGGCCCCCTAGTATAATTATAAAAGACTGTTCACAAAGAAATATCCATGAGAAAATGATACTATTAAATAAAAAGACAATTACTTTACGCTTTATTATTATTGCCATACTTTCAAACACACATTTTAATATAAATGTCTTTTACTAGATTTGGAGCTTTAGCAAAATATAAAAAAGATATATCATAATTAAACATTTTATGCTCAGCTGACAGTCTAGAAAATATTATAACACAATATTATTCTAAACGTTTAGAAGAATAATAAATTTAAAAAAAAAGTCATCTGGACTGTTCCAGATTTTTTTTGTTGAAATATATGAAACATTTACAATACTGAAATAGAAAAATTTCTAATCCTGTGCTGCTTTCTTGAAAATCAATTTAATATCATGCTTTTTCAATCTCATTCAATGTATTTTAAATCTCCCAAGATAAGCAATAAAAGAAAAATACCAAAGCTGCCAATCTTAGCAAAAAAAAAAAAAAAAAAACCCAGGAGATTCGTTGTAGTTTTTAAAGGGAGATTTTAAATGAGCTTACATAAGAATAAAAAGTCGTTATCATTGATTTAGAAATTAAAGATATATTAACAATTCATTCAACTTAAGTATAATTAAGTACAACTTAAATACTTAAAAAATATATATTGATGATTGACAAAATTCGCAATTTTTTACTGTGCAAATGTGCGAATTTTTACTGTTCGCAATTTTTATCAAGGATCGACTGATGAGTTTCGTGATATTTTTCAAGGATCGATTGACGAAATTGGCGATTTTTTCAAGGTTCAATTGATGAAATTTGCGATTTTTTACCACGACTGATTGTTAAAGTTCGCAATTTTTATCAACGATCGATGGAAGAATTTTGTGATATTTTTCAAAGATCGACTGACAAAATTAGTGATATTTTTTCCTGAGATAATTTGAAGAAATTCGTGATACTTTACTCATCAGCAAGTCATGAAATTTGTAAAACTTTTCCTGTTAGTGATTGAAGAAATTCACGATTATTTTACGCATATGATTGATGAAATCTGCGGAGTTTTTTCTTGTGACTGATTGACGAAACTGGTAACTTTTTTAACAGTCAATAGACAAAATTCACGTTTTTTTCTTGAGAGATATAGATGAAATTAGAGTTTATGAGGAAATATACAGATGAAATTCGCCATTTTTTTTCGCAAGCAATATACGAAATTCACAATTTTTTTCCTTCTGGTGATTGATGAAATTCTGGATTTTAAACAAAGACTGATTGACGAATTTCGCAATTTTTTTTTTCTCTGGGATGTTGGGACAAAATTTGAGCTTTTTTTCTTTTTGTTAGTGATTGATGGAATTCATGAAATTTTTTTCATGAACAGTTGACGAAATATGAGATTTGCAGTTTCTTCCAGTGACAGATTAACAAAATTTGCATTCTTTCTGGAAATATGTATACAAAATACATGATTTTTTTTCTATTAGTGATTAACGAAATTCTCAATTTTTTTCCCCTCAACAATTGACAAAATATGCGATTTTTTTATGATCAGTAGATCTTATGCTTTTGAGAAGTGCAAAAGTGATCTGAGCTATGATGTGGCACCATTTATTGAGATTGAAAAGAACAATTTTTTTATTTTCAGAAGTATGTTCCTACAAATTTAAAAATCCCAGAAAAACAGGAGAAATCCATACTTAAACATAAAAATGGGAGATCATGCTGAAAAACAGGAGTCTTCTGCAGAAAACGGGAGAGTTAGCCACTCTAAAATACACTTCTTAATAGAAAAACTTTTTTTTTTTTTAATGTCTGCAGAGGCACGGGCCAGTTTCCTTTCATGAGACTTTGGTTGGGCCGAATTTCCTTTTTTTCAAGGCTGAGCCGGGTCTGGATAGAGCAAATGTTTCAATCCAAACCCATGTTGGACTGGCATTGTATTTATTCATTTTTTAACCGACTCAAAAAAGGAGGAGGTTATTAATTCGACTTGTATGTTTTTTTTTTTTATGTATGTTCAACGATTACTCCGGAACTATGCGTCCTATTTATGTGATTTTTTTTTATTCGAAAGAGAATACTCTCGAATTGGTCCCATTTAAATTTTATGAAAATTGGTTTAGAACTTTTTCAGAAATTCAACAAAAATGAAAAAAAATAAGCATTTTAAAAATAGTTAATTTGTTGGGCAGACAACTTTCATTTAATATCCTAAAATATTCCATTACGTGAATTTGCAAATAAAAAGACTGACATATTTAAATCAGTTTAACTTATCAGATTATAATTCTGCATGAATAAATTAAAGGAGGGGAACAGGGATCATTCTAGAGAGTTTCAGAAGGGCGCCTGCCCTCATGCCCTTTTTAGATAAAATACCACCCTCCTTGCCCTTTTTCCAGGTAGAATTCTACCCTCCTTGCCCCTTTTCCAAATAGAATTCTACCCTCCTTTTATTCCTGCAGAGAATACTGCCTTGTTTGCATTGTACTTTGAAAAATTCTTTACCCATCTTTTATTTTTAGAATACTAGTAAGGTACATCAGGAGTACTCCTCTTTCCCTTTTTATTTCTCTGTGAAATGCTCTGGTATATCTAATCTTTCACTTTGAGCGATTCATCTTTCCATTTATCTTTTTTTTTCTCCATTGAACAAGACATAAAGGCTAACTAAGGGTCATTGATTAATTTCACCTTTTCTAGTAAAATATATCATTAGATCAGGCATTCTGGCCTTTGACTACATGATAACTTAAATAAGTTCTATAAAAATTTTGAGAAGTAGCTTTAGAACTTTTATTTTGTAGCTTTTTCAAAACCAGTTTTGCCAAAACCGGGAAAAAGTTATCTGGTGAATGAAAGTTTTAGAGAGAGAAGTTTTTAATGTTGTAGGAAAGGGGAGAAATGACTGTGAATATAGTAAACAATTTTACAATTAAAATCAAGAATATAAGTTTCATTTTCCTATTTTTAATACTTTTCAAATGGTGAAGTTATGAAAAGTATAAATGTTATTGGATTTTTTAAACTAAAGAGCACTTTAAGCTGTTGCTAGACATCCCTCCCCACCAGTATATTGGTACATGCACTTATTAAAAAAATGCCCTTTTTATGAAATGATGTGCCCTTTTCAGAAAAATTGCCCTTATTATGTAATGTGCGCCCTGCCTTTTTTTATGTTCTAGAATGATCCCTGGGATTAGCCACTGTTCCCCCTCTTTATACTTAACCAATGAGCGCCTTATCACAATGAATGTATATACAAAATTTTAAGCAAATCGGATATTATCAAGAGGTATTACGTCCGGGTCACCAGTTGTTGGGCAGACGACTTTCAGGTTGCAAATAATAAAAAGACTGACATATTTAAATCAGCTTTAACTTATCGGATTTATTTTCACAGAACAAACTTTTTAAGATCCAAACAAAAACTAAAACTTTTGAGTGTTGCCAAATTTGAAGAGCTAAATTACGTAGAATTGTGAATTGGATAAATATAATACAACGTACAGATAAAAACTATAAATTATGCCACAACAAATCTACTTTTGAATCTTTTAAAAGTTCCATTGTTGCAGTTTCACAGCGGTTTGGCATATTTTGACGAGTGTTTATTGGTGCATAATTAAATACATTGTTGTTTTAACTTCCATACAAATGTACGAGTTACAGAAAAAAATTTGACGATTTATCACCTGTGGAGCACTAGTTGGAAACTACCTTTAAAATATCCAATTATCTATATTATATTATACAATACAGTTGTATATAAATAGTTCTGCAATTGTCTTTTAATATTTCTACTACATAATATTAACTATAGAGTGACAATATAGAAAGAAAGGGGTTACTCTGAATAGTATTATAGGCGACATTGTTGGTGCAGTGTATTTACCTTGTACGGATTGTAAAAATCAGTACACACTAAGCATAAGCACCTAAATCAGTGAGTTATGCAGTTATCAAAACTGTAGTATACAGCCCGATTATGACACATTATCCAAGACGATTAGGTGAGAATAATGATAAAATTTCTAATCTTCCGTAATCGAGTCTACTGCCAAGGTTAATGTGAAATAAAAAATATATTTGCAACAATATAGTTTAATATAAACATAGATATCATTAAAGGCTTTAAAGACATTAGGTGAGAATAATGATAAAATTTCTAATCTTCCGTAATCGAGTCTACTGCCAAGGTTAGCGTGAAATAAAAAAGATATTAGCAACAATATGGTTTAATGTAAATCTGGATATCACTAAAGTAATAAATAAATAAACTTTTTAACCAAAAATAGTACCAACTTCAAAAACTACTACAAAGTAAAAAATATTTTTTTTTAGATAATAGTTAATAAGAAATTAAATTAAGAGCATTGTATTTACCATGCATATTATTATATTTATGTACATTAATTTGATTTTTTGGAGTCGGTGCCAGCCAAGTACAAAATTCAAAACAAAATATCAAATATAAATCGTAACACGCGTATAAATTATATCTACATAAATACGAGACAATAAAAAATGGTAGAAAAATGCTCATCAAATGGTAGAAAAATGATTTAAATGAACTAATTTCCAAAGCAATGTTTGTTGACATATAGTTGCTAATCTCATTTGAAAATACTCATTTATAACATCAGATGAAATGTTTAAAAATGATAACATGGCTTTAACTTGGCTTGGCTGGCACAGACTCCAAAAAATCAAATTAATGTACATAAATATAATAATATGCATTGTAAACACAATGCTCTTGATTTAATTTCTTATTAACTATTATCTAAAAAAAATTATTTTTTACTTTGTAGTAGTTTTTGGAAGTTGGTTCTATTTTTGGTTAAAAAATTTATTTTTCACTTTTTAGTAGTTTTTGAAATAAGTTCTATTTTTGTTTAAAAAGTTTATGTAAAAATAAAGTCATGTTGTACATTTATTTAATGAAGTCATTAGAAATTTAATTTGGTTTAATAAATTACAAAGAATTTCTTCTTTGTAAAACTTTTAAACTGTGAATTGCTTTTATTATCTTTTTTTAAAATTCTAAATATAACGGTATTTGGGGATCGCGATGAATATAAAGGAAAAACTTAAGGAAGAGTGAATCACCAGCGACTGGCACAGGAGTGATTCCGAGTACCTAGAAAAATTTAGACAAAACATATATTCAACACTTTCCCCAAACACCATTATAGGCATGATCGTAGTAGCAGCACACGTTGCGAAGCCATGAGAAGTAATAAAAATATTAAGTTAAAATTCATAGTATTACGTTTAACTACCTATTAAGCAAAGTTAAAATTATATATATTTAGCATATAAAAGCAAAGACTAGATTTAACAGTATATGTACATCATAAAAATTATTCTGAAGTTTATCTGCATATCAACTTGATCCTGGTGTAAAAGGAGAATATAAAAACAAAAGAACTCACCAGATGGAAGAAACACAGACTTTTATTGACATCTTCAATGCATTTAAATATTAATATTTCACTTGAATAAAATCACTTGTTTCACCATAAAAATAGATATCATATAATATTTCTCAAATCAATCATTTATTATATTTATAACCATATTAAAAATTTGGAGTATTCAGTTCACATAAGTAAGTTGATAATTAGTTATATTAATTTTCCAGTTAATTTAAATAATAATTTGATTTCTGCAAAGTTCAAATTGTTCAATTTATCGTGGAGGTTATCTATTTAGTTTCTAAAAATTGTAGCTGGATCATTAGAAGCTTTCCGAATGTTCATATGAAGAAAATTAAGTTCATAGGAGGCAAAAGTTATTATAAAAGTTAAATGGACTATGTCGAAAGACATTAGTACGGATGGAGGATCATTGTAGATTAGACACAGTAGAACCAACCATAACGTTGTTATTAGGAACTTCTAAGCAGAGTATCAAAACACCCACTGGGAAGTGAATATAGGCGTAGATGAGGCATTCTGAAAGCATCCAGAAAAAAAACTAACTCCTAATCATCTGGTGGCTATAAGCTGTGGACCCATCATCATCATCGAAAGCAATGCTGAATGACTCTGAAAACGCATCCTGGTAGGATGATTGATATATAATCATTCGTCTAGAATAATAAAGATGAAACAGAGATCTTCTTAAATGTTGAGAATCTTAAAATAAAATGTTAAATTGACGCTCGCTGGATCGGCATTCTACGGCCCGCTGCTAGGCCAGAGGCCTTGCAGCTTAAAAAAGGATGGTCTTTACATGCTGGTGTTTCGTTGAGAAGTGAGTTCACACGGCACTTCCGATAATACTGGAAAACTCACGATTTTAAATCTCCCTCCAATCAGACAGCAGCATTTCCCAACGGTTGCAAATTTAACTATCGCGCTCGTGACACCACCTGATGGATTTTTTGAAGAAGCTCACCCATGCGGTCAAAGTCAAATATTAACTGTTGACGACACGTCATTGCGAATGTTCTATGAGCTTCTATCTGTCACCTTGAATCGGACTGATAATGACCTTGCCTATCGTGAGTCACTGACCCAGATACAAATGCGCGGGAACTAGGAAATAACGCCTGCCTGTTTACCCGAAACATCTAAAAGTTTGTCAATGGCGTCTCATCGCAAATCTTGACGATCATCAAAATAAAATAAACGAAAGTAATTAAAAATCGATAACTGCCAAGCTAATGGATGAAAACAAATGAAATTTTAGCAATCAAAATAAAATTAAAAGTTCCTTCCACCAGATATGTTTTTGAAAGTGACATATTTAATTTAAGAAATTTTGAAAAATGATTATTGGACTTAGAAATTTTGAAATGATATATGGAAAAGTTCGTTATTCTGAAAGAATTTGCCTGAACTAAAATAAATGAATTTGAACTTTCTGAAAAGAATAAAATTAACAATTAACCAATTTTTAATCAATCTTATTAAAAAGGAAATACACTATATTTTAGAATAATTTATTAAATTTAGACTGTGTGTTATTTAAGAAAAATGGACATTATTTAAAAGTTAGAAAAAGTAAGTCAGAAATATTTTTATTTTAGATAATTTGAAATGAAGTTTAATTAATATTGCAAAGTGAATAAAATGTAAATTAAATCTGGAATGAATATCCTAAAACATATGTAATGGAAAGATTCTGAAATTAATTTATATTCTCACCAAAAGTAAACAATTTAAAAAGAATGTTTGATTTAAAATGCAAAAAATGAAATTTAGCTTAATTAATTTAAATGAATTTAATGAGTTTAATTAAATTGATGAATAAATTAAAGTTAAATATAAAAATACTGAATAAATTAAGAGTCAAATTTTTAAATCATAACACTAAACTATGATGATTTTCTTATGAACGATTTTCTTACATTTGAATGTAGTTGTCCAAGTCAATATTTTTAATCAGTGTTTACGTATGTAATTGTATATGTAAGTGGTCAATATGAAAATTAATTGAAATACAACACGTTTATAGCAATACTGGACTGGTGATTTTTTTAGTTGAACTGAGTGCACTGCCTATTATTATTATTAAAAAACATTGCTTATTAATAATAGAAAAAAAATGCAGAGAGAAATTTAAACAAATTAAATATTTAAACAAGAAGCTTGCATAATAATTAATATACTCACTTTGAGCTGCAATGAACTCTTCTTCAGAAAAAAACACAGGTTGAATTATCTCTCCAATTGGAGCTTTTATTGATAAAGAATAACTATTTTCATTAGTTTTCAATTCAAATTTGGCAGGCTGTGTACTTTCATTGAAATCAATTCCTAGAGAAACTGTTACACTAGACATTGGTTGAATGGCTTCTAATAAAATAATAATAATTATTATTATTCTTGTTTTGAAGCAAGCAAAGAAAAAAATTATACACAAAACACAAGTAACATTAACATTTCAACTTAATATATCTACCCTATATATATAAAATAATAATGAAACGAATTTATGAAATGATTTTATGAAACAATTTTATGAAACGATTGATTAAACGACTGGTTATATTTCACAGCTATTCCTCCTAGGATATAGATCATTGGGCAATCAAAATAACTTCAGCTATCCGCACTGATCCGAGGATGCCAAAAGTGGCCTTAGAATTTTAAAATTTTAATTAGTTTTCAAGATATTAATTTTTTTCTAATTTTAATGACATTTCTGAAATGATGGCAACTACATTACTCCATTTTTGGGGATAAAAGAGGGAAAAGGGAAAACAATAAGGATTATTATTAGATTTATTTTTTTTGTTATCATTTTCAAATTGAAATAAAAAATTGAAATTATCTGTTATTCGAATAGATAGTGAAAACAATATTGTGATTGAATTATGTTTTTCAAGAAAATATGAAGAAATAAAACTTATTTTCACATATTTGACTTTCAGGAATCAGTTTGTTTTAGAAAGCCAAAAATCGTCTGTCATCTTGAACACCGACATAAATTCCATTGACGTAAAAAACAAACAAAAAAAAAAACATGATAATTCCATCGTAGCCTTTTTTTAGTTTCACCTTCATCCAAGGAGTTTAAACTAAAAACGTTTGATCTCCTTGCATTTATGTAAAGATACTATTGTCCCTTATTAGGAAATTAATTTAAAGAAGAAATCCAGCTCTTCAAAATATTATTTCTTATAGATCGCGATTAAAATGTTTTTACTAAGGCGCTTAAAACCGAAATGGTTTAGCGAGAAAAACACAATTTTCTAAGCATTCATATTAATTCATAAACTGGAAATATTTTGAAAAAATTCATCCAAATGACGTCATTTATATAAAAACTTTTGCGGATAAGAAAGGGAAAAAAGAAATTAATAGAGATTATTATTTATTGATGTAATTTTTTCAATCCAGTTGATAAGAATGTTTACGGGTTGTTTGTTTGGAGTTTGCATCGGAAATAGTACTGTATTTCACAGGAGGGAAAAAACTTTTAAAATAAAATATTTGAAAGACTGTTTCAATACACACCCCTTCTTAAATAATAAAGAAGCTTATTTCACTTATAGTGTTATAATAATTTTTTTCCGTCAAGTTTTGACGGGTTCTATCTAGTTTATCATAAATGAATAGAATTGTTTTAAAGGCATAAAAATATTTTGAGTTAAAGAAAAAATCCAAATGTAAAAGCAAAAATTAAATTAAATTTTTAATTTCAGAATAAGAAAGACATACAAAAACAACAGAAATACAGAGATTGAAATAGATGTGTAATGGGGATAAACCAACTAAAACACAGATCAATACTATGAAATTTTTATGGATAAACAATAAATTCTCAAGTCTTATTTAGTAATTTTTGGTACCAATGATGACATACACTTACTTGATCATATTGATAAAAAGTTATTACAAAATATATATATTTTTTTTTAAGTTGCCCTAAACTGTAGATGATTGCTTGATGATAGAGTGAATGTCAACATATATTTCATTCAGATAGTGTTAAATATATACAGTTTATATGCTAATTTCTGGTAGTTAAGTACATTATCAACATATTCTGGTCAAGTTGATTGGAAATAGTAATAACATCTCATAAACTTGTGTTCAAATAAATGTAAAGTTTGTACTCAGGCAGGGTTGCCACTAATATATATATTTTGCTATTTCATGTTACATGCAGTATATATATAGGTTATGTTACAAATATAATTTTTGCTAATGGCAAAAAAAGAAAGAAAATATCTGCTGAAAGATTAAATACCTTATTTTTCTAGAATTTTTTGAGGAAATTTTAAAATTACTTTCATTTTTCTTAGATTGTCATACATTTTGAAATTCTCTGGATTTTACAGACTTTTCCAGTTATATAGCAACTTTGATGTTGTATGTCGTACGATACTTCATATTACATTGAAATCATTTTAAGGAACATTAATGCAATAGACTAGCTGGCTTCGCCCGCCAGCGGGCCCCTAATTTACATCGGTGCCTCGAAACTTTTGTATTCTCCGTCTCGCATCCCCCTCGAACCGAACGAACCTCCGACCCGGGTCCCCGCTGCCTTCAGCACCGTACACCGGTCGTGCTAAGCACGCACCGGATAATCCCATAATTTGCATAATCCCTTAATTTGTACATCGAATAGTATAAACCTCTAACTGAACTAATCTCCGGCCCTGGTCCCCGCTGCCTTCGACAACGTATACCGGTCGAAACTTTTGTATTCGCATCCCCCTCGCATTGCTCGCATCCCCCTCGAACCGAACGAACCTGCGACCTGGGTCCCCGCTGCCTTCGGCACCGTACACCGGTCGTGCTACGCACGCACCGGATAATCCCATAATTTGCATAATCCCTTAATTTGCACAATAGTATAAACCTCTAACTGAACTAATCTCCGACCCTGGTCCCCGCTGCCTTCGGCACCGGATAATCCCTTAAATTGCACATAGAATAGTATAAACCTGTCACTGAACGAATCTCCGGCTCAGGTCCCCGCTGCCTGCGGCACCGTATAGCAGTCGTTCCGACCCTGGTCCCCGCTGCCTTTGGCACCGTATACCGGCCATGCTACGCACACACAGGATAATCCCTTAAATTGCACATAGAATAGTATAAACCTCTAACTGAACGAACCTCCGGCATTTAACTTTCAATTTGCAAAAAATTGTTATTTTTTACCTTTTATATTTTATTATTGTTATGTAATTATATTCATTGTTTCAAATCTAATAAACAGGCGCCTCCTGCGGTGGGGGTTGGAGCGGATGGGTGCTATCGGTGCCGGGTAGCGTTTATTTTTCCCCTCGTGGACTTATTGTTCCTATACCTCACGGGTGGCTGTCCACGAGTGGGTGATTTCGGTCCCCGCTGCCTGCGGCACCGTATAGCAGTCGTGCCGCGCACGCGCTGCAGTATACGTTAGTTCCACCTTCCGCCACCAGGTGGCGCAAATAGAAAAAATAAACCTCGAATAAGATAAACCTCGAACTGAACGAACCTCTAGAACCCCACAGTTAAGATAAAAAAAACTTGAAGGGTGGGGGGAGGACACTGCTTTTCCTTAAACAACTGAATTAGACTGCCGGAAAAAAAAAATCTCATGTCAAACAACTTATTTAGACTACCAGACTTCTTGTTCAAAGACAGGGACCTGTAGGAAAACTTAAAACGGAAAAAAAAAATCGATAACGGGCGAAGCCCGCTTTTCCCTATCATAATATCTGGTTGCCACTCTAAAACAAAAACTTAAGATACTCGTTATGGCAGTTTTTAGACGCGGCCTACTTCTTAAAATCGTAATATCTAGCCGGCACTGTAAAAGAAATCTTTCTTTTGCTTTAATTATACAAATAACGATGATTAATTACACAATAAAATAATATATCGGCTCCTAATGAAGATATGAGAATAATTTTTAGATATTCTGAAAGCAGAATCCATTTTGAGTCGCCCTGTCAAAGTTTAGAATTAATGCGCCCCTTAGATTCGGAAATGCCCCCCCCCCCCCCTCTGAAAGAACACAGTTGAAAGTCACGTGACTATTTTATCTCTTTCAGAAATAACTTATCCACAGACGATTCGTCTGCGTTGAATGTTGAAATAAAAAAGAAGCTGTCTCTCCGGAATAGAAATAAATTCATTTGCCGTGTCATTAATGAGTTTTAATTGATATCTTCAAAAATCACTGGTCGATTTTTACGAATTTTTTTTTGTTGAATTCGCGGTTTTTTTATACACGTGTTAGCAAATTTTCGCGAATGTAGAGTCATTATTTCCACTTGTTTCAAAAAGGAGTGGGGCGATTTGATCTCGTATCTGTCGACACTGCTTTCTTTACGGCAACCTTTTTTCACGTCTGGGGTCGATGTTGGATGTCTGGTCAGTTTTTGGCCGAAATAAAGAAAAGTTACGGTCCGAATTTCAAAAAATTTGACGTTTTGGAACGACAAAAATCGGCCGCGTGCGTACCCCGATTTTTCGATCGATACCTCCGGTACATTTTTAAAAATTCGATGATGCGTTAAAAAGCGACGATTTGGATGTCTGCGATTATCAAAACGGAAATTTTTTTCGATTCTTTTTCCAGTTCGGTTTCGGTCGGTAATTAAAACACTTTCGCTCATTAATAACGCCCCGGGTCCGGGTCGGAGGCCCGACCCGATCGAAACTTGAGCGTCGCGCCTTTTTTGCGAATTTTTCGGTACGCTTCCGCCGTCTGTGCGTCGATTAGTCCAGGAGCCTTTGCGGGTACAAAGGCGGAGTGCACACACACACACACACACACACACACAGACGTTTACCGCGCTTAATATTAGTGATAAGACATCACAATCAGAAATTGTCAGCAGGCTTAGTTGGTAGCAACTTTCTATTTTTAAGTGTCTTGTTTAAATATCACAAAATTAGCAATTTAGAGAAGCTTAAGAGAAAACAATTTGTTCAACAATAAGAATGGAGATTACTAAATTATTAAAAATTTGGATACTTGTGTACTTTCTTATTTATCATATTTAGTAAAAAAAAAATCCGTTGCCAACATAATTACCAATAATGACGGAAAATTGAAGGAACAGATTGTGTGTAATCTAATAAGTATAAAAAAACATAAATGTTAGATAAAACCTTAAAATATCAGCCCGATGAAATCAAATTTGCACTAAATCATTCAAGCAGCCAGAAACTGCTAATATCATTAAAAAAAATAACAAATGGTTATCTGCTTATGATGTCAACATAACATAAACTGGCTTAAATATAAGCATAAATGGCATCATGTAGTTATTACTATTTTTTTCTATTTTGCTGAACTTTACAGTCTTTCAATGTTTTGCATATGCATAACGATGTCTATAAAATTATATCTGGGATTAACTTCAAAATGTTCAAATCCTGCAGCTTGTAATTCATTAGCTATGTAGGTCCTTCCAAGAATACCAAAAAATAGTGGAACTAGCTTCTATATGTTTATTTCCTCCAGGGTTTAGTTATATATATCAATGGATATATATATCTTGGGAAATGATATATATCCATTCAATGTATAAACTGAATCTTGGTATATATCATGATATATATATTCAAATATTTATTTTCAAAATATCATATTGTTTGAATATATTTTTTTTTTCAAAATATCATTGTGTATATTTTTGATATTTTCAGTCAAAACAAGCGTAAACAAATTTTTCAGGTTATTGACTGTGTCATTATGTAGATAAAGAACTAATATCTCTTGCAGTGACTTTTTTAGACATGGGTCATTCCACACCAAATCAACCAGTGACTGGAATTCAACCTGACCATTTCAGATTTTCATGAAACTTACAGGAATCATTCTCCTAGATGATATAAACGAGAATATACTTTTATAATTTTATTATCTCATTAAGTTTTCATACAATAATTTTTCTTAATTAAAAAAAATCATTTTTGGCTTGTATAAACATTTTTAATTTTAAATTTCTCACATTCTATCAGGTTCTATCAGACAGTTGTTTGATCCCCTCATTTTAAAGAAAATTTCATATTGTTTAATTTGATATGCAAGTTGACTATGCTTGGTTAAAAATAAAAATAATAATTAAGTTTAAAAATTTTAAACATAAAAATATTTAAAATAGTGTTTAAATTTTTTGAAAAAAAAAAATGCTTTTTGTAATATTATAAGCTTTAAATTCAGAAATTTTTACAGTGGTATTTCAATAGAATCAGCAGTTATGGTAAAAAACACTAGTTGGGGCTGGTATATAAAGGTGGCATCTCATCAACTTCATGATTGAGCTAAAGATAATATTGTCTTATTAATTTTTAACATTATTTTTTCATAACTGCCGATCCCATTGAAATCCCACTCTAAAAATGTCAGAATTTAAAGCTTATAATATTACAAAAAACATATATATATATATATTTAAAAAACACTATTTTAAAATATTTTTAAATTTAATTATTATTTTTTTTTTAACCAAGCAAAGTCAAATTGCATATCAAATTAAATGTTGTGAAATTCTCTTTAAAATGAGGGGTCAAACAACTCTCTACCCTGATAGAAGTGGAGAAATTCAATATTGAAAACATTTTTATCCAAGCCAAAAAATGATGATTTTCCGAAAGTAAAAAAATTAATTTTATAAAAACTTAATGAGTTAAAAGTATATTATCATTTATATCATTAGGGAGAATGATCCCTGAAGGTTTCATTAAAATCTGAAATGGTCAGGTTGAATATTGAAAAATTTTGGTTGTTTGACATGGAAAGACCTATGGGGAGCTGACGAATATCTATCTTGTTGACCAAAATAATTGCCATATTGTAACCCAGCTCAGCATTAGTTCATCGCCAGAGCAGGAGTTTGGTATCCCTCTCACTCTCACTCGCTGGCCACCCCTGCGGTAAGCTAACCGGGTTTAGATTGGTTTTTGGTCGCAGGTTATTAAATGGCACATATGATTCAGCCTGTGGTATAGGAGCTCTAGAATGACCCACACAAAACTTTCCAAGCTTTACATTTAAGGCCGAATTTTTAAAGGCAGAACCAATAATTTTGGGTAACAATCTTTTCTGGTTTTGGTTTAGTTCAGTTGAGTTTAAACTACACAACAGGTTAAAGAATGAAAAAGTAGACAAACTTGCTCAAAATTTTCAATAAAAATGAAGTATTTTGTAATTAAAACTTTGTTGTATAAAACATAAATTTTCTTGATACTTGATACTAAATCCTATAGTTGTTTTCTGTGAGCATAAAAAGCAAATTGAATCTATTTTCAATTAGTTTATCTTCAATTTTGTTATGTAAAGAAAAATACATTTAGAATATTGTTTTATTAAGTCTTCATGATAATATGTTTGGCAATATGTTTTAGTTTCTATTAAGTCTGAAAATATTTCCAATCATACATAAATTGACTATTTTTAAAAAATATCAGATATATATACTAAATATATAAAACATCGGATGTATATCAAAATTTTGGAAATATCATGATATTTAAAAATCCTGATTTCCTTTTTAAGATTCTTACTGATCGATGCAAAGTACACAAGTACTAAAATTTTATATCTATTCACAGTAACTATCAAACAAAATTAAAGTAAAAAGAGCATTCACGTTTGAAATCACACTTTTATCAAATTATAAGTGCTAAATTTAAACAGCAAATTAAAGATTTAGAAAAGAGTAAATCTTCAATAGTAAAATATAATCTTCAATAAAATTCGACGAAGTCATAATATCTTAAATATAAGGTTCCTGCAAGTTTTCTTACCTATGTTCTTTGAATAATATGAAGAAATTCAAAACACTATTCAATTGTAATTTCAAAATTCAGTCTGCTGATATAGTAATGCAGAACAAAGAATTATCTGTACAAAATCTACATTGTGCAAATACTTTATCGATGAGCAAAGCCACATGTTTACAGACTGGATGATAAGCTTGAATCTTTATTTAAAAGGTTTAGCCAACCTGGTTGCAAGGATTTTTCAAACTCTGCATTACAATTAAATACTGAGAAACTCAATATAATAGTTCTCAATGTTTTCATATAATATCATTAGATGTTTCCTCGCAATTCTTGTTAGATATAGTGATCTCTTAAAGCAAAAGAGAAGAAACCAGAGGTTGGAACACCAACTTGTTTAATCTACTTTCATCGGCTAATACAGAACTTGAAACAACTTTAAAAATGACTCTCTATATGTACTTCCCTCTCTCAGTGTGGTTATACAAATCAAATCAGACATGTAAAAAACCTAAAGTATAATAGCTCTCCATGTTTCATATATCATCATCCTGTATTTTATTGCTGTGTTGCATTATTTAAGGACACACCCTGAAATTTTAGGGTTTTTCAGGAATTTTTTTTTTAGTTGATATACCAAAAAATTGTAGCTTGACGGTTGATGGGCAGGAATGCTTAGAAAAAAAAGAGAACCAAGCAGTGGATATGATAACTCATTGTAAATGTAATGTAGAGCAATGAGACAAAAAAAGTTCTTTTAGTCCAAATGCAAGTGAAATACATGGCTGTTTTTTAAAAAAACTCATTATTAGTGAAATAGTGTCACAATTCAAAGTAAAATGTAAATTTTCAACCAAAAATTTCTTTATGCAAAGATACATAAAAAAAAAAAAAAAAAAAAAAAAAAAAGATATATCAATATTTTGAATAAATCCTACGTAACTCATGTGACGATCAATTTTCAAAAATATCAAATTGATTGACTGAAAATTGGTGGAGCTAGAGTGTCCACCAATTTTTAAAATACTGTTCTTGGAAAAAAAAAATTACACATAAAGTTGTTAATGTTTACTTTCTGTGGCATGCTCTACTTTAATAGCTCTGAAATTGCCCTTTCATGTTTGATATTGATATCCAATTAATAAAATATGATTTGCATGTGTATAAAGAGAAATGTAAGTTTTTTTTTTTTTTTTGAACTGGTCAAAGTGATGTTATCCTTTAATATCAAATATATTAAAGGATAAATTAAAAAGTGCCATAATGTGAATTATCTTCAAGTCTAATTTTTGTTATATGCCTAGTCATAGACTACATTTAGTGAGCAGAGATGCAATGAAGACATAAAAGATAAACAACTTTTTCCTTTCCTATAACTGCATATCTGTGTATTAACAGCATAAAAAACTTTTCGTAAAATCATTTTAATAGTTCTTTCATAAAAATGAGTGGGATTTAGTGAAACGATACAAAGATTAAAAGTAAGCCCTGTCTTAGCTAGCAATCAAAACAAATTAATCACTTGCAATTAAAAAATATATGTAAAATATGCCTAGTGAAGTATACTCCACTCAGTTAAAAACCACATATGTTTAATGTAATTTGAAGTTTAGGTCAGGAGAAGAAACAATTTTCTATAAGTAAGTCACTTTGTGAGAACCATTTTAAGCATATCATTTCATTCCAAAAATATATATAATCAAAGAATAGCTTGAAACTGGAATTTATCTGCAGCCATCAATGAGAATTTAAATATAAATAACTTTGGAATATTTTTGGACAAGAACAATTTAAAAAAAATAGAGTGATCTGTTTTGTAAGATTTGAGAGTTTCTGCTTTTCAACTCACTGTATTAATCATAGAAAGAAAATCATGCAAATAACATAAAAGCCCAGATGGACAATCATTAGTTAAGTTTGTTAATTTATTTATTTTGTGAAGCACCTTCAACATAAAACGTTTGAAAGATTCAATGGGGCAATCATATCTCATTGCTTTTAAATATTATGTTAACTTTATATTATTTTACATATCTCCCTTAGTGATTTGAAAAGATAAAAGGTACCAAAAGAAGAAAAATATATAATACAGTAAATTTTTAAAAAGTACATCCAATGACAAAAAAAGAAGATAATGAAATAATTAAGAACTTACGAATTTCAGGAAATCCATGAATTTCAATACTTCCAACTTTCTGTAATAAAGCATACATTAAAATTCACAATACGACAATTTAAGTATACACTGACTGGATTTACAACATCTATTTTTACATGAGGTTTCTATCACTTTATACAGGTTTTATTTAAGGCAGTAATTTTTTTTAAATCCGCCCTCAATTACGGGGAGAAAAATATTGGTTAATGTGCAAAGCACAGAATGGCCAATCCATATTTTTTGTTAGCCAAATGGCATCAAACTGGTCCTAAAAAACATCACACAAGAAATGAAAATCAAACCAAAGATCAAATCTCTACAAAATGTATTCTGAAATGAAAAAATATATATATATTGATAAATTTGACAATTGATAAATTTATGCTTAAATAGGTTAGAAGTGTGTAAATGTGTGGTAATAAAATTATATTACACAAACTTTAAAATCAATGAGAAGTTTTTCATAATTCACTTAATAGTAAATAAACTAACATAACAAGCAGTAGGTATTAAACTTAACATTAATTATTTTTATTTTTCTTGATTATCACTTATGAAATTAGCTCATAAGTTTATATTAATAGAAATATTTTAAAAAATGTCACATGTAAAAAATGCAGCCAAATCTCATGACTCTTTTACCGTAAAAAGTTCTGAGATCGTGTAAAGCCAAGTTTAGCTATCTTATTAACTCTGTAATTTTCATTTACAAATCACTCCTAGCCTCTACATCTTTAGTTAATGATTATTTTGTGACTTGGCAATTACGCAGCACAGGGAAGTCATTAGACCATACTATCTTATGGGATAGGATGACATAATTTGATTAAGGCTAATTACATATGTCACATTCTCGTGCTGAATGATTAGATTAATAAATCGCTAAATATTTTCTGTAACGTGTGCAATCATATGGGAATTGAAAAAACAACCACCAAAATATACCAAAGGGCTGCCATAAACTGCAACAATGAAATGCTTTAACGGTTAAAAAATAGAAAATTCATTATAAATAAAAAATTAAGAATGTGACATTAAAAAAAATCTGCTTTTATTAACTAATATTAATTAATGGTGCAGGTGTCACAGACACATCAAGGTATCTTTTTGATGCCAAAATGGAGATTTTATACATGGGCAACATGACGATTTTCACGAGATTTTGTTTTGTTTGGTAAGCCAGTAGAGTAGATTGCGTGTGTTTTATATTAAAATATCTGATCCGCTCGGCGAAGTCTTCACCCGTAAAAAAAAAAAAAAAAAAAAAAGTATGAAACACGAAAACACTCTAAATATCACTGCACGAATACACACTGTACAATAAATGCGATATTTAATAAGAAGTCGTTTCCCCTCCATGACCCCTCCCCATCACTGCAAATATAAAAAATTATGTTAAATAAAATTTTTCTTTATTAATTTCGTCAAATAGCTATCTATTTCTTTTTCCATAAAAAAATCAGGATTTACATTGTTACACTTTGCTACAGCTGTCACATTCTCATACTGCGTAGTTGCCAAGTCACAAAATAATCATTAACTAAAGATGTAGAGACTAGGAATAATTTGTGAATGAAAATTTCAAGAGTTAATAAGATAGCTAAACTTGGCTTTACACGATCTCAGAACTTTTTATGGTAAAAAAGTCACGAGACTTGGTTGCATTTTTTACATATGACATTTTTGATGGGATATATATTGACATATAACAGCAAATATGTTGATATTTGTGTGTTTTGTTGTCATGAACAGACATTTTAATAAGTAAATCATAAAATTTAATCACCTATCAAAACTAAATAATCGATTGATGAAATAAATCATATTGATTAAAATTATAATTTTGAGCAATAAGTGTTAATTACTTCCATATTGCATAATAGTAAATTTAAAATATTACAAGAAGATATATTGGTTATTAAATTATTGTAGTATTAAAAACTTTTGAAGAAATTATGATAAACATTTAAATTTATCCAGGAATAAATAAAACAAAAATCAACTTTAAGATTTAATCCAACTAAAACAGTAAATCCAGTTTTTTTTTTTTTTTAAGAGATAAACAATTAACTGATTTAAAATTATTGGATCATGTGCATCATCACATAATTAATCAGATCACGGCTAATTTATAACCACATTAAAAGAAAATGGATGTAAACAAAAGAATGATCTATAACCAGCCAAAACCTACAATCAACCAAATGTTCATTGAGTCCCAAACTCTACAGATTTCACAGAGTTCACTGCTCACAATTCAAAGAAAATAATCCAATAAATAATAATAAAATTAAGCATACAGAATCTTATCACTTTTGAAATTTTATTAAAATAAATTACCTTTGTGGGAATGTGAACTCCATAAGCTTCCTTATCAGTTGTATTGTTAATAACCAACTCAATTGTAGTCATTTTAGCTGAATATAAGTTTGGACTTCGAGTAAACCGATAGCTAACACACAGACCTTTGCCATTATATTTGTTCAACAGTTCAATTTTCTTTACAGGAGTATATACAAAAGACATGGTCTGAAAAGTAGAAAGAACATAAGGAAAAAAGGTGTGATTTTTATGCAGTATATAGTTTCTCAAACATTTGATTACGCATAATACTAGAATGGAAATATTACATAGCAATAATTTCATAAATGAAATAATGACTCAATGTCACTTACATATTGCGGCTCATTTTCCTGTTTTTTATTGTATGTAATATGTAATGCTTAAACTGTGTTATCTTAAACAATTCTCATTAAGATATCATAAAAATAGGCTTGTATAGAGGAATTAAAAAGTAATTTTGAAAATGGATGAAACGTACTTAGATTAATCAAAGTCAGTTTAGCAGTTGCAAGTCACTTTAACAATTGACTAGGAGTCTATTAAAAAAAAAACTCTAAAATTTCATTAAGTCTGAAAATACGTATCTTTGAAATGGAGTTTAAACAATTAAATTTCAAATACAGCTGAACTTCTATTTAACGAATCTTATGGCTCCTTTAAAAAAATTTGTAATAACCACATACCTTTCAGCCAGAAATACTTTGAAAGCAGAAAAATTACACATCGATCTTATCTGTTTTTACAATTACATTTTAATGTGGTAATTTTTGGGAAAAATATTTTTTTGAAGCTTGATGGCTCGTAACACCAAATATTTCTTAGTAATACCATAAAAGCTATATGCCACTGGAAAGATAATTTAATCAATAATAAAATGCAATACACTTATGTTCAATTATAATTATTTTCTCAAATGTTATAGCCAAATAAGGCAGAAAAAGGCAGTAAAACCTGGTTAGGTTGATGATAATTAATTTTCTTTTTCTTGAATGTAGCCAATGCATATGAGTCATTCCATGTCAAATCAACACACTTTTTGAAGAAATTTTACCTCATATCTCAGATTTTAACGAACTGTGGCACATAGTTAATATTTATGTAGACTAAGAGAAACACCAAATGTTTTTGAAAAATATCAGTTTGTTTTGAAAATATGGCTATATAAATTTCTCAAAAATTGTCATAAAATCTTTCCTAATTATGCAACACGATAGAGTTTGTAACAAAATACAAATTAAAAATTTAAATTGTAAAAAAAAATGTTTTTTTTTAAAAAATTTTTCAAAAAATTATAGAAAATAGGTTGTATTATCTTACTTATAATAAAATCCAAAGGCGAGAAAGTGTCTGTAACGGTACCGGGCTGCACCACTCTGGTCTACGAGTCGACCGTAGTTAAACGCCATGTTAGGCTTACTGAAAAAGATATGCTAACACATAACCACTAAATGATAATTTCTTCTACTTGAAATAATGTCTGTTCAGCATATTTTCGTATAAAACATGTATATCATATCCAGTTATAATGTTTTAAGTTTTAAATTAAAAATAACAGATTAAACATCCGATTACCTGATGTAAACAAACAAATAATGTTGCCATTCAAAAATACAAATTCCAAATGAATGACTCTTTGAACGTTTCATTAAAATATCCGATTATGCTCTTAAAATATTTGTAAAAGCATATTAAAGTCTTTAAATAATTTAAAGGATTTCTTTAATTTATTTCTGAAAGCAATTTTTTTTTCTGTAAGTACTTTTTTCGCAGATAATGTTTGCGATGATACGGCAATGACTTTGACATAATTTAATTAACTTTTTGCGGAGTCTGACTTTCCAGTACTTACCAGGACTTTCCAGTCATACTAATGCATTTAATAATGAATTTATTTTGTTTTTTTCAGGCATATTTTTAAAATAAGACAAAATCAGGTTTT
This sequence comes from Maratus michaelseni, assembly GCA_963931845.1. NCBI lineage: Eukaryota > Metazoa > Arthropoda > Arachnida > Araneae > Salticidae > Maratus > Maratus michaelseni. Next base: position 243,552,164 of record OZ007591.1, read on the forward strand.
AATTTGATGAATACTTTTAAAAGTTAAAGTTATATTATCTACTTTCGTCGTTTAAATATTTGTAAAAGCATATTAAAGCTTTTAAATCTTTTAATTTTGTTTAAAACCTTAAAAAACTATTTCATAAAAAAAATGTATATTAACATTTCTGTAAAAAAAAGGATTCTGTAAGCACTTTTTTTTTTCAGAAGCAACAGTGATTTATTTCGTAGGGAGAGATTTGAGGTTGATTCAGTATAGTGTCGCCATCTACTGGCGGATTTTGAAATTTGCTTCCATCGTTCCGGATTTCGGGTCCTCCCGAAGTTCACGATTATTTGACAAAATTCATGTTTTTTTTCGCGATTCTTCGACAAAATTTGCATTTTTTCTGCTGTTCTTTGACAAATATTGCGTTTTTCTTCTACGATCCTTTGACGAAATTTCATTTTTTTTTAGTCCTTTGAAGAAATTTAAGTTTTCTTTTTGCGATCCTTTGAGGAAATTTGCATTTTTTGCTATTCTTTGACGAAATTAAATTTGAGTTTTTTCTGAGATTGACGAAATTAGCAGTTGTTTTTTTTTCGATCCTTTGACAAAATTTCACTTTTTTCGCGATCCCTTAACGAAATTAGACATTTTTTCGCAGTGCTTTGAAGAAATTTGTGTTTTTTTTTTTCTAGACCCTTTGAAGAAATTCATGTTTTTCTGCGATTATTTGACGAAATTCGTCGTTTTTTTTTGCGATCCTTTTTTTTTTTTTTTTTTTTTTTTTTTTGTGATCCCTTGATGAAATTTTACATTTTTTCGGAGTCCTTGGAAGAAATTTGCGTCTTCTTCGTAAGCCTTTGACGGAAATCACGTTTTTCTGCAATTTGTTAACAAAATTAGAGTTTTTTTTTTCAATCCTGCAACGAATTTTGCGTTTTTATTTTCGGTCCTTTGACGAAATTCACGTTGTTTCCACAATCCTTTGAAGAAAATTTCTATTTTTTCTGCGAACGATAGACATAATTGATTTTTTTCGGCGACTATCGTTCAAAATTCGAGATATTTATGTTCGAAATTTTGGACTGAAGACTTAAATTTTCGAAATCGAATGCCTTAAATTTTTAGGAAAACTTGAACAGAATCACCCCTGATGAAATAAATACATAACTATTTTTTGTTTCTAATGAATCGTAATATAAATTAATTTTAAACTAAAATTTGAGAGAAAAATGATTTGTTTTTAATTTCGGGAAGAGAAGGGGGGGGGGACCATGTTCACCCGCCACTGAAGTAACAATATTTTAGTGATTAAACATTGAAACACAATGGACTGAAAAAAAAATTAGAAATCTGTAAAATTTTCGAAAAATTTCAGAAAATCTAAAATTTTAGTAAAAATTTACAAATTTAGAAAATTTTCGAATTTTTCTCTCCGGACTTCGGGTCTTTCCGGATTTTGGATTTTCGGATAATGGGTCATATACTGTAAAATGATTCTTTCTTATCAAACGTAATTAAAATATAAGAAATGCATAGTACAGCGTAATTTCCATTTAATTTTGCTTATGTAATCAAACAATGAGTTATATGGTAAGTCAAGCTGTTTAAAAACTCATTGATAACACTTTTTTACAAAAACTTTCGCACATGGATTATTTGTTAATATTTAATATTGTCCAATCGTTGAACTATTTCAGAAATTTAATACTAAGTAAAAAAAAAAAAAAAAAAAAAAAAAAAAAATTATATATATATATCCTTATTATTTTTATTTGTAGAAATCATTTGTCCTTTTTAAAATGTATTTTTCTACAATACAAACCTTTCAATAATAAATCTCCATGCTGTTTGTTTGTATGAAGTCTTATGAAAATGAAACACAGATCAACAATCCGTCATTTTTGACGTGGTTATATACTAGTTGTAAAATAGTTTCCAAAATTTGAAAATGTGACAACAATGGGTTCATAGGGAAAATAATTTTTTAGAAAGGCATTTTTCATCAATTTCAAGTATGATACAATAATCCATAACAATTTGACTTTATTACAATATGCAACAGGATAAATTTTGTAAAAAAAAAAATAAAAATTCAAAATTTGAATTGCGAAAAAGATTTTTTTAAAATTTTTTTTCAAAAAATTATAAAAGTAAAATGGGACAATAGTAGGACAGGGAGAATGTAAAATGGGACAACAATGGGTTCATAGAAAAAACATTTTTTTAAGAAAGGCATTTTTCATTAATTTTAAGTATGATACAAATACAATAATCCATAAAAAGTTTACTTTAATATGATATGCAACAGAATAATTTGTTAAAAACAAACAAATTTTAAAATAATTTTAATTGTGAATATTTTGTTCTCCCCCCCCCCCCCTCTTCAAACAATTACAGAAAATACATTCTATTAATATAAAATTTCAAAAAATTATAGAAAATAGGTTGTTTTATTGTAAAATAGTTTCTAAAATTTGAAAAGGCGACAACAATGGGTTCACAGGGAAAATATTAAAAAAAAACATTTTTCATCAATTTCAACTATGACACAATACAATACAATACAATATGATGCAGTACAATAGTTCAAATATAAACTTTGTACAAAATAATCAAATTCTTTATAAAGTAACATAAGACATTACCAATACATGTCCTTTAGCACATTGAATTTAATTGGATAATGACTTGTTAGATTATTTTTTAACACAATTATTTCAAATTGGTAAAGTAATCATACAAGTTGTAAATTTCCAACTGGACGAAAAATGTCCGGGCCAGGATTCGAACCTGGGATCGCTTGGCTGAAGTCGCCACGCTCTACCACTGAGCTATCCCGGGTAGAGTGGTAGAGCGTGGCGGCTTCAGCCAAGCGATCCCAGGTTCGAATCCTGGCCCGGACATTTTTCGTCCAGTTGGAAATTTACAACTTGTATGATTACTTTACCAATTTGAAATAATTGTGTTAAAAAATAATCCAGTGTATTCACGTATCCAGCGTTTTCTGGAGTTCCATTACCTGCGATCTTTTCTGTTGAGCTGATTAAAATATCAGACCAGATGCTTTGATCAATAAGGTTAACTGGATGAATTATGCCCTCCAGATTCCACCGGGATAGCTCAGTGGTAGAGCGTGGCGGCTTCAGCCAAGCGATCCCAGGTTCGAATCCTGGCCCGGACATTTTTCGTCCAGTTGGAAATTTACAACTTGAATGACTTGTTGGTTTTCAAAATGTCATTTTGCGATAAAACATATATTCTCCCAGTGTGTCAGAGGATCAACTGAAGACAAAACATCCAAGAGAAGTATCCATAGCACAGGATAAGAAAATGATGGAGATAACCCATGTGGATGCAAAAATGTAACCTTAAATTCATCATGTTCTTTATCATTATCTATGATGTAAGGAAGCAACCAATGGTTGTCATATAGGCACTGATATACACATTGAAGTCTTATGTCCATCTCTTTAATTTTCTTATCCTAGCAAGCGAGATGTGCTATGAATACTTCTCATGGATGTTTTGTGTTCAGTTAATCCTCTGACACCAACTGGGAGAATATTGACACTTTTGTACAAAGTTTATATTTGAACTATTATAGTGTGTCATATTATATAATATTGTATTGTATTGTGTCACACTTCAAATTGATGAAAAATGCCTTTTTAAAAAAATATTTTCCTTATGAACCCATTGTTGTCCGATTTTCAAATTTTGGAAACTATTTTACAATAATACAACCTATTTTCTATAATTTTTTTAAAATTTTACATTCATAGAAAGTATTTTCTATAATTGTTTGGGGGGGGGGGGGGGGGGAGAAATAAAATTCACAATTGCAATTAAAAAATTTTTTTGAACAAATTATATTCTGTTGTATATCATATTAAAGTCAACTTTTTATGGATTATTGTATTTGTATCATACTTGAAATTGATGAAAAATGCCTTTCTTAAAAAAATGTTTTTTCTATGAACCCATTGTTGTCCCATTTTACATTCTCCCTGTCCTACTATTGTCCCATTTTACTTTTATAATTTTTTGAATTTTTTTCGCAATTCAAATTTTGAATTTTTATTCTTTTTTACAAAATTTATCTTGTTGCATATTGTAATAAAGTCAAATTTTAAGGATTATTGTATCATATTTGAAATTGTTGAAAAATGCCTTTTTAAAAAATTATTTTCCTATGAACCTATTGTTGTCCCATTTCCAAACTTTGGAAACTATTTTACGATAATATAACCTATTTTCTATAATTTTTTGAAAAATTAAAAAAAAAAAAAAAAACATTTTTTTTACAATTTAAATTTTGAATTTATTTTTTTACAAACTTTATCATGTTGCATATAATATTAAAGTTCATTAAAAATGCTGTAATATGACACCTCTTTCACCTTCCTATCTTAATTAGGAAATATTTTATGACAATTTGAAAATCTAGCGGACTAGCATTTTTTGACAATTTTTGAGAAGTTTATATAGCCATATTTTCAAAACAAACTGATATTTTTCAAAAACATTTGGTATTTTTCTTAGTCTATATAAATACTAACTATGTGCCACAGTTCATTAAAATCTGAGATGATGAGGTAAAATAGGTGTGTTGATTTGACATTGGAATGACTCATATGAATGTTTGGAGTGACAGACAGATTCCATTTCATTTGGTAATGTGTCAATCAAAGCTAAGGTAGGATTTTAAAAGATATATGCTATATTTTGGTACTTATAGGAGGACTTTTATCACTATTTCTTATGATTGCTATCTAGTTCCTAAAGTTCTTTTCCGCCTTTCAATTTTTGAGCTAGTAAAACATAATGAAATTAAGAAAACATCAAACATAATAAAATTAAGAAAACATCATAAAGAGTTGATTGGTTACCCAGAAGTCAATGTATAACAATAGCTTTAAGTGTAGAAAGCTATGGTTATGAAAAAATTGGAAGTAAATTAACAAAGGGTTGTCTAAGTCGCACAAAACAAGACTGGTAAAGGCAAGAAAAGGTGCAAGAGAGCTATAGGCAGTAGAAGAGTAAGGCCCCTGTCTACAGGTCACAGAAAACAATCATCTCTGTGTATGCAACATGAAATAGTGCACTGCAATGGGGAGCTGAATCAAAGTACAGTTCTGTGCAGCGTGCAGTATTTTGGTCTAAATGCTATAATTCCATAAAAAAAGAACATTTTAATGCTCCAAATAAAATTATCCTACTATTTCTCTGTCTAGAAAACATGCCTTTTACCTCAGTTTAATACTTTCAACCTTTATTTGATTTATATATATTTTTTTTCATGAAATTCTAGCATTTAGACCAAAATACTGTACTCTCTATAGAATTGTACTTTGATTCAACTTCACATTTCAGTGCACCATTTCATTTTGCACACTCTCAGGTATTTTTTTTTTCTGTGACCTTATACACAGGGACCTTACTCTTTTACCACCAATTGCTCAAATGCACCTTTTCCTGCCTTTACCACTATTGTTTTATGTGACCTAGACATCCCTTTGTTATTTACTTCAAATTTCTTTATAACCATAGTTTTCTACACTTAAAAATATTGTTATACATTGATTTCTGGGTAACTAATCAACTCTATGATGTTTTCTTAATTTTATTATGCTTTACTAGCTCAAAAATTGAAAGGTGGTAAAGAATTTTATCAACTTGATAAACAACAATCATAAAAAATGATGATAAAAGTCCTCCTATAAGTACCAAAATCTAGCATTTTTTTTTTAATCCTACCGTAGCTTTGATTGACACATTACCAAATAAAATGGAATCTGTCTGTCACTCTAAACATTCATATGCATTGGCTACATTTAAGAAAAATAATTATCAACCAAACCAGGTTTTACCGCTTTTTCTGATAATTTGGCTATAACATTTGATAAAATAATTCTAATTGAACAAACTATATTGCATGATATTTTGGATTAAATTATTTTTCCAGTGATATATAGTTTTTATTGTATTATTAAGAAACCAGTGGGCCCGTGCGAGGATTTCACACTGCAATCTAATATTTTTTATCAATATGTAATATTTATTAGATGCAGGTTTAAACTTCTAAAGAAAAATTAAGGATAAAAATATCTGCAGCAACATTTAGTGTTTAGTCAAGCCAGAATATCATCTAATTTATTCCATCAAAGTTAGAGTAAAAATTGATTCAAGATTGCAAAAGGCACGCGCGAGAAAAAAAAAAAAAAATTAACAATCGTATTTTAACTGCATTAGATGATGACGTTGTCCGCTTCGGGAAAAACATGGGACATAGAAATATAAATCTAAACATTTCAATTTCGCTTTTTAATCATAAATATAAAATAAACCCATGCGGTGTTTTTTATAATCTGAGCATCATATAATGTGGTATTTTACTTTTTTGGCAACAGTAATTTGAGGAAAACCTTTCATTTCTTTTATGAAAACAATGACGATTTAATTTTTAACTATCAGCAAATTTTAATCAAAAAACATGTTTTAGGAAAATGTAAGTGTGCTATGTCAGAAGCCTGCTCCAAATCCTTTCATATGGTATCTCATTCGTCGTTCTGTGTTTCGTATTTTCTGAGAAAAAGGCATGTTGACAGGAGAAATAATATATATGATATTTGGTGTTATGAGCCATCAAACTTCCAAAAAGCATTTTTCACAAAAGGTTTCCACAATTCTGGTCACTATTGTATGTCAAGGTTCAAAGTCCATGTAACAAGATTCGTTCGGTTATATGTTTTTATACCAGTATTTTGGAATAATATTCATGTCATTTAATCATAGAATTTGTCATCAAATTAGTTAGATAGTACTATACAAAAATACTGGTTTTCAAATTAAAAGATCAACCAAAACAGAATGTTAACAGAACAAATGCATGCCTCATTGGGCCTAGTGCTCATTTGGATTTAAACTATATTAATTTTTCTAATGAGTCTTCTTTTGAATGTATTTGTCTAAGTAATCAATAATATTGTTATTCTGTATTCTATCGTTTGTGGACTTATAAACTGAAAAATGTACTTTTTGTATAAATATGTATAAAATATTTAGTTCTAGGATAATGCTAGTTAAGAAGAATAGGTTCTTTTCTTAGAAATAAGGTTGGGCATCATCTTATTTATTTTTGCCTGGGCCAGGGCTGCGACTGAATATTTTGGCCCATATAGACTTTTAGTGAGAGCTTAAATTTCATTGAAAATTCTTGTACCAGCTGTATTCATACAGCTGGTAATGAATACTCATAACAGTATTCATACAGCACTCATACAGCAGTGCAGCACGTATGAGAGTTTAAATTTCAGCACATATAAGAGTTTAAATTTCTTTTTCACCTAATTATCTACCTGCAGCTCATATGCAAGCGCAATGGTTCTTTAAAAATTACGGTATTTGAAAAACATTTTCAGGTAAACCTGAAATGCAACATATATAATATAGTGCTTTTAATACAGAAATGTTTGAATAACTCTTGTCAGATTTCTTTGAATACAATTTAAAGCAAAGTAAATCCACACATGCTCATAAGTAGAAAGGGCTAATAGAGTACTACTATGATGAGACAAAGAAAATGAAAGAATTTTTCAAAAATGACTTATTCAATAAGTTGAAAATGATTACAGAAATTTTAGTCTATAAAAATTTATTAAACAGAGATTTGTGTTTGTTATTCAGAGATATTTTCAGGTGTTATTTTTGTTCAAAACCTAACTTCCAAAAAAAAAAAAAAAAAAAAAAAAAAAAAAAAGGAGGGGGGGGGGGTTAAATAATGAGCTTTAATACGTGCTAATTTGACAATAGCATTGATGTTACTTGCTAGTTGTTTCTCTGAATGAATTTATGCTGAAAATGAGTGTCTGGAATTGGATAGATTTGGTAATTTTTTATTGCTCAGGTTATAAAAACAGAATGATCAGGTCCTAAGAAAACGGAACTTGTCTGTACAGAATCCTGACAAACATAAAAAAAATCAATGTCTCTAAGAAATACAATAAAATTATACTTGCTAAGACAGAAACCTGTCTAAAACAGAATATTTCTCCAGTCATTTGGGATTTCATCTTAGTAGATTTGAATGTACTAAATAAACATAATAATCGCACACAGTGAAATCTGTGTAAGAGGAAATGCTAGGGGCCGAAACAAAATTGAATTTTGGAGAGGTTTCCGACTGAGCAGTTATAATTTAGGGGTAGTACTAGCCCTAGGAGATATTTCAGGATATACTTTTTTCGATATATCAGGACAATTTTAGGACACACTTGCTTGGCATACTAACCAAATAAAAACCTTAACTCTCTGTTCAATACATTTTATTATCATACATAGTACGCTACAAGCAGGGAAGACTGAGCTATGCTCGGTCAAAATTAGCTTTGAGTTCAAATATCCTGACGCATGACCAAAATGACCCACTAATCAAATTTTCTCAAACATGTGACCTAGCCCAACAGTCTTCTCGTGCCCAAAAACCATAAGAGGCAAAATTTAATCAAAATAGTCTGAGCCGTTTTTAAGATAAAATAGCTTGACCCATAATGACCCATGACCAAAGTGACCCACTAATTGCATTTTCTCGAACACATGACCTAGCCCAACAGTCTTCTCGTGCCTGAAAACCATAGGATGCAAAATTTAGTGTAATTAGTCTGAGCCGTTTTTAAGATAAAATAGCTTGATCCATAATGACCCACGACCAAAATGACCCACTAATTGAATTTTCACGAACACGTGACCTAGCCCAACAGTCTTCTCGTGCCTGAAAACCATAGGATGCAAAATTTAGTGTAAATAGTCTGAGCTGTTTTTTAGATAAAATTAGCTTGACCCCCAGCGACCCAAAAATGACCCATTAATCTAATTTTCTCGGACATGTGACCTAGCCCAATGATTTTGTCATGCCCGAAACTCATAGGATACAAAATTTAATCAAAATCTTTAGAGCCGTTGCTCAGATAAAATTAACTTGACCCGGGTTGACCCAAAAATGACCCACTAATCGAAAGTTCTCGAACATGTGACCCAGCCCAATAGTATTCTCGTGTCCGAACATGGTAAGATACAAAATTTAGTCAAAATCGTTTGAACCGTTTTTTAGATAGAATTAGCTTGACCCTGACCCTTGATGACCCAAAATGACCCACTAATCGAATTTTCTCGAACACGTGACCTGGAACAATGGTTTTCTGGTGCCCCAAAATGGTAGGATACAAAATTTCGTCAAAATCCTTAGAGCCATTTTTAAGATAAAATTTGCATATATATATATATATATATATATATATATACGAGTAGGAAAGACTGAGCTATGCTTGGTCAAAATTAGCTTTCAGTTCAAATATCATGACCCATGATCAAAATGACCCACTAATCAAATTTTCTCGAACATGTGACCTAGCCCAACAGTCTTCTCATGCCCAAAAACCATAGGAGGCAAAATTTAGTCTAAATAGTCTGAGCCGTTTTTAAGATAAAATAGCTTGACCCATAATGACCCACTAATCGAATTTTCTCGAACACGTGCCCTAGCCCAACAGTCTTCTTGTGCCTGAAAACCATAGGATGCAAAATTTAGTATAGTTAGTCTGAGCCGTTTTTCAGATAAAATTAGCTTGACCCACAGTGACCAAAAAATGGCCCACTAATCGAATTTTCTCGAACACGTGACCTAGCCCAACAGTCTTCCCGTGCCCGAAAACCATAGGATGCAAAATTTAGTGTAAATAATCTGAGCCGTTTTTAAGTTAAAATAGCTTGACCCATACTGAGCCATGACCAAAACGGCCCACTGATCAAATTTTCTCGAACACGTGACCTAGCCCAACAGTCTCCCTGAGCCCAAAAACCATAGGATGCACAATTTAGTGTAAATAGTCTGAGCCATTTTTTAGATAAAATTAGCTTGACCCACAGTGACCAAAAAATGGCCCACTAATCGAATTTTCTCGGACATGTGACCTAACCCAATGATTTCGTCGTGCCCGGAACTCGTAGAATACAAAATTTAATCAAAATCGTTAGAGCCATTTTTTAGATATAATTAACTTGACCCGGGTTGACCCAAAAATGACCCACTAAGCAAAAGTTCTTGAACATGTGACCCAGCCGAATAGTCTTCTCGTGCCCAAAAATGGTAAGATACAAAATTTAGTCAAAATCGTTTGAACTGTTTTTTTTTTTAGATAGAATTAGCTTGACTCAAAATGACCCATTAATCGAATTTTCTCGAACATGTGACCTATCCCAATGGTTTTCTGGTGCCCCAAAACGACGGTAGGATGCAAAATTTTGTCAAAATCGTTAGAGCCATTTTTAAGATAAAATTTGCCTACATATATATATATATATATAACCACACACAAGATTTGCTCGTATTAGAATATATGATATATAACCACACACAAAATTTGCTCGTATTAGAATATATGATATATAACCACAGATAAGATTTGCTCGTATTAGAATATATGATATACACAGTTTTTTTTGTAGTATACATTTAAAAGAAAAATAATTTTACCAGAACCCATTGACCAAGCTGCTAAAAAATTGCGATTTTTGCATTACTGAAGGACAAAAAATCTCAATTTTTTCTTCACTGATCGACGAAAATTGCAAAACATTTTCTTTTTTATAACTGATTGCTAAAAATTGTGATTTTTTGTCACTGACAGACGAAAATAGCAAACTTTTTTTTTAATGACTAATCTATAAAAATTGTGATTTTTGGTAACTGATCACCAAAAATTGCAATTTTTTTTTAGCAAATCGCCAAAAATCGCTATTTTTAACAATAGGTTGAAGAAAATTGTGACTTTTGTGATCGTTTTGCATCAGCAAAAAGGTACACCTACCCCCTATTTGATGATTTCAAATGCCGATATAGCACAAAATTTCAGGAATATTAGGACAGACTACCATATTTTAAGACATTTCAGGACGTTTTTATTTTTTTCAGGAATATCAGGAATTTTAGGACAAGTACGACCCCTGATAATTGTATAGTATTCCTTCAGTAGAGAAATTTTTACGCTTAAGACAGGATTCAGTTAGTTATAAACAGCTTATGTTATCCCAAGTTTTACTGTACCATGAGCATGAAAACGTGTGAAAGGAGAATTGTTAGGGACTGGAAAAATATTTATTTTTAGACTGGTTTCTATCTTAGCAGGTAGATTTGTACTATATTCTATTTGGCAGCACACCAGGGGTCTGTCCAGACTTTTCTAAGGTCCTGTTTTTGTGAAATAGTGAAAAAGTATTTTATATTTGTGAAAAAACAAATTGTAATTTTGCGAATTTGAAATGATCAGTTGTTTTGTGTCAGGTCAGATTTTACTTTTAAATGATCAAATTTGTAAAAGGTTCAGTTTGGAGATGGAAAAAAAACTGTAAAAGGCTTATTCCTAAGACAAAGAATTTTGTGAAGGGAAATGTTTCAAGATTAAATGTTTTGTGAAGGATTCTGTTTTAATATGAAAAGTTTTGTGAAGGGTCCTTTAAAGGACCCAGTTTCTTCCTAAACAAATCTCTGCAAACCATAAAAATTTTGCATTACAGACAGGTTTATTTAACACAGGTTTTACTGTATTGAGTTCCACCTGTTGCAGACTAATGAATAGCATAATATTAAATGAGATTTAAAGTAATTTGTATATCATGAGAAAACAGGACTTTTGTATCCTACACAGCAGTTCCATGGGACAGGTCTTAGAATACCTGAAAAATGGGACATCCTACATAAGTCGGTACACCTGACAATACAATTTGAAGCACATGTAACTGAAATAAGATGTTACATGCTTGTACAGTTTATTTTATTTATTAAAAAAAATAAATAAATAAGAACATAATCTCTAATTAGGGGCTGTACATATATTAACAATATCAACTTTTTGGTATTTTGAAGCCCCTCCCCCCCTTACGATATCATTCATCGGCACCCCCCCCCCTAATATTATCGTTATTAATGTCTAAAAAATCTTTTTTTTTTTTTTACAATTTTTTCTTTGTTTTTCTTTTTATATATTCGCATTGATATACAGATATGATTTTACATTTGTTGTTTACTTTACTGATTCAAAAGAAGAGAAGAAAATCAATAAAATATCTCTATTATATATGAAATAACTTTATACCATCTAATACTTAAAAGAAATAGTTACTATTTAAAAGTATTTGATAACAGCTTTTAGTTGCATAATGCATTCAACGGTAATATTGTTTTCTGGCACTTGCCCCCAGCACAGGGAAGGGCAAACAGATTTTCTTATAAACAAAACAGGTGGACACAACATTCTTTCTTTTTTCCTTTCTTGTAAACACAACAAGTTTCATTTCAAACATACTTCGTACCTGGTTTCTCTAACAGCAGATGAATAGGAATGTGAAACGTTGGGATATTCAATGTTTTGGAATGAAGTAGTTTTTATAATCATTTAACGGTTTTAATAATAACTTTACATTTTATTTAAAATACAAGCTAAAATAAAGGATTATTTTGATGTAAAAAAAAATTGGTTGAATTAAAAATGATAATGATATCAAAAGTAAAACCACCCCTTCCCCTAGAGATATCTTACGATATCAAGAGCCTAACCTCCCAACCTTCTCCTAAAGTGATAATGTTAAATATGCATAGCCCCTTACAATAAAGAAGGAAGTTTGTGTGTGTGTTTGTGTGTGTTTTCGGCTGTGTTCTGAAGAGACCACTGCACACAGAGCTACAAAATTTTGTGTGAAGGTACTTCTATGCATGTAGTTTTGCACCTTAAAGCCCAAATTTGGAATTTTTGAATAGTTTTTTTTTTAAATTAAATTTTTCATGTGATTTTTAGTGTTTTTTCAGTGTTTTATTTTTAGTGTCTGATCCAGAATCCATGCAATTATCAGAACGTGTGTAAATCTTTTGCAACTGTCCGTTTGGAATAAAAATGAATTCGTTTTCTATTTTGATTAATGAGTTTTTAATTGATATTTTTAAAAGTTACTGGTAAATTTTTATGAATTTTTTTTTATTGAATTCACGATTTTTTTTACATATGTTTGCAAATTTTCGTAGATGTAGAGTAATTATTTCGACATGCTTCCAAAAGTGAGTTAGGCAAGTTGACTTTGGATGTGGCAAACCCGCATTTTTTACAGTAACCCTCTTTCCTGTCTGTGTCAGGTTGGAAAAGATTGGTTAGTTTTTGGCTGAAATTAAGAAAAGTTAGTCTGAATTTCATAAAATTTGAATTTTTGAAATGACAAAAATCAACTTTGTGTGTACCATGAGTTTCAAATCCATACATCCAGTAGTTTTTTTAATTCGATGATGTGTGAAAAAGAGGTAATTTCGATGTCTGGTATTATCAATACAGTAATTTTGTTTCAAGTTTTGATAAACAGGTTTCTCTTAAGTTAATTTTGATGAGGTTTTTAATTGATATATTTTTTAATTAAGGGTCCATCTTTTTGACACTGAATATCAACAATTCCGGGATTTTTCTAAATTTTTTGACACCAAGACTGACTTTCTGCTTGCGGCGTCACAGACAGCAGACAGACAGACAAACATTTCCAAACATTAATAATAATGATAATATGCAGACCTACCTGAAAAGAATTTACAACAGGTGAAAATGTTAAAGCAGGATCCACAGGTTTCAATGAATTAGAAGATGGAGTTAACATTTCGCTGAATACTGTAGGTTGTAAAACAGGATTGGAGGCATTGGTAGTAGAAACTATAATTAAAAGTTATGCATTACTATAAGTACAAAATAATTAATATATATATATATATATATATATATATTCAAATAAACAGACTTACAGTCATCTAAATCAAGAAGTAAGTCGGTCTTTTTTCTAACTTTTGGTTCCTTTTTTTTCTTAGAGTGCTAAAGTGAAAAATGATAATTTATGCAACATTACTTACTAATGAAACATTTTAATTAAAATATTTAAATATATTATACATGCAACTAATGTAAAAACCAAAATTTACAAAACCTTTCAGAAGTCTTAATCATTTTTATAATGACTATTTTAACAATATTGAGAGATTTGTATCATTAACTAACAGCTTAAATGCATATACCATTCAATGAAACTATGCTTCTATTTATATTTTACCCTCATTTGTTTTCACTTTTCTTGTCTAAATAATCTTATTGCTAGCATGCTAGTTTTACACCATCATGACAAAACATGCAGGGAAGTATAAATTAAGGTGAAGAAGGAATTTCTGCCATTGTCTGCAAATAGTTTATATAAAAAACTTCAATATATATATATATTAATTTATACATACAGTAGGCTCATTTAAATCTGTGACCCTAAAATCTGCATATTGTTGCAGATTTAAACAGTGAAATTTACAGTTAAGTTGTAAAAACAAAATTCAAGATGGTGCTGAAATCAGCAACGATCACTATGTTTTTTTTTTTTTTTTTAAACTAATTTGTTTTAAATCATGGTCTTTTGGCAATTACAGCTAATTAATTGAAAAATAAAATTGTCACTTTTGATTTTAATGTAAATTAGCATATCTATAGTGAAAACTTGTCATATTGTAGGACCTGCAAATTATTCACAAGGGTAAACTCTAACCGAACTGTTTGTTTATTTTTCTTGTGTTCATTTCCCCATGTTTCAATATTTATTTTTTGAATGTTTCTATGCATTTTAATATGTAATTCTGGTTAATATGACCAAACTCAAGCTTTTTCATGAAGAAAATATGAATTTATTTCCAAAAAAATTCCAAATGGTGCTAATATCAGTGGCGATTGCAATCTTTTTCTAAGACATTTTTTAATTAATTAAGCTTTTTTGTTTATTAAATCTACATAAACTTGAAATAAAATTTCATTATTTTACAATTATTATGTAAACTATTTTCATACCTAAGATAAAAATACGGTGCAACAGTAGCTTCCCCACAATATCTGCAACGGTAACTGTTGAAGCCATATTGTTTATGTTTATGTTTTTGCTTACGATTCTTTGATACTCAATTTTTGGTTTTAATATGTAATTATTTTTATTTTTTCATAAGTAATATGGCTGATTCCAATCTTTCTAATGAAAAAAACACATGAATTTGACAATAATTCGAAAAGTATATATCATAAAAAAAAAGGCTAGATTCTGGTTCATCTACTCGTGTTTTGGCACAATAGTAATGGAATGAGCCCTAGAACGGAGTATGACATTAAGAAACAAAAATAACAAAACAAAAAACTTAAGCAGACAACAATTTTGACAAAGTTGATATTTCATCATTATTATGCATATTTAGTACTGCATCCTTAATTATTACACTTTATTTTTAATATTTTTAAAATTTTTATTATTTCACATAATAATCTTAATATTTTATTTAAATTATTTTAATATTTTATTTAAATTATTTTAATATTTTATTTAAATTATTTTAATATTTTATTTAAATTATTTTAATATTTTATTTAAATTATTTTAATAGCTTACTTAATTATTTTAATATTTTGCTTTATTGTAGGCATTCATTATAATTTCCAATGCTTTACTACATTCAAATTACTGTTTTAAAATGTAAACAAAAAGACCAGAAATCCGTAAAATTCTAAAATCCACACAAATGCTGGTTCCAAGCTGTGTGGATTTGAGGGAGTCTAATGTACATATATTTGTTCTTTTTATTTTTGAAAAGAACAAAATAATCCTAATATAAATTTGATTGTGTGTATAAATGTTTGGCTGACGTATTCAACAAAACAGGGGATTTAATGGCCCTGTATCTTTGCATATAGATGGATTATAACACAGAAATGAATATAGGCTATATTTTATTTATTTTTTTTCATATATTTTTCTTAATAATTAAAAATTTCATTATTTTCATAGAGAATAAATGGACATTTTTTCCTTTAAAATTTAATTAATCATTTTACGTCGCTAAGCATTACCGCTGCCAATAAATACAAAACCTGGAATAATAATTTTTCCTCAACAATTAAAAATATTCCCAAATTTGTTATCTTCAAAAGGCTATTATTAAAGCTACGCACACATACACAATTATTTTTTCTCTGGCAGAAAATTGCCTAATACTTGAAGTTTCATCATTAGTCAGATTTTTTATGGTGTTTTTTGATTACCCAGGTTCTTTCTCTAAACTCTGATAAAGAATAACACGCATAAAAAAGTTAAGCAAATTGTTACCACTTATAAGTCTTGTTCTGAAATTTACATTAACTAAGAGTTGTATCTATTACTTGCACATTACGTGAATCAATCTATTAAATATTTTTGTAAAATAAGTAAGCATCTTTAATATTTCAATGCCATTTACCTACATTTTAAACTTGAGTCATTTTCAATCATCCACGAGTTTTCAATACGAATTGAAGTTTCATGATGATCAAATTTGCATACCAATAATTCTATAATTTCATGAAATATTGCAGATTAAGTTTTATAGTTATGATTGTTTATTCAAAAGTAACACTTTAGCTTGCTTTGTAAAATAATAGAGCATTTTGATTATTGATGAGCATCTGTACTATTTCTAGATAGTCATTCCAACTATCTATAGAAGGATGGAATTATAAATGGAATTAGAATTAGAGAATTGTTCAAGATTTGTCTTGAATTGTCTAGATGAATTATAGAATTATAGATGGCATTCCATCAATAAATAGATGGAATGACCTGCTAATAAACACATAAAATAAAGTATAAAACAAAACATATTTTAAATTAAAAAAAAAAGTCTAAATTATTATAATTACTTTTTCTTTATCTTCTGACTCAGATGATGAAGATTCTTGAGACTCAGATTCTGACTCACTTTCAGATTCAGCAGAGGATGCTTTCTTTTTCTCAACTTTCTTATGATTTGTAACTGCAGAGTTTCTTTTGCTTGCAGAATTTATCCTATTAGGTTTAGAATCAGAATTCATTTTGGATTTAATGGGTTCATGGCTGACTTTTGCTTCTTTCTTTGTGTCACTACCACTCTCAAATGATTCAGATGCTGAATTCCCGGTTTCTGATTCACTGTTCTCTTCGCTACCAGACTCTGATTCTGATCCTGCATCCGAACCGGAACTGCCATTGCTTGCTTCACTCTTGCCAGCTTCAGATGCTGAACTGACAGAGACAGCTAAACATGGTAACAAGCAAAAGAGGTTTCATTAATAAAATTTTAAAAAGATGAACTCTCCTTTAAAAGCAATTTACAGTAGTCTAAAAAACACATTCAGAATAATAATAAAGATATGAAAGCAGAAATGAAATATGGTTAAAAAGTGGTCAGAATGTCTAATTTAGAATGCAAGCCACAATTCAATCTATTTTCTTATTATTGTGGGACATAATGCAATATTTTCTCCCTAAAAAATATAGATATGCAGTGAAATAAAATGCTGAATATGTTAGCAAACTTATTTTTAATGGAGTCTATTTCTTTTTTAGCTATATAGAAGACTGTATATATCGCTAGTCTAAAAATTAGAAACACAGAACATGCAATAAGAAAATAATCAATTTCTACTCATCAAACATTTGCTTCCAACATAAAATTTGTTTAATAAATATGAGTTATTTTAAACTACATATATAAATAAACCTCGACGTTTCGGTTAATCTTTATAACCATCATCAGCAGTAAATTAATTGATAAACACAAGGTTACAGTAGTTTCTTCTCCTAAAGTTAGTCATATTTATAGAAAAATTCCATATCCCATTTTCTTTGAAAGATTAAAGAGAGTTTTCAAGAAATTTAATATACAACTGGTAGCATCCAATTCCAAAACTTTGTTTAATTTATTTGAATAGAAGCATAGACCCATTATCAGCCACTTGTTTCTCTGGGGTATATGAAATTCCATTTGAATTGACAGATGGTACAAATTCTGCATATATTGGTATGACAAAACGTCGCATCGTAGAAAGACTTAAAGAACACAAGTGTGATTTGAAATACAATAAACTTTCCACTGCCTTATCAAGGACTTTTGCTAATGGACAGATTAGGTTTATTGATTTTAACAACGTTAAAGTTATTTCCAGACAAAACAATCCCTTTAAAGCCTACATCCGTGAATCTATTGAAATTTCATTAAGAAAACATGAAATTTGTAACGATATCTCATCATTTTCTGTCCCAGCTATATGGAAATGCATTTTAAAGGAACTTTAATTTAGTTGAACATGAGTTTCCAGTTACATCGCTGATTCATAGAGGGCGGCACCTGGCTTATTTTGAATATATTGTTGTAATTCAGTTATTTTTAGCATCGTGTCAGTTTGAACATTGGATTCAATCATGTAACAAATTTTAATTTTTTGCTGTTCATATTTTTGAAGTTTTTCTCCTGATGATGGTTATAAAGATTAACCGAAACGTCGAGGTTTATTTATATATGTAGTTTAAAATAACTCATATTTATTAAACGAATTTTACGTTGGAAGCAAATGTTTGATGAGTATTTATATGTGCAACATAAAGTCCTTATTAATTAATCAATTTCTTATGTTGAATCTAACAGAAATACAAAATTTTAAAAAGATAATATAAACTGAAAAGGAAAAAACTGAAATAGTTATTTGTCAACAATCTTTTTTAAATCTACAAGAAATTGACTAAAAATATATATATTACAATGAGAGTCAGGTTTTACACTTCTTGGTTGCATATTGTTTGTTTTGAACACCAATTTCCTGGGTCTTACCAATTTTTTACATTAATATGTTTAATATGCTTATTTTAAATAACTTTTCAAAATTTTCTTGCAAGGTGAGACTTTTTTAGGACATTTTGCTTCCCCTTAGCTCCTTTATACTTAAATGGTTTAGTCTAAGTTGTTGGCAAATTCAAATCAAAAGGCAAGACATCAACCGGCAGGATACTTTGGGCAAAGAATTTTTAAGAAAATCTGCTTGCATTCACATTACCTCCAAAAGAATTTTATGGAAAATTAGTCAAGCTGGGTTCACTTGAAAATAAACTGGTTCATTAAAAAAATAACTAAAATCTTTGCAGTTTCTAGTATATCACTGTGCAACTGATTCTTTCTTAAAATGTGTCAAAGTAGTGTATCTATCAAACATTAGTTACTTAGAAAATACTTTTTTAATTTTCTTAAATTCAGATTAGCAAAGGAGGAGATGAAACAGGGGTTGATGCATGGAACCCTAAATAGGCCCCAAATTTTGCCTGGATTGACACTTGTGAAAGATTGCAGTACTGAGAGCCTACCAATAATGATGAAAATCGCAAGGAACTTTTTGGCAGAGAAATTAAGCTGTAAACCTGAGAGATAGGCATCTCAATTAGGATTATATTGAGAAAAAGGAAAGAGCTCAGTCACATGAAATAGACATCCAAGAATGAATCAAATGATTAGACATCCAAGAATGAATCAAATGATATTCTAGTTATTCAATGAACCAGAATGAAGGAAAATAATTCTTTCAAATTGTTTATACATTTTGCATCTTTTTATATTTTAGTCTTTAAATTTCTTCTTAAATCTTTCATTAAATATTTTTTCACATCATTTTAACACTTTCCAACCTAGTTGAAAAGTGTTTACGACTTCTATTTGTCTGGCTGTCCGTCCATGCTGTAACTCTTGTAAATATATTCAGATTGCCCTGAAACTTTTGTATTTTATTGACGTTTACCATACTATGATCACTATTGAAAATGAAGTGTGCAGTATTTATAGTTTATTTACAGGGACAGTCAAAAGTATTCTGTAACATCACAGTCAATGGGAAAAAATTGTTTCAAGTATATTTTGATGATGTTGCGCCATTTGAAACATGATGAAATTGGTATACAATTAAAGCGCACCCACCAAAACATGCTTTTTGAAAAATATGGGATGTAAAGTATTTATTATTCATTTACAGGGTTACACAATAGAATTCTGTTACACAATGCCCTATGGGGTAAAATCGTTTGCAAAAATCATTTTGTTCACTATTTCAAACATAATGAAATTTAAATGCATAACTGAGATGCACTATAAAATGCTCACTGAAAAGTATGGTGTGCATTGGGTTTATCATTTATTTACAGAGACACACACACACACAAAAAAAAAATCAGTTGCAACTTAGTGTAATAATTACAGTGTATGTGTGATAAGTGCGTTTGTAACTTTGGTTTGTATTTTTAAGTTTAACTAACTTTTTGTATAGTACGTGACGTGGTGTATATAAATTCTGTTGATCATATACAGGTCTAGTCAGAGGAATTCTTAAGTATTACTGACTATGGGAGTGAATAGGGACAGGGGTGGACAAGGGTATTTTTAATTGTGTTACACATTTTCCTGCTGAACTATATTTAGTAGACTAATAGAAGTTAGTGGAATATAAATAAATTCACATACAGGGCTACACAAAGAACAAGAAACATTGTTGTTTATGTTCTTAATTATTGGAAGTGAGTTTTAAGTTACTTTATGCATTTCTTACCTGAATTAAATTTGAGCTTAATATGTGGTGTGTGTACAAAAGTCTTTAGATAATATACAAGACTGTACAAAAGATTTCGAATGCATTTTTATCAAATCAGAAAAAATTGCTAAATGTAAATTTTCCAACTGAACTAAATTTTTCTCTGCTATGTAGTATATACCCAAAATCTATAGATCATATACAGGACTGCACAAAGTAATTCAACTACTTTCTTGACTATGGAAGGCAATTTCTAAAACTGGGTTTTTAAATGTGTTATATGTTTACTACACATCTTTTATCACCTTATTTAACGGTGAAGTTCTGTTACAGTTTTCTGAATATGTTGGAAAGTGTTTCATAATCTATCTTTGATGCATGATTTTTCATTCTTGTTTAATATTACAGAATGTTCTTTTAAAACTTCCACAGTCAAAATTAATGCAAATACTATAAATGAGTTAAAATTTTCATAAAAATAGCTTGACTGTCAAGAAATTTGAATGTGTTTATTAAATTAGACAATATTTTTCATTTTAAAAATAGGGATTGCATTGACTTTTGTTTTCACAGAAAAAAGTATGCATTATACAATAATATTAACTGGAGTCTCAGCAAGAAGGTTTAAACTGATATGAGATTTCAATTTTGTTGTTCAAGTGGGGCACAATATTAATTTTCACACAAATTTCATGGTGATTAGAGAATTTTTAAGTTACAGCCTAGAAAGTACAAAAATTAAAATAAATAATAAAGGGGAAATTAAAAAAAAACAACATACGATTTTTTGGATTGTGATGAAGTTTATATGGGACCACCATCAATATGAGGCTTTTCAATAATAAAAGACTTATCAAAATCAGAGTATCGATTCAAAAGTTATGCATGGACATACATTTAAAATATGAACAACTTGTATAAGTTCTTTTGTTTGAAATTATTTTAAAATATCCTGCTGTTTGAAGATTAAATTAAGTAAATACTTAAAAGCAATAAGTTTAAAATTTAAAGTTATCAAGAGAAAATGATAACTAAAAGTAGAGTTTGACCAAAAGTTTGGTTTCCTTTTCGGCAAACATTTGATTTCAGTGAAAAAATAGCCGAACATAAGTGCATAGTGAAACCGTAGTCAGATCTCATAAGAGGTTGCCTATAGAAGAACCCATGGACAGTTCATAGAGCCTTCAGGTATTACTTACCCATCATACATAGTATAGGTTAAATCTTGTAATTGATTTAAAAATCAAAAAATTATTTTTGACTGATTTACACATTTCAGACACTGGAGATTCCAAAAAACATATTTTTAGAAAAAAAAAATTTGCCGTCCGTCTGTGTGTTTGTGTGTCTGTAAACGCTCTTATCTCCCGAACAAATTGAGATAGAGACTTGAAATTTCGTATGTACTTAATATGTAATAATGGGAAAAAGCTCATTGAATTTCAGTAACCTCAATTATCCGGAACTATTTTTTTGGACTCTCAAAATATTCGTTCTGACAAAAGGTATATAAAAATTTTTTAAATTGTTTATTTTAAAGAGTGAATATAAAAGACAATTAAAAAACAAATTTTGCATAAAGAATGAAGTCAATCGGATAATTAGTTGCCTATATATTTGTAATCATATTTTTCACACTCTTCGATTTTTTATGACCCTGTATTTCATTCAAATTTCAATTCGAAGATATATTTCAATTGGAAATTAGACACTTAATCCGACGCAGTAAACTCTTAGTTAATATGATTATCATTTTTAGAGATATGAGGATGTTTCTTTTACACAATTCAGTAATCGAGCCTTTAAAGTTTATGATGTCATCAAGCGACGATTTTATTCGAATTGCAATGCATTTTATAAGTAGTTTACACATGTTTTATTTTCATATTTTATATTATGCATATCCATGATGGGTAAGTATTACGGTGGCCCCCAACGACTAGTTTTTCATTCATGCTATCACTGTTTGACCATTCTGACAATATTGATGGCAATAAAACACTTAGTAATCTATACTAATATTATAAAGAAGTAACAATTGTTTTTTTGTTTCTTTGTAGGGGGTAATCTCTGGAACTATCAAAGCGATTTCAAAAATGATGGTGGCAAATTGATGGTGACAGTTCCTGCTGTAATATTGGCTATATTTTATATAGGTGACACTATCACGTGTGTGTGTGTGGGGAGGGGGTATTCCATAAAAATTCCAAGTTTTATGGAATCTCTTAAACTACAGAACCCTTTTCAAAAGCGATGGTGGCAAATTTATGGTGATGGTTCCTGTTGTAACACAGGCTATATTTTACGTTGGTGTCACTACCCCAGAGCGTGCCGGAGCAAAAAACGTTCTAAAATTTCGATTTATTTTTATACTGAAGGAACTAGAAACTTGAAATTTGGCATGGTAGTTACTTATAAGATGTAAATGCTCTCTAAGAACAGTTTCTAAAACGTTCAAAATTTAAAAGGGTGAAATGAGCTAAATGTGTTCTAAAAACATTCTAAATAACAATTTCTATGGAATCTTTGAAACTACTGAACCGATTTTAAATGTAATGCTCGCAAAATTTATGGTGACAGTTTGTGTTCTAACACAGGCTATATTTTATGCCAGTGCCACTACCCTCAGGGGGTTGAAAGAGTGAAGAACGTCCTAAAATTGCAATTTTTATTATACTGAAGGGATTAGAAACTTGAAATTGGGCAAAGTAGTAACTTATAAGATATACATGCTCTCTAAGGACAGTTTATAAAAAATTCGAAATTTAAAAGAGTGATATGAGGGAAAACTCTTCTAAAAACATTCTAAATTACGATTTCTATGGAATTGTTAAGGACAGAAACTTGAAATTTGACATAGCTAATACATTAAGATTTTTTTTTTACTAACAGGATTAGAAACTTCAAATTTGGCATGGCGGTTACTGATTTAATTATATTTATTCGGGTTAGAAACTGGAAATTTAGTACAGTTGTAACTTTTAAGATACAGATGCTTGGTATAAACAGTCTATCAAAAATTCGAAGTTTAAAGGTGTAAACTGAGCGAAAAACGTTATAAATTATGTTTTTTTCTAAATTGTTAGCGATAGAAACTTAGAATTTAACATGTCTGAGGTTTTTTTATACGTAAATGCTTCCACAGAACAGTTTTTCAGAACTCTAAATTTAAAAAAGGCTCAGAAGCAAAAAACATTCCAAAATTGCAATTTTAGTGATGCTGCTGGTATAGGAAGTTGAAATTTGGCATGGTGGCTATTTTTAAGATTTCAGTGCTCGCTAAAAACTGTTTCTAATAAAAAAAGTCGAAATTTAAAAAAGTGAAATAAGCTGGAAAAGTTCTGAACACCTTCTAAACAATGATTTATCTGAAATTGTTAGGGATAGAAACTTGAAATTTTACATGGCTGTTACATTAGAGACACAAATGCATCCACAGAACAGTTTTTAAAATTTTTGAAATTTTAATGTGAGCAGGAACAGAAAAGTTTTAAAATTGCAATTTCTGAGATATAGTTATTACAGAAATTTGCTTGATTAGTATGGCTTAATTAGTAATTTCTGAATTATCTGTGGAAGTAAAATTTCCCCTAATGAAAATAGGCCAACGAATACTACTTGACATTTTTCAAAATTATGCGAGCAAAGCCGCGGGTTTTGCTAGTATAAATACATTGATGGAAGTAAGTTATACTGGATCTGAATACCAAATAATCTGTAAGAATTAAAAATTATTTCTTTCATTATAATCCATTTGATGTTTGCATTTGCTCCTGCAAGAAGGAAAAAAATATATTTTTTTAAAAGAATGTTTATATATAGGATCAGGGTCTATAAGCCGTGTTTTTGGCCCATGAAATAAGACTAAAATTCGATTTTGTTATACTGACTTAATTATTTCACTTTTTAATATTAGAAGGTTTATCCTGTACGACTTCAACAATATTTTTTGCATTTTGTTCGTTTTTATATACCTTACACAAGCTCAAAGTTCGTATTATTCATAGTTCCTGATGAAAAATATGCAATTTCTCCTAATTTTACCTCAATTTTTAATATATTTTTTAATATTTTACTATGAGCGCAGCTTTGTAACACTTTTATTTTTACATATATTGTACATTTTGATGTATTTTATAATATATGTAAAGAAGAAAGTGTTGCACGATTGCGCTCATATATATAATTGACGTAAAATTAGGAGAAATTGCATATTTTTCATCAAAAACTACGAATAATACGAACTTTGAACTTGTGTAAGTCATATAAATCCGAACAAAATGTAAAAACTATTGTTGAAATCATACAGGATAAACCTTCTAATATTAAAAAGTGAAATAATTAAGTCAGTATAACGAAATCCAGCTTTAGTCTTATTTCATGGGCCAAAAACTCGGCTTATGGACCCTGATCCTTAATCTTTTAGTGTCCTGAACAAGCTATTGATATTCATAATAGTTTTTTCTAAAAATCCACCTCTTTCATCTATGTAATAATTTACTTGATTGCTGAACAAAATGCAAAAACTATTGTTGAAATCATACAGGATAAACCTTCTAATATTAAAAAGTGAAATAATTAAGTCAGTATAACAAAATCCAGTTTTAGTCTATTTCATGGGCCATAAACACGGCTTATGGACCCTGATTCTTTATAATCTTTTAGTGTCCTGAACAAGCCATTGATATTCATAATACTTTTTTCTAAAAACCACCCTTTTCATCTATGTAATAATTTACTTGATTGCTGTTTATAAACACTTCATAAAGTCACTGCTTATATCGCTATATTTGTGTTCGACAAAATATTTAAAAAAAAGGCGACACCATTTCTTTTAAATAATAAGATCAGTTAGTTACATTTTTTATGTTTGTCACGTTGTAAACGTGCCATTTATAATCATTTTACGTATTACTCGTAATCGCATACATATTTCCAATGCTTTGTTCGTATTTTGACTTCCTGCTACGACGATCATCCTTTCTCATTTTTCTCCCTATGGCTTGCCGTTTTCATCCGACGGCGGGAATTCGTTCTACCCTCGTGGCTTGTACTTCACGGCGCTGGGTCGATGCGTTCCCCGTGTGCCGGCATAATATGTGTTGGAATAATATTCCATACATGTCCACATTTTTAGTCTTGTCACTTCTTTTTAAGCATTCATATAAAGTCATTCATTTAACCTCCATGTTAAGTTCTTAAGTTACTATCAGTCTTATATTTATTTCTAAGTTCTGGCTTTATCATACATATATTAGGTTTATGATTTATTTATTTCAATAGTTAAATATCGTATTTAATATTTCATTTAGTTTGCTTACCTTTTTAATATCATTATAATTATCCTGGCATATTCATTTCTACTCCTACACGGCATCTTTGAAGCACACGTATCTTTGTTTACAATTTACCGGCTTCTTTTCCCGTACGCATTCTAGTGCTACGATGTTCCGAAGCGATTCCGGCAGTCGTCAACAGATGGCGTGACCATCTGTTTCCTCCTTCATCGCTCTCTCTCCACTGCTGAGCACGTTTCGTTTTCTCGATCTTTCGGGATGCCGGCAGTGACGTAATCCTCATTAAATATGCAAAGCCGTGTAATTGGAAGCTCATTTGGAACGGTACCTTTATATATCGACTCTTGGTCAGTTCTCATCAGCTTCGCTTCGTTTTGTTTCATTTTGTCCTTGTGTCAGTGTGTTGTGGAAAGGCAACATTCATAATGCCGCCTCTGAGTCACGGCTAGTAACGATGATATGTTTTTTTAAGATGTCCTGTTTTATTTTAATGGTGCTTTTCAGTTCTTTATAAAAGTAAAGACTTTATGGTTAATAAGTGTGACGGCCAGATAAAGTTTAAGTAAAAATGTATCTGACAGTTTAAGCGTTTTATATTCCAAAAGTGTTTTAGCTATGCCATTGAAACAAGTTGGATAGCTGGGAATAAAAATGGCCGTATGTCGATACTCTGCATCTGAAAAACTTGGCCGATAAAGCAACACGTTCAGTATGTGATAGTTTTGAGTTCAGCACGTAATAGTTTGAGTTCAGCTTGTAGCATTTTTTAGTTCAGCTGTTAATATTTCTTTGAGTTCAATAGTTAATAGTTTTTTTTAATGGTCAATAGTTTTAATTTATTGAGTTTAATTTTATCAATGTTGTTTTCCCTCTTCTTGTATCCTGTTTAAACCGACTTGTCATTCATCCTCTGAATAGTATCAGATGGATTTCAGAAAGTCATGTTGGTATATTTATATAGTGTTAAGAGAGGAGATATACACGCTGAAGTTTTAGTAAGTTTTATTTCCAATTAATTTGCTTTTATATTCATACAACTTTATTTAATTGATGGTTTAAGTTTATTTAAATAAAGTTTTAGCTTACGTTTCTTCCCTCATATAGTTTTTAACATCTATTTAAGTCTCTTGTTTCTTTTTCTCGCTTTAAAGAGTCTGACAGATAATCATGGTGTTACGGAATTCATCATGTTCTCTTGCTTTAGGTGAAGTTCCGTATGGTTTGCCATGTTTGGTCAGCTTTGTTAATTTCGGCATACTAATGACGGTTACTGCGTGGTATGTCGGAAAGGCAGATGTTAAGTAGAAACAGAGATCAACGATCTTTTAAATTGGATCGTAGTTTGATAGAGGGGGAGATGTTTAAAGTTTATTTAATCTTGTTTTAAGTTAAAGTTAAGTGGTTTAAAGTTATAATTTGATTATTGAAGTTTAATTTGAAGTATAAAGTTTTATTAATCATTAAAGTATATAAAGTTTAAAAGTAATTTCCTTTATGAAAAATATATTTGTTCCTTAAGCTCCAGTTCATATTAAGTACATTTTTCATTTGTTTAATTTTGTTGAAATTGTTTTTGTCTTTTAGTTTTTATTTCTGTTTTTATTTTAATAAACGTTAGTTACTTTTTAAAACAGTTGTGTTTTTTTCAAGACACAGTTCACCTAGTTTATTTTTTCAGCTTTTCTCTCATGCATAAATTAGGCAACTTATCGCCAGCATATACGTTCCATTTGCATTTGCTAATCTGTTTCTTTTAAATTACTAGTAATTACACTAGTAATTACTTATTATAACAATATGTTTATCGCTCGTTGGCTTTGGGCGCGCGCTGCAGTTTGGTGGTTTGCCAGTTTTTCGGTGCCAAGCACGGAGAGTCCTGCGTTCGACCAGCCAGCGACAGTTAGTTACATCTGTGCAGTGAGGAGAATGGGTGGCGAGTTTCTCTGGTCCACAATGCCTGTCACCAGGCGACCCATATTTTCTGCAGAGTAAATTAAAAATGTTTTGGTAATTAAATAATGGGCGTGGTGATTTCCTTTTCTTTAAAAAAACACTTAAATTTCACATTTTGTTTTCTCAAGTCAAGCCAAACAATGCTGATATCTTCAGAGCACGTGTTTCAGCGTCAACTACTCATGCCAAGATGGTAAGGTTGTTCATTAATTACTTATTATGCTTTGCACACCTTTTGTTTTGGAGAACAAACAGCAAGTTTTTCAATGTCCCTGTGGAAAATTCTACTAAGTATTATTATGGTTAGTCTCAATTTGTCATCGATCTAATACGATAACATGGTGCCCTTATCTTTAGTGGAGCACATGGCCAAACTTAATATTTAACTGAATTTTGTAGATATCACAACGTTAAGCAATCATTCACTAACTGTTTAATATTTATAAAGTCATAAGTCTCTCATATGATAATGTTTAACATTGATTTTTAGGAAGTTCTCTACCTTAATGTTAATACTGCAGTGATTTCTTACTAATATAGTTCTTGGTTATATGCGTCTCTCAGTCGTATGTGCCTTTTTCAATGTCAAGGGAAGAAGAATCGGTAAATAGTGTTTTATATTTCTGGTAGATCTACCATCTGAATCATCTTCCTGCGTTATGTACATACAAATTTTAACACTTGAAAAATTTATAGTTTTCCTCAGTGAGAAAGAAAAGATTACCTTTACAGGATTTCATCCGTAAAAATGACTTGAAAAAAGTTTGTGCTCATAATTCTTGTAAATGTCCTAAATTTATGCAAATACTTTTTTAAAACTACTGAAAAGATGATGTATTATGAAACGCAATCATGCATTTTAATGAATTAGAAAATGTCACTGTGTAAACAGGGCTTAAGAAATCAAATTAGTATTGACAATTCCTTTCTAAAAGGTTAAATGGCTTACACTTAAATAAGTAAAACAAATAATGTTTCTTCTTAAGTACATAATATAGTTTAATATCCGGTTTTTAAGTATAAATAATATAAATAAATTAAATAGCTAAATGTTCATTTTTTAAAGATACTATTACAGACTTATTAAACAGATTGAATTATTCAGAATTTTATTATTCTAAACATTACTGCCTTTTATATAATTTATATGCTTTTAAAAATCAAGACACAAGAGTCTATTTTTTATGTGTTGCTCTCGGTTATGCTCAGTTATCTTCTTTAAAATACATCTCTTCAATCGCTCATAAGTGAGAGGTCACTGTAAAATTAGTAGAAACAATGATAACAAATTAAAAATCTTCAGCATTTAAGTGTAAAAATGTATAAACATTTACATATATTTAAAAAATTCTACTGAAGTAATAATAATTGAAATTGAAAATAGCTAGTCCCATACCTCCTCTTTTTAGGAATAGGCATGCTATTTCTTAAAGCAGCATATTTTAAATACTTCTTTTAAATCAAGTTAAAAGCTAAATATTTAAGCATTTTGAAACTCTTTGTGCAAACATTTCACTATATGAATAACTATAAAACTGGTAATCAAAAAAATTCTCAAATGTTTGGTTATAAAATTAAATAAAATAATGATTGAATAATATTTTTGCTGTTACTGAAAAGAAACAAAGCACATTTATATACACATAAGCAAAAGTGTCTGTGTAGGTAAGTATACATGTTTGTGAATAATTAATATTTTTGTAAGTATGTATATATTAATAGCTTAAAATTTTATCTGAGTTAGTTTTGCTTTCATTCAAAACTTGAGAAAAGACAAAAAAATATTTTTTGTTCGGTTTTGGCCTGAAAATCTTGTTTTGGTCAATCATTAATTAAAGATATTTATATTATTGCAAAAATAATCACACATGACAATAAAACAGTCTATATCAATTCACAGAAACCAAAATATTTTTTTATTCCCTAGAACATTCTCATATGGTTTAGTAAGTTAAATTTTCACTTCTTCATGCAAATAGTTTAAAAGAACTATTATGAATAGATAGGGAAGAAGATTATTAACATTTGTAAAATATAACTGTTAAATAAACTAGTTGAATGAGCCAATCCCAAAACTTTCTTTTATCTCATACAGGTTTCACGTACGCCAAAAATGAATAAGCACAAACTTATATTAAGGTCTAACTGAATCTAAAGTTTGAGGAAATTCTGTGCATTAGTTTTTGAGCTATGACTATCGCTAAAATCGTGTAAATTCTGAAAAATGCAGCATAGCAGTGTCACCTGTTGGACAATTTACACTGAAACCTAATCAACAACAACTTATGTCAACGTCTACCAGAATCTGAAGTTTGATGAAATTCTGTGCATTAGTTCTTGAGATATAGCTATCATGAAAATCGTGAAAAATGTAGTATAGCAGTGCCACCTGTTGGTCAATTTATACCCAAAACTAATCAGCACCAATTTACATTAAGGTCTAACTGAATATAAAGTTTTATTAAATTCTATTCATCAGTTCTTGAGATTAGAGCGCCTACAAAATTTTTGTCACGTACAGACAGACTCACAGTTGAAAACCGGAAGTCGAAAATTTTCATGAATCCAATAATTTCTTCTTGTAAAGATACAAGAAAGTAAAAAGAAGAGAACTTAAAAAAACTAAAGGGATATGATCACTAAATAAATAAAATAAGGTAAATTTATGAAATGACATGCCTCCTTCAGCAGAACTAGATTCAGTCTCTGAATAGAAAGACTTTTTCTTGACATTTGCCTTTTTCTTCTTGACAAAGTTAAATTCTTGCCATGGCACTTGTGTTTCAACATTTCTGACAGATGGGTCAGGTGCTACTTCTGGACAATCTGGAAGATCATGATAACCAACAGCTTTGGAATTTATATAATGACTCAATGAACCTAGCTGATACCGATCACGATCTGAAAATAAAAAATGCAACTTTTTACATATAACACTGTTTACAAATTCAAAATATAGTATGTAATATGAATAAAAACAAAACGTGAAAGCTTTCATATTTTTTAATAACTTTAAATTTGATTATTTTAAAAACAATAACCAAATCATTTTTAATTATACCAGACATATCAACTAATGTTAATTTGAAAATTAAGATATCATATTAAGATTTGCAATTTACTCATTCATCAGTTAAATTTTTTTTTCAAAACCTGAAAGAAATGAACATATACCTTTAAATTTTGATATAAGAACAGGGGCTGGTTTTGGAGCAAGTAAAATTTTCTTTGCATGTTTAGCTAAATAGACTGTTTTTTCTCCTTGAGGCATAATTAACTGCCTTAAGAAACGAGCACGATCTCTGATGTCATAATTAGTATCATACTTAGCAAGATTGAAAACATACTGCACAAGGAGTTTTGTTTGCTTCACATTTGTCAGATACAGTTTGGCAGCTAGGTTTATTGTCTGTAACTTTACAATATCTTCCTAAAAAGAGAAAAGAAAATTAATAAATTAAATCTCAATGAAACATAAAGAAAGACTTTTTCAAATAAAAAAACAACTCTATAAGATAAATTTTCAAAAACTACAATTTAATATTTGATTACAATCACATTTAAAATATTCAAAGTCTAGAATTCCCTTATGTATACTTAAAAATTGTCTGCATTGTAGTAAAATATCTTATGCCTAACTTACAACTATAATTACCTATAAATTCATTTTTAATAGATAAATAATAGATTAATCTGAAAATGTATTGTTAAAAAAAAAACAAAAAAAAAACACATAAAATGATGATAAAGGTTTAAATTAATAGTAAATTTTGAATTAGTGCCAATGAATTTAAAAAATGCAATTTTTTATATCATTATTTTAGATTATTTAAATTTTTTTAAAAGGTGAACTATTAGTGTTATTCTGCTAACAAATATATTTTTTCTTTTAATATGCTAGAAATATTATTTTAAAAAAAAATTAACTTAATGAAAAAATTTAGTTTTCAGTGAAAAACCCATTATTTTTCTCCATATGTTCATAAGAATGAATTTAAGAGAAATATTAAAAAACTGAATATTTGGCATTCAAATTTATACAGGGTGTCCCTGAATTCATGGTCCAAACTGTAAGGGCAATAGAACACGTCTGGATAAGTTCAAAATACTATACAACGCAGGGTCGTAAATCAAGCAGTGAAGTGCTATACAGGGTGCTTTCTGATTGTGGTGAGAATCACATTTTCTACATAATATCTTACAAATAATTGCTGATTTTATTTATGTGGAATAGTTGTTACTAACTAGGATGCTAATGTATATAAAAATTAGAAGAAATAAAGAAATGGAATAGTAAATAGCTCAAGAGTGTGGGAGGAGGGGGAGCTGTATCTTAAATTGAACCACATTTCCATCAGATATGTGGAGGGTGAGTCAGAACTCACAAGCAAAACTTTAAGGTGTGACAGAACACATCTAAATAAGCTATTGTCATCATACAATGCATGGGTGTATTGCAATCGGTGAATCGTGAGATGGTGCTGCCATAACACATACAAAGTGCTGATTGTTCAAACACATGGTCATTTCTACACTGGATTGCAGAAAGGATCGCTGGCTTTACCAATCAGGAAAAGTCAGACATGCATTTCATGCTTTGTGCTGCGGTTGTGAATACTCTGGAAGCACAAATTATGTAGTAAATAGAGTTACCTCCACAATCAGGAAGCACTCTGTAGCATTTCACTGCTTGAGTTATGACCATGCATTGTATGGATTTTGAGCTTGTATAGGCTTCTTTTATCACTCCCTTACAGTTTGGCCCATAAGTTCAGGGACACGCAGTATAAATTTCATAAGTTTTGTATATATTAACCCATCCCCCTTTTCCACAATCAAAATATTTATAACATTTGAATATGTTAAATATCAACAGAAATATAAAAAAACAATCTGCATTCTTTTTCTCCCACTCCTTGAGATTTTTTAAAACTTTCAGCAGGGAGTTGTGTTACACTATCTGACAAACAATCCCATTTAAGAAATATATATATGGAAAAGAGCACTTAATTTAAAAATTTTAACAGATTTAAAAAAAAAACTATAACGATGCAATATGAATTCTTTTATCAAGCCCCAAGTGAAGTTAATAGCTCCTCTTATAACTGATTATAAAACATATAGGAAATGCCAAATTAGTAATCAGCTTTTTTGTTATTTTAAAAATGTATCAGATTTCTAGCCTTGATAAAATTTAAGTTCAAATGATCTGTTGATTTATGACCAAAATAGTCAACAGTTATAATGGTGATTTTTAACATTTTATTCTAGCAAACTTATACGTAACTTCCATTACAAAAAGTAAGAAGCTGCTTATTTGCAGTCATTAAGAGGGAAGCAATTCCAGAAAATTTTGGTATATTTTCACCGATCATGACCTCCAGACCCCAAAACCACCCTCCATCCAAATGTTGATTTATATCTATCTCTCTCTCTCTATATATATATATACTAGCAAAACCCGCGGCTTTGCTAGCGTAATTCTTGAAAAATTCCAAGTGGTATTCGTTGACCTATTTTCATTAGAAGAAATTTTACTGCTACAGATAATTAAAAAATTACTAATTAAGCCACACTAATTAAACAAATTTCTGTAATGACTATAGCACAGAAATTGCAATTTTAAAACTTTTCTGTTTCTGCTTACATTAAAATTTCAAAAATTTTAAAAACTGTTCTATGGATGTATTTGTGTCTAACATAACAGCCATGTAAAATTTCAAGCATTTTAAGAGTAACCACCATTCCAAATACGAAGCTTTTATAGCAGCTGTATCACATAAATTGCATGTTTTTTTTTTTTTTTTTTTTTTGCTCCTGTCCTTTTACATTTTGCATTTTTGGTAAAGTGTTCTAGGTGGTCATTTACGTGAGTAGCAGCCAGGCGAAATTTTAAGTTTCTAGCCTAGTTCCAAATAAATCATAATTTAGAACGTTTTTAGAATGCTTTTCGTGCATTTCATGCTTTTAAATTTAAATTTTTTTTTTTCAAATTGTTCTGTGCGACCAAATCAGCAGCCATGTAAAATTTTAAGTTTCTACCCCTAACAATTCTATAGTAGTTGCCATTTAGAATGCTTTTCGGTAATTTCACCCTTTGAAATTTTGAATTTTTTTACAAACCATTGTTAGCGAACAGTTGTATCGTAAAAGTAACCGCCATGCCAAATTTGCAGTTTCTACTCCTGTTAGTAAAAAAAAAAATCATAATTTAGAACTTTTTTTCCTCTTTCACCCTTTTAAATTTTAATTTATTTTAAAAAACTGTTCTGTGTGTGCACTTGTGTCTTGAAAAGTATCAGCCATGTTAAATTTCAAGTTTCTGCCCTTAACAATTCCATAGAAATCGTAATTTAGAATGTTTTTAGAACAGTTTTCCCTCATATCACTCTTTTAAATTTCGAATTTTTTAAAAACTGTCCTTAGAGAGCATGTATATCTTATAGGTTACTATTTTGCCCAATTTCAAGTTTCTAATCTCTTCAGTATAATAAAAATTGTAATTTTAGGACGTTCTTTGCTTTTGCAACCCCCTGAGGGTAGTGGCACTGACATAAAATATAACCTGTGTTACAGCATAGACTGTCACCATAAATTTGTGAGCATTACGTTTAGAATCGGTTAGGTAGTTTCAAAGATTTCACAGAAATTGTAATTTGGAATGTTTTTAGAACACATTTAGCTCATTTCACTCTTTTAAATTTCGAACTTTTTAGAAACTGTTCTTAGAGAGCATTTACATCTTATAAGTAACTACCATGCCAAATTTCAAGTTTCTAGTTCCTTCAGTATAAAAATAAATTGAAATTTTAGAACGTTTTTCGCTCTTGCAAACCCCCCCCCCCCTATCCCCCCCATGATAGTGTCACCTATATAAAATATAGCCAATATTACAGCAGGTACTGTTACCATCAATTTGCCACCATCACTTTTGAAAATGGTTCTGTAGTTCCAGAGATTTCAAAGAAATTGTAATTTAGAATGTTTTTAGAATGCTTTTCGCTCATCTCACCCTTTTAAATATAGAATTTTTTTAGAATTTGTTCTTGGAGAGCATTTACATCTTATAAGTAACTACCATGCCAAGTTTCATGTTTCTAGTTCCTTCAGTATAAAAAAAAAAAATCGAAATTTTAGAACGTTTTTCGCTCCTGCAATCCCTTGGGGGTAGTGGCACTGACATAAAATATAGCCTATGTTGGAGCAAGGACTGTCACTATCAATTTGCAATCATCACTTTTGAAAATGGTTCTGTAGTTCCAGAGATTCCATAGAAACTGTAATTCCAGTAATGTTCCATTTAGAATGTTAGAATTAATTTAGAATAAATTAATGTTAGAATTAATTTAGAATGTTTTTAGAATGCTTTTCGCTCATTTCACCCTTTTAAATTTTGAAAATGTTTAATATCTAACTAAATATGCTTCCATTACAAATCCTAATTGTTGGCATCAAGTTACACCATGCATTTTGTAATGTTTCAAGCAATGCACATGTCAAACTGACACTGTATGGGACTTTTTTCTGGAAGGATTCTGAAATTGGTCAATTG
This sequence comes from Maratus michaelseni, assembly GCA_963931845.1. Taxonomy (NCBI): domain Eukaryota; kingdom Metazoa; phylum Arthropoda; class Arachnida; order Araneae; family Salticidae; genus Maratus; species Maratus michaelseni. The sequence goes on from OZ007591.1 coordinate 243,587,392, forward strand.
AAAATATCATTCTGTATAACTGGTTTTTTGGTTAACTGGTTTCCGGATAAGTGGTTCCATACTGTATCTGATTTTTGTCATGCAATAACACTTGTATTTATGAACCGATTTGCATGTGACTAAGCATGTATATAGAATTTACTGAGATCTTGACTGGGTTCATTGGTCATCTTCATCCGCTATCATGTTTCAAAATGGTGGCCACTTAAAGATTTCAAATTCAAAAAAATGTAAAAAGAAATCCTAATTTTTTTTTTTTGTTAAGTGATACAAGGATTCTGGAACATTTTTTATTTTGTCTCTATCTTAAAAATGACTGAGATATGTCATTTTGAAATTTTAGTGAGGTTGACATTTTGAAACAGCAAGATTTCTCCATTATGAGTTTAAGTAAACATGGTTTCTGGCAAACTTTCTTTCATTGCTGTAACCATTGTTCCAACTCTCATATACTTAAAACTACATATTCATACTCGCCAGCATAAAAATCTCATCAAGCTTGGGGAAATATAATCAAATTTGGCAACAAAAGTAGGTTGCAGTAAATGAAGTCAACTTGATAATAGCTGAGAGCTGACTAATTTGGCAAAATTCTCATTCAAATTCAGTATTGACAAGAACTGGGAATGAATCTTCTATAATCGGGTTCCATGCATTTTAACTTTGTGTTTTCCAGTAAAATTAGCTAAAATCTTAAAACCAAGAAATAGGGAAGCTACCTTTCCCTTCCTGTACAGGCTGGAAGGACTTTTTTTTGTTGTTGCTGTTATTGTATTGTATCATACAATTCATAACCTTGAAATGACAAAGTTCAAACTGCTTTAGCCACTCTTTTGAGAAAAATGAAATGTAAGATTCATTTCTCCATTGGCAACACTGTTAGCAATGCAATGGATATCTGGCATACATACGCCATCCAGCTTATCCTGCCAATATGCTGCATAGTTGGATTATCAGATATATAGCTGGATATAATCATTATATGGCAGAACAAACAGGCCTGAAATTATATACTGAGAAAAAGATAAATATATAATAAATAAAAAAGAACTGCAATATTAGAAGATGTATTTATTTTTTAATTATTTAAAAAGAGCATATTGAAATATTATCTTCTATTTTTAAGAGAGTTAAAAAAATACACGCATTTGTTATATATCTTTCATAGTTCCCCAACTGTTGTGAAATTAGACACATGGGATATATTAAATGATGTTTTTAAATTATTTTATTTTAAAACTTCTTTAAAACTTAAGAAAATATCTATTTATGGTATTTAAAAAAATGTGAAATACTATACATGTTTAATACATACGTAGAAAAAAAAAAAAGATTTATTAAGAAAAGTAGTTAAGATTTAAAAAAAAATTATTATAGAGTTAAGAAAATAATTGACTATTATCAAACTAATTATAATGCTGAGATAACTAATGGTTTAAAAGGATGTAGTTATTGAATTATTATGTTGGTACTAAAGCTAATAATCACAAAAACAATTGTTAGTAGAAAAAAAAATTAAGAAAATAAATAGTAATAGCTAACTAATCTCAAGAAAATCCCCAATTGTTTAAAGATGAATAAAAAAATTTCAAAAAAAGGGAGGGAGAGAAAAATATCCAGATAGCTGAATACCTAGCAACAAATTTCACCAGATATAAAGTACCTATCTGGTAAAATTCACATCCATTGCATCTCTAAAAATTTAGTTAAAAGATTTTGAAATTTGTTAGTGAGTGTTTGTCCTCTAGAATACAAGTAAAAACACTAGGGAGATGTGAAGTTAACTAGTTCACACTATATTCCTCTAGAGGAAAAAAGGTGAGTAATTTCAGGTTTCATTTTAGTATTTAAATTGTCCTATGCAATTATATAATTTTACTTATCTAATGATGAACATAAGTTAAAAAAGTGAAAAAAAATGAGAGACTAACAGTTGAAAATGACATTAGTTTGAACATAATGGCAAAGAAACTGGATGAAATCAGTGCATATCAGTATAAATAAATGATTAAATAAAAATAAGAAAAAGAACTACACACTGATTTCCTTGTTAACTTCCGTTTCTTGCTTATTTCACATCATGTAGATATTTTACATAACATTTTAAACAACAGATAAAACATAAGATTTATGTACATCACAGAAAAAAATATAAATATTTATATGTAAAAAATATAAAAATATTTACAATTTTACAAGTGGGAACTTTTTGGTTATTTTTTATCACATTTCTTTGATATCAATCTAGTCAACAACTAAATGATGTTGGGAAAAAAAGTGTAGTATGATTAGAGGTTATAAAAAAAGATAAGCAACTGGGAGAAGGAGAGGGCTAGCCATTAGTAATGAAATTAAATATGTTTCAAAAATATAAAAATTCTCTAATGATTTGGCCAAAATATGCAAACAGAAGCATTAAATTTCTTATTCAACAGATCTTAATCTATATCTAATATATAAAAATGAAAATTTGTCTGTCTGTATTTCAATACAAATCCACAATTCAGAAGCTAGAATCATGAAATTATACACAGGCGTATTAAAACACAGCCGAGGTAACTAAAGTAATCCAAAATAGAAATAAATTATAGTTAATTATTAATTAATAAAAAAACATCAATCTAACAGCAATTTCCTATCAAATTTAAACATTTTCGTTATAGCAACTGCCAAGAATTAAAAATCCACAATAAAATTCTTACCACAACAATTAATTTTCTATTGAAAGATTTCCACATGAAAAAGAAAATGAAATAAAAAGTTTCAAGAATGAAAAAGAAGACAAATATGATGTCATATTGGAAGCAGAACAGAGATTTTTCAAAGAGTTCACAATGATACAAGGAGCATAAATATGAGTAAGTGCAGAAAGCAGGTGAATATATAATGTCAAATGAGTTTGAGGAACGTATTGAATCATGATAAAAACAAGATTATAGAAATATTGGCACATTTTATCATTTTGAGGCTCTCTGAATTAGTTTTCGCTATTTTAAATCTATTCCACATATACAGGTGTGTGTATGCATGCATGTACACTGCTGGCCATTCAAAATGAAACACCATGAAGCAATGCAAATAACAGAATGATATTTATCGGAGAAATACATTATAATGGGAAGGACAAGTGATTACATTTTCAGAAAATTTGGAGGTATAGATCCTGAGAAAACACTATCCAAAGCAGCCACATCTGGTCGCAATAACAGCATTTATCTGCCTAGCCATGGTGTCGAACAGAGATTGGATGTCATGTACGGGTACATCAGTCCATGCAGCTTCAACACTATGATACAGTTCATCAACCGTAGTGACGGGCCAGTCGCTAAAAAGCCATTGACAGGACATTTTCAATTGATGAGAAATCAGGAGAACGTGCCGGCCAGGGCAACAGTCAAACATGTTCTGTATCAAGGAAGGTTAGGATAGTACGAGCAACATGCGATTGTGCATTGTCCTGCTAAAACATAGAGTTGAGGAGGCATCGAAGATAAGACAGAACCACGGGCCGTAACACATCAGAAATGTAACGGCTGCTGTTGAAATTGCTGGCAATGCGAACAAGAGGTTACCGAGATGTGTACCCAATGGCACTTTATACTGTCACTCCAGGTGATATGACAGTAAGACGATTCGAATGCAAGCTGGCAATGTGAGTTTTCCACGATGCCGCCAAACATGGGTGCTAGCATCATGATGCTGCATACAGAGCCTGGATTCATCAAAGACGATGTGAGATGCTATTCCTGCGTCATAATGACTATTTTTATCAAAACTGCAAAAGGAAGTTACTGATTTCCGGGCAACGCCAGAAGGATCAGCTAGTATGAAAATAAATATAAAAGTAAGGATATTTTTAAAAAACATTTTTTTATAAGCATTCACTGTTTATCTTAATAATTATACCTGATTTCAAAACATTTCAGTTATAATATATTAAGTGGGCATAGGTCCTAATTATAGAAAATTCACCGCTTTGATTTAGGCTTGGTAAAAAGCATAAAGTAGTGGGGTTTTTTTTTTCGTTATATTTTTGAAGATATGGAAATGGAAAGGGAAAAAAGCATCATTTAAACTATATCTACTGGATTTTTAAATTGTTTTTTCAACATATAATCATAATTTAATTAATATTAAACTATTAGTTGATAACAGTATTTTAAAAAAAAATGTATTATACTCTTTATTTTTTATTTATATTCTATTTTCTACTTTATAGTGCTTAAAATAGTTCATTGTGGCAGTTTCAAAGTCAGCTGGAATATTTAGCCAGTGTGGTTGGCACATAACTAACTGCTTGCTGTAACTCATAAGCAGTTAGTTATAACCATAAAGAATATTTTGTGATTTATCACCTATGCCTGGTTATGAAAAAATACCCTAAAGTCAATTTAGTAATTTATAATTGAGTTATAAAAATATTAAAATGTCATATTGTCATAGGAAACATACATGTGCACATACTTTTTATATTTCTAGAATATAAGGAAGCAAATGAAAAACTGATTAAAAACTTCCATCTTTAGATACATGAACCAAGTTAAATAAAAGAATGTAAAGATCTTATTAACTTAAATATAAGCATAAATTGTAGACATATATATAATTTTTTGTTTCTATATCTATCTTATCTTTTGGAGACATTTTATCAGAATTTAATATAGTACATATTTTCTTCTATAAGATTCAAATCCTATGTGAAAACTATTTTTAAACATAGTTATCAGATTAAATATATATATACAGTTGACTCATGAAATCCGCCACCCAAAAATCCGCAAATACCTAAAATCCGCACATCGGTTTCGATGTAAACAATGAAACTTACACATAAGATGTGGGTGTAAAAATTCAAGGTTTTTTTTAAATTTTTATACCATTCTGTACACATTTAATAGGTAATTCTGGTTAATAAGATTGAACTTATCTTTTCTCATGAAGGAAGTATGCATTTATTTTTGAAAAATATTCAAGATAGTGCTGATATCAGTGGTGACTGCATATTTTTACCAAACAATTTATATACCAATCAAGCTTTTTTGGTTATTAAGTATGGCTAAACACGAAATAAAACATTGTTATTTTAAGACCTTGATGTGAATGATGAGTGTACCTTTATAAGGCGAGTTTCACTGAATAATTAAAGAAAAAATTATCTCTTCATCATGATGCCTATTTAGTTATGCATAATTAATTATTTACTTGATATTTACTTTTAATATTTAAATTGTTTTTTGAAATTTTCTTAATTTTTATTATTTAACTTTATTGTAAGCATTCATTATAATTTCGAGTGTATTATTAAATTCAAATTATTGTTTAAAAAATGTAAACAAAACAGTGACCAGAAATACGCAAAATTCTAAAATCCGCACAACCTCTGGTTTCAAGCTGTGCGGATTTAAGGGAGTCTACTGTATATATATATATATATATATATATATGAGATATACAGTATATTGACAAATTCAGAGAAGTCATAGTAGGTCTCATCAAGTAGGCTTTCATCAAGCGGATGAAAATTTGCCATAGAACATGGATAGTAAACTACATTTAGTGCGAGAAAAATGCAAAAATAATTATGAAGGGTGTGAAGTCAAGTGGAACAAAAAGGCCAATAATAAGTAGTATAACATTTAATTTGATGTAAAGAAGAATTGCAATGCATTGCAGTTCAACGTCAGAAAGAAGATGACGAGACATTTTTATAGGAATTGTTAGAAAACTGAGGTGGATTAGATGTGGCAGATATGTTGCTTGGCATCTACTCTCCCCAGACCTCAATCCGGGATAAAATCCAATATTGGATTTCTACGTCTGGGGGCCACATGAAATCAGTTGTTTATCAGACGCCTGTGGATACACTGGAGGATCTGACAGCACAGATTGTCATTGCTTCAGCAGACATCGCCAGCACACCGCGTATGTTTGAACATGTCCGGCAATCTTTTGTCCATTGGTGTTGGCTGTGAAATTACCTTTGCAGCCGCAACTTCAAATAATTGTTATAAAAATGCCTTGTCGTCTCCTTTCTGACTTTGATCTGTAATGTACTATCAGTACAAAAACCCTTAACGGGTTAAAAGTGTTGACGCAGCACTTTCTTTTGGCTCTATGAATTTTAAATATGGGTCTTAAAAGCAATGATATCAAATTTAAGTGACGCTATGTTAATAATTTTTTTTTAAATCATAATTTTCTTTTTAGTTTTATTTATGTTCACAGGTGCAATTATTATCTTAATATGAAAAAATATATAAAATTTATTCGCTGATGCTTTTTCATTCACATCTCTCATGAATTCAAAATATGGGTTTTAAAAGAAATGATATCAAAATTTGAGTGACACCTTGACGTTAATTTAATAGGACTCTTTTAAAATTCAATTTAAATTATTTTTGGTTTGTCTTCTAAAGTATATTTACACATACAAACAATACTTTTAATTTTTCAATACACTTTTAAATATATTACTTTCACTGAGCCTATATTATGTATTGAAATGTATTTATTTCAATAAATTGATTTATCTTCTGTGCCACGCTATCCAAAATCATAAGTAAAATTTATGTAAATGATTATTTTGCGTCATATTATCCACTTGCATACATTTCCCTTTGTTTGGATACTATGACGCAAAATAATCATTTACATAAATTTTACTTATGATTTTGGATAGCGTGGCACAGAAGATAAATCAATTTATTGAAATAAATACATTTCAATACATAATATAGGCTCAGTGAAAGTAATATATTTAAAAGTGTATTGAAAAATTAAAAGTATTGTTTGTATGTGTAAATATACTTTAGAAGACAAACCAAAAATAATTTAAATTGAATTTTAAAAGAGTCCTATTAAATTAACGTCAAGGTGTCACTCAAATTTTGATATCATTTCTTTTAAAACCCATATTTTGAATTCATGAGAGATGTGAATGAAAAAGCATCAGCGAATAAATTTTATATATTTTTTCATATTAAGATAATAATTGCACCTGTGAACATAAATAAAACTAAAAAGAAAATTATGATTTTAAAAAAAATTATTAACATAGCGTCACTTAAATTTGATATCATTGCTTTTAAGACCCATATTTAAAATTCATAGAGCCAAAAGAAAGTGCTGCGTCAACACTTTTAACCCGTTAAGGGTTTTTGTACTGATATCATTACTTTTTTAAGGTTATTGATGAAAATGTCAATTAGTCGAAATTAAGTATAGGGTATAAATTAATCATTAGAATAAAATTTTAAAGAAATGCTAAAAAAGACCACTTGGACCCCAATAAAATATGAGGGTGGTGGCCCAGGGAGAGGAATCCAAGACTCAACTTTTAAATTATACAGCGAGAGAGTAACACAATTAGAAGGATGAAAATGCATGGCAAAACCCGTTTGTTCCATCTTCCTCCGCCAAAGGGCGCAATCTTTTCTATACAAACATAGCTGAAAATTTTCAGGCTGTCGATTCCGAGTCAAATGAGCCATACATCGTCGTGATCGGTCCCATAGAACCCGATAGGGAAGTGCCCCTGGTGGTGAAACTTGGAACTAAAATCAATATATCCTGTCGATGTCGAGTCGAATGAATCAAACTGCATTGTGATGGGACCCATAGGACTTGAGATAGCTGCAAAATCCGTTAGTTCCATCTTTCACCACCAGGGGGCGGACTCTGTTCTATGCAAACATAGTTGAAATCTTTGAGGCTGTCGATTTCGAGTCGAATGAGCCATACCTCATCGTGATGGGGCGCATAGGACCCGAGATAAGAAAGCACCCCTGGTGGTGAAACTTGTAACTAAAATCTATATATCCTGTTGATGTCGAGTCGAATGAATCAAACTGCATTGTGATGGGACCCATAGAACTCGAGTTAGCAGCAAAATCCATTAGTTCCATCTTCCACCACCAGGGGGCGCACTCTGTTCTATACAAACATAGCTGAAATCTTTCAGGCTGCCGATTTCAAGTCGAATGAGCAATACCTCGTCGTGATCAGGCCCATAGAACACAAGATAGGAAAGCGCCCCCTGGTGGTGAAACTTGCAACTAAAATCTATATATCCTGTCGATGTCCAGTTGAATAAATCAAACTGCATTGTGATGGGACTCATAGAACTCGAGTTAGCTGCAAAATCCGTTAGTTCCCTCTTCCACCACCAGGGGGCGCACTCTGTTCTATACAAACATAGCTGAAATCTTTCAGGCTGTCGATTTCGAGTCGAATGAGCCATACCTCATCGTAATCGGGCCCATAGAACACGAGATAGGATAGCGTCCCCTAGTGGTGAAACTTGGAACTAAAATCGATATATCCTGTCGATGTCGAGTCAAATGAATCAAACTGCATTGTGATGGGACCCATAGAACTCAAGTTAGCAGCAAAATCTGTTAGTTCCATGTTCCACCACCAGGGGGCGCACTCTGTTCTATACAAACAGCTGAAATTGTTGAGGCTGTCGATTTCGAGTTGAGTGAGCCATACCTTGTCATGATTGGGGCCATAGAACCTGAGATAGGAATGCACCCCCTGGTGGTCAAACTTGAAACTAAAATTGATATATCCTGTCAATGTCAAATTGAATGAATCAAACTGCATTGTGATGGGACCCATAGAACTCGAGTTAGCTGCAAAATCCGTTAGTTCCATCTTCCACCACCAGGGGGCGCACTCTGTTCTATACAAACATAGCTGAAATCTTTCAGGCTGTCGATTTCGAGTCGAATGAGCCATACCTCATCGTAATCGGGCCCATAGAACACGAGATTGGATAGTGTCCCCTAGTGGTGAAACTTGGAACTAAAATCGATATATCCTGTCGATGTCCTGTCGTTGTGATGGGACCCATAGAACTCGAGTTAGTTCCAAAATCCATTAATTTCCCCTTCCACTGCCAGGGGCGCACTCTGTTCTATATGAACATAACTGCCCCTGGTGGTGAAACTAAAATCAGTAAGTTCTATTGAGGTCGAGTCGAATGAGCTAAACTGCATCACGATTAGGAATGCACAACCTGTGGCCCGTGATGGGTAACTGGTGGCCTGCAGAGACCATACATGCCAACCTATCCAAAAATTTCGAATTTCCTTAATAATTCGTGAGAAAAATGCACAAATTTTGTCCATAGATCGTAGGAAAATATGAATTTCATCGATCAGGTGCATAAAATTATGAATTGCATCGACTGGATGCAAATTTTGTTGAATGGGCATGGAAAAATCACAAATTTCAGCATTTTGTCGCTAGAAAAAGAAACGCAAATTTCAATAATCGGTCAACAGAAACCAGAGATGCCAAAATCGGTAATTCTGGAGTTGTAAATTTCGTCAATCACTCAAAATCTTGAATTTTGTAAATCAGTTGAAAAAACCTGCAAATTTTGTCGATAAGGCACTTAAAATCGCAAATTTCATGGATCGAGCAATGAATTTCATCGAATGGCATGGAAAGATCGCGAATTTCAACGAACAGTCGCGGAAAAAATTTGCAAATTGTCCATAGATTGTGGGAAAACATTATGAATTTTGTCTATCGGTTCTGCAAAATTATAAATTTTGTCGATAGGCATGGAAAATCGCAAATTTCGTATATTGGGCGTGGAAAAATCAAGAATTCCATCGAATGTTTGTGAAAAAATTGTAAATTTCAACAAACGGTAAAAAAAAAAAAAAAATGAAAATTTTGCCATTGTCTAGAGAAGAAAAATTGTGAATTTCATTAAATGGCCGACGGAAAGCATATCAGTTGAAAATCACGAATTTTGTCAATCAGGCACAGTAAAAACATGAATTTTGTGGATCGGGAGAAGGAAAATCATAAATTTTGTTGAACGCATGCATAAAAATCATGAATTTTGTTTATCGGGCATTTAAAAATCATTAATTTCGTCAAACGGATCCATAAAAATCAAGAAAGTCATCAATCAGGTGCATAAAAATCTTGAATTTCATCGATCAGGCATGTAAAAATATAGGACAAAATTGCCATTCGCCAATCGGCGAGTAATACTGAAAATTTGGCGACTGACTTTACTGCCACCACTGGTCAAACTTAATAGTCCCAATTGCGATGATTGAATGGAAAAAGATTTTTCCCCCGCTGTCGCTCGACAAATTTCAAAACCATTTGGCGAATTTCACGATTTTTTCTCCGAAATTATTTGACGGATTGTGACTTTTTTTCTTCTCGAAGCCATTCGACGATATTCGAAAAAATTTTCCCCTGAAACCAGTTGATGAATTTTGTGATTTTTCCACTATCAATGAATTTTGTGATTTTTCTGCTATCGATTGATGAATTTCGTGATTTATCGACTATCGATTAAGGAATTTCACGACTTTTTCCATGAACGAACAAATTGTGCACTTTTTTTCCACTGCTATTCGACGAAGTTTGCAATTCTGTTCCGCGATTGTTAGACAAATTTCACTATTTTTCTCCCGAGATCATTTGATGAATTTTGTGATTTTTTTCCCCCGAACGTATTTGACGAATTTCTCTAATTTTTTCACGACAGTTAGACATAATTAATTTTTTTCCTGCAATGCCTGATTTCTTTCCCGAGACCATTTGACGAATGTCGCGATTTCTTTCCCAACACTATTTGACAAATTTCGCCGTTTATTCCACAATCGTTTGACAAATTTCTTAAATTTTTTATCAAGTATTTGTAAATTTGTTATTGGTCATTGCTGAAAAACAGGAGTAAAAAAATCCATGTACTGGCCATTGGTCACTGAGTAAAAAAGTTGAAACCTATACATAAAAGTTGAACCTATACATAAAAATCATGAATTTTTTAGAACGGGCACATAAAAATCACAATTTTGTCAAGTAGCCGCATAAAAATCACAAATCCATCTAGTGGGTGCATTCTTCCAAATTTGCAACCGAACAGTGCTGTATGTATGGATAATGCTAATTATCCCCACCCCCCCCTACCCAACATCTCCTCGAAACAAAATTCTCTCTGTGCTACTGATGGTGGTCCTCGACAACCTAACAATTTTTTAAGTGGCCCTTCGCCTAAAAAGATTGGGCACCTCTACTATCAATTAACAATAAATTAACCTATCGCTTGTGTCATGTATTCATGAGCGGTGATTGCAATGCAAATTCTTGTTTACAAGAATAAGACTCATATTAGGTATTTTATTATTTATTTATTGTTTGTTTACTTATTTTGATTTGATTTTCTTGTCCTTTTAGAAATTGACTTTAGATTGTTACTTAAATGGTGAGATGATTGTCAATTACCTGTTTTATCGATAAAAATGATACAAGGTAAGGAAATTGCATCGTGTCGAGTGAATATTTAGGAAGTATTTTAAAACCCGCAGACTAAAGAAGATTTGTGTTTTACTTGTTAGCTATATTTTGCAACTCTCCAAATTACTGCAATGTAAATATAGTATGAAGTTAACTTTCCTCTGTTGTATAGCTAATTTTATTGGAAAAAAACCCTGAAAATGCATTGTTGTAGTAATCAATTATTTTTGCAGTTGTGTAAATTCTGTCATAACAATTTTCAACTAAGGGAAATCTTACATTGGACATTTAATCACAGTATTTTAAATAAGAAAACTTAAAATATTTGCAAATTAAAGAAATGAAAAGAGATTTTGTTTAAAATTACATCTAAATATTTTTTTTTTTTTTACAAAAAATGCAAAATTCGCCAGTCATTCGGGAAATTATCACAAAATTCTACTAATAAAATGGGACTGTAAACAAACCGATTCAAAATGTGTCCTTTTTAAAAATTAAATTCCATCCCAGCAGCCCTGTTGTTATGTTAGTCGAGCACTAGCTGATCGACAAAATTTTTTAATCTCGCCAACCTTTTTTTTCTGACCAATCTTTAACATAAGCTAATAAAGTATAGCCAACATTTTAACATTGCTATATAGTATCTTAAAAAACTTACTTAAAAATAGCTGAAATATAATCTTGATAAAATACGTAAACACAAACATATCAATACAAATAACAAAATCTCATGTAATCGGGTAGGGGAGACCAGTACACAGTGGACCACTTTTTCAGTTAATTTTTTTTTTCTCTTTAACAGACTGACCAATCTGTACGAAAATATTTTTGAATATTCCTTAAACCTTCTTACATCCATCATAATTTTCTCACAACATAGTTTTCAATACATTAAAAAAATATATATATATACACTGGTCCACCCACCAGGGTACAGTGGACCACTATTAGGTATTATCTAAAATATAATATAAATCTATTTTTCATTAATCTAATTCTTTTTTGTTGCCTCTTCATTCGCAAAATAACATAGTAATATAAATTTTGAAACAAAAACAAAAAATTAATTATATTTTGAAAATAATAACAGATTAATACAGGAACAATTGCAATTTAGTTGAAGTTATTACTTAAGTACAAAAAAAATCAGCTCACAATAAAATTTGCAAATGAAATTCCAAAATACTTATCAGTAAGATTGAGCCTGGAATTTTCAAGAAATAATTTTGGGTCTGTGAGCAACATTATGAAATCATTGACATTGTTGCAGAAAGAGAGAAAATTATCCCTCTCCTGTCAAGGTCATTTTTCCAGCACGCGCTGTAACCCTTTCGTTGCGTGCGCATCTTTTGTATGCAATAGTCGACGCACCAGACAGTCGCTTAAGAACTCTTCTCAGATCAACATGTAAATAAAAGTTTTGTTCTGTTTTTAACTATCGGCTGCTTTTCTTTCCCGGCCTTTGGAATTATTTATTTTTAATTTAAGTACGTACGTCACATTCTGGCATCCCTGCCGGGATGAATGTTGATTATGACATTCTTATTTTGCCGATAGTTAAATGTTAAGCTTAAGTAAGTTTAAATTAAGTATTTAAGTATTTTTTACGAAAAAAAAAAATATGACGGATCTAGAAAGTACAAAGCAGCAGAGAAAAGCCACTAGATCATCTTTTACGAAGACGTCTAACAAGCTACAAGAACTAATAAGTGCCGATGCTCCGGATTTAGATGATGTGGAAATACTGCTAGATCAACTACAAGAAAAATATAAAATGCTCCGAACTATAGATGAAAAATTTTTAGAATTTTTTCAAAAACAAAGCTGCTCTCAAGAAGATTACGAAAAGGAATATGAAGCAGCTCAGGAATACTACGAGAAGATGTCTACGTTAAAAGTGAAATGCAACAGGTTAAAAACGAAGCTTAGTTCTAATAGAGTAAATGCTCTTTCCTCTTCATCTTCAATTATGGCGTCACCGGTTGCTAAACAGAAACTCCCTGAAATAGAACTCTTTAAATTTGACGGCAACCCAAGAAATTGGCTCACCTTTTGGACGCAGTTTAGCAAAATCGATGAAGACCCAAGAATAGATGTCCGCGACAAGTTTCAGTACCTACTACAGTCTACTAAGCCTGAATCAGTAGCTCGACAAATCGTGGAGAGTTTTCCTGCTACAGAAGCTAATTATGAAAAGGCATTGAACTATTTAAAAGAACGTTTTGGAAAAGAAAGTGTCCTTATACAGATTTACGTTAGAGAACTTTTAAAGCTGGTTATTACGGACAAAACTCAAGTGAATTTGTTGACTCTCTATGACAAGCTTCAAACACAACTGCGTGCCTTAGAATCTCTGGGAGTTACTCAAGATAAGTTTTCGCATATGTTACTCCCATTAATAGAATCTGCACTCCCCACCGATTTAATTAAAATTTGGGAGCGACAGAAAAGTACATTAGCTGAAACAGGTAAGACCAATTTAGATCTCTTAATGGATTTTGTTAAAAATGAAGTAGAAACTGAATTTAGACTTAAAATCACTCGTGATTGCTTAAATTTTGAAAAATTAACTGTTAAGAAAAATAAGCCCTCTGAACCTAAAAGCAGTGTGTCAACTGCTTATGAATTACTTAATGCCAATAACGGCAACAATAGTAGTAATTTTCAAGAAAATTCTAAGTTTAAAAAATTTGATTGTATTTTTTGTAGTAAATTTCATAATTCAGAGAACTGTAACGATGCTTTTGCTATGAGTTTAGATTGTAAAAAAGACATAGTTAAGAAAAAGAATGCTTGTTTTGTATGTTTAAAACGAAATCATAAGGCTAATCAATGTAAGTCAAAACATCGATGCCCAATTTGCAAAAATCGGCACTTTGTAATTTTGTGTCCGGATTTAGTTTCTCACAAAGTTGATAATATCTCGATTGGAGATAAAAGTGAAAACAAAACAAGCACTCTGAATAATTACATTAAAATTTCAGATGTACTCTTGCAAACTTTAATTGTAAAAATTCACAATGGTTCTAAAAGAATGTTTATTCGTGCTATTTATGACAGTGGTTCAATGAAGTCTTATATTTGTGAAGATGTTGCACAAAGTATGAAATTTAAGTGTATTGGTGAAACGAAAATTAAGCAATCTCTATTTGGTGGTGTTGAAACACCAGAAAATGTATATAAAAATTATTTAATTGAATTAAGTGATGTAAATGATAAATATAAGTGTAAATTAGAAGTACTTAGTCAGAAACGTATTTGTTCTGAAATTAAGCAAATTCCTTCTGGTCCTTGGTTAAATGAACTTAAGTTACACGGAATTAAAATAAATGATTCAGAAAACAAACATTTTAAAGTTGATAAGGAAATAAAATTGTTAATTGGTGCAGACGTTGCAGGTAAGCTTTTAACAGGAAACATTGTAAGTCTTAAATGTGGCATAACAGCGATAAATACGAAATTAGGGTGGACATTAATGGGTAAATTTAATCCTGGCACTGAGCCAAATTCTCAGAGTACAGCTTCTCTTGTTATTTCTTCTCTTTTAGTTAAAAATCGGTGTATAAGTGATCTTTGGAAGTTAGATGTTTTGGGAATTAAGGAACCCCCAGTAAGTAAAACGAAAGCTGAATTGCAGGAGGATACACAGAAATATTTTGAAGAGACTCTAAGTATAAATAGTGAGGGGCGATATGAAGTTGCGTTGCCTTGGGTTCTGGACAACACTCTTTTACCGGATAATAAAATAAATGCGGAAAAATCTGTTTTAAACACCAAAAGAAAATTGATGAATTCCGGAAAGTTTAATGATTATTGTGATATTTTTGAAAACTGGTTAGCTCTCGGAATAATCGAAAAGACATCGACTGAGAAACTAAAGGGTGTTCATTATTTACCTCATAGGGCGGTAATAAAGGAGAACAGCACCACGAATATAAGGCCGGTGTTCAACGCTAGTTTTCATTTACCTGGTTTTCCATCTTTAAATGATTGTCTGGCTACGGGTCCAAATTTAATAGAAATGATCCCCTCAATTTTGAATCGTTTTCATATGAATTATGTAGGCGTCACCGCTGATATTGAAAAGGCGTTTTTGCAGATTGCGATAAAAGAAAGAGACCGAGATTTTTTGCGGTTTCTGTGGTTTGATAAAGAAAATCAAGAACAGGTGAATGTATATCGGCATCAAAGGGTAGTTTTCGGCGTTACATGCAGCCCTTATTTATTGGCCGCAACTTTACTGTATCATTTAAATACGGTTCCAGAAAATTTAAAGCACTCTGCAGATATTTTGAAAACAGCCTTCTACGTAGATAACTGCGTAACAAGTTTAAATTCCGAGACAGAAATGAGAAAGTTTTTCTTAGAATCAAAATTAATCATGTCTTTAGGTCATTTTAATCTAAGATGTTGGAAATCCAATTTAATTAATGAAATATTTGAGGAGAATTCCTCCACGAAAGAGGATGTTTCCCTATTAGGTCTCGTATGGAATACACACACGGATACACTATCGTGTAAAATAGAACAGGCTATAAATCCATTAGAATCAGTAACAAAAAGAATAGTTTTGGCAGTAGCACACCAAGTTTTTGATATTGTTGGTTATACAACTCCAGTGATGCTAATTCCGAAACTAATCTTACAGGAAACATGGAATTCAAAACTAAAATGGGATGACAACCTACCCGATGATTTGGCAAAGAAATTTAAATCGTGGAGAGAAAACTTAAATTTACTCTCATTGATAAATATACCTAGATGGTTTGGGCTTAAACAAAGTGATCAAGAAATAAGCTTGCATTTATTTTGCGACGGCAGTAAAAAAGCATACGGTACCTGCGTTTTCTTAAGAGCGGAAGACGACGATGGGGTAAAAATTAATCTAGTACAAGCAAGATCAAGGGTAGCTTCTTTAAAACCCATTACAATTCCTCGCTTAGAGCTTTTGTCTTGCAATATTGGCTCTAGATTGTTATCTAACATAATTAAAGATCTAAATTTATCAGGGGTTGATATTTATTGCTGGACCGATTCTACAACAGCCTTATGTTGGATTCAGCGAAAGCAAAATTGGGGAATATTCATTCAAAATCGGGTTACAGAAATTAACTCATTGACTTCGCCTCATTGGTGGCATCACATCTCAGGTTCTCTTAACCCTGCCGATTTGCTTTCAAGGGGGTGTTCTGCTGAACAGTTAGTTGAGAGGAAATGGTGGGAGGGACCTGATTGGTTGCACGAAAAAAAAGAAAATTGGCCTAAATCGAATGATGAGCCAAATGAAGATTTAGTCAATTCTGAGATTCGTAAAACAGTTATAACAACGTTAGTAAAAAATGATGAAGATGCTAAGTGGTATTATAAATATTTTTCTTCATTTAAGAAAATTGTAAGGATGTTAGCTTGGATTTTTAGGTTTTACGACAATGTAAAAAAAGTTGACAAAAATCTTTCAGGGGACTTATCTGTACAAGAAATCGAAAAAGGGGAAAAGGCTTTAATGGTACTAATTCAGAAAGAATCCTTTAAGGGAGAAAATGATGAGAAATTAAGACAACTTAGACCAATAGTTGATTGTGACGGCCTTATAAGAGCTAAATCAAATGTTGTTTATCGGGATGATAAATACGATTTTAAATATCCTATTATATTACCATCTGATCATTCTGTTGTAAAATTGTTGATAATGAGTGTACATAATGATTTATTACATGCTGGTACTTCATTGTTAATGTCAAATTTAAGAGAAAAGTATTGGATTTTAAAATCTCGTAAGACCATAAGAAATTGTATTAGTAAGTGTCTAAAATGTCAAAAGTTTAAAGCGAAAAAATGTGAGGTCATCCCAGGAATTTTACCAAATGATAGGGTCCGCGATGCTTGTGTATTTGAAATTATAGGATGTGATCTGGCTGGACCACTTTATTTGAAAGATGGTAGAAAAGCATATATTGTACTGTTTACTTGTGCAGTCTATCGTGCCGTCCACTTGGAATTAATCACTTCCTTATCGACCGAATCCTTCTTTCAATCGTTAAGACGTTTTATCGCACGCCGTGGACGACCTTCTACCATATATTCAGATAATGGAAAAAATTTCATAGGCGCGGAGAAATTTTTGCAAACTGTAGACTGGGATGGTCTCCGTTTTAAAGCTGCTGAACAAAAAATTCAGTGGAAGTTTAATCCTTCATCCGCAGCCTGGTGGGGCGGATGGTGGGAGCGTTTGATTCAGATTGTAAAACAAAGCTTAAGAAAAATATTGGGTCGTGCTTCTCTTGATTATGAAGAACTACTAACTGTATTGTGTGACTGTGAGAGAGTTGTTAATTCCAGACCACTTACTTACGTATCAGAGGACATTGATGAGGACTTTGCTATAACACCAGAGAAATTTTTACATGAAACTCCACAGTCAGGTGTACCTGATATTGATAATGTAGATAAAGTGAAATTGAGTAAAAGAACTAAGTATCTGCAGCGGATAAGAGAAACTTTAAGGCTTAGGTTTCGTACAGAGTATTTAGGGCAGTTACGACAGCGGTCTATAAAATGCTATAAAAACAAATCACTTAAAGTAGGAGAAATTGTCCTACTTGAAGATACTAATAAAAAACGTTCCTATTGGAACCTAGCTCGCGTATTAAAAGTTATACCAGGTCGAGATGGCCAAATAAGACTTGCGCTTATAAAAACAAACAATTCTGAGTTATTACGGCCAGTTCAGCGATTGTTCAGATTAGAATTGGAAAATCCAATACAAGAAACAAATGATGAGGCTATGCCTTTAACGACCAGTAGCGGCAGAATTGTCAAAACACCTGTAAGGTAAATTTTATATTCAGAATATTTAATTTCAGTAATTATTTTACTTAATTTCACTTCTCTTCTTTATATGTATTCCAGTGTTTATTGTTATTTTGCATATACTATATACTGTATTTATGTTGTAATTTGTAAGGTTGTATTTTGATTGTATAAGT
Source organism: Maratus michaelseni (assembly GCA_963931845.1). Classification (NCBI taxonomy): domain Eukaryota; kingdom Metazoa; phylum Arthropoda; class Arachnida; order Araneae; family Salticidae; genus Maratus; species Maratus michaelseni. The sequence continues at coordinate 243,605,652 of OZ007591.1, forward strand.
GATTTCTTATGTAAGTACTATGTAATGTGTATTTTGTGCATAATATAAGTAAAGATTTTGAGTGTTTAGCTGCCCACTCAAAAGGTGGGAGAATGTTGCAGAAAGAGAGAAAATTATCCCTCTCCTGTCAAGGTCATTTTTCCAGCACGCGCTGTAACCCTTTCGTTGCGTGCGCATCTTTTGTATGCAATAGTCGACGCACCAGACAGTCGCTTAAGAACTCTTCTCAGATCAACATGTAAATAAAAGTTTTGTTCTGTTTTTAACTATCGGCTGCTTTTCTTTCCCGGCCTTTGGAATTATTTATTTTTAATTTAAGTACGTACGTCACAGACATCAACAGCAGATTCATCTACAGTTTCGGGAGAAATAAACTGATTTCCATTCAATTTGCATCTCATGAATCTTACTTGAATAGAATCATCAACAATTAGACTACAGTTATATTTATCAAAGGCAGTAAATACAAAACAAAATATTTCTTACTATGTTAAAAAAAAAAAATTGTTATTTTTATTTGTTTACTTTATTTTACAGTTAATTCTACTTTAAAACAATCTTTCTTTATAGAAAACGATTATTACATATTTTGAACATTCTGCATTAGAGGAGCAGAGTGGATTGTGGACCACTGTGCCCCAGGAGTGGGTGGTCCACTGTACCCCATGTTGAAGTTCAATAAATAATCATATTAATATTGTTTATAGCTTTCTTTTAAACATAATAACTTTAAAGTAAAATAAAAACAAGTATCTTAGCTTTTCAAAAAAGCTGTTTTATTTTATTTATCTACAACCTTTAATTACTAAAAAAATAAAAATATGATGATGAAAAATTTTACTTTTAGAAGCTCAAAACAACAAAGCAGGATAAAATAGTTCAATCTGAGCTAAACATACTTTCTGAAGGCTATAAATAATCATTGCAGTGCTGTTGTCTATTAGGATAGAAGAGAAGCTTAAAAAAAATTTAAATAAATAAAATATTAGGGGGTGGTCCACTGTGTCCATAGGTTCACTGTGTACCGGTCTCCCCTATATTAATGATAGGCTTAGTCAATAAAAAAAATGTTAAAGTAAGCCATAACATAAATTAGAAACATTGTATTTCATAATGAAAACATCGTATCTAATTTTATATACATAAAAGTGAAAACTTACGTTATATAAATTCCCTATATAATATACCAAAGTTTCATCACAATTAAACGTATTTCAATCTCACTGAAATAAAAAGTTTTAGTTATTAAATTTGTGTGAGGTGAATGATGGGAAAGTTTGATTTGGAGAGTTGGAAAATATAGCTAACAAGTAAAAAACCAATCTTCTATCGTCATCTGATTTTTAAAAGACTTCTTTAAAAGATTCACAGGCAATTCAATGCAATTTCCTTATATTATTTTTAACGATAAAACAGGTAATACTATTGACAATTATCTCACCATTTACGCCACAAATTGCATCAAAAGACAATTTCTAAAAGGACAATCTAATCAAAATAAGTAAACAAACAATAAATAAATAGTAAAATACCTCATATGAGTGTTATTCCTAAACAACATTCGCGACTCAAAACAAACAGATGATTGATTCGTTGATTAGAGTCTGTTTCAAATTAACTGATAAAAAAAAATCTGAATATTTTTTTTCCTTTAAAAAATGACAAATTAAATATATAAATAATAATTAAGTTGTATATATATAATTATAAAATATTTCAATATTTTAATCAAGGAATCTAAATATTTTTCGACTTAATGAAGATTTTGAAATAAGAAATTCTTTATTATAACAAAAAAGAAAAATATACAAACAATAATTTAATTTAATACATATATATTACATATTAAAAATTGCATTAAAAACTGTTTTCGTATTAAAAAAAAAAAGAATCTAAATAGTTTTTCAGCGATATGGATATGCTTTAACGTTTAACTGTAACCGTAATAGGCAAGAGCTTCCTTATTGTGCAGTAATAAAAAGCAGTGGAAAGGCTGAAGATCTGTCATGTTAGTCTACCAGAAAAAGCATAAGAAAATAGTCCGATTTTAAAAGTGGATTATATTGAAAACAAGAGTTTTCCTACGTTAGCGCAATATCTTAAACGCTTCATCTAAAACTGATTAATATAATATATTAATTTTAAAAAAATCGTTCGATCCATTTTCGAGATAACAACTCTGTGCCCATTACACCATTACATTTTCCATTTTCGCTTAAAAATTGGTTTCCAGATCTCAAAATCTACTGCATGTAGAAATCTATAAATTTCAGGATAGAGTTAGGCCATAGATATAAGACTAATGTGAAAAAATCGAAACGGTATGCCTCATATTTACTGAGATATTAAATGTCGGCATTTCGATTTTCCTTTGATGTCCTGCTAGCTGTATATATGAGAGTGACGGAATCTTCGGTTTTGGGCTTACGGTTTTCGGTTTTTTGCTGCGTCACTCAAGAGACTACCGTCTCTTATGATAATCCTACTTTACATCAAATGTTTTTCTACTTATTATTGTCCCTTTTTGATTCACTTGACGTCACACCCTTCATAACTATTTTTGAAATTTTCTCCCTCTAAACGTGGTTTGTGACCCCATGTTCTATGGCAATTTTTCATCTTCTTGATGCCTACTATCACCCCTTTGAATTTGTCAGTCGAATTCAGCAAAACCCTGTATATATACACATGAAACTTAATAAAACACACTATTTAAATTGTTTGTAAAATCATAATATTGTACTATCAGCATAGTACAAAAAGATATTATATTTCGTAAGATAAAATACGATAAAACCTCTAAATAGCAGACACTTTGATACCTCAGAATTTATCTGCTATCCAGAAGTTCAAATATAGAAATATATGTGTTGGAGATTGAAAAAGTGTTCACTAAATAGAGGTTTCTGCTATTCAGGAGTGTCTGTTAAAAGGTTTTAGAAGGTTCTAGATATAATTCCAATACATTAAGCATAGATACTTACTTCATTTGAAAAAGTCTTGGCAACTTTGCGCAACACATCTGGAGCAATTTTTGTTACTTTATCAGCATATTCTCCTAATAGCCACAATATAGAAGCTCTAGCCATAGGAACTGTTATAGTGTCCATCAGACGTGACATATGAATTATTATATCTTTATGATCTGTTATCTAAAACAAGAATGAAAAATCATTCATTAGGCATAGATTATGAAACACTTATAGGATATTAAGAAATTTTATTTTTCCTAGAATGAAATGAGATATCTAAGTAAGCAACTTAAAAAAACACATAACTCAGGAAAAATCCATTTTCAGCAATTACAGTCTATATCTGGTAACATGTGTAAAGTCTTTTGTGTAGCATCTGTATGCAATCTATAGAATATATACACACCCCTCATACACTCAAATTTAGATAAGTTTAAAAATGCATACTACAGAGGAAAACACACTTCCAGCAACTATCGATCTTAGTCAGTCTTTTAATTGTTTTCTGTGTTTCTGCAAATTAATGATAAATGCTATACACTATAATCTATATAAAACATGCAGTCCATTTCAGGGATTTTGTTATATTTGAAGTACCATGACATTATTAAAATGCAGCACTATTTTCCCGCATAAATCATAATGTAATGGAAACCTTTTGTGTGTCCTTATAAACGCTACTTATTCTATACTCCTGAGAGAGCATGTTGTAGTCCATCTCAATGATGTATATCTATCTCATTATGTTTGAAATATTGTAACATTAATAAAATGCACCACAAACGATTTTTCTTCATAGACCATATTGTAATGGAATCCTTTTGTGTGTCCCTGTAAATGAACTATAAATTCTACACACTTCAATTTCAATATCGAACTTTCTATAGTAAACCTCAATAACATAAAAATTTCAAGGCAATCCAAGTATATTTATGAATTTGATTTTTGCCATTTTGCCTCTGTTCTCGGCTCGTCGTGTATGCTCAGTCAGTGTTATCGTTAGATGTGGCTCCTCAGTGATGTAGATTTTGACTTTGGCCAATGTGTGTGTGTGTACTCTCCCTGGATGAAGGTATGTTGCATGATGTCACAGCATATCAGTTTTTTTTTTTTTTTTTTTTTTGCTTTTGAATGCAAATAGATTTGTTCTTTTGATATTTGTTGGTTTTTGAATTTGGGCAAATGATTTTAAATATTTCTATTGGTCACTTTTGTTTTCCCCGTAGGACTTACTTATATACTGTGACAGTTTAAAATTTTGGCAGTTGTGATCTGATGTGAGGTTGATCTTTTTTTTTTTTTTTGAAGTCGTCAATTTGCCATTTGTAGTGGAAGATTCTTAGAAATGTTTAAAGACGAGTATTTGATTTAGTAATGGTGACTTAAAATGCATTAATTCATTAATTAAAATTATACGGTGGCCAAATCGGAACAATTTCTCTCCCTATTTCTCACGATACAATAAAAATAACTTTATTTGGCATTTAATGTCTTGTCACTGTGTCTACTTAACATCTTTTTCCTAACAAGTAAGATTGTTCCTTTATTTGATCTTTCTCCAGTAAGTGATGATAAAAGAATGACTTTGAAAATTTAAAGGGGTTATTTCGCCTCTCTTATTTAAAATTTTAAGATATCCACAATTTTGCAAGTATGGAATTATGATCATGGCTAATGCAATAAAAATAACACCACAGTTATGCAAAATTAGAAATCTATAATAGCTTAATTACTAATTTTCCCACAATGTCTAGTCTGCCAGCCAGAAGACATCATTTTGAGAAAAACACATTTAAAAATTTTGGAAGAGACATTGACAGAATTATAGTGTGGTTTTTATTTGTAATTGAATTCTGAGTAAGGTGGTGTTGGAAATGGAAAGAAATGTACAATTTTTTAGGCTGCAAATTATATGTTCCTTTTTTGAAGGTTTTGTCTCTGTTATCTCATGAGTTTTACAATGATAAAAACTTTCTCTTCTAAAGAGCAGATAGATTTTTACTTACCCATCATACGTAGTATAGGGTAAGTCTTGTAATCGTTTTTAAAATCAAAAAAATTTTTTTTGACGGATTAACACGTTTCAGACACTGGAGATTCCGAAAAACATTTATAGAAAAAAAATTTTGCCGTCCGTCTGTGTGTCTGTAAACGCTCTATCTCCTAAAAAAATTGAGATAGAGACTTGCAATTTGGTATGTACTTAGTATGTAATAATGGGAAGAAGCCTATTTCATTTCAATAACCTCGATTAACCGGAACTATTTTTTTCGGATTCTCGAAATATTCGTTCTGATAAAAGGTATATAAAAATTTTCGAAATTATTTATTTTAAGAAATGAATATAAAAGACAATACAAAAACATAAATTTTGCATAAAGCGTGAAGTCGATCGGATAATGAGTTGCCGAGATATTTGGAATCCTATTTCCCACACTCTTCGATTTTTCATGACCCTGTATTTTATCCAAATTTCACTTCAAAAATATATTTTAATTGGAAATTTGACGCTTAATCAGATGCAATAAACCGCTAGTTAATAGGATTATTATTTTTGGAGTTATAAGGAAAAACCTCTTTCAAGCAATTCAGTAATCGAGCCTTTAAAGTTTATGACGTCATCAAGCCACGATTTTATTTGAATTGCATTGCATTTTATAAGTAATTTACACATTTTTATTTTAATATTTTACATAATGCATATCCATGATGGGTAAGTATTACGGTGGCCCCCAACGACTAGTTTTTTTCCTGTTTGAGTAAGGAGAAGTATGAATAATAATTTTTTCCCAAGGCACCATCATGCAAAGTTTCTTCGTTTACGTTCCACTAGATTCTAACAAAAAGCCAGAATTAAAAAAAAAAAAAAAAATGGACTTTCAGATATTTAAATAGATATGCTGAAATACTTTGATGCTATTTTTTTTTGTTCAGCATTCAGAAATCTCTGTGCTATTGTGAACGCAGATATGCACATTTTAATTTATGAAATAGAATGCTATCAGTATTTTTTTTATAAATTATTCTAAAATGATTTATTTTAATAGAAAATTAATGGTCAGAAAGATATGGAATTTTCAGTTGCTTTGTGTATTTTTGAAAACAAATGGCTAATTCTAGATGAACTCCACAGAATACAGATTACTTGGGCATCCCTGAATTTGATTGCAATTATTCTAATGGTTTAAAGATAAAAACTTTACTTTTCATCACACGTATGGATTCTATAAAGATAAATATCATTAAAGTATTTTTGAACTTTTCTAAAAGTTAAAATATTTAAAAATTAACAAGAAATTTAATCAGATTTATTTACATAAAGAGTCCTGTTTAAACTTACTTGCATCTGCAAAAGTTTTTTGATGACAATAACACTTTCTCCTACAACAGTTTCTAAAAAACAATGAAAATAAAGATAATTGCTGTTCTAATATGATTTTTAAATATCAAAAGATGAAACTATAAAAATTAATTAATACAGGATAGAAAACATACCATTTCTATTAGATAAAAGTGATACAAGTCCATTCAGGCATATATCTGTTACTTCAGATATAGTACTGGCACATCGTCCTATTGCTTGAACAGTTGCAGCAACAAACTCCATATCAGGGCTTGAAACATATGTCTGCATAAAGTAAGTAGATAATTATACATAGCTCAGAAGTTTGATAATATTTGTGCATTGTGTTTTGATATTTAAAAAAATTACTATTTACCAAAAATAGATGATATAGAAATATAAATTAAAACAATGAGCAGCAATAAACAAGTTGGTTATTAATATTTTTAGGATAAAGACAATTTATAATTTCTAGAATCATTTAGAATATATTAACATAAGAACAACTCAAAAAGAAAAAAAAAACATTTATACATAATAATCACTCTGATGTCAATTAGATTTTCAAATCTAGATTACAATAATATTCAAACTACAAATTAGTAAATAACCATTAGTTTATTGCACAATATGAAATGCAATCTTGTAGTTGAAATACTTCTCTTTTGGTAACTTAAGATTACCATCATATCATTTCTAGAGGCTCCTGTGCAGCAACCTAATATCCATCCAGGTGCATATGCAAACCTTTTGCATGGGGTGTAATGATTCATTAACTATAGCTCTATAATCAACAAGCTATTTGGGAGTTTATGATGAACCACTTCCCATAGATCATACCATAAATCTATATATGTTTGTAATACCAACACAGATGAACCAAGATTGATTCGAATAAGGCAGAAACTGGACAAAACTTAAGCACCTCATTTCTACAAATTTTGCTGCAAATCGTTTTCTGCTATATAAGATTTTCACTAGCTTAGTAAGTATGGGATGACAAGATTTTTCTCATGAACAAATGATGACAAGATTATTTCATAGAACATCCTGGGATACTAGTCTTTGTTTAAACAAAAAAACAACTTCAGGTAAACTCTAGCTTGATCACCATAAGGCTTGTGTTAAATCATAAAAAAAATCCACAGGAGTGTTGAGTTAAATCTCCCAAGACAGGTCACAGTAAAAAGAAGATAAAGAGCATGCAGAGCAAAGCCTCAAACTATGTATCCTTCCCACAAATCACCTTTTGTTTTTAATACCAAGATTTTCCCAAAAAATCTGGAAATTGCTTCCTCACTTTCTCTCTGACTGAATGATCAATCAATTGAAGGCACAGTAGCTGACGTCATCAAGCGCATATTTCAAAAACGAGAGAAAAAAAGGATTTCTCCTTGCAGAGAATTTCTCAAACTGCAGAAAAATAGGTTTGGGGGGGGGGGAGATGAGCTGAAGCCATGTCTAATTTTTCACCCCTACCCCTTCTCCAAATTCACAAACACTTTTTTGAGAAGTTTCATTTGTGCACGAGGGATGCAACTTTGAATATTTGGATGATGAATCATCGATGCAAATCTAATACACAATTTTTAGTAAGAGTTGCTTAACAATTCTTAAATGAAAATGTAATTAAACATAAAAAAAAATATAATTCCGAAAACAAATTTAAAGTTAGCTTATTATCCAAAACAGTGTTCTACATTTTTTCCGGTACACAAAATAAGTTTTTGAGGGCCAACTTATTAATTTAAACTTTTTTTTCAGAAATGAAGCACAAAAAAGAATTTCATGCAAGAAGTTAAAATTATATATTTCTAAAAACAGATTATTATAGATTTTGTTTTCATTGCTCAAGTTTCTTTATAAAGTAAGGAAAGACAAAAATCTGAGGTTTTTATGATCACTCGGCAAAGGTCCGGTTCACAAAATAAGTTTTTAAGGGCCAATTTATTAATTTTAACTTTTTTTTCAGAAATGAAGCACAAAAAAGAATTTCATGCAAGAAGTTAAAATTATATATTTCTAAAAACAGATTATTATAGATTTTGTTTTCATTGCTCAAGTTTCTTTATAAAGTAAGGAAAGACCAAAATCTGAGGTTTTTATGATCACTCGGCCAAAGGTAGTGACGCTCCCACCAGTAGGTTTATTTGTATATTATAATTAAGGTAATCCAAAGCAATGTTGGGCAGGTCTGCTACGCGCGTATTCAGACCAAACACTTGTAAAGTTGCGGGAGCCGATCCGCAAAAGGGGGGGTTTACGAGAGAAGAGGGAAAAGCACTGGTGGACGCGATTCCAGTCAAACATTCTCCCTTCTCCGTAACTGCTGACGTCACGTAAGATTTGTAGATAAGAGAATCGAGTTTTAATCGAAGATCAGTCTGTATTAACCAATGAGAATGCATCTACAGCTTTTAAAGGGACAGAAATGGATGTTTTGAATAATTTTTGCTATATATATTTTTTTTCATATATTCAGTTCTGTCTTAACGGTGGGTGATTGGGCCCGTGTCCAGGGCTCGCACTCAATAAGTCGCTTTGAATTAGCTGACTCTTGAATAATATTTCATTGTATGCTTTTAAATTGAAAAAAAAAATAATAATAAATAAATAAATAAATAAAATACAATTTAAGGAGAACTGTAACAACAAGCTCATATATATATGTTACTCCTTGAGGTTATTTTCGTGAACATATCCCGTATTTTCCTATCAATTAAAAATTTATTAATTAAATATTATCTATCAAAGGTTAACCCTTTGCGTATAAGTCAACAATACCTTAGTTTTAAAGCGTCTGGTTTTCCATTATGGTATATTTTCACACAATATTATATTTTTTAAAAAGTGACAATTGGGTAAACCAGTATACATTGGGACTTCCAAAAAAGCAATCGGGCACAGGGCCCTAAAATGCCTTAAAGCTGTTCTCAAATCCAAAGGAGCTACTTTTTGACACATTTTTTAAATTCATTTTTGTTCAGAAAAGCATGAAATTGGCAGATGTTCTTATTCAGAAACCATGAAATCGAATAGCGTTTTCCATTTTTTGATAAAGGCAAAAGATGTTTCAGAAAATACTATCAAATTTGGTGTTCTGAACCGAAATTCCGGTGCGACAGCGCCAGAAAACAGAAAAAACCGGCTGTGACAACTATAACTTTTAACTCGATAAGTAATTTATTTATCTAAAAAATGGAAAACTCATTTCGATTCCAAATCGCTCCAACAGTCAGGCTGCTAATTTTATACCTTCTTATTTCAAAACGAGTCAGAAAATTTCGCATTGTGGGGCAGGTCATTTGAGAACCACTTTAAAACGGTTCTGGATGCAGGATACATAAATATAACAATATATATATATAATTTTTGTATTTTTTTTTCCTTTGATTTTTATACGTTTAATTTCATTTTAAGTATATAATTCGGTAATTTTTTGTACGAATTTGAAAGTTAATTTTTGATTCAAAGAGGTATTTTATATAAATATATATATATTTCTGCCCTGCTATTGGGGGGGGGGGGGGTTAAGGGTTCAAAACTTCTATATCCAGAGTACTTACAAATTGAGGTACATATGAAAAAACTGTGCAAAGATAAATACCTGATCTGCAAAAACCAATGCAAAGAAAAGCACAAATATACACAGAAATTTTATCTTGCACTTGTTTCAAGGCTTCATAATAGGAGCTTCTTCTTCAGTGCCAAACGAATGATAGAGAAATGAGTAATAATAGCAGCAGAATGTGTAATTATTGCCCTGTTTTTTTCACTTGTTAACTTTTACATATTTATGTTTAGATATTTGTGTTGGGGGGGGGGGAGGGGGGATTTTTGATAATATAGTAGAATATTGAAACTGATATTTTTATTTATATTAAACAATTTTATTTTATATCATTTATAATGATTTTATTCAAATGAAAGGGTACATTTTGAAAAAAGGTCTGTTCTTTTGTGCCATTTTGGCATAATGTGAAGAATTGTTAAGCATTAAATTTCATGATAATATATTTATCAATGTCTTTTAATTGGTATCTTTTTCAATGTATTTATTTGGCTTGAAAAGTTCAGAATTTAAACAAACTGTATATGCTATTGAAAATAGGAAAACATTTTACAAACTCTTTTTTTTTTTTTTTTTTTTTAATTACATATAACTACTATGTAAGAATCAATGCAATACCTCACCAATACCTCACCAATATTCCTCACCAATATTGTTGAAATTTATACAAAGTTAAAAGTTGATAATCTCGTGTGTAAATTAATATATTTGAGAAATTTATTACACACAAAAAAAAAAGAAAAAAAGCGTTAAAAAAAAAGAAAAAAAAAAAAGAAAAAAAATTTTTTAATAAAAAAATAAACATTGTTAAATTATAACTTCCAGGCATAAATTATAATTAAAAAAAAAATCAGCTTGAAAATAATACACTTTTGTTATCTGCAAACTCATTAATATTTATTATCATCATTACTATTATTATTAATTTGAGTTAGGTGTAGTGCAAAGAGATTCATTAATTATTATTATTTTTTAAAGCTGAAGAAATAATCTTTGAGAATTAAATGTGAATTAATTACTTTCACATAACTCAATACTCAATCATACATTCTTACATACTCTCAATCAGCCTCAATGTAAAATGTTTTGAATGTGTTATTATTATTATTAACATGTTGTATTATACTGGGAACTCACAAAACATTTTTTAAGATAAGGCATGTTTATAAATCTCAAAATTATAGTTTCAAGAATTATGATTTATTCATTTTGTTAATAATTTATACTATGTAATGAGAGATATTTTTAGTTCTTCATTTTATGATTAGAGACAAGCTCTAAAAAAAAAGAAAATATCGAAAATAAGCAGTATTTAATTAATAAAAGTATCCTTACAAATTTATATTTTGTCAAGTTTATATTAATTTTTATGTGTGAATTTAAAAATTGCTTCTAAATTAACATCAAATACTGAACAAATTAATTCGCTGCATGTTAATAAAATCAACAATTGATAAAACTTGGAAATTATATAGTTGCTTACAAACAATTTGTTTACTTCAGAAAAATAAGAAAGTTAAATTATTTTCTTAAATTCAGCAATTTATGTGTCAACTTTTTATTATTATGCATCATCAAATCTAATTCTTGCTGATTCGTAATGAAAATTGACAAAAATCTTTATCTTATTAAATTATTAGAAACTGTAGTAATTTTATAAAGGTAAACACTTATTTTTCAATGGACGCACAGCACTTCACACGAGAAACTCTACACTGTCAACACCAAGATTCTAATAACATGTCTTATCTTAATAATGACTCTTATGAAGGTTTTATAAAAGTTCTAGAAATAGCGTTAAGCTATAATATTCATCATAATACAACATATAAGATAACATAATAACACTTAAAAACATTTCACATACCTGTATTTTAAAGAATATCCCCTAGCTATTTGTTTGTTTCTAAAACTATTTATGAGTAATTCATAAAGTGTAATATTTATTAGCCATAAACGGCATTATTTAAAGTATAAACAAAACTGGAATAGCAAGCGCAAGCCTAACATGGTTTTCTATCGCTTCGCTATGTTGGCCGCCATATTTGATTTTCATCTTACGAACGCCTTACGGCTACTTCTAACCGTCCGCAAATACTGACCACGTGATGCTCTCATTTGCGAGCGCTCTACGAGAGAGAAACCTTCCGCATGTTTGATCTGACTCGCGAATCTAGCCGTCATTCGTAAATTTGCGGACGAAAGGGAGTTGTGAGCGAAAAGCGTTTGATCAGAATACGCGCGTATGTGTTTTAAATAATAAACATACACAGATCTTCATTTAAGAAAACTTTCTATAGGAATAATTACTATGTGTAAGAATACTGCAACACCTATATATATATATATATATATATATATATATATATATATATATATATATATATATATATATCAAATATGCAATTCAAAAAGTTATTCTCCAGAAGAAAAAATTAGAATACACTTGATATTTCTAGCATTCTAGTACAAATTATCACAATGTATAAATCTTAGAGACAGCCTTCAAATAAAATTAATAAAATGTTAATTTAAATTCTTAATCAACTTTTAAATTTTAAAAATCTGCTTAGGTTCTTCATTTCAGTTTTTTTTTTCTTAATATCCTTCTACATTATGTCTGGAATATTTAAGTACTTTGAGGGGCCCTTTAAAATGAAAAGGAAAAATGGGGAATTTTACTGACTTTAAGGACAATGGAAACATTGTGCAAATTTAGTGGAATGATGAATATTGCCAAATTTAATACTATATAATGAAAAATATCACACTTTAAAGATAATTACAAATATTACCACAATAATTAACAGTGATTTTCAATAATCAGTTTCATATTTTTCAATAACTTGTTGGTAATGTAAGATGATTAGGTTTGTCAGTAAAAGTGGGAACATGCTTCTAATTTTATGAGTAAGAATCTCTAATGATTACAGAAAATTGTATCCCTTGACACCTCTGGTATGGTCGGGCAGGAAGGCAGGCATTTTTATTACAACATTACAAATGAAGAAAAAAATTAGAATTACATAAACTAGATGACAAAATAATGAAATACATACCTGAAATTCTCTCAATATGAAAGATACATTTCCTTCAGTGGCCAAATTTGTTAAAATTTCTAACTAAAAAAAAAAAAAAATTACAATTGCATTATTGAAATGTAAATACTCTTTCTGAAATAAAACTAAAACAGGTACATAAGTATACATATTTTCTTAAAAAAAGAAATAAACAGTATTAATAAAAGTCTTTTCGGCCTATACTAGGAGCAAAAGGTAACTTCCCTATTCCTTGTTTTTAAAAATTCAGGTTATTTTACTCAAACACACAAAGTTAAAATGTGTGAAACCCGATTATGAAGATTCAATCCCAGTTTTCATCAATACTGAATTTGAATGAGAATTTCGGCAAATTAGTCAGCTATACTCAAATTGGCTTCATTTATGGAGATTTATTTTTGGTCACCAAATTTGGCAATATTTCACCAAGCTTGGCAAGAATTTAAATGTTGGCAGATATGCAGGGCGTAGCTACAAATACTTTTGGGAGGGGGAGAATTCAAAATTTCCCAACTTGAAACAAATTGCTCTAATTTCCAACTCAAATGATATGTGCAATGTGTCTATAATGATAATAATACTTATGTCTAAAAAAATTCTTAAAAAAAAAAATAATAAAAAAAATAAAAAATACTGAAACGAAAAACATAAAAATTCTAATTATTGGTTTGCCTGACTTGGAATCATTCATCATGAAAATAAAGATAAAATACTCATTTGCAAAATGAATAGTTAAAGAAGCAATTTCAATCAATACAATAAATGTAAGATTTTAAACTAGAAACATTGCACATATTTACAGAAAACTATATAAATATATGAAATAAGGTAGAGCAAAACGTAACATAGAGAAAATAATGCTAGTGAACTTACATTTTGCAATTTTTTTTCCACTTAACATTAATTCTTCTGGTCTTCAAAGAAGCCCACCTAATGATAACATCGTCCAGTTTGATAAAATCCCCTATTTCACTTTCACATGTTAAGAGCATTAGGCTGTCAAGTCTGTCATCGCTCATAGTAGTTCGCAATACATTTTTATAATTTTTAATTGACTAAAGGTTCTTTCATTAGTTGCAACATCATAAGCTGCTGTGAATGTGAAGACACATAATTTGAAGGCTTGATTCAAATAATAGTCTTTGAATTTCTTGGTATGGGTGAAAAGTTTGTAAAGTGAGTTAACATGATGGTTTGAACATAAATAAAATATTATTTTTATTTGACTCTGCAAGTCATGTACATCAGATCTCTCAGATCCAGGAGGAAACATATTAATAACTTTTTCTAAATTTTTAGTGATATTTTGCCTTGTTGAATGGTAATTTAAATATGGAACGTACTGGTGCAATTTTCTCCTGAATATATGAAATATTATCATTTCAGCCCATTATTAAAGTGTCCAAAATTGCTTTAAATTATTTCCTGTAAAATATATGTATATCAATGTCCATTGCTGTACTTTTTTTAATGCTATTTGAGATTAGAATAAAGGGGAAACAGACATCGTGTTTTTATTTTCTAGTATTAGAATAGAATGCCATTTAAAAAGAAAATTTGTGATATTTGCAGATTAATGTCTGGCATTGATGGCGGCGACCAAAGCCTTTGTATAACTGCTCTGGCAACGACCTGTTGATATGCGCCAATCAGAAGAGATGCAAATAACGTGCTGCTAATTTATGTTGAAACTGAAGTTGCTTTTCATGTAGGCTATCTTCAAAGAGCTTGTTTATATTTCATGAATGAATTCCATGGCTGTACGGCATTTAAGGAATATCATAATGATAGTTATCCTTGAAGCACCATACTTCTGGAGGGAGTAACCATCTGTCATCTTACTTATCACAAGTTCTCTTCAATAGTTTTCCTAGATGATATGCTTATATTCGCTTTTCAACTTAGTGTAAAACTTTCACCCAGCAAAGCTTTTTTTCATTGAAGTGCTACATTATCACTACACTTACCGCTGCATTCTTCATCAAGCATTTAACATATTTAAAAGCTCCCTCTTTCAGTTATCAAATATGATAACCAGTTTCATTATGATAATAGTTCAGCTTTGGGTCATCAGAATATAACTCTTGTTTTACAATAGATATCATTTTCAGTTTTTACCACAGTACTAGTTGTGAAGACTTTTGTGTTATAAAGTAATTTATATATCGTTTAAATAATGGCTGTTTGTTTATATCCATAAGTAATTATTGTTATAAGTACCTTTTCAGTTATCTTTGAATTATTTAATTTGTGTTTAATGTTTTAATAAATATGTTTGGTTTTAAACTTTTGTCTTTCTTTCTATCATTATATATCATTATAAGTTTACATTTAGAAGTTAAACAATACAAGCTTTTTACTTTATACTGATTTGTTTTTCTTATCGGTTTAGGGGCCAGCCATATTACATTTCCTACTGCAAACTTATCTCTGCTAACTTAATATAGATCTTTAAAGCCTAACTTTAACTTAAATCCATCAAAATCCTCAACGGGCACTACGAGATGGTAATATTTTCATATTTTATTGTCCTTTTGAAATGACATCCTAGAGTGGTTTTCTCTTATTGAGAACAAGCTATGTTACACTATTTACTCATAAACAATGAGGAATTCAGCTTCAATTTACAAATTGTGCAATGGAGTGGTGACTTTTCACAATAATGAAATACATTGTTTTACTTTCAATATGGAAAGAACAGTATAGACGAAAGATAGTACACGAAGTGTTGAAGTAATATTGATGCTGAGTAACTAGATCTAGAAACGATATCAATAGTCATTATCTCATGTTCGAACGAACTTTTTATATACTCATTGAGATTATTTATTTTACAACTAATTTTATTATTAAAACTAATCATTAATTACTTTGATAAAAGATAATCAAAAATGCATAAAATATATTCCTAAAAAGTATGATAAAAATATTAAGGTCATATTTAATTTTGGTACGTATGTTACGAAATTCTTAAATTGATAATTAGAAAATTTTGTGAGGTTGTGCGCACACAACATATAAAATTGTCTATATAAAATATGTGAAATATTCAATTAGAAAAAAATTTCAGCATTTAGAAATATGAAATTGAATGTTTAATTAATTGCTTGAATTTATGGAAGTATTGCTATTTAAATTAGTCAGAAAGTTATTTAAAACAAAATTAACCTCAAATATAAATATAATTATGCCACAATAGTTCTTGTATATTGAATGTTTACAGGGATGCAGATTTTCCATGATTCAGGTAAGAAATTGTACTTATTTACCATGAAGATTGATTTTTATTTAAATTGTTCTTCCTTTTATTTTACTACAGGTATTGTACTCTTTTCACCACTTTCGATCACCTGCCAAAAATTATCTCTTTTCTTTTTGGAAAAATCAAAATTTTAAATGTTTAATCAATTATTGAAAATTCTCTTAATAAAATGTAAAGAAAAAAGAAAATAAATAGAAAAAAAATAGAAAAAATAGAAAAGAGGTTTTGGATTTTCTAAATTAAAATGAAAGAGAATTTTGAATAATTGATTAAACATTTAAAATTTTAATTTTTTTCAAAAAGAGGAGAGATAATTTTTGGCACGGTGATCGAAAGTGGTGAAAAGAGTACAATACCTGTAGTAAAATAAAAGGAAGAATAAATTAAATAAAAATCAATCTTCATGGTAAATAAGTAAAATTTCTTACTTGATCTATGGAAAATCTACATCCCTGTAAACATTCAATATACAAGAACTATTGTGCCATAATTATATTTATATTTGAGGTTATTTTTGTTTTAAGTAACTTTCTGACTAATTTAAATAATACTTCCATAAATGCAAGCAATTAATTAAACATTCAATTTCATATTTCTAAATGCGGACATCATTTTCTAATTGAATATTTCATATATTTCATTATATTACATTTACTAATTTAAATTTTAAAGGCACATTGCTGAAAAATCAATATATATACACTAAAAATAAATTTTTAAAAGACAATAAATAGACATCAATTGAACAACATATTTTTATTTATTTGAAAATAGAAATATTTTATATAGACAATTTTATATGGTGTGCACACAACCTTACAAAATTTTCTAATTATCAATTGAAGAATTTCATAACATATGTAATGTACCAAAATTAAATATGACCTTAATATTTTAAACATACTTGTTAATACATTTTATACAATTTTGATTATCTTTTATCAAAGTAATTAATGATTAGTTTTAATAATAAAATAAGTTGTAAAATAAATAATCTCTCAATGAGTATATAAAAAGTTCGTTCGAACATGTGATAATGACTATTGATATTGTTCCTAGATCTGGTTACTCAGTATCAATATTACTTCAATATTTTGTGTACTATCTTTAGTCTATACTGTTCTTTCCATATTGAAAGTAAAACAATGTATTTTGTTATTATGGAGAGTCACAACTTAATTGCACAATTTGTAAATTGAAGCTGAATTCCTCATTGTTTATGAGTAAATAGTGTAACATAGCTTGTTATCGATGAGAGAAAAACACTCTTGGAAGTCACTTCAAAAGGACAATAATATATGAAAATATTACCATCTCGTAGCGCCCCTTGAGGATTTCTGGAAGGATTCTTGATATTCAATTATCGCAATAGTAACTCATGTCAGATGCAAATGGTAACCTCCTAGTCAAACACCTTCAGTAAAACAGAAAACATTTTCCGGCTCCAGATGCGAGGTTATGTACTCTGAGCAATTTACAACTCACATTTTAAATTCAGAATTTTTTTCTTAAAAGGATTTATTAAATACTTCGAATATGAATGAATTTCAACTTAAGGTTGTTCAAAAGGTTACAAATTTGTAGAAATAGGACTCAATCTGTTTAGGAAAAATCTGTTTAGTTTAACAGTAGGCTTATAATGAATAAGATTATTTTGAAGGAGCACTCATGTGAACATCTTTCCATAAGAGTGTCCAGAAGATATAGAGACCGGTAGCAACTACGAGAATGGTCAGCTCACACGTTCTGCGCCGAAACTTTTTAGCCAATCAGAGGCCTCCATGGCATTACGACGTTAAAATCTCTCCGAAAACAATATGATGCTACAGAGAAAATGTTTAAAAATTTGAAAGAACGATGCGCAAAATCAGGGTTGCGCTCGCAAAGCGGAACATTGAGGAAACGGAATTAATGTGTGATTGGCACCCACGTATAGAATTTGAAAACAGTTGGGAAGAAGATGATAAAAAATAAAGATGATGATTGTTTATAAACGGAACAGAAGAAAACTTAACGGAAGAAATAAAACTTAAAGTTAATTGCCGATAGAATAAATAAATTTAGAAAACAGGAATTATCGGAAAATAAATAAAAATGGGAAATAAAATGTTTTAAGTTAAAAAAAAAAAAATTGAATTTTGAAAATGTAAATTTTAAATAATGAAAAAGGCATATTGAATAGGCACTCAGCTAACATAAAAGTACCAGCAATTTTTGCCTCGCATGGCAACCCAGTGATTTTGGCTGGTAGACCAGATAGTGCATATTAATCATAGCCTTCTGGTATGAATAGCTGAGTCAGTTGTATTTTTGACAATGTGTGTGTGTGTTTATAATAAACTAAACATTATGTGTGTTTTATAATAAAATAATTTGTGTGTGTTTATAATAAAATGTGTGTGTTTATCATAAATTTGTGTGTTTTATAACAAAAAAAATTGTTTCATAATAAAATAAAACTATCATACTGTTTTCGCAGTCTCAGTCTACCATGTATTTTAAAGGGGAATTTTTGCTAAAAAAAAAAATGGCACAAAAACAAAAAGTCCTTCCGGCCTGTACTGGGAGGAAAAGGTAGCTTTCCTATATCTTCGTTTTAAAATTTTAGCTAATGTTACACGAAAACAGCAAGTTAAAATGCAAAGAAACGTTTACAAAAGATTCGTTAATACTGAATTTGAATAAGAATTTCGCCAAATTATTGAGCAATAGCCAAATTGGCTTCATTTATAAAGACTTATTTTGGTTGCCAAATTTGGCGATATTTCGCCAAATGTCACTAATTTTGTCGCCAATTTTGGCGCTAACGTATATGAATATATAGTTTTATGCGTATGATTGGGAAAATTATTACAACAATGAAAGAAAATAATTTGCGAGTAATCGTGTTAATGCGCTGTTTTGTTTCAAAATGTCAGCCACCCTAGAATTTCAAACTGCTCTATCTCAGCCATTTTTTAAGATAGAGGTAAACCAAAAAATGCTCTGGAATCCTTGTATCAAGGCCTAACACGTAATTAAAAAATAAATTTAAATTTTTAATTTTTTTGTATATTTATTTTAGTTTTAAATTTTTAAATGGCCGCCATCTTGAAACAAAATGGCGGACCAAGCTGGCCAACGAACTCGGTCGAGACATTGGTGACCTTAATACACACAATTAGTTTCATCAAAATCGATTTATAAAAACGGGCGTTATCGTATGACATAGGTCAGATATATATATATGGATATATATATATATATATATATATATAAATCAACATTTGAACGGAGGGTGGTTTTGGGGTCTGGGGGTCATGATCGGTGAAAATATATCGAAATTTTCCGGAACTGCTTTCCTCCGAACGGCTGCAATAGGTAGCTTTATACATTTTTGTATTGAAAGCTACCTAAAATTGTACCAAACTTGGTGCATCTGTGACATCTGTTCCAAGCTAGCTTCCATTCATCATTGGAGCAATAAAAGTTGAAAATTCACAACAGCTAAGATTCCTTTAAATGTAACTTTGCATGTAAACAAAGAACATGTGTTGTCATTCTAAAAAAAAATAATGTTTAAATTTACATTTTTATTTTTAGTTTTAATTTGTGTAATTTTCACTCTTTTTTTTAATTTAATCCGGATGACAGATTACCTACTTACTTAGTAAATATAATCTGTGGTCCGGAGTCCAAATTGAGACCAAGATTAAAACCTTTTGCTGAAAAGTTGTTACCAGGTATTTTGTTATTTAAATAAGTTTTTCTTGATTAAAAAGGATGGCAAATATAAAAATTCTATGATTTTTATTTTTTTAAAAATCTGAAATCTTTATTTCAGTTTTTTACTAAAAATGAGCTCTGGGGACCTAAACCTTTGTGGAAATACTAATACACGTGTATATATGTGGAATAGATTTAAAATAGCGAAAATAAACTCAGAGAACCTCAAAATGTTAAAATATGCCAATATTTCCACAATCGGGTTTTTATTATGTTTCAACACGTTCCTCAAACTCATATGACGTTAAATATTCACCTGCTTTCTGTACTTACTAATATTTATGCTCCTTGTATTGTTGAGAAATCTTTGAAACTGTCCATTATATGTTCAATATGACGTCATATTCACCTTCTTTATAATTTGTGAAACATTTTACTTCATTTTTCACGTTGAAATCTTTCAATAGAAAATTAATTGTTGTGGTAAAAATTTTATTGTGGATTTTTAATTGTTGACAGCTGCTATAACGAAAAATGTTTACATTTGATAGAGAATTGCTGTTAGATTACGTTTTTTTAAAATTAATTAAAAATTAATTATAATTTATTTCGATTTTGGATTACTTTAGTTGCCTCGGCTGTATTTTAATACGCCTGTACATAAAATTTCACGATTCTCACTTCTAAACTGTGGATCTGTATAGAAATACAGATAGACAAATTTTCATTTTTATATATTAGATATTTAAAGTAATTTTAGATTATTTAAGGTAATTCTGGGAAATGCTGGGTGTTTGCTTGTAAAAAAATAAAGAAAAAAGTATAAATAACTTACTTTCAATAGTTTAATATGTGTAGGATCACTAGATCTCACAAAAAAGCTCTTCAAGTAAGGTTCAAACATACTCTGACAAGAAAAATGATAAAATTAAAACTTCACAGTATAACACTTATGTTGATATATTTTTTAAATATGATAAATGTTAGTATGCAATGGAATGTAATTAAATGCTAAATTACACAAAAATTTAATCATCTTTTAATAACTTTGAAGAAATGAGAATGATTAAAACTTACATGGTTCTATATTCCAGAAGCAAGAAAAACATAGTACATTAATAACAGTATCTTAAAATAGAATGAAACTTAAAAATATTAATAATAATGCAGCATAAAAGATACCTTAAATTTAGTAGTTAGTGTAGCTATTGTACTCAGAACAACAGACTGAATTTCCCTGAAAAACAAAAGAAAATTAGCACTCAAATAAGCAACATTTAAAAAAATGTTAAACATACCTGCCAAATTCAAATGCCAATTCAATTTAAATTCATTATATTTAATGAATAAAATTTTTATAAAGCTAGTATATAGTAAACATAAACTATATACAGATAGAGATGGCAACAATTATAGATGCTCCATAATCATTAGGGCTTTTTTTTTTTTTTAATAGAATTAGCTGTATGATTCAATATGTACAGGAAATTCTAATCATCTTCCAGTTACTCAACTCCTACTGTCTGGATAGTTGGCAGGAAATAAAAAATCGCATTTAAGAAAAGAGGTCTTATTGGAATGTGAAATCCTGTATTTGTTCATAAAAATTAAATTTTATTGAAATTCTTATTTAAACAGATGATAAACTTTACATTTAATTGAAAATTTTGAAGCCTCTATTTGGATAATTCTAAGTCTGTTGCAATCTATGGCAAATCAATTAACTTCGTTGGACATGTTCAACTAATACATCTAAGTGTATACAAGTACAGTATTTTCTTTTTTTTTTACCCTATTGTTGCTTATAGTAAAAGTTAACTTATTAAAAGGTAGGCAGGCATAATAAACATAATAGACCTAAATTTTTATTAAACAAAAGCAATTTCAAAGTTTTTTTTTTTTTTTTTTTTTTTTTTTTTACGATTGCTCTAGTTATCCAGATTTTAGCATATACAGATTATATCCACAACATATTAGTCTTGAAGGTTCACTCTTTTGAAAATCACAGCTCTTTTGATTAAAAGATTTTTCTGAAATTACCATCTCAATACACTTAATGAAATAAGAAATGAAAGAAGAAATAACAGTTATAATAAAAAATCTGCACTAAATTATCGAGTACAATGTAAACATACAATATTAAAACTAAATACTAAGCGGCTAGGCTCCTTACGAACTATGCTCGCCAAGCGCGTTCAGATACTGCAGGCTCTAAAAGCATGCTAATTTACTCTGTATTAAAAACCTGTAATAAATTACCCTGTATGAGTTAAAAAAAAAATATGTGATTTGACTCAGATCGAAAAGAAAACTTTTGATTTTGCTAAGAAGAATAAATTTACTAGTAGTTTTATAGCCTTAATCATGAGATTCCTAGCTAAGGCAGATCCTTTTTATTATTATCTTTTTGAGCAAAATACTGTATTCCAAATGCCTCTATCAGAACGGTGGAGAGCCCACTTCAATTAAAGTTTTTGTGAA
This sequence comes from Maratus michaelseni, assembly GCA_963931845.1. Classification (NCBI taxonomy): domain Eukaryota; kingdom Metazoa; phylum Arthropoda; class Arachnida; order Araneae; family Salticidae; genus Maratus; species Maratus michaelseni. The sequence continues at coordinate 243,628,045 of OZ007591.1, forward strand.
ACGTCAGATGAAAAAGCAATAAAGCAACTCTGTAGAAAAGATTATTTTCTACTTATGGTTTAGTAAATTCAAAGAAATGAACTGGGGAATGAAAGAGTGGGAAAATTGTTTTTTTTTTTTTTTTTTTTTTTAAACAAAGCCTTGAATTCCAAGCCCTTAAGTGTTTTGAAAAACTGATAATAAATCTTTCAGATCTTCTAAAGTATTTGTCTATTTTTCATTTCAATATTTCTGCTTACTAAAAGTCACCAAGGCAGTTCCAAATTAATTTTTCCCCATTGCTTTCAATATCAGATATTAAATAAAATTAGAAATGAAAATGGAGGTGACTCTAAAATGCTATTAATTGTTATATTTTTTAACTTTAATCTTTTGAAAAAACTTTGACATTTATGTCATATATTTAAAATAAATTGTATTAACCAATGTGTACATACATGCATATTTTTATGAAAAATGTTATTTCAAAAGATTTCAGATCTTATATATTTGACATTTACACATTTAAAGAAATTATTTAAAAAAAAAATAGGGCATATCTTACATGCTAACAAATACTAACTATTACAAAAAAAAAAAAAATATATATATATATATATATCTGTTTTTCATATATTTTCATAAAATAAAAAAATTAATTAATTTATATTTATTATTTTTCATATAGTACTTGCATTTAAAATTAAAAAAATCATCAAGTGTTCTTGCTAAATTCATATGTTTAATGTGTAGAAAAATTAACTTTCCAAAATAATCAATAATAAAAAAAATCTGATTTAAATAAAAAAAAAATGATTTTTTTTTTTTTAAATCATGATTTTTGCATATATCCTATTTGATGGTAATCCAGAGATTAATATATAGTTCTCTTTAACATTATTAAAGTGTTGGAGATCTAATGGGACAAAAAAGAAGTATTAACCGATACTTACAAGGGAACCACTTTTGGTGCAGCTCGCACCTCGCATTGAGACATGGTGCATTTTAACGCCTTATATTACGAAGTTTGAGAATCAATAACATTTTTCTGTTAAAATCATATTTTTTTTATTTTACAGCAGCACATATTTCTGAAAATGCAATTTTCGAGACCATTTATCGGACTATTAACATAGAAGTTTTTTTTTTTTTTTTAAAGCAGTTAAAAATATAAATTAGTCAACAAGTATAAAATGTTTGGATTCGTAGCACCATATTTGGCTATTTAAGTCGCTTTTGGTGTAAAATTAATTAAAAATCCTATAATAAAAAATTAAAAGTATAAAAAAATATATAAAATATGATTTTAACAGAGAAGTTTTATTGGTTCTCTAACTTTTATGTATAGGGTTATAAAATGCATGTTAATTACATTCGCTCTTGCAGTAAGCAGGTTCGACTGTACTTCTTCGAATGACTTCCTGTTTGGTACCCTAATGTAAAAGTTTTCAAAAATATCCAATGATGTCAAAATTAGGTGTTAGTATTAAAAATTTTAAAGTTTGGTACAATTTCTAAATGAAGGCAGCCCCTTAAGTCTATTTTTTAAACACACATTTAAACAAGACACACTTCACAATAAAATAGCTATTTTTGATTTTCTCTACGTCTATTTGGTGGTAAAATAGTGTGTGTGTGCGAGGGGTAACTTTTTTTTTTTTTTTTTTTTTTTTTTTTTTGACTAACTGATTGTACAATGAAAAGTTACAGCAATTAATCAAATTATTTTTTAATGAGAACACAATAATGCAATTTAAGATAAACACACACACACACATAAATGCATACCTGTGACTATGAGTTAGTCTAATGAGAGCTTTGGCAACAATATTTACTTCAGAGTGAGGTGCCAAGTAGTAATACAGCTGAACCACACCCATTACAACCTATATTTTGAAAAAACAGTTTTTAAAAGATCATACAATCACAATAACATGAATTATACCTTTTTGGAATGAACTTCAAATTTAGGATGAGAGTATGAACACAAAAAATAAGTATTATATAATATCACAACTTGTTAATATACGTTTCTAAAATAAGAATTGTTCAACACCTTATCCTAAATCATAAAATTTATCACAAAGGTACATATTTAAACACCAAGTGTAAACATTAATATGAAAATTTAGTAGTTTTCGATATTAAGAACATGACTATGTCTGTCAACATCGGTTTCCAAAAATGCAGATTAAAAAAGCACATATTATTAATATACATTATATTATTAATATATAATAATATTTGACATATTATTAATTACATATTTTACATATTATTAATAAAAAATGAAGTTAAGCTAGATTTAAAAATAAAATAAATGTAAAAAATCAATCCTTTGCCCATCTGCTAAAGAAAATGAAAGCACAGTAAGCTTTATTTAAATCTTAATAAAGGAACAATTTCTCATTTCTTTTTAAAAACCGGCAAAAATTAGAAATAACTAGACAATTTTGTAATTATATGCAATCACAAGTTTAGTGGAAAAATTACTCTATTTCACTTAAAAAAAAAAAAAAAAAAACTTACTGATGTCTCCCATTATTTTAAAGATCTGCTGAAAACATCATCCAAGCAAAGGCACAAAGAGAAAACTTAAGACACTATGGATAATTTCCTAGGGGTGCCCCATAAATGTATTCACATAAGAGGAAGGGTTTTAGAGGGCATTAATAATATTTATTAAATTTGTTATTTTTAAATTAAATTATTTTTTAACTAATTTATATGTTCACAACAATATCAATATTATTTAAAATTAATTTCATTTTAAAATCAAATTAACATTTAACTAACAATTATGTACTATTTGTGACCGTTACGCAAAACACTATTTAGATAATAACATTCACAAATAACTATGTTTCTTTCTTGTTGAGCTATTAAAAAAAAGCAAATTGGATGTGATTTCAAACCAACTTCACATAGGTATTGCATAGGGCACATCATATTATTTTTATATATGTAATGTTTCTTTGAGAAGCTTACATGAATCACAAATCTTAAAATAGATTGTTTTAAATCAGAATAAGTGCATAAATTTGTAACTTTGAGCAATGTATTTTTCATTCTTATTCTACATAAAACCAGAATTTAAACTTTGAAAGTTAAGAAAAAATGCTCTTCCCATAAAATTGTATAAAATTCACAGTAGCCAGGGCTTTTTTTGCTCAAAGACCCTGTGTAACCCCCCCCCCTTTTCTGCACTCTGAATCCAACAGACAGACATCAAGTTGAGGCATGTTGCAAAATTTTTCTGATTTAAAAATCAGGCAATTCCAGATGTTTAACATTTTTCCCTATTGGCATTAAATTCCAGAATATTTATTAATGCCTGATTAACAGATAACTCCATAACAGAAGTTGTTTTATGTGCTTTAAATTTAACAAAAACAAAGCAGTGTATAAAAAAATTTAGGATTAATACAGTAAACCCCCCAATTTAATGGACTAATTGGGACTAAGATGTGTCCTTTAAATTGAAAGTCCATTAAATCACAAAGTACTATTTATAATATTATTTTGTAATAATTATAGTACATATATATATTATTACGTAATTTTTTTAACTGGATTTCTTATTCCCCCCCCCCCCCCCCGTGTCAAGATACTGAATAGCTACAAAGAATTATAGATTTCTGAAACAATTAAACTTTTAATTAGATAATATTAAAGAGCATAATTTATATTTTTAAAACTATAATAAGTAATTTTAGAAAAAAAAAAAAAAACTGCAAATAAATAATTTCATTAGTTAAAACATAAATAACAAACAAATATCATAGCAGCTCTACTTGTACTTGCATTTTGTAAAATTACTGTACTTATGTTACAAAGTAACATTCTGCCATTTCTGAAGTAATCTAATTTTAATATTCTCCAATTAAAAGTCCTAATGAATTACTAATTTTAATTAATTAAATTTTAATATTTTCCAATTCAAAATTCTAATTAAGTAATTTTAACTACCTCAATAAATTTCAAAAGTAATAAATATTTAACAATTTTTCACAAATTGGCAATATTTAATTTAAATAATAATAAATAACATTCCCTCTAAATACATTAATTCCATTCAAAACATTCGATTTCCCATACTTTAATATCTTTTTCCTTAACTTTGTCTAATTTTAAAATCATTTTACGGTCTATAATGAGATTTGAAATTTTTGAAATGACTGCAGCATCTCTTAATGTTTTCTTCAAATCTACGAACACCATCTTTTCATAAATGTAATTTTTATATTGTATTTTTCAATCTATATGGAATCAGAATTTTCTGATCTCTACATGCGATAAATTCCCATAGCTATTGCCAACACACACAAAATGACAAACATCTTTCTTTTATTAATATACAGATGAAAGAGAGACTAATTTGATTACTCAAAAGAAGTTATTATGACAATGTGAATATAGATTAATTAAATATCAATTTTAAGTTATATACTTTATGCTTAATAAAAACTTGATACTTATAAGCATATTGTACTTTATTGTTCACAAGATTAAGGGATTTTTTAAAGCTTTTTTCATTTATTTAAAAGGCAATCTATCTTTAGAAACATTGCAAATCATGTTCAAATTAGATTTTAATACTTTTTGCCATCATTTAAAACTAGTCATTGGGAGCCACCATAATACTTACCCATCATGGATATGCATAATATAAAATATGAAAATAAAACATGTGTAAACTATTTATAAAATGCATTGCAATTCAAATAAAATCGTGGCTTGATGACATCATAAACTTTAAATGCTCTATTACTCCAAAATTTATAATCATATTAACTAACGGTTTACTATGTCGGATTAAGCGTCTCATTTCCAATTAAAATATATCTTTGAATTGAAATTTGAATGAAATACAGGGTCAGGAAAAATTGAAGAGTGTGGAAAATATGATTACAAATATCTCGGCAACTAATTATCTGATTGACTTCATTCTTTATGCAAAATTTGTCTTTTATATTCCCTCTTTAAAATAAACAATTTTGAAAATTTTTATAAACCTTTTATCAGAACGAATATTTCGAGAGTCAAAAAAAAAATAGTTCCGAATAATCGAGATTACTGAAATTCAATAAGCTTCTTCCTATTATTACATACTAAGTACACACCAAATTTCAAGTCTCTATCTTGACTTGTTTGGGAAATAGAACGTTTACAGACACACAGGTAGACAGACGGACGGCAAATTTTTTTTCTAAAAATATGTTTTTCGGAATCTCCAGTATCTGAAACGTGTAAATCCATCAAAATTTTTTTTTCAATTTTCAAGTAAAATCTGAAAAATTTATGATTTTCATGAGTGATTAAAAAAAATCATCCGATTACAATCTCGATTTAAATCACTGATTTTAATCATCTAATTAAAATCATCAATATGCTATGACAAAGGCAAACTAATTTCATTGCAATTTTTTCTATTGTTTGTTCCAATATTTTCAAAGATAAACTTTCAGTTACAAAATAAATAAAAAATGCTGAAGATTTTATCTTCTGCACAGAAAAGCGAAAGGTAGAGTTAAAAAAAATGCTTCTGAAATGCAAAAAGATTGGCAGCTATGAATGATCAATTCGTACATAGAATATACTATAGAATTTTTTTATATGATATAAACATTATTTATATAACAAACATCTATATTAATATATAAAATACAATTCTACATAAAAATAACTTTCATCTTGTCGTCTATTTTTAACTAACAATTCACTTAGCTAATAGTATATTAAATTTTAACAACAATAATTATGAAATTTAAGTGTAATGTTGGACAATACATTTAGAAATAAATAAATAAATAAAAGCACTTATATGATAAAAAAATACATCAAAACTGAAAAGAAAAAACAACAACACTAAAACAGACAGTTCTTACAGCAGAATTTCGACTCTGTAACAGGGGCTTGCAGTTCCTGAGCAATAAACGGTGATCAGGATCCATCACATATGATTTTTTATTTTTTGTATCATCTTCATCTTTACTTTGGGAATTATCAGATTCATAAAATGGTTTTTCTTCACCATCTTTGGAGCTATCCTGTAAGTTGAAATTTACAAAAATATTATCCATAAAATAAATTAGAGAGAAATATTAATCAGCCCACTTAGACACATACGTAAAAGTTAATAGCAATAAATATTACAAAAATCCAGGAAATCAGATGCAGTTATTTTTCAGGGTCAGAGTGCAACTTTTATTTTTTTCCCAAGACTTATTTCCGATAGCTGCATAACAATCTGTTGTGTTGCATTTGTATTTTATAAGGCATTCAGAGTTTTTGAGAGAAAATACTTATCAATCCAGTTTTAAAATTAAAATGTAAAAGTCATACACTAAATATCAGTAGTATTTAATATTGTTTTACATAATTATTACAAAATATTAATGTACATAATGTTATTGTATGCTACTAACTAATGAAATTACTAATTTGCAGTATAATTTCTGTAATTGCTAACAAATAATTATGATTTTATTAATTAAAGTATAAAACATAGATTATGTTAGCAATTAGAGGTTAAATTGTTTAGGAAACCTAAAATTCTTGGTAGCTATTCTGTAACACAGGGGAAAAAAATCATAAAAATCGGATTTAAATTTTTAAAAAGGATCAGATTTTTTCTTTTAAATTATTATTTTTTTTTAATCCTACTTTTTAAAATTATGGCATGGAGCAAGATCATGTTGAAACACACCGACATCATTAGTGAACATTTGCATAAAAGGGATCATTTTGTCTTGTAGTATGTGAATGTATTTTATGAAGTTCATCATTCCCTCAACTGGCACTAAGGTTCCAGGTCCTGTAGATGTAAAATAACCCAAAAACATCTGCTTTGGAGGGTGCTTAACAGTTTGATCAAGATGTTCTGATCTGATGGGTTCTCCAACACTATGCCTCAGTTTTCACTCAAAACTAGTGCTCCTGACGCGATACGTATTTCAGTTATACGTTTAACCGGTTTACATATATACGTATAATACGCATATTTTAAATACGTATACATAAAATTATGTTTAAACTTATCTGTATATGTATAAGCGTATACCAGTTAAACGTATAATTCAAGTATATGTATATTTCAAATATATGTATTTACTTTTAATGCAAATGGACGCCATCAGTCTTACGTCATTGAACGGAGAAAAAGCTGGAAATCGTGGCATTACCGTAGCAATCTGCATAATATATACATAGGTTCTTGTTATTTTTCCCTACAAATATTTTAATTTATGTTACTTCTAATTTTTATTGAATTAAGTGATAAAATGTTATATAAATTTGCTAGAGCAATTTAAATTGTTTTATATTTCTTAAATTTGCCATTATGGTTGTTATATGCCATTGTGAATGCAGAACTCTAGAGGGTGTTTCTGAATGTCTCTGATCCGCAGACCAGCAGGGAAAAATCCTCTTTTTTTCGCGCAATGAATGAAAACCGTTTAAATGTTTAACCACTGGGGTAAGATTTGTATATACGTTGTACCGTATACACTGTTTCATGTAATATGTATACGGCCTTGGCAGTATCATACGTATCCAAAATGAGTACTCCGTATAATACGTATACTCGTATAAACGTTTAATAGGGAGCACTACTCAAAACCCTTGCACAAAAAAATGAGTTTTGTCTCTGAAAATGAATTTTTTCAACACTTGTGCATTCCAGGATTTATGTTCCTTAGCCCAAACCATACATTTTTCCTTCATTGCAGGTGTTAATATAATAATAATACAGTAATAATTGAGGTATAGTTCATCTTTTGATTGATGTTACTGAAATTTTCCCAGCTTCAAGCCCATGTCGAACTATTGATGAAGTAATTTTCACACCAGTAGCCAATAAATCTCTCTGAAGGTCTGTATCTGACTTGTGAGGATGTATTTTACTATTTCATAAAAGATATTAGTCTGTTCGAGGTGTTATACGTTTTCTTTCACAATTTCTCTTCTATTTTGGAGAAACTGTTCCAAACTCTTTTTAATTATTAATTATCCTTGAAACACTTGATTTCCCAACTCAACTGCTGCTGCAATATTTCTCATAGTCATAGATGTATGCTCACTTAAAGTTACAATTCTAACCATTTTCCAGGGAGTGATATCCCTCGTGACAAATTCAAACAATCTTACACTTCCACAGATGGGAGAAATGAACTGAGTCGAAAATGTTCTCTCTCCAACCAATGTATGATGATCACATGATCAAACCAGTTTAGAATACTCAAGGTCCACCCTGTTCAATAGATAAAGGCAGTTGGATCCTCGTGAAATAATGTAATTCATGAAAATTAAGCTTGTCCATATTAATTTGCACACTACTGTATTATCATTTATAAATCTTAATTAGACCTTTCAATCACCATAAGATTCCTTACAATTGACCAATTAGTTCCCGAATTTTTGAATTTTGAGTGTTGAAAGATTAAGTTGATTGATTGATTTTCCTCATTTTTCTCAAAAACTATTTTAGATATCAGAATGGGACTAACTGCAGATTGTAGCCTGAAACATTCTCTATCTGTCCTTGATAAGTTTTGTGTTTGTTATGAAACTGTTTCTGAACCTAATCCAAACAAATAGACAGACTTTTTTTTTAAACTATTGTAAAACCCAGATTGTAAGCCCCCCCCCTTTTCAAAACAAAAAAAGGGTTAAATGTGAGAGGGGGGGGGGGCTTATAATCAAGATTTTAAAAAATCATTTAAAAACACGTTTTTATCATTAATTTAGAAGTAAAAGGGGGCGAGAATTTTCTGTATTTTGGCAGATTTTCACACAAAAATAAATAAATATATAAAATCTAAATCCCCCCTAAAATCCAAACACCCTCCCTTCCAAAAAAAAAAAAAAAAAAAAAAAAAATTGAAAATCTTTAAAAATCTTTTTTTTTTATTTGTTATTTTATTGTAACAATAAATAATCAATCATCTAAATCCCCCTCAAAATTAATACTTCCCCCTTTGCCCCCACTTCAGTACTAAAACTCCATAGTTTAACCTTTATAACTTTTTAATTTTAAATTTCTTTTCAGACTTATTTAATATTCTATATTAATAATAAATAAATCTAATCTATCACCTAAATCAACCCTTCCTTCTAAAATCTCTGCTTTTCTCCTCCTGCCCTCCCCAGCCTCATCTCATGAAGACCCTCCCCTTTCAATTACATATCATTAAATTTTAAATCTTAAAATTCTTAAATTTTTTTCTGCTCTATTTGTGATTTTTTGTAACAATATTTTAAATAACAATCTAAATTATCCCCCCCCCCCTCCCTAAAAAGTCCTCTTTATTTTCTTTGCCCCCTCCCCCCCAGTACATACTTTAAAGTCTTTAAATTTTTTTCCTACAATAATTAAATAATAATTTTCAACAATAATTAAATAATTATCTAAATAAATGATCATGTAACTTTTCCCTTAAATTTCCCAAAAAAAGGGGTGAATTTCTAGACATGGAGAGATGGCAGACAGAAAATTTTAGTTTTTTTTGTAATTTGACTGTTCTCACAGCTGATATTTTGTTAATGGGAGGGCCGTCATTTTACAGAACATATTTATTTCAAACCATAAATTATACACATGATTTAGGGAGGGAAGAACAGCCAAACTGCAAAAAAAGATTAAATTTTTTGCTTTCCTGTCACATATTTAGAAATCCACCACCCTCCCTTGGAACAAAAGGACAGAGCAAAAATTTCAAAGGTGATGATTATTTTAGATGAGTGATACTATATGAGATGAGTTACCTTACTATAAAATAAGAAATAGAACAATGTTTAAACAAATATATATTAATGATTTTAAAGTATTTGCTGAGTTAGGGGACAGTGAGTGAAATGGAACTTTTGCGAGAAAGGGGGGTAATTTAGATGATTGATTATTCATTAATTGTTACTAAAGATAAACAAATACAGTTGATTAAAAAAAATAGTTTTAAAGATTTTAAATATTGTATGTGTGTGGGGGTGGGGGAATATTTTTGGAGTAGAGAGAAAACTTAGGTGACAAATTATCTATTTATTTTTACTAGAGAGCAACAAATAAAACAAAAGATTTCTTCAAATAAGAGTTTTACAAATTTTAAACTTTGTATTCTCGGGGATGAGGGGGGTAATATGAATTTCAAAGGAAGGTGGTTGTAATTTAGATTATTTTTTATTTATTTACTGTTAATAGAGAGCAACAGATAGGACAGAAGATTTTTTTTTTTTTTTTTTTTTTTTTTTGTAAATAGTTTAAAAAAAATTATAGGGGTTGACAAAGAGGGGGGGAAGCAGAAATTTTGGAGGTAGAGAGATAATTGAAATGGTTGATTATTTATTTATTGTCACTAGACAGCAACAAATAGAGCATATATATTTTAATAAAGAGTTTTAAAGATTTAAAATTTTGTATGCTGAGGAGGGAAACAAATTTTGGATGGTGGAGAAAATGTAGTTTGGAGGACTGATTTTTTACTTATTGTTATATTACTAGCGAGCAGCAAAAAGGCCAGAAGGATTCATTTAAGATTCTCAAGGTTTTGAACTTTTTGTGTTGGAGAGGGCAGAGAAGGGAATTAGACATTTCAAGTGTGTGTGTGTAGGGTGGGGGTATTTCATTAACAAAATATAAAAGCAAAAGTGGAAATCTGCCAAAATTTTCAAAAGATTAAAAATTCTCTTCCTTAAATTTTTTAAATAATTTTTTTATGCAAAAAAAAATAATAATTTGTATGTGTGTGTGGAGGGGAAAAGGGGGGCTTATATTTGGGAAAAGAAAATCAAATTAGCTTAAAAGTAGGAGGGGGGCTTACTTTCGGGATTTTACAGTATATGTTGTCTAAATAGTTGAAGGAACTTACAAATAGGTATTTTTAAGAAAATCACAGACAGATGCTCTAATTTTACATATTAGACGAGATTAAATAAGTATACATTTCAATATGTGAATAAATATAAAGCTGGTAAAAGCAATAATTGAAAGGCTGAACAGTGTTGACAATGAAAATTCTGAAGATACAGGAATAATGCACAGTGAGCCTACTGCAAAACAGCAATTGGATAACCGAACATATAAGGAAAAATTGAAAGAAGAAATAGAAAAAAGTATGCTAACTGTAGAACCTGAAACACAAAAGCAAATGAATTTATCCATAAAACTTAGAAATTATATGCCTCTTTTTGAAAGTAGAGGAGTCCACAGTCATTTAGAATTAGCTTATCAATATTTGCTGACAATTTCTCCCGCGAGCATAGAAGCAAAATGAACATTTTTAGCAGCAGGTTTTATTGCGAACAAAATTAGATGTCGACTTGGAGATGATACTTTAGATGCCTTTATATTTTTTAGATCATATTTTCAAAAGAAAACTGATTAGTTAAGAAACAATGAACTATTCAAACTATTTCTTTTTTTTTCTCATGGTATGTAATAATTTTTTATATTCTGCAACGTTTTTGAATTTTAACAACTATCTTTATTTAGAAATTTAAACTATACATCTATGTAATTTTTTATTGTTGTATGTGTATGTTTTAAGTTCTTTTATTTTAAGAAAAAAAAGCTTCATGTTAGTGAAAATCTAGCATTTGCGATATCCTAGAATTGTAATCTTTTATTACGTGGTTATGAGAAGAATTCAAAATTTAATTAGTGATATTAATTATTTTTTAATATTGTAAATATTAAGGCATTCAAAAGCTTGTTTAACAGAAAATAAAAGACATTATCTAGAAGATGAAACATAGACATTTCATGTTTTTTGTTACATTGTCAAACATCAACAGCATATTTGTTTTAATTTTCAATTGTTGTAATTTATCCTATACTTTTGATAATTAATTAAAGTCATGAATTTTTAACTTGGTATATTTTCATATGTAAGTTAGACTGTATTTTTGCTTTAATTATCTGTTCTATCAGATTATGATATTTAGCTATTGTAAAAATTGGTGATATTAGAGAAATTCTAATTTTTGTAATCCTTATATATAAGTCATTTGCTTCATAATAAATACAATTTAAAGAGCTTTTCCTCGCATTAGTAAATGAAAAATGTTGTCATTATTTAATATCAGGGCATCTATTTTATAATATTAATCAACTGAGACACTTACATCATTACTGCAGGCTGAAAAATCTAAAATTATTATGTCATAGAAAAAGAACACTGAAAGTTTTGAAAATTACTTACATATTTATTGGGATCAGCAAACTGAGTACGAGCATAACGAGTTAACATATTCATAATAATAACCTGGCCCCATTCTTCTACATCAACCAAAAGGTTACAAAGTTTTCTATAATTCTTATGAATCAAATCAATTCTTTCAGGACATACCTCTTCAAAAGCCATAACAGCACTTCCCATAACTAACTGTAAAATGAAATTAAACAAGAGTAGTTTTAAATCCAATTTTTAAAACATTAAAAAAATTCAAAACACAATAAAAGTAAAAACACTTACAGTAGTTTTATCAGATAACAATTTTTCTATAACTTCAATTAGCTGATCTTTTTGTTCAGGATCCAAACTTGATAAAAATATAGACATCAGAAAATTATTAATTAAAAAATGAAATGCAAAGAAATATTATAAAACTTTTGAAAACGATAACTTTTAATGCCACTCCTTAACCCTTAATTACTCACTGCATGCTACAAATTTACATTGTTCGAAAATTTTGTCACATATGCTTATGCTCTTAAGGTTATATATATATAATATTGCACTACACAGTAATTATATTTGATTTAAAATTAATCTTACAATTCATTAATTAATTTTTTTAGAAATAAAAAATATATGATGTACAAAATACACTGCACAACTGCTGTGTGAATTTGGATGAGTATTTAAGAGTTAAGATACAAATGTAAATGATTTATGTCTATTTTGTCAAATACCTAATAAAAATAAGATTAATATATTTTTTATACAATCTATAGGGTACTAAAAAATACCATTGACTGCTAAAACAACATAAGTCCAAAAGTTTTTAAAAAATCTTTTTAATTCTTACAAAATAAACATAACTGCTTTCTAGCATACATATTTAAAGATTTAAGAAAAATAGAAAGTACAACTTTTAAAAAAAAATCTAGCATTTGGGTGTAGCCGTAAGCTTATAGAGGTCATACAACAATTTCCATACTGATATTAGATACACCCACATATTAGGTGGGTCGCGAAATTTTCTTTTACTTAAAGGTGGGTTCTCTTACCAATAAAGGTTAGAAATCGCTGCTCTACATGCATAATTACTTAATTATCTCAATTTTATTGGAAGTTACCTGTGGTAATTCCCTTCAAGCAATAGAGAACGAATCAGCAAGTTAACAATAAAAAGAAATGCCTAGGCATACCAAAGTTTTTAAGGTTAAGGGGTGTACCTAACGAGGTCACCTGTGCATGTGCCTTATACTTTTTTGATAAGGAACTCACAAGTTGACATGAAGGTAGCACCATCTTTCAGTGCTGGAAAGAAATATTTTCACCCAATGTTATTTTTAGAGAAAAAGTTGAGTTTTTTTTTTTTCTAAAAAGTTTTGGATTTTGGGTTTTCTGAATTTGAAGTCCCATAATGTATTTGAAACATATTTTTCATAATGTATTGAGACATTTGACATATCAGCTTGTGTTAAGTCAAAATTATCAAAATTTGGAATATTTACATAATTTATATGTTTACCATTCTATTTTAATGTAAAAAAATAGAAAAATTCTACATATTAATAAAAAATATAAAAAAAAAAATGTTGTCATCAACATTGTAGGATTATGAGAGAATTTTAAATTTTAATTTTCTATCTCTAATACATTTAGCAACTCTTCTGAATACTGTCAGAAACTAACAAAATTAAAAGATTTGTTGAAGACACGGGTTAAAAAAAAAAAAAAAAAAAACAGCCTGGGCGGGTACCTGGACAGCTGCTCACTACAACACTAAGGATTGTAAAAAAAAAAAGAAAAAAAAAAGATGAAAAAGAAAAACAGTCCGGGCAGCTACCTACACTACAACCCTGGAAAAAACATACAGAATTCTTAAATTGTATGGATGTTGTATCAAAAACAAAAGATCAGATACTTTTTATTATAACAATTTCCATCTATATTATAGGTGCAGATTCCCAACATTTGGAAGGAGTCACTGGCTCCTAAACCCAAAAAATCCAGTGGCCACAATTGTAAAACAAATGCATAAAAACAATAGTGTTTATATGGGGTAAAAAACTAAAAATAATAATAATAATAATGAATTCAAAGTGCAAAGTAATTTATTTAATATAAACACGTGTACAACAAAATTTGAATATTAATTAAATCTTAAATCATGTACAGTCAGAAGATAAAGTTGGGCAAGATACGGTTTAAAAAAAATATGTATAAGCTAAGCAATCATGATAGCGGGGAATATCAGAAAAACAATATTTCTTATTTTGATTTTGCAGGACAAAAGTACATATGAAAGAAAATCTGAATTTGTGAGAATATTTTGCACTATAAAAATAAAAACACACTTCAAACATTTGTTTATATATATATATATATTTAAATCACAGTCTATGTAAAATAAAATTATCAGATTCAAACTGTTACGAATAACATTGCTATTTGAATACATTTAATAGTTTGCTGTGTTAAACAGATCATTCTGAAATGTTATTAAAAGATAACAATAATGTATGCGTTTTGGTCTTAATCTTAAAAAAAAAATATCAACATTTCACGATGGGGACTGGGAATACTAGAAATTGATTACTTTTAAATCACATGGCGACTTAAACACTGAAAGTTAGTGGCCACAGCAAAAAATTTAGTCGCCACGTGGCGACTGGCGACCGTGAATCTGCACCTATAATCTATATATATATATAAAACGCTAAGGTACGTAGTGACGAAATAGCAATTATTTCTCTTTTGCCGATGGCAATGAGTTGTTTGTTTTCACTAATATGTGAATATTAAGACAAGTATTTGAGGTACTGATTTAAAACTTACCACACATATGTTGAAAATTTTTCTGCATCTGAAAATGAAATTTCCTTAAAAATCAGCTAATAATTCTTTTTTTTTTTTAAATGAGTTATTTTCTAAAAAGAAAAGAAAATGCAAATTCAAACAAAAAAAGCCCGCCATTTTGTTATTAATTAAAACATTACCTCCTTTGCTGTACTGTATGCAGTTTAACATCATTGTTGTCCGAATCGTAATGACGTCAATGTTACTGATGCCCATATTTGTGATTTATAATATAGATTGAATAATAAATAAATAAATAAAAATAATAAATGAATGAAATAATCTGATTCGGTGGAGATTTCCATCAAGACCTACCTGTCATTTTTAGGGGTTTAAGATCGTTAACAGTTTCCAGTTGCATAAAGAAGCACAGACTTTGGTCTGAATTTTACATTATGAAACTGACAAAAACTATGTGTGCCCTTCAAATAGAGAGAGAGGTAACAAGTTGGCGAATCTCAAAGTGGAGAAACTATTAATTGCCCCCAATTTGCTATCCAGATATACATATTCCAGTGCAACAACTTTTCAGTGACATTGATTTTAAGACAGTGACACTTAAAAAGCTTAAAGGATGAGTCATACTAACAGTGACAAATGATATGTCAATTGAAATTAATAATTGTGTTTTACAATGTATGCCAGGAACTGAAAGAGTTTATTAAAGCATTGACACCATCATAAATGACGATCCACAATATTGTAATATGCATATATTTAAAAGAGTAGACACTAGAACACATATGTTCTGCACAGGATTGGTTTTTCAATGACTATAAACAAAGCCCAGGGTCAAAATTTTGAAAAAAATTGCTTAGATTTGTCAAAAGTTGTTTTTAGCTCAGTTATATGTAGGTCTTTTAAGAATTAGATCTTTTGATTCAGTTATTGTAGTATCTCGGTAATAGGAATGGGTATCCTAATATGCATATATTTAAAAGAGTAGACACTACAGCACAGATGTTCTGCACAGGATTGGCTAGTATCCATTACAATTTTACAGCATCCTTAAAATGTGATAAGGAAAGAAAATTTTTTTCTAAGTACACTAATAATTTAAAAGTTCAAAACACTTATACTTCAAACCAATTCAATAGTTTACTGGAATAATAAATGAAAAAAAAAATCTTAAAGTTTAAAGAATGCACAGCTAAAAAGAATAATTATGTTAGCAATGACTTAAAAAATAGTAAAAAACTGACTTATATAACTTAGGAATAGCATGTGCTGCTGTTTTCCTAACATAAGGAGACATGTCATTTACAGCATCTCTTATAGCAAGCATCATAATGGGAACAATAACAGGTACTCGAATACTGGACAGAACTCTTAAAGCACTGGCTCGTATCAACTGATTTGGATCCTGAAATAAAATATGTAACAGATTTTTAAAAAATACTTTTAATATTTACACACAAAACACTATCATAGTATTGCAATTTTTTTTTCTAAAAACATCGAAATCTAAATTATTAACAGCATAATTTTATCTATAGATACTAGTAATTCATATATAGGAACTCAGTACCACTGTCAAATGTGCTTTTTAAATTTATTGTTTTTTAATTTAGATAGAAAACTTATTTCATCACAAAAAATTAAGAGTATGCATTTTATCTTTTTTACTTAGATCAAATTGACTTTCTATAAGTCAGGATAGTAAGTTATTTACATTAAAATGCAAAGGATATTCTTCACTTCTACTATTCAGCTAAATAACTTTATCTGTTCTTACAAAGCTTACTCTTATCTATGATTCATAATAAGATACAGATGGTCGACAAAACAATACGAACACTCATGAAAAATGGTGAAAAGAGCAATATCTAGAAAAATACATGAGGAATTAACCTGAAACTGCAGGTGTGTAAACAGTATAGTATAAGTTATATATTTCCGTGAAGATTTTTTCCCGAAACCCCATAGGGGACTGTCAACAAATTGAAACAGAACGAATATCTTTTGGATAACCCTGTAAAAACTAATGTAGCAAAAGCATTCAAACTCGAGATTATTAATAAGTGGCTTATTGTAATATACTGTGTTCATTTTTATGAGGATAGCATGTATACTCGTAGAGAAATTAAGGTTTTTATAAAAACAGTCCCAAATTTTGCCTAGTTTTTTGCTTATAATTTGCAGAGTTTTTAATATAAAAAAAAGTTCTTTTCAGAAAATATGACAAACAACATTGTACATAATACTCTGCAATCAGAATTAAAAAATAATAAAAATTGGATGAAAAATGAGCAGGTTTACTAAAAAATGTTTCACTGCGCATGCGCGAATGCAATCAAAATATAATATGCATAATGCATTAGCTAAGTATATAGAGCAACTTTTGTGAAAGTCTCAAAATCATAGCTTGAAAATTCTGTAAATTATCGTCGATAAAATAAACTTGAAATCCATTGTTCCCAAAAGGAATAAAAAAGATGAGGGGTTGTATCAAATATCTGTTGATTAGTGCCAAGATAGCATACACAATATTGCACATACTACTATATTTGGATACAACCCCTCATATTTTTGCTTCCTTTTGGGAGCAATGGATTTCGAGCTTATTCTATCGACGGTAATTTACAGAATTTTCAAGCTATGACTTTGAGACTTTCACAAAAGTTGCTCTATATACTTAGCTAATACATTATGCATATTATATTTTGATTGCATGCGCAGTGAAACATTTTTTAGTAAACCTGCTTATTTTTCATCCAATTTTTATTATTTTTTAATTTTGATTGCAGAGTATTATGTACAATGTTGTTTGTCATATTTTCTGAAAAGAACTTTTTTTTATATTAAAAACTCTGCAAATTATAAGCAAAAAACTATGCGAAATTTGGGACTGTTTTTATAAAAACCTTAATTTCTCTACGAGTATACATGCTATCCTCATAAAAATGAACACAGTATATTACAATAAGCCACTTATTAATAATCTCGAGTTTGAATACTTTTGCTACATTAGTTTTTACAGAGTTATCCAAAAAATATTCGTTTTTTTTTCAATTTGTTGACAGTCCCCTATGGGGTTTCGGGAAAAAATCTTCACGGAAATATATAACTTATACTATACTGTTTATACACCTGCAGTTTCAGGTTAATTCCTCATGTATTTTTCTAGATATTGCTCTTTTCACCATTTTTCATGAGTGTTCGTATTATTTTGTCGACCATCTGTACCTCCTGAAAGAACTCTTGACCAAGTAATTTTTACTGTCAGGAGTTTGTATTCCTATTGATAAAAAAATTAATAAAAATAATTCTTTTCCTAAAACTAGACCCCAGTTTCAAATTACTTTGTATAATTTAAATTATAAATTAGGAAGAATCATGGTTAAAATAGAAAATACACATTTAACAAAGCATTTAAGAATTGAAACAGAATATACACTATAACACAGAAAATTCTACAACTTATTCAATACACAGTGAAAGTGCACACAGAAACTGAGACTAAGAATATGAATGATCTTGAATCTGCAGAAATATTTTGCATGAAATATATTTAAGGCTGTTCTTAAAGGGGAAAAAATATTGCTGAACAATATGAATCTTTCTGACACATTTACAAAGCCATTTTTATATATGGATGGAATTTAAAGACAATATCAAAGTTTTTGAAATGAATAATGCTTTTTATTTTTCTATAAATGTATTACATTTTCAGTTGTTATGATATAGAATCATATATATTTTATATTTTTATTCTAAATTTAGTTTTCCAATATAAAATCTCTCTATTTCAATAATTTCTTTATTCATAATTTATTTCATATGTAAAGCTCAAAATGCAATCTTCTCTCTAGCTCAAAAGTTTTGCAGTTATAACTTTTTTCCCAACATTACATCTGCTGTCAGTATGCGGTTACTTTCTGCATATTAATGGGTCCAGGCCTGATTATTCATCTGTCTTTTCCTTCTTTGTATATTTTGTGTTAAACTAAGCACAGATTTTATTTCATTTTCCAGCTACAATTTTTATTCTTCTCTTTCTGCACATAACTCCCCGTTCCCAAAACAACTTACTGGATTTTCGCTCTAAAAATCACCAATTTCATAACTGTGCAATATCTGGTATGCTTGGACATTTTCATTCAAAATCTTAATATGTAGTTATGCCTAATAGTCTAAAATGTGACGTTTACGCTGACAAGATCTGCACTTTTTTAGCATGTGTTTAAAATCTTGGCATTATTGCCTGAGCAAAAAGTCAGGCAGACCTCCTCTTGATTTTGCTTAGAGAGGGTGTAAAAATTACCCTTGTGTAAGAAGGCCACCCCATTCCTCTTGTGTCTATGTTCAGAAATAAAGTTTTTATACGTAAAAACTAACATCTTTGTGAACTGATGATTATTTCGGCACGATCAATCAACCACTATACCTTGACAGAATTTGAAGATAAGAAATATTCTCAAAGTATATGTGGACTTTTCACAGTTTTAATCAATTGTTCTCCAATAAAGACCTTTTCCTCCAACAATTGTATCTATGAAATTGGCCTAACTTCACAGCTTTGACACCATTTTCTAAATGATTCTTTGCCTTTATAGGAAATACTTTTGATTTTCTTAGTATTTGAATCAGAATAGCTGTAAATTTTATGTATTTAGAAATGCAAATAGCTTCATGGATATGTCAGAAAATAGCCAGTGTGGATTTGAGAAAAGCATTACAACCACAAAAAGAAAAAAAAAAGATCCTGATTTTATTCTGCTAAATATTGAATAATATTCAGCTGAAGTATTTGGCTGGACTAACTACTGTTCAGTATTCAGCCAACTGATTATTCAGCAAAAGGACCAAATACTGAATAGTGATCGAATATTTATTACATCCCTACTTCCTAAGGAGTGCAAATAAATAACAATTTCTTTGAAAATGTTGGGTCTAGAAACTTGAAAGTTGATATGGTGGCTACTTTTAATATATATTTGTTTTTAGTTAAAGGTATTTATCGTTTCTCATTAAGTTGTTTTGCTTTATTAAACTTCGTACTGTTTATTATTTAAAGCTTATAATTCTTGTTTAATATATTATATCTTAAAGTTTATTTAATTTATGTTTTATATATGTTTAAACTGTTAATAAATATATTTCATTTTTAAATCTGTTTCTTCTTTTTATCCACCACGTACAATTATCTAAATAGTTTTACTTTGGGGGTTTCAAAGTCAGAGTAAAGCTTTCATATGCAAATTAGCACTCTGCTTTATTTTTCAACCCCCAGCATGCTTCCACTCCGATGACAGATGGTGATCTACATCTTCATCGTTCTGATGTGCAGTTTTCCATCAGGACTGCAGCTATAAGCATCTTTCAGACATGCATGTTAGGTAAGGAGGCATTGACTTCCGCCCACATGCCCGGAACTGTTACTGTATCTCACGTGTACTTAAGCAAAGGGATGACTTTGCTCAAGGTTACTTCTCATTGTTTCAGATTCTAGTGATGGTTTGTTTGCTAAAAGCAATGAACTAGCATACAATAAGAGAATATTCCTAATCGCATGAAGTAATGCAATTTCAGAAATTCCCAGTGATATTTTTTCCCAGATTTTAATATTTCCTCATTTATTTATTTTTTAGAAAGTGTTATCGTCTATACTAGTTTAATGTCATGTTTTATTAATACCAAAACAGCAAATACATCTTTTATCCTCTTTGAATGTTAATTAAGTAAAGTTTTTCATACTACAGCATATATTTAGTAAGAGGGAATTATACATCTATTTTGATAAAAAGATGTTGAATATCTTGTGAATAGACTTTCAGCTGCAGTATGTATCCAGTTTATATTTTACAACCTTTTACCTGTCTTTAATTATAAGTTGCCATTTATTTCTTTTGCTTTATCTTTATGAATAAACGTCAGTTACCATTTAAATTTATCTCTGTTAGGTAGCTTTCAATACAAAAAAGTATAAAGCTACCTATTGCAGCCGTTCGGAGGAAAGCAGTTCCGGAAAATTTTGATATATTTTCACCGATCATGACCCCCAGACCCCAAAACCACCCTCCGTTCAAATGTTGATTTATATATATATATCCACATATATATATGTTATATAAAAATTTATTTCCTTCGTATCCTTTCATTTTATTCGCATTAATATTTTAAAATTAATCTAACTTCTGTCATAGTCAGTATTTCCTTAATTCTTAATAATATCTATTCCTATTTAAAGTCCTTTTAAAAGTAAATATCCGTATATTAATAATTATTTTATTCCAAATCTTAATCTAAAATTTAAGATCATTCGTAGCTTTTATCAGTTCCCCAATCTTCTGATCTAAAATTCTGAGACGCGTTCTCATTTCGAATGTTTTTAAAAAGCCATTTTCTTTTTATTATTATTATTATTATGCTAAATTTTTCGCGCGCTGAGGTAGTTTCACTCCAAAATTAATCCGCTACCAGGTTCGGAATTCTTTACCGTCTTAGCTCCTCCTTCGCACCTCATTTGCTGGGCTGGAGCTAGCCTCTCACTCATTGGTTTGTACGCTCGTGACATAAATTACTGTATGTCTCCGCTGAAGGAACAAAACCAGGTCGCATCGGTCGAAGCACTAGATTTTTACCGTTTTCGGAAGTATAAACAAATATGTGTCTGGTGTTTTTATGTCCGTAGAATATTCATCTGGCCCAGTAACATCTTAATTCAATGAAGTGAAGCAACGTTAGCCCGATGGCTATAAGTTTGAGACCTTTGGGAATTGTCTCTGTGTTGTTCATCTTCTAATAAAATTATTTGTCTGGAGATTGGCTGGATTTATTGGAAAACTTTGGTGGACTCATTTCATTGCCTTCTACTTCGCCATACTCGCTAATATCGACTGCAACTTGCTATATCGTTGAAGGACTACCATCTTTTCATCGAATATTATTCATCGTAATATCTCAACCTCATCAAAATGCTACAAAAAGCCTGTTAGGATTCCATGAACTTGCGCTGAGCTATGCCAATGTTCTGATGGACGGATGAGCTGCGAATGTATTGCCGGCTACTGTTGTACATCTTCATAGCGAAGAGTGTGCATCTAGTTCTCACGAAGAGTATGTCGATTAGTTGTTCTTCTGATCGTCTGATAAACGGAGAAGCTGTGATATGTTGCTGAATGCGGATGCTGTACATTTTCCATTGTGGTGTGTGCAACTGATTCTCACCAAAATATGCATCGAATTTTTCAAAAAGTGTTAGAATAATTTATCCCTGGAAACACCAGATGCAGACCAGTGTGAATGTTCTACAAAACAACATCTCAATAATGACGGAATGATCTAAATAATATTTTCTTTTACAGAAAAAAAAAAAAAAAAAAAGTATCATTATACAAAAAAATAAATAAATTGATCGGTCTCAAAAATTTCAAAAAGTAAACAGGCAGACAACTTGTGAACAGAATTACGTAAGTTTGAAAAAAGTTATTATTTTATGTGACCGGTATACGGTGCCGAAGGCAGCGGGGACCCGGGTCGGAGGTTCGTCCAGTTCGAGGTTTTACAAGATTTGAGATTTTCTACAATTCGAGGCACCGATGTAAATTAGGGGCCCGCTGGCGGGCGAAGCCAGCTAGTTTTTATATTAATGTTATTGCGATCTGGGCTTGTAAAAGTCCTTGGTGATCACAAAATGAGTGAAAACGAAATAAACATCATCCTTTTGATTTCGAATCTGGAATGAACATTCAATCTTGGTTAAACCATTTTGACAAAACATGCCTTTCTGAAAAGAAAGATGAAAATTGGAAGATTAAAAATATTTCAAAATATTTGAAAGGGGAGGCTCTGAAGGTATTTATCAATGAATGTTTAGAATGTAAAGCTTTTGACAAAATAACTGATATTCTTACTGAAAAATTCATAACTGTTCATGTTCCTCGATTTTCAGAATTTGCTTCTATGAAATTAAATGATCTCAATGATTTGGATAAGTACTTTCGAAAAAAGGTTGAAATAGGTAGACAACTTTGTTTATGTGAAACTATAATAGTACAGGGATTAACAGACGGTCTCAAACCTGAGTACCAGAATTATATGATTAGTAATCCTCCAAAAAATACAATAGACTGGCTAAACAGCTAGTAGTAATTCCTACTTCCCAGGTCAACAATAGTAATTCTAGGAGTAATTTTCAGAATTATAGATCATTGCCACAATATGATCAGGCACCTAGACATTGGGTTCGCCCAAGTCGAAATTTTCATATGCCAAATTCCAATTTTCATTCACAGAACAATTTTAATGCTCCAAATTCTAGATTTATCAATCCTAGGTTGTCTACTACACATTTTCAGAGCAAATACCCAAGTAGACCATGTCGAATGTGTTTAAATAGAGGTATCCAAAATGCTTATCACTGGGAGAGGAATTGTGTATTCAATGTGAGCCCTTTGCAATCTTCTGCACCCCCTCTTAGTCAACCACAACCATCTACTGATAATATATGACAGTTAATTGTATCAGGATATGTAAATAACAGGGAACTACCTTGTGTGATTGACTCTGGCTCAACCATAAGTATTTTACCTTTTAAAATTGTTAAATGCTAAAGTTATAAATATTCCACCTGTTATTATTGGCCAAGCCAAAGGAACTGTTGTAATAGATAAAGCTTGTAAATTATTTTTTAAATTAGGTAATGTGCAACAAAATATTAGATTTTTGATATGTAATACAAATTTAGATTATGCTATATTAGGTTTAAAAGAATGCTGTAAGTTTAATTTAATTATTGGCTGTGCTACATGTCGAGTATTACAAGGAGACCTTGTTTTAAATGAATCTAAGAGCATATCCAGTGATAAATTAAGATTACTTCATTTTAATGTTAACTATGATTATCAGAGAGTGCAACCCGATTATGGAAAGATCATATCTCCTCAATCCTTTGTTCCATCTAATGTTGATAATTCTAAATTAATTGGGGAAATAAATTCTATAGAAAATGAAACTTTAAGGGAAAGTATAAGGGATTATTTAGACATTTTTTCTAAAAATAAATTTGATGTCGGGAGAATTAATATTGAACCGCAACGTATTTTTCTTAATTCTGACCTACCAATATCTCTGAGGCCATACAGAACTTCCCCTTTAGAAGAAAAAGAGATTTCAGATCAAATTCAATCACTATTAGATGCTGGTTTAATTAAAGAGAGCAATAGTCCCTATTCTGCCCCTGTTACATTAGTAATGAAAAGAGAAGAAGGTAAGAAAACTAGATTATGTGTTGACTATAGAAAATTAAATGCAATAATGAAAAATGACGCCGAACCCCTACCTCGTATCGATGGAATTTTAGATAAACTGAGTAGTGCACAGTATTTTTCAACTTTAGATTTAGCCTCTGGCTACTGGCACATACCCATACATCCATCCGATACTGAGAAATTGGCTTTTGCTACCAACTTTGGGCTCTTTGAATGGTTAGTTCTGCTCTTCGGGATTAAATTAGGCCCCCCGATATTTAATAGAACCCTTAGAAGAATACTTACTAAATACAAAATAGACTTTGCTTGCCATTATTTTGATGATATCATTATTTTTTCTTCCTCATTAGAAGAACACATGCAACATTTAAACCAAATATTTGAATTATGTAGACGTAAAAACATTAAACTTAAACTATCTAAATGCAATTTTGTTCAAAGTAAAATTAACTGCTTAGGATATACCATCCAGAATGGCACATTAACTTCTGCTAATGCTAATATTAAAGTAATAAAAAAACTAAAACCCCCTTCAAATGTAAAAGAACTTCAGAGATTCTTAGGATCTATCAATGTTTATCACAAGTTTATAGATAAATATGCCAAAATTCGAGTCCCTCTTAACAGATTACTCAGGAAAAATACATTATGGGAATGGAATACAGATTGTCAAAATTCTTTTCAAAAATTAAAAGATGCCTTAATAGCCAAACCTATCTTAAAAATTTATGACCCGAAGTTACCCCTCCATATGTTTGTTGATGCCTCACAGGTGGCAGTAGGTGCAGTCTTAAAACAACCTGATAGTAGTAATTTTTTACATCCAATTGCTTATTACTCTAGAGGATTGAGAAGTTATGAGAAAAATTATTTTATTACCGAGTTAGAGTGTCTTGCCATCATTGACACCTTAGACAAATTCTATCATTATTTTCATGGTGTAAATTTTACCATTCATACTGATCATGCATCTCTTGTATGGTTAAAAAATACTAAACATTTGAGAGGCAGGTTATTTAGATGGTCTTTGAAGTTAAGCATGTTTGAATATAATGTAGTTTACGAAAAAGGATCCACAAATGTCGAAGCTGACATGTTGTCGAGAAACCCAGTTTCACATTTTATTCAACCACTTACTTTTCTTTTGGACGTTAAAGAAATTATAGAGAGGCAGGAAAAAGATAATGTGTGTGGTAAAAATTATCTAAATGAAAATGGACTTATGATTATTAAAAGGAAAGGATTTCGAAAAATAGTAGTCCCCATGTCTTTAAGGGGAAAAATACTAAATGTTGCTCATGAAAAATTTGGTCATCCTGGTATCCAAAAAATGTTAAATTTAATCTCCCCTAATTATTATTGGCCTGACATGATGCAAGATATCACCAATTTTGTAAAACATTGTGATATTTGTCAAAAGAATAAAAAACCCAGACAGAAAAAATTTGGCTTATTACAAGCTATGCCCACCACAGATCAACCTTTTGAATGTCTTTCTATTGATACTGTGGGAGGATTCAATTATTATAACTCCACCAAAAAATATCTACACATCATCATCGACCATGCAACCAGATATGTTTGGGCATTTCCTTCCAAAAGTGTTACCACAGAAACATACACAAATTGCTTAAAACAAGTCTTCAATATTCAATTCCCTCAACAATTATTCTGTTTCAACAAAATTTTCGATATACAGGGTCCTCAAAAGGTATTAAGTGATAGGAATGCAGCCTTTACTTCACCTATATTAAAAATATTTTTGCGGAATCACAATATTAAGCAACGTTTAACCACATCACATCACCCTCAAACGAATGGCAAATGTGAGAGAGTGAAGCAATCAATAGTTACAAGATTAAAGTGTAAAGTTAATTCTACTACCTCCAAAATTCCTTGGACCAAACTTCTGACTGAAGCAGTTAATGAATACAATAATACACCCCATTCCATAACCAAATTCCCTCCTGCTTATTTACTTTTTGGCAAATTACCCTATGATTCCCCTCTTAAGCAAAATTATTACCCTCCTGTCCAGGAAGCTCTCAACATTGCTAAAAAACGCACGGATGAATTTTACTGGAAAAGTAAAAAATATTATGATAGAAATTATGTGGAGCCAAAATTTGAGATAGGAGATCTTGTTATCTATGAAGAATTCCATTATCCCAATACCAGAAAGCTCTCACAAGTTTTTAGTGGTCCCTATCAAATCCTTAAAAAATTATCTGATGTAAATGTTGAAAATAATAGACAGACTCAAAATAAATTTACTGAAATAGTCCATGTATCAAAATTACGCCCTTATTACCCTCCTGACAAATTAAAGTTATCCCATGAGCAACAACAAACTAATGTTAAATCAATAGCTTAATATTAAACTTAGTAAAGCAAAAATTAACTAAATTTAATGAAATCAAATTATAATTGACTAATCAATTCTCTTCTGTATAACAGTATGTTCTTGAATATAGGAATTCCCAAGAATATTACTGCCAATATTTTTGCTTGAGTTAATTTTTTATGCAGGCGTAAATTAGTTGATTTGAGTTAAAAGGTTTTTATATTGGAGTGAATTGAATTAGAACAATAAAGTAAATTGGAATAGCAAATTAGATTAGAATAATACATTAAATTAAAATAATTGAATAAAAATTCACTGGATTAAATTAAATTATAATAATAGAATAAAATTCTCTACTAATAGTAATAGTTAAACTTATTATCCACCGTTCACTTCAAGGTCTTATTTTCATTGAACAGCTTATGTTTCTCTTGTTTGACTAAAAACAGAATGAGCACATTATCTTACTGAATTGTTGATAATTTTCCACAGATATTTCTTATTTTACTATTTATTATTTTTGTTTTCTTTTATTAAGTATATTTTCATTCCTCACTGATATTGAAAAAGAATGAGGAATTAAATTATATACAGATGAATTAATGATTTAGTATTATTTTGAAGTTGTTTGTTATTGTTGATATTATTATGTTGTTATTATAATTGTTGTTGTTATTTATTATGTGATAAGATTATAAAAGAGAATATTCTTGAGAATTGTGATAAAAGAGAACCACTGATAGTATATTAGTTGATGATAAACAGTCACATCTTACTAGCAAAACATCTAATACTCATATCTAATTGATGGAACATTATTAACTGACTGGACTTCACTTAATAAGTGCACTTATCAAGCTATACCTACTTATGAAGGCACAAAACTTATCAAGCATCACAAACCAGCACTTTAATTGTTTATTGAACTTAGTGGGGATGAAACTTTCTTATGTTTTTGAACTTTATGATTAACTGGAATTATCCTACTACAGAATCAATACACTGTATTGCCGTAAACTGTATTACTGGCTAATACTTGACATATCTGTGCCTTCTTATCCATACCAAGAAACTTTTTTTGGAAATGAGAGGTCTATAACTCAGACTGTTACTGATTAAGAGGACTATTAGACATTTATACTTTTCACTGCTTAGACAAAAATGCTTTGTTTACTTCATTTTCATCCTTTTCACTATTTATGTTTGAAGAGTGAAAAAAAAAAAATTATTTGTTACTAACTTATTTATATTGTAATTGTATGTATTTTTGTATTTAAACAATTCCTACATTTTCGCGTTTACAAAAATAACTATTGAATTAACTTTAATAAAATCAAAGAATTTTTGGCATTAACTAGAATACCAGATAAATATTTTGTAATCCAAATTCTTGCTTGCCTTAATGAACTTGTAGATCATCGGATCTACCCGTCATTCAGATTTTTAGGGGGGGGGGGATAATGTTATATAAAAATTTATTTCCTTTGTATCCTTCCATTTTATTCGCATTAATATTTTTAAATTAATCTAACTTCTGTCATAGTCAGTATTTCCTTAATTCTTAATAATATCTATTCCTATTTAAAGTCCTTTTAAAAGTAAATATCCGTATATTAATAATTATTTTATTCCAAATCTTAATCTAAAATTTAAGATCATTCGTAGCTTTTATCAGTTCCCCAATCTATAAAATTCTGAGACGCGTTCTCATTTCGAAAAGGTTTTTAAAAGCCATTTTCTTTTTATTATTATTATTATGCTAAATTTTTCGCGCACTGAGGTAGTTTCACTCCAAAATTAATCCGCTACCAGGTTCGGAATTCTTTACCGTTTTAGCTCCTCCTTCGCACCTCATTTGCTGGGCTGGAGCTAGCCTCTCACACATTGGTTTGTACGCTCGTGATGTAAATTACTGTATGTCTCCGCTGAAGGAACAAAACCAGGTCGCATCGGTCGAAGCACTAGATTTTTGCCGTTTTCGGAAGCATAAACAAATATGTGTCTGGTGTTTTTATGTCCGTAGAATATTCATCTGGCCCAGTAACATCTTAATTCAATGAAGTGAAGCAACGTTAGCCCGAGGGCTATAAGTTTTAGACCTTTGGGAATTGTCTCTGTGTTGTTCGTCTTCTAATAAAATTATTTGTCTGGAGATTGGCTGGATTTATTGGAAAACTTTGGTGGACTCATTTCATTGCCTTCTACTTCGCCATACTCGCTAATATCGACTGCAACTTGCTATATCGTTGAAGGACTGCCATTTTTTCATCGAATATTATTCATCGTAATATCTCAACCTCGTCAAAATGCTACATATATATATATATATATATGGATATCTGACCTATGTCATACGATAACGCTCGTATTTATAAATAAATTTTGATGAAAATAATTGTGTGTATTAAGCTCACCAATGTCTCGACCGAGTTCGTTGGCCAGCTTGGTCTGCCATTTTGTTTCAAGATGGGGGCCATTTAAAAATTTAAAACTAAAATAAATATACATAAAAATTAAAAATTCAAATTTATTTTTTAATTAAGTGTTAGGCCTTGATACGAGGATTTCAGAGCATTTTTTGGTTTACCTCTATCTTAAAAAATGGCTGAGATAGAGCAGTTTGAAATTCTAGGGTGACTGACATTTTGAAACAAGACAGCACATTACAAAAAATTTCATTGTTGTAATAATTTTCCCAATCATACGCATAAAACTATATATTCATATCCGTTAGCGCCAAATTTGGCGACCAAAATAAGTCTTCATAAATGAAACCAACTTGGCTATAGCTCAATAATTGGCGAATTTCTTATTCAAATTCAGTATTAACGAATCTTTTGTAAACATTTTCTTTGCATTTTAACTTGCTGTGTTCATGTAACATTAGTTCAAATTTTAAAACGAAGATATAGGAAAGCAACCTTTTCCTCCCGGTACAGGCCGGAAGGACTTTTTTTATTTCTCCTCATCTACGTTTTAACACTCTGTCATAATATTAAATACACATCCTTGTTTCAGACACTCTGCTTTAATTATTAGACTGTTATAGAAGTTTGTTTTCTAGATTACGTACCAACTTATTCAATCTTTTGAGCTGTCAGTTAAGTTAACAGCAAGGCACCATGGCGCCCACAGGGGGTGGGCAACAGAGTATATGAACTGGAGAAGAAATGAATGGCGCAATATTCTTTTCTCTGACAAGTCCTGTTTTTCTGTTCACCCTGATAATAGGCATATTTTCATCTGGAGGGAACATGGCACTAGAAACAATCCTGCATTCGTGCAAGGAAGTTTCATATTTGGTGGTAAGGGAGTGATGGTCTATGATGTCATCTCCATTGATGAGCACAACGACCTCCACATCATTAGAAATGGAGCTCTGACCGGTCAGTGATATAGGGATGGATCCCCAGGCCTATTGTGGTCCCTTACACTGCAGCAATTGGAGATGACTTCATGTTAATGGATGACAATTACAGGCTACATCATGCTCACTTGGTGGATGATTTCCTTTTCAAGGAAGGAATCATATTAATAGAATGGCCAGCGTGTTCTCTGGTCTTGCACCCAATATAGCATGTTTGGGACATTCTAGCCAGACGAGTTGCTAGCCACCTCTTATCCACACAAACTCTCCAAGAAATGGAAAGAGCTCTTCTGGAAGAGTGGGGGTGTTTTGAGCAGTGTAACATTGAAGAAAAATGATTGCCAGCTAAGTAAAGAAGTACTTCATATTTTGCCTTTTGTCATCCAAAACATTATGGTTAAATATACAAAAATCAATATTTTGCAACTTATTATTTAATGATATTTGAATTTTTTATGATGACTATCTATACTAATATTACAAAGTAGAAACATTTGTTTGTCAGAAGTAATCCGGAAACTATTGAGCCAATTAAAAAAACTTTTTAACTGTAGATGGAGGAAAAAGTTACAAAAAGACTACACTTTATCTAATTTTTTGCAAAGAGAGGCTAAATTTTTTTAACAAAGTACAAGGTATATGTATATTTTTTTAGTGCCCACATTCGTCTTATGTCAATACAAGAATGATGTTTCACCAGAATGCGACTTAATTAGTAATATTAAAATAATCAGAAGCAGTATAAATTCCACCTCATATAGAAGCACATTGGCTATATATGGCACACACGGCTCGGAAGTAGCGCGCTACAAGTAGCGAAACTACAGTAGCCGCTACTTTTTCTAGTAGTTTGTAGTGTAGCGCGCTACATTTAAAAAATTGTAGTGTAGCGAGTAGCATTATACAAAATATCAGTAGTTTGTAGCGAGCATCCACGCTACTTTAGGAGAGAGGAAAAAAGTGCCAATCTTCAAATCACGTGAGAACAATTCGTTTCTTTTGCGCGAAATATGTTCTCTGCAACAATTTGCGAATATCAGCGACAAATCTCAGTTGCAATGTCATAGATTTTTCCATAGACGACGGGCACGGTCACAAATTAAGTGTCATTTTCACAGATTCACAGATTTTCACAGGTGTCAGAAATTTAGTGTATTGTCATTTAAATCCATAGAAATCTTTTCAATATAACGTATTTTTATATGACTACGATTGTTTTTATCAAAATATAGTCGTCTGGCTATGTTAAGTCTTTTTCTGACTCCAATTAATTCTTCCTTTTGTCTCCCACCTCCATCAAGCAAAGAAATGTAAAATATTTATTTAAAAAAAAAAGAAAAAAAAAAGAAAAGAAAGAGAAAAAGAACGGATTCATCTAAACATAAATCATCTAAGTTATCCCTAACCTGTCAAATTCACACTTCCTTCTGGTGGTACAAAGGAGTTTAAAGTATTTTTAAATCTTTATTTTTATACAAAAATAAAATCTTTCACTCCATTTATTGCTCTCTAATGACAATAAATAAAAATTATTTCCTTGTCCCCAAAATTTACGCTTCCCATTTTGCACCTCCTCCAGCATACAGTTTCAAATATTTAAAATACTTTATTTAAAAAAAAATTGCCGCTTTCGTTTCTACCTAATAATAATATATAAGTAATCATCTAAATTGTGCCCTAACCTCCCATAATTTACTCTCCCCCCCCCCCCCAACATATAAATAAATCTAAGATCTTTAAGTTATTTTTATTTATATATATATATATATATATAAAACCTTCTGCCCTAAATAGTGTTCTGTAGTGACGATAAATAATCAGTAATATAAATTATCCCCCTTCCCCTAAAATCTTCCTTAGCTCTCCCTATACAAAATTTAAAACTCTTCTTTTTTTTAAGTTCCGTATTCTTTGCTGTCTAGTAACATTAAATAAATAATCAATCATCTAAAATATTAATATTCTCCTTCGAACAAAATTTCTGCTCGCTTCCTGCCAATTTAAAATCGTTAGAACTCTAATTAAATATATATAGTATTCGAAAAAGAACAAGTACATCATTTTATTTTTAGATAAAAATGCACTAGGAAGGAATGATTTCTGCCCTTCAAACAAACTAGCAGCTGAAATGTAAAGCATCAGCATGCCCGTGATCAATTATTTGCTGGATTTGCTGATAAAAACCGCAAAGTACTCACTCATCAAAAAAATTTGTTTTCTTGCGGCAACCCTTTGTCTTCTTAATTATTATTAGATCTTGTGTTTTAAAGTGGGGATTCTTCTTTTGAGATTGATGTAATAGAATAGAATGACAGACAAAATTAGTATAGATCTGCCCTGGTCGGCATATAATGAATATTCTGAAGTTATAGAACAACAAGAAAGTGGTAATTATTCTGTAACATGTAAATTTTGTCCAATTAATAAGAAGTTATCAGTATCAAAATCATTTACTTACAACCTGAAGTTGTACATAGAGGTGAGTTAGCATTTTCTTTATTAATAATAATTAGTGGATCGCATCTCGCACCTAATATCTAAATCATTATTCATTAAAATTCATAAATCATTAAAAATAGTATTTTCGAATTAAGATCCCTGTTTTAGAAAATATTCTTATCGAATTGTTTATTATCACAAAAAAATATTTTATTAATACGTCTTTTGATCGTTGTCAAATATTTGTCCAATGTATGCACACAAACTAATTTACTGCATTATTTCCTTTTGAAGATTCCAATAGGTAAAACAAAGGTGGTTAGAAATAAAAATTATTTTAAAAAATACCTAAGATTGCTTAATTTTATTTTTATGACTATTTATTTTTACTTTAGCTGCACAGGTTTTTTATCACTAAAATAATTGATTTGTAATGTTTTATATTTGATTTGATATTGGTTAGCTTGTTGTTTTAATGAAATATCTTTATCTGTGTCTCCAGAATGAATCTAAAGCACATTATGTTGAAATTCGGGTTTTCAAAAGAAAAAACAACAAAACAACAAAAAAAAAAAAAAAAAAAAAAAAGATGGAAAGGAAAAGAAATGCTAGGATTTACTCATTTATGCAAGTCTATATGATCTTGTTCATTTTTTAAATTGCTTTCAGGAACTATATTTAAATTGTAAAGAAATAGGACTATTTAGCTCTATTTTAAAAAAATAATGTATATTCAAATTTACCAAGGGCTATCCGCTCTTAAGGTTGTTCTCAAATCCAAACTGGCTACTTTATGACATATTCTTTAATTCGTTTTTGTTCGGAAACGCATGAAAATGCAGGTGTTCTTATTTAGAAACTTTGTAACCGAAAGACGTTTTCCATTATTCTTTATTTTATTTTTTGATAAAGACAGGTAATTTTTCAGAAAACACTGTCAAAGTCGGGGTTTACAACCGAATTTCCGACGCCGCAGCAGGAGAAAGGGAAAAAACGTGACACGAATCCCTTATAACCCGATAAGTAATTTATTTATAAAAAAAAATGGAAAACTCACTTCGATTCCAAATCGCTTCCATAATAGTCAGGCCTGCCAATTTTATGCCTTTATGTTTAAAAATGAGTCAGACAGTTTCTTAAAGAATTTGGGTGGTTAATCCACCGGGCTCAAATGGTAAAGTAAAAGTAAACTGACTCTGAATAAGAGGATGGCTTAAATTAATAAATAACATTTATTAAACATACTTTAACATTATAAGAATTAACAAACAGTCTGGCATACTTGCACAGACATTTTTAAAAATAACTAAAACAAAACATCGTACGATATGCAGCTGCCACATAAGCAAAAAGAGAAAAGAGAGAGAGAGCAGACAAGTCATGCAGTGATATTTAAGCTAGTTATTCAACACATGCGCAGTCATGGCATCCAATCAGGAAACGACACCTGGCAAGAAAAACATGTGTTTTTGTTTACGCTAAGAGATCGCGTATCGTCGTACATACGATCGCGATAGAAGCACTTAAAGTAGAATATCTCAGTGGCGCGAGACCTAAAAGGAAAAACAAATATGGGGAAGTTAAGCTTCCACACTAAGGTTTTCACAACATAAGGCCCCCCTCTCGCGATCACTGAAATCCCAAAAAAAAACACAAATGTCTAACAAGACATGCCCCCCCCAATATTTAATATAACAAATTTTCCTTCAGAAAGAAGCATTATGAAATTGCAAAAGGACTCTTAAATTTAAAAAAAACTTGCAACAAAAACAGTCAAATCCGCTCCTGATCCAAAAACCAAGACTGCTTACAACAATCATCCCATTTAAGGATACATATAAAACAAGTCATTCAAAAAAAAAAAACCCTTTTAATATGTGGCATAAAAGCATCAAGAGATTACATGTAAAAAAAAAATCTTTACAATTCAAAAATATCAAATGAGACACCAGGAGATATACCTAAAACATTACAATTATATCATAACCTCAGAGTATAATACTTTAAAATTTCAAAAATATGCCATAAAATTTTATTACACTTATATAAATAGTCTGGCAATGAAATCATTAACAGACATTTTAACTAGAGCTTTTGTGAAAATATCTGCAAGATTATCTGTACTTCTTACATAAGATAAATTAAATAGCTTTTCAGACACCAAATCTCTTAGAAAATGCAATTTAACGTCAATATGCTTTGACCTAGCATTTTCAATTGGTGACTTGCAAAAGTCAATAGCAGATTTATTATCACAACAAAGTTCATATTGTGTTATTTCATTCCCAAATAACCCCATTTCAAAACACTCTAGAAGTATATGTCTAACCCAAGTGATTTCCTTTGCAGCCTCAGTAAGTGCAGTAAACTCAGCTTCCATTGTGGAAAGGGCAACAGACTTTTGTTTGAAAGTCTTCCAAGAAACAGGTGACTGACCAATAAACAACACAAAACCCCCCATACTCTTCCTATCATCACGATTAGTGGCATAATCTGCATCACTATAACATGTGACACTAAGGTTATCAATCTTAGATAAGTCAAGCTTTCTTTCTCTGGTTGTATACAAATAACCAAGTAGCTTAACTAATCCGTTCCAATGAGTAGGCCCAGGGTTTTCCTGAAATTGTGAGAAAAGGTTTATTGCAAAACAAATGTCAGGTCTAGTCCTGTTAGCTATAAAAGCGAGACATCCAACAAGGCTGCGATATGGGATACCTTGCATTTCATTTAGTTCTAAATCATCTTTTGGACAATCTAACTTTGAATACACAACTCCTTTAGAAATTGGGAGAGATGTAATTGGAGGTTTATACTCTTTAAACATATTGTAAACCTTTTCAATGTAACTCTTTTGATGAATGAAAAGTTTACAGTCCCTCTCTTCAAACTCTACACCTAGGAGTTTCTTAGTGCGTCCTAACAATTTAAGATCAAACTTAGATTTTAAGAGATCTATGACTTCAGAAACCAATGTTTCTGTTTGTCCAAAAATGATAATATCGTCCACATACAACAATAATAGAACCTTTCTTTTAAATATAAAAATGCAATTTGCCCATTTTAATTTCTTAAAATTTAATCCTTCAAGTGCATTACGAAGCTCAAAATACCATTCACGACCACTTTGTTTAAGGCCGTAAATTGCCCTTTTCAGGCGGCAAACATACTCAGACTTCTCACTGACATAGCCCAAAGGCTGACTCATAAAGACTCTTTCAGATAAATTCGCATATAAATATGCACAGTTTATGTCAATTTGATGATGAATCCAACCGAAAAAACAGACTAGTATACTGAAAAATAATCTAATAAGAGAAAAATCAACTACTGGGCTATATACTTCCTCGTAAGATATGCCTTTTTCCTGCTTAAAGCCTTGTGCTACAAGCCTAGCTCTATAACGAGCAATCTTGCCTTTCTCATTACGTTTAATGGAATATACCCAGCGGTTACCTAAAACTTTCTCTTCTTTAGGTTTGGGGACAAGTTCCCATACTTGCCTTTCCTTCATGGTTGTTATTTCATCATCCATCGCCTTAGACCATTCTTTTCTAAAAGGAGAACGCATAGCTTCAAAATAAGAAGATGGTATTTCTACTTCCGTTATGTTAGCTTCATAGTGTTCAGTTTTGGGACGTGGTTCTAAACCAGAATAATCATCTTTGTTTCTAAAACTAAAAAATTCCTTTCGATAATCAATATTTCTGGCTTTACAGTAATTCTCAACATCTCTATAAGATCGAAGTTTAGTATTGGAACCCTCCACACCATAATATATATCATTGCGGGACTTATCTTTTCTCATAATGGCTTCTCGGACCCATTTAATAGCTTCACAAGGGGTTTTTTCAGTTTCATTCACATCCCGGTCTGGGTGTTCATCTCCTGACTCTTCAGTTTCGGAACTTACTTCAACTTCCTTTTTGGGAGTGCTTTGTAACTTTATAGAGTTTTGTGGTATAATCTGATCAAATTTAGATTCAGAATCAGATTCTTCATTATCAATATAACGATTTTCAACTCCTGACAAAACTTTCCCATTCTCAGAATTACAGTCCATGGTGCCCAGGATGCGACCACTGTACATTTCTCTCTCATTGAAATTCACATTTAAAGTTTCCTCGACAACACCCCTTTCAGGATTATAAATTCTGTATCCCTTTGTCTGTCCTGCATAGCCAACCATGATACCTTTAGTTGCACGCATATCAAATTTTTTTCGTAGTTGCCTGGGGATCCCTATAAATGCAGTGCATCCGAACGTTTTTGAATGACTCACAGAAGGACGTCTCCCACCGTATAATTCAAATGGCGTCTTTAATTGGCCTTGATGGACAACTCTATTCCAAACATATGTGAAACAGACAGCTGCCTCAGCCCAAAATTTTTCTTCTAAACCACTATCCTTCAACATTGTTCGAATGCCATTATTTATAGTGCTATTAAATCTCTCAGCAACCCCGTTTTGTTCCGGCGTGTACCGGTTCGTCTTCTGATGATCTATTCCCTCTTTTTCAGTAAGCTGTTTAAATTTGTAATTGCAGTATTCCTTTCCATTATCTGACTTTATGGCCTTAATTTTCTTTCCAATGAACCTTTCTGCTCTGTTTTTAAATCGAACAAAAGTATCAAA
The DNA here is from genome assembly GCA_963931845.1 of Maratus michaelseni. NCBI lineage: Eukaryota > Metazoa > Arthropoda > Arachnida > Araneae > Salticidae > Maratus > Maratus michaelseni. Next base: position 243,665,045 of record OZ007591.1, read on the forward strand.
GACCTCATCTTTATGTTTAATTGGGAAAACGGCAGCCTTTTTAGAAAAATCGTCTATGAAAGAGACAAAGTACCGTGATCCCCCAATTGAAGGTACTGGCATTGGGCCACACACATCGGTAAAAACAAGTTCAAGAGGCCCACGTGTTCGGTTTCCCGGCAATGGCTTAAAACTTACTCTTCGTGTCTTTGCCAAACGACAAGGTTCACAATTTAATTCCTGATTTTTCAGTTTAGGTAACCCACGAACTACATTATTTTTACTGGTATCAACTATATAATTTGTGTTGATATGACAATATTTCCTATGCCAAATCTCAAGATTTGATTCCTTAGACTGAGTTAAATTTACATGCTCTCTGATAACACCGGGGTATTTTGGTCTAAGAAAATATAAACCATTTTCTCTTTTTGCAAAGAAGTCCAATTTTCCTTTATTATTATACACGAAAATCTTTCCATTCTTGCCAACAAATTTCCCTCCTTTTTTATCTATGGCACATCCTGCAAATAAATTTCTCCTCAATCTAGGTGAATAAAGAACATTGTTCAATGTTATTTTCTTCTGGGTACCTTTTATATTTACCAAAAATTCCACTTTGCCAATTCCCTCAACTGAGCAAGACTCTTCACCGATAGCGACTGATACTGTTGTATCTACTACTGGCCTAAGCTCAACAAACAAATTTTTATTGCGGCAAAAATGAGAAGAAGCAGCAGAATCCACAACCCAAGACAAATCATCAGGACCATTACTACCTTGACTGTAGTTAGCCTCTACAATGTAACTTGAATTGTCTCGGTTAAAATTCCCCTTTGGTTTAAACTTCTTAACCTGAAATTTACCAGAATTTGGCTTCTTTTCTGGGCAATTAGAAGCAAAATGGCCTAATTTAGAACAATGGAAACACTTAATGTCTTTCTGTTTATTAAATTTAAAATTGCTATTATTCCTATTTCCTTGTTTATTAATTTTGACTTTATAAGCAGATGCATCTACACGTTCAAGGTCAATGTTACACTGTCTTAACCTATCCTCCTCAACCAACAACTCTTTTAATACATTGTCAAAAGTAAATGTTTTGTCATCCCATCTATAAATTGACTGAACAATCCCTGAAAATTTGGATGGCAAAAACCGGATAAGTTGAAAAGACTGGTACATTTCTTCCATTACATGTTTTGCGTCTGCCAATTCATTAACTACCTTTTTAAGGTTAGCTGCATAAATACTAATGTCATCCCCTGTGCCAAACCTCAATGAGAAAAATTTGTCCAATAAACTCACAATCCTACTGCGAGACGTTGGCTGGTAACGCTCCTTTAATTTCCTCCATGCATCCCCAGCATTTTTAGTGTCACTTATTATACTACGATATGGTTTCTCAATATTTAAATAAATTGAGGTATATGCCCTATCCCTACACAATTCAAAGTCACGAAGTTCCTTTCCAGTTAAATCTTTAGGTGTTTCAAGGTCTGGTTTTTCTACAAATTGCCAAACTCCACGATCCATCATATACACCTGTATTTCCTCTGCCCAAGTAGCATAATTGCTACTGTTAAGTTTTTGGATAGCAAACTCCATCCTATAAGCTCATGGGGATAATTAAATATGCATATCTCAATACAATATTAATAAACCATTCAACAATATTAAAACCTACTAACCCTTCAAAAAGAACCATTTAACAACAATACATACATTAAATATACAAAATAAATGAAGTACAAAAAAAATTCATTAATTACTCAAATTTAATCAACCGTTAATTACTCAAATTTAATCAACCATTAATTACTCAAATTTAATCAACCATTAATTACTCAAATTTAATCAACCATTAATTACTCAAATTTAATCAACCATTAATTATTAATTATCCATATTAAATTAATTATTCACTGTTTTATTAAAATACAATTCTATATTCAAACCATTTCAATATAAAAATCTTTAATTAAAAACTTTCAATTAACAACTTTAACAAATCTTTCTTTTTTTTTTCTTTAAATCTATTTAAAATTTTAAAATTCTAAAAAAAACAAGTTCTAACAATTAATTCATAACAAATAACATATCACAGTATACTATTAACATTAAAAAACTTTAAATTAATAAATTATTTATTTGATAACAACGTTACTCAGAAAAAATAACTTTCCTAAATGAGATGAAAAACATTCATTTAACACTGAAGACTAACAAGCAAAAACACTTCACCAATAAAACAAACAGCAAAAGTTTTATCAATCCATAATAACTTCACTAAAAAACCACAAACTTTACTCCATTCCAAGTTAACAGCTGTTCACAAAGTAAACAACATTCCCCTAACGTAAGGTAACTCCTTATCAGTCATGGGGGAAAGGGAAAGAAAACACTACAGTTCCAGAGTCCACACAAGTTTGTTTATCTTAGTCAGAAACCAGGAAGGAGCAGCCTTGAAGTTCATTCACAACGAAAGGGTGGAGATAAAAACAAATTAGCTGTCTGCTGTTGCTTATCAAAACATCAATACTGTAGCTCTGGAAGAGGCCCCCCATCTTTGCCATTAAAGATGACCTCATTATGATAATTCACGCCAACACCTCAGAGTCAAAAATTACATTTAAACATTACCAAAAATGGACAAACTCTTTTTAAATTTAGACTTCATTTGGCCCATAACCGGTCTTAAAGAATTTGGGTGGTTAATCCACCGGGCTCAAATGGTAAAGTAAAAGTAAACTGACTCTGAATAAGAGGATGGCTTAAATTAATAAATAACATTTATTAAACATACTTTAACATTATAAGAATTAACAAACAGTCTGGCATACTTGCACAGACATTTTTAAAAATAACTAAAACAAAACATCGTACGATATGCAGCTGCCACATAAGCAAAAAGAGAAAAGAGAGAGAGAGCAGACAAGTCATGCAGTGATATTTAAGCTAGTTATTCAACACATGCGCAGTCATGGCATCCAATCAGGAAACGACACCTGGCAAGAAAAACATGTGTTTTTGTTTACGCTAAGAGATCGCGATAGAAGCACTTAAAGTAGAATATCTCAGTGGTGAGAGACCTAAAAGGAAAAACAAATATGGGGAAGTTAAGCTTCCACACTAAGGTTTTCACAACACAGTTTCGCATTGTTGAGCAAGGAATTTGAGAGCCACCTTAACCGCTACTGTGCTATATCACTCTCATAAATTTGTAAGATTATTACAATTTTTGTTTTCAAATTTCTTCTTTTTAACACTTTCCAACATAATCAAAAAATGTCTATAAATTCGCTTTGTCTGTCTGTCCATGCTCTAACTCTCGTAAATATACTCTGATTACCATTGAAATATTACATGTTATTGAAGTTTACCATAGAATGTTCAGTATGGAAAATGAAGTGTGTAGTATTTATATCTCGCTTACAGGGACATGCAAAAGAATTCTGTTACATTATGGTCTATGGCGAAAAATCGTCTGCGGCTCATTTAATTAGCTTTAGAATATTTCAAGCATAATGAGATTGGTTTACATCAATAATGCGGACTACATCATACTTTTCGGAAGTTAGGAAATAAGAAGCAGTAATACAGTTTACAGGGACGCACATATGAATCCAACTATATTATGATGTATGATGAAAAATGGTTTGCTATGCATTTTAATGATGTTATGAATGATACTTCAAACATAAGGTAGTTAAAAAGGATCACTGAGGTGCAGTACAACATTTTTTCTACAGATTAAGGAGTGTGTAGCAGTTATCATTAATTTACAACAGAGACGCAGAAAATAATTCGGTTACAGGAACTATAATCGATTTCATTGTAAGAAAAAAATTAAATTTTATAGTACTATTCTGTTAGTGTTAGTAAGTGTTTAATAATCTATGCCGGACGCACGATTTTTCGTTCCTGTTTTGTTAAAAAATTCGTATTCAATTTATCCGGTACCGGTATGTTAGTTTTCATACTTTGTTTTTAACTCAAACTCGTATTTATACTTTAACTTCTGGCTCAACCTAAGTAGAATTTATAAACACGCTGCTTTAAGGCGTGAGATTTTAAATTCTCCTCACTAATGTTCAACCTATGGACGTGTGATGCATTCGTATTTTTAAAATATCTTCTTAGGATATTAATAATTTTAACTGTGCACACTTCTTTTTTCTGTGCACACTTCTTAAAGGATGTCACTTTTTTGTTAGCTGCCAAAACATTTCTAAAATATATACTTAATTTTATTTAAAGTGTTGAAATATTATTAAATTTTGTTAAGATTTTAACAAATAAAATATTAAATTAAGTATATATTTTAAGAAATATTTTGACAACTAAGAAAAAAATATATAAATAAATAAAAAATAAAGGAAACATCCTTTAAGAACGGTACACATAAAAAAAAAAAAAAAAACAGTTAATGTTCAACGTTAAAGTTAAAAAAACAGTTAATGTTCAGCGTTAAAATTCCTGAGGAGATATTTAATAAATACTAATACATCAAACGCCCATAGGTTTAACATAAGCGAGGGGAATTTGAGGATCTGAGCCATTGAAACCTGCTGAATCACTTGTGGCATATAATTGTATCAAAAAGGCTTTTATATTAAAACCAATACTCCTTCAAGTTCCTTTAAGTGCATCTGTTGAAAGATTATTTTCATTTGCATCAAATATATTATGCCCAAATCGAAAGTCAACTTTTATTAAAAATGAATAAACATGTTTTTTAATTTAACAATTTTATTTTTGAGTAATTTTGTCTTTTAATTTCAGAAAGGAGAAAAGTGGGTGAGTTTTCAGTTCATGTGATCATAGTTTTGCTAAGTTGGGTACTTTTTTATTCAAAATACCTACCACTATTACAGAACAACAATCTTCGCCTTATTTAATGACAGACGTTCTGTAATTAAATAAAGCGATGATAACTAAAGTAGCGAAAAGTAGAGACTACTTTTGAAAAGTAGTTTGTAGTCGCTACTTTTTAAAAAAAGTAGTTGTAGTTAACTACATTTTTCATAAAGTAGTTGTAGTTGTAGTTCGCTACAAACAAAAAGTAGTTTTTCTGACCCCTGATGGCACATATGGTATATTTCATATATGGTACATTTTAACAACCATGTGTGCAAAGCGGCCGGATTTTCTAGCAAATTATTATAAAAATAAACTCAATTTTTTATAAAAACAGAAAACAAGCATAACATTTTTAAACATACAGAAGTGTTTCCACAAACGTAAAATTAATTAATGTTATTTGTTTTTGGCTAAATTTCAATGCATACATTTTCCATTTCATGATATAAAAAACAAACATGCCCACAATTACAGATTTTTCACAATTGTTAGGATTTCTTTTATTAGAACAAAAAATATGTTTCCATTTGTAGCTGAAAAAATACTAATAAACTTAATGAAAAATCAGAGTTTTATTATTAAAAGAACTTTTAGAAGTTTGCATCTCTGCAGTGATATTAAAAAAAAATTATATATTTTTTCTTTACCTTTAATGCTCTTTGAAATGTACTAATTGATAACAGGGCTAAATCTTGTTGCTCTTCAGCATACCTCACAAGGTATACATACACAAGCTTTTTAACCTAAAAGAAAGATTTTTTTTTTAAATCCAAGGCAATATTTTATTTTTGCTAAGACAAAAAAAAAAAAAAAAAAAAAAAAAAGACTTACTTCAATATTTTTGGACACTACATTTTTTACAACAGCAGGAAACAGATCAGATGCATCTTTACCCTTTGCTATCATCTGAAAAAAAAAAAAAATATATATATATATATATTATTATATACATTTAAAAAAGAAAAAAAAGAAAGGAAGGGTAGATGTTGGAGTACAGAGGATGGGTGGTGGTGTATGGTAATTTAATATGCAATGGTTAATTAATTTATTAAAAAAAAGAGATTGTATAATTATGCATAATAAATTAAATATTGTAGTTAATGCTGTATTTTTTTGTGTAGTTGATGTGTACACTTTATTCAGACTGACAACAATAGCTTTGATTCCTTTTTTTTTGTATTGCTGCATGCATTAATATCATTTTTCAATTATTAATTAACTTCTTCACTTTCTGTGGGTCATTGTTAACATGTTGACCAGTGTATGAATTAAATGAGATTCACACTGCATTTAACATTACAGCAGTCAAGGTGTTAAACACATTCTTTATTTCAATTCATCCATCATCTTACATTTCTATACATAAATATATTTGTATTCCATTATTATTAATACTAGCTGGCTTCGCCCGCCAGCGGGCCCCTAATTTACATCGGTGCCTTGAAACTTTTGTATTCCCCGTCTCGCATCCCCCTCGAACCGAACGAACCTCCGACCCGGGTCCCCGCTGCCTTCGGCACCGTACACCGGTCGTGCTACGCACGCACCGCATAATCCCATAATTTGCATAATCCCTTAATTTGTACATCGAATAGTAGAAACCTCTAACTGAACTAATCTCCGACCCTGGTCCCCGCTGCCTTCGGCACCGTATACCGGTCGAAACTTTTGTATTCTCCGGCTCGCATCCCCCTCGAACTGAACGAACCTCCGACCCGGGTCCCCGCTGCCTTCGGCACCGTACACCGGTCGTGCTACGCACGCACCGGATAATCCCATAATTTGCATAATCCCTTAATTTGTACATCGAATAGTATAAACCTCTAACTGAACTAATCTCCGACCCTGGTCCCCGCTGCCTTCGGCACCGTATACCGGTCGAAACTTTTGTATTCTCCGGCTCGCATGCCCCTCGAACCGAACGAACCTGCGACCTGGGTCCCCGCTGCCATCGGCACCGGATAATCCCATAATTTGCATAATCCCTTAATTTGCACATCGAATAGTATAAACCTCTAACTGAACTAATCTCCGACCCTGGTCCCCGCTGCCTTCGGCACCGTATACCGGTCGTGCTACGCACGCACCGGATAATCCCTTAAATTGCACATAGAATAGTATAAACCTGTCACTGAACGAACCTCCGGCTCAGGTCCCCGCTGCCTGCGGCACCGTATAGCAGTCGTTCCGACCCTGGTCCCCGCTGCCTTCGGCACTGTATACCGGCCGTGCTACGCACGCACAGGATAATCCCTTAAATTGCACATAGAATAGTATAAACCTCTAACTGAACGAACCTCCGGCTCGATAAGAAAAAGAGCCTCACCTAGATGTCCATGCGATAAAGCAGAAGGAGATGCAGTTCACTACATATTCGGATGCTGCCCTCTTATGATCCATCACTTCCCTTTTGATAAGAACGAAACTCTCAGATATAACCTTCGTAATATCATTTTCAATCCTTCAAACTCTCAAAAGTTAAAAGAGAATTATAATATTCTCAATAAAAATTTCTCTTTCATTACGAAAGAATTTAAAAAAAAAATTGACTGAACTGACCATTGACTTTCTGAACTAAAATACCATAAATTTAGGACATCATGAACTTATAGTACTTCGAAAATAATTTTTATATTTAACTTTCAATTTGCAAAAAATTGTTATTTTTTACCTTTTATATTTTATTATTGTTATGTAATTATATTCATTGTTTCAAATCTAATAAACAGGCGCCTCCTGCGGTGGGGGTTGGAATGGATGGGTGCTATTGGTGTCGGGTAGCGTTTATTTTTCCCCTCGTGGACTTATTGTTCCTATACCTCACGGGTGGATGTCCACGAGTGGGTGATTTCGGTCCCCGCTGCCTGCGGCACCGTATAGCAGTCGTGCTGCGCACGCGCTGCAGTATACATTAGTTCCACCTTCCGCCACCAGGTGGCGCAAATAGAAAAAATAAACCTCGAATAAGATAAACCTCGAATTGAACGAACCTCTATAACCCCACAGTTAAGATAAAAAAAACTTGAAGGGGGGGGAGGACACTGCTTTTCCTTAAACAACTGAATTAGACTGCCGGAAAAAAAAAATCTGATGTCAAACAACTTATTTAGACTACCAGACTTCTTGTTCAAAGACAGGGACCTGTAGGAAAACTTAAAACGGAAAAAAAAAATCGATAACGGGCGAAGCCCGCTTTTCCCTATCATAATATCTGGTTGCCACTCTAAAACAAAAACTTAAGATACTCGTTATGGCAGTTTTTAGACGCGGCCTACTTTTTAAAATCGTAATATCTAGCCGGCACTGTAAAAGAAATCTTTCTTTTGCTTTAATTATACAAATAACGATGATTAATTACACAATAAAATAATATATCGGCTCCTAATGAAGATATGAGAATAATTTTTAGATATTCTGAAAGCAGAATCCATTTTGAGTCGCCCTGTCAAAGTTTAGAATTAATGCGCCCCTTAGATTGGGAAATGCACCCCCCCCCCCCTCTGAAAGAACGCAGTTGAAAGTCACGTGACTATTTTATCTCTTTCAGAAATGACTTATCCACAGACGATTCGTCTGCGTTGAATGTTGAAATAAAAAAGAAGCTGTCTCTCCGGAATAGAAATAAATTCATTTGCCGTGTCATTAATGAGTTTTAATTGATATCTTCAAAAATTACTGGTCGATTTTTACGAATTTTTTTTTGTTGAATTCGCGGTTTTTTTATACACGTGTTAGCAAATTTTCGCGAATGTAGAGTCATTATTTCCACTTGTTTCAAAAAGGAGTGGGGCGATTTGATCTCGTATCTGTCGACACTGCTTTCTTTACGGCAACCTTTTTTCACGTCTGGGGTCGATGTTGGATGTCTGGTCAGTTTTTGGCCGAAATAAAGAAAAGTTACGGTCCGAATTTCAAAAAATTTCACGTTTTGGAACGACAAAAATCGGCCGCGTGCGTACCCCGATTTTCGGATCGATACTTCCGTTACATTTTTTTAAATTCGATGATGCGTTAAAAAGCGACGATTTGGATGTCTGCGATTATCAAAACGGAAATTTTTTTCGATTCTTTTTCCAGTTCGGTTTCGGTCGGTAATTAAAACACTTTCGCTCATTAATAACGCCCCGGGTCCAGGTCGGAGGCCCGACCCGATCGAAACTTGAGCGTCGCGCCTTTTTTGCGAATTTTTCGGTACGCGTCCGCCGTCGGTGCGTCGATTAGTCCAGGAGCCTTTGCGGGTACAAAGGCGGAGTGCACAGACACACACACACACACACACACACACAGACGTTTACCGCGCTTAATATTAGTGACTAGCTGGCTTCGCCCGCCAGCGGGCCCCTAATTTACATCGGTGCCTCGAATTGTAGAAAATCTCGAATCTTGTAAAACCTCAAACTGGACGAACCGCCTACCCGGGTCCCCGCTTCCTTCGGCACCGTATACCGGTCGTGCTGCGCATGCACCGGATAATCCCTTAAATTGCACATAGAATAGTATAAACCTCTAACTGAACGAACCTCCGGCTCGGGTCCCCGCTGCCTGCGGCACCGTATAGCAGTCGTTCCGACCCTGGTCCCCGCTGCCTTCGGCACCGTATGACGGTCGTGCTACGCATGCACCGGATAATCCCTTAAATTGCACATGGAATAGTATAAACCTCTAACTGAACGAACCTGCGGCTCGGGTCCCCGCTGCCTGCGGCACCGTATAGCAGTCGTGCTGCGCACGCGCTGCAGTATACGTTAGTTCCACCTTCCGCCACCAGGTGGCACAATCTGTTTATATGATCATAACTGAAATCGTTAAGACTTTCGATGTCTAGTCGAATGAGCCATACCCCGTCGTTTTCATGCCCGTAGAACCGAAGATAGGAAAGCGCCCCTAGTGGTGAAAAAACGAAATAAAATCGGTAAGCTCTATCGATGTCGAGTCGAATTGATTTAGACTACCTGAGTTCTAGTTCAAAGACAGGGACCTGTAGAAAAACTTAAAACTTAGAAAAACAAAAAAAATCGATAACGGGCGAAACCCGCTTTTCCCTATCATAATATCTGGATAGGGGGTCCTTATTACTTTAATTATGATGTTTGGAATCAGTTTGGTGGACATCCGTAACATAGTTTCTTAGTTATAGAAACGGACCACAGTTAAAAGAGAAAAGCGGGGGGGGGGGGGGGTTGGCGATGACACTGCTTTTCCTCAAACAACTTATGTAGACTACCTGAGTTCTAGTTCAAAGACAGTGAGCTGTAAAAAAAAAAAAAAAAAAAAAAAAAAAAATCGATAACGGGCGAAGCCCGCTTTTCCCTATCATAATATCTGGTTGCCACTCTAAAACAAAAACTGAAAATATTCGTAATGCAGTTTTTAGACGCGGCCTACTTCTTAAAATCGTAATATCTAGCCGGCACTGTAATGGAAATCTTTCTTTTGCTTTAATTATACAAATAACGATGATTAATTATACAATAAAATAATATATCGGCTCGTAATGAAGATATGACAATAATTTTTAGATATTCTGAAAGCAGAATCCATTTAGCGTCGCCCTGTCAAAGTTTGGAATTTCTGCGCCTCTTAGAATCAGAGATTGGGACCCCTCTGAAAAGAACCCAATTGAACGTCACGTGACCACCGTAAAAAAATTGCGCCTCTACTCTTGAAAATATTCCTCTTGTCTGAAAATATCCGGTCACGTGTCGTTTTTCTGCATTGGTTACAAATGATTAGAAATAGATTGCTTCATTAACCGGTTTTTAATTCATATCTTCCGATTTTGCTGGTCGAATTGTACAATCTTTTTTTTGTTGAAATCAGGATTTTTCTTTACGTGTGATGGCCGATTTGGGGGTCCAGAGATTAATTCTTTCATTGTTTTTCGAAAACGGACTTGAGCATTACATGAAAGCTGTCAGGTGAATTTGCTCTTTCTTCCTTCCAAACATCTGCGTTCCAGGCAGTCTGCGGTCTCGACATGCCGCGCCGAAAGAATTAAAAAATTATTTTTTATTGATCGATTTTTAAAGGATTTTTTAAGTTCTAATGGTCGTACGGGAATGATTTTTCGAATTTCTGAAAGCAAATGCTCTCCTGAATCTGTCTGTCCCGTTTCCGAATTTCTGACCCCCCGACTTCCGTAGATCCGGGTCGGTTTAAAAACCTGCACTGCGGTTTGGGGCTTAATTTGCTCCAGGCAACCCTGCCTTTTTCGAGAATCGTCTCCACCGGCAACTCTCGGCGGAGGCGAACTTTTCGCTGTTTTGACTTCTCTTCCGACTTCGGTTTCGGTCGGTAATAAAAACAGTTTCGTTGGTTAATAACGCCCCGGGTCCGGGTCGGAGGCCCGACCCAATCGAAACTTGAGCGTCGCGCCTTTTTTGCGAATTTTTCGGTACGCGTCCGCCGTCGGTGCGTCGATTAGTCCAGGAGCCTTTGCGGGTACAAAGGCGGAGTGCACAGACACACACACACACACACAGGCGTTTACCGCGCTTAATATTAGGGACTAGCTGGCTTCGCCCGCCAGCGGGCCCCTAATTTACATCGGTGCCTCGAATTGTAGAAAATCTCGAATCTTGTAAAACCTCAAACCGGACGAACCGCCTACACGGGTCCCCGCTGCCTTCGGCACCGTATACCGGTCGTGCTACGCACGCACCGGGTAATCCCTTAATTAGAACATTGAATTGTACAAACCTCTAACCGAACGAACCTCCGACCCTGATCCCCGCTGCCTTCGGCACCGTATACCGGTCGTGCCGCGCACGCACCGGATAATCCCTTAAACTGCACATAGAATAGTATAAACTTCTAACTGAACGAACCTCCGGCTCGGGTCCCCGCTGCCTGCGGCACCGTATAGCAGTCGTTCCGACCCTGGTCCCCGCTGCCTTCGGCACCGTATGACGGTCGTGCTACGCATGCACCGGATAATCCCTTAAATTGCACATGGAATAGTATAAACCTCTAACTGAACGAACCTGCGGCTCGGGTCCCCGCTGCCTGCGGCACCGTATAGCAGTCGTGCTGCGCACGCGCTGCAGTATACGTTAGTTCCACCTTCTGCCACCAGGTGGCGCAATCTGTTTATATGATCATAACTGAAATCGTTAAGACTTTCGATGTCTAGTCGAATGAGCCATACCCCGTCGTTTTCATGCCCGTAGAACCGAAGATAGGAAAGCGCCCCCTAGTGGTGAAAAAACGAAATAAAATCGGTAAGCTCTATCGATGTCGAGTGGAATTGATTTAGACTACCTGAGTTCTAGTTCAAAGACAGGGACCTGTAGAAAAACTTAAAACTTAGAAAAACAAAAAAAATCGATAACGGGCGAAACCCGCTTTTCCCTATCATAATATCTGGATAGGGGGTCCTTATTACTTTAATTATGATGTTTGGAATCAGTTTGGTGGACATCCGTAACATAGTTTCTTAGTTATAGAAACGGACCACAGTTAAAAGAGAAAAGCGGGGGGGGGGGGGGTTGGCGATGACACTGCTTTTCCTCAAACAACTTATGTAGACTACCTGAGTTCTAGTTCAAAGACAGTGAGCTGTAGAAAAACTTAAAACTAAAAAAAAAAAAAAAAAAAAAAAAAAAAAAAAAAAAAAAATTCGTAATGCAGTTTTTAGACGCGGCCTACTTCTTAAAATCGTAATATCTAGCCGGCACTGTAATGGAAATCTTTCTTTTGCTTTAATTATACAAATAACGATGATTAATTATACAATAAAATAATATATCGGCTCGTAATGAAGATATGACAATAATTTTTAGATATTCTGAAAGCAGAATCCATTTAGCGTCGCCCTGTCAAAGTTTGGAATTTCTGCGCCTCATAGAATCAGAGATTGGGACCCCTCTGAAAAAAACCCAATTGAACGTCACGTGACCACCGTAAAAAAATTGCGCCTCTACTCTTGAAAATATTCCTCTTGTCTGAAAATATCCGGTCACGTGTCGTTTTTCTGCATTGGTTACAAATGATTAGAAATAGATTGCTTCATTAACCGGTTTTTAATTCATATCTTCCGATTTTGCTGGTCGAATTGTACAATCTTTTTTTTGTTGAAATCAGGATTTTTTTTTACGTGTGATGGCCGATTTGGGGGTCCAGAGATTAATTCTTTCATTGTTTTTCGAAAACGGACTTGAGCATTACATGAAAGCTGTCAGGTGAATTTGCTCTTTCTTCCTTCCAAACATCTGCGTTCCAGGCAGTCTGCGGTCTCGACATGCCGCGCCGAAAGAATTAAAAAATTATTTTTTATTGATCGATTTTTAAAGGATTTTTTAAGTTCTAATGGTCGTACGGGAATGATTTTTCGAATTTCTGAAAGCAAATGCTCTCCTGAATCTGTCTGTCCCGTTTCCGAATTTCTGACCCCCCGACTTCCGTAGATCCGGGTCGGTTTAAAAACCTGCACTACGGTTTGGGGCTTAATTTGCTCCTGGCAACCCTGCCTTTTTCGAGAATCGTCTCCACCGGCAAACCTTTTCGGAGGCGAAACTTTGTGGTTTTTTCGATTCTTTTTCCAGTTTGGTTTCGGTCTGTAATTAAAACACTTTCGCTCATTAATAACTCCCCGGGTCCGGGTCGGAATCCCGACCCGATCGAAACTTGAGCGTCGCGCCTTTTTTGCGAATTTTTCGGTACGCGTCCGCCGTCGGTGCGTTGATTAGTCCAGGAGCCTTTGTGGGTACAAAGGCGGAGTGCACAGACACACACACACACACACAGACGTTTACGGCGCTTAATATTAGGGATTTAAGTATTCTTATAATTCTTCCTTCTTTTACCCTTTTTTAGGGTTTCATTGATCTCACAAAACCCTATTAGTCCTGCTATGTTGTCTGTTCGTCACAGAGCTGGTTCTCAGAAACTATACAACTTAAAGACATGAAATTTTGTGTACTTATAGCTGAATACCTACTAAGCTCAAAATCATAAAATTTGAAAAATCACATTATTTTAATATAGAGAGATAAAAAAACAGAAATCTAACAGCCTTTTCCTATTAAATTTAAACATTTTTCGTTATAGCATTTGCCAACAATTAAAAATCCACAGTAAAATTATTTCTACAATAATTAATTTTCTATTGAAAGACTTCCACGTGAAAAATGAAATAAAACGTTTTACCAATTAAAAAAAAGATTAATATGACGTCATATTGGTAATAAAATGAAAATTTTCAAACATTTCTCAATAATACAAGGAGTATGAGTATGTGTAAATACAGAAAGCAGCTTAATATGACATCATTAAAGAATTAAAAGGATAATTAATCTGACGTTATGTTGAAAGTTTAAAACAGACTTTTTCAAATGTTTGAGAATAATACAAAGAGAGTATCAATATGAGTAATAGAGAAATCAAGTTGATATGACGTCAGCAAGTGATTATAATGTCATATCAGTTTGAAGAACGTATTGAATCATGATAAAAACACGATTATGGAAATATTGGCATATTTTAACATTTTGAAGGTCTCTATACAACATGTTTAATTTTGAAATTGATTTTTTTTAAATATCGCATTTAGTCTGCATGACAGATATTATTATGACAGAGTATAATAGAGCTTCCCCTGCTATCGAGCCAGTTCATATATTCGAATAAACAAGAAAAATAGACCGGTAAGTTTTTACTTTATAAAAAACGATTTTTTTTTTTTTTTAATGAAATTTATTTGGATTTATTAAAGAAAGAATAAAATGGTTTGAAAGGAATATTAAACAAAACCCTTTGTGCGATCTTCGATGAAACTCACTTGTTTAAGTGTTTTTATTTAAAAATATTTTTAATATTAATTTACAAATGTATTTATATTTACTTTTTCTCTTAATTTTCCTATTATTTATTTTAATTTTCTTATTTTATTTTAAGTTAAGAACCAATATATAACACATAAGTTTCAATAACTTTTGTATCAATAATACATAGTTACTATTGGACTAATTCTAAAACTTTCAATTTTGAAATTAAAAAAAAAAATTATCTTACTAGATGACAGCACATAATTTATCTCATTCAAATATTTCAGGCTTCACATTTTCCCCTTTTTACTCTTTTTGTATGATTCATTGCCTAAAAAGATAAATCAAACTACATGAGCCATTCCTTTTATTTTTCAGATCATCCTGAATTTGTAATAGTGGTTTAGCAACTTATTGTAAGCATGCAATTCAGGAATGCTTGTCTCATTTCATGTGTGGTTTTGATTTATACCTCACAAATATAAACTGATGTCCAAAAATTAAGGGGCAGTGACTGGATGCTTTCGATTTTATACAGTTTGCTGAATATCAACTGAAATTCTTGATGAATTGTCTTTGAACTTCGAGGACCTAAAGAACATGATTAACTTCATATTTTTCAGTGAATATTTAGTTGTGAAGACAATTAGGTGCAATAATAAGTTTAATAATAAAATAATATTTGCGATCACCCAAGTAACAAAAAATGCTCAAAATGGTCTGTCATAGTAACAAATGACTATGTGGGTTCTGTTCGATGTTTGTGTTAACATAGCACCCATATTCAAGAAGATGTTAGCATTTCGAAAAATTCAAATGTTTTCTGTTTACAGCATACAAATTTTTCAACTGAGCTTAACATCACTTTTCGAAAATTTGACAAAGAACAGTAAAAACAAAACAAAAAAAACTACAATCAAACAATGATTATATTGAATATTTGATAAACTATGGGCATTTGTATGAAATAATTTTTAACTGTGCATTTGTGAAAGATTCCAAAACTTTTATTGCATAATTTGATAGTCAGCTATTTAGGGCAACTTATATAATAAACAGAAAAAGTGCCCAGTTAAACTGATGGCATTGAGCTCACAGGCTATTCACAATAATTGTGTATTATACTCTTATTTCAAAGAATAATGCCCTCAAAAAATAAAAAAGTCGATAATAAATTAAGGGGGGGGATTAACCCCCCCCCCCCCCTGTTAACCCCCTTTATACTTAACCAGTGAACCCCCAAAACTAACCAGGGAAGCACCTTATCACAATGAACCTATATACAAAATTTGAATCAAATCAGATAATTCTGCATGAACAACCAATTTATCTAACTTAAGGGGGGGGGGGGGGAATCAGCCCCCCATTCCCCCCCCCCCTTTATAATTAACCAATGAACCTCCAAACTAATCAGGGAAGCACCTTATCACAATGAACTTATATACAAAATTTAAAGCAAAAATGATGATTCTGCATGAAAAACCCATTTATCTAAATTAAGGGGGGAATTAGCCCCCCGTTCCCCCCTTTATACTTATCCAATGAAACCCCAAAACTAATCAGGGAAGCGCCTTATCACAATGAACCTATAACCAAAATTTTAAAGAAATCGGATATTTCTATCAAGAGTTATCGCGTTACGTACATACATACATACATACATACAGAACGGGCGGGCACATTAGCTCTCAGGCTTTGATAGCCTGTGAGCTAAAAAGTCCAGTCAAATATTATGAAAATTCAGAAAGATACAGGTGATATACATCCACACAAACATATACAGGGTGATAATTAAAGTCCCTCTTTCAAAATGCTGTAAAAAAGGAACCACTGGTCAGAATGATTTCAAATTTGAACTGAATATACTGGAAGAAGGGGGAAACGGTACAGCATAAGAAAGAAAAAGTTCCAAAGTGTATCAATAGATAACGCTGTAAGTGGCATAACGAAAGTGGATTCAACTACAAGTGACATTTTTAATCGAAAGTGACATTTTTAATACGACGGTTTTGGCATGAGTTGCACCGTAAACCAACTGTACTGTTCAATGTGCATGAGTGTTTCGATTGTTTGACGGAAAAAATGACTTCCGAATCAGTCAACAGTTGTTGTACTGTTAGTGGAAAGCCCATCCACCACGGCAAGGTCATACTACATTAGATGAGAAAAATCTGTTTTTAACTGCCCTTCGGCCAAAAACTACATAAAAAGCACGAGTTTCTTTTAATTTGCAATGTATGCCACTTACAAAATCTATTGATCTATTGATACACTTTGGAACTTTTTTTTTTCTTATGTCTTACCGTTTCCTCCTTCTTCCAGTATATTCAGTTAAAATTTGAACCGTGGTTCTTTTTTTACAGCATTTTGAAAGTGAGACTTAATTATAATCACCCTGTAGAATCATTGTAAAAATAGTGAAAGCAGATTCAGGGAATCTCAAAATCATGGATGCAAGAGGTCCATCCAAGCCAAGACTGAAAACTTTTCTGAATATTAGGTTTAACACAATGGAGCTTTGTGGCTTAGATTTCCATTGTCCTGTACTAGGGCTAAAGATGGATTTTTTAGAATGTGATAAAATGTTTTGGCTTATAAAATTGCTATTATTTAAATACATAAAGTACAATTTACTATCAGTCAAAAATCTCTCTGAGACTGAAATCAGTTTAAATACTGAAGGTCTTGCACACATGCTCAAAATGTAAAAATATACAAATATTTCCATAATTGTTTTTTTATTCATAATTACAATACTTTCCTTACAATGTACTGCATGTATGGAAAATAATATACAGTGAAGCACCATTTATACATTTTTCAAGAGACTAAGAAAAAAAAAACGTATAAAGGAAAAAACATTTTAACAAAATGGACAAAAGTACGACCATTTTCGTTATAACCAACAATAAAAAAATCAGAGATAAATTAAAATATTACATGAAAATGAAATACAGAGGTATTTCATGTAATGATATACAAGAGATATGTAATACTAAACTTTTTATTCCAGATTTAATGTACAACTAGTACTACTATTCATATTCATTCAGCATGTACAAAAGATTTTGTTATTTTAGGTTGTAGGGCTTTTTTGGAATTTCACAGAAGAAAAAAAAATTAATTGTGCACAGTTAAAAGTGCCATCTTAACATTATCATTTAAATCACTGCTGGTGAGATATTCTTGCATGGTGTTAAAACCCACCAAAGCTTGTTGAAAACTTGGCAGTGGCTTTTCAGTGCAACTGTCCTCTTCTTCACTGCTAGTTTCCACATTTGGATAATTTCATCGATTGTTAGAAGAGAACATGTTGCAAGTGCCGTATCACATTGCACAAAATCTTCAAATGTAGTAACATCACTTAAATTTGACCAGTTTTTTGGTGGAACAAAATGATCAGGTTCAGCATTTTCAATAGGATGATCCCCCAAAGTTAAAAATCCAGCAAGGGCAAAGCAGTTTTTTATCATTTTCGGTAAAACATTTTGCCAAGCTATCATTATGAAATTCACAGCATTCTGACCAGTTGAAAGAGCAAAATGTCAATGTTCATATTTTCAAAGTCTCTGAGGTCTAAACAGGCGACAGCTGTGTTCACCTAATGTTTTCTATAATGCTGTTTTAGGGATTTTATGACTCCTAAATCCAGTGGCTGCAATTTGCAAGGAAGAACTTACAGTTATATGTTTTAGAAATTCTATATTATAGGTGCAGATTCATAGTCGCCAGTCACCACGTGGCAACTAAATTTTTTGCTGTGGCCACTAACTTTTCATGTTTAAATCGCCATGTGATTTAAAAGTGATCAATTTCTGGTATTCCCAGTCATTATCGTGAAATTTTGATTGTTTTTTAAAAGATTAAGACCAAAACACATAACAAACTTTATTATTATCTTTTAATAACATTTCAAAATTAACTGTTTAAGGTAGCAAACTATTAAATGTATTCAAATAGCTATGTTATTCATAAAAGTTTGAGCAGGATAATTTTACATAGTCTGTGATTATATATATATATATAATAGAGAAACAAATGTTAGAAGTGTGTTCCCTTGCCCAATGTTATCTTCTGACTTTACATAATTACATAATTTAAAATTTATATTACACTTAATATTCAAATTTTGTTGTGTATGTGTGTACATTAAATAAATTACTTTACACTTTGAATTCCTGTGTTTTTTTGCTTAGCTTTTTACTCCATATAAACACTATTGTTTTTATGTGTTTGTTTCATAATTGTGGCCACTGGACTTTTTTGGTTTAGGAGCCACTGGCTCCTTCCAAATTTTGGGAATCTGCACCTCTAGTCTGTATCAGGTGGATGAGCTGGACACTGATCAATGAATAAAATGATTTGCCGTTCCTGTTTTTGCATTTTATCATCTAATCATTTGAACCAATCGATAAAAAAAGACATGGTCATCCATGACTTTTTGTTGGCCAGGTACTTTGTTGGTAATGTTTTCACATTTTTGAAACAGCAGGGCTTTTTTGATTTGTCAATAATCAAAGGAGGTAATTTTTCAGATCCATCTGCATTGGTACACAATAACACTGTCAATCACAGTTTACTCTTTTTACCACCATGACACGTATCTGATTTGATTGCAAGAGTTTTAGATGACAGAAGATTATAAAACAAACCTGTTTCATCTGCATTGAAAATGTCTTTTTGTTCATATACTTTTATCAGATCTGGCAACTGGTTTTGAATCCAATCATCCACTGTTTGGCAATCAACATCTCCAGACTCCCCCCTTACAGTTTAGCCTGTTATGCTGTGTCTTAATTTATACTTGTGAAACCATCCTGAGGAAAAGGATGCATCACATTCCACATTCAGCTTCTTCGAAATTTCTTGTGCTTTCTCCATAAACAAAGGACTATTGATGGGAATTTTTACACTACGACATTGATTAAACTATTGTAAAAGCAATTTTTCTACATCAGTGAATTTTCCACTTTGGACTCTAGTTTTTTTGAAGCACTAGATCCACTTTGATGATGGCTTTCCTCGATGATCTTCCGATTATAAATTAGCATGTTTAAAGTTGAAACTGGTAAACCTAATTTTTTGGCAAGATCCACTCTTTTTTTAATGTTGATTTTCATCCACTTTTTTTTAAATGCACATTTTTATCCTTCAATGACAAAGATTTTCTATTGTGCGAAGTCATTTTGAACCGGTAGTGAATGAAAGAATCTAGACACTGAAGTTGACAGAAAAGAACTTGTCCTTGCTGAGCCTGGGAGGAAAGCATAAAACAAACCATATCTATAGAAAGTGGGATGTTCAAATTTTTCAGGGGTACGGCTTTTGTTCAACTGGGCAGGTTTTGGTCAAGGTCACATGTCTTTTCTGACTGGACAAACAGGAGGTGGGAATCTGAGGTTGAAATGCACATTTTTTCTCTTCTTGACTTGGAGAAAAAAACGTATAAATGAAATTATTTAATGTTAATATCCATTGGATTTCGACGGGACCATCCAAAAAATGTATAAATGATAAACAAGAAACGTATAACGGTGCTCCACTGTATATATAAATAAATATATATACTAGAGAGTTCTGTCGTCCCCAGCGCTTTTCATGTACAAACCCCCAGTCTTTCAGCAGAATTGCACATTGCAAACTTTTTCCTAATTCATCCATTGGTGGAAACCCATATTATAATCTACCCCAATAACAAATTTAAAATTATTGTATTTAAGAGCATTTTAAGAAATTTAAATTGTGCATGGACAAATTGATTAATTGCATGTATATC
Source organism: Maratus michaelseni (assembly GCA_963931845.1). Taxonomy (NCBI): domain Eukaryota; kingdom Metazoa; phylum Arthropoda; class Arachnida; order Araneae; family Salticidae; genus Maratus; species Maratus michaelseni. Next base: position 243,685,427 of record OZ007591.1, read on the forward strand.
TTGCATTTGGCTGTTTTATGTAGCAACTTAGTTGATTGTTTAGTATTATAATGACTTTCTAATTTGTGCTTATTTCCATAACCATAATTTAAAAATTTGTTTGCATTATCACTGTAAATGTCTTCATATAGTAAAACATAAAAATCAGTTTTATTTAAATGTAGCCTATTTCCTCCCAGGGGTCGCTATAAATCCAAAAGAAAATTAGAAAATTAGGTTAAATCAGTACTAACTATTTTTATCTTGAGTATGGTCGTCATATATTGATACATAAAAAAAAAATTAATTTTATTTAAATCTGGTTAATCTCTTTCTCACTAAAATGTACCAGTATAAAAAGAAAGTTGAGTTGTATCTGTACTATTGAATTTTAAATTGGCCACATAAGAAAACATAGAAAAAAACATTTTTAATTTTAGTTATGCAATTTCTCACCAGGGCACTATCACCATAAAAAATCTACATGTGAAAATTTTTATCAAAACATAATTCACAACATGGCCGTGGCAGAAACTTATTCTGAAGAGTTATTAAAAACATAAAACATCAATTTAATTTAAATTTAGTTACTCTTTTTCCTGCCAGAGGACTTTATAAATGCAAAAAGAAATTGCGCTGAAGGTTTTCCTACCTATTTTAAACTTCAGTATAGCTGTCATACAGTAAAACATAAAAAAAATCAATTTCACATAAATTTGGCTACCTTATTTCGCCTCCAAAAGGTGCTATAAATGCAAAACAAAATTATGTTGAATCTGTACTAGCTACTTTCATCTTGAGTATGACTGTCATACAGTGAAATATAAAAAACAAACAAAAAAAATACTTACTTAAATTTGGTTTATCTATTGCTTGCTAGGGGGTGTTATCGACAAAAAGGAAAGTTCAATTTAAATTATCCTATCTACTTTTAACTCCAATTATGGTTGCATATGAGAAAAAAAAATACATATTAAAATTTTAGTAATGTAATTCACCAGGGCCACTAACAGCATAAAAAAAAAACTATGTGAAAATTTTTATCAATACATAAATTTGACAATGGCAAAAATTCGTTTATGGGAAGTGAGTTTAAAATGCATTTGAAAAGTTAGTTGAAGAGGAAGACATAGTTATTACAGATGAGACAGACTCAGCCCGAGCTCGTGAAATGGGCTTGGGCTCGGGCTCACAGTGAACAATTTATTTATTAACAAATAAAAAAAAACATACCACATGCTATTTGAGAAATAAGAATGTAGTGTAAGTTTTTAAAAGTGTTTTAAAATGCTCTGGGAATTGTTATTGATAGTATTATAAGGGTGGATCAAATGAAAATGGAACAGTGCTTATAATTTGGTTTATTTTTGTATGCTATATCCAGCTTGAACCAGGCATATTGTTTGGTAATAATTAATAATGAAAATAAATTCGTTAGTTTGTTTTCAGGGCTTGTCATTTTAAGACTACACGATATACATTTAAAAATGTGTAAAATACGATCCAGTAGAATTTTACAGGAATTAAAGACTGTGAATAGTAGCTTCTGATATTCGAAGTAGAATTTGAATATTGTTCTGGCTTTATCACCATGTGAATGTGATGGAGCAAGCTTATCTTTGAAGGCCTTGAGAAAACTAAATGACTGTGATCTGCACCAGATAAAATAAAGGAGCATGTATAGTTAGTAGGGTTGGGCAATTTTCCGGCAAAATGGTATTTTTGCCAGGACAGTGGCAAAAACCTGGTAAAAACCGGCAAAAATTGGCAAAAACTGGCAAAAAGTCTGGATTTAATAAATATAATAAAATAATATAATTTTGTATATATTATAATTGAGACTTAAATCAGAATATTAATTACATATTTCACTAATATTAATTTAATTAATTAAAATAATTTTCACTGGTAATATGAATAAAAAAATATCAATAATCAATCATAATCAATTTTGTAGATAAATTTATGTGATGATGACAGGTAAAAACTTTTTACTTTTCTTAAATTAATGTAGTAATCTTGCCTTTAAAATTAATATATATTAAAAAAAATTTAAATCAACAATTTCTACATTTAAAAAATCTATAATAAAAAACAATATTAATGCATAAACATTTGCCAAATTAATCTTCGGGGCCTCCGTGGCCGAGTGGTTAAGGCACCACGCCGCTAATCGCTTGCGAGTGTAGGAGGTTGTGGGTTCAATTCCCACTGGTTCCATTGCACACACACTTTGTGTGGAACCCCCAGGTTGTGTCTCTTGTGTTGTCATGTTTCCTTGTACTATCTCGTCAAGATGTATGTAATTGTAGAATTCATGTATATGTTTCTGTGAATAATAAATAAATGTATATGGATCATTCGAGACGACAGCCTTGTAGCTATAGGTCTCAAAGCCCACCTCCCTTCCAAGTCAAATTAATCTTCATTTTATCTTTATTTGAGCCTTTAGGTATAAATAGAAGTAAACGGTACTACTTGTTTATCCCGTCGACCAATTTCACCAAATTATACAAATGAAAAAATATTGCCATTCTAAAATTTTAAGTTGGAAAAATGAATGAATTTCAATAAAAAAAAAATCTAAATTATAGGGTTACTTTAATGATAAAGTTCACTCATGACGTAACGACATAGCAAATATAAAATTTGATTTATCCAGATTATTTCTGTCAAAATAATACTAAGAATACAGTTTATGTGTTTAAATGCAGAATTATTAAATTAAACCACAAGCAAACAGATATTTTTAAGATATTGAATTTGTGAATTAATTGTAAATATTTCAAATGTAATAATCGAATTTATTAAGGAACATAGTAAACATCAATGATAACGGAAGATTGTAAAGAATTCAATCCTCTTTATTTAGTCAAAAAACCTAGAAAAAAAAACTATAAAATATATGTAAACATTAGATATGGGCTTGAAGCAAATATAGAAAAATAAAAATATTTTATGGACAAAAATTGGTGACACCAGTTGAAACTAATCTGTTATATTTTTTCTTCCTTTAATATCACAAGGTAATCATTTATTGACATAATTTTCATTTTAAATAATGAAAGAAAAAACAAATTAGTAAAACCTTAACAAAAAAAAAAAAATAAAAAAATTAAGATTCACATGATGACGTAACAAACACATGTAACGTGTTTAATATCAAGTGAAAATGACATTTACAATGATCCATAATTGGCGTTTAATCTTATAGTTTGGCGATAGTTAAGAGAGGGGAGGGTACAATGATTTTATTAGGTAATTTTTCTTACAATTTTTCCCATTGTCATTATACCTGCTACAGACTTGAAACTTGATTTGATCATAGAAATGAGAATGAATTATCTTGCAAAAGGTTTTGTTCCTATTGTTTTTAAATTTAACTTCAAATAACTGTTGTTCTCATAGCATAGCCAAATTGGCAAGTGCTATTTCTCTCTCAGACTTTGCTACAAAATTAATTGAAGTATAAGGATTGATTGTTTAATAATTATGAGAGTTTAAACCAAAGCCAGTAAGTTATTTACTAAAAAGTAAAACTGATTACTAAAGTATTTTACTAAAAAATACAATCTACTTAGATTAACTGTTTAAATGATGCATTGAATATTATATTCTAAGGTAAATAAAAAAATAAAATTACATATTATTAGAGTTGAAATTATTAAATATTAAAATATATTAATTACATCGCTGTAAATAAAACATATCTATTTTTGCCACTTTGGCAAAAAATGGCAAAAATGTATTTTTGCCAGGACGGTTTTTTCCATGGTTTTTACCACCTTTGGCAAAAACGTGCCAACCCTGATAGTTAGTATCCTTGATTGTAGTTCATGACTGTTGTATATAGTGTACTTATTCATCAAGATTGGCTGATATTGATCAATATGATTTTCCTCGCATAGTTTTACAGAGTATAAAATGTTGCTAAAATTATTTATGTCCTCTACTCTTCAAAACAAAAACAAAATGTAAACTAAAGGAATAAATTTTGAATTTTCAGAAATTTCTAGATTACAGATCCAATATTGGTCAACATCATCCAATATTAAGTGATCTCGGTAAAAATGTTCAACCTTGGCTGATGTAAGCCAATACTTGGATGATATTAAACCAATATTGTTATACTATCTGGGTTATATATCAATACTTGAAATTGGAATAACATCAAAAAAATGTATTCATAGAAAGCTATATAAGCAAACACACAATATAGATATAGTAGCGATGATTCAATTAATCCTTTCCCCCCCTAATGGTACTACATCTATTTTTATTTAAAATATAAATACTTATCTTATTAACGTTTAAATGCAAATTTATTAAAAGTTCAAACTATTTTTAAAACGAAATATTAAAATTCTTCTGACATACCCCAATAATTCTTTTCATAGCTTCAAGTTTTAGTACATCCTTATTGCCATCAAGCATATTTTTGAGGTCTTCATGCCTGTAAATAATAATGTTGTTATCAGATAACTATAAAGAGAAATAATATTTAATACCTGTTTATCTAGCAAAGTGGCATTTATTTTGCCATTTTGCTGATCCCCATAGATACTCCATCATTTGTATGTTTCCACCAGAATCTGGATCTACAAAATTATATTTATAGTTAACAGAAAACTGTTGAAAACCTGTGTCCAATAGTTACTGAGATTTGGTATATTTTTAAGCAATCTGAATATATTATACACCTTGCATTAAAACTATTTCAAACAGTGTCAAATGACATCTTTTAAGATTTTGATTTAAAGTTATTTTATTTGTAATTTTGAAATTTAAACAATTACAAATCCTTTTTAATACATCAAATGCTTATTTCCATGCTTATACAGTTTAAAAATTACAAATTAAATAACTATAAATAAAAATCTTAAAAAGGTATTATTTGACAAGTAGAAATAATGTTAATATGTTCATCAATTGACTGCATAGGTGTTATTGCCTTTCTATCTAAAAACTTAATAAGAAAACACTTTCCAGTTTCTCAACAAATACTACCAAAAATCCATTGCTCAGGAAGAACTCGGCCATTATTATTTTTTCTTTTCAAAATAAGACATTCACCAATTTCTATAATTTGATTAGGGCCTTAAATTTTTTCTTTGATTTTCGAGGACATGGACAAAACACACATATTCACATAAGTAAACTGTTCCAGTCAATTATAATTTTACTAGCAGAATCTAATTACTTTTTATACCACTTAATCAAAGTTAGTTCTCCCATCCAACAACAAATGAATCTACATACGAAATGTCTGTATATATAAAATAAGAGATTTATCAAACCATGTTCCAACAAGAAATCCTACTTTTCTGCTGCAAACATTATACACAGTAGAAGATCTCTATAACACAATTCTATATAATGCAATTCTCTATATAACACACAACTTCTGAGATGTAAACAATGAATTTTGAAGTTAAGAAGCACCTGCAATCCATATTATAGAAATATTGCTACCCTCTAGGGAACTAAGTTTCAAACATTATTTCATCTCTATCTTCTTAATTCAGAGTTTTTAATGAAAATATTGCTATTGAATTAAAAAATTTAGAAATAAGTAATATGATTTTGTCCATGCATGTTTGGATCATGTTTATAAGGTAATTTAACAATACAAGAAATTATCTAAATTATGCAAAAATTGATAATCTGCACAACTTTTGGTGCCAAGGAATCTGTACATTTTAAAGGTCATGTCCTAAATGACTCATAATCAACGCCTAGCCTTAACCGTTGGTTCTAGGGCAATCAAATTTGGCAGACATGTTATTTACACAATGCAGGCACCCACTAAGAAAGGATTTTTGGAAATTCACACTATAAAGGGATTAAATGGGGGGTCGAAAGTTTTAGATAATTTCGCCTTTTTGCCTTACCTTAGCAGCAGTTGTAAGTAGGAGCATGAAATTCAGGATAACAAATCTACTAAAGAATAGTTAAACGTGTATATTTCAGGCGATTTTAGAAATTCAACCACTAAAGGGGTTACATGGTGGGGTCGAAAGGTTTTGGTCATTTTGAATTTTCGCCATACCTCAGCAGCAGTTTTAGGTAGGAGCATGGAATTCAGGATAACAAATCTACTGAAAAAATAAACACATATTTCAGCGATTTTAGAAATTCAGCTACTAAGAGGGGTTAAATAGGGGGTCAAATATTTTATGTAATTTTCCCATATCTCAGTAGAAGTTATAGGTAGGAGCGTGAAATTCCGGGTTCGTAAAAACCTGGGTTTAAAAAAAAAAAAAAACCCACTTGGGTGTTTTTTTTCATGAAGAATCCAATTTTCCCCGGGGAAAATTGTTTTTTTTTTTTTAAAGTATAATATATGTGATATTACATTATTGTACACTATATTTATATATTATATATATATACTATACAGCAAAACAAATATACTGTTCTCTTATATACAATATAATTGTAATGCTATTTTATGAATAATGAATTGTATAAATTATATGAATTTAAATTAATTACATGTCAGTGTTGTTCACAAATTATTTTATAACATAAAATAAATTATAAAATGTTAATTTGCTCCATCTACAAAATTTGCTTTGAAAATCAAATAATGAATAGAATGTTAAAATTTAAAATATATAAATAGGAAGAAAAGAAGGGATAAAAAATACATATCTAATGTACTGTATTTTTATGTAATATGGAATCTCACTAGCTCTTTAAAAGAATCAATTCTTTCTGCATATAGTATACTAGCGGCCCATTCCGGCTTGGCACGGGTAGACAATGTAATTTTTTTAGTATATTTGTTTACCTGAATTTTGCGCACCTACATAAAACAGCTGCTGAGATATGGCGAAATGTCCTAAAATTTTCGAAACCACCCTCTTTAAAACCCTTCGGGGAGGGGGAGGATTTCTAAAACCACTGAAATGCGTGTTTATCCATTTTTTAGTAGATGTGTTTTCCTGAATTTCACGCTCCTACCTAAATCTGCTGTTTTATTATTTAAAACGTGTTTTATTCATTTTTTAGTGGATTTGTTTTCCTGATTTTCGCACTCCTAACTAAAACTGCTGCTGAGATATGATGAAATGATCTAAAACATTCGCCCCCCTCCTTTTAACCCCCTTTGGGGGGGGGGACATTTCTAAAATCACTCAAATAGGTGTTTAACCAATTTTTTAGTACATTTGTTTTCCTTAATTTCATGCTCCTACAGAAAACTGTTGCTGAGATATGGCAAAATGACCTAAAACATTCGACCACCCCCTTTAACCCCCTTCAGGAGGGAATTTCTAAAATCGTTGAAATATGTGTTTAATCATTTTTTAGTAGATTTGTTTTCCTGATTTTCGCGTTCCTACCTATAACTGCTGCTGAGATATGGCGAAATGACCTAAAACATTCGACCACCACCCTTTAACCTTCTCTGGGAGGAGAATTTCTAAAATCGCTGAAATACATGTTTAATCATGTTTTTAGTAGATTTGTTTTCCTGATTTTTGTGCTCTTAACTAAAATTACTGCTGTGATTTGGCAAAATGACCTAAGACATTCGACCCCCCTTTAACCCCCTCCTGGAGGGGAATTTCTAAAATTGCTGAAATACATGTTTAATCATTTTTTAGTAGATATGTTTTCCTGATTTTTGCGCTCCACCTATAACTGCTGCTGAGATATGGCGAAATGACCTAAAACATTCGACGACTCCCCTTTAACTCCTTTGGGGGGGGGGGGGGGGGATTCCTAAAATCGCTGAAATACATGTTTAATCATTTTTTTAGTAAATTTGTTTTCCTGATTTTCACGCTTCTACCTATAACTGCTGTTGAGATATGGCGGAATGACCTAAAACATTCGACCAGCCCCCTTTAACCCCTCGGGTGGGGAATTTTTAAAATCGCTGAAATGGGTGTTTAATCATTTTTTTAGTAGATTTGTTTTCTGGAATTTCAAGCTCCTACCTATAACTGCTGCTGAGATATGGCAAAATGACCTAAAACATTCGAACCCCCTTCGGGGGGGGGGGGGGGGGAAATTAAAATAAAATCCCTTCTTATTGCTTACCTAGGCCATAACAGCAATCAATCTACAGTCCAAATTGCGAGACCCTGACTTTAGTAGTTTAGGCTGGGCGTTGATGAGTCAGTCAGTCACCGTTTCCTCTTTATATAATAGTATAGAAGTATAGATGGAAGGAAGGGGTAATTAGGATCATTTTTTTGACAATTTGAACTTTGACAATTAACTGCCAGAGAATGAAGTAGGCTACATACTAATGTTATGTATCCTTTTCCTCAGTAGGTAGTTGTCTCTTGAAATGTATAAAGAATTATTTTTAATGTACCATGTTACTTGGTACATCTTTTTCAAAAAATACCTTTTTGATCCCAATTACTCTCATGAAACGGGGTAATTGGGATCAGTGGTATTTTCTCTCAAGCCTTACAAGATACACAATCATGGGTAAATGGGATTAAAAGATCTCGGCGTGGGTTTTGTAGCAAGATATTTTTCGTTTTACAACTACAACTATTCTCAGAGATACAGTACTGGAAAAAAAGTATGCTGGTAAAAAACTTTTTTAAGGGATATTCAATATTCATATTGTTGTGAGCTCGGGGTTCGAAAGGACTGATGCCAATATATAAGAACAATAAAAAGGCTTTATTCACTATAAACAGTGTAATACGATCACAAATATCTTCTGAAAATTACAAGATATTCAGTAATCTTCAAATCTAATAAAAGCGCAGCAAAATTTCACACAGAAACAATGCGTTCAATACGACGTATCAACGACAAAATCAATCCGAGAAACACAGTTCTCAAATGCAAAGCCTCTCGTATGAATTCAATCGCAGTTGACAGATAACTCACTCAACTGAACTGGTGGAGGTCCCTTATATAGACTTCAGAGATCTTTCCAGACTATTCCAGGGTTTTCTAATGCTAGAAATTACCAGAAGGTCCTTCAACTCTCGATAGAGTACTCCAAACGTGAAAGGATCCAAATGTAAAGGTATAAGGGGGGGGTGGTTGCACAAAAAGTCGGCAAATCCGTCGCCAACTTGGCGACATTTGGCGACAAAAATAAGTTGCCAAAACCATCGCCAACTTGGCGATAAACCCATTCCTTGGCGATATTCCCATAGAACTCTATTGTAAAAACGATGAGGGTGTAAGGTTGTTTTTCTTACAAAGCACCTGAGGCCTTTAGCATTGAGTTACATGATGCTCAATAGGAAATACATTAATACTGCAATTTTCACAATAATAAAATAAAATAAATTTAAACAAATGGAATATTTACAAGTATATACAAAATTCATAACATTGCCCCCCTCTCAAAGACTGCACGTCCCGGGCAGTTCAACCTTTGATCGGAAAGCAAACCCGTTACCAACAAATGCTATACTATTCAAAACACTTAAAGCAAACATGGAAAATAACAATTAAACACATTCATAATGCTGAATTATACAAAATGCACACTTATTTAAAAAAAATTAAATTAAATTAAAGCATAGACATCATTACATACAAGTATTTAAATAATAATAACATTAATAATGATAATGCTAAGCAAAATAAATAATTACATTAACTTATATACAAGACCATGGTCATACTAATTTACACTATTTACATTACACTATTTACAATCAATGAACTAAGTACTATGGCCATAGTATGGAGCCAGCCTGTCGTAATGAACAACTCTAGGCTTCGAACTTGGTGACTTTCGGATCCGAATTACGACATCGTTCAGTCTGTTTAGGACTGTATAAGGACCGTCCAAGTGCGATTGCAGTTTGGGAGAAAGTCCTTTACGTCGAGTCGGATTATAAAACCAAACCTTGTCACTTTCTTTGAATTGATGTCCCGTGGCTTTCGTGTCGTACCTGGTCTTCATCTTCTCCGTCTGTATATTGATCCGCTCTCGAGCCAAGTTGTGGACGTCTTCAAATCGTGCCTGGAGATTCTGCACGTATCCCTCTGGCGATGAAGGCGCATCTGGAGGGCGACCAAAAATCAGATCACAAGGTAGACGAAGATCACGACCGAAAAGCATCTGAGACGGGGAATAGCCGGTTGTTTCATGGACGGCGCTGCGATAGGCGAGAAGAAACAAGGGAAGTTTTTGGTCCCAGTCTTGTTGGTTTCTTGAGACTAGCAGTGAGAGATTGTTAAGGATGGTACGATTAAATCTCTCAACCATGCCATCCGATTGTGGATGTAAAGGCGTCGTCCTAGTTTTGTCCATTCCGAGAAGTTGACAGAGACCCTCAATCACAGCAGAGATGAAATTTCTCCCCTGGTCAGAATGCATTTGAAGGGGGACTCCATACCTTGATATCCACTGGTGTAACAAGGCATCCGCAACCGTAGAAGCTTCTTGATCAGGGATGGCATAAACTTCAGGCCATTTCGTGAAGTAGTCCATGACAACAAGGAGGTATTTGTTGCCATCAGCACTTCTTGGCAGAGGGCCTAGGATGTCAAGGGCGATGCGTTCGAAAGGTGCTCCTACATTGTAGAGATGTAGTCTTTCTCGGCTACGTTTCTTTGGTCCTTTTCGAGCTGCACATGCATCGCAAGATTTGCACCATTGTTCGACGTCAGCTCTCGCTTTTCCCCAGAAGAAGCGCTCTCGGACTCTATGTAATGTTTTCATGACTCCAAAATGGCCACCAGTGGGACTGCCATGTAATTCCTTGAGGACCTCTGGTATTCGGGATCGAGGAAGTACCAACTGCCACCGAGATGTCTTCCCATCTTCCGATTCGAATTTTCGGAACAGGACACCCTTCCTGACGTGGAGGGAGTTCCAAAGAGCCCAATATTGCTTCGTCGTAGGACTGTAAGTCGAGATGTCTTTCCAACTGGGCTTCGTGCTAGAAGATTCTAATAACTCTAAGATTGGTTTGATCTCAGAGTCTGCCATTTGATCTTCTCGAATCTTCTCATCACTCCAGGGATCTGGTGGCGTCAATAGTGAAGTCTTCGTCTGGCGTATGACATATTCGGGATTATACTTGCTCTCCGCTCTGGAACAATAGCGACAGCTCTCGGGACACGGTCTTCTTGATAGGGCATCGGCGTTTCCATGCGATGAGCCTTTGCGATGCCTGATGTCAAAGTCGTATTCCTGGAGTCATTGTATCCATCTGGCTACTTGGCCCTCTGGGTTCTTAAAATTCATCAGCCATGTTAGGGATGCGTGATCAGTACGAAGGAGAAATTTCCTGCCATAGAGATAGTGATGGAAGTGTTCTATGGCTTTTACTATAGCTAATAACTCCTTACGAGTGACGCAATAATTCCGCTCTGGTTTCGACAAACATTTGCTCCAGTATGCTACGACTCGTTCTTGGCCATCTATTTCTTGGGAAAGTACAGCACCGACACTTTCATGACTAGCATCCGTGTCCACAATGAATTGTTTGTCGGGGTGTGGATAGGTTAGGACTGGAGAGGATGTGAGAGCTTCTTTCAGCTGCTGGAAGGAATTCTCGCATTCTTGTGTCCATAGAAACTTCTGCTTGCTTTCAGTGAGCCTATGCAAGGGTCTTGCGATGTTGGAGAACCCCTGTACAAACTTTCTGTAATAAGTGCATAGTCCCAGAAAGCTTCGCAACTGATGGACGTTTTCCAGACGCTTCCAGTTCTGTACTGCAGACACTTTTTCAGGATCTGTTCGAACACCTTCAGCTGAAATGATGTGTCCTAAATAATTTACTTCGCGTTGGAAGAACTTGCATTTCAGAGGGTTCAGCTTTAAATTCGCCGCTCTTAGCTTCGTTAACACTTTTCGAATATTTCCAAGATGTTCTTCAAACGTGCGGCCACCAATGATGACGTCATCTAGGTAGATGAGACAAGCTTCAAATGTCAGACCTTTTAACACTGTCTCCATGAGGCGCTCGAACGTTGCTGGAGCATTGCAGAGCCCGAACGGCATAACTTTAAATTGCCAAAGTCCTTGTCCAGTAGTAAATGCGGTCTTCTCTTTGTCATCAGGATGGATCTCTACTTGCCAATATCCACTCTTCAAATCCAGCGTGGAAAACCATTTATGTCCTGAAAGAGTATCTAGCGTGTCGTCTATTCTTGGTAGAGGATAGCTGTCCTTCTTCGTGATATCGTTAAGTTTACGATAATCCACACAAAATCTTGTGGAGCCATCTTTCTTTCGGACCAACACGATGGGAGAGGCCCACGGACTTGATGACGGTTCGATGATGTCACTATCCTGCATCTCTTGTAAGAGCTTAGAAACCTCTTCTTGTTTAGCGAACGGCAAACGTCTGGGATGCTGTTTAATCGGTGGATGGCCGGCAGTATCAATTCTATGCCGTGTCAGTGAAGTGCGACCAATATCACTCCCGTTTTGAGAAAACACATCCTTAAATTCCTGGAACAGTCTTTCTGCGGCATGTCTCTGTTCAGGAGATAAATTTTCATTTCGTCCAATTTCAGGTGTTAAACTTGTAGGCGGCTCCGACAACGTCAAGCTCGGGTCTTTGCAAACACAGGTGACTGGAGCACAAGTTGCAAGCACTTCACCCTTCTGGATAATTCTAGACTTTTCACTTACGTTTGCAATTCTCACGGGTATCACATCTCTCGACAGATCTACCAGCGCTGATGCTATTAGCACTCCCTTTGGGCTCTTCTCAGGATATCCAGTCAAGCCATACTGGAAAATTCTTTCGTTTCCAGTTGCTCCAGGTATCATCATTTCGGTTCGAGGAGGGATGATAACATCTGCCTTGGCTGTGATCCGTTGAATGGACCCGGACTCATTTCCAAATTTAAAAATAGTGACATCTTCTTGAGCAGAGCGTAACTCATTATTCTTAAAGTCCAGTGTAAATCCATGCCCTTTTAAAAAGTCCAGTCTGAGTATGAAAGGGTCTGAAATATCGGCTACATAGACTGTATGATGGTAAGCGGCGTTCCCAAACTTTATTTTCAGCGTCATTCTTCCAAATATGTCGATCTTATCTCCTGTCACAGTTTGAAGGATAACACGTGGCGGGGTCCAGGAGAGTTTTTCTTTCAGCCGCTGAGCTAGATCTTTCCGAATGATGGTCACATTGGCTCCTGTATCGATGATCATATTACAGGGCAAATCATTCACGCTTCCGACTAGAAAAACTCCGTTCTCGCCGCAACTTCTTGCAGAAATTTCACATACTTGAAAATGGGGCTTCTCAAAATCTGGCAACCTCCGCCCCGCAAGATGGCCATTAATCAGTTTTCCTGCTCCTCCTTTAGCGGGAGAGATATTACCTTCGGTGCTGGGTCGTCTTGGGCAGTCGATTTGGATATGGCCTTCTCCACCGCATTTCCAGCACTTGATCTTCCTGTAAGGTTTGTTGGCCATTAAAGAGTTCATCTTTCTCATCATGTCCTTAATCTGCTGCTGTAAACTCTCCACAGCTCTGTCCGACGTCTCAGGCATGTTGGCTACTCGCACAAAGTGCCGATCTTTCCTTGTAGCTTGCTGGTCTGCCTCGAATTTCAGGGCATAAACTAAAGCCCCTTTTAAGTCACTGAGATCTGCAATCCGGAGTGCTTTCTGGATCTCAGAGTCACGCACACCATCAATAAAATGTTGCAGAGCTAAACTCTAATTTCAGTCGGACAGTCAGGATAAGCAAGATGTGAAAGTCTCTCGACATCCGTAGCAAGATCTTGCAGGGATTCAGTGGATTTCTGCTGTCGAGATTTGAGCTGGAGTCTGCTATATTCCTTCATGCATTTCTCGCCAAAACGCAATTCTAAGGCACTGACGAGCGTTTCAAAATCCAGCGGTTCATTTGCAGGCAAAGTCTGTAGGACGTCGGCAGCATCAGCTCGTAGAGAAGCAGCTAACTGGCAAGCCTTTGTCTGGGAATCCCATCCATTGGCGTCCGCTACGATCCCAAATTGTGTCTTAAAAACTGGCCATGAGGATTTTCCGTCATAGGTCGAGAGTTTAATAGAGGCCCGAGGAAGCATAGCTTGATACTTGACATCTTCGGGATAGTTTTCGGCAGTTATCTTTTGTTTCTTCACATTTTCCAACTCCTTTTCTACACTCTCAATCCTTTCTTCTACGGTTTTGGCTGTATTTTGAACTTTTTCTTCTATTTCTTGAAATCTTTCTTCAACTTTGTTTTCCACGCCGTCAATTCTGTCATTTAGAGATGTTATTTTATCCTCTATTAGTTCTTTCAACTCACCAAGGTTGGTTGACATATCCTTCTTCATATCATCTTTTAACTCACCAAGGTTCGCAGTCATTTTCTCATCCATCGCTGACATATCTTTCTTCATTTCAGCCTGGTTCGCAGTCATTTTCTCATCCATCGCTGACATATCTTTCTTCATTTCAGCCTGGTTCGCAGTCATTTTCTCATCCATCGCTGACATATCTTTCTTCATTTCAGCCTGGTTCGCAGTCATTTTCTCATCCATCGCTGACATATCTTTCTTCATTTCTTCTTTCAACTCGCCAAGGTTCGCAGCTAATTTCTCCAATAATTCTTTCAGTTGACCCTCCATTGCTCTGGTGATCGGCATTCAATCCCACTTCTGACACCAATTGTTGTGAGCTCGGGGTTCGAAAGGACTGATGCCAATATATAAGAACAATAAAAAGGCTTTATTCACTATAAACAGTGTAATACGATCACAAATATCTTCTGAAAATTACAAGATATTCAGTAATCTTCAAATCTAATAAAAGCGCAGCAAAATTTCACACAGAAACAATGCGTTCAATACGACGTATCAACGACAAAATCAATCCGAGAAACACAGTTCTCAATGCAAAGCCTCTCGTATGAATTCAATCGCAGTTGACAGATAACTCACTCAACTGAACTGGTGGAGGTCCCTTATATAGACTTCAGAGATCTTTCCAGACTATTCCAGGGTTTTCTAATGCTAGAAATTACCAGAAGGTCCTTCAACTCTCGATAGAGTACTCCAAACGTGAAAGGATCCCAATGTAAAGGTATAAGGGGGGGGGTGGTTGCACAAAAAGTCGCCAAATCCGTCGCCAACTTGGCGACATTTGGCGATATATCGCCAAATTTGGCGACAAAAATAAGTCGCCAAAACCATCGCCAACTTGGCGATAAACCCATTCCTTGGCGATATTCCCATAGAACTCTATTGTAAAAACGATGAGGGTGTAAGGTTGTTTTTCTTACAAAGCACCTGAGGCCTTTAGCATTGAGTTACATGATGCTCAATAGGAAATACATTAATACTGCAATTTTCACAATAATAAAATAAAATAAATTTAAACAAATGGAATATTTACAAGTATATACAAAATTCATAACAATATATATTACACTCTGCCTACAAAACAAAATTAAATGCAAAATTTTCTATTGGAAATTAATAGCCTTGTTATTACTAAAGAACTAATGTTTAAAGTTAAAAAAAAAATCTATTTTTCTTTAAATAACATGAAATGCATTTAAAATGCATTAAAATTTTTCTCATGTTTAATGCAACAGAGAAAAAGGACCAGTCAAAGCTCATATGTTGTAAAGAAGGAAAATTTCATTTACATTGGAAGTGTTGAATTCCAGACTAGCAATTAAGTCTAAAACATGCAATCAAGGCTAAAATTTGGAATAAGTGCAAAACAAAATAATAAAATAAATGTTTTGCTAACACAAAATGTGCAGTAAAGTAAACCAAACAAGGGGTATTTCATAGGATCTGAAAACTGATACACATATATCTACATATACATATCTATACATACATATATACACACACATATATGTATGTATATATACATATATGTATATACATACATGTATGTACATATATCCCTGGTGCCTGACTAACCGAAAAGTACCAAAAATACATTCTAAGCCACAATTTGATTTAAATAGAAAATAAAATATGCAATCCCATTTACCCTTAACCCAAAAACTCTATGATCCTATTTATCCCGAAAATGCTACTTCTGGGGTAATTAGAATCATGCAGATTATTAACATTATGCTTAGTCTGTTGCAAAACGTAACCATTTCCTCTTGAAAACAACCTTTTTTAAATTTAAATTTATAGCTATATTTCAATATTCATACAATTTTTTACACAGCAACCTTTTTAACTAAAACATTCTCACTTTGACAGACATTTTTTTTCTTTGTGTTCTGGGAAAACAGTGATTACTTCTACAGGAACATATATTTTCACTCCAAAAAAATTACACATGTAGAATATTAGTCAGACTTCATATTATCATGTGGTCATTTTTTTTTTAAAATCTGTTACAGATTGTCCCTGATCCTAATTAACCCTACCACCCTTATATATTTTTTTACATATGCAAAATAAAATAAAATAAGATAATGAAATAAAAAAAGAATCTCTTATTCTTTGTTTTTATTTTTAAGCTTATGATTGCATCAGAATTCAAATCCCATCCAATTTTTTTTTTCAAAATTAACTGAAATCTGAAAAGGCATTTAAAACACAAAGAAAACACACTTATAACGACTACAAAAGAAATTCAAAATATTGCAGTCACTGTAAGATGACAAATCACAATAATAGCGAGTGCTATCACCTCAAGAGCAGATACACACAGCACAACAAAAACAACTTTAATAATAAAAACAAAGCTAAACCTTTCTCATCATCACTATGCTATGAAAACACAGAGAATTATAAAGAGAATACTGACTGTCACGATAACGCGAATGATCAGAAAATAAGCTCAAAAACTAATCAATCCGAAGATCGCGTACTAATAACAGAAAAATTAGGAAAACAAAACTGGATACTCGACAGTGGCAGTACCTCACACATTGCAAATGATAAAAGGTTATTTGATAAATTTAACAATTTTGAAAAATCATCAGTCACCATCGCAAACGGCAACAAACTCGAAGCATTCGGTTCAGGCGACGTTTTAATAAAAACGAAATCCCCAAATGGAGAAATAAAACTCACAAGACTACAGGAAGTCCTATACGTCCCAGAACTAGAATCCAATTTAATATCCGTAATCAAAGCAACTAAAAATGGATGCAAATTAATCTTTGAAAATGACAAATGCGATTTAACGTTCGATGGTGAAATTTATATAAGAGCGAAGAACAAAAATAATTTATACATAATCGAACAAACAAACCACTTAGAAAATTCAGAAAACTATGCAAACGTCACACTAAGCTGTAATAATAATAAAGAATGTTTAGAAGTATGGCATCGAAGACTAGGACATCGTGATTATGAAGCAATCAAAACAATTGTTAACAAACAGCTAGCTACCGGAATAAAAATTAAAAACTGCAGACACAATAATAAATTATGCGAAACCTGCATCAAATCTAAATTAAACGATGCGCCATATCCAAAATCAGCTACAAATAGAGCAAACAAAGTTCTCGATTTAATACACAGCGACGTCTGTGGACCTATAAGTACACCAACACTAGGAGGAAAACAATACTTTCTCACATTCATCGACGATTACTCGAGATATACAACTATATACTTACTATCTAAGAAAAGCGAAGTAATTGATAAATTAAAAGAATACATGGCAATGGTAAATAATCAATTCGGTAGAAAACCAAAAGAAATAAGATCCGATAATGGAGGAGAATATAATAGCAACGAAATAGAGAATTATCTAAAGGAAAACGGGATATTACACCAATTCACAATTCCACACAACCCGAGCCAGAACGGCGTGGCAGAAAGGAAGAATAAAAGCCTACTCGATATGACACATAGCATGCTTTTAGAAGCAAATTTAAATAAACAATTTTGGGGAGAGGCAATACACACAGCGACATATTTACAAAACAGATTACCAACAAGAGCGAATGACAAAACTCCATATAACTATGGAAAGGTATCAAACCTAATCTCAAACATTTAAGAACCTTTGGATGTAAAGCATTTGTTTACATTAATAAAATACATCGAGGAAAACTAGATAATAGAGCGCAAGAAGGTATTTTTCTAGGTTACGACACACGTTCCAAAGGATATCGCATACACACAAAAGACAAACAAATAATAATTGCCAGGACTGTAAAATTCATAGAACATGAAATAAAACACTCAAACATCATTGAGGAAAATTCAAATCTCGAAGAAATCTCCACTGATGATAGAAATCAAGAAGAGAAGAATAAAAATTACATTGAAATTGACATTAATGATAATGAAAAACAACCATGCGAGTCCAAACAAACACAAATAGAACCAAGAAGGTCAAATAGATCTAACAGAGGAGTACCACCAGATAGATTTGTCTGTTTAGTTAAAGACACACAATCAAATGAACCAAAGAATTGGAACGATATTATGGAAATGAAAAATCCACACGATAGGGAAAATTGGCTCAAAGCCACCGAAAATGAAATCAAGTGCCTAGCTAAAAATAAAACTTGGACATTAGTCGATCCGCCACCAGGCAAGAAAGTGATAGGTTCAAAATGGACTTTTAAATTAAAACGCGACAACCTAAACCAAGTGCAAACCTATAAAGCACGACTCGTGGCACAGGGATACAGTCAGAAATTCGGAGTAGATTATGACGAGACCTTTGCTCCAGTTGTCTCTCATACTACAATCTGTGCATTTCTCATAGCAGCATTAAATCATAACCTTAAGTTAATCATATCGACGTGAACACAGCGTTTTTACACGGAAACCTACAAGAAGAGGTATACATGAAACAGCCGGAAGGCTATATAGCTCCAAATCAACAAAACAAAGTATGTAAATTACAAAAAGCAATTTACGGGCTTAAGCAAGCCGCCAGAGCATGGCACACGAAAATCTCCGAGAGTCTTAAAGCATTAAATTTTGTACAAAGTACATCTGACTCATGTCTTTTTATACGCAAAAATGGTGAAAACTCGACATACATTATAGTTTACGTGGACGATCTGCTAATTGCCGGAAAAAATGAAGATATAATCGAGTTGATAAACAATCTAAAAAGGGAATATGAATTGAAAGATTTGGGAGAAGTCAATAACTATCTCGGAATAAATATAAAAAGAGACGATAAAAATTTCTACTTAAACCAAAATTCAAAAATTGAAGAATTGGTAGATAAACTCAATCTTCAAAAATGCAAAACCTTACAGCACACCTATGGAAGCAGGTATGCTCTGTTAACTTGTAATCAAGAAAAAATGTATATTAAACCTAAATTTAATCGAAAGGAAAGAGTCTATTAATTATACAGTTATTATTATCAAATATACTAATGATATTATTTTACAGAAGTGACACTATAAGTTAATCTGTGATACTCCATCGGATAATACCCAATGTGCGGAAAGTACCAATCATATATTCGGATACACAAAAGGAAGATTTGAACTTATAATCAGGTAAGCGTCTGCATGCTTACTTAACTCTATTTTTGAAGTGTTTTTATACAATTAAAGAAACTATTTTACACATTAAATTAACTGTGCCGCCGACAAATTTATTAAATGTATATGTTGTTTAAAATTTTAAATATTGCTGAAAATTGAAAAAAATCCACATTATGGGGGGTGCTTTTCCTGCACCCGGGAATACCCCCATACATGGTGGGCTTTTTCAAGCGAGTCCAGTCTGAAAAAACCCAGTAGATTTTTTCAGACTGGGTCCAGCTTTGTGAACCCTGGTAAAATTCAAGATAACAAATCTACTAGAAAATAGTTAAACATGTATTTCAATGATTTTAGAGCTAGCAAGTTTGTAGGCAACATTGGCTATGAACCCGATTATGGAAGATTAGATGAATAAAACAACTATTGCTGATTTTTTATTATATACTTTGCATGATATTTTCCAAGTTTTTTTTTTTACTTACCCATCATACGTAGTATAGGGTAAGTCTTGTAATCGTTTTGAAAATCGGAAAAAATTTGTTGACGGATTTACACGTTTCAGACACTGGAGATTCTGAAAAACATTTTTAGAAAAAATTTTTTGCCGTCTGTCTGTGTGTGTGTCTGTAAACGCTCTATCTCCCAAACAAATTGAGATAGAGACTTGCAATTTGGTATGTACTTAGTATGTAATAATGGGAAGAAGCCTATTTCATTTCAATAACCTCGATTAACCGGAACTATTTTTTTCGGACTCTCGAAATATTCGTTCTGATAAAAGGTATATAAAAATTTTCGAAATTGTTTAGTTTAAGAAATGAATATAAAAGACAATAAAAAAACATAAGTTTTACATAAAGCATGAAGTCGATCGGATAATTAGTTGCCGAGATATTTGGAATCCTATTTTCCACACTCTTCGATTTTTCATGACCCTGTATTTCATCCAAATTTCACTTTAAAGATATATTTTAATTGGAAATTTGACGCTTAATCAGATGCAGTAAACCGCTAGTTAATAGGATTATTATTTTAGAGTTATAAGGAAAAACCTCTTTCAAGCAATTCAGTAACCGAGCCTTTAAAGTTTATGACGTCATCAAGCCACGATTTTATTTGAATTGCAATGCATTTTATAAGTAGTTTACAAATTTTTAGTTTAATATTTTACATTATGTATATCCATGATGGGTAAGTATTACGGTGGCCCCCAACGACTAGTTTTTTTTTTTTCATATTTTATAAATTGTTTTTGCACTTTTCATCTTTTAGCGATCTGATTTAAATTTTTATACAAAATGTAATGCATTTCTTTCTCTTTTAAAAATACATTTTTTGGAAGAAAAGATTAGCAATTTAAATACTGATCGCCATATTTATGGGCTCGAGTATGCACAAGGCTTCCTTATAGTGATTGCCGTATAATCAGGCTACAGCCGTGCAACCCAATGGACCTCGTTAAAATTATTTCATTTTAATGATTTATGCATGCAAAATAACTGAACTACATTAACGATATATGGCTGAGAAATACACAGGGCCCCATTATTTTGATAACTTTATTAACAATTTATAGGCGTAAAACCACAGTGCCCATTTACAATGATCCCAATGGGCACATTCATTAAAATCATTAAAATCACAGCAATGCATGCAAAATAACTGAACTACATTATAGTGATCACTACATTAACGATATATGGCTGAGAAATACACAGGGCCCTATTATTTTGATAACTTCATTAACAATTTATAGGCATAAAACCACAGTGGCCATTTACAATGATCCATGTGGACCTTGTTAAAATTATTTCATTTTAATGATTTATGCATGCAAAATAACTGAACTACATTAACGATATATGGCTGAGAAATACACAGGACCCCATTATTTTGATAACTTCATTTACAATTTATAGGCGTAAAACCACAGTGCCCATTTACAATGATTGCCATGGAATTTAGGCAATCCCATTTTTATTTATTTTATCTGAAAGTTCTCCACCCACCCTAGATAATGATGGGCTGGCCCAGGAGTACTTTGTCAAGGGGCTAATGAAAAATATATATATATATGATCAATGTTGCAGAATATTTATTTACATGCTTTTTTTATATTTTTATTAGTTATTTTCGCATAGTTTAAAATCAAGTATTTTATTTATATTTTCTGTTTGCATGTAAAATGCATTTTCTGTGCCCCAAGCGAAGTCAAGGCAGAATGCTTCAGAACATATCTAGGCCCCACTCAGAAGCAACTGGCTAGTGCAATAGTTGATTTACTGTATATTGATATGATACAGACATATTTGCATGTTTACAAGGTAAGTTTTAATGATGTATGAAATATGAAATGATCCATATAATCCGAAATCTAGTGTTTTTAGATTTGAGTTATAAAGATCGTCTACTGTATTTCCAAATAGGTTTAAGAAAAAGGTATACAATTGCATTTTGTGTGCATTAAAACAAAGTGCATTCTTTTGGAAGAATCTTTTTTTGACTGAAAAAAACTTGTAGCTCATCTTTCACATTTAGCGGGAGATCCCAAATATTCATTTTAAAAAGCCAAACTAAAATATGAAACGGCAACCATGAACAACAAAAAAATTCAAAAAGAAGCATCAGAATAAATTTTCTGAATTTAAACATAAAGAACATTCAATATCTTATTTGACCATTCACATTTCTTCAACATTTTTGCATGCAAAGACTTTTAATACATTCCCTTTCTGCTAACCCTTATGCATTAACTCTTCTGATAGCAAGTATCAAGCCATACTACCAAATTTGCAGCAGTGTAGTCATTAAAATACCAGAGGGTATATATCAGAGAGTATACACTATAGCTACGAAAGGTATACAGAGTTATTCTGTGGAAGTATATGGCAAATACTCTCCGCAACATCCCTGCATTTCTAAACCTTTAACCCGTTGTAGTTAATTCCCAAATAATCTGCCTTTAAGAAAACCTATGATTGCATCACATCCTGGAAACCGGAATTATTTAATAGAAAATAATACTTCAATTTCTATCCTAAAACTCATCAGAACAATTTATTGGAAATAAACAATCTAATCTCAGCAGACATAAATCAAAGTACTCCAGTCAAGATGCAAATTTAGCCCACACACAACTCAATTAAATGTTTACCAAGCTTATTTGTAATAACTTTGAAACCTTTCAAGGTTTTTCCTGAATCACTGTGTTTCTTTCCAGTTGTAACTTTTTACGCTGAAAGTGAGAACAGATCAGATGAGACCATCTGAGAAGGAAGGTATTCATAGCTGGACATCTTATGAAACTCTAGAAATGATTAGAAACTTTAAGATTATTAGAACCATAGAACTTAGAAATGGAACTCTAGAACTTTAACTTAAAATAACTTAACCTTACATTTAACTTATGTAAATATTGTAAATTAACTTTCAAATGTTATTTAATGGTCAGTGTTGTAATATTTTATATAATCAAGAATTTAATATAACTATCTGTACTTTTCCATTATATGGACACCATTGTCGCCAAGCATACATTTAATACATACATTTACGTACCTACATTTTGGCATGGTGCCCGTATAACGGAAAAGTACCTAACTATCATTTTTCAAGTTTAGTGAATACTCAATTCATCAGTGTTTGTGTCCCAGATTATCTTCTGGGTGAATATTAATTATCGTCGCTCTGGATTAATGGAAAAATCATTAAGAGAAAATTGCACCGGCCTTTGGTTTGAAGATAAAGGTAAGAGTTTTGTTTACCTATTTTTAAATTAAGGTTTATTAGAACCAAGAAAGCAGATACCAGAATTTTGCCATACTACCAAATTTGCAGCAGTGTAGTCATTAAAATACCTGAGGATATACACCGGAGAATATACACTATAGCTACAGAGGATATACAGAGTTATCCTGGAGGTATGTGGCAAATACTCTCCTCAACATCCCTGCATATCTAAACCTTTAGCCCGTATTTGGTACCAAAGAAATTCCTACTCCCTAGTACTAAAAATTCACAATGAAAATATTTGAAATTTGAAATCATTAATAAATTTGGTACTTTTGGGTTAGCCGGGCGCCAGTGATATATGTACATATATAAATATATATGCATACATATATATATATATGCATACATATATATGTATATATATATACAGTACAAAGTCCAAAATCCGGAATCCTCCGGACTTCAGCGATTCCGGATTTCGGATTTTTCCGAATTTTGGATCATTTGCAGTTTTACCCCCCCCCCCGTTATTTATTTATGACGAACGCATTTCAATACTGAAAAATATTATACTGAAGCAAATTAAATATTTTAAAAAATGAATATATTTTTTAAAAAGGTAAAAAAATAATAATAATCTACACCCCACCCCCATTTATTTTACTGAAATAAGGTAATAATAAAGCAAATATTTCAATAGAGGAATATATATATATTTTTTAATTATCACAATTTCAGGAAATTTTACTTACAAAACGTAATTTTTCTGTTATGTAATTGAATATGTCCATTATTTTACGCTGCTTTATCAATTATAAATCATTTGCAGTTATTAAAAAACTAATCAACCCCCCCCCCCCCCCCCCCCCCCCACACACACACACACCTATTTATTTACGTCAGGAAGGCATTTGCAATGCTGTATAAAGATACACACTAATACGATATTCCAATAAAATAATATATTTTTTTAAAAGGTTTAAAAAAAAACGTTATTATTTGTTTTTATGCTCCCTATTGTTCCCATTTGATGTTCTCAAAGGGTGCTGCGCACTGCCCTTTTTGTTTTAAGTGCCGATGCGCCCTGCTGTTTTTAGACGTGAAAAATGTGTCCTGCCCCTTTTCCATATTATCTTCTTTACGTCGTCTATTTTTTTCCCTTTAAAAATATTTTTCCTTTATTTTTTTCGTGCAAAAATAGAAGAAAACAGAAGCTTTGACTCACATGTCATCATTCCTAATCCGCTTAACAAGCCTAGCCTAATAATAATAATAAAAAAAAATCTGTGCATGGTTTCTTTCTGCATAACGAAACATAGTATCTACTGAAAGCTAACGATCTCATTCCGATAACTTTCGACTTCCACTTCGGAAGAAGTTACGGACTAAAATAAACAAAACAAACAGCCAGATAATTCAATCCTTTTTCTTTTCAGTTACTCTAGTGGCCTTTTTTGTGTGGTGCTCGGATGTTGGAATAAATTATCATATTTTGATAAAATTTGGGAAAACAGCCTAATTTGCTATTATTGCAACTTGCTGTAAATTTGAACATAATTCGTCAAATAACGACAGAGATATTTATTTATTTATTTATTTATTATGGTAAGGAAAACGTTTTTTTTTCATTCTTTTCTTTTAATTACTTTTTTCTGTTTTCCTGCAGCTAAATACAACTATGAATGCGGCGCTTCCTATGGAATATTGGGAAGTCGCCAATAAAGATTATCAGACATCTATATCACGGCTTCAATTAATTGAATAAATTGATGCAATTTTCGGAGATTGGTGGGGAGGGGAGGGCGTTGAGTAAGGAATGATCGAATAAAAGCGTAAAGCTATCAAATTGGAAAATATATGGAGACAAATATAACAGAAGCGGAAAAAACGATTCATATAAATTCAATATAAATAAATATTAAAAAAAGAAAAAAAAAAAAAAGAATGAAATATTAAAAAAAAAAAAAAAAGCTTGTTTCCAAAATGTCCGGATTTTGGAGAATTCCGAATTTCGGATGTCCGGATTTGAGACTTTGTACTGTATATGTATGTATGTATGTATATATAGGTATATGTGTAGATATATGTGTGTGTGTGTGTACATATATGTGTATACATGCATGTATGTATACATATCACTGGCACCTGGCTAACCGAAAAGTACCATAAATTTTATACAAAAAGAAAAAAGAATCATAATTCAATAGTTTTATCACAGCATTATTTGACATAATTATCAAAAATAAGAAAAATCCAATTTTAAAATTAATTTTTTATGCCTTATATTCACATTACTGATGAACAACTAAAATCATTTTTAACCTTTTTCAAAAAAAGATTAAAAAAAATAATTCTACATACTTCCGGTACTCAGTTGAGAATATACCAGTTGCTGCAACTTCATTTCCAGAAAATTCTGTGGTTGTTGAATTAGATGCATGGTCCCCTGCATACGCTGTTCCCGACATGGTATGAGGTAGCAGCATGCATTCACTATCTTAGATCACCAATTACACAAGAATTTATACCAATTATAAAAGAAAAGCTAAAAGAAAAAAATCAAAAGGATAAGTAAGTAGATAAACAAGTGGAATAAATTTATCAGAGAATTAAAACAAATTACACTTTAAAAGAAATAATATATGTAAAATAAGTATAAAAATAAATGTTTTTTTTTTTTTTTAACACATTTTTATTAGCAATCAATGTTTATCTTGAAAATCATGCTTAATTTCATGATTTTTCAAAAAAAAAAAAAAAAAATCTGATACAATATGTTAAGGCTGTTTGTCAGTGAACTTCCCAATTCCCGTCGTTAATGTTAATCCTATGAGTATAGGATGCATTTATATATTTATAATATCTACTCAGGAAATTAATATTTTTAAATTCTGTTTTCTGTATACACTTCTTAAAGGATGTCTCTTTTTTTTCTTAGTTATCAAAAATTTTCTAAAATATATATATTTAATTTTATGTGAAGTGTTAAAATCTTATTCAGTTTCGCTAAGATTTTAACACATAAAATTATAAGTTAAGCACATATTTTAGAAATATTATGATAACTAAGAAAAAAAAGAGACATCCTTTAAGAAGTATACACAGTAAACAGCTAAGTTAAAATTTTTAATTTATTGAGGAGATATTTGAAATGTACGAATGCATCCTAAGCCCATAGGTTTAACATTAGCGTGGGGAATGAGGAAGTTCACTGACGAATTAAGTCATTGAAATTACCAGAAACAAAAAGGCTAAGTAGTAAATTCATTGGCGACTTCTTCGACTATTATTGCGGGCATGCAGCAAATAAAAAAATATCGCTTTTAACATGTAGAATTTGGCGGCTGCCGATTTTTCGATTGGCGCATGTAAAAAAAAAAATAATAATAAAAATCGCCAAATCAGGTGTCTTGCTTGTTCTAAGATTTTGCCAAAAAAAGACATCCTTTAAGAGTAGTAAAAAGAAAACAGAAGTTAAAAATATTAATTTCCTGAGGAGATATTTTAAATATATGAACGCATCCTATGACCATAGGATTAACATTAGCGAGGGGAATCGAGAAGTTCACTGACGAACAGCCTTAATTTAGCGTGGGTACCAAACCCAATTATGGAAAAATCACCGCTTATTTTTACACTAGGAAAAAAATGCAAACTATTGAATTTCTTTAAAAAATTATAATTTTTGCTTTTTTATAAGATACAGCAACATGAAGGAGAAAAAAAGCATTAATTAAACTATTTTTTTTAAGATTCCTAAATTGATTTCTCAACGTATAATCATAATTTAATTAATATGAAACTATTAACTAAATAAAGCATATTTAAAAAATATATATTGCTTTCTTTATTTTCTTTATAGTTTCTATTCTTTAGTGTTTAAAATATTTTGTTGCTGCAGCTTCACAGACAGTTGGCCTTTTTTGGCGAGTGTGGTTTGGTACATAATTAAACCCAATTGTAACTCGTAAATAAAATTGTAACCATAGACACTTGGCAATTTATCTAAAGTGGTTGGTTGATTATTGACGGCCAATTATCTACACTTGGGATATAGGTCCGGGGGGAGTGCCCTTCGTGGGGGTCTTTCTAAGGGAACCTAACCCGTATTTACGCATGGATAAATCCACGGCTCGAAGAAAACCACGAAAACTCCGAACGATTAGGCCGACGGGTGCGATTGGGAACGAACCCAGCACCTCCCGTCTACCAGCTTCGAGAGTTATCTAAAGTGATGGGGTAACAGAAAAATGCTTTAAAATTAGGCTATTAACATATAATTAAGTTCCAAAAATATTAAAATGCTGTATTGTCATAGGAAAAATATCTTTGTACACATAATTTTTATAATTCTAGCATATCAGGAAGCAAGTTAAAAATTTATTACAAAATTCCATTTTTACATACTAAAAACCAAAATTGAGCTAAATAGTAAAGTGTAAAAATACTAAAAATTGCTTTACCTATTTAATACATCATGCATAAAAAGAAAACAATATACAACATTTACGTATTGACCTATATGTATTTAGAGCTAAAAGTATTAATAATAAACAACTATTTACTATAGCTCTATCTGATTAACATGCATACTCTCACTACTAAAATGTCTAGTTTAAAGTAGAATTTTTAATTTCCGTGAAAATGTTTTGCTAGATTTTTTTTTCAGCCCAATGAAAATCGAATTTTTACAAATATCCGCGAAACATATGCGAAAAAGATCAAAGAACTGAAAACAATTTTTTTAAAATTAAACATATAATTATAAAAATTGAAATAGGCATTTACAAATTATGTGGAAATAACATATTACAGGATTTAAACAAATTAACAATAATACAATATGTTTATTTTTAATAGATTATTTTAATCTAATAAAAATTTTAGATCGTAAGTATCGTATTATAGAATAATTTATAATTCATAAACATCCAATGAATTAAAAATATAAAGTAAATATTGATTTTTAAGTTATAAAAATGTAAACAAGATTCGCATAAGTGATCACTTTAAAAATCTGCAACATTATACTTATTTACAGGAAGACAAAATGACAGGTGTGTAGATTTTGTAAAAAGTGTGCAAATCACATTGAGATAGTTAACAAAAATACTTGAAAAGTTTGTTTTGATATTAAAGTAAGTCAAGCGAGCAAGACAGAATTTATTCATAAAAAATACTTCATCGATACTAAATTTTAAAAAAAATGGTCAGAGGATTTAATAAACATGACTGATGTTCATAAGATGTAAATAAATAAGAAAAAAATATAATAACCATGAATATGAATGTCATAACTCTAATTTAAATGCCATCACCGGGCCATGACTGATGTTTGCTACTTCGCTACGAAGTCAGTCATTCACATGAGCAGAAATGTTAAGTTGAGATGTCATGAAAATAACCAAAAATTATTTTCTGATTTTTACTGAAAAATGTGCTTGTAGTTTGTAGTTTGTTGATTTAAAGGGCAAATTTAAAGGCCGTTTTGTTTACGCTTAACTTAAAAGTAGAGTTTAGTGTTATTTTGAAAAATTAAACATTTTTTTTTTTTTTTATAAACTGAACAAAACTCGTGATCGGTTTTAGAAAACAAAAATAAAATATTAAAATCTAAATGTAATTAGATATTTATAATATATTCCTCTGAAATATAACAATCAATTTTAATTGAAACAATTGCGCACATTAATCGGCGTGCGCACTCTATTGTCAGTATTGAATTATTGTCCTGTGCTAATGTTTCTGATAACAGATGTTTACTGCTCTCTTTTTTACCCCAACGTCTAAATTACATGCATGTTTGAGTCATCGAGTGCTCTGATAATTTAATGAGCACTCTGTTTTGAAAATAATTAAGTTATAGGGTAGTTTTGTTTCTGAAATTTACGGAGAAATATGTCGGGATTTGACGCCAATCCGTTTGCTGATCCTTTTGCCAGTAGTCCATTTTCAGTACGTAATATTAATATATTTTATTATTTCTGCTTGTCAAGATTAATAAATTTTCATTTCGGATACATATTTATTTTCTGATGATTAATTTCTATGCATATTTACACGATCATATTAAATTGGTTACAATTGTTACGTTTAAATGCTTTAACTTTCTATAACTTCTTTTTTCTTACTTCAACGTATTAATTCTTGTAAAATGATATTCCTGAGTGAAGTTATTTAGAAAATTGTTTTAAAGGTCATATTAATGAACGTATTGTAGCCTTGACGTAACTTCTTTTTATCACTTCATCTTGATTTACTTTCTTTCTTGACACTTCATTTTTGTTATTCTTAGGATCCAGCAGTCACTAGAGTTACAAATCAGACTAATGTTGTCCAACCTGGCTTGGATGATTACAATCCCTTTGCTGATCAGCAGCAATCTCAACAAAATGTAAGAATTTCTTTTATTTCTCCAGTATATAATAAAATTATGAAAAATAATTTACACATTTATATAGCAAGCATTTGTGTTGCCTACAATCTGCATGGTTATGGAATGTTTGGGATCTATGTAATACAGTAAAATACCTATAAAATGCTTTATGAAAAATTCATTTAACTATTTTTTAGTTTAGTTTATAGTACTTTGTGGTGTATTATTAATACTTTGTGATAGATTATTAATGCATGTTGAGGTTGACTGTTTACAATAACTTAAAAAATGTACATCTTTAATATATATTTTGTTAAATTTATTGTCATTTTGTTATCCATAATTATGTTTAATGAGATTACAGTATTGTCAGCTCAATTTTCTTTTTAGTATTTTATGTATGAGAACAAAACGACTTTTAAAACTCATGTGTTGCTATTTAGATTAGGGGAGACTGGTACACAGTGGACCACTTTTTCAGTTAATTTTTTTTTTCTCTTTAATGGACAAACCAATCTGCATGAAAATATGTTTGAATATTCCACAAACCTTTATACATTCATCATAATTTTCTCATAATATAGTTTTCAATACATTTAAAAAAAAAAAATTATATGCACCCTTAAAGTGGACCGCTATTAGGTATTATCTGAAATACAATATAAATCTATTTTTCATTAATCTAATTCTTTTTCATTTTCCCTTTACCCACAAAATAACATAGTAATATAAATTTACAAGTAACATTTTAAAACAAAAACAAAAATAATTAATTATATTTTGAAAATAATAACGGATTAATACAGGAACAATTGCAATTTAGTTGAAGTTATTATTTAAGTACAATAAAATCAGCACACATTAAAATTTGCAAATGAAATTCCAAAATACTTATGAGTAAGATTGAGCCTGGAATTTTCCTTAAATACTTTTGGGTCTGGGAGCAATATTATGTAATCATTAATATCAACAATAGATTCATTTACAGTTTCGGGAAAAATAAATTCATTTCCATTCAATTTGCGTCTCATGAATCTTACTTGAACAGAATCATCACCAATTAGACTACAATTATATTTATCAAAGGTAGTAAATACAAAACAAAATATTTCTTACTATGTTAAATAAATTGTTATTTTTCTTTGTTTACTTTATTTTACAGTTAAATAACTACTTTTAAACAATATTTCTTTATAGTAAATAAGCAATTATTAAATATTTTGAACATTCTGCATTACAGGAGCAGAATGGATTGTGGACCACTGTGCCCCATGTTGAAGTTCAATAAATAATCATATTAATATTGTTTATAGCTTTATTTTAAACATATTAACTTTAAAATTAAATAAACACAAGTATCTTATCTTTGCAAAAAAGCTGTTTCATCGAATTTATCTAAAACCTTTAATTACTAAAAAAATTTAAATATCATGAGGAAAAATTTTACTTTTAGAAGCTCAAAACAACCAATCAGGATAAAATAGTTCAGTCTGAGCTAAACATATTTTCTGAAGGCTATAAATAATCAGTGCAGTGCTGTTGTCTATTATGATAGAAGAGAAGCTTTAAAAAAAATTTAATAAATAAAATATTAGGGGGTAGTCCTCTGTGCCCATAGGTCCAGTGTGTACCGATCTCCCCTATACGCTTTATACATAATTTTAATCAGCATATTTATCTGTATAACTCAGAATTATACAAGTAGTAATCTTGGTTAAATTTTGTACTTTATAATTTTTTTAATCACTACTCATTTGCATATTTTGAAAATTCTTTCTGCATTAAATTTTTATTTGAATAGTTTGGTACATATATTGGTTATTCCTGTTTACATGTTTTAGTGGCACAAGAGACATCCTAAGCATTTAACATACTCCCAAAATTTAATTTCTTAATGATTAATAATTTTAGATGTGAAACTATTGCTTTAATATTGTAGTGAGAGATCTTCTTATAAAAGAGTTGATTTGAAACAAAAATCATTTCCATAAATGCATATGAAGCATCCTGAACCAAATAGGCCAGTTTCAGTTACACTCGAAATTTAACAGGTTCATTTTACAGGATAACTGTATCTAAATATTTACTCATTCACAGACACTTTCCAATGTAATATACCTTACAAAATATCAATAAAAAATAACCCTAAGTTGTTTAAAATTCTTTAGGATAAAAATTAGATTGCAAAAGCTCTTAAGTAAAAAAAGAAAAAGCAGAAAATTTGGTACTTACGTTTCATTAGTGCCAGGTCAGATAGAACACTGCCAAGCATGGCGCCAAAACTACTAAATACAATAACCTGTATTAATTTTTTTTTTTTTTTACATGGTAACTGCATATAACTGTTGACTCGTGATACATTGTACTGTCCTCTAAAAAAAAAACAGGAGTGAAATGTTTCCTAAAAAAAATCTGGCCTTGAACTTCATCAAATATTTCACTAAAGTCAATTTTTTTTTTTTTTCTGTTTTTATGTGCCATTTAGAATAATAAAACTAGTTACAAATTCCTCAGAATTTAGTTTTAAAATAATTTAAACTAACAATTTCAGAATTCTGGCAAAATATGAGTTTAATTTTTACAGATTTTTTTGTTATAAGAGAATTTTAGCATGATCTACATAAATTTTTAATTGTTTTCATGTTAAACCATTAATATGTAATAAAATGCTTCATTTTCAGCTTATTATGTCAGGTGTGGGTTTTTTTTTTTTTTCAGGTGGATTACTTTATGGAAAAGTGGGTTTCAAATTCTCGCTTAATTGGCTGCCACTTTGTAATAAAATGATGAAATGAAAAATATTCAAGATTAAAACCTTAGTCAGAAGAAGCTGTAAAAATTTAGCAATGTTTAATTTTTTTGCACTCTTTATTAGACTTTCTATAGAGAAAATTTTAAAAAATGGGTTTTTTAGAGGTCAAGCACAATATGTTTTAAATTTTCTTTCTAATGTTATTTCATATTCTTTTACTTTATTGACTTGGGATGTGTTTTTTAACTTATTTTATTACTATTTACTTGACTTATTTTATTAACCGTGAAGTTCGCCAATCAGTTGCAGAGAATATTTAAAAATTTGCCTATCGTTCATGTGAAAATAATTGCGATATTTGTCGATTGTTTGCAGGAGAAATAATTGAAAAATTTGTTAATCGGTTGTGGGTAAAAAAATCCCAAAATTCTTTGATTGGTCACAGAAAAATATCTCAAAATTCTCTGGAAAATTATGAAATTTTTTGAACTGGAGCCTCTTGCTCACAATATTCTTTTGGGCGGGATTAAAAACAATTTGGATGCAAATCCTGCCATTCTGCCTTAAAATTCAAGTCTTACCGCTATTGTAATTGTGGTATGTTGAAGCGATTGTTTATTTTATTTCAAGATATAAGCCATGAAATTGTTTACTATATTATTGAGAAAATACATTATATGGGTCTGCTCATATCATTTATCGTTAATATGAAGGGGATTGTTTATTCAA
Source organism: Maratus michaelseni (assembly GCA_963931845.1). Lineage (NCBI taxonomy): Eukaryota > Metazoa > Arthropoda > Arachnida > Araneae > Salticidae > Maratus > Maratus michaelseni. Next base: position 243,718,353 of record OZ007591.1, read on the forward strand.
CTATCAAACCTTCTTTTACTTTTTATAAGTTATGTTAGTTTTGAAGAATAAAAGTTTGTTTATTGTTTTTAAACATTTCTCTGTCATGTCATTTAAAAGAAAAGCATAATTGAGAAGTAATTAAAATATACACTTCAATGTGTGAGAAGGGAAATGATGCTCACTCAAGCTAACTTTTGAATTTACTATTTTGGAAATATAATGAATATTTAAAACATGCTCTGATATGGGCTTTTTGCTGTATGGGAATGAACAAATAACTCTGCTACATTAAATTATTCGAAAAGTTATTTTTCGTAGCAGTTTTTAGTTTTTGCAATCTTGACATATCTTTTAATGTAAAATAGTGAAACAGAAGGCTTCACGGATAGCAAAAAGTGCTAACTGTCAAGTGGATGGTTTGATCAATTTAAAAATGGGTATGGAATAGTATATAAGGAGGTTTCTGAAGAAACGGCAGCAGTGAACACTGAAAATATAGAGTTTTGGGAAACCAGCATGCTTACATAAATTGTCAAAGTGTATATTAATTATGATACCTTCAATGTGGTAAAATCTGCACTATTCTTCAAAGTAATCAATTAATGCCTGATAAAACATTCACTGCAAAAAGGGACAAATTCACTAGAGGGAAGTTCAGTAAAGATCGAAGATGCTTGTTGGAAGAAATGCAGATGGCAGGGGAATAAATTAAGCTTTTCGGGATTGGTAAACTACAAAACCCCCAATGTTTCAAAAAATGAAGAATTTGCTGTGTGAATATATAAACCAGAAACAGACTTGGATGACTGGGTGATCTTTTCATCTCATAAATGCACAACTTCGACATATAAATGAGGAAAAATGTTGGAAAGTAATGCTATTTGTGGAGAATTGTCCAGCCCACCTGAAGAACATTCTAGGTTGTAAAAATATCTATATCTAGTTTTTGTCACCAGATTCGAGGAGTGTGCCCCATCTGATGGATCAGGGCATAATTAATGCCCTAAAATAAAACTAACAAAAGTGTCTAGTTTATCGATTCACTGTAGAACAATATAAAAATGAAATACTGGCATCTGTCTGTTTTCTGGATAGAATCCAGCCTTAGTACATATTGAGATAGCTTCAAACCATTCATATACAGTTGAACCTTGTTAAGATGAAAATGCTTAACATGTGTCATGTTGTGACATATGTATCTCTAATATCCCATTATTTTAAATTCTATTTTTCAGCATTTTATTCCCTATCTGTAATTGTTACTTCAGTATTTAATTGTCTCAGTTTAAAAGCTATCCATTAATTATTTTCTATCTTAAATTTGTACTTCCCTTCCTTTCTAATACCTAAATAAACGATCTCAGTTTTTCCTTTTAAATTCACCGTCTGCTTTGCTTTTGGCAGTCAGCCAACAGAGTTATCTTTCGTTTCTCATCGCATCTCCCGTTTGATGCATGCGCGTTGTTCGATCATCTGTGCCTTCGGCGCATTTCTCCTTTCCTTCCTTTTGGCGTACCGCTTGGCGAGCGTTCGTAGCGGCGGCGCTCTTTTGGCACGTTTTTCCCTCGCGCGGCGGTCGGTTTGAATCTCCCAGTCAGAAGCGTGACTCGGCGCTTCATTCATATTACGTTTTGACTTGCAGTATGTTTGGTGGTTCTTAAGCCACGCTGATCTCGCGACGCGGGACATGGAGCGCTTCGACACTTGGAGTTCATCATCTGAAATCTTGTATCAGCTATTCACTTAGTATTATTTTGATTATTCACATTAAGATGAATTCAAGTTAAATATATATTAAGTCACTATAAATTATCTAAGTAACTTCGGAGCCGTCATTGGAACAGCGAACGTCACCCCTGAAAGTATTGCTCTGAAATAAAACGGGTATGTTTGGAAACACTGTGTCATTACTTCTCATCTCCAACACTTAAAGAGAAAAGGTAAAGTCTTTTATCTATTTTAAATAACATCTTAGTTAAAAGATTCATGGACTAATTGATCACGGTTATCTTCAAAATACAATCTGTCGCTTAATTCAAGTCTAGTTGACGTGATATTTAACTACAAGTACCCACTGTTACTATGTTTTTAAGAACCTGGAAATAACAATTTAACAACATGAAATTTTACTTAAGACGAAGGAAAATAGTTTTCCCATCACGTTATCTTGGAAAGCAATAATAATTGCATCATTTAATATGAACATGAAGACAAACTTCTCCCGTTTAAGATGAATATTGCACCCATTAAAAAAATTTCCCTGTTGCGACCTTCCACCTTGAAATAAGTTTATCGCTTTTCCTGAACTGGACGAGGGAAGATATACGTTTGTTCTTGGAACTCAGGTGGGTGAAGAGACATGAGTGTAGTGGTGACCGTGGGGAAAGAGAAAATAGTTGCATTCTTTCTCTGCTGATGTTGAAATTCTTTTGTGAGCGATTCGTTTCTTTGCTAGCACATGGTTGATCACTTGATGTGAATAAAGTTCTTTGCTAGAAATATTTTATTGATTGAATTCTAGTTGTATTCAACATTCAAGCTCTTGTTATGAAAATGAGTGGGTAAAAAAAGGCTCTTAGATTGGAAACTAAGCAGAAGATTTTATGTGATGTTAGTGATGAAATTAAAAAAAAATCAGAGATTGTAGCAAAATACGGAATACCTGTTAGTACTCTTTTGACAGTTATTAAGAATCGAAAACAAATTGTACTATCACTCAGTTCATTGTGCTTTGGACAATTTGGAAAAAGTGGATGCCTTTATAAACAAATATACATAGAATGCAAAAATTGAAACAAAAGTCAATAAAACATTTTTTTTTTAATCTAACTGAAAGAGGTAAATATATTTTAACATTTTATTTCTTCTTACTCATTTATATTTTTATAAGAATATTACAGAACATATATAGTACTACTATCGTCATGTGTGTATCTGTGTGAGTATGGGTTTTGTGTTTGTATGGTGATGTTAGAAATGTACCTTTTTGCACAAAAATACTGATTAACATAAAATGACTATGCAGATATTATTTACATTCTTTGATGTCTTTGTTTTAGTGATTTATTTTAAAAATCATCCTGAATGCCTTTTGCTGTTTTATTGGCTAATATGAAGAGATTTTTGCTGCCCTTCGACTTCGTCTTAATGAGGTTAATTCACAACTATATCTATGTGCAGTCTAAAAGTACAGATACATTCAAATATCTCTTTAGTGGATAAAGTTAGAATTGTGGATGAAGTGGCTACCTATATTAAATGACTATGTACTATCATATGAGAGTGACTGTAGCATCCTCTATTACCAAAATTTGGAAGTTATTGACCCTATAATGAAATATGTAAAAGGCAGCAAAAATTGTCAATTACAAAAATATAGAACATCTCCGATTTCACATGAAATGATGTCTTAAATGTAAAAATAGCTATGTTAAATTTTTGATAATCAATCATCGGCTTAAATACGTCACAAATCATTTCAGTAGAAGTGTGGAATTATAAGGCAGATGAATATTTTCTAATATAACTAACACATGTAGGCAAATTACAAATTATTTTAATAACAAATTTGAGTTAAGTGTGATCAGTCTATCCACCATCTGCATTTATGTATGTAAATGCATGTTAGTGCATGTGTATTGCTGGGGGACACATTGAGCATACTTAACTTGAAATTAAAATAAACTGTACCTTGCTTACATGTTATAACACAAATTGTAAATATACATCTTTTTTATAATGCCACGTATATAAATGTGATTAATGACATGTTTAACCCTCTGATCATCGATCAAAAGGGCAAAATTGTAATGATGTTTCCTCCTTAATTTTTTTAAAACTCTAATAAAAAATAATTTTTCCAACATAATGTAAAAACATAATTTACGCATATGAATATAATCCTTAAGGCAGTATTAAAAAAAAATATTTTTCCACGCTCAACAACTCAAAATTTTCTGACACATTTTCAGACTGGTTTTTAAAAGTAAAAACATGAAACTTGGCGGCGTGATTTAAGAAGAGATTTATAAGTGACTTGTGTTTTTATTTTTCATTCAATTAATTAGAAAGTGATTTACAAACAATTATTTTCTACGATAATTTTCTTTTGTTTCCAGCACTATCGCTTCGGGAAATTCGGTTCAAAATGTCCACTTTGACAGCACTTTTTGAAATATATTCTGCCTTTATCAAAAAATCGACCAATATGGACATTATAAAGTTTCTGAATAAGAGAACCTGCCAATTGGATGCATTTTAGAGCAAAAATGAATTTAAAAATAAGTCACAAAATAAGCAGTTTGGATTCGAGTACACCCTTAAGAGTATTAATCATTACTCCATGTTTTATAACTGCATTATATCTGTAGAATTATGATAGTTTAAATAATGATTCTAAATTTGAAACTTACAAGAGATATACCATTCAAGAGATATTTGAGTGTACCAGATTTTATTTTGCACACGGATATAGTATTGAATCTCACGCAAAGTAGGTGTTTTGAACCTCGCTTTGTTTACCTTATATGGACAAGGTCCAAAATGAAACAAAAGTTTTCTTGTAAATTAAAGTGTGTTCTTCCCAGTTGTAATAATGGTTGGTAATCAAATCAGAAGTGTCCCTTTTGAGATATAGACAAGAAAATGCAGAAGAATTTATGAATTTATCTTTTATGGGATTTTCAAAGATGAATAAATTAATAAATATTTAAGTAGGAGGGAAATGACTTCAGCAGCTCTATGCTCTATGACATGTTCATAGGTAATTTATTGGTAAGGTGACAAACTTTTAAAGTGGTTTGTTAGTATTTAGAGAATGTTAAAGTAAAGGTCAAATTAATTGTGGGCCTAGTTTGATGCCAAATAATCATGAGTGTATTGATTTCTGAGCTTTAATATTGCAATTATATTTTTCAGCACAAAAAGTTGTACTAGATCACATATTTTCAATAAGTAAGGTGTCTTGTATCATGAGCAATTAGATGACAAACTTGGTTGTTTGATCTTTTTTCCTGCGAAAGTGAAATAGTGACCTTTACAGAACCACCTCTGGTGCCCGAAGTATACCACTTCTTACTCTGGCAGTTTGCAGATGTCCATTTCAGACTTATATGTATGTCCTGTAGCAATATCATCAAATTGAAGGGGATTGAGCAGGGGCCCTAAGCCAGTTGACATGGATTGATCCTATAAAAGCATATGACGTTTCTCGAAACTTCAGAAAGTCAACTTTTCAAATTAATCATAAACTGGACATGTCTTTAGATAACTACCTATGTCATGCACTACATTTTATTTTGATTAAAATTTGATGAGTCATTATTACGCTAGCATCTTACTAACTAAATTACTACCTTGTTTGTTTCATCTCTGTAAATTAATTATTCCATTTTCTTTTATGTATACGGATTTGTATAACATTAAAAAATATATTTTTTATAATATATGCTCTCTAAAGTTATGTATTATATTTTAGTCAATGTTTTTAATTAATATTTTCTAGAAAACTACTAGTGGTGCATTACCTCAATATAATACTGCTCAAATGAAGCCTGAATCTACACAACCAGCAGTAATGCAACCCATTGCTGAACCTCCTCCTGCTTATAGCCCAACAGCAGCTCAACCTCTGATCTCTGCAGAGTTACAAAGAAAAGAAGAGGTGAAATTCATTTTTTTTTAAATTTATAAATGTTACCATATATATATAAATGAATAATTGTTTCAACATCCTTGCAGTATATTTAGTGTGATCTTGAGATTTTTGCCACAGGCAGAGGCCAGCACAATAATTATTATTTATATTTATTTTTATTTATTTATTTTTATTTATTTATTTATTTATTTATTTTTATTTATTTATTTATTTTTATTTATTTATTTTTATTTATTTATTTATTTATTTATTTATTTATTTATTATTATTACTTTTATTTTATTATTATTGTTATTTATTATTATTATTATTTTTTTTTTGCTGAGACATTTTTAGTTTGTTGTGTATTATAAGTTAGAATACTTTTTCTTATTTACTTTAATTTTTTTTCTATTTCTTTAAGGCATAAATATTTTATCTATAAAATACAGAACACGTGTCATCTACATTTTATTTTCTGTTAAGTTTATGTAAAAAATCCTTGTGATACATACCTATAACCAGGCTTTACAAATTTGAAAAAATCCGGTAGCCAGGTATAAATTCTAGTTGCCAGTAAAATAAAAAATAAAATTACTCCCCCCCCCCCCCCCCCCCCAAATTTGATTTCCAAAAGCACAAATGTTTTTTTTTTTTTTGTGAATTAAGTGAGAAAAAATAATAACAAACATAGATTAGAATTATTAGTTTCATAGCTCAGAATAACACTTAATTAAAACAGACAATAACATTAAGTTTTATAAGGAAACTTATATCTATGAAAAAAATCAAAAAGGAAATATTGTAAACTCTGAATAACCGACATGTTCGGGAAATGCTGATTGCCGAATGCTTCAAAAGTCGGAATAGTTGAGTGCTACAAAATCTATATCTGATGAAAGAGTATCGATATAATAGTAAAACCGGAAAACGATATTTTGCCTATTTAGCCTATCGAATTCAGTCAAATAATTCTGATTTTATTATTTCGAAATTTGCATTTAATGAACTCTCTTAGTTTTGCCAAATTAAAAATAAAAGTTTTTTTTAAATGTGTGTGTGTGAATATAATTTCAAGTTTATTTCTTAATATTTTGAAACTTTGCAACATCTATAATGAGACATCTTAACAAGAAATTTAATTAAACATTGTGACGTTCGCAGTAATATCCATTGCTAAAACAAAAAATAAATAAATAAATAAATAAATAAAATACATTTTCCCGCGCTGGGATTACATAACGGAATGAGCAGCCAGATAAAGTTTATTTTTAAAAAAAAGAAAAAAAATATTTTTTCAACGTTCCAACGATAGGAATGTAAGAATAAAAAAATAAATAAATAATACCTCACCCTTCTGAAGTGCAATCAATGACTTTTTATTTCCATTTACTGCAAATAATAATATAAACAATGTAATTATAAAATATTCTTGAGTAACAACCCAGTACCAGACAACTGTCCCCAAGACAGAGTCACGCCAAACATTTTAAGTGGAGAAGAAATATTTAAAAGATTCATATTATTTTTATTAAAATGAATTATTCTTGAAATTTTAATTAAGTTTTATGGATTTACTTCGAATGAATTACTTATAATCACTTATATGTTATTGTTCATTAAAATGAATGTGATAGATTAATAAATTTTAATTCTGAACACAAAAACATGATTTGAAAGTTACAAAAAAGCGCTAAGCCTTTTTAATCATTGTATCTGATTTTTAGATGTCACAGATTGAATTGACAATATTTCTTATTGAAACTTCCCCCCCCCCCTCTCCCCACATTCTCATCACGTGACATGCTAAGCCGACTAAAATGGAAAAGAATGGCGCTTTGTGTGCATAAAATGGAAAATGCCTTTTAAACTTGGCTTTTCCATTAAAAGTACCAGAGAAGAGGGAGATTACTGCGCTTGCTGCCCGCACGAGTAGGAGTGTTGGAGAGACAAAATATCATTTGTGCTCATTTTTTAGTTGAATTTTTGTAAAAAAAGAAAATAAATAACAAAGTCAGATTTAAAAACTTAGTGGCCAGATAGAAAAAGTTGGTCGCCAGTGGCGACCTGGCGACCACATTTGTTAAGCCCTGCCTATAACCACAAATTTATTTTGTTTTAATTTTTTATTAAGTGGTACTTATTAGAGATGAGATGGACTCAGCCTGACCCCAGTCCTGAAGTAGTTTTGGACTCTATTTTTATACCAGTCTTGGGGTTTGGACTCAAAGCGAAATTTTATTTTAAACAAATTGAAAAAAGAAACAAAATACTTACCAGATGCTATTATATAGTTGTACAGTGATATTTTAAACAAATAAAAATTGTGATTTTTATAGATTTCTGCTAGTTTTTGGTTATAAATAACAAATTTGCTATTTTAAGCAGACTTTCAGGGACATGAAAATCACAAAATGTTATTGTGGTGGGGGTGTTATTGTATCTGATAAGATGGCCGAACTCATCTCTAGTACTTATATGCAAACTATGTGTAATTATTTTTTTCAAATTTTAAAGGCTTAGTTCTGTACAGATAACCATTATATATATTTTTAATTTTCTTGCTTAAAATAATGAAATTTTAAATAATTGAACATTACAGTGGAGTTTTTGAAATGTATTTCTTAATTGGAATAAAGTGGGCTTCTAATTTTAATTTAAAAATAGAAAATTTGTATGATGTAATTCTTATTAAGATGTAAAAATGTGGCTTTTCTGTTTAATATTTCTAAATACTTTTAAAATCATAAGTGTATTTGGTGTTAATTTCAGGAACTTAGGAGAAAAGAAGCAGAACTCCAAGCCAAAGAAGAGGCTTTGAGAGCAGGAACTTTTGATGGTAAAAATTTCGTTAGTTATCTATATTTTAAATATTGACATCTTTACTGATATGACCTGATAAATGTTTTTTTTTTCTATAATGATTTCAAATAAACCTTGAAATAATAAAATTTGAATTTTCTTTTTCAGCTCGAGCTAATAATTGGCCTCCTCTACCAAAATCATTTTGTGTGGGACCATGCTTTTATCAAGATATAGCTGTTGATATACCTCTTGAGTTTCAAAAACTTGTCAAAACTATGTACTATCTCTGGATATGTATGTATCTTATTTATATTTTATTGTGTGTATCTTATACATTGTTATAAATAAGTTATTATTATTTTTTTTAACCTTTTCATACAAACTAATTAATATATAATGATAATTTAGTTCATATTTGTACTGATGCTTAAAACTTTTATGATTTTTAGAGTTTCGTACTTAAAAAGTAAAAACGGAATCATTTTAAGATCGCTTCGTGTGTTTGTTCATCTGTCACAGCAGCAGTCACAGCCATTTTTCTCGAAAACTATGGAATGTAGAAAGTTTAAACTTGGCTGATTTATAAAGTCTATTGACCCGCATATATTATAGATTATTTGCCATTCACAAATATTTTTAGGAAAATTTTGGGTGGTAATTAAGTTACTTGAAAAAAAGTTTTTTAAATATTGTGTGGAGTGTTATTTGAAACACCAAACTCACAAATATATTTGTTTTAATTTTAGGTGTTATATTTTCAGAGATATTGTTCAAAATGTGCTGCAAAAATATGCCCCCCCCCCCCCATTATTTCCAAATCTACTAAAACTAAAATTATGAAAAAATTAGGGATAGTTGGAGTTTATTTTAAACCTTGCAGGAAATGTATGATGGTTATCCTAGATTTCAATCAATCAGATTTTCCTGTTATACACAAACTTTACTTTGTGGCCACTCAGCAGGAGATTCGAAGGACACTTAAGGTACTTATTGGTGATGTGGAATCATCCAAGAATTGTTGATTGTAATTTTCGAAAAAATTTATGGGAAATTAGCCAATATATTAATTAAAAAACGATTTAGAAAACATGGCATGCACAGAGGCAGCATTGCAACTTTGCAACCTCTTTTCGAAGCACGCTTGACATACTGTCAAGTTTAACCTTTGTACAAGGTCTTTGTTTTAGGTAAGGCAAATCATAGTAATAAATATTCAGTGTTTTTCATTCCAATTGAATTCGATTATTGAAAGCAATTATTAAAATATAATTCATAGAATTCCAAGTTTTTAAGTCTTATTATTCTTTTAACAACAATTTTTTTAATATTGCAGTTAGTAATTAATAAATTTATCGTACGGAACCCTTTGTGCAAGAGTAAAACTCTCACTTGACCAATTATTTGTTATGTTGTTTATTTATTCCATTCATAATCTCTTTCTACTGTTTATTCATTATTTTCTACCGTTAATCTCAGTATAGTGGTGATATTTGTCAAAGTAAACAGTGTTCCAGTTGAAAGTATCATAAAACTTGAGCACAGTAATGTCTGTGACGATATATGTTGAAATTAATACGCATTTACATTTGTTAACATACATACGTTTAATGAGGACAAGTTACATATAAACAAGAATAGAAGACAGTTAGAGCGGTTACAGTTAAATGGACGTTGTCATGGATACAATTATATTACATCTCCCCTTTCAAAATGTTATTTAAGTTCTATTTGAATTCTATTAAAGATCAAGTCTCTTTATTGGCTTTACAACTCTTCCAGACCTGGTAACGATGGGTTTCTTGTCAATAACGCTGGGGGCAGACACATTTAGATTTTTCGCCGGAGATACGTTGGAATTGTTATCAGCACTAGAAGGTTGATGGTCAATTTCTAACGGTAACTTCCTTTTCCTTTCAATCTGGAACTTCAACTTAGTTGGCTTGATTTGGATAGTGTTCCTTCTATATTCACCTTTAGGAGTCAGCACATTGTATGATCTAGGAGCAGCTTGAGATGTTATTGTTGCTGGTATCCAATTCCTTGGTGCTTGTTTCAGCATCACATTTTGGTTTGGTTGTAATGGAGTGCTGAATGATGGTTTAGTATGAAGATCATGGTAGTATTTTTGCTTTAATCTAGCATCCGTTAGATGTTCTGTAGTTTGGGTCATAACTTTAGGCTTTAGCAATTCTTCAGCAACTGGAACTGTAGTGCGCATGCGTCTACTGAAGAGACGTTGAGCTGGTGATCCTAAATTTTCTCTTGGCGTATTTCTCAAATTTAGTAAAGCTAATTGTATATCTTGACCTGATATCTTACATTTTCTTAGCAAATTCTTCGCTGTTTGGACAGCTCTCTCTGCTAGACCATTGCCTTTTGGATAGAGGGGACTTGAAGTTTGACGGGTAAACATCCATTCTTCAGCAAATTCCTTAAATTCAGAAGAATCATAATTTTTAGCATTGTCAGTTTCTAAAATTCTAGGAATTCCATGGACACTAAACCAGTCTTTGAGGATTTGTATTGTAGACTTACTAGATAAATCTTTTAATGGTTTGAAATCAATGAAACCAGAGTAACTATCTGTAATAAGTAGATAGTCAACATCCTGATAGGTAAATACATCAGATGCAAGAATTTCCCATGGTAGTTTAGAGATCTCCTTAGAAATTAATGGTTCTCTCGGAGGAGTCTTCTGAGTTTTCTGACAAACTGCACAATTTTCGATCATCGAAATTATATCTCAAGACATTCCTGGCCAAAACATACACTCACAAGCTCTTCTAAGACAACTTGTAATGCCTAAGTGACCTTTATGAAGATTCTCCAATGCACGTCGTCTGTATCTTTTGGGTATAATTATCGTTAATCCCTTTAAAATTACATCTTTTTGAATCGATAGTTCATCCAAGAATGGTAAGTACTTCTTACACGAATCTGGAACTACATCTTTGTTTTTGGGCCAACCAGTAAAAATGAAATGTTTCAGTTGTATTAGATCTGGATCCGTATTTGTGAGATCTTGTAAAATTTTAAACCCTACGTCTGTGGTTGGAATTGAAAAGAGAATTTGGTAGTTACTCTCCTGTAACAAATCTTCATTATGACAGTCTCTGCTCAGCAAGTCAGCTACATACATTTCCTTACCTCTCTTATAACAAACTCTTGGAGCATACTGCTGAACCTCTAAGAAGATTTTACGGAGTCGTGGTGGAATTCGATCTATTTGTTTCTTAAAAATAGATTCTAAAGGTTTGTGATCCGTCTCAATGGTTACTACATTTCCATATATACATTGATGAAATTTTTGGCATCCGAATTTCATTGCCAGGGCTTCCTTTTCTATCTGGGGATAAGATCTTTGGACGTCATTCATCGCTGTGGATGAGAATGCTATCGGTCTTCCCTCTTGGAGCAATACCGCACCTAATGCGAAGGAACTAGCATCCACTGAAATTGTAATACTTTTGTTGGGATTATAGTATTTAAGTGACGGAGCTTCCTTCAATAATTTCTTGATTTCAGCTAATTCTTTATCTAATTCCTTATTCCAATTCCACTCTTCATTTTTCTTCAATAACAATCTCATATTATGTGTTTTGTCTGAGAGATTAGGGATGAACTTGTGTAGGTACTGAATCATGCCAAGTAATCTTTGTAGCTTTTTTTTGCTAGTTGGTGCTTTAATTCTATCTATGGTTTCAACTTTCTCAGGATCTATCATGATACCATCACCAGAGAGGATATGTCCTAAATATTTAACTTTCTGAACTTCAAATTCACATTTGTCTTTATTTAGTTTTGCTCCAGCATTTCTTAATGCTTGTAGGAATAATCGAGTATTTGATCGAAGAGTATTAATATCAGGCGCATAAATCAATATATCGTCCATTGAATTTTCAACACCTGGAATGCCTTGTAGAATTTTAGTCATATGATTTTGAAATATTTCTGGAGCTGTCTTTATGCCAAAAGGGACTCTCAGAAAAGAATATCTTCCCCAGGATGTTGTGAACGTGAAAAAAGGTTGTGTGGCGGGTGAAACTCTTAGTTGCCAGAAGCCTTTCTTCAGATCTAATTTTGTGAAGTATTTGGAGCCTTTCACATTAGCAGTGACTTCTTCAAGCATTTTTAAAGGATAATGCCTTCGCAGCAGAATTTTATTAACTTCCGACGGATCGATGCAAATCCTTATTTTTCCTTTTTGTTTTGCTACGACCATTGGACTAGCTATGGGTGTTGGTTCCTCTACTTTCTTTATAATTTTATCCTGGACCATTTTGTCAAGTTCCTTCTTTACTAACGGTCGAAGAGAAAATGGAATTCTTCTGGGGGGCTTAATGTCAGTTTGGGGACACTCTGTGGAAAAATCTGCTGTATATTCGAAATTTTTTATACATCCCATTCCTTGAAACAGGTCTTGAAATTCATCTTGCAGTAAATTTACTACTTCAATTCTTTAAATTAATCCGGCCTCCATGCAGGTTAATCGACCTAGGATTGGACTAATTCCTCCATGTGCAATTATTAATTTAAGCCGTATATGCTTATCTTTAATTTGACAGTGAACAATAGATTCTCCTTCCACCTCAATAGCATGACCAGAATATGAGAGGAGTTTACGGACATTTGTAGGTTTTATTATTAGACGTAATTCCTCTGCTAAGCGAAATGGTATGACATTGCACTGGCCACCGGTATCAAGTTTCATTGAGATAGCTTTATTGTTAATTATGACAGTCTCGCACCAATCTGATTTATTAGCGTCGATACTTGCTATCAGAAAACTATCATCCGTAATCGTATCTACATTTTCAATATCTTGCGCTCTGTATTTTTTCTGGTTTCTGGGTCTACATTTTTTTGCGAAATGGTTTTGCCTTTGGCAAATTTTACATTTTATGCCAAAAGCAGGGCAATCATTAATTTTATGTGTATTACCACAATTTCTACAATCGTTTATCATTTTAGAGAATTTGGTATTAGAATTAGGCTTATCTTTCGAAGGAACATTTTTATGCGACTGAGTAAATTTCTTCGATATTGTAGAAATTATGGGTTTATTATCATCAGAAATATTTTTCAATTGCTGTGCAGCACTTTCAGAAGCAAGACAAATCTGCACAGTTTTATCTAAGCTTAACTCAGCATCGCTTAAAAGCTTTTCCCGAACGTCATTATTTTCAATTCCGACAACAATTCTATCGCGAATTAATTCCTCCTCCATAATTCCTAGCTTACATCTAGAAGCTTGTATTTTAAGCCTTGTTAAAAAATCTTTAAAAGCTTCATCCTGCTTTTGTTTAATCTGGTTGAATTTGTAACGTTCAAAAGTATAATTGACTTTAGGAGTGAAATACTCTGTGAACTTACCTCTAATAATCTCCAAATCTTCTTGTTGATCGGTACTTAAACTGAAGGTTTTATAGATTTGTTGTGCTTCTCTTCCAATAACGGCCATAAATGTCGCAACTTGAACTTTTTTCTCTTTCTTGTCAAGTTGAACGGCAGCAGCATACCAATCAAAACTTTGAATCCAATCTTCCCATTTTTCTTTGGAATCCGTCATAAGTAATAGTTTTGGAGGGCGTATTCCGTTTTCATCCATTTGTATTTAATTCAGGTTGTCGTTAACGAAATTTAAAGTAAATATTACTTTTTGACACAACTTCTGACACCATGTGACGATATATGTTGAAATTAATACGCATTTACATTTGTTAACATACATACGTTTAATGAGGACAAGTTACACACAAACAAGAATAGAAGACAGTTAGAACGGGCACGAGCGGTTACAGTTAAATGGACGTTGTCATGGATACAATTATATTACAATGTCTTAATAATTTAATATTCTGTTTTTAATATTTTGTGTATTATTTATTAATGGTGGTATATTTAATTTTTGTTTTTGAGGAAAACATAAAGAAATGCTTCTTCACTGATACATATGTAATGAGATGTGGGACATGAAGTTAAAGTTTGCATTAAAACTGCTTTTTTGTTCAGGAACAGTTATTAAAAGAGAAGTGTTTTTTTTTTTGTTTGAAATTGTTAAAATTGCAATGTATTGTTAAAATATTTCTATTATTATACGTATGCAGTAAGTAATAAAGATGACTGATTAAATGTGCAATCCATTTAAAAAAAAGAAGAAGCAATACACCTGCCTTTGTTCACAGATCTTCTACTATATATATAAAACACAAACGTAAATTTCGTTCCGTTCCTTTATAACTCGAGTTCTGTTGAATGGAATTTGATGGAACTTGCACTGTTGGATAGATAATTTTTCAGAGAAGGTTTTAGTATATAACACATATTTCTACGTATATTAGTTATAGAATTATGATGGAAAGTTCTATTATTTTGGACGATAAGGTTACCATAGGTTATTTTTTTGGCGACCATTATCGTTGGCGAAAGAATTGAAACGGCTATATAAGAAAATAATGCAAACACATAGAAAAATAAAAGCAAAATTCTGTTATTAATTTTATTTAAAATCCCCCCCCCGTCCCCCGTCCCCACAACAAAAAGAAAAAAAACTGTTTTAATGAGGCATAATATTTAATTTAAACCCCAAAGGAATGTTTGTAAAGCTTAAAAATATTTGCAATGCATGAGATTGCAATTCAGATTAAGTCAACATTTGGCGATTTATCGTTTGCGTCAGGTTAACAAAGATGCGTCTGATAATTTGATTTAATAAAATATGAGTAATTTTTTTTTCCTTTTTTTCTTTCTGTTAATTTTTTGATATAACTTCCCTATCATGTGTCTTACAGGAGGAACTAGCACATGTAATTGTAAAAATGACTGCATTTATGAGTTACATGTTATTTTATTTACGGTTTTGATTTTACTTTTGTCGCCAAGCAATGTGATTTTAAGCCAAAAATGCATAAACGTGACATCAGCTTCAGCGACATTAGCAATAATAGTGTTTTTTCGTGTATACAAGATCCTTTTTGGAGTAAATTTTTATATTCAAATGCAAATTATATAAATAGCAGTTATTGTTATGAATATGGGATCAAATATTTAAATTTTAGTGAATGTCTGCCACTCAAACACATATTGTAAAATAATTAAATTTTAGACATTTAAAAATTTACTACAGAAACATGCCGGTTTGTTTTCACCAAACGTATTATTTTTATAGCCTCGAACTCAGACCAGCGAATATTGTCTATTCTTTTATTTTTATTTTATAATTTTTTAATATATCGCCAATTTCACTTATAGAAATATTCACGGTTTCAAAAGTTAGGAACCAAATACTATTCTTAAGGAGATGTGTGCATTTATGCGTTATTACTATCACAAAAGGCTACATTTTGCAATAAAAATTGTTTGCTGAAATAAATTTTCAATGCTCTTTTTGATTCGTCATTTCTTTTTAGTTTTTTCTGCATACCTTCCCTTCTTTCAGGAAGGTTTTTAAACGACATTGGACTAATTGTCCATATTCCGGTCACCTGCCAGTTGGCATTTTTACTATATTGTTGGATGTTTCGTTTATGTTTGAAAGTTACCCTGGACGACGATTCAGATTACAGAAGATTAGACGACTTTTGAAATTAGCGATTGCTAAATTTATGGGTTTTTTTCATTATGAAGCAAAGTTTTACCAAAAAAGCAATACTTCCAATGTATGGTTGGTTGATTTTATGACGGCCAGTTATCTACAAGAGGTATATAGACCCTGGGGGGAGTGCCTTTCGTGGGGGTCTTTCTAAGGGATCCGAACCCGTATTTACGGCATGGTTCGAAGAAAACCACGGAAAACTCCGAACGGTTAGGTCAACGAGCGTGACAGGGGTTTGAACCCAGCACTTTCCGTATGCCAGCTTTGAGATCAGAACATCTCAGGCACTGTTTTAGTGCTTTCAATGTACGGAAAAACTTTGTAATGTCAATGGTGGCGAATTGAATAAATAATATTTGTCGATTTATCATTTCAGGCTGGATAAGAAAAAACGAGTAGATAATTTTTCGATCATTATAAAGCCTTTTCGACCTACACACATCCCTAGCAGCCAAACATAGAGAAATGAATTTATTTCTGCGTGTTATTATGCTCTTTATAGAAATGCAAAAAAATCTTCGGTTTTAGTATTCACCAAAAATAATATTACTAAACATTTTGCATAACTAACTTTATCAGTATCAGTTTTATTTAAGGTATGGAATTTTGTTAATGAAAGATCTATAATTGAATTAACATTAATTTGACATTATTTAATGGAACATAGCTTGGCGCATAAATAACTTTGTTTTGTAACTAACTCTGGTACATTAGTAACCATATCGTTTCAAACACTTCTAATGTTTGACGTCAAACTTGGATATCGGCAAGATTATGGAAGATTAGGAAGATTTTATCGGATACAAACTAGAGGTTTATTCTTCGACCAGAGTTAATAATTGGGGTTTTTTCAGATTAACGGTTACACGAATGCAACTCGTCTAAAAATGGAAAGACAGTGAAAATGGTGTCATTTTAATTTTATTCATATTCAGCTTTAAAAATTCACCGATGTATGTTTCACCATTTTTTTAAATATGAAAGTTAAACACTGTTCTTTATGTGCAAACAATTTATTACAATTGTCACTGTATTTACTCTGCTGGAATCGAAAGATGAAAAATCGTAGTAGACTTGCCAGAAGAGGACGTATATTGCGAAATATAACTTAACATAGAGTGAAATTGTACTTACATTACCTGAATCTCACATGGAGACAAGAAAGAGGGACGGAGTTCAAGAACTTACAGACGAAAATGAATCACCCGAACAGTATTTAAGTTCAATGGTCAATCTATGCAATCATTGTAATGCTTTCTCTTTTAGTAGTATGTTGACTAGAGAACATGTTAGTTCCTGTTGTCATAACCTCATAATGGCCTCATTTCCCTACCAAACTCTACTATAAATGATCAACTAAATGAGTTGCTTCTTTTAGCCCAAATTTTGTCCAATGTATGATATAATATAACGCAATGTCGTTCACATCGTTTACAGCAATATTGAAGGAAAATTCAGAAGAACGTCCCTATTGCTTTAAAATACATGCTCAAATCAACTGATATAATTCGTTTAATTCAAGGTTCGTTTGAAAATATTTACTAAGGTAGCATCTGTAGGTGAAGATCCACATTCCTTAAAAATGCAAAGCCATTTCGTTTGATTTAAGGTACATTTAGAAAAATGGCCCAGCGCAGCACGCGTAGCATACTAGTTTATAATAAAATCACAGCAAAGGTGTCATTAGACTCTGGATAATGATTCCTACAGAATCAGGGCTGAAATTATGAGGGGGAGGGGCATCTGCCCTGGGCACCAGAACGAAAGGTGGATAGGGTACCAAATGAAGATTTTGTTTTCTCGTTTGATACAAAAAAATATATGAAATTTAGGTAAAAATGTTTTGCAACTAGAAAATCCAAAACAAAAACTGAGCCAAGTGTATTAAAATTGGCAAATGGATAAAAAGATTGGTGAGGTTGTGTGGATGCCGAGATACTAAAAACTAAAAGGTGGAAAATACGCAATTTTAAAAACATTTTTTTTACTACAATTACTTTTTTTACATCCAGATCTGACCTTAGAGGAGGCGACTCGCAAAATAAAATACTTAGTAAAAACTTAGTAGTTTTGTTTTTGTTGTAAGTCACTATTATGATTTTGAAAATTAGCATTATGTTCAGGAAAGCATCTAGACATGTCAGTCTATTAATAGGAAGAGCGGTTTAAGTGACAGTTTCATGAAACTGGCTGTAGATAGTACACAAAAATATTTTACAGCATTGGAATTCATTGTTATACCTACAGAAAATCCTGGTTTTTCAGTTCTTAAGACATTGTTACTCATATCCATCTGCTCAGTTGTAATGTAACACTACAGTTACAGTGAAATATGTGAACATAAAATCTGTCATGAAAGAAGTAGGGGGAGGGGGTGCATCGATGTAAAAGTGAAAAAGGGAAATTAATTTTTAGCCTATTTTCCTGTTATTGGGAAGTCGATCAAATAATTTTTTTATTATTATTAAATTTGCATTTCATAAAGTTAATTTTGACAAATTAAATATAAAAGTAAACAATATTTTGTGTTACAATGTCATTTCTAAATTTATTTATTAATCTTTTATAACGTTACATTATTTAGAATTAGACATCTCATAAAGATTTTAATTTAGGACTAAAATGATTAACAGATGCTACTCTTACTTTATGTACTAATAAAGTAAACCTCAACATGGGAAATAACAAAACTAATGAAGTCAACTAATCAACTAGATGCTTTTCAAAGGGCACTGCGTTCTGTCCTTTTCTTCCTAAAACATTAACTTTGCGCCCTGTAAATTTTTTAAATAATGGTGTCCTTTTTTTCTTTCTGAAAAAAGCATGTGGATGCTTGGAAAATTAAGTTTTGTATGTTTCTTCACTTGTGTTGGATCAATTACACCTGCATTACGCAGGCCAAAAAGGGTACAGCAACCCACCGTAATAATGAATTCTTTCTGCATAGCTAAGAACATTATCAGATACAAGCTGATAACGTCAGATTTCGCTTCTCCGATCACCATAAAAACAAACTATAGTTGTCGGCATTTTATTTTTGGAGTGGCTCAGTTAGTGGGCTTTTTTCTAACTTTCTAAAAACTTATTGTGTTTAAATAGAAATTTGGTAAGCGGCCTAATTTATTATTATTTGAATTTGCTGAAAATTTGAACATAATCGGACAATTAAAAACAGAGATATATATATATATTTTAAATAAAAAGTAAGGAAAAGGAAAGAGTATCATTTCGTTCTCTTTTTTAAAAATTATTATTATTTCTGTTTGTTGTTTATTCTGTTGAAAAAATAATTTTCCTCGGTAGCCGGCTGGGAAGAAAAAGTTTAAACTACAATAAAAAAAAAAAAACTAACTTACTCTGCAGTATCTTTTTTTACTTTCTTCTATCTTTACAAGAAGAAAGTATTGGATTCATGAAAATTTTCGACGGATTTATACGTTTTAGAAGGTCCTGAACACGATTTGACTGTTTTTAGAAAATGTCTGTTTGTCTGTATGTGACAAAAATTTTGTGGGTGCTCTATCTCAAGAACTAATGTACGAAATTTAATAAAACTTTATATTCAGTTAGTCCCTGATATAAATTGGTGCTGATTAGTTTTTGGTGAAAATCGCCCACAGGTGACGCAGCTATGCTGCATTTTTTGCGATTTCTGCAATAGCTCTATCTCAAGAACTAATGCACTTATTTTCCTCAAACTTCAGGTTCAGTTAGACCTTGACATAAATGGACGCTGATTATGTTTTGGTATAGATATCCCAACAGGTGGCGCTGCTATACCACTTTTTTCTTTATTTTTAGGATAGCTATGTCTCAAGATCTAATGCACGGAATTTCATCAAACTTCAAATTCTGTTAGACCTCGACATAAATAGATGCTGCTTACGTTTTGGCATAAATAGCACAACAGATGGCACTGATATGCTACTTTTTTCATTATTATCATGATAACTATATCTCAAGAACTAATGCGCGGATTTTCATCAAACTTCAGATTTAGTTAGACGCTGACATAAGTTGTTGTTGGTTAGGTTTTGGTCTAAATCTCCCAACAGGTAGCGCTGCTATGCTGTATTTTGCAGGATTTACACGATTTTAGCAATAGTCATATCTCAAGAACTAATACACGGAATTTAATAAAACTTTATATTTAGTTAGACCTTGATATAAATTAGTGCTGATTCTTTTTAGTGTATCCGAAATCTGTGTGAGATAGAAGAAAGTTTTGGGATTGGCATATTCAACTATTTTTTATTTGCAATTAAGTGTATATAATCCAAACACTTTCAATTATAAACACTACTGTATATCTGAAGATAAAAAAAGAAATCTTCAATATCTAAAATGACCATATATCCCATCCCAATTCTTAGAAAACACAATGTAATTTTCTCCCTCCTCCTGCTTACTCACTTGGATGTTCAGTTTTCAGAAAAGATGTAAAAAAAGGTACTTTTTCTACCGTTTAATTGCTCCCCTCCCCCTGCTCCAGTTTTACCAAGAGCAGAAGAATTAGTCTCTCTTCTCTCCTCGCGTCGTTCTTTCCCTTCTCCTCTCTTTCACCAGGAAAAATAGCTGGCGGGTGATTGCTGACTATGACGCAACATGAAGATATTCTGTGCTATCGAGCTATATTTTTTATTTACGTTATATTTTTACTCTATTACATTCACTGTCATGAATATACATAGATTTGTTTTACGCAGAATCAGTCGCTGTGATAATTTGGGAATGCTAACAGTAAAGTTCCTAAAATAGCAGTAAAAATTCTTCAACTTTTTATGGGAAGAGAAAAATAAAGGAGCTCTCTGAATTTGTCCAGTTAGTTGAATGCCAGATAATCAAGCTTTATTTATATAATTTTGCACATGAATTTTCATTCTTAATGAGAGAAGTAATATTTAATTATCTTACAGATTATAAATTCCAAGTTAATGTTTTCATGTGGGAGATGATATATTTTCATGAAGATTAAAAAAATATGAAAGAAGAAAAAATCAATGATATACATAGAATAAAATTATAAAAATTTAAATCTAATATTTCAAAAATAAAATTTCTAATTTTTCTACTTTTCCAAGTAGGAACAAGCTGGAAATTGTACGTCAAACGTGACAAATGAGGTGCGTTCGTACTGTAGCTAGCTATATAAATATTTAGGTCTTGATGATTTTTAATTCTGTGAAATGAATGATATCGTCTGCAGATTAATTTCTGTAATAGAATAAGTATCTCGGTCACTTGACGATTAAACTTCGGAAGCTCCTATAAGAAGAAAGCACAGATTTAAAAAAAAAAAAATAAAATTTCTTAATAAATATTTTTATTAATATCTCCTAAAGTTTTGATTCGGTTTTAATAAAATTTGAAATGTCTCGACAAAATTCTGAAAAGATAATATATCTTAAATTTCAAACCATTCGGTTGGGTAGTTTTTGCGTTGTTATATGCGTACGGATGGACAAAGCGACGACAATAGGTGCTATGTATTTATATAATTACGAACGCTCCGAGCATTCCCATTTCTTCTCACACCTAAAGAAACTGAAAAAATGTCCAACAAAATCATTGAAAACTTTAAAAAAAATAATAATAATAATAATAATACACTAGGCCAGATGGGATCTTTTAACACATCCAACATTTTACTTGAACTTGTTTTGCTCACTCCAAAATTCTTGGAGCAGAGAAAATCAGTTGCTGTTGAAGATGCTTTTAAAAATATCTTTGATAATTTTTTGTCATCAGACTTTCTTCTATTTCGATAAAATTTTGAAACAACCTGAAATGTGGCTTAAAGTTGAGGAAAAGGGACAGAGCATATTTTCCTAACCATATATAGAAATCATTGTTGGTTCATATGTCCTTATACAAATCTATAGTTTTTGACCGATTGGTACGAAACTTGGTATACATACATAGTTGCCAACTTGTACGGTTTGGCCGTACAATGTACGGATTTTGGTCTAAGTGTACGGTCGTACGGATAAACAGTACGATTGTACGGTTTTGCGCAAAATTTATTAATGAATCGTAAAAGGTTATTTTATCCATCTCATGAAAGATAAAAGTTCTAATATAATGCATGCGTTATGTTTTTTTCTTTTACGGAATAAAGCGTCATTAAATCAAACTCTCTCAAGCGCGCATCCCTCGAATGCACCGCACCGTCAGATATCCAGGGAATCTTTTGCGAAATTATTCTTACTCTTTCAAGAACGAGCGCGCATCCCTCGAACGCACCATCGGATATCCAGGGAATCTTTTGCGAAATTAGTCTTTCACCTCTCCTGAACGCAGACCCGCGCATGCCCATTGTTATCGGGTGCCGTTGAGATAAACTGGTTAGGACTGAGAACGAAGCGGAGTTACGGAGCAGATCTTATCGGTAGCTAGCGTGAATGCACACGTGCGTAGTGTACTGTTTCAAGTTCAGCTTGTTTACTTCGATCATTCTGTACGATTTCTTTTCTTTTTTATTTAGTATTTTCCATTATTGTTAAAAGATGGAAAAATCTAAACCGAAGCAGTATAATCAAGTTTTTATAGAAGCATACTCGAGAGAATTTCCGTGTATAATGGAATCTCGTAAAGGAAAACATCATGCTCATTGCACCGTGTGTAACGGAGATTTTAAAGTTGCTCACGGAGGTAGAAGTGATATAAAGGATCATCTTAGATCAACAAAACATTCAGATTTCCTGAAAACACAGAATTTAACTACGAAGCTTAGCGATTTCTTAAATTCCGAAGACCCCGGGAATGCAGTGATAAATGCAGAGTGTTTATTTGTGAAGTTCATCTTAGAACATAATCTGCCCCTATCAGTCGCAGATCATGCAGGGCAGCTTTTCAAAAACATGTTCCCAAAGTGTGAAGCTGCAAAAAAATTTTCATGTGGTCGAACTAAAGTTAGTTCAATAATAAAAGAAATGGCCTGCGAAAGTAAAAAATCGTTAATGGACCAGTTGCAAAGTAAGTCAGTTTTTGCTATTGCGGTTGATGGCAGCAACGATTCAAATTCACAATTATATCCCATTGTTGTTGTTTATTTGGACAAAACTGAAGGCAAAATCAAAAGTTCTTTGCTAGTTCTACCTGTTTTGTCCGGAAATTCCACCGGGCAAAATATTGGTAAGTTAGTTATTGATGTATTACAGGCAAAAAACATTGATATGAAGAACTGTATTGCTTTTAGTGCAGATAATGCACCTGTAATGCTAGGAAAT
Source organism: Maratus michaelseni (assembly GCA_963931845.1). Taxonomy (NCBI): domain Eukaryota; kingdom Metazoa; phylum Arthropoda; class Arachnida; order Araneae; family Salticidae; genus Maratus; species Maratus michaelseni. The sequence goes on from OZ007591.1 coordinate 243,741,598, forward strand.
AAAAAAGGTGTTGCATCTATTTTGAAAGAAAAAAACGAAGAACTTATAGTGATGGGCTGTAATTGTCATTTAATACATTTAGCTGCTGAAAAAGCAGCTAAATCTTTATTGATTCCTGTTGGTGACATCTTAATTGACATTTTTTATTATTTTGAAAGAAGCTCTAAACGGAAGGAGGAATTTAAGGACCTACAATCTAAGTTTGATTCAGAAAATAAAAAAATTCTGAAACATGTATGTACTAGATGGCTATCTTTGGGTAGAAGCTTGAAGCGCTTATTAGAGCAATGGGATATACTTGCAAGTTTTTTTAAGAATCAAATTAAAAGATCTCAAAACAGCAGCTCATTGTCATCTCTTGATACATATAAAATCCCACTGCAAACAGCTCAGAAAAGCTCTAGCAATTCATCAAAAAAGAGACCTGCAAGTGGAGGTGGTGAACCTTCATGTAAAAAGATGAAGTCAGATGGAGTTTCAAGCAAGTTATGTGAGTCTAAAAGTCTCATGAATTTAACAAGGGAAGAGAAACTATTTATGTTTCTTTCATCCGATGTCAACAAGGCGTATTGTTTATTTTTAGATTACATGATACCAGTTTTCGAAAAAACTAATGTAATTTTGCAGTCAGAAGCACCAAAAATCCATGTTTTAAATTCTTTGTTATTAGATATGCTTAAAGAAATTCTTTGCAAATTTGTTAAACCAGATGTTCTTAAAAATTCCTCCTCTTTAATTGATATCAAATATGCAGAGGTATGCAATCAAAAAAATGATGCTGACTTGTTAATTGGAAGTACTACTTTGAAAGCTGTGAATACCTTAGAGAGCAATGAAAAGATTAAATTTTATTCTAATGTCAGGAAATATTTTACTACATGCTGCAATTATATGAGGCATAAATTTCCATTCAATAATGTTTTGTTAAAGCATGCTGAGGTGGCAGATTTGCAGAAAATTTGTAACAAATCTTTTGTTGATGTACAGTACTTTTTAAATAAATTTCCTGCAATGTATCTTCAAAATGAAAATGAGTCTGAAGATGAAGCTAGAGACAAACTTCAGTCTGAATTTTGTTGTTTACAGATTGATGACATTCCTGTTGATGTAGTTAAAGAAGAGAGGATGGATCAAAAGTGGGCTATTGTGGGGAAACTGTCAGCAGCAGATGGTTCTTTGAAATATGAAAAGATAGCCAATTTTATGATGTGTGTTTTGACAATACCACACAGCAATGCTGAATGCGAGAGAGTATTTAGCAGTGTACGCAAGACAAGAACAGAATTCAGGAGTTCTTTATCAGATGAAAACTTGGAAAATGTTTTAATTTGTAAAAGCATGCAAAAGGGACATTGCTATCAACAAAAATTTGATAAGGAATTTTTGAGTAAAGCTAAATCAGCTACTTACAATAATTTAAGAAATAAGAATGAGTAATGAACAGTGCTTTTATTTGTATATAGTAATTTGTATATATTTGTATAGTTTCTGGTTAATAATTTGTATAAATACTAAACATCAAGATTTACACTAGAACAATTTATTTTTTTATAACTACTTGATGATGGCATATCTAAAACTATGGTCCAGCCAAAACATTTTTTTTTTAAGTACAATAGTTGAACTGTCTGAAGTAAAGGATTTCAATTAAGGATAAACAGTCTAATTATTAAGGTAAGTTTAATCTCATGTTTTTTTTTTTTTTTTTAGTTAAAAATATAATTGACTATATATGAATATAATAAATGAACAGAGGAAAGTATTTTCAACTACTAGGTAAATTATATAGTTTGGGTATCTCAGTTCAGATTTATTCCAACTGTGATATTCCAACCATTGAATATATATATATATATATATATATATATATGAATAGCATAGAAGATGTTTACTTTTTTCATAGCATATATTAAACCTTTTTAAGCACATAAAAATACGTCGTAAAAATTGTAAGGTTTTCAAAATTGATATGTTGGCAGGTATGTACATAGTAGAGCATGAATAAAATTACTGTCTACTTTAAAGCACTGTCAGACCACTTATTACCCTCCTTTTTTAACCACCTCTCATAGTTTATCATTCTAGAAATCGCTTTAAAAAAAAATTCTAAAGAAATTTTCACTTTCCTGTTGCCAAACCCTAAAAAACTTCTTTCTCTCTCCAAACTACATTTTATGACTGACATCATGGCTGAAAGCATCTAGAAAATGACGTAATTTTCAGGTAATTGTTGTAGAATTTAGTTTAATTTTTATGGATGAAAATGTATGTTTCCATTTAAAAATACTGCCACACAAAATAAAATTTCCCTAAATGCTATGCCATTTGGTTGAATTATTATTATTATTATTATTATTTTATATTACCAGAGAAATTATGTGTATTTATTTATCTGCTACACATGCCAAATAAAATGTGCAATCTCATTTATAAAACTGAGAGATAATTATTATGATAACATCAAAGTAACGTGACTTTTTTCTGATTGGCGTTTCAACAATTTATGGACACAAATGCTCAAAGCTTCGTTATTGTGATTGTCATATTGCATTTTTTAACCATTGGGAAAATGGTTGTTGTTTTCAGTCGAGAATGGACCTCTTGACGTCATCACTTTATTTTTTTTAAGCGTTTTTAACAAAATTCTGTAACTTTAGAAGAATTTTTAACGAAATTCTGTAACTTTAGAAGAATTTTTCTTTGAATAGGCAATAGAAATGCATAAAATCATTACAAAAATGTTAAAGTTACATAAAGGATAGATGCAAATTATCAGATATGAAAAATAAAGTAGAAATTTGGTATTTTCGTGTTATAGCAGCCCCCAAGGATGAAATGTTTTTGTTTTCATTAATATATTGTAAATTTGGTACTTTCGTGCTATAGCAGCCCCCAAGGATGAATTGCCAAGTGACCAAAATTTATCGTCAAATTATAAAGCATGTATGACATTATAATAATATACGATATATATATAACATTTCTTGACGTATGTGGCCAAGTTATAGTCATATATGATGCATATATATGACATGTGTATATGATGTATATACGACATATAAGACGTAAATAATATGTGTATAATGATGTATATGGCACATATAGGAGTGTTTCGAATATATAGATGCATATATAAGATTTGCGTTGATCTTGGCAAAATCATAACTGCAACCTTGCCATAATCATAATTGTGGGGGCCGCTATAGCACGAAAGTATGGTAATTTTTTTTTTTAAGCTTTCAGATCATTTTTCCAATGGTTATTGTAATTTGTTAAATTATAATTTTTTTTATTTATATTTATTTTATTCGGATGGCCTAAACTGGTTAGCATGGTCAAAGATTGGGTATATGCCTGTGTTGGTATACAGACAAAATCTCTTTGTTTGTTTTCTGAAAATAATAATAAAAAAATTGCTCAGAATAATTTGTGCAACCAATAGTTATTTTTTAAATATCCCTTAATGAAAATAATGAAAAAATCTTGAAACTTTGTGTCGTTTCAATTTTTCAGTATGATTTTTATCATTATAAATTATTGGACATTATATGTTTTGTTTAATTTTATATATTTTTTAAATTTTAGATTATGCTTGTGTTTTGGGATTAAATATGTTAGCATCTTTAGCTTTACTTATGACTGATACAGAATATGGAGAATTATTTGGATTTTCACTTTTGGCATTCGTGTTGTTTGTTCCACTTTCATTTGTTTGCTGGTTTAGAACTCTTTACAAAGCTTTCAGGTAAATTTTTATTGGATTTTCATAATTTTACATACAGTAGAAGATCTTTATAACGCAAACCTAAAAACACGACGTTGTGCGTTATATCAAATCTTGCGTTATATAGATTACATTTCGCACATCATTAAATTTAGCTTATAAAACATGGCCAAATATGTGTGAAACATACCAAAATACATTAGAGTATCTTTATATTGCATTCTTTATTACCAGGAGTTGTGCAGATTATAGTTTTCTGCATATAAATAATTCCATACATTGTTAAATTTACTTTATAAACATTGTCCAAACATACCTGTATCAAATCATAGCAATTTTTTCAGTAATTAGCCCTGAATTAAGGGGATAAAGTTGAACTAATGTATCAAATTTAGTCCTCTAGAGAATAGCAACTATTTATAATGTGGGAAATTCAGGTGTTTCTTAACTAAAAATTCATTGTTTACATCTGAGAAGTTGTGCGTTATATGGAGAATTGCGTTATAAAGATCTTCTACTGTATTTGTTTCACTTTCCCTAATATGTTAGATATTTTTATAAGAATTTTATTATTAATTTACTTATTTAATATTATATAATTAATTTTATGTAATTTAAAATCAATTAAAAGAAATATCTTGCTTAATCTGATAATATTTCAAGCTACTTTTATTGGCTTCCATGTTAAAAACAATTAAAAGGCTACATCATACATTGAATTGGACCCAGATCAAAGGATATTTTTAACTATCCAATATTATGTGTTTTCATTTCTTATACCCAATTTCATAATTTTTTGAATGCAGATTTTCCAAAACCATTCTTTTATTTCATAGAAATATCAAGCAATAACTGAGAAGTGATGCTATAGCCAAACAATATTTAAGTAATAGCAAAATTATATTCTGTTTAGATGATAGACACATTTCACAGATTGTTCTAGAAAATCATACACTGTCATCTTGACATTGAGCAAAATTATAAAAACTATGGAAAAATAATAGCTTGCAAGTATTATAATGATGAATCTAGTGTGAATAGAAATCTGCAGATATGTATTGTATTAGTGGTATTGAGAATGTGGTGAAGAAATTCTAAAATAACTTTTCACGTCATGTTTAAAATATTAAGCTTCCTTAAAAAAAAAAAAAAAAAATCTTAAATAAATTTTATAGATTTTTTAAAAATAAAGCCAAGTATACTTTAAAATTTACCATTAAATCTTTGAATTTTAATGAATTGTAAGTTTGAAGAGTTAAATAATTTTTCTGTATTTCATAGTTTTTAAAATAAATTCAAATGTTTAAATTTGAATGGATTGAAAAAAAAATAATTATTTAACAGCATAATATTTAAAAGAAATGCCTGGATCAGACATTTAAACTTGTTATATACTAGAATTATTTAAATTTTTGTTAAAATATGTTATAATATGATTACAGTTCATATGGTATCCAGTTTAATAGAATAATTTATCATAGTAAAATGGCTGATTTTGTTAGTAATCCCAACTGTTTGTTTAAAAAAAAAAAAAAGCTCTTGTGTGATTAAAAACTCACTGATTAAAAGCATTCTAAATCCTTCAATCACTAATTGATTTTATTTCATGTGTTTAAGTGTGAGCCTCTAAAATTCCCTATTTTTACTTTGTTTTGTCTGTATTTTATATTACTACTCAAACCTGTAACTATGTTGTCTCCGAAGCATAACTTATATATATCACAAAAATGCATTATGACTTCTTTCAAATATTGTTTAATTTTATATTATTACTTTTTAATTTAAATTTCAAGACACCTGATCTGTCATTATTTGCTTTGAATAATTATCTCAACTGTGATAGATTATCTTCATCAGAAAATATGTCATATATTCTAATACGAGCAAATCTTATGCAAATTTTATTTTGAAAACGGTTCTAACGATTTTAACGAAAATTTGTATCCTACCATTTTGGGGCACCAGAAAACGATTGGGCTAGGTCACATGTTCAAGAAAATTCTATTAGGGGGTCACCATGGGGCAGGGTCAAGCTAACTGTACCTAAAAAACAGCTTAAACGATTTTGACTAAATTTTGCATCTTACCATTTTCGGACATAAGAAGAGTATTGGGCTGGGTCATATGTTAGAGAACTTTTGATTAGTGGGTCATTTTTGGGTCAACGCAGGTCAAGTTAATTTTATCTAAAAAACGGCTGTAATGATTTTGATTAAATTTTGTATCCTATGAGTTTCGGGCACGACTATTTAGACTAAATTTTGCATCAAATGGTTTTCGGGCACAAGAAGACTGTTGGGCTAGGTCACATGTTCGAGAAAATTCAATGAGTGAGTCATTTTGGTCATGGGTCATTATGGGTCAAACTATTTTTATCTTAAAAACGGATCAGAGGATTTGAACTAAATTTAGTATCCTACAGTTTTAGGGAAAGAGCAGAGGTCATGTGTTCTAGAAATTTCAATTAGTGGGTCATTTTGGTCATTGGTCATTATGAGTCAAGCTATTTTTTGCTTAAAAACGGCTCAGATAATTTGAACTAAATTTGTATTTTACAGCTTTTGGTCATGAGAAAATCTGATTAGTGTGTCATTTTTCTGATTAGTATGTATTCATTGTGGGTCAAGCTAATTTTATCTAAAAAACCGCTGAGACTTTTTAGACTAAATTTTGCATCCTACAGTTTACAGTCACGAGAAGACTGTTTGGCTATGTTACACGTTCGAGAAAATTCGATTAGTGGGTTATTATGGGTCAAGCTATTTTTATCTTAAAAAATGTTGCCGACATTGGCGGGATTTTGCAGGAAAATTGACTTTTAAGATTACCAGTACCAAAACACTTGCTTGGCACCAAATGAAAAATATCGCCGAATTTGGCTACATTTGATGAAAAAAATTGGCTTTTAGTATCTGAAGGAATTTTCTAGAACTTCCCAATAGGAGCGGAGATACATGATTCGACCAACCAGAGTCCATAGAACATTCTCGAAAACAGAATTCAACCAATCAGGGTACTTATCATAAGGAAAATTGACTTTTAAGATTACCAATGCCAAAACACTTGCTTGGTGCCAAATGAAAAAATATCTTCGAATTTGGCGATATTTGGTGAAAAAATTGGCTTTCAGAATCTGAAGGAATTTTCTAGAAATTTTGAATAGGAGCCGAGATACATAATTCAACCAATCAAAATCATTGGAACGTTCTCGAAAAAAGAATTGAACCAATCAGGGTACATAGAACTTTCTATGCTTGGCGCTAAATGAAAGAATGCCGCTAAACTTGTTGACATTTGGTGAAAAAGTTGGCTTTCAGAATCTGAAGAAATTTTCTAGAAATTCCGAATAGGAGCCGAGATACATGATTCAACTACCGAGTTGAACAGAAAGCTAATGTTGACCGAGCATTGCTCGGTCGTCCCCGCTGGTATATATAAGGTGGGTGCTCCTGTTATGGCCATGCTGAAGTTTAAGAATTTTCCCTGCAGTCATTTTAAAAAAATCCAAATTAAAAAAAAAAATTTTTTTTTTAATGTTCTCAGGTTAATGGACTTTCATAATAAAAATAGTTTTACTAGTCAAAAAAAAAAAAAAAAATAATTTCAAAAATCTACCAAATGGAACATGTGTGCATGATATGGCCACCATTGTTCCATGTTTCACAAATCATGATTTTCTTCAATTTAAAAATGCTGTTCTGCTAAATCAAATAATTTTGGTGTAAAATAAATAAACATGATACTCAATAATTCTTTTTGTTATTGAAAAGGGAATTTGAAGCAAGATTTTTCATCAGAAATGAACTTGTTAACAAAATTGACATTACAATTTAAATTTTTATTTAGAAAAAAAATGTGAAATCCTTTTAGAGTTTAACAAATTACTTATTGCAATTGGAACAAATAAAAATGTCTTTATCCTAGGCTTGCAAGGTGCACTTGATATGGCCACCTAGATGGCCATATCAGGAGCAGGTCAGCTTTCACGAAAATCGTTTGATTTTGAACAACTTTAAAATACACACCATCACATCAACTACAGCACAAAATGATAGAGCATTAAAAACTGAAAAGTATGATGGTATTCATACTTTTTTTTTTTTCATGCATAAAAAAGGAGACTTACTCTAGCGAATTGTTTGGTTAGCTAACGTATAATAGGGGGATGGCCATATTAGGAACATGACCATACTGTTCATACGTTCGCGTAATGAACCGAACTCAATGGTTTGCAGCAACTTTATTTCATTTATTTTATTTATACCTTTTTGATGTTGTTGGCAACAATAGTTTTATGTTTGTATAATTGTTTTATGTTCCAAAGATGTAGTATGTGAATAAAACCATTGAAAAGTAAAACCAAATGATTTTTTAATATAGGTCTCTATAGAATAAGATAAATAGTATTTTTTAACGAAACGTGTAAACGTTATAGTTTTTAATTTGAATAGAGACATTTTATTTTATGTTTATTATAGTTTTGCATTTTCATTGAATTCTCAATCAAGCAAAGAACTTGAATGCCGGTGTGCATATTAGTTATCTGACATTTAGTGGCGTCCGCGACAGGATTTGTATTGAGAATAAGATGGCTTTAACAAGTTTAAGTGATAATGTTAAATTTAGAAGAACTGTTAGAACTGGTTTCACAAAACAACTGAATTCCATAAAAGAAGAAATGAAAGAAGATACGCCGGATAAGAAGAAATTACAAATTTCGTTATCAATGTTAGAAGATAAACACACAAGCAATTGGTCGAGCTTAACTATAAAATTCTTCTTATGAAAATAGAAACGAACGCAGACGATTTAGATGAAGAATCTGAAGTAGCTGATGGTTATGTGCAACAATTTTTTGAAACACAGGTTAGTGTTTATGAATTAATTAATGTACCTTCTAATGATATAGATAACAGTTCTAGTATTAGTGAAGCTAATATTAAAAGAAAGTTTAAACTTCCGAAACTTGAACTTTATAAATTTGATGGCGATGTAAACAACTGGTTGCAATTCTGGTGCCAGTTCGAAAAAATACACGAAGACTCAGATATAGTTCCCTCTGATAAATTTCAGTACCTTATTCAGGCTACAGTAAAAGGGTCTAGGGCCAGAGAAATCGTAGAATCGTTCCCGCCAACAGGAGATAATTACGCCAAGGTAATTGATAGTTTGAAAACTAGATTTGGTAGGGAAGATCTGTTAGTAGAAGTATATATCCGAGAGTTATTAAAATTAGTTTTGAAGAATTCGTCTTCACGAAATAACTCTAATTCCATGTGTACACTCTATGATAGTTTAGAATCCCATATTAGAGCTCTAGAAACTCTGAATGTAACTACAGAAAAGTGTGCTGCTATGTTATACCCTTTAGTAGAATCATGCATGCCAGAAGAATTTTTAAGAGCATGGCAAAGAAGTTCTAAGTTTATCGATGGGGCAGAATCTAAAAACAGGTTAGATAATTTAATGGAATTCTTAAAATCTGAGTTAGAGTAGGAAGAAAGAATTAATTTAGCCGTATCTGGTTTTGAACTGAAACCTAAGATTAAAAAACAGGGTGTTTCAGTAGAAGAAAAAATATCTACTGCTACTGGTTTATTATCCACCAGTCCAACGATCGTTAAAGTTTGTGTGTTTTGTAATGGACAGCACGAAAGTTTTAACTGTTTTAATGCGCAGAAAATGAATTTGGTTAATAAACAGAAAATTTTAAAACAAAAAGGTTGTTGCTTTAAATGTTTTAAAGGGGGGCACTGCGTAGATAAGTGCAGTGCATTCATAAGGTGCCTAGTTAGTAACAAAGAACATGCCACACTGATGTGTTCAGAAATATCCTCAAATAAAAACGTTTTAAAAGGTCCTATTGATGAAAGGGATAAAAAAGACGAGAAAGTAGAACCATCTTCACAGAAAACACCTGAGCAGAAAGCTGTTAATTTATCTAGTTTATCCCAATCTCCAAAGGTAATTTTGCAAACTTTGATAGTAAAATTAAAAGGACTTCATTCATGTCTACATGTACGAGCATTGATCGATACAGGCTCAGAGAAGTCTTATATTTTAAAACGCACTGTTGAAAATATGGATTACGAATCATTGAGAGAAGAACTGGTTACCCATTCTTTGTTTGGGGGCAAGAAAACTAGTAGAATTAAGCACATGTGTTACAAAATACATTTAGAAAGTTTAGATGGGAAATTTCTTTGTAATTTTGATGTTCTAGATCAACCTGTTATTTGTGAAAATATTCCTTCCATACCGAAAGGTCCTTAGATAGATGAATTAAAAGTTATGAAGATTTCAGCAAGTGATACAGAAGAAGATCCACGACCAATTGAAGTTTTAATCGGTGCCGATGTTGCCGGAAGATTATTAACTGGGCATAAAAGAAATTTATCCTGCAATTTAGTTGCAATTGAAACATATCTAGGCTGGACACTGATGGGTAAGGTTCCGTTGAATGACGTTCACAAGAAGTCTGATGAAATGGTTTTAACATCTTTATTTGTGAAAGAATTTACTATCACAGACCTGTGGAGTCTAGATGCAATCGGCATAACGGATCCTATAATTCAGAAGTCTCACGAAAAGAAGGAACTTGAATCAAAAATAAGTTTCATGGATTCAATTACTGTGAATAACGAAGGGCGTTATGAAGTCTCTCTCCCATGTACTGAAGAACATCTCCCTATTTCTAGCGATGAAAAGTTAGCATTAAAAAGATTAGAAACCATGACTAGAAGACTTGATTCCGATAGTTTGTTTATATCCTATAACGAAGTTTTTAATCAGTGGTTAACTTTGGGCATAATTGAAGAAGTTTCCGTGGATTCAAAGGTAGACTCTGTGCATTACTTACCTCATAGACCAGTGGTGAAAGAGAACAGCACAACGAAAGTTCGTCCAGTTTTTGACGCATCTGCGAGAGAAAAGTCATCCCTGTCGTTGAATCAATGTCTCGAATGTGGACCGAACTTAAGCTCATCCCTGATATTCTTCTTGGATTCTGCGAACAAAAATATGGTGTTATTGCGGATATAGAAAAGGCATTTTTACAAATAAGCATTAGACCGGAATGCAGGGATTTATTAAGATTTTTTTGGTGGAGTGATGAAGATGCAAGAAAATTGAAAATACTTCGTCATGCACGATTAGTTTTCGGTTTAAAGTGTAGTCCTTTCATTTTGGCAGCCATTATTGAATTTCACTTACTGAAATGCACCGAAAATCCTTGTTATGATAAAGAGATGATAACGAAACTTCTTCACAGTTTTTATGTTGACAATGTTGTAACGAGTCTTTCTAATCAAGACAGATTGCTAAAATTTATACAGGAAACTAGAAATGTAATGGAAAAAGGTAAATTCAATTTAAGAGGTTGGCAATATTCTGAAGATAATGTCGAGCCTACAATTTCACCTGTACTAGGTTTATTATGGAACCGACAAGAAGATACTTTAGCTCTAAATTTGAGCTGGCTAGAGAATTTTGAGCTAGGAAAAATTACAAAACGAACCATTCTCTTCATTGCACCTAAAGTGTTTGACCCAATTAGATTGGCATGTCCAGTTTTCTGGTTGCCGAAGATTTTACAGAAAATGTGGAAAAATGTAAAATTGCACTTCTGGACAGATTCATCTACTGTGTTGAGTTGGATTCAAAGAGAAGAATTGTGGACTGCTTTTGTAAGTAATACAGTAACAGAGATTAGAAAAACAGCAGATTCAAACTCTTGGAAGCACGTACCAGGAACTAAAAACCCCGCTGATATTCCATCCAGAGGATGTTCTGCGAAACATCTATTGAAAATAAAATGGTGGGAGGGTCCAAGTTGGCTTAAAGCACCTGAAGATAAATGGCGTTCATCTAATATAGTCACTAATAAAAATGCCATTGCCCAAGAAAAAGTCAAAGATTCCTGTTGATGAAGAATTAATCAAATGTTTAACGAATCAGACAACATTTTGTGAGTTTCCCCTAAACATGAGAAGAATTGTCTTTGTAAGTACCATGGACTTGAGTGGTATTTTAGATTTTTCTCAAATTATGATAGAATTATTCATCTGGTGGCTTGGATTCATAGATTTATTCATAGTTGTAAAATAACCAAAATTTGGAGGTTGAATGGGGAATTATCCCTTGACGAAATAAATGCAGCTGAGAAAGTAATTGTGAAACTTATTCAGGAAGAATCTTTCACTTCAGAAAACAAAAGTAAATTAGACACGTTATATGTGTATAAAGACGAACACGGTCTCCTTGGATTGAAGACCATGATTGTGTACAGAAAAGATGCTGAAGATTTTCGACGTCCAATGATTCTACCTTCGAACCATCCTGTTGTCAGAAGACTTATCATGACAGAGCATCTAAAAAATTCTCATGCTGGATCGCAAATGTTACTAAATATTTTGAGAGAGCACTATTGGGTCTTAAATGCAAGAAAAACAATCAGATCAGTGATATCTAAATGTGTTGTTTGTATACAACACAAAAGAATCTCTCTAAATGCTCCAGTTGCTTCACTTCCAGAAAATCAAATTATAGACTTCGACTTGGCTGGGCCTTTGTAGCTTAAAGGAGGTTCGAAAGCATGGATTTGTTTGTACACCTGTGCTACATACCGAGCTGTACATCTTAAATTTTTGTTATCTTTGTCGACAGAAGTATTTCTACAGAGTTTTCGGATATTTATAGCAAGAAGAGGAAGACCCTCCACTGTTTATTGTGATAACGGTTCTAATTTCGTTAGAGCTTCAAATACACTTAAAGAGGTTGACTGGGATAAAGTCGTTCAGTATAGTACTACCAGGAAAATAGATTGGTTTTTCAACCCACCGACAGCCTCATGGTGGGGAGGATTTTGGGAAAGATTAGTTGGTGTTATGAAATCTATTCTTAGGATAGTCTTAGGAAAGTCTAATGTATCTTATGAAGAAATGACAACCATTCTATGCGATACAGAATCAATAATTAATTCCCGATCTCTTACTTATATTTCTGAGAGCATAGTGAACTTGTCCCGCTGTATCCTGCTTTGTTCCTGCAAGATGTAAAGCAAATGGGTACACCAGATTCTGATGTTGTGGATGAAAACAAATTGAATAGGAAATTGAAATACAGACAAAAACTAATAACTGATCTGCGAAACAGATTTTGTTCAGAATATTTGGGACAGTTAATCCAATGTCCTCAATATAAAAAATATAAAGAACAAATTCAAGTTGGTGACGTCGTATTAATTGGCAGCGATAATACCAAACTTATTAATTGGCCTTTAGGACGTGTCATAGAACTTATTCCAAGAAAAGATGGTGTCACTAGATTAGTCCATCTACGAACATCAACATCAGAAGTTTTACGGCCGATTCAGAGAATTTATCCCTTATAAGTATCTTCAAAATAGCCTGAAGAACGAAAGGAACTCTATTCATTTCTGACTATTCAGACTGTGTTTAAAGATGAACCTGAAAAGCGTACACGATGTGGGCAGGTAATTAAAGTGCCTCAAAAACTAAACTTATAATGTAAGAACTTTTCGTGACCTGTTGTGTTGTCTCTCACCAACTCAAGGTGGGAGGATGTCACGTAATGAACCGAACTCAATGGTTTTCAGCAACTTTATTTCATTTATTTTATTTATACCTTTTTGATGTTGTTGGCAACAATAGTTTTATGTTTGTATAATTGTTTTGTGTTCCAAAGATGTAGGATGTGAATAAAACCATTGAAAAGTAAAACCAAATGATTTTTTAATATAGGTCTCTATAGAATAAGATAAATAGTATTTTTTAACGAAACGTGTAAACGTTATAGTTTTTAATTTGAATAGAGACATTTTATTTTATGTTTATTATAGTTTTGCGTTTTCATTGAATTCTCAATCAAGCAAAGAACTTGAATGCCAGTGTGCATGTTAGTTATCTGACATTTAGCTTATATATATATATTTAATGTAATACTATATATAAATACTTATTAAACATTTGAATATATTATTAATTAATGTTTTAATTATTGTAAGCTTTTTATTTTGAAATTTTTTGTCTAATTTTTTCTTCTTTTCATTGTAGATCAGATAGTTCCTTCAACTTCATGGTCTTCTTTTTTATATTTTTCTTTCAATTTATTGTGTCTGTTATATATGCTGTTGGTGTATCTGAAAGCTTGGGAGCTTGGTAAGTTTAAATTTGTAAATGTAGAAATGCATTTATTTAGTTAACTTTCAAATTAATTTGTATATTTTATAGCATACTAGTGTATTGCATTATGTTTGAGACTAGTCATTCACTGCATGAACCCATATAATACTTTGTTGACCTAAATAACACTGTCTTTTCATCTTGTTATATCAGTCTTCCCAGAAGAAAAGAAAAGAGGGAAAAATCTCATTTTCTACTTAAATTTGGTAGAAGTTTAAAAATTTTAAGTGAGAACAAAACATATACTTCAATTTTTTTTTTTTCTCTAAAAAGTTAGAAGTTTTATACTAGTGTTTGGCTTTAATTGTGTAGATTAATATTTTCTTCATTTAGAATAATTTTTATTCATCAAAAGAATGTCAAGAAGAGAAATTACATATCCATATTTTTGGAAAAATTCTGAATATTTTGCTATGTTAAGGTCGGAATTGAAACTTTTCATAACATACTGTCACAAATATACAATTAAAGAAATGCTTATTAAACATTTGTCAATGATATTCTTTTGCAAATTTTTTTCTGTGAAAAATGCATAGAGGATAGTGCATCATTTATTTTATTTTATTTTTTCAGAATATAGGAAACTTTATTATTAGATTTTCAACTCAAATAGAAAGAAGTAAAATAATAATAATTATAATAAGTGCATGTTGGTGATGGCCATGTGAACATAATTATAAGACTTTCTTTTGATATTCTTAATGATAAGACTAATTGTTATATTTTAGTCTCAAAAATATAGATTTTTTTTAATGTAATATTGTTTTTAAATTTTGCCTATCAACATAACTAACATTTGTTGTAATACAAGTAAAATTTTAAAACGAAAATTTGCTTTAAAATTTACTTCTAAAATTTATAACATACTCTTAAAAACTCTCGAAATAGAGTGAAATTACTTCCTGAAATAATGTTTTTGGCTAATGCTGTTTATACAGATTAAAGTTATTGGCATCTATTTTTACTTTGATTAAATATAGTGGCAGCAAAATTATAAGATTTTCATAAATCTGCTTTAGCAGCAGTTATTCAAATTAAGTTGCTGAGAATTTGTTTATTAATCTGTTGTAATACTCATTTTTTAATTAGATTTTGCACACTAAAGCATCCTTCAACAGATCCAGAATTTAAGAACTTTATTAAATGTATTCATACAACAAAGTAGTAAAAGGATATTTTCCTATATTTTTCAATTAAAACAACATTCTGCCACTTCAGTAAGATTTCAAAAGTTTAAAACTGTTCTTTAGTGAAACACAAGTATCATCATACTCTTCTTACAATTTTCCCTAATTTTTTATTTGGAAATTGACTTTTTAGATCTTTTACTTTATTTCTGGTATCTGAAAATATTAGTACATTGCATTAAGTGTGTTTCATGTACTGAAAAGCCATCAATAAGTCGTTAAATCATTTGAGAAATTTCTTTTAATGGTTTCAGTTGAATCAATTGAACATACCTTTATAGTAGATTGCAAAATGTGCATCATTGCTATTTCCTTTCCTTATTAATAAATATTAGAAATTTTAGTGTTTTTTATTTATCTACATTAGCAGTTTGTAAACAGTTAAATGTCATGTCAAAAATATTATTGTTTAGTTTTGAGACATTTGTAGAGTTTACTTACTGATAAAAGCCTTTATAATAATATTAAGCAGTTTATTTTTCTTATATTAACATTTAAGCAGTTTATATTTCTTGTAGTATATATTCTCGAATAAAAGTGTCTTTTTTCTGCAAAATTGGAAAAGAAATTGAATGATATGTATGTAAAGCAAAAATTAAATCAAAATTAGAAAAGTTCTTTCATTAAATACTTATTGTAGTTAGAAATACAATCATAACATCAGTGTTGGTGTATTACCTTGCTATTCTTAAAAAATAAATAAACAAACAAGTCGGTAAGTGTGATCGAAGATCACACAAAGGGTTTAGTTTAATATTCCTTTCAAAACACTTTATCCGTTCTTTAATAAATCCAAATAAATTTCTTTTTCCAAAAAAAAAAAAGTCATGTTTTTAAAGTAAAAATTTACCGGTCTATTTTTCTGGTTTTTTCGAAAATCTGAACCCGTCGATAGTGGGCGAAGCCTGCTATTATACTCTGTCATAATAATATGACATATAATCATGTGGACTAAATGCGATATTAAAAAAAATCAATTTCAAAATTAATGTTGTACAGAGACCTTCAAAATGTTAAAATATGTCAATATTTCCATAATCGGGTTTTTATCATGATTCAGTACGTTCCTCAAACTTATATGACGTTATAATCACTTGATGACGTCATATCAACTTGATTTCTTTATTACTCATATTGATACTCTCTTTGTATTATTCTTAAACATTTGAAAAAGTCCATTAAACTTCCAATATGATGTCAGATTAATTTTCTTTTTAATTCTTTAATGACATCATATTAACCTGCTTTCTGTACTTACACATACTCATACTCCTTGTAATATTGAGAAAAGTTTGAAAATTTCCGCTTTATTACCACTATGACGTCATAATATTTTTTCAATTGGTGAAACTTTTTATTTCATTTTCATTTTTCACGTGGAAATCTTTCAAAAGAAAATTAATTATTGTAGAAAGAATTTTATTGTGGATTTTTAATTGTTGGCAACTGCTATAACGAAAAATGTTTAAATTTAATAGGAAAAGGCTGTTAGAGTTTTGGTTTTTTATCTCTCTATATTAAAATAATACGATTTTTTTAAATTTTATGATTTTCAGCTTCATAGTAGGTTTTCAGCTATAAGTACACAAAATTCCAAGTCTATAAGTTATATAATTTCTGAGAACCAGCTCTGTGACAGACAGACAATGTAGCGGGACGAATAGGGTTTCGTGAGATGAACGAAACCCTAATAAAAAAAAATTAGCGCTGCTGCTGCTGCTGCCATAATTGCATTTATTGTGATCTGGGCTCTTTCTTGGCTTATATTAAAAAAACTATTGCATTTAAAGTATGAAAACTGGTAGTTTTATAGAGGAATGTATGATAAATATGCTGAAGCAGACAGCTTTTAAATTGAAGAGTTGTTTTAAGTGCTATTTAATGTTGAAATTGGTTAAAATAGATCAGTTAAAAAAGTTATATATGTTCCAAAACTATGCATAGCAATTGAACCATCTTTTACAGACACATACTAGATTGTGGTGTACAATGTACAATCATTTTTTAAAGTTTTTTTTTTTCCAATTTTTTATTCAAAATTTCATTATTTGAATAGAGATTTACTTCATATTTTGAAAAATCATTTTTTTACATAATGGCCAGATTTAAAAAAAATACAAATATTTCCAAACATTTTACTGTTGAAAAATATATTTATGTGTGAAGGAAACTTTAAGATAATTAAATTATTACATGCAAAAACCATTTAATTGTGAAAATTAGGTCATATTTAAAAAGCCAAAATAATATTTCCAAATGCTTTAAACTTTAAAGAAAAAGAAAACTTTAAAATAATTATAGTATTATGTGCAAAAAGCGCTAAATGGGAAAATTACATCATATTTAAAACTATTTTCTTATAGCATCAAAAAGAAAACTTTTCTTGTAGACATTATTATAAATGTCCAGGAGACAGTAACATTTTGTACAAGCTGATTTTCAAATGAGTGATAGAGCTTAATCAATCACAAAAACAGTCGTCATCTGTCACGACAGCTGTGGATGCGCGGGCTTGGAAACTGAAAAATTATTCAGTCAAATGGAAATGAATGGCAATCTGATTACAGGAGATCAGCAATGATCATGATATCATTCAATCTAACATAATCCAGTAATTTGTTTTATAACAAAGCAAATTAGCATGTATTTAGAGGCTGCAGGGTCTGAACAGGTGTTGGCAAGCATAGTTTGTAGGGGGCAGAGCCTCTTAATATTACAAAAAATATATATTCTAATACGAGCAAATCTTGTGTGTGGTTATGCAAATTTTATCTTAAAAACGGCTCTAACGATTTTGATGAAATTTTGTATCCTACCATTTTGGGGCACCAGAAAACCATTGGGCTAGGTCACATGTTCGAGAAAATTCGATTAATGGGTCATTTTTGGTCATCATGGGTCAGGGTCAAGCTAATTGTATCTAAAAAACGGTTCAAACAATTTTGACTAAATTTTGTATCCTACCATCTTTGGGCACGATAAGACTATTGGGCTGGGTCACATGTTCGAGAACTTTTGATTAGTGGGTCATTTTTGGGTCAACGCTGGTCAAGTTAATTTTATCTAAAAAACGGCTCAAACAATTTTGATTAAATTTTGTATCCTATAAGTTTCGGGCACGAGAAAATCATTGGGCTAGGTCACATGTCCGAGAAAATTTGAATAGTGGGTCAAGCTAATTTTATCTAAAAAACAGCTCAGACTATTTCGACTAAATTTTGCATCCTATGGTTTTCAGGCATTAGAAGACTGTTGGGCTAGGTCACATGTTCGAGAAAATTCGATTAGTGGGTCATTTTGGTCATGGGTCATTATGGGTCAAGCTATTTTTATCTTAAAAATGGCTCTGACAATTTGAGCTAAATTTTGTATCCTACGGTTTTGGGGCACGAGAAAATCATTGGGCTAGGTCACATGCTCGAGAAAATCTGATTAGTGTGTCATTTTTGGGTCAAGCCAATTTTATCTAAAAAACCGCACAGACTATTTAGACTAAATTTTGCATCCTATGGTTTTCAGGCACTAGAAGACTGTTGGGCTAGGTCACATGTTCGAGAAAATTCGATTAGTGGGTCATTTTGGTCATGGGTCATTATGGGTCAAGCTATTTTTATCTTAAAAATGACTCTGACAATTTGAGCTAAATTTTGTATCCTACGGTTTTGGGGCACGAGAAAATCATTGGGCTAGGTCACATGTCCGAGAAAATTTGAATACTGGGTCAAGCTAATTTTATCTAAAAAACAGCTCAGACTATTTCGACTAAATTTTGCATCCTATGGTTTTCTGGCACTAGAAGACTGTTGGGCTAGGTCACATGTTCGAGAAAATTCGATTAGTGGGTCATTTTGGTCATGGGTCATTATGGGTCAAGCTATTTTTATCTTAAAAATGGCTCTGACAATTTGAGCTAAATTTTGTATCCTACGGTTTTGGGGCACGAGAAAATCATTGGGCTAGGTCACATGCTCGAGAAAATCTGATTAGTGTGTCGTTTTTGGGTCAAGCCAATTTTATCTAAAAAACCGCGCAGACTATTTAGACTAAATTTTGCATCCTATGGTTTTCAGGCACGAGAAGACTGTTGGGCTAGGTCACATGTTCGAGAAAATTCGATTAGTGGGTCATTTTGGTCATGGGTCATTATGGGTCAAGCTATTTTTATCTTAAAAACGGATCAGAGGATTTGAACTAAATTTAGTATCCTACAGTTTTAGGGAACGAGAAGACTATTGGGCTAGGTCACATGCTCGAGAAAATCTGATTAGTGTGTCATTTTTGGGTCAAGCCAATTTTATCTAAAAAACCGCGCAGACTATTTAGACTAAATTTTGCATCCTATGGTTTTCAGGCACTAGAAGACTGTTGGGCTAGGTCACATGTTCGAGAAAATTCGATTAGTGGGTCATTTTGGTCATGGGTCATTATGGGTCAAGCTATTTTTATCTTAAAAATGGCTCTGACAATTTGAGCTAAATTTTGTATCCTACGGTTTTGGGGCACGAGAAAATCATTGGGCTAGGTCACATGCTCGAGAAAATCTGATTAGTGTGTCATTTTTGGGTCAAGCCAATTTTATCTAAAAAACCGCACAGACTATTTAGACTAAATTTTGCATCCTATGTTTTTCAGGCACGAGAAGACTGTTGGGCTAGGTCACATGTTCGAGAAAATTCGATTAGTGGGTCATTATGGGTCAAGCTATTTTTATCTTAAAAACGGATCATAGGATTTGAACTAAATTTAGTATCCTACAGTTTTAGGGAACGAGAAGACTATTGGGCTAGGTCACATGTTCAAGAAATTATGATTAGTGGGTCATTTTGGTCATGGGTCATGACATTTTAACTCAAAGCTAATTTTGACCAAGCGTAACTCGGTCTTCCCTGCTTGTATATATATATATATATATATATATATAAATCAAGGTAATGTAATTGGATATAATCAATGTGTACTAACATTTCTGATGACAGGGTTTTTTAATGTATCGCCAAAACAAAGGCCACATTTATTTTATTTTTATTTTGTATTAGTATTTTCTCTTTTGAAGTATTATATATTAACCCTTTCGCGACAAGCATCCTTTACAGAATTTTTAATCTTTTACCACCAGTTTTTTAAAACAGAAATTTTCACCTAATTGAATCGCAGAAATGCTATGATTAAATAAAGCAAAGCTTATAATAAAAAATAACTGGTGGGAATAATTGAGGATTCTGATCATCTTATGTGGCACATATATGTGTCGCTCGTCTCCAAGGGGTTGAACTTAATTGATTTAATACTATAAATTAGCTTTCATTTTCAATTGTTGGTATCAAAAACCATATATTTATTAATATAGAATTGTAAATTCTTTTTGCTATTTTAGTGGATTCATTGTGGGAATCAAAGCAGTATCTAAGAATGCAGTGACTGGCACTTTAGCTCTTTTGTTGGCTGTCCTTCATTCTATTTTTGCTGGTGCATCTTTTTTCATGCTTCTCAAGGCAAGTATTTTTTGTTGAATTATGTTGATTGAATATGATTTATCAAATTTTCTTTTCATGGCTTTTGATAATATTTTGTACTTATGTGAGATGATAGCTGTGATACTTTCATGAAATGTTTTAACTTTTAATATTCTGCATTTAATTTACTTACATATTTTTTGCACTCCTTGCCAGATTTTCAGTGCTAAAAATATAAGATGTGTAAAAATTATAGGAGTTTTTAGTATTGATATTATTATTTTTTTTTCTGAGAAAATTTGAAGTTACAAAAGAAATTTCTGTATTTAAGATGAATATAATGTTTTAATAAATAATTTATATTTGGTTATAAGGTGTATTACAAATGAATTAGTATTTAGATAGACCAGGAAAAAAAATTCTTTATTATACTTTCAGAAATATTTTAAAATAAGGGAAAAAACCCGTAAGTTTGCAAGAGAATACTAGTAGGAGTTGTAAAAACTAGAAATAATTTATTGTATCTTTTTTTTTTTTAAATAGTGAAACATTTTGATTTTTCATCTAATAAATGTCACCTCTCAAATGTTCCTAACTACATTTTTAGTTCAGGAAAACAAACTCAAAATTAAAACTGCATCAAAAAAATTTTTTTTTTCTTAAATATTACAAATTTGATTTAAAAAATTTGAACAATATAAACAATCACTGGCATTTGAAATTGATTGATTTTCAACAGATATATCACATGACTACTTATAGCATATTTATTACAATCACTGCTTGCAGCTGCTCTCAAGGCTACTAAAAAGAAAAAAACACAGTGGGGGGAATATTTATTTATAAAAATTTAATTATTTTGTTTTTGAATCATGGTAAAAACAAACTTAACTGTAATGCAGGTAGAAAAAAGAAAATTTCCATGCCACATTCAGTAAGATTTGTATGAAATTGCATTTCATTAATTAATGTCATCTGATATTCTTGATATGAAGATTGTAGAAAATATTTGAAAGAAAGTTCTGAAAAAAAAAAAAAATCACTGACGACTCTGCCTACAGGCACAAGTAGATTTTGAAGATGCAGACCGTGGGGCGCCTGTTTGTTGAGAATTGTGGAAGAAATTACCTTTTTGCCAGTTGGAACGGCCCACTTTGAAACGTAACTTGTTTGCAAGCGAAGCCGGCAGAGATTTTTTTAAAATTAAAAAAAAATTTTTTTTTTTTGCTATAAGGGTTGGTCCTATAAAAAACTTGTCAATATGAAAGCTTTAGATATTATTAAGAGGATTTATAATAAATTTAAGCGGATTGGATATCTTGTGAATTGATGAAGTTATGAATTTTTTTCTACTAAAAACCCCCTTTTCTCCCTCCCCTTGGGGCCAATTTTAATGATATCAAAAATCTGTCATACATAAATTTTCGGCCTTTTATCCTAAAAGTAATAAGAACTGTAAACGGATTCGATACGTATCATATTTAATAAATTATGGGAGGGGGGGTTGTTTTCACAGAAAGCCCCCCCCCCCTCCCCCCAGGTTCGATTTTGCCCATTTGTCGAACTTGACCGAGATTTAATGTATCAGTTTGGAAGAGATTTGTGCAGAATTATTGCAGTTATCATGTCCATAAAAAAGTGACATAGATAGATAGATAGATAAAGTTTTGAACTGGGGATGGTTTTGGGTTCTGGGAGTCATAATCGGTGTAGATCTGCAAAATTTTTTCAAAAATTCCAACTTAGGGGAGAATGTAATTGGTAGTATTTCTTACGAAATCTAGCTAAAAAAGAGGAAGATGTAGTTTTTTTTTTTTTTTTTTTTTTTAATACATTAGAGGAGGGGCATAAATTATTTGACTAAATATGAAATATTTGTTTATATTTTACTCTTTTATCATTAAAAAATACATGAAAAAAGGTTATTCATGTTGTAGGTCATTAAGTTAAAAATAATTGTTTTAAAATAAATATACTTTTATAGATTCATAGAATTTATCGAGGAACTGATCACAGTTTTGCTAAAGCCCAAGAAGAATTTACAACTGGTGTTCTTCGTAATCCACATGTGCAAAATGCTGCCGCTGGAGCTGTAGCAGGAGCTACCCGTCAAGCTATGAGTCAACCATTTAGTGGTAATCGATACTAGCAAAGTATGATTGTTGTTCTGTCTCATGTGGTTAGTAGGCTGGCAGACTTACGTTGCATAGTGGTTGTTGTTTAATCCCTAGTTATAAATTAATTTTGCTTTAGTGAGCTGCAAAATATGTAGCACACATTTAATTTTTTTTCATGGAATTTTCTGCATTTGTTGCTAATTCTCACTGCATTTAGGTTCTTTACTTATTGCTTTTTCTGTTTATTTTATGAATGGTATTTGTAATGTTTAACAAAGTTATTGAATGACTTTGTTTTTCTTCACAGTATGGAGTTATATGAAGCAACTTCATCTTATCATTTAATGCTTTTGCTTGTTGTCTCACATTTTTAATGTTTCCTCCTTAACATATATTTTTAGCATGAATTATGAAACATATTGGAATATAAATAGGAAATTGCTTGAGCTTTATTTTGTTTTGGGATTTCATAAAAAAAAATTCTTAGCAGTTGTAATTTTATTTTCAATTTAAGTTTGTAGTTTGTTTTCATTGTCTCACATTTAATTTATTAGCATTTTGAAGTTATTTTGCATATTGCTATTTTTCGCTCAAATTTGATATGTACTTAATAGAGCTAATTTTTTCTACTTTTTTCATATTAAACTTTTGTAACAGAGTGGTTACTGGTCAAAATGTTATTACCAAAAAATATAGAGCTCTCATTGTTATGATTTTATGTTTGCTGCAACTGCTTATTGAGATTTTGAATTTAGATTTTTTTTAAACTGTACAAATGAACATTTAAAATTTTGCATAATTTGTGTATTTTATTTACACACTAGCATCAAAAATTTATCTTTTAAAATATAAATTGAAAGTATTTATTAATCTAAGCCTCTTTAGCATATAAATAAAATCTGCCTATAAAACAGTTTTTATAAATATTTTCTCATTTTAATAGATTAATTGTAGCATTAAAATAACATAGCAGTTTTTACTTTGGTTTTATCTATTTGATCTGATTATTTTTATTTTACTTACTTTCTTTTATCTTATTGGTATGTGTTATATTTTATCATTCTGACAAACAAATGGTTCTCTGATAGTATAATCGAATTTTTATTGCTTTATTTGTACCTTTATTTTTGCTATTTAGTTGCATTTATACGGCATTTAGAGAAAAGAATACCTGTATTTGATATCTGTAAATTCCTTATTGGATTTTTTTTTCCTTGTGCAAAAACACAGTTTGCAAAAAGGTTTAACCATTAAAAATTGAAACTTTTTAATATTGGTTTTCTTAAATATAAGCATTTAATGTCATAATATGTTGACATGGCTGCTGCTTCTAACTCTCTAAAATATTTTTTTAGCAACAAACTAATTGATTTTACTGTGAGGTATTAAAATTTTGCTTTAAAAAGAAATTAATATTTCTAGTAGGGATGCAGTGGACTTCTGATGAACACACACTGCTTCCAGCAATGCCAGATAATTGTTTTGTTGTTGTTGTTTAGAATAATTATTTTTAAACTTCTATAACATAAAAGTTTATCAAAAATCCATAAATAATAAGAATGTAAGCTCCATACAATGAAATTTGTAAAGATTGCTCATCTAAAAGCAAACAATCAAATATATATAATTTTTTTTTTTTTTTTTTTTAAGTTATACATGCATATCTGCCAATTTGTAAGATTCAGACTTACAATGTAAATATTTAGGTTGAATTGAAAGAGTTACAGGTAAAGTGACAAGGTTTTGGGCTTTTTGACAAAATTTAAAATGATTCTACAAAAATCTTAGTTTCTGAGTAAAAAAAAAAAAAAAAAAAAAAGACTATATTAAAGAGAACACGATTAGGAATGTGGTATGATGTGACAGCTAAATGACTCTGGAATCTTCAGCTCTGTATTTTAAAAATATCTAACAGCAGTGCTCAGTGTGAGAAAATATTCAATATGAAAATTAAAATTGATTCTTCTGATTAGAAATTGTTTCATTCATTAAAAAAAGATGTGAAAAGGATATTGCTATAACGAAAATTATGATAAGATATTTTTGACAAAATACTCTGATAGAAAAAAGTGCTGTAAGAAAATACGGCGAGCATACCAAGATGCGTGCAGGAAAAAGAGTGACTCAATTGCCTGTCATGCAAACCCCAAAAGTAAAATGTCAGCAAACTTACAAAATGCCAAGAAACAGGAATAAAAAATAAAACAATGTGAGAATTTATTTCACAGTATGTTGGAAAAATTATAATGTTTTAATAAATAGGTTTCTGTAATCTTAAAAGGAAAATGGTATATTTATTTTTAAATTTTTCAAAATTAATCTTTTTTGTTTAATGTAACAATATTGCAATTTTTAGGAACCTAATGATTATGACTGTTGTATGGAGGTTATATGTATAAAGAAAGAAAATACTGAAATTTAGAAATTATAGTTTTGCCACTGTAAAATTAGCTTTTGTTTGAAATAGATTTTTAATAAAATACAATATATAAATTGTAAATCAATATGTAGGAGATACTGCGCAAAGTGCTAAAAACGAAATTAGTTCCATATCAAATGATTAAGATAAATGTTTTAGTGTCTGGAATTCTATACTTTAAAATGTTGTAAAAAAACTCTAATAATAATATGCATATTCCATTAGTGTAAAGTAGATAAATTAAAATAATTTAATAATCATTGAAGATGTGCACAAGTTAGTTAATAATGCCTTAGTTATTGTAACATTAGCATGGTTGTAAATATATTCAATAGGTTGTAGAAGTTAATTTAATATAATATTATTATTTTAAATTGATATTTGAATAATAACTGGTGTTCTTATTTACAAATTTCTAATAATGGTTGTTGCTGTCTGTATACTTATATAATTTTGCCTTTTTAGGTTCATAAAGAGAGTTTAGATACACTAATTTAATATATTTATTGCTATATATATATATATTGTCAAATTCACTTCAGAATCAACACTTAAACTGTCATATTTAAAAACTGCTTAATTTTTTTTCATTATAAACAGATTATTCCTTCCTGTTTTAATAATATGTTGAATTGTCTAAATTTTGCTTGCAGTACTTCATACATCTGGATGCATTGAAATTTGTATGCTGTGGTTCTAAGCTAAGATTTTAAAACTTAGTTTTTTCTAAGTTGAAGCATTTGTTAGTGTTGTTTCTGCTCTGTTTAGTTTTTTCCCCCATCATAAATGCACAATAAGTCTGCTTGTCTCACTAATGTGTGTATGCTTTTGAGTGCAAGATTATGCAAGTTTTTAAGTAGAATTTTTCTTTAATTATGAGATTAAAATTGATTTATAGTATTAAAAATGTTTTTATCATTTATTTAGGTCGGAATCCATGACAGTATGATACATTTGTAAAAAATTAGTGGAAGGATACTCTGATGGAAGTTAACAAATCAATGAATGGTGTTTTCTTTCTCATCAACCCATCATATCTTAACTGCTGTTGCTTCTGTCATTTCAGCTGTTATTCTTAGATATGTTGTGTGATTATGCCATGAACTCATATTTAGTTCCAGTATTTTGTTAAATAAAAGTGATTCCGGGATATTATCTTGTATAAGATGTAGCTGTTAATAATTTTGCTGTTTGAAAAAGTGTTATAAATCTGTGAAAGTGGATGTCTTACAATGTTTTTGTTATGTTTCATTTTTAGATTCTTATTTTCATATGGCACTTGCTTGTATTTTACATTTTTTTCTTAATCTGATTATTTTTGTTTGTTTTTTATTAAAACTAAATTATACGCAAATTGTAGCTACCATGAAATTCAGTCTCCATTCAACTTTTTCTCCATAAAGTATAAATATTTTAATAAAATGCATTTATACAATGTTTTGTGCACTTTATTTAAATCATGTATTTTATTTATTATTATTTTAATTGAAAATATCCTGTAGATACTCTTCTATTTGGATTTAACAAGTATTAGAAGTAGTATATTCATTGTAACTTTTCATTCATTATAACCTTTTTATTGTTAGATACATATATTTGGACTTGTTAATAATTAATCTATTCAGATGTTGAGTACTAATTAAAATAAAAACAACTTTGGACGAAATTCTTGTTTCTGTTTAGAGATAAGAATTAAAGAATCTTATAAAAATAGTTTGTGATAGACAAAATATTTTGTATATAATACTTTTGGAAGATCTTAAAAATTTTAAAATCCTTGTATTTCTTTACTTAAAATTTAAATTTCAACTTTTGGTTAAAATGTTTAAAGAATCATCTTAAACTTTTAAAATGTTAATTTATTATCCCTGAAAAGTGATCATTTGAAACTTTCGGTATTTATTGCAGTAGGTCATATGACGATTGTGTGAAATATATGTTTAATTGAATTTCACTCTTATCAAATGCATGTTTTATAATCATTAAAATTATTTAGTAGTGCTTTAATTGTAATTAATATGCAGTTAGCTGATAGGCATGCTTAAAATTATGTTAATGTTGACTGCCTTTGTCACTAATCCCAATCCCTTTCTTTCGAACAGTATATAAGATTGCTAAACAAATGCTATGGTGATTTGAGTATGCAACTTATTTTTTTATCTTTGACACCTATATATTCTGATTGAATTGAAATTCTCTTGAGAAAGTTGTCAGTAAAATGTGCACTGCTTAAAAGGTTGTATGTATTTTTATGATTCTAATTTTCTTGTAAATAAAGAGATTAATGAAATTGGATATTGTTTAAAAGAAATATATACACATTAATTTTACATTGTTCATACACATTGATTTTCATTCTAATTTTAATAGATTTACAAAAGAATTTTAATAAATGTGAAGTAATTTCTTCAATACAACTTATTTTCTTTCTTAATAATAATAGCAAAATCTTATCAGTTTATATTTAAGTCTAGCTATTACCCGTGACTTCGTTCACGTAACATATAAAAAGAAATTAATGCATTAATTAAGCAACATATACAATTAAAAAACTCTTTATCATATTTTATAGTCGATAATACTTCTGAAAATCACAATTTGTGTATTTCTGTTTTAATATATATGATCATTTCAATTTCTTTCATGAGCTTGGAATTTCATACTCTCTCGCTAAGATTAAGTGTGGAACACTTTTTTTTGTTATTCTATTTTAGCATTCCTATTTATTCTATTTTACATTTATTCCGTTCATAGAAATTGATTTAAGTTTTTGTGTCAAAGAATATTTTTCAAAGTTATTATATTAGTAAATATTTTTTAGGAAATTTGTTAATTAACATGTCACTTTAGATATGATTTTTATTTGATTATAATAATCTAAATATCAACATAAATTATGTTTCTTTTCCAAAACAGTTTATGATATTATTATATGATATTTAAAGTTATATGATATTTAAAAGAATTAATTAAAACATGGTGGAGCATAAAAGTTTAAAAATAAATAGAAAAATACCTTTAACCCTCATATATTTTTGGTATTTTTATTTCACAGTGCCACACTTTTAACAGCTTTAGATATACCAATAAAATCAAAATGTTTATCACGCTCCAAAAACATTCAAAGCCTAAATGCTTATTTCTTAAGCAAAAGAGTTGGTTATTTATTTAAGATTTAAATATTTTAAAATTTATAAGGAATTATATAAGTATACTAATATAATTATATAAGATAACTAATAATACATATATTTTTAATTCACTTTCTCTTGCTCTTTTCCATAATTATGGTGCCTTTAAAAAATAGGAGGGAAATTTTCTTGTTTAATTAGTTGCGTCGGCTCTTCTTTAAATTACATGCAAGTAATGTCAAATGCAAATTTCATTCTCCAATGAAAATTGCATATGCCAGCAACTTTTACATCAACTTTAATATATTTATTAAATTTTATCAAAATTTAATATTCTGGAAGATTGTACGGTAAAAGGATGTTAAACTTATGCTTTGGCGACCAATATATTCTGTGGAAATTACGCTACTTTGTGTAATCGCAAAAATACTAATATTTTCTGAATGAAAACCGGCACATGATTTAAAATATGACGACACTTTCATCGGGTATAGATTTTCCTATGAACCGATACTTGTCTAGTTAAAAAAAAATTCTTTCACTTCATGAATCATGTACAAATATGCATTTATATTTATAGATAATATGCATGGTTTGTCAACTTAATGTAGGCAAAATGTTGAGCTAAATTGCTTGAAGTTTCGCTAAGTTTCTCATAATTTTCAAGTAGTTAGAATACAGTATATTATGTGTAGGAAATAATACTTTATGAATTACCAACTCTGCAAGAATTGTTACTTTTCACCTACAATTAGTTGAGAAAAACACCTTTACTTGAGTGTGTGATGTCACATGTACATTATCTATTTAAAACAGTTTAAAGAAAGACAGTTAAAAGGCATTTAAAGAAATTCAATACTACTGTACTCATAATTGTACTCAAAAAATTTAAACATTAATATTATTAAATACTAAATTTAACTCAGAAATTATATTTACAATGTAATTTAAACAGAATTTGCTAAAATTGTGTTTTGAAATTATGTGATTTTTGATTCAAAACATTATTACTCAAAAATATATTGTTCTTTTAAGAAATGGATAATAATTTTGAACTGGTAATATATTAGTTTTTTAAATTCAAATAAATGTTTTACATTAAAAAAATTACATCTTTTTTTTTTTTTATAAACCATTCTACTTTTATTCTTTACTTATTTACTCATCTTTAAAGAATTAATGGAAAATACTGCATTGTTTTCTTTAAATCCAATTTTTATTAATAGTAGGCAATTATTCTCCACCTAAATCCAAGGAGCTTAAATGTGCCTCCTTGGTTGAAGCTCAAACTGAAAAAAGCTACGATGTAATGATTTCTAAATGTCAGTATTTGACAAACGATATTTGATTACGTAGAATAAATTGAATCAGGAAGTTTGAATATGCAAAAATGTTTTTATTTCTTGGAAAATTTACTTTAATATTAACAAACCAGTGGAAACATTTTATCTTTGTAAAATTAAGAGCCAAGTTATTTATTTTTATCTCCAAACATATTTAAATAACTGTACTATGTTGTTTAAATGCACTTATAGTTCTCTTTGTAATATGCGAAAATATCACATTATCTGCCCAAAATGACGTCAGTTTTGGATTTCAAATTATAGTGACAGAATCTGAATTTTTGTTGGTTAATAAAAATATTGTCCATACACATTTTCTTTTTATAGTAACGGGGAAGAAATTGCATTAGAAATTGAAAAAAATATATATAGATTTCTGTAATGATAAACTATGGTAGATGTTTGAAAAAAATGGTAAAGAATGGTCTGAGAAATTTTTAAAGTTGACAGTAATTTTACTTGTGTTCTAAAACATATGTACATCAAGATAGTGTCATTCAAATCGGATAAAAACTGTAGATTTGTATAAGGAACATAGATATCAAGAACGGCTTTTATATATATATAGATTTGTTTTTCCAGTCCTGAAAAGTTTTTCATTTTTTATTAAACTTCTATATTTCATTAAATATATATATATATATATATTGGTTTCTTTTACAGTCTCAAAAACTATTATTTATTTATATTTAAATATTATTTACTGTGCAGGTTTGTTTTATCTGGGGTCCTATTTTTATAATTGTTTCTCCTAATTTTTGTAAAAAAAAAAGCAGCTTTACAAAAAATCAGTTAAATTTGTATTGGTGGCTTGATTTTAATGATATTTTATCAAAAGGTTCTTTTACAAAATTATTATATTTGGCATAGGTTTTGAGAACTGGCAAAATGGAATTTTTGATTGATGATATTTTTCATCCACAAGCAGTGTTTCTAAAGGAGATAAAATTACATTTTCAATTGGATTACCTAAATGTAGTGTTTCTGTTGCTGTTACATTTTGATTGCTTTCTGTAAAAAAATTACATAATTATGTTATAGCCCTTGACATCTGATGATCATTTTTCCCTCCTCATAATAACTAATTTTCAAGAATTTTCCATCTGTAGAAGGTTGCATACATTCCATGCTTTACTAAAAATAATAATGATTTGGGCATAAAACTAATTCTAAATAATAAGTTTTAAAGAAAACTCACATCCAGGGTGGTTATACAGACATAAAAAATGGAATTTGGAAAAGATCAGGGATTTATTTATCTTTTTTAAACATTTCCTTTCCAATTATTTTAATCTGGAAAAAAAGTTGCAAAATCATACAAAAATATGACTGATCTATACTCCGTTCGCTGAAACGAGATAACGAAAGTAAACAAATGCGCGTGCGGATTGGCGATGCTTAAACCTGGCGTTGTGCCAAAAGCGCCAAACAGATTTCTTGAAGTGCTGCTTCTGCTTTTTTCCCAAACGTCTGTTTGTTGCTTGTCTTTCACTTTTAAAATTGACGATTTTTTTCGATTGATTTGGTATTTTGTATACACAAATGGAGTGTGAAAATTCTTCTTTTAGCCCGCCTAAGAAGAGAGTAAAAAGAAAAGCTTTGAGTAAGGTGGAGAAAGATATGATTTTAAATGTATATAAAACGGAACTTGAATCGAATCCTGAACCTGAACTTCCGATTTCTCATATAGGAGATAATGCTGCTCGTATAATGCTGCTTCCGTTTTTCGAGTGTTAAGAGAGTATAAAAAATGTGGTGTGTTAAACTCGCCGAAGAAAATAAAATTACGTAAATGTGTTTTAGAAAATATAGATGATTTTGATAGGAATGCTATTAGGAGAAAAATCCACGAGTTCTTTTTCAGGAATGAATTGCCCACTATAAATAAAGTTTTGGAAGTTGTAAATGATGACCCTGATTTGCCAACCTTTAAAAGGACAACATTTTATCATCTCCTGAAAGAATTAAACTTTAGATATTCACGGAGAGGACGAGACAGTACTCTCATTGATAAAAACGAAATAATTGTGTGGCGAAGAAAATATTTACGGCAAATCAAATCTTTCAGAGAAGAAGGGCGCAAAATATATTATATGGATGAAACTTGGTTGAATGCAGGCCATACAGTTAGTAAAGTTTGGAAAGATACATCAGTAAAATCATCAAAACAAGCATTTTTATCTGGTCTTTCTTTAGGATTAAAATCTCCTTCCGGAAAAGGAAAACGGATGATAATTACCCATATTGGTAGCGATTCTGGTTTCGTGGATGGAGGGCTTGACTTATTCGAATCAAATAAAAATAAAGATTATCACGAAGACATGAATTCAGAACGTTTTGAAAAGTGGTTTGGTGATATCTTATTTCGACTGGAAGATAACTGTGGGATAGTAATGGACAATGCTCCTTATCATTCCCGAAAATCAGAAAAAATACCGAATACTTCGTGGAGAAAACAACAGATTGTTGATTGGCTTTTAACAAAAAATATCCCTTTTGAGGACGGAATGTTAAAAGCGGAACTGTTGCAGTTAGTGAAGCAAAATAAAAATAAATATGACAAGTACGCTGTCGATGAAATGGCAAAAGCACAAAATAAAACTGTCTTACGATTACCCCCTATCATTGCGAGCTTAATCCTATTGAACTGAATTGGGCACAAATAAAGAACTTCGTTGCGAAAGAAAACAAAACATTCAAAATGAGCCTCATGTAAAAGATATATTCTCTCAAAGTATCAGCAAAATTGGCACTGAAGAATGAAAAAGATGCATTCAACATGTAACAAATACAGTGGAAAAACAAATGTGGGATTTAAATAATGCTATAGATAATATAGTGGATTCCATGGTAATCAATCTAGATTTTAATAGTTCCGATACTTTAACTTCATCTTCTGAATGATTTATGAGGTAAGTGGGCTTCAATAATGTAAGATATAAATCGTTTTGTACTATTTTGTATTTAACAAAATTAACTCCTGATGATGGTTTATAACAAAGTTGAATTCAGAAGGTTTGCCCCGGGAGGAAATTCCGTTCGGGGCATTAAAATGTCCCCTCTCGGAATATTTCAGATTTTATACTTTTAATGGTCAAAAAGTATAATCCCCCCCCCCCCGAAACTGTATAATGTCTCGCCTGAAGGCACAGAAATCCCACCAGGGAAAAATATGTCTGAATTCAACGCTGTTTAAAATAAATAGAGAATAATTTATATTTTTACGTCTTAAACTTTTACATTTTTGTTTAAAATCTCGATGTAAGTCAGTTAGCAACTTGTGTTGTTTTCATATAGTTATCAAAATAAATGTTTAAAAAATTAACAAATCGAAATAAAAAATAAAATTCGCCAACCTAGGGATTTGTGCCAAATGTGTGGCTCCTTGGCGATTTTTCTGCAACCCGTTTGTTTACTTTCGTTATCTCGTTTCCCTGAACAGACTATAGATATTTTTTTTTCTCAGTGACTCATTGAATTCTAGTCACTTTTTCACAGTTGGAAGGTGTCGAATTCATGTAAATCCTTTCGATCTGCAATATAGCCTCATGTATGAGTTAACAACTGTAGTATCTAGTATCTGCAGTGTCTAGTATTGAATTAACAAAGTAGTCCAAAATGTCCCCTTCTACCTCCAGATAATTATCATTTATATTATTATTTTTATTATTATGAGGTTCTTTCTATCCCCTCCCCACACCCCCATAAAAAAATAAAACAAATTCTTGCCTATATATATTTTTTGAAAAATTTTGTACCGCTTCATTTTTAAGAAATTTGTCACTATAATAAATATATTCTTTTTAAGTTATTATAGTATAGTGAATATAATGTATTATTAATACTACTGTATTCACTATACTGAATACACTACATTAAAATTATACCCTTTAAATCTGGATATGTACCAATGTGTAAAAAGATAAGTTGCTATTTATCTTGTTTTTTGTGCATAACTGCTGAAGAGGCATTGCTATTTACAAGAGTATGCATAGTCTTTTTTTTTTTTTCGGGGGTGGGGGGGGGGGCGGTTACCAGTGTTTACAAATAATAATCTTCGTGATAGATTTCTATTGAAAATATTGTAGATAAATAACCATAACAGTTAAAAAATATTTAAAAAAGTAATAGTCAAAAAATTGATGACCCATGTATTCATAAAAAATGCTATTTTATATCATTAGTCAATTTTTTTATTAAACTTCAGCAATGTGGCACATAAAACAGTATGGCTAATAATTTTGTAACATTTTCAAGTTTTTTCTTTCTAAATATAGCAATTAATTGTAATAACTATTAAAAGTGTAAATTAATTGATTAGTTTAAAACAGCTTGATCTTAAACATTGGTACATGTTACAGGCTATAATTTAATAATAGAAAAAAACAATAAAAAATATAATGTTATATATGATGTTATATAATTTGGTATGCTCTATCTTACTTAACAAATTCTTCTCCTTATTTTCCCAAAATGAACACTTCTTAATGGTTTTACATGTAAAAAACAGCATGGTGGAATCTGAATATGATGGGGGTGCTGCACCACGTTAAATATATGTACATAATGACTATAATTAAACTAGTAAATCTGCAGATCAGGAGCCTCAACGTCAGCTCTAAAAGTCATTGTTCTTTAATCTCACTTTTCATATTATTTAGCATCTTACTATTCGCAATTTTTTATTTTTTTATATTTCATACATATTTATAGGCATATAAAATACTTCGGAGGTTTCAGAAATTAGAAGAGCTAAGTTAAACATGCTTTATGCAATGATATTCTGAAATTCTTATGAACATCTTATTCTTGTAATTTTTTAGATAAAAAAATACATTTCTTCAGGGGGGCTCTGCCCTCCTGAATCCCCCGTAATCTTATTAAATTTATATCAGTGATTTTCTATTGATTGTGTGAATGATTCTAGTATATCTTGGATTTCGTTCTATACAGTGGTTTTATTAGAATAAGCAACAATTTCGAAAATAATTTCATGTTATCCTAATACTCAAATAGCAATATTTACTTACCTGCCAACCATGAAACACTGGCATGTGATGGATAAGTTGGATAATATCTCATGTACAAAAGCAGCTTATATAATGTAAACTGAATCTACTATCATATATATTATTCCTCCTGTCAACATCCCTTTTTCTCAGAAAATACGAAACGTAGAAGAACGAAGGAGATAGCATATGAAAGGATTTTGAACAGGCTTCTGACATAGCATACTTAATAAATTGTTAAAACATGTTTTTGAATAAAAATTTTACTTAATTAAAAATTAAATCGGCAATGTTTTCATTAATGAAACGAAAGGTTTTCTCAAATCAGTGTTGCCACCAAAATAAAATACTGCATTATCAGATGACGTCATCCTATAATGCAATTGAAATACGATTGTTAATTTATTTCTTGCGCATACTTTTTGAAAAATATCGAGCTTCTAATTGGGACATTATTTAATTTTTACGCGTGCGTCAGCTATTTTTATTTGTTTTCCTTTTTTAATCTTGGCGGTAAATATGCACCAGTAGATTGCGTAATTTAAGGATTATATATTTTTTAAATATACAGCTCATTAGGATTCACAAAAATTGTAAGTATTTATTTATTTTTTAATATTTCATTAAACTGTTAATACACCAGCGAAGTCTGACGTTACTTAAATAGCTGCTGAACCACAAAGTTTGAACATCCCATGTCAAGTTCCGGCACAGATGTCATATACGCACCACATTGGTGCGATTTTAAACCCCCCCCCCCCAATTTGGCGAAAACTTTGTTTTTGAATATTAGTTACAAATAGCATGCAATAATAGCACGTGATTTTTTATTTCAATATAAAATTAAAATAACGTAATAAATGAAATAGCTTCTATTATTTAAAAAAAGGAAATAAAAATAAATAAATGATAGTTTGATATAAATAAATATGGATACACATAATAAAAACAATTTATAGAATTAAAATAAAAAATAAAAGTAAATAAACAGTAATAGAAACAAAATAATTGTATTACCATGTGAGGCATAAAATTCCCATTTTGTTACAATCGCGCCAATGTGGTGCGTATATGACATCTGTGCCTAAGTTCCCAGAGGCTTCAAAAAATTGGTGTACCAAATATTGATTTATGTATTTAAGACATTTCTGGAACAGTTTTGCAAAATCTGAGGAAATGCTTTCATATGAATTCCCTAAACGTCAGATTCAGTGTTTAATTTTTTTACATTTCGCTTTTTTTTCAGTATATTTCTCGTGGTTCGCTTGGCAACCTAGAGAAATGACCTTGGCGAGAGAAGAAAATTTGGCAAAAACTTTTCTGGCAATCTGTTCCCATTTTCTTATACACAAACAATCATCATATATATTACTTCTGTTTTCAATATCTTTTTCATTTTGTTAAAATGTGTTGTTTGATTAAAAAAAAAAACTGTTAATTAAAAATTAGTGCTAAAATTTACCAGGAAATAATCTCAAATATTGCAGTGCGAAAGCTTCGCACGGGTCCTGCTGGTTTTCACTTATATTTATTTTAGAAATGTAGCGTTATTAAAATTTTTCTTTAAAAAATACAGTTTTGATAGTCATTTTATAATATTTATTTTATCTAAGTACATCCTGATTTAACTCGATGGCAATAGAATACTAAAATCTCTCCAGAATAGGCATATTTGGAAACTTTTAAACCTATTGGGTTCATTCGTAATTGTGCCCACTTCCAATTCACAAAATTGCAAATGTGATTTCGCGGTATGTTTTTTGTGATAGCTTTTATGTTTTCAGTTTCCAGTAAGTGTAATATTTCTGGATCGTTTTACTACTCTAATTTCTTTAGATTAACCACCTAGTTGTAACAGTGATTTTATCATATTTTTAAAATTATATTAACTTTTCAATAACGAAATATCCACATCTGTTCCTCATGTAAGAAATATACGTATACAAATGTAAACTCATACTACAAGGCTTGAATCCATATTACGCGTTCAATGTTTTTGTAATTTTCGTTTTGTAAAAACTATTTCGGCAATCATTCTATAATAGTTAAATGGCAACTTGTATCAAAATAAATTATTTTTTATGTTAATAGAATATGAAAATCACCTGAAAATAATGTATTTTGCTAATAAAGTATTGCAGCAAAATAGTGGGAGTTACTTGAATTTTATTATTTTGATATTTTTGGAAATATGGTTGCTAAGCAACTGATAAATTAAAGAGCAAAGTAAAAAGAAATGCATTTTAAAATTTGTTAAAAATATGAAAATAAAAGTTTTGTATTTCCTGAACAGATGCAAAATTTTTTCCAATAATTTAAACAATTAATTTCTAAATTCTGATAAATGTATCGGCAAATTTTCAAAGTTATTGTATATATTTAAAACCTTCATATTGAAAATTTAGCATCCATTATTTTATGTTGAAATCCATTATTCAAAAATGCGATTTTCATTTCAG
Source organism: Maratus michaelseni (assembly GCA_963931845.1). Taxonomy (NCBI): domain Eukaryota; kingdom Metazoa; phylum Arthropoda; class Arachnida; order Araneae; family Salticidae; genus Maratus; species Maratus michaelseni. The sequence goes on from OZ007591.1 coordinate 243,778,642, forward strand.
TTAAAAATGAAATTTGAAAATCGTCCCATAGAAAAGCATTATGACCTAAAAAGAAAAATTCTATATTTTTCGAACGAATGAACCAAATGTAACAAAAAACTATGCAGCTAATTCCAGATACCTCACCAACATACTTACCAAAAATCAAGCTAATCGGATAATTTTTGCGGCAGTTATTGTGGAACAGACAGACAGACGGAAACCAAAAACTTTTCGCATCTCCACAGTGAGCCTTCACTGATGTTTCGGCAATAATATAATGACAGTTTTATTGTTAAAGCTAGATTATTTTATTTTAATGCATTTAAATACAAGAAAGACAACCAGAATTTTGTAAACAAAACTAAACAATTTTCTTAATTATTTATAATATGTAGGTTTTGGTACATAATTTTTAAATTTATATTTCAATTCTATTCTGATCTGTTGTCTGCTTGTACTAACACATATTCTAATCTATACTAATATTATAAAGGAGTAAAGTTTGTTTGTTTGTTTGTAGGAGGTAATCTCTGGAACAACCGAACCGATTTCAAAAGTGATGGTGGCAAATTGATGGTGACAACCCCTGCTCCAACATAGGCTATATTTTATGTCGGTGCCACTAACCCCAGGGGGTGCAAGAGCAAAAAACGTTCTAAAATTGCGATTTTTTAGCTATCAAACTGGCTATCAAGCCCTGAGAGCTTGCCAGCCGGTTCTGTATGTATGTATGTACGTACGTAATGCGATAACTCTTCATAGAAATATCCGTTTTCCTTCAAATTTTGTTTATAGGTTCACTGTGTTAAGGCACTTCCCTGATTAGTTTTCGGGATTGATTGGTTAAGTATAAAGGGGGGGAACGGGGGGCTAATTCCCCCCCCCTTAATTTATATAAATGGGTTTTTCATGCAGAATTATTCGGTTTTCCTTCAAATTTTGTTTATAGGTTCACTGAGTTAAGGCGCTTCCCTCATTAGTTAAGTATAAAGGGGGGGGATCAGGGGCTAATCCCCCCCTTAATTTATATAAATGGGTTTTTCATGCAGAATTATTCCGTTTTCCTTCAAATTTTGTTTATAGGTTCATTGAGTTAAGACGCTTCCCTGATTACTTTTCGGGATTGATTGGTTAAGTATAAAGGGGGGAACGGGGGGCTAATCCCTCCTTAATTTATATAAAGGGGTTTTTCAAGCAGAATTATTCCGTTTTCCTTCAAATTTTGTTTATAGGTTTATAGGGGTTCACTGTGTTAAGGTGCTTCCCTGATTAGTTTTCGGGATTGATTGGTTAAGTATAAAGGGGGGGGCTAAGCCCCCCTTAATTTATATAAATGGGTTTTTCATGCAGAATTATCCCATTTCCTTCAAATTTTGGTTAAAGGTTCACTGTGTTAAGACGCTTCCCTAATTAGTTTTCGGGATTGATTGGTTAAGTATAAAGAGGGGAACGGGGGATAATCCCCCCTTATTTTATATAAATGGGTTTTTCATGCAGAATTATTCCATTTTCCTTCAAATTTTGTTTATAGGTTCACTGTGTTAAGGTGCTTCCCTGATTAGTTTTTGGGATTGATTGGTTAAGTATAAAGGGGGGAACGGGGGGGGGGGGGCTAATCCCCACCTTAATTTATATAAATGGGTTTTTCATGCAGAATTATCCCATTTCCTTCAAATTTTGGTTAAAGGTTCACTGTGTTAAGACGCTTCCCTAATTAGTTTTCGGGATTGATTGGTTAAGTATAAAGGGGGGGAACGGGGGGATAATCCCCCATATTTTATATAAATGGGTTTTTCATGCAGAATTATTCCATTTTCCTTCAAATTTTGTTTATAGGTTCACTGTGTTAAGGCGCTTCCCTGATTAGTTTTCGGGATTGATTGGTTAAGTATAAAGGGGGGAATGGGGGGGGGGCTAATCCTCACCTTAATTTATATAAATGGGTTTTTCATGCAGAATTATACCATTTCCTTCAAATTTTGGTTAAAGGTTCACTGTGTTATTAAAGGTTCACTGTGTTAAGACTCTTCCCTAATTAGTTTTCGGGATTGATTGGTTAAGTATAAAGGGGGGATAATCCCCCCCTTATTTTATATAAATAGGTTTTTCATGCAGAATTATTCAGTTTTCCTTCAAATTTTGTTTATAGGTTCACTGTGTTAAGGCGCTTCCCTGATTAGTTTTTGGGATTGATTGGTTAAGTATAAAGGGGGGGAACGGGGGATAATCCCCGCTTAATTTATATAAATGGGTTTTTCATGCAGAATTATCCCATTTCCTTCAAATTTTGTTTATAGGTTCACTGTGTTAAGGCGTTTCCCTGATTAGTTTTCGGGATTGATTAGTTAAGTATAAAGGAGGGAACGGGGGGCATATCTCCCCTTATTTTATATAAATGAGTTTTTCATGCAGAATTATTCCGTTTTCCTTCAAATTTTGTTTATAGGTTCACTGTGTTAAGGTGCTTCCCTGATTGGTTTTTGGGATTGATTGGTTAAGTATAAAGGAGGGAACGGGGGGCATATCCCCCCTTATTTTATATAAATGGGTTTTTCATGCAGAATTATTCCGTTTTCCTTCAAATTTTGTTTATAGGTTCACTGTGTTAAGGCGCTTCCCTGATTAATTTTTGGGATTGATTGGTTAAGTATAAAGGGGGGAACGGGGGGATAATCCCCCCTTAATTTATATAAATGGGTTTTTCATGCAGAATTATTCTATTTGCTTCAAAATTTGTTTATAGGTTCATTGGGTTAAGACGCTTCCCTGATTAGTTTTCGGGATTGATTGGTTAAGTATAAGGGGGGGGGGAACGGAGGGGGCTAATCCCGCCTTAATTTATATAAATGGGTTTTTCATGCAGAATTATCCGATTTTCTTCAAATTTTGTATATATAATCATTGTAATTAGAGATTTACCTGATTAATTTAAGGGGTTCATTAGTTAACTATGGGGGGGGGGTAACGGGGGGATGACCCCCCCCCCCTTAATATATTGTTTATTTCTTTATTTTTCGATGGGATTATTTCAAATTCTTTGAAATAAGAGTATAATATACAATTAGTGTGAATAGCCTGTGAACTCAATGCCCTCAGTTTAACTGAGCAGTTTTATTTTTATTTTTTATACTGAAGGAGCTAGAAATTTGAGATTTGTCATTGTAGTTACTTATAAGATGTAAATGCTCTCTAAGAATAAATTTTTTAAAAAATCTAAATTTAAACGGGTGAAATGAGCGAAAAGCGTTCTGAAGTCATTCTAAATTACAATTTCTATGGAATCTCTGGAACCACGGAACCGATTTCAAAAGTGATGGTGGCAAATTGGTGGTGACAATCCCTGCTCCAACAGCCTCTTTAATAAAAAACTATGCGTTGCTGACGACTGGGTTTTTCGCTAATTGTTGCACCAGATTAATCTCGGAAAATGAAACATTTGAAGTTACTGAAAAAAATGATAGCTCAAAAAGTATTTGTCAGAAAATTGTTAGACAAACTGCGTTTGAAAGGTAAAAAATTGTATTTTTCTTGATATAAATTTCAAATCTAATGATTATGCCGTTTTTCAAATATTGAATTTCAAAAATTACCAAATTTTCCAATGGAGTACCATAGCGAAACATTCATGCGTAAAAAGATAATGATAAGGGCGACGTGTCCTGACGTGTATATTGGCTATAGCACGAGTCACAAATTATAGTAGCCTTATTATTCTGTTAAAATATAAAAGTTAATTTATGAAATGTCAATATTTTGTTTGATTAAAGGTTCGTTAAAAGAAATTGACCAGCGTAGCGGGCGTAGCTTGCTAGTTTGAAATAAATAAATAAATATTTTTCTCAAGTTGACCACAGTATTTTCCTATTTGGAAATGGTCAATATAATTCCCTCTCTCTTGCCTTTTTACAGATCCAAGTAAAAAAAAAAAAAAAATAGAAAAAGAATCATCATTTTTGGTCAGCTGTCGCTTAAAAAATATATAGTTTTAATTACAGAGCTCTAAATATGAAATCATTTGTAAATTGCTCTTATATGATTCCATATGGTGTTACTTACTGGTGAGTCAGCATAGACTCCAAATAATGGGAGAGAGAAGAAAGCATATGAGGCTTGTTTACAATATATCAGTAAAACTTGTGGTAATAAAGGCCGATAGAAAATTGGTTTTTCGTACAATTCTGCAATCATATGGGTATTTTGTAAAGGGTCCATTTTTCTGAGATTGATTTTTTTTAAATGTCTTTTTTTTTCTGTCATTGAATTTTGTAAAAAATTCTGGTCTAACTGGCTGAAAACAGACCTATTTTTCTCTCTGAAAAGATCCCTATCAGTGTAAATGTTTTATTTGCTATTGATTTTATTTGACTGATTCATTTAGAGCAAATTAAAGTATCTGGTAATGAAAACTGCAAACTAATTAAAATAATAAACAAGCATATATAAATAGAGATTCATCGGCAGAAAAAAAAAGGTGGGGTGGGGCAGGAGAAATATCTTCTTTCACAACTTTCATTTTCAAAAATTGTTGAAGCACTTAATTAATGAAAGAATGTTTGAACACAATACTTCAAAATTGAACATTCTTCAAAAGCAGATCTGATACAGACATATCCAGCTCTGTTTAAATTAAAATTGGTCATTGTGAATGGTGGACCATCTGGTCATTCAGAACCAAAATAAATCAAATTCATTGTTTTTATTCAATTTAATTTTAAATTAATCCTTTCTCTATAGGCAATTTATTTGGTGCTGTAACAAAGTCTCAAGCTGAAAATATGAACAAACACGACTAGTTTTCTTATGAGTTTCTATCATATAACGTTGACTTTAACTCAAAATATCACTGAATAATGCTTTATTGATTTGACACACCTGAGCACTTTATATATTAAATTGAAAATGCAAGTCTGTGAGATATATCAAGCAAGAGAAAACACAGATAATAATACTTAAGGAGAATCTTATATATTGCATTTATATAATATATTTTATATATTATAGATATGCCTTTTTTTATTGAAAAAAATGCATTTGACCCTTAAAATTACACTTTTTCACCGCTGAGTTCTTGTAAGTTGAACTAATGGTTAATTTTTTTTTTCTTTGTTTTAACTGCTAGACTGAATTTTATTTGTGCACTAAATTTCTGAAAGCACAAAATATCTTTTTTATTTGTCACAATTTTAATATTTAATAAAACTTTTAAGAGAATATTTTTAGTTGATGTGGTTAACTAGGTCAAATAATATTTACCCAAATACACTCAAATATTTAAGCAAAATTTTTAGTACATATGCTTAAAAAAATGAGTTTTTGCTTTTATAATTCGTGTGTTATACATTTTTTAATCATAATTTATTTTTCCCCATTTATGAATACTAAAATACTCATTGAAACCAAAAGCAAAAAATCATTACAACTTATTTTTGTGAAAAGTTGAATTTCTTTTTTTCCCCTACTATTTGAAACCAAATGGTTTGGGAAAAACAACATTAACACAGTTAAATATCAGATAAGGCACTGATGCAGCAAAGAGGGAAGTGTGTGTGTGTGTCGGGGGGAGGGGGGTTAAAACCCCTCCTAGAACATTTACAAACTTGCAAGGTCTGTAAAATCCATTAAGTTAAGATGAAAACATTATGTGTTAAAATCAAAAAAAAAAAAAAAAAAAAAGTATTAAATATATAAACATACTTTAGTAACTGTTTCAAGGTTGCATAATAAGAGACTTTCTTCAGTCAAAATTAATGAAAAACAATAGCAGCAAAGTATGACTGTTACAACTTCTGCTGCTGCTTAGTCTATTTCTTTACACACTTTCATTTAACTTGGTTTTTTGTAATTCATTTTACACTTACTTTCTTATGTGCTGGAGTTCTAGAAAGTGTGTATAGTCATGTGTTCATGATGAGAATACAATATTTTCCAAACTTAATTATCAATTAATACATAATTATTAATTAAATTATGATTATACAGTGAGAAAACTATTTAGAAATCCTGAATAGATAGCTTAAATAAAAGTTTATTTTAAAATATTTATTACTCTTATTTTATTGTCTACTTTTTTGTGTTTAAAAAATTGTTGCAGTTTCACAACTTTTTTGGTGAGGATAGTTTGGCACATAATTAAATCCATTGTTGTTGTACGAGTTCAGTTTGATAAGTTCTCGGCTTAACACAGAAATGGAACAAGTATGATCAAATGATAATGTTTGTAAAGTATGATCCTTTAGATGACATGCCCCCGAGTTTCAGACGTGTGAGTTTATTGGTTTATTGGTGAGTTTATTGGTATCAGTAAAGTAAACAAGTTTTGACATTTTCAAAAAATGGAAAAAATTAAAATTCGAGCTGTCATAAAATACTTTGTTAAAAAATATTTAACCCCAACGAACATACAAAAAGAGTTATAGTCTATCTTAAAGCATTCTTGTCCTTCATTTTTGACGATAAAAAAGTGGGCTGCTGAATTTAAACATGGTAGGAAATATTTTTACGATGATGAACGCTCAGGACACCCAATAACCGCTACAACCGACAAAATCGTCTAAAAAATTCACAATTCCGTATTGAATGATCGCCGATTGAAGATACGTGAACTTGCTGACATTACAAACATCTCGATAGAGTCCACCAAATTTTACACAATGTTTTGGGTATAAAAAAGCTTTCCGCTCGATGTGTGCCACGCTTGTTGAACGTCGCCCAAAAATGCCAAAGAATGAACATTTCTCAAGAGTCAAAATGTATTGTATTGCAAGTTGAAAAATAAAATGAAATATTGTCAAAAATCTTGTATTTTCTTTTTCAGGCCGGGAACTTTTCGAACTGCCCTCGTACAGGGCTGCACTAAAGAATTCGCTCACAAGAGTGTATCTTAAATGTATTGAGTTGCAAGGGGACTACATTGAAAAATAATATGAAATTATGTCAAAAATCTTGTGTTTTCACTGTCAGCCGAGAACCTATCAAACCACCTTCGTAATTTGTATACAATTGTAAGCATAAAAAATATAGAGAGATTTAGTATGTGATGGTTTACAAATTAGAAAAGCAATAAAATAATAATTTTCATATTTCTAGTTTGACCAATTTAAGCACCTGTTTGCATTAACATGTGATCTCGTAATTTGTGTTTATAATTTTCAAAAACTTTGCAAAAATAGTTTTGAAAATACAAAAAAAATTTTTTTTTTTTTTTTGAGCCTCACCAGTAGCTGAGAGGTTCTGCTCTCAAAGCTGGTAGACGGGAGGTGCTGGGTTCAAACCTTTGTCACGCTCGTCGACCTAACCGTTCGGAGTTTTCTTCAAACCTTGCCGTAAATACGGGTTAGGATCCCTTAGAAAGACCCCCCACGGAGGGCACTCCCCCTAGGGCCTATATCCCAAGAGTAGATAATTGGCCGTCATAAATCAACCAACCAGCAAAAATAGTTTTTATCATTTTGATCTTGAAGAAGTCACCATTAGAACCCATGAAACCAGTGTTAAATTCAGGGGGTAGCCCGGAGGAGGGACATTCTCCCCACCCCCCAGAGCATTTAAACTTCCTCCCCCAGAAGATTTCAGATTTTATGCTTTTAACGGTGAAAAAGGGTAATTCCCAACTTTTTAAAATCTATTGCCAACTGAGCTAATCATAAATATTCGTTATATGCAATAATATAAAAATGCTTTTTTTTTTCTTTCATGTTGCCATATCTTAAAAGAAACTAAAAAAAAAAAAATAATTAATTCACTAGTTTGAGCTTTCTACTAAGCATAAAGAAACACAGTGAATTTTCCATAATTGGGGTCAATGCCATATTTTAACAGACAAGAATTGCAGATTTGCAGTCATGATTAGGGCTGGACGATATCAAAAATTTTATATTGCGATATATCATCGAGTTAATATCGATATTGGTGATATATCGCGATAACTACCTTAAAATGTGTGGGGATAGAAATATTGCTAATTTCGAAAGACAAATGTACAAGCAATTTAAATACCAACAGATGTAGAAAGCAACGAATCGTATATATATTTATATATATATAAGAGAAAAGCAAAGAAACTAACAAAAGAAGAATAAATAAAAAGAAAACTGCCCAGTTAAACTGAGGGCATTGAGCTCACAGGCTATTCACATTAATGGTATATTATACTCTTATTTCAAAGAATTTGAAATAGGCCCCTCGAAAAATAAAGAAATCGACAATATAATAAGAGGGCTCATCAACCCCGTCCCCCCTCCTTATAATTAACCAATGAACCCCTAAAACTAATCAGCGAAGCCTCTAATTACAATGAACACATATACAAAATTTGAAGCAAATCCGACAATTCTGTATGAAAAAACCCATTTATATAAATTAAGGGGGGGATTAGTCCCCCGTATCCTCCTTTATACTTAACCAATGAACCCCCAAAACTAATCAGGGAAGCGCCTTACCACAATGAGCCTATATACAAAATTTGAATAAAATCTAATAATTCTGCATGAAAATCTCATTTATCAAAATTAAGGGGGGTGGGTATTAGCCCCCTCCCCTTTACCCCCTTTATACTTAACCAAAGAACATCCAAAACTAATCAGGAAAGCGCCTTATCACAATGAACCTATATACAAAATTTGAAAAAAATCGGATAATTCTGCATGAAAAACCCATTTATCTAAATTAAGAGGGGTTATACCCCCTTTATACTTAACCTATAAACCCCCAAAACTAATCAGGGAAGCACCTTACCACAATGAGCCTATATACAAAATTTTAATAAAATCAAATAATTCTGCATGAAAATCTCATTTATCTAAATAAAGGAGGGGGAGGATTAGGCCCTCCCCTTTACCCCCTTTATACTAAACCAAAGAACACCCAAAACTAATCAGGAAAGCGCCTTATCACAATGAAGAAACATACAAAATTTGAAGAAATCTGATAATTCTGCATGAAAAACCCATTTATCTAAATTAAGGGGGTTAGCCCCCTTACCAATGAACCCCCAAAACTAATCAGGAAAGGGCCTTATCACAATGAGCCTATTACACAGAATTTGAGGAAAATCGGATAATTCTGCATGAAAAATCTATTTATCTAAATTAAGGGGGGGGGAGGGTATTAGCCCACTTTCCCCCTTTATACTTAACCAATGAACCCCCAAAACTAATCAGAGCAAAACGGTTATTTCTATCAAGAGTTATTGCGTTACGTACAAACATACGTATATACAGAACCGGCGGGCAAATTAGCTCTTAGGCTTTGATAGCCTATGAGCTAAAATGTACCATATAATTTTGCTTTATTATGCAGAATACTAGGTTTGATATTTAAACCTGTTTTTTTATTTCAAAGTGTCATTCAAAAGAAAATAAATTGCAAATGATAAAAATAAGTTATTGGCTAACAAAATTATATAAAAACAAACAAACAAACAAACAAAATCACACTCACGCACTACACGACACCATACATTCATTTTAATATCAAGGCGCTACCGACAATATTGGCTGAGAAAATTATCTCAATGAGCACTGAAGTAGTGCAATGCTATCGACTCGAGAATAACTAACAGATACTCTAGCTCGTATTTTATTGGCCATCACATATCAATACCTTGACCTATTGCAACGAAGTCTGGACGAATAGCAGCAGCGCAGCATTGAGACGAATAAGTCTGGATGATAGCTGTATTATTCGGTTAAGAACAAAGAGTTTAATTTGTGGTTTGAGAGGATAGTAACGAACTTAGACATAATAAGAGAATTTATTCGTATTGGGATATATTGTGATATTCTTTATTTGGGGATATTAACGAAAGTGAGATAATTAAAGGATAATCGTTGGAGGGGATATTCTGATTGGAATAAAGTAGAGAAGTGAATATAAATGCATTGATAGGACGAAAGGAATGGGTTGAAGAGGATATTATACGGAATATTCTTCGCTTTTCTTGTGGTTTGAAGTCGAGAAAAAAAAAATGTTTTTTGGATAGATCGGTAAAGTCAGAGCTTAACTTAGATATTGTTATACATTGCCAGAGTCAGAGCTTATCTATCATTATTGTGATATATCGTCAGTGTCAGAGCTTAGATATTGTTATTGCGATAATTAAGAAATATCAATATTTGATCGATATATTGATAAATAATCCAGCCCTAGTTACGATAAGCATAATTTTTAAGATAAACATTGAAAGCTTATAAAAATGTGCTTATTAAAAAACTACGTTTACTGTTTTTATTCATTTGTTGGGATGTTAAGATTGAAGAAGGTTCATTTATGAAGTCTTGAAACATCTGAGGGTTAAATATTTTGGGGGCTACTCATGCTTTTCATTATATTGTTTAATGCCATCTATTTACTAAAAACTACTTTAAAAACATGTAAAACAATTTGTCCATTTTATGTATAATGATTCAAAACCTGCTCTCAAATGAAGATGCTGGCTGTGCTGCTGGATAAGGAATTAATAAATTTTAGACAACTTTTGTTAAATAAATAATTAATCAAAAAAACAATTTTGTTATAAAAAAAAACATTTCTTCTGTAATAAATATATCATACTCATATATTATTCTAATTTAAAATTTTAAAAAATTTGGTGGGCTGCTAATCCAAACAGATTGAGAAACATATTATTCTAATGCTACACCATTGTTTAAGTATGATCAGTAGGTAAAATTGTGTTTGATGTAATCCTCTGATGAATAAATGATTAATTACAGAGCTATTGATAAATCTCAATGCATAAAAAGTTATCTTAGGTGTTGTTATCAATGTGGACAGATGTTCCCAAAATTGCATTAATCGGATCAAAAATATTCATGTGAAAAGGGTAGTCAAGCAATATTATCTTAACAACAACAAATTGAAATTTAAAATGATGGCAAGTATCTGAATTTAGAGTGTAATGTTTCAAAATGTTTTTTTTTTAAATAATTTTTTTGCAGATTTTTAACTAGGTATTTTTTTTTTTTTTTTTTTTTTAAATAAGATAATTTTAGAATTTGTATTAAGCATAAAAACATGCCAAATTCAAACATGAGCACAAAAACCTGAATTTCATGTTAAATTTGTTTTGAATAGTCTCTTGTCATGAAAAAAGTAGTTAAAAAAATATTCATAAGAAAAGTTTTTTTTTTCCACATGAATGTTGATTAAACATTTAGATTGTTTAGATACAATAGTTATATATGTACCTTTTACACCATTAACAGATGGTTAACCTCCTCAGTCCTGAGACCACAAAAGTAATTTTCAAATGACTGTAAACTCCACTCACTGTGTAACTCCAAACATGTTTCAGTGGGTAAATGAATACTTATATGTTACAGGAATAAAAGTGATCCAAAGAAAGAATTTGAAAAACATTTTCATGTTACACAGTGATAAACCCTCATAATTTAATCGCATTTTAATGGCTATTTATTTTTTTTTAAAGTGAAATATGATGTAAGATTATTTTATTATTATTTTTTTTTTTTTTTTATTTAGAAAATACTAAAAATTAAAATCAAATTTAAACTAACAATAAATGCAGATAATTGAATCAAAAGACAATGGAATACAGTTTGTTAAAGGTTAAGTCCAAATATAGTTTATGAATTTGTGTAAAGTAGGACGATAAATCTTTTATGCCAAATTTTATTCTGGATTGTTTTAAGATTTTCTCCTCCTGTTCAAGAAAAATAATTTTTTTTTTTCTTTTTTAGCTATGTCTTTATCCCAGAAATACATCTTCACTACGCTGAAACTATCAAAAAGTATTCAGATATGGATGGGCCAAAATATTATGTTCCAAACAAGAACCTTATGCAAACTTTATTTCTTTTAAAGTCAGACATTTTAAACAACTTCTTTCATAGGATTTTCAGATGTTCATAACATAAGCTGATCTTTCAAGAAATAATAGAAACAAACTCTAAAGGTTTGAGTATATAAATTGTTTGAGACTTAAATTTCTCAGATTCTCACCCTCCTCCCTAAAATGCACGAAATATTTTCTCTGCCTTTTTGCATCAATCCAGAGAAAATCCAAAATTGATTTCAAAAAGGTAGATTTCCTCCTTTAGGAAGACCATGCCTGTTGTTGCCATGTCTTAGATGTAATTTCAACAAATCTAGAAGTATCTAAATAAACATGGTGGTAATTTAAAAAGTGTTGGTAGTTTTGTGCCTTCTACAGGCGATGTCAGAACAGAATAGGTCTAGAGGTGGAGCAATATATATATATTTTTCTTTTTTCATTTAGATACAAAATCTTCATTGTGCACTAATTTTCCACTTTTTACATATTAGAGATGTACCAAATATTCAGTATGTATTTGATCAAACTACTGAATATTTGATTAGATTGAATATCAAAATATTCAGTTTTCTAAATATTTGGTTTGGTCAAATATCAAAATATTCATTTTACTGAAAATTCGATTCAGTATTAATATCAAAATATTCGGTCAAACCAAATACTCAAAATAACCTTTTAAAAATATTAAAAATTTGTTTACATAACTTTAATCTAGATGTAATTTTAACAAATCTAGAAGTATTTAAATAAACATGGTGATAATTTAAAAAGTATTTCTACATAAGTAAAATGTTTATCACTAATATTTGGTAAATTTTTTGCTCCTTTTTTTATATCGCATTTTCAGTTTCAAATTTCAAGTTTTAGATTAGCTTTTTCCACTAAACACAACGATCTCAAAAACCTGGAAGAATCAATAGAAAAACCTGGAAGTCTGGGATAGACCCAGAACACAATCACCCTTGACCTGTATGCTGAATATTCGGTATTCAGCGAAATTCACTATACCAAAAATAGCCTATAGGTGTTGATGATATTAATATGATGTAACTGATGTCAGGGAATAAATGTTAAAATGAATTATTTTTGAAATCTCAACTCAAAATGTATACAAAGTAAATACAGTCGAACCTCGTTAACACGAAATCGCTTAACGCGAAATTTCGCTTAACACGAAATAATACTGAGGTCCCGTCAGATCAGTCTGGAAATGAATGTCAATTCGTTTAACACGAAATGAAATTTCGGAAAATCCCGCTTAACACGAAAAAAATTTTTTTTGCTCTAAAATCCAAACATGATTCCTTACGCGAAATTTTCAATATTTTAAACTTATCTGTCACATCTTTTTAAAAATGGAATTTTTCTGATGATTTGAAGAAGACCTAAAGTGGTAAAGGGTTTCAGAAAATAGTGAACTATCGAATTCCTGACTAATCTATGCTTTTCTTTGTCCTCTGATATGCAAAAGTTTTCCTACACTAACTATATCAGCTATAGATCATCGGTCACAATGAATGTTTGAGTGAAGTAATTTCTTTTTTGAAAGTGATTGTTCTATTACTTGTTTGACAGTGCTGACAGTAATATAAACCATGAACCAGATTTCTGAAATCCTCTATTTTCGGGTGAAAGAAGTAACAATCCCTACTTTACCATCTGACTTACATAATTGAAACTCTGTTCGCAGTTGTTCTGTAGAATTCTAAGAAAGAAAAGTCGCAATCAGCAAGTTCATCTTTAGAAATCAAGAAAAACATTTGAAACGAAGTGAGCGATAAAGTGCTAAAAAATATCAGAAATTGCAGCAATGTATGGGATACCTAGCAGCACACTCTCTACGATTTTAAGGAATCGTGAAAAGATTGAAGCGGCTTATGCTGTTTGTCAATTCGAACCAGTAAGAAAACGATTGTGTACAGGAAAGAATGAAGAAATTGAAATTGCTCTCTTGCTGTGAATGAGAGAGGGAAGAAGCCAAAACATTGTTTTATCTGGTGCAGTTTTGCAAACAAAAGCACAGGCTTTTGCTGGTGCTCTAGGTGGGAGCTATTTCACATGTTCTAATGGATGACTAATAAGATTCAAAGAGCGTCACAGAATTATCTACAATCGAAAAATCGGAAATTCTTGTTTTTACGTGTACATTTGCATAAATGAATACATTCTGACTTCGGATGTGATTGCAGACGAAGAAATAAATGCTTCATTAGCTGAAAAGAAGATGACAACACCAAACACAAGTGTAAGAAGAGCATAAAGAAATCGACACAGAACGGAAAAGTTCAGTGTAATTAAATGAATGTACCGTAGCGTTGAAAACTGTACAACATTTCGTTATGGAACAACAGGATGCTTCCCGTGCTTTGGACAAATTAGATAAATTTCATACGTTCCTAAAAGAAGTACTGAAGAAAAATTGATGGACTCAATAACGGACTTTAAAAAAAAAATAGCAAGTAAATAAATTTATTATTGTGCAAAATGATGATCAATTTGTTTTATTTTTTAATTAAATTTTCTATTTCTTATTAATTTATGATTTTAAGAACAGGCATATACTTGTAGGTTAATTCATTTATTTTTTATATCTAACATAGATGGCGCCACTTTTGTGACGGTTAACACGAAATTTCGGATAACACGAAAAAAATCCGCAGTCCCTTCAATTTCGTGTTAACGAGGTTCGACTGTACATGAAACTTTTGATTCTATGGAAAATTGGTAACTTTATTTCAGCTAAATATAGCATAAGATTCTCAATTTTCTTTTTATTTACAAGATTATAATGATTCAAATCAGAACTAACTTTTGAATTTAACTAAGTCAGCTAATAAGCATTTGATTGATTTTGGATTTTCCTCTTCATTTATGCATAAAACATTCACTATACAGTCTGTTACAAAATTATAAAACCACTCAGAATTGCACCTTTTTTCAACAAAGAAAATATTAGTTTGAATTTTAAAGTAGTTATATGAAAAGAAATAATTCTATAATGTTTATTTAGCTCAGGGAAAAGAAGTTTGAATAATTTTTTGTTTCATGCCAAACGATTTTACGCAAACCTGCTGTTTCATAAATATAAGACCACTCTTATATTATTAATAAAGCAGACGATTTTATTTTTAAATCAGAGTTTAACTGTAACCTAAACAATCTGTAAAATTTAAAAAGAAGAATAAAATGCAGACATTCTGAATTGTATCTGATTCTTTGAATTTATTAGTAAAATTCCTCGTCGGAGTGAGCTGTCTGAAATAGAAGTGAGAAGAGTGTGGTTCTAGAAAGAAAAAGGAAAGTCTAAACGTGAAATAAGTAAGATTCTTAATCGTTCTAAAACTGTGATTCATAATGTTTTAAGCAAGAAAGAATTGTATGGAACGCATAAACAATCTGGTCGTAAAAAGAAGTTATCAGATCGTGATAACAGGCGAATTGTCAAACTGGCAACGAAAAAATACCAGTCGACTCGTCAAAAAGCACAACAGAAAAATAAACAGGTATCACATACAACCGTGTGGCAAAGTTTGAAATGTAATGCTGGTGTTATTTGTTGTATATTAAAAAGTAAACCACTGCTACTGAAATGTCACAAAGAAGCTTGTCTTAAGTGGGCAAAGAATGTCATGTCCTGGAACTCTGCATGGAGAAATATATTGTTTTCAGACGAAAAAAAAATTCAATCTTGATGGCCCAGACAGCAATAATTACTACTAGCAGGATTTAAGATCTCGAGAGTTCTTCAGTAGGCAGATGGGAGGCGGTTTCGTTATGGTGTGGAGTGCATTTTCATATACAAGAAAATGGAATCTCCAAAGAGTTCAAGGGAAAATGAACTCGGACAGTTACCAACGAATGCTATTACGAAGTTCGATACCCTTCGGACCACTTTTAGGAGGTGCAAAATGGAAGTTTCAACTCGATAATGCTCCCAGTCATTTATCGAAATCAACAAAAGAGTGGTTTAAAAGAGAAAAGATTGAGGATTTATCTTGGTCAAGTCAAAGCCCTGACCTAAACCCCCATAGAAAACTTGTGGGGTTATTTGTCTCACCAAGTGTATGAAAATAACAATATCATTCAACATATGAATTAGAAATGGCCACTATGGAGAAATCGGACAATATTCCCGAATCGTTCCTTAAAAAATTAATTAACTGTATGCCAAATTATGTGTTTGAAGTTATTCAGAGAAATGGTGGAACAACATCTTACTAAATTTGAGAAAACTGTCTTTCCCACAGGCGGCCCTATAATTTAACAACAGTTCTTTTTGACACTTTTTTGTTATATTGATGTTTTATTTTTTCCGAATTAATTTCATTTGTGTAAGTTGCTACATTTTACTAAAAACTTGATGTACTAACATAAAATATTCTTTATTTTGATTGAAATATTTCTTTAATTACCTAAATAGCAAAATATGTTGTGGTCTTATACTTTTGTAACAGACTGTATATCAAATTTCAAGATTCTGAGTATACAGAACTAGTATATACACTTAGATTTCAAATTTTGTGATTAACTAGTGACTGAATACAAAAATGGATAATTTTTTTTTTAATCCCTCTATCTCAGATATATTTAAAATTTGAGATACTGTGTTTTTTTTTTAATCAGAGCCATATCATACTAGCTAACTGTGAAGACTTGCATTGTCACTAGAGATGTGTTTGGGCTCGTTTTTGGATACCAAGCCTGAAGATTTGAAATCTAAGCCTGAAAGTGTCTGTGTCATCAGAGCCCAAGCCAAATAACATTAAACAATAATTAGATTAATAATTTTAAAAAACTGTATTAACTTTTTACCAAAACAGTCTTTCATTTCTGAACAGGATCTTGCATAATTTGCAAGATAAAATTTCCAAAAATAAATCTGAAATATTGAAATAAACAATTACATCAATGTTTGAGAAAATTAAAACTAATCAGTGATGAGCGTGCAATTGAATTTGTATATTTAAATACTATGTACGTTTATTTTATTGATATGCATTATTTGATTATGCTTATATTATTTACTTTTATAAAATTGATCATGGTTTTATAATGCTCAAGAGATATTTTATTGCAAAACTTATTTGAAATCATTTTTTTTCCATTTTAACATTTATCCACACATTAATAATAATAACTCATTTTGTGTCTGCAAAAGAAAAGTATAAACGAATAATGACCTATAATCTGCACAACCTTTGGCCAAAACTTTTGCAGATTAGGAGTTGACTGTATCATGAATTGTTTCAACTCAATGAATTAATTAATTTTGGAAGGCAACAGTTGCCATTTAAAATATTTTGCTTGCCAATGACAACCTGCCACCTGCATTTGTTGAAACATGTACATTACATTTTAAAATACTGTATGACAACTCTAAAAAAGGTCAAAATTAGTTTAAATCAATTTGAGAAAATTATAATCTAACCTCTGCACTGCCCTGCTTCATGGATGTAGAAATTAAGTATGTGTTCTGTATCTTTAATTGTTTTAATGCAATGATTATTCATAATAACATAAAAAAAATACATATTGGCTTTTTACTTGTAAATATATTGCAACTACTTGAAATGATAGAAAATTTAATTATTTTTGCACCAACCTTAATAAATAATTGGTAACCAATATCTAAGAAATGATAAGCCACTTAAAAAAGAAAATAATTTTACTAAAAATATCCCCTTTTCAATATAAAAATTTTACTTCATAATGAAGTACATAAAATATTAAGTTTTAATAAGATTACATTTATTATTTATGAATAACTTTAAATTTGTATACTATGCACCATCAATTCTAATCAGAATCTTTTCTAAAAGTAACAGAATTTGTTTATTAAATCCAAGTGTTGTGTACTATATAAATTAAAGCAATATCAAATTTACATGAAATAAAAATTATTTTTATAAACAACTTTTTTTATTATTTTTCTTAAACTTACACTATTAAGTAGGAACTTTACACAGAAATTCTCCATCTTCATCATAAATACATTTATCTATCTTTATTAGTTTTCCTTTCTTATGCTGCTTTGAAGAAACATTTATTTTACCTCTTATGTTTTTTCCAGTAGGATGCTGATAACCCAATTTATCATCATATTTGTATATCCTGGTGAATTTCTTGTCGTTTTCAAACATTAGATCGACATTTTCTTTTTCATACTTTTGTATTTTTATAAAATAACTTTGAGGTTCCTCTGGTTTTCCTGATTTAACATTTTGATCAGTTCCTGAAAGCTGCTGCTGTACAAAGCTATCTTCTTCATTTTTATATTTTGATTTGAGTTTTACTTCATTTTCTTCTCTCAATATTTCTTTGAATTGAGAAAATGGGATTTCCTCATTATATACATTTTTCCTCTTTTTATAAGCATATACTTCAGGATTAGTATCATTATCATCATATTCTTCAGAAGCAACTTTGAATTTAAAAGCATTTTTAGAATTAATTTTTTTCTTTTCAAAATTTTCATTGAGATTATTATCCCTAACAGATACTTGCTTCTCACAATTTTCTTTAGACTCTAATAATTTTTTCTTTTCATAATCATGATAAGTTTTAACAATGGCTGAAAACTCACCGACTGGTTCATTTTTCTTTAACTCAATTACTTTTTTACTAGGAGGAGGTGCTGTAGGCAATCTTGGATTTCCACTAAAATAATCATCCACTAATTTACCTTCTTTGTATAATTTTTGAGTTAAAGGGGAAATTTTGTCAGAAAATTTGCCTGATTTTAAGATTTCCCATTTTCTAGCAACATCTTCATCATGAGCTTTTATTTTTTCAGGACAAGTAAACACAAAATTGCACTTTAATAATTTCTGAAAAGTAAAAATACAACAAAAATTAATCAATTCAAAAAACACAACATATATAAATAGGATAACATCATCAATATGGTTTAATACACTTTAAGGTGTCTCAAGGTTAGTTGCATCTTTTTAAACACTTTCTAACATTGTTCAAATATTTTTTATGACCTTCAGTTTGTCAATCTGCCCATGTTCTAACTTGCATAAATATACTCAGATTTCCATGGAATTGATATATGTTATTGAGGTTTACTATAGCATGTTTTCTATTGAAAATTAAATGTTTAGCATTTATAGCACTCAAAAGAATTTCGTTACAATTTGGGAAAAATCGTTTGCATATCGTGTTGTTATTTTATTGATGTTACACTATTACAAACATATTGAAACTGATATACATCACTGAGATGCAATACAAGATACTTACAGTAGAATGTGATGTGCATAGCATTAATCGTTCATTAACAGGACACACAAAAGAAATCAGTTACAGCACCACCTATGAGCGATAATTGCTCAAAATGTGTGTTCAGTTGGGGTATGCATTTTAAAATTTAACTAAATTTTTGCATATTACTCAGTGTGTATAAATTGTATAGATTACATACAGGGCTACACAAAAGAATTGGTATGCATTATTGTTTATGGGCATGAATTGCTTAAGGATGTCATTTAATTCTGTTATGCATTTTCCAGTTGAATTATATTTAGTACACTAAAAGATGTTTGTAGCGTATAAATAAATGCATACACAGGGCTACGTAAATAACTGGATACATTGGCATCTATGGATGGTAATTGCTGGAAGTGCATTTTTAGTTGTGTTATGCATTTTTTACTTAAATTAAATTTTAGCTTAATTATGTGGTGAGCATAAAATAAAAAAAATCTGCAGATAATGTACAATGCTGTACAAAAGAATTTGAGTACATTTCTGTTTATTGATGGAAATTACTGAAGAGGAATTTTCATTTATATTATGTATTTTTTAACTGAACTAAATTTTACCAGACTATGTCTCTCCATGTAGTATATATACGAAGCTATGAATCATATACAGGGTTGGACAAAAAAATTTGGATACTTTTTTATCTATAAATGCTAATGGCTAAGATTGGGTTTTCAAATGTGTTATTGCATTTTCCAAATTGTTTACTTTGATATCATCTTTCACCTTATTAAAGGGTAAAGTTTTGTCATAGTATTCTGAATGTATTGGAAAGTATTTCATAATCTATGCTTCACAAATTACTGTTCTTTCTTGTTTAGAGTGGTTGCTTCTATTGGTTTATTCAGTCTTTTTTACCACCAGTGCCCCCTCGCTGAAAATGGAAAATACAAAACAATTTTCACTTAATATTTGAATATTACTTTTTAATGAATTAATAAATTTTACTGAATTAATAAATTTTATGGAAATTATGTAACCTTATCATGAGCTTTGAAATATTGAAGGGGGATAAAAGTGAACTGATACTAGTAATTGTGTCGCTGCCTTTTTGGCAAATATCAATTTTGCTTGTTATTATATACCTGGAGAAAAAAAAAAAAAAAAAAAAAAGGCAGGAATGTCATAAAATTTTATTATGGTGGAAGAGAAACCAGGGGTCGATCCAGGCAAAGTTTGGGGCCTATTTATGGTCCCTTAATAAAAATCTATTTAATAAAACAGGTCCCTTCACAAAAATCAATTTGATAAAATGGACCCCTTCACAAAATTCTATTCCATCAAAAATTATTTTATGATGTTTTAAAATGTGTAATTTGTAAACAAATAAGTTCACCAGAGAGAAAAACTTCAGCAAAATAATTTTAACCCTTTCACGGGCGCTGTTTGCAAGGCGCGAACACTTAATTTTAATTCCAAGCCGCCCAATTGCAACCAGAAAATTTTAGTAATTTTTTTTATTTCATAATATACATAAATAAAAGCTTTTAATTATTTTCAAAAAAATTTGTTTATAAATTGTGGTGTCAATCAATTATTTTAATATTTTAGCAGCAGAAGTACTTTGCCCCTGAAAGGGTTAAAAAGTTTTTGTTTATAAATGCTTGGTTCGAATTTGATTAACTGGATTTCAACTTTCGTTACAAAAAGTTAATTTTCACAAAAATAACCTTTACTTTTCACAAAATGGGCCCCAAGAAAAAAAAAACCTGCATCGATCCCTGGAAACATTTAAGGTCAGCTACATGGAATTTTATAATTCTTGATTTGGTGTAGGATATTACTATGGATAGGACAACCTGCTCCAGCCATACAAACAATCCTCAGTGGATGACTTGAGCAGTTCCCTCAATGATATGTTAATTTTCAATGACACTGCAGAGTGTGCAGCGAATCACTAGACCAATTTAGTGATAAAGAGCTGCATGCAGCAAACTACATCGCTAGTCGGTAAGAACTTTAGTGCCAACCTTCAGCCTGGAGTAATGAATGCTCTCTTCCCATTGCAGTCTCTGCTTTAGTTACAGTCTGAGTGGTGTTGCTGGTTACAGCTAGCTTTTAAACATGTGTTTTCAATACTATATAATGTAACTTTTTATTGTTTATTAATTATATTAAATTTGTTAATCATTTACTTTCTGGCTGGTATGCATTAATTGATTTATTTATTATTTTTCTTGCTAATATGAAATGTATTTACTAAACATTATTGCAAGTGCATAAACCACATGCCAAATGTTTAAAATACACACACTATTACAGTTGTAAAACTTTGAAGCTTTAGTTTAAAAAAAAAATTAAGGATTTTTGCTTCTTTATTTTGCAAGATAAGGATATCATGAACTAGAGATGATTTTTTAAAATGAGGTGTCAATTACAGAGAAAGTAACTAATGAGAAAAAAAAAAAATCAAACTTGTGAAAAATAAGTTTTGAAGAAGAATCTGATGATAATTTGAAAAGAAAATGATTTATCTCTAGAACAAGACAAATAAAGACCTATAATGAATCCTGCTTGCAGAACATGAACATGCATGCTTTAAATTTGGTCTGGCATTCTCAATTAAATTTTATGATTATACAAAATAATTATGAAATACTATCATCAGTTTAAAGAATTGCATGATAACTTATGTTAAGAATAGCTGCAGATTTTATATTCAACACTATAGCTGATAAACTCAAGAAAAATGCTGGGTAAAATAAAGATATATAAATTAGCCCAGCAGTGATTGTTACTTACTTTTACTCCTGCTTCACTAATTGGAAAACATTCTGATAAAGCTTTGTAATTCCATTCCTGGGGATTTGAGTTGTGCAAAAATCTAATTTGTTGCTTTGCAGCACATGTCAAAAGATTTGTTTCTCTGTCAAATTTGCAGTATTTTCTTCCAATAATTTTCTTTTTAATGGCTGATTTCAATATTTTTTCTTCACTATAAAATGTAATTAATGTATAAATGATACAATACAATTATAAAAACTATAAAAGATATTTAAATTATTTTTGATATTAGAAAATAAGAATTGCATATTTTAATAGAAGGTTAAATTCCTGATAAACAAAATTAAATATTTAAAATTGTTAAGTAATTTTTACATCTTCTTCAGATTTTAAATAAACAATTACCTGCATTTAAATGCAAATTTGTCCCACTGATTCAAGTTAGAATGATCCTAAACATCAGCTTTAGCCCAGTCAACTGAACAGTTTTTGAATATAAAATATTCGATTTATAAATGGAGCTTTTTAATGTGAATGTTCGAAATATTTAATAATTGCTTATTTTCTATAAAGAAATATTGTTTTAAAGTAGTTATTTAACTGTAAAATAAAGTAAACAAAGAAAAATAACAATTTATTTAACATAGTAAGGAAATATTTTGTTTTGTATTTACTGCCTTAGAAAAATATAACTGAAGCATAATTGGGGATGATTTTACTCAAGTAAGATCCATGAGATGCAAATTGAATATAAATCAGTTTATTTTTCCAGAAACTGTAGGCGAATCTGTTCTTTATGTGAATGATTTTGTAATGTTGCCCAGACCCAAAAGTATTTCAGGAAAATTCCAGGTTCAATCTTACTCATAAGTATTTTGGAATTTCCTTTGCAAATTTTAATGTGCACTTATTTTTTTGTACTTAGCAATAACTTGATCTAAATTGCAATTGTTCCTGTATTAATCTGTTAATATTTTCAAAATATAATAAATTTTTTGATAATTTGTTTTGTATTTTTTATTTTTCAAAATGTTACTTGGAAATTTATATTACTACGTTATTTTGGAGGTAAAGAGAAAATAAAGAAGAATTAGATTAATGAAAAATAGATTTATATTGTATTTCAGATAATATCTCATAGCGGTCCACTGTGCCCCGCTTCTGGGGCACACTGGTCCACATTACAGGTGTATATAAATATATATTTTTTTGTAAAATATATTGAAAACTATGTTCTGGGAAAAATATGATAAATATAAAAAGGTTTAAGGAATATTCAAAAATATTTTCAGACAGATCGGTTGGTCCATTAAAGAGAAAAAAAAATCAAACTGAAAAAGTGGTTCACTATGTACCAGTCTCCCCTATTTCAAAAACAATAAGCAATCCTGAAAATTTGCTATTATTTTCGTATTTAGCAGATCAAAATTACTTGAAATCCGTTGTCCGACACTGTGCCACAAAATCACTTCTCTGGTGTAATCAATCACCTGAATATCCTACACCTATCCCCACAATTTCCACACCTTCTCCTTTTTGCTCCTCCTGAGCACATAAAGCGTAGAATCTTTAAAACTTGTTTTTCTCTTCTGTCTCATTTATTACATTAAAACAACAATAATTAATCAATTTCATGCAAGTAGCTTCTTGAAATATTTTCTCTCATCCAAGAAAAGGGAAATTTCTAGGTATACAGAAAAAGGAAAAGGGGAGGGGGGGGGAGGAGTCAAAGAAAATTATTCATCTTTTGCAATTTGGCTAGTCTAATATATTTTTATAGATGCATTGCTCAACACCACTTCATTTTAGTTTGGGCCAAAGCTACAGCAAGTGTTCTGCAGGCAATGACCCGAAACCAGGTGCTAAACCTAATTAAAAGTGGGGATTAAAGAGCTGGAGGTTAAAAAATGATTTTAGAATAAATGTTTCATGAAAATTATTTTGTTAATATTTCATTCCATTGAGCGGCTACCCTTTAACTTGGTGTCATTTCATTTGTGCCAATTTTGGTGATGTTTTGTGAATGTGGTAACCAGGCTGAGAAGCATTGCTCTTGGAAACACCAACATTTTTTAACTTTGAAGCGGTAGGTTGAAATCTTTTTGGAAGAGGATCTGCACATGGTCAGGTTCTATTTCTTTTTGCTTTAAAACTTTTCATTTATTTTCTTGAACTTTGATTCTGGTTTAATTACATATTTTTTTTAAAACCAGGAACTTGGATTAACTCTGCTTTTGATTCAAGTCTATTTCAGGCTGTGTGTAGATTCTTGCAAATACTGATTTTTCAAAAGTTAGTTCAGTATATTGTTTCAGATTAAAAACTATGCCTATATTAATAAGCATAGAACTTTGTGTGTCTGCTATTTGCTAAAGGAATGGCGCATCTTTTCCGGGACTATTTCACAAAATTCACATTTTTTTGTGAACATTTGACGAAATTAGCATTTCTTTCTTCCTCCGCAATCCTTTGGCGAAATTCATGGGGTTTTTTCGTGGCCCTTCGATGAAATTCCCACTTTTTCTGTGACCCTTTGACGAAATTAGCAGTTTTTTCGACGTTTCCTTGACGAAATTTGCATTTTTTCTGCAGCCATTTGACGAAATTTATGTTTTTTCTATAGCCCTTTGATGAAATTCGCCTTTTTTCCCACGATCCTTCAACGAAACTCATGTTTTTTTTACAGTCTCTTGACGAAAATCAAGTTTTTCCATGGCCCTTTGACGAAATTTGCATTTTTATCGCAATCTGTCAACGAAATTAGCCATTTTCCCAGATCCTTTGATGAATTTCGCATTTTTTTCTTTGGCCTTTGGACAAAATTCTCGATTTTTCCGTGATCCTCCGACAAAATTTGCCGTTTTTTGAGATACTTCGACGAAATTTGCCATTTTTTCGAGATCATTCGACGAAATTTACCATTTTTTTCGAGATCCTTCGACGAAATTTTACCCTTTTTTCAAGATCCTTTGACAAAATTTTCCGTTTTTTCGAGATCCTTCGACGAAATTTACTGTTTTTTGGCGATCCTTTGACAAAATTTGCCGTTTTTGTGATCTGTCGGCAGAATTCTCTGTTTTTTTCGCGATCCCATGACGAAATTTGCCATTTCTTTGATGAAATTGACTGTTTTTTCGTGATCCTTTGATGAAAATAACAGTTTTTTCCACAATCCTTTCAAATCCCTTCGGCAAAATTCGCATTTTTCTACGATCCTTCAACGAAACTCATGTTTTTATACGGTCTTTTGACGAAATTCACGTTTTTTTCACGGCCTTTTGACTAAATTTGTGTTCTTTTCGCGATCTGTCAACGAAATTAGCCATTTTTTACAATCTTTAAATGAATTTTGCATTTTTTCTGCGACTCTTCGACGCAATTCGCCTTTTTTTTCTGCGACGAAATCCTTTAACGAAGTTTGCCGATTTTTCACGTAATTTACGTGTAGTAAAATACAACATAGTTTAAAAATGCAATACTCAGGAAAAAATCTGGGCGATCCTACTTGTGTATCACACGCAAAATTTTATAACTCATAGCACCATTAAGAATTATAAAAGCATTATTATAGCCATTCAGCAAAAATGTTTTACCCAAAGATAAAAATCCTTATCATACCACATTTGAAAAAAATATATGTTTATATTAACTTCTAGAAATGAATTCAAAGACTATATAAAACAGACAAGCATATATTTCCTGTTGTGAATCAGTAATTTGCAGTTAAAACACAAGTTGTGATTTAAACTTTAAACCAGCTTCAAGTCTGGTAGGAACAGTTTGAAAAATCGAGAAATGTATTTTGTGTATTTTGCAGATAGAAAATACATGGAAAAATCATTTAAAAATACTTTAGTTTTATTCGTTTAAAATACAAAAGTATTTTGAAAATTTATGTCAAATACATGTATTTTTTATACTGCTCAACTCTGATTATAAGTCAAATTAATCAAAATATACACTTTCCTTTTATTATTAGGTATACTAATAAAGAATAATGACCACTGTTAATAATTATTAGTGATCAGTAATGCATTTTATTTCCATCTTAATATTTGTAAAATTATGTTTAACTTTATATTGAGATTTAGCCTATACATAATCCCCATCATTGCTGAAAATTTATTTAATTACTTGGCAGATATTTAAATAATTCTTATAACATAAATATAGTCTAATGGTAAAACATTTTGCAAGTTGGTCAATAAAAAAATATTGTAAATATGGAAAGCTTTTCTAGTTGTACTTTTCAGTTACACGTGTAGTCCTAGGCCGTGGCCTATACCTGTAGTCCTAGTGCAGTCACAATTTTCAACCAAATTGCTAAATATATCATAATCCAAAATTATCACAAATAATCTGAAATACGCCAGTTTTTCCATGGAAATAAAATTGTATTTACTTTTATGTACCTAGTAACTATTTTTTTGTTGTTCAATTTTTATTTTTTATATTTCGATGTTATGCCATTGCACAAAACTAAATTTAAATACTTTTATAATTTCTTACTCTGAATTAATTAAAACTGAATAACTGTGTGCATAATGGAAGAAAAAAGAACCGAATATCCAAATCAGGCAGAAATTCAAATAATATCCGAAATCCGGTCCATGCCAACTATTTACTCTATTCAGCCAGCAGTATTCAGTTTTTTATCTACCTAACAAAGTAAATTAATTAAATTAACTAATGACTACTGTTAAGTTATGAAATATAGATGACATGTGTATATACCTTATGTGCTCATCGTAATAGCTTTCACATTTTTCAAATACATGTCCATGGTAATCTTCACTCAAAAAGTTTTTCTCAATTTCAAGTTCATCACCCAGATGTGATTTTTGAACACTTTGAACTAAGTCTTTATAAGTATTGATATGTTCTGAGTCATCGTATTCTGTGACTGTTTTAATTTTACCTTGAATGACTTTTGGGCCATCTCCACGACGAACTACGCTTCTAATATAACGAAACCCATTGTTTTGATTTATAATTCTAAATTTTACAAAAATATTTACAATATGGCTTGAAAACATGGCAAAATATTACACTAATTTGTGACAAGATTTCGCACAACAAAAGAAAATTATAATTTATGGAACAAATTAGGGATGAAGCTGTTGTTGTTGTTGTTGTTGTTGTTGTTGTGGGGTCTGAATGCCCCGATCATGGGATATAAGTCTACAGACTCTTTATCCCTAACAATCCTACCTCAAGGAGGCAATTTATACACTAGCTGCAGAAACAACTTGTACAAGAGGAGATAGTGACTTCCGGTTTAAAAACGGTTGGTACTCAGAAGGAAAGACACTAAAGATCGAGCTTGCGAGACTCCTGTCACTGCCAAATCACATAGTTGACTAAAGGATATGGTGGGAGATCCAGAGATACCAAGCCTCTGGTACAAAATAGTACGCTCGGTAGCGTAACGTCCGCATGTCATAAGGTAGTGTTCGCAGGTTTCTGGAAGAGAGCAGACTGAGCATAAAGGAGAGTGGCAAAGGTTGAAACGGTAAAGTAATGCTCGGGTGGGGAGAGATTTTGTGCGAAGGCGAGAAAGAAGAACCTCCCCTCTCCTGGGAAGGCGCAGCTTCCTGTGATCCCAACTCCTTTTGGTAAGGTGAGGAAAATCGGTGCTGTAGTTTCCGAGAAGCCAATTATTAATATCCTCCTCATAGAAGAGGCGCCGAAACTGGACGCAGATGTCCTCTGGGGAGATCCACCTTACTGGGTCCGTAGGCAGAAGGTGAGAGCGGGCCAGTTTGTCCGCAAGCTCATTGGCATAGATGCCAACATGACTGGGAACCCAGACTAGTTCAATCGACGAGAGTTGATGTAATGCGTTAGTAAGTTTCTGGTACACCTGAGTCACCACTCGAGGAGATTTGTAGTCTGGTGATTGGAGGCTCGTCAGGACGGATCTGCTGTCGGATAGAAGGAGCAGCTTGCCAGACAGCGGAATAAAATCTAGTGCCAGTCCAATCGCTAGAGCCTCTGCCGTGTAAATGGAATTAATGTCATGAACTCTGCTGGAGTGTCCATAGTTCTGGCTTACATCCCAAAAGGCGATGCAGGTCTGTGAAAGAGTCTTTGAGGCGTCAGTAGCCATTATGTGACAGTCACCGCGAGTAGACAAAAATGCAGAAAAGAGCTGACAGATTAGATCAGGGTGGAGCTGCCTGTTCTGAAACTCAAAAGAATCGATATGGCACTGGAAGATATCTGTAAGAGGAGGACGGGGAAGCACCCACGACACGATGTCGGTCGCGGAGATATGAAGCCTAGAGAGGGTATCGCTCAGGTGAGCAGCCAGAACAGAATTTTCCGTACTTCCGGGGAGCACCAGAGAATAGATTGGCGACTGGGGGCCGAGTGACAGGTGCCGAAGAAGGTAGCAACACCTATGGAGATCTTGAGTGCAAACTACTGACAAGGAGTTGGCTTCCCGACGCAGAATTGGAATGGGTGTCCAACGCGGGAGGCCCGTCGCTATTCTAAGGGCTGCGTTAAGGATGGGTTCTAATTTCTGTCTGGTTGATGGGCACGCTAGCGAATAAATTGGACTACCATGGTGTAGCATACTCGTGACTGTAGCCTTGCTAATTCTGATGAGATCTTTGGTTGTTACGCCCCGAGAGACATGCGCCACACTTTTCAAGACGCTCAACTTCCTTAAAGCTTTCTGTTTGACTTGAGCAATATGATCGTTCCAGTTAAGGTTGTAAGTGAAGTTCAGGCCTAGAATCCGAATGTTGTCCACCCAGGGGATGTCTTCTGAATTTATGTGAAGATTACTGTCAGGGATCTGTTTCCTAGCTGAGAAAACAATAGCTGCACTTTTACCCGGATTTAAACGAAGTTTCCAGTAGGCGCACCAACGAGCAACATTGAGGATGGCCTTCTGGACTTTCGGCAACACCACCTCCAGAGACGGGCCGGAGCGGTAAACGTAAGTATCGTCAGCGTAGACTAAACCTTCCACATCGGGGCCAAATGCGTCAAAGATGTCGCTCATGTAGACAGAGAAGAGAAAAGGCGACAAGACTGCCCCTTGCGGCACCCCGACGTCCACCTCGAAAGGGTCCGACAACGCACCTCTCCACCGGACCTGAATAATTCTTTGCATTGAGGAGTGAGACCATTTTGTGAAATGGCCATCGATGCCGGCTGATACCATTTTCAAAGCTAGGCCGTCCGGCCAAACAGAGTCGTAAGCAGAGGCAATGTCAAACGACACTAGGACACAAACCTGCTTATGGAGGCGAGCGGAATGAAGATCGGAATAGAGCTTTGTGAGAGCAGGAGTGCAGTCCCGGAATGGAATAAAGCCGTAGTGGTTTGGGTGGAAGAAGTTTGTGTGAAGGATCCAAGAAGTCAGCCGCTTCAGAAGAATCCTTTCAAAAACCTTCGAGGCGACTGAAGTAAGCGAAATTGGTCTGTATGATGCCAGCAAAGTACTGTCTTTTCCGGGCTTCGAGATAGGGACGACGATGACTTCCCTCCAAGAGCGGGGAATGATACCCGACAACCAAATGTCATTGAACACCCCAAGCAGTTTATGCAGCCCTATATCATCAAGACACCGAAGAGTCCGTAACGAGACCCCATCTTTTCCTGGGGTACGGAGGGTTGAATGGTTGAGGGCATATCTGAGCTCTGAGATCTGGAAAGGGCGTTGGAGGTTCAGATCAATATGCGCACTAAAATCCACGGGGAGGTAGCCGTTGTTATGGGTTCTGCTGTAGAACCTAGCGAACTTATTTGACTCTTCGATGGCGCTTGTCGATAGCGAACCAGGGGTTACAATGAAGTTATGAGACAATGGAGAATCTACCTGTCGATTGCGAATCGCACGAATGATCCTATAGATGGCACCCGACGCGGCTGCCCCTTTGCAAGTTGCAGCCCAATACGTGCGCTTTGCGTCATTTATTTCTCTCTTCAGGATCGCTGCGATTTTCTTATAACGAGACCAGAGAGTCGGACTAATAAATTTTCTTGCAAGACGGAAAAGCTTCCTCTTTTGGCCCAGTAAATGACTACACCGGCTGTCCCACCACGGGGCCCCAGCACGGTTAACAATCTTCACCCTACGGCTGCTTGCTTTTAGAGAGTCACAACATATGCCTAGGAAATCCTCATAAGAATTGTTGTGAAGATTAAGGATTGCTTTATTCAGATTCTTTGTAACGGCTCCCCAGTCGTACCGATATCGAATGGAGTGGCAGGTGGAACTTCTAATCCGAAAGTCGAAATGAAGATTAACAGGACAGTGGTCGCTGTCGAAAGTGTCTGGGTGAACGTTGTAGCTGGTGTCTACAAAAATATCTGGCGACGTGATGGAGAGGTCCAGGAGAGAAGCTCCACCAGCGTAGACATGTGTGGGCGTATGTGAGTTGACGAGACAAATTTTATTTTGAATTATCCAGTCGATAACCAAACTGCCTTGGGGGGTATTGTGGCTACCGCCCAAGCTGGAGTGAGGACAGTTAAAGTCCCCAATGATAACAAACGGGGAGCGACAAAACCCCAAAATGTTATCCAGCCAATGTGAATCTAACTTGCCCGGAGGGGAGTAAATGTTAATGATCTGGAGCTTAAAGTTGTTGGGGAAGATAATTTCCACACCTAACACCTCGTTAAAGACTGACTGAACTGGTAGAGCGAGGTTACGGGATGGAAGAGTATTCCTTACCGCAGTAATCAGCCCGCCGCCGCTCCTAGAACTGCGGTCGAGCCTATAAACTGTTTTTCCTGGAATTTGAAACCCGATGGTGGGCTTAAGAAAAGTTTCTTGAAGTGCAATGATGTCGGCAGAGTAAAAAAGAGAGTGACGGAGCCAGGCTGAATTAGCCCGAGCTCCCCGGATATTCCAATGAACTAATGAAACGCCCATGAAAAGGAGAAAATTAGTCCTGAACAGGCTGGGACTCGCTGTGGTCCATCAGATCGACATCAGTGGCTATTGATTCGGATTGGAGATTTATATCGGTTCTTTTGCTGGTGTCGTGTTCGGTGGGGGAGGTCATACGACATTTCTTGAGGTGTGGTTCGAGAGAGAAGGGAGGGGTGTCATTTCTTGCGGAGTCTTGTTTCTGTTTTTCTTTCGTTGGTAGGGTTGGTTTGAGACTCGTAGGTGTTGTGGGTGGAGGGAGTTGCGTCTTTTGGACGGCCTGGATGATGGTAGCATTCAGATCGTGAACTGCGCTATGGATCGCTTGAACTTTTTCGTCGAAAGCAGCTGAAGCTTGTTCTATAAATGTTCTGCATTGAGCAGCTTGTTCCACCAATAATGATTGAAATAGCTGGAACATGTTATTGGTAAATTGGTCCAAAGTTGCTTGGAGTCCAGTTTGTGTTACGATATCGGATGGTTTGGAATTATTAGCTTTTGAAGCATAAGAGTTCGTCTCACGCCGTTCAGCCACTCGGAACTGACGGCGGGCCTCGGCGATGGAGAGGTGGTGTTCGCATTTGAATTTTTGGATTCGGATCTCTTTTTCATAAGCCGGGCAGTTTTTGTCATCAGCGGTATGTTCACCTTGGCAGTTAGGACAAATTGGGGTTGGGGTCTGACATTGACCCTCGTGTGATGTACTACATTTACGGCAGATTTTCTGTTTATGGCACGATTTTGTACTATGGTTAAATTCCCAGCAATTGAGACAGGGCCGGGGCCGGTCAATAAACAGCGTAATCTTCTGAATTTGGTAGAAAATTTTTACCTCCCGCGGGAGTGTGGTTCCCAGCTTAGTAACCAGGACTGTAGTTGTTGGGACGGTGTTGCCTTCATTTTTCCGTAGAAAACGTCTGATTTCGAGTACGTGGAAACCGTTATAAATCAGTTCATCGGCGATTTCTTCGCAAGAAACATCGGTAGGAATTCCGTACAGAAGAAATCGAGTTGTTATACTGTCGAATTGCACTCGAGGGTTCACGGGGATTTCGGCTATCGAAGTGAGTTGTAAAGCTTGAGTCGCCGTTTCGACAGAGTGCGTGAGAAGAATTATTTTACCCTGTTTGGTCAATTTTATGCAGTCAATAGCCGCATGGTCTTTTATTTGTTTCTCCAAATCCCCTTTTAACTTCTTAGGATGAATAGTAGGAAAAGCCCCGGATTTAGCTTCTATGAAAATTGTTATGACGTCACTACTACTAAGTTCTGCAAAACTAACTAAGTCCGCCGGAGGATACACACTCTTATAAAAATTGAAGTCAGTAGGTGGTACAACATTTGAGTTTAACGAGGACAGGGTAGCCATGACAGATGAATTTAGTAAACTAGAAGTAGTTGCATTATCTGACACTTGCGACATAAAGTCCGTCAGCAAAACACCCAACAACACTACAACAGTCAACTACAACTACAAAATTAAACAGTATAAGTCCACTAAAATAAAGATTAGGCAAATTAAACAACCACGTGTTCAAAAGTCCTAAACACTCGGAACGGGAACCGCCCCCAAAATGCAGCTGAGTATCTATCAAAGCCTACATCCTGACTGCGGCAGCGGAAAAACTTCACAAAACTAACCACGAAGTAACACTATACTTTAAAATGGAAAAATCTCACCAAATTCCAAGAGCAGCAGCAATCACCACGACAAACGGTCGAAAACCCTAAAGACTCGATAACGATTAATCGAAAACCCGGCGGTTACAAACAATGATGGAGTTGAGTTATTTCCTCAAAAAACGGGATGAAGCTGAGAGTGCACCTGCACGTTGTTTATTTATTTTCCTTTTCGGTTAGTTGGTTCAAATCAGAGTTGGTTGATTACTTGGCATGTAAGATATTTTTTCTATTTTCAGGGGCTGTTCAGAACAGAAGATCAGGCGGCGCGCGGACGATGGAGATTAAAATATCGAGTGAGACTCTACTGTGAATGAAATTGAAAGGCCAATTGAGTTCATTGTTAATTGTTCATTGAGTTAATTGTTCGTTATCATTGATTTGGACATCCAAATCAATGATAATGAACACAGTCCTTCATTTGACTAATTAGCGTATTTTAATATTTTGTTCAATTAAGAAGTGAACTTGGTGGCTGAATGGTTAGAGCGCTGCTCTTGATTCCGGAGGTAGCGGGTTCGATCCCCTAAAATTTCTGTTTGATTTTTCTGTTTTTTTTTTTTTTTTCATTTAAAAATGTTTAATCGGTTGCTTTGTATTTTTCATGAATAATGGAATATATTTTATAAAAGCAAAATTTGATATTATTAACAATTACTTATTTAATTAAATACGACAAATTCAGCTATTTTACGATTAAAATTTTACATTACAGTGTCTTTTAATATTTAAACATTATTATTATTATTATTTTCTTTTTAGCAAATGTAAAATAAGAAATGAAAATATAGTCAATTTGCACGAATTTCTCCATGTTTTTATAATGAGTACTTCAACAGTGAATTTTTAGTACGAATAGAATGCAAAGCATATTTTACAATGTAAAAAATATTATAAAAATAAAATGTAAAATATATACATTATTTAAACTAGAAATATCAGTACCTATTTTTGTAAAGAGGTAAAATACATGTGGTTTACCGTCTAGTTTCGTAATGAATATAAATAAAATATAGTTAGAATGTTTATAAATTTTCTACTGAATGTACAAGTATTTTAGCATTTGTTTCTCGTGTTTTATGATGTTTATTGCAATATAATAAATAATGCAATTTACATCGAAAAATGAATTTCAAGAAAAATAAATTTTTAGAAATTAATAATTATGTTTCAACAAGGATGTTATCGAAAAATATATTTTAATAAAATGTTTAAAAGCTTTTTTATCAAATTTTAACAAAGATTTTATTTTACTATTATAAATAAAGAAATAAATCTTTTAACATATGTTAAAAGATTTATCGTAAATCAAGGTCGTGATACCAACATATGTTGGTATCACGACCTTGATTTATTAACATTCTATTTATCCCAAAAAATATAAAGCAACTGATAAATAATTTTTAAATTAATAAAAATAGGGGAAGAAAATCGGAAATAAACGGCGAGCATTCACTTTGTATCCATACTTTTCAGGTTCATCTTCATCTGTGTAGGACAACCCAAACGTCAGTAAAGTACATAACAATTTTTGGTACTTTTTGGTTAGCCGGGCGCCAGTGAAAAAAAAAATATAAATATATATCTACATATATATTTGTGTATATATGTATGTATGTATATATATATATATATATATATATATATGTGTCTGTGTATATATTTATATTTGTTTCACTGGTGCCCGGTTAACCAAAAAGTACCCCTTTTTTTTAGAGTTTACATTAATTTTATTGAAACCGTGTTTCAGGAATTCGGTGATCCGAACGTCCTCTCCCTTGTTAGTTAAAGGTGCACTGGTTATAGTTGGTTGGTTGGTTGATTATTGACGGCCAATTATCTACACTTGGGATATAGGCCCCACTGGTTATAGAAAATTAAACTTTATAATATTATATGCATTGTTTTGTACAATATATTATATTTATGTAACTGCTATCAACTAAACTAATATATCAGTTTTAGTAGGTGCTGTAGTTTACATATAAGTTGACAGCAGTTATGTAACTATATGATGTATATATATATAGATGTAACTATATGATGTATATATATATATATATATATATATATATGTATATATATACACATCATACTTTCGTATTCTATTATTTTTATGTTGGATCAAAGGCTTAAAAAATCATTTTAGAATGTTAAAAATTTTAAATTTTTCAGATATCCGATCATGTTGCTACAGCTGTATCAATCAACCTACCAAACCAAGTAAGACACAAAAAAGCCCAATCACGTGATCAAATCGCCCACAGAATTTTTGTGAGTCACCGCGCGCAGCCCGCGCTAAAAATTTGCAGGTTATGAACGCGGATCGGGCTATCTGATCACGTGATGCTTTTCATGAATGTTTCGGGGGTTTATGATGAAATAAAAATAGATATTCCTATTATAAGATCCATTTTTTTTTTTGAGGATAAAGATGTGTAGTCGCTAGTTTCACCTAATCCGAGCCACAGAAGCTTAAAATAATTGAAATAATTAAATTATTTCAATATATTAAATTATTTAAATTTCCGATAAGACCTACTCCATAACCCTTCTCTCCATCGCGCGCGCGCCGCGCGATCTTCTTTCCTGAACACAACCTAAAACTTGAAATAAGATTTTACCAACATTTACCTAGATCTAACTGAAAATAGTTGCAGATAAATGTTTTATAAGTTTCATAAATTTAAAAAATAGTAAAAGAAAATGAAAAAGCATGAACGTGTAGAGTAGTAGGAGTAGGATTAGGATCGTGTGGAAAACAGGCGAACGTGGCCCGACTTCCAATAATCAAGTAGTTGATTGGTGGAATCGAGTAGAACTTACTACATCAGCGTCACCATTTAACAAAAAAATTTCAGGACGATTTTACCCCTTCTTCAAAGCATATTTCGGAAAGAGGTCCTAGGTCCTACTATTCTATGTTCATGATAGGATTATTTGTTTTCATGGTCTTGGTTTTCATTTACCATATCCTGCCTGCCCTTTAAAAGTTTTCGACTGCATACGATCACTTTTTGAAACTAATTAAATGAATTGAAAACTGGTAATTGATTTTTTTCGTATTTATGGTTTTGTTCAGAAATTATTAAATTAAAGTATTTATTATAAATTTGGGACATGATCAGTTCTTAGGTCCTACGTCTTTGTTATAATTCGTGATATTTTACACATTTATAAATATATTATCAATTTATTCGCATGATGTACATAAATATCGTTTATTGCTTAGCATAGTTATGATACACTTACTTGTTTCAAAGTCTACTTCATGTATATTTATAATATAAATAATCAGTTACCATGAAAATGGAAAAGAATAGAAGTATATTTAGTTATTAAACTTAAAAAAAGAATGCTGCGCCTGATTGTTTTAAGAAAATAATAACATATTTACTGTGCAGTCTACTTGAAAAGATAGTGAAAATAGGTGCAAAATATACAAATCGGTATATTTTTTTAATTGAAGTATTTGAGTTTTATTGACTGCTATTCTAATTTAAAAATTTCTTTGTAGTGTGCCATTATGAATGTGCGATAAAATTAAAGGTTAAAAAATGTTTAAGCACACATGAAATAACTGCAATAAAAACAAATATATCAGCCTCCTCCTTTGTCAGTCATTTTTATGCTTTATTGGTGATACTAATATTTTAATTAAAGATATGGAAGATACATTTCCATTCACCATGAAGTTATTGCATTGGAAAGTATGCATTTTCTTGTTTTCAAGCAAAATCAGGAGGTGTGTGGGAATTTTCATTAAAAAAAAAAAAAAAAAAAAAAAAAAAAAACAGAAGGTTTAGAGTTCATATTGCTATTGTCTTTAATGGATGAAATTATTTGATATACAGAGTTGTATAATACAGACGCACGCTGTGCGCGGAAAATTTTCTGTAAAATTCGGAACTTTGCAAAAAAAAAAAAAAAAAATATTTTTTTTTTTTTCTTTTTTAAATTTTAAGATACCAAAAAATAAAAAAATATTCTGCAATTTTATGTAAGATTTATTTATCGTTTGTGCACAATTCAAAGTTTAAAGATGCAAAACTTTGTTGTGACATTACAGACGCTTGCGAAAATATTAAGGATTGGGTTGTTTCTAAATGCATTTACAAAATATTTGATAAGAATTCAGCTCTTGCTATCATGGATTTTTAGCTTTATTATTATTTTTTTTAACCAAAGTAATTATTTTTTAATTAATATTAATTAATTTTAAATTTAAATAGTAATTATTTTAAACTCCTGTTTTTAATTCATATCATCAAAATAATGTAACACGTAATTTTATTAAACATTAAATTAATTTGCAGAAAGTGTTTGACCCAATATTTATGTGTGCAGAAAGTTTTTGGTTTTATACAAGTCCAGGGGCGTAGCTACCATGGAGCAGTTGGAGCAAACTGCTCCAGGCACACGAACCCGAAGGGCGCAAAACAAAGATTTTAAAAAATATTTGCAATTATTTTTTTTCTTTATTAATCGTATATTATAGAGGAATGTAACAACTGTTGCAATCAGCATAGTTCCTATGATATTTTAACTTGTTTTGAACATCCCATGTTTAAGTTCCCATAAGCTTGCAAAAATGTGGAGTACCAAATATTGATTTATGTATTTATGACATTTCTAGAACAGTTTTGCAAAATCTGAGGACATGCTTTCATATAATTTAATTTCCTAAATGTCTGATTTAGTGTTTCAATTTTTCTATGTACATACAAAACATACAATGATGAATGAGGTATCATTCGAAAAGTTTTTGAACAAGTTTCTGAGATAGTACACCCACATGGCACATATCGCTAAAATGCATTGTTTGATTTTTTTAAAAGGCAGTTAATTAAAAATTAGTGCTAAAACGTACCAGGAAATAACCTCAAAGATTGCAGTGCAAAAGCTTCTCACGGTGCCTTCTAGTTTTATTTTATTTTTTAAATACTTTTAGTTGTCCAAATGTTTTGAGATTTTATAGGTGATGTAAATCCAGGTACTAAGAACGTATAAAAAGATTGTGTTAAAATATCGACCTTTAGTTACTTTTAGAGTAGAAAAATATGTCTGTGAGTGCGGAGTGACCTGCAATTGCAAATTTTTATGAAAGGGTTAACATTCATATTTTTGAAAATGAGTTGCATAGTCGTGGAGAAAGGGGTTCGCTTTAAGAAGAGGTTCTACTTCTTTGGCCTAAAATTCACATGATTTTTACAGGTTTTTTGTTTTTTAGTTACAAAGGAAAGAGGTATAATTTTCGGACTTTTTGCATTACATTTATTGACATTCCACTTATATATTTAAATTTTTGGGATGGGGAGTACCTTCAAGTGCATCGGAAGTGCTCACAAGCATCGGAAACAAATTGGGTGGCCAAATAATGAAAGGGCATTACATATTCATTAGAGCTTATACCAACATTTAGTTTAAAAAGTTGATTTTTGGATAAATGGTGGTCATTTGAACAGAAAAACTGATTTTTTTTTTTTTTTTTTTTTTTTTTAACCTTTTGTGAGATCTAAACAATAATTAATCAATGAAAATTATATTTTGCTGTGCGTATAAGCTCAAGCAAAAATGATTAACTTTCTTTTAAATAAAAAATGAATGAGATTGGATGAATATTTCTCTAGAAAAATGTTCGCCCAGTTTGAAGAACATGGTGTCAAGAACAACAAGGTTAAAGTTTTACGAAATAGCGTTACGTTCAACAAGCAAAAAAAGATTGTAATTAATTGGAATATTGTGAAAGCGCTTTAGTTTAGGGCAACAATCTACACATTTAAGAAATGCCAAAAATGAAAAAAAAAATTGTTTTTTACCCAAAGAAGTAGAATTTCCCATAAAGTAGGTATTTTTCGTTAAACCGTATCTTTGAAATTAAATCCGATGTGAAGTTCAACAAAAAGGAGAAAAACATAATGAAATAAACTTTTTTAAAAGGGTTAATAATAATTTTTTTTTCAGATGAATTGTGGCATTTTAAATGTAAAAGTGCAAAATTTAAGAATATGTATATTTCGTTTTTTAGAGTTTCATTCATCTCACGAAACCCTATTCGTCTCGATTCTCTGTCTGTCCGTCACAGAGTCGGTTCTCAGAAACTGTATAAGTGTAAGACTTGTAATTTTGTGTGCTTACAGCTGAATAACTACTGTCACGGTGAAAATCATGAAATTTTGAAAATGTTTTCATTAATGCAAGATATTAATTAAAACCTTAAAAACCCATTCATTAATGGATAAAAATATTCAACTAAAGCACAGAATTTATTTGAATTGTTGCCAATTTGTAAAATTATATTTTATTTTAATTGAAAACATAATTTTTTTTATTTTCCAAGTTCATTAGCAATTTTGAGCCTGTCATAAAAGCAATCCAAATTCAGTCTTTGATCCTAATATAGTAAGTCTCATCTTATTTTTAGTAAAGTTTATTCAGACTTCGTACATCAATTTTTTAATTTTTCATGAATTTTAAAACAAAAGTCGCACTTCTGGTTAAATAAAGAACTTTATATTTTATTAAATGATTTCTATTTGAAACCTTCAGCAAGTATAATTTCTTTTTCCCCTACAAAGAATTAATAACCTTGCATAAAAACAAAGAATCTCTTTCACTAACTTGGCAATTTAGCAATGACTATCATTCTAGAAGATTCCCTATAACATTTTATTGTTTGTATTTTTATTTCATTTATTGTTATTTCTAAATTTGATTTTTTCCTTGTGTACTTTTGTTAATATTGTATATAAAAATATTTCAGGCACTGAGAAAATGAGTGACCGAAGTTCTGAATCCAGTTGTGAATGGGTTGTTTTAAATGAAGACGAAGAGGAATTGGCTTTAGTATATATATTTTTTTAATATATATTTTACTTTTAAGAGATCAACTGTTATGCTGTAAAGATTATTCTGCTAATTTTTTAAAATCCTTTTAATTTTTTTATTAGTAGTATTTTAAATATTCATAATTAATATTTCATTGATCTCTCTCTGTCTAAGGCAGAATTGGTTGTGACTGAGAAAATTTGGTACTTTTCGGTTAGCCGGGCGCCAGTGAAATATGTACATATATAAATGCATATGTATATACATACATACATATATGCATATTTATGTATAGGTATACATATGTATATGTAGATATGTGTATCTATGTGTGTGTTTGTATATTTACATGTATATATATCTCTGGCGCCCGGCTAACCGAAAAGTACAGAAATTTTTTTGTCGTAGACAGTATTCCACCTTATTCAAAAGAGTAAAAAAATACATATATGCTTAAGATTGCACAAAGTGAAAACTGTAAACTGTGGCAAACAAAATCTGGAAAAAGGCATAAAAATAATATTATAGATATATGTAGATATAGATAAAATTGTTTATTTTCATCCATATACTCAGTAAATCTAGAATATGTGTACTACTTAATAATAAAATTTTCGACCCTCTCCAAGATAGGTCTCCAACACTGCATGGAAGTTTGTGTTATGATGTTTTACAATACAGAATCTGGGCAAGCTGCAACAATTAGAATGCGAGTTATAAGCATTTGAAAATTCAAGGCTGTCTCCAGGAGGGGAGGGGAGGTCTTCAATCATCACATGTAACATTGTCTCATTATGCTTTACCATACAAAATCTGAGTTGGCTGCAACAGTTAGAACATGAATTGTAAGCATTTGAAAATACAAGGACCTTAGGGAGGGGGGGGGGGGGTTCCTCTGATCACCACATGTAATTTTGCTTCATGATGTTTTACTCCACAAAATGTGGGTGGGCTGTGAGTGTGACAATTAAAACATGAGTCATAAGCAATTGAAAATTGGAAGTTCTTACCATGGGGTAGGCGAGGTTTTTCAATCACCACATGTAAGTTTGTCTCATGATATTTTACAATACAAAATCTGGACCTTCTATGAAAATTAGAATATGAGTTATATGCATTTGAAAATTTCAGGTTCAGAACACAGGGGGAGAGGGTATCCAATTACCGCATAATATCTTTGTCTCAAAATATTTTACCATACAAAATATTGAAGGGCTATGACAATTTAACACAAGGAAACACACAAATGTTTCAAGATTTCAACTCTGCCCTTGGATGGAGGGAGGGGGGGGGGTCCCCAATCACCACATCTAACATTGTCTCATGATGTTTTACCATGTAAACTTTGGGAGTGCTGTGGCAATCTGGTCATGAGTTATTAGCAATTAAAATTCGAGGCCCTTATCATAAAGGTTATTCGACCACCACATGTAACATTGTCTCATGATGTTTTATGATACCTAATCTGGGTGCACTGCAGAAATGAAAATGCCAGTTATAAGCATTTTAAAATTTCTGATTCTCACCATAAGAGAGCAGGGCTGGGTTTTTGCCGGCAGAAAGTGGTTTCTGCCGTGCCAGTGGCAGAAAGTGGTTATAACCAGTTTTAACCGGCAGAAACTGGCAACAACTGGCATAAACACATTTCGTGACATAATCTGAGACTTTTTTAGTAGTATTAAATTCCTTAAATACATTTTATTCAGGATAAATAATAAATAAAATACTCTAGATAGTTTTAATTTAAAATAAATAAATTTGTATTAGAAAAAATTAGTAATATAACAGATAAAAACATTTTTATAATAAGGTTGTGTAATTTTATATACAGTGTCTCACAAAAGTGATGGGACACTTGTGCTTTATGAAAAGAAACTGCAATAAAATAAATAAACAAACATGTGCAAAAATTTTTTGGGTGTGTTTCATATTTAAAGTTAGTAACAATTATTACATAACATACAATTTGTCAAAATATTAAAATATTAATTTAGTAAAAATACAATTGTTCAGAACGGAGCAAAAAATGGCTCACATAAGTGATGGGACACTTACTTTTCCATCAAATATTTATCCAAAAATTTTACTTTTTAAAAGGTTTTAATATTTTGTTGGATTTCCTTTTACTTTTAAAACATGATTTAATCTTTTTGGGATGGATTCTACTAATTTTTTTGTGATTTCTGGAGTGATTTTACGCCATTCTTCTTGAAGCACCGATTTTAGTTGTTGTTTTGAAGAAATGGTGTGTTTGCGAATTCTTGAATCCAATTCTTGCCAAATATTCTCTATGGGATTTAAGTCTGGAGATTGTGGTGGTGTTTTTATTATTTCAGGACAGTTATATAGCAGCCAGAGTCTAACGTTCAGAGCAGTGTGCTTGGGGTCATTGTCCTGGTAGAATTTAAAATCGTTATGAAGGTTCAATTTTCGTGCTGAAGATTTCAAATTTTGCTTTAAAATATCAATATACTTGTACTGATCTATTATACTGTCAATAAAAACAAGATTACCAACTCCTGCGGACGACATACACCCCCATACCATAACTCCTCCTCCACCATGTTTTACTGTTGGTACCAAGTTCTGTTTGCGAAATTCTTCCCTGGGTTTTCTCCACACCAAGATTCTACCGTCAGAACCAAATATATTAAATTTACTCTCATCAGCAAATATAACTTTATTCCAGTAATCAGAATTCTTATTTATGTTGGATTTTGCGAAAGCTAGTCTGAGTTTTCTATTCTTTTCACTTACGAAGAATTTTTTCCTGGCTACTCTACCGTGATATCCAGCAGATCGAATTACCCTTCTAATAGTCTCAGGATTAACAATTATTCCATATAATGCTTGTAAATCAGCAGCAACTTTTGAAGCACTATTTCTTGGATTTTTTTTAATATTTCGAACGATAATTCGCTTTATTCCATTGGATAGCTTTGATGGTCGGCCAGGTCTTCTTTTATCCTGAATCATATGATTCTTTTTATATCGTTTAATGATATTGAAAACTGTTGAACGACTCAAGTTAACTGTTTCAGCAGTTTTTCTAATAGATTTTCCACGTTCAATATGCAAATTAATAACTAATTTTCGAATTTCAGGCGAAGTTTCTTTTTGTTTAGCATTCATGGCTACACAGAGCTAAAAAACACAAAAATTCCAAAACAAACTGGAGAGAAATACTGCAGACGATTTTATAAATTATTGCCAATTGCTTTTAAGTAAAAATAAAACCCCAAAAAATATTTTTATTGCTTATTTCAGACGATTTTTGTTGCATATATAATGGTGTCCCATCACTTATGTGAGCTATTTTTTGCTCCGTTCTAAACATTTGTATTTTTATTAAATTAATATTTTAATATTTTGACAAAATGTATGTTATGTAATAATCTTTACTAAATTTAAGTATGAAACACACCCACAAAAAAATGTGTACATGTTTTTTTTAATTTATTTGATTAGTTTCCTTTTGTAAAGCACAAGTGTCCCATCACTTATGTGAGACACTGTATAAACAATTATTAGAGTATTTAAAATCTGAGTTACAAATTCAAAATAGAAAACTATATCCAATACTTATTTTAAACATTGAAAAGAAAAGAAAAATAATCAATACTTACTCAAAATACTTTTCTGCAATTTAACATAATAATTTAATAACTGTAAAAAATCTTTCTCATAGAAATGTTATACAGCTCCAAATAAAAAAATTAGAATAA
The DNA here is from genome assembly GCA_963931845.1 of Maratus michaelseni. Lineage (NCBI taxonomy): Eukaryota > Metazoa > Arthropoda > Arachnida > Araneae > Salticidae > Maratus > Maratus michaelseni. Next base: position 243,821,534 of record OZ007591.1, read on the forward strand.
TTCCATTTGTATATTTGGAATTGCATTTAGCTTTATTTTACTGTAGTACAATTGGAAAAGAACAGTGGTGGATGTTTTAATACATTTGCAGGTTATTAAGGAAAATTAAAACTGTAAAATATTAAATTTTGAGTGAATATTTTTGTAAAATTATTTTCATTATTTAAAATATTATAATACTAAAATAGGTGGTTCAAAAAATTAGAATACTTATGAATTTTCCTGATTGGTTCAGAAGGTTGTATAAAATAAGCATTTTTGGCAGAATAGATATTGCGCTAAAAAACAAAGTTGAGCTTCTTTCCAGCATAAAGTCGGCATGGTCATGTCTGGGCAGAAAACATTGTGAACCACTTGCAGCTAGCTTGGCAAAACGAGTTCATGCTGTTATAAAATGTAAAGGTGATGCTACAAAATATTAAAGAATAACTATTTTTCCTTTATTTTAAACACATTATTTACAATGCATTATTCTAATATTTTGAACCAGGTAAATGGTTATTCTAATATTTTGATTTTTTCCAAATGTGAATAATTATTTTAATTTGTGTATTATTTCCTTTAATTTTAATGCTAAAAGATTCTACAAACTATGTAGATTCTTACAATATTAAGTTTTATCCTGTATTACTTTTTGTATAAGCGATACATAAAAAACTTTTTTTTCACAATTCCTTTTTTTTTATATTGTTCTAATTTTTTTAACTTGGAGCTGTAGTTATATGTGGATTTTGTCATTCCGTGGATTTAAAAACATTTCATTTAAATACAAATCTGAATTCTTTTTTTAAATTAAAGACTGTTAGTTGAAATGTTCCAACCATATATATATATATATATAACCATATTCCATATAGTAGATAATCTTTAAGTTATTGCATTATATTATTTATTTAAAAATTCTCTGAACAGTGACTTGTTAAAATATCATAGAATTTTTTGCAAATTTCTTTTCTTTTCTTTTCTTTTTTTTTACACTTTTAAATAGAAATTCAACTGTAAATAATAATAATATAATAATATTAATATTTAAACTTGTACAGCATCAGATTACCATTATGAAAATTTTTGTTTTTTAAGTAAAAGAAAATTAGTATTATATAAACAAAGTATATTTATATGATCATTTTGAAGCTTTTTGATACTTTGTATAACATTCATAATCTTTAGTTTTAATTTTTAATTTAATTGTTTACATATCAAATACATGTGTGAATTATGAGTCATTACAGTTAAAGTTCTTATTATTATTATTTCTTAGTTTCTGCCAGTTTTTGCCACTTACTGGCAGAAACTAGTTTCTGCCATGCCGGTTTTAACCGGTTATAACCACTGGTTTTAACCACCCCGGCAGAAACTTGCCAGCCCTGTAAGAGAGGGGGGGGGGGGGGGGCTCCGATCACCACCTGTAACATTGGGTCATGTTCACACACACCAAATTTGGTAGTGCTGCAGCAATTTGTTCATGACTTTAAAAACTTTAAGTTGTTGGGCCCTTATATTCATATTATTATAAAATGTGGGGTGCTTTGATAAAATACCAACAGAGAGTCCCTTTCCAAGCTATAACGATCTTCCATGATGTTTAACCATTCAACACTTTGCAAGCCTACGGCAATTAGAATCCAAGTTATAGCCGTTTAAGCTGTACAGTTCATATATTTATGTTATACTAAAATATGGTAAGGCTTTGACAGAAAACTGGCAGAGTCCCTCTTTATAATGTTTACATATTACTATACAAAATTTGAATGTGCTGAGACATTTAGGATCTGACAAGGAAGGTCTCCTTAAAGCGCATACTCAGAATATTTTGAAAAAAATGCTATTGAATCTACTCATGTACGTTATAAAGGATCAGTCAAATTTATCTGTGGAATCCTAATAGAAAATCTGCAAAAAAAAAAATAAAATACACTCAAGTATTTGGCACAAAAAGACGCGATTTGGCTAGCAACACTTTTTCCTTGCCAAGTGCAAGTGATTTTAATACATGTAGAAATTCCTGGCTAAATGAATGAGTGTGTTTAAATGCACAGTACTTTATGAATTTAAACTTAAACGATGAAATAGTTTATTAATTTTTTATGAGCTTATGTCATATATACAGGTTGCGTGTTGCTGAAGTTATTCAATTTTACACAGATTCACTAGCGGATAAGTTTTAAGTGTATTTTAACAGTAATTGCCCTATTAAGAACACACTCAAGTCACATTATACATTTTGATATTGAATAAGTTGTTGTTTCCATGGCAACAATACTTTTATCTTCTTGTCTTTTCAGAATCGTACCTTAATTTTAAGTTTGAAGCATTTTTAATCAATTTAAATTTTGTACTAAACCATAGAATACGATTATTAATTTGCTTTATATATACATATAAATGTATATGGCAAATTATAAAAGTGTATTTATTTAAGTTAAATGTACTTAAACTAGTTCAGTCTAAAGACAAAAGGTACTTTTCGGTTAGTCGGGCGCCAGTGAAATGTATATATCTATATATACATATATATGTATATATACACACATATATGTATGTGTATATATATATGTATATATACATACATGCATATATAAATGTGTGTATGTATAGATATATGTATATATATGTATACATCTACCCTATATATATAAAATCCTAATGAAACGAATTTGTGAAACGAATTTGTGAAACGATTTTATGAAACGAATTTATGAAACGATTTTATGAAACGACTGTTTAAACGACTTATTATGTTTCAGGGCTATTTTTAATGAAATATTAAATGCTTGATGATGAAATTAATACCAATTGTCCATAAAAATCCGCGGATGTCAAAACTGGTAACAGAATTTTGAAATTGGAATTAGTTTTCGAGATATTAATTTTTTTTTAATTTTAATGACATTTCTGTAATGATGGCAACTAATTACTCAGTTTTTTTGTGACAAAAAAGGGAAAAACATTGAAAAGGATCCCGATAGGGATTATTAGTTTCTTTTTATTCATCATTTTCAAATTGAAATTGAATTTATCTTTTATTTCAATCGATAATGAAGACAAGATTGTGATTAAATTATGTTTTTCAGGAAAATTTGAAAAAAAATCACATTTCTATCGTCAGGATTCAATCGTCTGTCAGCATTTAATTTAATTTATAAACTGAAAATATTTTGAATAAATTCATCCAAATGACGTCATTTATGTAAACGCAAAAGGAATTAATAGTAATTATTATTTATTGATATCATTTTGTTATTTTTTGGTAAAATTTAATTAAACGAACTTATAAAATCACTAATTCAGATATTTGAAACGAATATATAAAATAATAATTGCCCAACTGAACGGAAGAAGAATAAAATATCCTGCTTGGTTTTCTATCCTGCTTGGTTTTTTCCGCCAACCTTTTTAAAAAAGCGTCAAGACCCCTATAATAGAAAAGCACCAAAAGTTCATTGGATTTGTTTTCATAACTTTTGGCAACAAATCTATGTATATTAACGAATCTATCCCTTTTTGAAGCTCGAATTACGCCAAACCTAAAAGCAAAGGATCCTATACTGGAAAAGTACCCGAATTTCTTATGGACAATATTCAAGTGACATAACATGGTGTAAAATTATCGTGGATAGCAAATTTGTTTAAATATCTCATCAATTGATGCCGAATAAATGCAGGCATGCATGTACAAAATATTTAATTAATTTTGTATGATAAATAATTATTAGAAAATTTGTATATACATATTAATTAAAATAAATAATTTACATATTTAAAATAACATGAAAATATGCATGATGGTGCACAAAAATAGAGAGAAAATTAAAACCTGTTACTGAAAATGTCTATAATATGGTACTTTTCAATACCGTGGTTCTTAATGTTATTCACAAGCAAATGGAATTTTTCTCATCCTTACACGTAAAGGAAGAATAGAATACAGATCGTTGTTTTAAAAGTCAGAGAGGTAGCCGCAATTTAAACCTAACCATTTTATACAAGCTGGTTTTCAAGTTGTAATTGATTTTACTTATCAATCCTGAAAACAGTCGTCAGTTGTCGCAACAGCTGTGTATGAGGCGATGATAATCAAAAAATGCCCCATTAAAACGTTAAAAGCATGGCAACCCAATTACAGATTTACCAATATTTTTTAAATAAAGCACGCTGTCATGTTTTTAGAGGCCTCAAAGTCTGAGCGGGGGTTGGCGAGCGTAGCTCGCAGGGGGTAGGCCCCCTAGTAGATATATAAATTTCACTGGCACCCGGCTAACCGAAAAGTACCGACAAAAAAAATTTCCTGTAACAATATTTATCTTAAAAGCATATTTTTTAAAATTTCATTTTCTCATCAACCAGCGATAAATCGTCATAAACACGAAATTTTCATAACTTTTTTACATACGTTATATTAAGATTATGCAAGAATTATTTTTATAAACATATATATCCTCATTAGAAGAATATTCTGTAATTTTTTTAAATTTTTCTGAGTATGCAGTTATAAAGACTTTCCTTGCAAGTTCATAAGTGTTTAATGTTTTCTCCCTCGCTTGACTGTTTAGCTGAACATAGAGCTGAGTGTACCTGAATGAGTGTTTCACCTCCAAGCTCTTCAGGTTTTTCACTTTTCAATTAAATGTTAACAAAAGCTGTTTCTTTCTTTCTTATATGTTTTCTTTTTTCTTTTAGGATGACAATGAACAGTCATTGAATTTGGAATTGTAAGTAATAATTATTATTTTTTTACTGTAACAATGTATGAGGAAAGGTGAACAAATTATTAAAAGTTGTTAAATTCTTTTTTTTTTTTTTTTTTATTTAAGCATGATTAAATGATTTGGCTACAAAGTTTACTTTTTATCTATAAAATGATTAAGGAAAAACCATTTCCTTTTTACTTATATTAAGTATTTGAGGGCTTTTATACATAAAAAAAATCATAACTCATAGCTGAATTAAAATTTTGTTTGGTGGGTTTGGGGCTAAAATACCTTTCATCTTAAATTTTATTAAATAAAATTGTTGATTTTTTATTTTATTTTTTGGCCTACACCCAATTTGTACTACTTGGAATTCATTAAATAAATCTTGTTTAGTTTTTTAAATATTTATTATCAAAATGCCTTTTATGTATATGTAAATACAGTATAAATCTTTTAGTTGTATGACAGTTGGCAGAATCAATGAAAATAAATTTTTAGTTTTTCTTATTCTTTTCATCTTTTTATTTGTTGTTGTTACTGGAACAGATGCATTACTTGGTGAAGGATTTATGTGGGGGGGGGGGGGGGGGATGGGCAAGAAATGTTGACAATTAATCTTTTTCTTATGATAACTAGATTTACAATGTTGGCATTTTCAAAATGATTATTTTCATTGTTGATGTTGCATAATTTGTTTTCATGTTGTGTTTCTAAATAAGTATTTCAATAAAATTATTTTATTACGTTACTGTGATTTTATTTGTATGACATCATATTTCATGGACGAAATTTCAATTTGTTTAAATTGTAGTCTTATCTTCTCAAAATTGACTTCATATTTTTCAAAATTTAAAATTATTTTTATTAGTTTGTTGTGTTTTTCTGTTTCATAAATATTAGCTCAAATTTGTTTTATAGGATAAACTGTCATACTTTGTAATTTGAAAGAATTTTATGCTTAAATTAATGGCTTAGTTTTGGTAGTTTTCTTGTTTTCAAGATTTAATTTAATATCTGACTTTTGAATATATTTTCTTTAAAAAGATTTCAATATGCTACTGTAAACATTGTGGCAGAATCGCAGTGACATGGCGACAGTGTCGCAGAATGGGAAATACTTGCAGAAAAAATTTTTATTCAGGAAAAAGATATTTTTTTGAGAGGGAGAGAAGATCTATGCAACAGCAAACAAATTTTCTGCAAATGTTTAAATTCTGCAGAACTATACTGGTTGATAGTCTTCTGCGTTTCAGCAGATTTTCGTCCCTCCAACCCCTGAAATTTTCATTTCAGTCTTTACTACCTCCTTCACTCCCCAAACTTTTAAGGAGAAAATCTTTATAATTGTTAAGCTGTAAGTTCTTCCCAGTTTTTTAATATTGTTTTGTTCTAGTTGTTTTATTTGTTATTTTGAAATACTAATACTACATAAATAACAAATCACTTACATTTCCTTCCCCACTGAAATTTCTGATCATCCCCCCCCCTTCCCCCCTTACATTGTTTAAAATTTTTAAAACTCTAAAAAACTGCTCTATTTATTATTTACTACTAATTAATGTTTTAGCAAACATGTTTTCATACAAATTTAATTCTATTGTTGTAACTATTGTTGCAACTATCATTTGATGTGTAAAAACGACACAATCATATCATAAAATAACGACATATTTGAAAGAAAAACATTTTGGTACCTACTTATAAAATATTCGCACACATGAATGTGTACATACAGTTGCGTAATGATGTCCAGCAGCATCAAATTCTGTTTAAGCTTGGTGACAAAATAAGTCGCCATAATTGAAATCAACTTGGCAATAGTTGATTAATTTCTCAAAATTCCTGTTCTTATTTAGTATTGATGAAACTGAGAGTCTTCTGTAAATGGGTTTCACACATTTTAGCTTTCATATTTTCATGTAAAATTAGCTGAATTCTTCAGGAAGCTACCTTTTTCTCTCAGTACATGCCAGAAGGACTTTTATATATATATATATATATATATATATATATATATATATATATATATATATATATGGTACTACTTGATTATCCCGTCGACCAAAAAACTATCGCCAAACTATAAGATTATGTCAATAATTGAATATCGTAAATGTCACATTCACTTGACATTAAACACGTTACATGTTTTTTACGTCATCAAGTGATTTTTAATTCAACATTTTATTTGTATTTTTATTAATGTTTTACTAATTTATTTGTTCTTTCATTAAATAATGAAAGATTAATAAAAATTAATTAATAATAAATAATAATAATAAATATTAATAATAATAATTAATAATAATAATTATAATAATAATATTAATAATAATAATAAATATTAATAATAATAATAAATAATAATAATAATAAATATTAATAAATAAAAATTATGTCAATAAACGATTACCTCATGATATTAAAAGAGAAAAAATATAATAGATTAGTTTTAACTGACAGCGATAACTAACAAAAATAAACTATTTAGGAACTATAGTATAAAACCAATAAAAAGCGGGACATCGTGTTTGATTTTAAATAAAACGCTAGCTTGTGATGTACATATTCCCTTTTTAATTGTTTTGTGGATGTGAGATTTGTTTTCTAGTGAAGATTTTTTGATGATTTATATTTCTCTGCTTTATCTCACATTTTGGGAAAATATGATCAAGATTTGGGATCTTCCTTCTACAAAACTTGAAGCAATAAATTACTTTCAAAGGTATGGGATTCTATCATTAAAAAAATGCATGAATGGGCATGATGTGAAACTTTATTTGCAAGCCGATAAACAATAGCACTGTAATATTAAAAACTTTTTTTTTCTTCAAGCATATATCTAATGTTTACATACATTTTACAGTTATATCCGTCTACGTCTTTTGACTAAAAAAGAGCATTAAGTTCCTTACAATCTTCCGTTATCATTGATATTTATTATGTCCCTTAATAAATTCGATTATTACATTTAAAAGGCTTACATTTTATTCACAAATGCAATATCTTAAAAATATCTGTTTGTTTATGATTTAATTTATTAATTCTGCATTTAAATACATAAACTCTTCTCATTCTTTTGTCCAAAATTATCTGAATAAATCAAATTTTAAATTTGTATGTCACTTCGTCATAAGTGAGTGTCATCATTAAAGTAATCTTATTATTTAGTGACTTCTTTTATTTAAATTCATTAATTTTCCTAACTTAAAATTTTAGAATGACAACATTCTTCCATTTGTATAATTTGACTATACGTTTGGTGATTTGTATAATTTGGTGAAATTGGTTGACGGGATAATCAAGTAGTACTATATATATATATATATATATATATATATATATATTTAAATCTTATCAACATTATTTTGAAATGTTCCAAATGTTTTTGTTGTATATTCTTTGCAAAAAAGATATTAGATCTATCCAGGTGTGGTTTCTCATGTAGTGCTAATAGACCCATCTTTCTTCTTTATATTCATTTTTTAAATAGACTTACATTTTGTATTTATATAATCTGGTGATTTCACGTAATACCATAAAAGAAAACAGAAAGTAACTACAAGACTTTTTTTTAGGTTACTGAAACCTTTCTCTTCTGCTAGCACCTGCTTTCTGGATACCATCAATCATTCTTAAAATCTGATTACTTATTGTTTTGAGCCATTATTTCTCATCTTGTACATTGCAAGGAATAACCTTTGACGTAGATGAATTTATATTCACTGATTTTTTGCTAAATCAGGCGTGAAACCAACAGAATGAAAAAGTGTCCAAACCTGGATTTGAACCAGGATCATTGGCAGTTTGCATTTCATGTTTGCCACAGGAATTGTGGTTTATGAAGACATTTCATCTTGTGCTGCAGGATTGTAGCATTGCCAGCTTATAAGAGTGAGGAGTGCCAGGCTGGATATCGTCCAGGTAGCTTAATGGTAGAGAGTTGGCGCACATTGTCAATTATCCTGATTCGAATTCAGGCTTAGACACTTTTTCACTCTGTTGATTTCACGCCTGATTTAGCAAAAAACCAGCGATTTTAAAGTCATGTAGTATTTCTACAGGTATATGCCAATTTACAAAATTTATTTAACTTTGCCTTTTAATGTTCTTTCACTTTCTATTGTTTTTTTGCTCTGTAAAATCTTTTGTATATTTAGCTTCGTTTGCGGCATTTTAAAAGTATTTTTGTAACATGATACACATCTTGAAACAATTCTTCTATGTATATTTCATACATGCCAACCTTGCTTTAAACTGTTAAATTTGACTCATAAACATATTTTGAACCAGAAATTTTATTTAATAAATGAAATAAAATAAGAAATATGTAGATGCAAGAAACATTTTACTAAATGAAATTTCTAATTCAAAATGTACTTATTTGACTTGGGTCAAATCAAAAAGTTTTATGTGAGATTAGCAAGTATGATATTCATAATAAACTTCAGTTTAAATTAAAATACAGTCAACTCTGTGAAATTCTCAAATGTCTACTATCTGCACTACACATTGAAATGTAAACAGTGAAAATTGCAGTTAACAGTTAAGCTCATACATAAAGTTAAATGTAGTGTTTTTTTTTTATGAATTAACAATTTATTATGAATTATCAGATTGATTGAAACAAAAGGATTAATTGTATTTCTATAATATTATAATATTTATAAATACAGGGTCATCGAAAAAGAATGCCACGATTACAAATTTGCATTATGCAAAGGAAGAAACACATAGGAACATAAATTTAGTATTAAAACGTTAAGAAATGTACCAAGTTTTATATCTATTTCAATAAGTTTCAATATGTGCACCATTAGTCACTTGACAGATGTCCAGATGATATTCAATCTCCCTCTATGTCCTGTGAAGCATCTCTGGAATTTCAGATGGGGCTGTGATTCAACGTTTTAAATGGCTGATATCAGTAATTCTTTCACTATACACAATGTTCGTAATGTATCCGCAGAAGAAGAAGTCTAGAGGCATTAAAGACAGGGCTACGTGGTGGCCACGGAATTGGGACATCTCATCCAATCCATGAGTTGGAGAAGTTCTCATTCAAGGCTTCAAAAACTGACTTTCTTTCACTACATTTCAACACAAGAATTATTTCCATACATTTAAGAATTAATTTTTTATAAGGTTGCAAAATCTCAGCATTCTTTTTCGATGACCCTGTATTATGGTAATCTTGAGAGCACTGAGTAAGCTTGCAGTTTCGACGGTTGTCTGATTTATTAAACACCACAGCTCTCCCGAACATGCTGGTCGATGTAAATTTTTCTGCTGGGATCTTCCTTGATCAGGCCTACTTTCTTTTCCAACAATCGTAAGGGAGAGGTATAAAAGAAAGTGGGGGAGGACAAAAAATTATAATTTGTAAATATTATTTAATTATTTTTCCCAGTTTGCTAAAGGATTAATTTGCATAATTGATTAATGAACTTCATTATGTAAAAATAACATAACAGAATATAATGGGTCATACTCCCTGTAAAAAATGGACACAACCTACAATTGAGTCATCTTTTTTTTTTTTTTAATGTTTTGTATAATTCATTTTTCTTTCTTATTTCATTCATTTATCTATTGTTAGATAGTGTACTGTAATTGAATCTATGCAAAATTTTGTATTATTGCATATATATGCCAAAATAATCACTATTTTGTGAGGGAAAAAAAATAATAATAAATGAACATTTATTGGTGATTTTTTTTTCTAACTTCTGTACATTTTCCAATTTTTTTTTTCAGTTCTTTTTTAGGATTTTGTTCATTTCACTAAACCCTATTACTCCCACTCCGTTGTCTGTCTGTCACAGAGCTATTCTCAGAAACTATAACTTACAGAGTTGAAACTTTGTTTATATAGCTGAATACCAGCTATAAAGAGCTCAAAATATTAAAATTTGAAAAATTTGTATTATTATAATAAATAGAGATAAAAAACCAAAATTCTAACAGCCTTTTCCTATTAAATTTAAACATTTTTCGTTATAGCAGATGCCAAAAATTAAAAATCCACGATGAAATTCTTTCTACAATAATTAATTTTCTATCAGACAATTTCCACGTAAAAAAAGAAAATGAAATAAAAAGTTTCACCAGTTGAAAAAAAGATTAATATGAAATTAAAATTATTGACGTCATAGTGGTAATAAAGCGGAAATTTTCTAAGATTTCTCAATAATACAAGGAGTATGAGTATGTGTATGTACACAAAGCAGATTAATATCACATCATTAGCGAATTAAAAAGAAAATCTGACGTCATATTGGAAGTTTAACAAATTTTTCAGATGTTTGAGAATAATACAAAGCTAGTATCAATATGAGTAATAGAGAATAGTAAATATATGAGTTTGAGAAACATAATGAATTATGATAAAAATCTGATTATGGAAATATTCGCATATTTTAACATTTTGAAGGTGTACAGCATGTTTAATTTTGAAATTCTTTTTTTTTAAATATCGCATTTAGTCCGCATAACAGATATTTTAATGACAATATAATAGCGAGCTTAGCCCGCTAGGTTTAGATATTCGAAAAAATAGACTGGTAAATTTTTACTCTTTTTTTTTTTTTTTTTTTTTTTTTTTTTTTTGCTAAATGAAATTTATTTTGATAAAGAAAGGAAAAAAATTAAAGAAAGAAATAAAAAATTAAAGAAAGGATAAAGTGTTTTGAAAGCAATATTAAACGAAACCCTGTGAGCGATCTTTGATCACACTTACCCACTTGTTTTATTATTTTATTTTACTTTCAGTATTACACCTCCTTCCTCATGGTGTATTCATGTATTACTTTTAGCTATATATCAGAATTCACCTTAGATTTTAAAAAAGAGCTAAGCAACAGAACACTTAGTCACAAATAAGGGCAAAATGCTCTTGTAAATGAGAAGCAAAATCAGAGAATGGAAATCTAATGCTGCTAGAATTTTAAAGCAGGCAAGATGTAGCATCTTTTTGCCTTTCTTCTTGTATAAATGCTGATATAGTATCAATATTATTAAGCACTATAGAAACGCTAGATGTTGTATGTCACTATCACTTCGATCACATATATCTTCTCTTATAAATATCGTATAATTTCAAATCTTACTCCATCAAATAGAACAAAATTGTTCCTTCAAATAAAGTTTGTTTGATAACTGTCATTTGCTTTGTTGATTTCTGGTGATTATTTAAATAATTTTAAAGCATGTAATTTTTCTTATCTATTAATACCTAATGTAACAATAAATATTTGTTTGCTACAATAATATAAAGTAACATATATACATTCTGATCTCCAAGGAAAAAAAAAAAACTAAGGAAAAAGGTGACCACAACTTGTGATTTTTTGACTTATTGTCCATACTTGATGAGAACTCCTTATTTAAATAGAATAGAATAAATATTATTTTATAATTTTTACTGTGAAGTATGTTTGTATATTAGCAGAGGCTTGAATATGCATATCAATTAACCTATGATATTTTGTACTAAACTTATATATTACTAATGTTTTACATTTTCCTTATAGAAGTTATGAAGCTATTGGTCATGCTGTTTCTGATTCCATCAGATCTTCATTCTCTAATGAAGAGCTGGAATGGCAATATGAACAATATGAAAGCTACATTCAACCAAACAGACCTTCTTTTATCCAAGAAGTAGATTCTCGAAATTTTGATGATACAGAGGACTGTCAGAGTGAAGATTCAAATGCTGAAGGTAATATTTTAAGAAGCATAAATCACTTTATTATTTCATTTTTGTCATATTAGCTTTATGATGTGATTAGCTTTGAATATATAAAATTTACAACAAAGAACAATTTTTTTTATATAGTTTCTCTATTTGCATATAACACAGTATGACCATTGTACAAATATTACTGTTTACATTATACAGGTGTAAAATTTTTATCTCCTAATGTTAAATTAATTGTAATTTATAAATATTTTAACAGAAATTGATTTTTAATGGCTTATAATTTTTGAGATATTTAATACCATTTTTTTTGTTGTTGTTCAACTGAATTTGAGATGAATTATTGCTCTGTAGCAGGGTGGTCACAAACCTGGAAAACACGGAAATATCAGGGAATTTTGTTAACCTTGAAATATCAGGGAAATTCAAACTGAACCTGGAAATTCATTGAAACAAATGTTAATTTCCATTATGATTGCGGTAATCTGGAAGAAAAAAAATACCAGCTCTCGGGCTCAGTCTGTGCCTGAGACCAGCTTGGACTCTATTTTTATACCAGTCTTTGGGCTCAGTCTCATAGTGAAAATTTTATTTATACAAAAATGGGGAAGAAAAAAAAAAAACTCGTTATTTGAGAAACAAGAATGTGGCCTAAGTTTCTTACAGTGTTTTACAATCTTTTAAAAACTGAATGTAAATTGAATTGATAATAATGTGATATAAAGAGAAATATTCTTTCTGATTTTGAAGTCTTTGCATTTGCACAGTCATTGTTAGTAACATAAAGAAGTCCTAAGATATTTCTCTTCTATTTAAAGTCCTTTGTTTATTGGAAAACAGAACTAATGTCTTTCTGCCATAGTTGTACAATGATATTTTAGCAGAATGAAAACAGTGACTTTTACAGATTTTTGCCAGCGGTTAGAAATAAAAAATAAATTTGTCATTTTAAATGATTTTCAGAAACATGAAAATTGAGGCTTTTAAATGAAAATATTAATCTTGAAACAATTTTAAAATGTTGTAATGTTGTTAACAAATTTCTGTTGTGTACTTTTAATATCCATCTCAGCACAAAAAAAAAAAAAAAAAAAATAAATAAATAAAAATAACTTATTTTTAGGATGAAAATGAATGATTGTATCTTCCTTGTACAAATCTTTAAGTGTTAAAACTTGATATGCGAGTCATTCTCAGATAATGGGAAATTTTATGTTCTTCTCTAAAAAATATGAATTAATCAAATCAACTATGAATGTTTGGTGTTTGTGAGCATTTGTGTTTAAGCACTCACAACATTATGTACTTTAAACATTAAAAAAAAAAAAAAAAAAAAAAAAATCTATCTTAAAATATTGTAAAGTTGTAAATGTCATTGCCGAGGCTTGTTCCAAACTTCAAATTTATTCATTGAAACCTTTAATTTTAAGATTTGGAAAGCTTTAGAACAAATGCAATGATTATGTGACATGTGAGTATATTTTTTATCTCTATTTTTACACATTTGACACTTTAGGGAAAACAGAAAATATTAAAATTAATTATCCGGTTCTTGTTTATTACCTTGTCAACCACTTTTCATTTTAAAAAACAAGTGCCAAAATATAATGTCAAATAAACAAATTCAAGAATGTTTCCATTCCTAACTTTTATACATAAGAATATTAAGGAAATCAGAGTTTAAAACATCACTGAAGAATAGGGTGCTTTAAAAATTTCAAACAGATTTGATTAATTTAAGACATTGCATAGCAAAAATTTAGCATTTATAATGTAACGCCAATTATTCTAAACATTCTTTTGCCCAAAATCGCCTGAACGAATGAAATTTTATGTCTGGTATGTCTATATACCAAAAATATGAATTTATTAACATACCAGATATAAAATTTCATTCGTTCAGACGATTTTTTTTTATCCTCTAATTTTTATTATAGATTGTTAGATAAAAGTGAACCTCTTTCTCCAACCGGTTGCCGATTTCAATTATGTAATACGAGCATGGAAGAATGGTTTATTTTAACAATGCATATTACATAATAACTCTTGAGTTATTTTGCAAATGTGATTAATTTTTATATTCGTGATATCGGGATTTATTTTATAAGCACATAAACATTTTTATTATTTGACCTAGCTTATGTATAAGCTTTTTTTTTTACAATTAATATGTTACTTGCCTACAATTTCTTTCAAGAGCAGCATCTATTACTCATCTTAGTCACAATGTTAATTTAAAACTCTCATAAGATGTCTCATTATAGATATTGCAAAGTTACAAAATATCAAGAAAATAAACTTAGAAATTATATTCAATCAAAAAATATTTTTTACTTTTAATTTGGCAAAAATAAGTTCATCAAATGCGAATTTTAAAGTAATAAAATCAGACTTATTTGACTGACTTCGACAGAAAATACAAAAAAATTGTTTTTCTGCTTTACTATTTCATCAATTCACCCCTCATCAGATATAGATTTTACAGCGCTTAACTATCCTGACATTTGAAGCATTCAGCAATCAGCATTTCCTGAACATGCCGATTAATTCTGCCATTACAGAATTTTTTTTTTCCCCAGAGATATATAGGCCAAAATCACATGAGTATGATTTATCAGTCCCCAGTATATCTCTAGGAATTTCTTGGCAATATAAATTCTCATTTAATGTTAAATGTTTCTTTGTGATTGATTGTTTCACAATATTATGTTACTTCTACTGTAAAAATGTTTTTAATTTTTAAAAGGGAATTTAAATATCTGAAAGATCACTACTACTGTCCCCTACTCTCAACTCATAACTTGATCATTAAAACCATCAACAAACAATAATTATTAAAAATTATTGAAAAACACCAATGCATTTATTATAAATATGAATCTCATGGAGCATAATAATATAGTTTTTATATAAGTGAAATGTGTAATATTTATTGTTGTGGGATTTAAATTTCCTGATATTTCCACCAGATGGCAATATGCTATCATTTTCAGTAGTGTTTCCAGTAGGGGAGCACATGGTGTTCTTAAAAAGTCGCCATTGCTTGATTGTTTGTTCATAAAGAAGATTTTCTGGATTGAAAAGAATGGAGAAAAGATAAACGTACCTTTATTAACCGTCACTGCAGTACTACCATTGTTAATTTAAATATTGATATTTATAGATTAACCAATCTCTAGCCATTTAATCGTAGGTTTGATATGTCTTTGAAAATAGTGCATACATCATTCCAAAAATGTTCTTTTTTAAGTAAAGTGGCAAAATTGAAAAAAATATCACTACACTTCCTGTCACTTCTGTCCCATACAATTTGTGTTTTGTCTGATAAAAACTGCCATATTATATTCACTTTTCAATAAAGTTTGTGCCCATCTACTAATTATTATTCTGCAATATATCAGTGGTTATTAAAGATTCAAATTCAGCATAATATGAGACTTTTAAAAATCTAATATCAGTAGAAAACCAACATCCAAATTTTATCAAATTTGTAAAGCCCTGTAATATATATATACTAGCAACCCGTCCCAGTTTTGTGTGGGTGGACAATGTGTCGACTACAATGTAGGGTAGGGATGGGTAGGTAATTTAAAAAGAAAAATTTCTAAATCGGATAAAAGCAGGAGTGAGACAAAATTGCAGTACTTACAAATTTTAAACTTTAAATAAAAGTTTCTGAAAATGTGATATTTTTTTTTCTGTTTATATACATATAGTCCAGTAGAAATAGCATTTTACCTTACAAAAATTCGGGTAGTTCTGGTTTTTGGGTATGTTGTAAAGGTTGACCCTCTAATAAAAAAAACAAGTTTTCGACCTTCTAGACCTTGTGCGTTTTTCACAATATTGAAAAAACCAATATTTTTCGGCACTTTTTTCGATTTTTCTTAAATAACTCAATTTTAATGCATTTTACAGAAAAAAGCACTGTTACCATTTTGTAGAACATAAAATTCTCTACAACATGCAGTATTCAGGTTTGTAAGTTGTCCAAATAGGGGGTAAGATACGGAGCCGGGAAAATAGGGTAAAATTTGCAAAAAATGCAAAAATCCACTAAAGACATTAGTTTTTACTTAATAACCTACTTTTATTGCGTTTTAGAGACAAAAGCAATTTCACCATTTTGTAGAGCATAAAATTCTCAACAACATGCAGTATTCATGTTTGTAAATTGTCTAAATAGGGGGTAAGATACGGAGCCGGGAAAATAGGGTAAAATTTGCAAAAAATGCAAAAATCCACTAAAGACGTTAGTTTTTGCTTAATAACCTACTTTTATTGCGTTTTAGAGACAAAAGCAATTTCACCATTTTGTAGAGCATAAAATTCTCAACAACATGCAGTATTCATGTTTGTAAATTGTCTAAATAGGGGGTAGGATACGGAGCCGGGAAAAAAGGGTGAAATTTGGCAAAAATGTAAAAATCTACAAATGACGTTAGTTTTTGCTTAATAACCTACTTTTAGTGCGTTTTACAGACAAAGGCACTTTCACCATTTTGTTGAGCATAAAATTCTCTACAACATGCAGTATTCATGTTTGTAAATTGTCCAAATAGGGGGTAAGATACGGAGCCGGGAAAAGGGTTAAATTTGGAAAAAATGTAAAAATCCACAAATGACGTTAGTTTTTGCTTAATAACCCACTTTTAGTGCATTTTAGAAACAAAATTGTCATAATCAACTTTTTAGAGCATGAGATAGTCTATAGTTTCATTTATTAGAAGTTGACCCTCTAATAAAAAAACCAAGTTTTCGATCTTCTAGACCTTGTGCGTTTTTCACAATATTGAAAAAAACAATATTTTTCCAGCACTTTTTTTGATTTTTCTTAAATAACTCAATTTTAGTGCATTTTACAGAAAAAGCACTTTCACCATTTTGTAGAACATAAAATTCTCTACAACATGCAGTACTCAGATTTGTAAATTGTCTAAATAGGGGATAAGATACGAATCCGGGAAAATATGGTAAAATTTGCAAAAATCCACTAAAGACATTAGTTTTTGCTTAATAACCTACTTTTATTGCATTTTAGAGACAAACGCAATTTCACCATTTTGTAGAGCATAAAATTCTCAACAACATGCAGTATTCATGTTTGTAAATTGTCTAAATAGGGGGTAGGATACGGAGCCGGGAAAAAAGGGTTAAATTTGGAAAAAATGTAAAAATCCACAAATGACGTTAGTTTTTGCTTAATAACCCACTTTTAGTGCGTTTTAGAGACAAAAGCACTTTCAGAATTTTGTAGAGCATAAAATTCTCTACAACATGCAGTATTCATGTTTGTAAATTGTCCAAATAGGGGGTAAGATACAGAGCCGTTAAAATAGGGTTAAATTTGGAAAAAATGTAAAAATCCACAAATGACGTTAGTTTTTGCTTAATAACCCACTTTTAGTGCGTTTTAGAGACAAAAGCGCTTTCAACATTTTGTAGAGCATAAAATTCTCTACAACATGCAGTATTCATATTTGTAAATTGTCCAAATAGGGGGTAAGATACGGAGCCGGGAAAATAGGGTTAAATTTGGAAAAAATGTAAAAATCCCCAAATGACGTTAGTTTTTTCTTAATAACCTACTTAAAAGCTCTAAAAAGTTAATTATGACAATTTTGTTTCTAAAATGCATTAAAAGTGGGTTATTAAGCAAAAACTAACGTCATTTGTGGATTTTTACATTTTTTCCAAATTTAACCCTTTTCCCGGCTCTGTATTTTACCCCCTATTTGGACAATTTACAAATATGAATACTGCATGTTGTAGAGAATTTTATGCTCTACAAAATGGTGAAAGTGCTTTTGTCTCTAAAACGCACTAAAAGTAGGTTATTAAGCAAAAACTAACGTCATTTGTAGATTTTTAGATTTTTTCCAAATTTCACCCTATTTTCCCGGCTCCGTATCTTACCCCCTATTTGGGCAATTTACAAACATGAATACTGCATGTTGTAGAGAATTTTATGCTCTACAAAATGGTAACAGTGCTTTTTTCTGTAAAATGCACTAAAGTTGAGTTATTTAAGAAAAATCGAAAAAAGTGCCGAAAAATATTGGTTTTTTCAATATTGTGAAAAACGCACAAGGTCTAGAAGGTCGAAAACTTTTTTTTTTTATTAGAGGGTCAACCTTTACAGCATACCCAAAAATCGGAACTAACCGAATTTTTGTAAGGCAAGGCCCTTTTTTGCGCTATTTCTACTGGACTAATATTGAAACTAATAAATATATATAAATATATAGAAACTTATTTTACTTAAATTTATTGCTTATAAATAATTATTGTATTATATAATAAAATCTTTATAATATAATTTATTATATATAATAATATCATTTCTCCCCTTGCTATAATAATGCATGTATTTTTAGAAATTAGCATTTGTATTGTTAGAATTTTGAGATTTGGTGCCAAAGACATTGCCAAATTAGAAAAAATATGCAATGTCTCAGGAACTATCAAATTTAGAAGAACACACTTGGTACCATTCGATTCAACATACAAAAATACATTAATATATGTTATCATTTGTCACACAACTATAATAGCTGATTTTTAAGGATTTTTTTTAAGTTTGTTCTTTTTGTACCCTCCTTAGAGGTGGAATTTTTGAAAATCCTTTCTTAGTGCGCCTCTACATTCTAAGAAGTATTTTTTCCCGAATTTTCATGTTTCTAGATTCAGTAGTTTGGGCTGTGCATTGATGTTCTCCCCAGTCAGGACTTCTTTTTATATATAGATTGAACTGTAACAGCTTGAGTGCACATACAAATGTTTTTATATTATTTATATAAATAGGCAATAGTTTGTATATAACTTTTATTGTGTAAAATTAGCTCTAAATTAATAGTTGAAAAAAAAATGTGAAAATGCAAGGGGTAGGCTGCAGGGTTGTAGTGGGTAGCTGCCCGGGTACCCGCATGGGCTGGTTTTCTTTTTAAAAACCTGGGGTTTTTACAACCCTGTTAGGCTGTCACTTGAGTGTGACAAAGAGTGAGAAACTGGTCTAAAAACCATTAAATTTGTGACACATAATTAATAGATGACTCATTTATTAGGTGCTAAGTTAAAATTTGTCATTAATCTTTTAAGCTTCTTTCTTGTTTTTTTAATATTTATTATATTTATTGTTAATCTTATTTAATTTTTATTAATATCATTTACAATGAAGTTCACTATCAGTAGTATAAGAACTGTGTAGTTCACAGTTTAAAACTTAAAATTTCAATATTTTGATAACTTATTTCAATAATACTGTGCAAATGTATCTTAAAATATTCAATGAAAATTTGTGCAACAAAATGTTTTTTAACAGAATATAAAAGCATTCTCAGACATAGAAAAATATGCGTGTGTATTAATCGAGTTTCAAACAAAAATAAACTGATATTGCTGTATTTTCAGAAAAATAAATAAATAGAAATTTTAGAAATATAGAGAAAATGTAATTAATCAATATTTCTTAAAATTTTTTGCAGTTTTTGCTTAACGACTGTCATGTTTATGATGTTTTTGAAAACTTAATGTATTTTATTCAAGAATTGTTGTTTTTTAAAGATATTATACGTAAAGTTAATTTGACTTAACAGGATGATCTCTCATTTATATAAGCCTCTCAGTTGTATATTTTCTTTTCCCAAAAGAGTCATACAACTGAGAGATCGTTATATATGATTCATT
Source organism: Maratus michaelseni (assembly GCA_963931845.1). NCBI lineage: Eukaryota > Metazoa > Arthropoda > Arachnida > Araneae > Salticidae > Maratus > Maratus michaelseni. Next base: position 243,841,616 of record OZ007591.1, read on the forward strand.
AAATTGCTTTGAATTTTTAACTTAATTCTCAACATATCAAGGCTATAGCAAAATGAGCATACATGAGAAAGCAAAATGAGAAATCAGTGAAAATAGCATCATTTTGATGATATCATAGAAAATAATTTCAGTTTTGTTGAATTTAATCATGTGACAACATAGATAATTTAAATTCATTTTAATTTTTGTGGTCAAATGGAACTGTCATGAGATCATAGTGGACACATTTCTTAATGTACTATATAATACAACTCTTCAAGAGCAAATATCTCAAAACAGAGATCTGAAATATTTTGGATGGACAATTTTGTGACAATTTGTTCATAAAATACAGTAGAAGACCACTAATACATGCAGCTCAGTTCAAAGTGTTTTGTACATTTGACACTTTTTGCAGACAACATGTTTACATAATCTTTGTTTATTTATTTTTTTTTACTCATACTTTGCACAAATTTAGATTGTTAATGCTTAAAAATAAATAACTAACACACGTAAATATATAAATAAAGTAAGAATTATTTAGAAATATTTTATCAGTATTTGTTTGTATGTATTAAACATTTGGTTTATGTTTCTGTATTGTATCTTGTAGTCTACAGAAACATAAACCTAATGTCTTATATTAAAATGTCTTTTCAACAACGAAATTTTGTTTTTAGAAGTTTAAATATCTTTGGCCAAATATTGTAAATACATATGTAAGGATTAAATAAGGATTGATTGATTTTTTATTATTATGAATTTATATTTATTATTATTCGTTTAAGCAACGGTTCCCAACCTTTTCTCTCTTACTTACCCCTTGCTTTGACTTTTCATTTATGAGTACCTCTTCTCTCACAAACCTGTCCCAAATATTTTTCTTTTAGTTTTATTAGTAATAGTCTTATACTAGTTACCAATGTTAGAGCCGATCTCTTTCGAATTCCAGTTTTCTGTTAAATTATCCATTTTGAACCACAACACTTTATCAACATAATGTCACTGCAAACACTAAATATTAGCTAAAGATTTCAAATTAAGAACTCACAAGAAAGGAATGAAGCTACACCCATTAATACTTGTTTATGAGTTTATACTAATGCTGCCAGTCGAATGCTAAAGTAATGACCAGCTTTCAAATGCGTTTTAAATGGATTCGTCAAAACCAGAAGCCCCAGTATGATTCATGATTTATCTAGGTCTGTCTAGAATAACTAAAAAGCAAAGAACTATAAATGAAAAGGAGAGAAACATGCAAAGTCGCAAGATATTATTAGGGATGGACAGGAATAGTAGCAACAAATGAGAAACCAATTACTAAGTTTAGGCATTTTCCTTCTTTTTATCCAAATAGCCTATTTTACTTTTACGCAAGTCTCCCTTTGTAAGCGAAAAATTTACAGTTTTGTTTTCTGTTTTCATTTTAACTTTTTTTGCATTTCCACCATTACCAATTAGTTTTTCAGGTACCCCCAACTACTCTACCAGGTACCCCCAGGGGTATTTGTACCCCAGGTTGGGAACCGCTGGTTTAAGGGATTAATTGCTTGATTTAGGAACAAAGATTATTATTTTTAATTTTAATTATTTTAATTATTTCTAGATGATAGATTAAGTATATTGTCTAAGTAACTATCTTTCGTTAATACAAATACTTTTTTAAAAGAATAATTTTTAAAAGGAAATAGTATTTTAAATTTAGCATATGAATGATTAAATAAATGAAATATTATAGACTAATTTTTGGAAGAGTGAAACAGATGAAATGGCACCCCTCATCTAGTTTGAATGAAATTTGGAGTAGTTCTCACTGCTACAACACTTGAGCACAAAGTATTCAAATGTTGATTTCTATTCTGAAAAGTTCTCGAAAACCAAGGTTTCAATTCTTAAAAGATCTTGAATCGGCCTATCACTAATCCCGTGCTTATATAAAAATGTGTATACATATCATATTTATGTTGTAAAATTAGACTTAATGACAAACAACTTGCAAACTCAAAATAATAAATATTTTATTTTGTAATTTTCTAAAAGAAAAAAAAAGCCACATTACAATAATGAAATCAAATTTTTGCCAAGCTGTATTCAATGGACATGCCAATTGGTGACAGACCCATTTAAAAAACTTTTCCCCACTATCATTATCGCTAAGCCTTAGTCAGACTTCAATTTTGGTGCAGAGTGCAGTGTTTTCTAGTGATTGGCTTCACACATTTTAGGCAAATGGAAGTGCCTTCTAATACTACGTATGCGAAGGTTTTAAGTTTGGAGCAACATTTTACTAAATTTCTTAAAACTTTCTTTTCCCACATTTGGTCTTATAATTTTGTAACAAGTATTTTTTAAACTTTTTCGTTATTTATTTTTTTATTATTTTTTTTGAATGAATTTCTTACATGTAGGTTGCTACATTTTACTGAACATTTCATGTATTGACCTTGAGTGATTTTGATTAAAACATTTCCTTAATTAGCTAAATAGTAACAAGTCTTGTGGTCTTATACTTTTGCAACAGACTCTAAAGGAGATCTAAAAGGAGACATTGTAGTAATTTTCCAGCTTTAGAATTTGTAGAAATTTTTTTTCTATTGACAATAGTCCAATGCTTCATTTGATTTTTAATGAACATTGAATTTAATTTTGTGAAAACAATCAGCTAAGTTTGCTGTAAGTTAAAAATTCATACTACATGTAATTTTTTGTGATCTACAATTATGGTATTTTCATATTTGATCATTGGTCATGCATGTAACTTTTAAAATTCTTATGATTCATATGAAAAAATCAATTAGTGGTATGTTTCAATAATCCTCCCCAATTGTGATGGACTTGGTTAAGTATCAGCCGGTTTTGGCCATATTGCGATAGTGGCCAAACTAATCGTGAAATCCCATGTTAACCTAAGCAGAATTTTAAACAAGCGATTACTCATTATCTACTATATTTTCAAAATGCAGTTTCACCATCAGAAAGTAGACATCTGGTGTTAATATATTGCATTTTTAAAATTTCTCTTTAAATTTTTAATACTTTTAAGAAGATGATAAAACACTAATTAATTATTCAAGATGATAAAATTTGAAAATTTTGTTGAAGTAAAAATTTTAAGTTTATTGCCTTTTTAAAAATACTACTTAAAATTTAGAAAAATAATTTTTGAAAATTCAATACATTGTTATCAGACAGGAACTTTCTCATGGTGAAAACTATATTTTGATGATTATTAGGTAGTTTGAAATTAGCTGTTTAAATTTCCCTGTATGTTAACATGGGATTTCGTAATCAGTTTGGGATAAACCTGCTTGCTGAAACGTTCACTTAAATACATGTTGAGCTTAAACATAACATTAAAATTAGTACATAAATTAATAAACATTTCTTGAAAAGTTCGTAAGTTCTAATGAGCCATATTAAAAATTGCGATACAATTTCATAAATGAAAATTGCATTCATATGTTGTCTATTTTTTAAAATATTTCCTTTGTATTTAATACTAATTTGTTTCTAGAGAATTGCAATCATCTAGGTAGCATATATCTTATTTATTATTTATAATTTTTAATAGCTACATTATTGTCTTTGTGATTCTACTTATATTCTTTGATTTACTATCAACATCTGTTAGATCTAATTCACCTTCTGAAGTATTGGGTGTGAGTGGGAATTGAATTCAGTTTGCCATGTGTGTGGTTATGCTTACTTTTTATGCATTTTAAGTTGAGTAATTTTTACATTTTTGTTTACTTCTCAAAAAAACTTTGTATATAGCTAGAAATGTAAGACAAAGTACTGTCTTTCCCCCCCCCCCCTTACAAATCTGTTATTTACATTTTTTTTTAATGTATTGTTCTTAAGGCTGCTCGTCAGTAATCTTCCCGATTCCCCTCGCTAATGTTATTCTTATGGACGTAGGATGCATTCGTATTTTTAAAATATCTCCTCGGGAAATTAATATTTTTAACTTCTGTTTCCTGTGTACTGTTCTTAAAGAATGTCTCTTTTTTTCTTAGTTATCAAAATATTTCTACACTATGTGCTTAATTTATATTTTTATGTGTTAAAATCTTAGCGAAACTGAATACAATTTTAACATTTCATATAAAATTAAGTATATATTTTAGAAACAAAATTGACAACTAAGAAAAAAAGAGACATTCTTTAAGAACAATACAAAGAAAACAGAAGTTAAAAATATTAATTTTCCGAGGAGATATTTTAAAAATACGAATGCATCCTACGCCCATAGGAATAACATTAGCTAGGGGAATCGGGAAGTTTACTGACGAGCAGCCTTAAGCTCTTATAATCGTTCATTCACTATTCATTTAGTTTGTTAATTAATTTATAGTATAATTCTTAGTTTTTGAAAAATAAATTTTAGTAATATGTATTTTTCCAGATGAAATCGCAAATAAATGTGTTTCTACCAGTGACATTGAAGAGGAAGATAATGCAGGTATTGCATCTATATCAAAAATCCACACTTATAGACACAATAGAAATGATCACCTAAACTTCATGTTAAATTTATCATTGGCTTTAGTTTTAGCCTCAGCTATGGGATTAGGCATTGGACACTTTTTAGGTATGCTTTATTTTTAACAATAAAAATTTAAATATTTAATGTGATATTTTTATGTCTCTTTAAGTAATTTTTACTTTTTAAACATAAACATATTTATATTAAATCAGTTAATCAAAATATGTGTTTTACTCTTTAGGTGAAAATATTTTTTTATATTCTAGGATGGTCTCATAAATGCTTTAAAAGCACATCTGTAGGTCATAAAGCAGCTGATATAATTGAATCGCCTCCTGCAGTCATATTTAAACAGGTATAAATTATTTGCCTTAGCAAAGTATAGCATGTATGTATTTTTCTAAATTAAAGGAAAATGTATTTTAATTTTTTGTGTGTCATTTCTACCATTGTGCAAAAGTGCTTGCTTGTCTGATTTTTTTTTTCATGAAGCATAATTAATATATGTTATTGATGTTTACTATGGCATATTTGCTATTGAAGTGTGTAGCATTTATAGTTCATTTATAGGGACACTCAAAAGAATTCTGTTACATTACTTTCTATGAGAAAAAATCGTTTGCAATGTATTTTAATGATGTTACACTGTTACTTACATAATGAAATTGATATTAATTTGTCAGGTGCACTTAAACACGCTTTCTGTAGATAGAATAAGGAGTGCAAATCATTTATCATTCATTTACAGGGTTACACAAAAGAATTCAGTTACATAATGGTCTGTGGGAAAAACTGTTTGCAGCATATTTTAATGATGTTACACTATTTCAAACAAAATGGCATTGATATATATTACTCAGGTTCACTACAAGATGCTTGCTGTTGAATATGGTGTGCATAGCATTTATCGTTCATTTGCAGCAGGCATGTTTAACTCATTTATCACTGAGGGCCAAATTAAGCATTATATACGAAGCCACAAGCCACATTAAAATAAAGTGCGAGGGTATTATTATTTATTTTTTTTAACAAACTGCTAAACAGCCAAACAAGTGATAAGAGGTAAGGATGGGCAGTTGCCCACTGCGCGTTATATACAAAGCCACGGGCCATGTTAAAATAAAGTGTGAGGGTAATTTTTTTTTCAACCTCCGATTGAGCTGCTAAACAGCCTGACTAGTTATAAGAGGTAAGGATGCATAGTGGGCAACTGCCCATCTTCCTATCTATAACCTCTGCTACTATCGATGCCAGCTTGTCATTTGAGTTGAGTTGTAGGCACATAATCATGGCTGGTATAATTGTTGCTCCTGCCAAGTGCGAGTTATGTAGTGCCAGCTTTTTTCAAATAGAAGGGAATAGTGCTGCAGAAATTCACTGAGGAATGACCCAAGTGTATTGGAAAAACTGTCTGAGTGATGCACAGTGCTGCTGTAACCAAACATCTGCTGGAGCATTTTAAATGGGACATGTTTGATCACCCGCTGTATAGCCGACTTAGTGCTATATGATTTCCATCTCTTCCCTGAACTGAAGAACTGGCTAGGAGGCAAAAGCTTTCAGACGAATAATGAGCTTCAAGCCACTTTTCAGGTTCATCTCATATCGCTGGCGGCAGTATTCTTCGAAGAGGGGATTGGAAAGCTCATCCACTGATATGACAAATGCCTCAATCTTTATGGCAATTATGTAAAAAAGTAACCATGTTTGTACATAACTTTTGGTAGTACATTCATTTTGTTCTTTACTTTTGTAATTTTTTTTATGGTCCATCAGAGGTTGAAAAAAAAAAAAAAACTCATACATATGTATTATTACTATCACACGTAATAAAATTTGTACACATAAAATACAACCATGTTAAAGAAATATTCATTTCAAAATTCCAAAGTTGTTATTATTTACATTTTATTTTTTGAAAAAAAAAAAATTGACCTTTTTATTAACCAAATCTACAAAATACAATCGAAATATTTACAATGTATTGAATTTTAAAAAAATGATTCTACACATTGGTCTAATAATCTTGGTTTTTCTGCATATCTGTTTTCTGTAAAGTTGAAAAAAGCAAAATCATACTGTCAAACTTTTTTTTCCCAAGTAAAAGAAAAAAAAAAAAAAAAACATATTTTGAACCAAAAAATTTATTTAATAAAATGTGTTTTTTTTTTTTTTTTTTTTTTTTTATGTGATACTTATTTTATTTCATTTATTAAATAAATTTTCTGGTTCAAATTATGCTTATTTTACTTGAAACAAAACAAAGTGTTGGTGGCTATGCAAAGGTATAATATGAAAGTGTGCTACTGAACATACCTAAAATAAGCCTAATTGCATGTCATACATTGGGAAATAGATTGACTGATAAATAATTACTGAAATTTTGTAACACCACATCCTTAAATTTTTGTTCCAATATAGAATTACACTGAATTCAGATTAGCTGCAATAATAATTTTCAACTATCAATATCAACATCCAATAATTAGAGGTGGAGTAAAATATATTAAATTGATTTTCATATTTCTTCACATTCAAAATTCTTCCTTTGAATTCATTTTTTAAATATATTTTTAAAAACTTAATTAGTATTTTCTAATAAATTTAACTCTGATGATTTTTGTAGTAATGCCTGGCAGCATTTAATTTAAAATAAATTTTCTTTTAGAAAATTGTTTTCTAAAGTAATACATTCTATTTGAAAACCTTAAAAAATACTATCTAATAATATGATAACATTATGAAATTTGCCTTAAAGTTTAAATTTGCTGATGTAGTTTCTAATATCAGATGAAAATTAAAAGTAGTTTGGCCTTTGGTGATATTTTAATAATTTACATTAATAATTTGTCTATTTAAAATGAAAATGATAACCTGATTTAACACTTTGAAACTGACAATTAAAACTTTGAGTGGAAAGCCAACAAATTTCTGTATAAGAAGGTAAATCTGTTTATCAAAACTACTCAATTCTTCAAGATATATACTAGACTGATATGATTTAGTTAGTACGTATGAATATAGCTAACAATTTCAAATAAGTTTTAACACACATTTGGCATTTAAATATTTGAAGCACAATTAAAATGATACAAAAATGCATTAACCAAATCTTTGCATTTTTCTTTTAATTTTATAATTGCTCCTTGTATAAAACTAATCTGGGCAGAAGCACTGTTATTTGTAATTTAAACTTATTTTTAAATTATAAAATGTATTTGGTCAAAACTTTCACAAGTGAGTCGAAAATATCACAGTGATTGTGTTGAGTATATGTGCTCCTGAGCTTATAATTTATTTTTAAGTTTATAATTATATATATTATTTCTGTTGTCAACATACCTTTTTCTAAGCAAATACAAAATGCAGAATGATGAATGAGATACCATATGAAAGGATATTGAACAGACGTCTAACATAGTACCCTCACATTTTGTTAAAACATGTTTTTTGATTAAAATTGCTGATAATTAAAAATTAAATCAGCATTGTTTTCATAAATGAAATTAAAAGTTTTCCTCAAATTAGTGTTGTCACAAAAATAAAATACCACATTATAGGATGCTCAGCAATGAGTATAAAAAACTCCACTCAAGTTTATTTTATATTTATTATTAAAAGGCAAAGTTGAAATTGAAATGTTTAGATTTATATTTTTTTGTCCCATGTTTTTCACGAAGCAGATGACATCATCCTTTAATGCAGTTAAAATATGATTGTTAATTTTTTTTCTCGTGTTCTCTCTTTTGCTATCTTGGATCAATTTTTACTGTAATTTTGATGGAATAAATTAGATGATATTTCGGCTTGACTAAAAACTAAATGTTGTTTGCAGATATTTTTAACCTTAGTTTTTCTTTAGAAGTTTAAACCTGCATCTAAAAATTATTAGATTGCAATGTGAAATCCTTGCATGGGCCCACTGCTGGAAATTTAATTTTATTAATAGACTTATTTTTCATTTTAATGGAAATAGTGTTTTGGTAACTTTGGTTAAAAATAATATTTGTTTTAAGAGTTATACTAGCCAAAATGTAATATTGATTTTTTATATTGATTATTTTAGTAGGTTTGTTATAAATTCAATTTAACAGTTCCTTTTAAATATTTTCTTTCATTGAATTTTGACGTAATAATAATTAAAAAAATTCGTGATAATAAACTTCATAATAATTTTTAAAAATTTCATGATGGCAGAACTTGTAGTGCTTCATTTTTTAGTTAGTTTGTGCTTCATTGCTATTAAATTGTTTTTATTTCTAGACAAATGAAGGTAATGATAATTCTAAGGACAAGAGTCGAGCTTTACTTTCTGAAAATCTCTTGAATTCTGTTCCCTGTGCAGGCCTTAAAAGTGAAGACAGTTCAGTATCCCATGACATTCCCAGTGCATCTATGAATTCCAATATTGCTATTGATTCTGGTCTTACTGAAACTTCAATAATTATGACATCTGATGTTTTCAAGTTCAAGACACAAGATGAACTCTTGCAGAACAACTTTTCAAATCCTTATACGTTAAGTATCTCTCCTGAATCAGATGTTTCAAGAAAGATTGACTGGAATGAATTTTCTAGTCTGGAAGAAGTGGCTAAAAGAATTTATGAATTAAAGGGAGTATCATCAAGTAATGCTGACATTGATTATCTCATTGAAGAAGAAGTAAATAATATTGAATTAGAATTACTTCCAAGAAATGATGTTAAAGTACAGCTTTCTGATGAGAACGATGTAGATTATGATTCAGAAATACCATTCTTCGTAAATGAAAATGATAACTTATTTTTCAAAAATAAATTAAATAATAATGAATTTGAGTTTCTGAAAGAATATTTTAATGGGGAAAAAGTTGCTAATCATGAAAATAATTTTACAAACCAACTGAGAAAAGATTTAAATGAAGTTGTTCAGTCACTTGCAGCTGTTACTTTAGCTCGTTTATCTGATATTAATGAGAAATACCCAGCATCAATTGAAGAATCAGAGTTGATTATAAAATTATTTAGTGATTTTCAGGCTCTTATTAACACAAAGATTACTGATATAGACAATTTTATCACCAGTATTGAGTACAAAGATGCCTCAAAATTTAATCTTAAATATCTGCAGAAAATGGTTTATACATTGGTAGATTCAGTGGATTATTTAATGAAAGTTAGTTTCAAAACTTTAAGTAAGGATGGTAGAAAAATAAATGTTCATAAATTTTATAATAATATTTCAAAGGTAATTTTAAACTTTAGTAAGAAATGGGAGAAAAATAATAGATTTTGGTCTGAATCTTTAAAAAAGTTCAAAGTCAAAAATTTTCGAGAAGGGAACTTTAAAAAGGGAAAAGAAAATAAATATTGGAAAAATAAACCTCAGTTTGAGAAACATAACAAAAAAATTTTTAAATACAGAAATTCCATGAAATCATAGATTTTCTTTGTGATATTTTTTGTAATTTGGGTTGAAAAAATAATTGTCTGTTTCAATATTATTAAATCTTTTGAGTTGCATTTGCAGTAAGATTACATATGTATTTATATTAAAACAAATTATGACATCAATATCTTTTGCTGTGCTAACAAATGATTAATGAATTTGGTGAGTTTTAATTTTGACCTTGAAATATTTTATTCTTACTTTTTCTGTTTTTGTGACATAATATGACTTTAAAACAATATTAGTATGCAGTGCTTATTTATTTCAAAATCTTAGTTATGTATATTGTTATTTAACTCCAATCCAGGAATGTTAATTTTAATTTTTCTGTGAGCACCAATCCATGTATTTAAAGTGAAAAGCGTATTCTGTCAAATTCTACATTATTTTTTCCACACAGAAATGGTCTCATTCTGCATGCTTCAACGTTTTTTTTTAAGGCTTCTCCCCTCTGAAACGGGAAACCTGTTTAGCCTAGGGAGATTGAAAACAGATGGATATATTTTTTAAAGAGCTCATGTTTTCACTACTAAATATGCATATTTTTTCGCAAAATTTTAAAAAGAGTTGGATACAATTATATTTATAACCAATTGAAATTTCAGAGAGTTCGGAAGATGAGAACTATTTTTTTATTGCTCTGTTAAAGGAGCTGATGCGAAAACAAACATACAAACAAAAAAGCGAAAAGAAAACATTTCTTTTACAACTAGATAACAATATTTTTTCATGAAATTTTTACACGGGCTGTAAAACTGTTTTATTTATAACCAATAAAGATTTCAAAGAGTTCGGACAAAAAGAACTTTTTATTTTAAAACTTTGAAATGACCCTACATAAAAAACAGCAAGAAACTGAGCTCTTTTATCACTAAATATCAGTATTTTTTCACGAATTTTTCATTATAAAATATAATTTCATACAAAATCGGGTTAAAGATATAAAATAATACACACTTGGTTTTTTTTAAAATTTATTATCATGGGCCCGGGCAATGCAAAATAATAAACTCTTGGGGATTTTTTAAAAATTTATTATCAAGGGCCCAGGCAACGCCGGACGAATCAGCTAGTTAGTATTTAATTTATTATGTTAACTACAACCCAGATCTCTCTCTCTCTCTTTTTTACAAATTTGATGCCAAACAATATTTGAGGTTTATTTCTAATTTCCTCTTAAGAGATCTTATTTACATACAACAATGCACTGAGTTACATTAACTTGAATTATGCAATTTAAAATTTTCACTTAGTTTTGTCCATTGCATCATGCAATACCAAACTTTTTGTACACATGTTTTATGTGCACAGTCCATTTTACCATATTTTATCATGTATGCCACATTGATTTTTCCCCTCAAAATTTATTTAAAAATCATATGCACATCATACATAAGTAGTTTGGGCTTTGAATGGTCATTGTACAGGGTGGTTAAAATTAAACTGATCGTACTCAAAGGCTCATAGCTCCGGTTCTACCTGATCAGATCTGAATGAAACTTCAAATATATGTTATGTAGATCATGCGGCCAAGGTTTTCATAAAACAAAAAATAGTTTGAAATTTCGCTACCAGATGGCGCTGTATTGCTGAAACCATATGCAAATGAGTAGCTAATGTAATTTCGCTATAAAAGCGATACGTATGGTGGTTCAAAGAAATCATTCGTCCTCAGTGAACATGCCGATGAACAAGAAGGAACGTGCATTGGTCGAAAACATTTTTATCAGACTGAGAGCAATGCTTCGACTCTGAATGCAATTTCCTCCACAGTCGCCGACTCAGTTGCTCGTCATCTGCTTCCGGTGCAACATCCAGAGGACCGGTTTCTTCAAACTTACGAATCGTGCCTCTAACTTCATTTACGGACATTTTTCATCCGCCGATAAGCATGGAGTGCTGCCAAAGCATTGCTCTCATTCTGATAAAGAAGTTTTCGATCAATGTGCGTTCCTTCTTGTTCATCAGCATGTTCATTGCGGACGTATGATTTCACTGAACCATACGTATCGCTTTTATAGTGAAATTACATTAGTTACTCATTTGCATATGGTTTTAGCCAATACAGTGCCATCTGGTAACGAAATTTCAAAATATTTTTTTTTTTACGAAAACCTTGGCCGCATGTTTTACATAACATATATTTGAAGTTTCATTCGGATCCGATCAGTAGAACCGGAGCTATGAGCCTCTGAGTACCGTCAGTTTAATTTTAACCACCCTGTATGTATGACCATTGGTCATTCTGTGGAGTCATTGGATGGCAATTTTTATTTAAATTTACAAAACTATGAAACTATATATTTTGATTACTGTGCAATTTTAGCATTAATTTTTAGATTTTAATACAATAAAATCTGTTTGAAATGGTTTTTTTTCCGATATTTTTATCAGTATTTATTTATTTATTTATTTTTTACAAATGATGCATTAAAAATATGGTTGCACATGTTACACAAGGGACATACATGAAAATTTATGGTAATATTTTGACAGCTACAAGTATTTATAAACAGTTTTGTGATTAGTTTTTTTAGCGGTTTATAAGAGAGCATAGTTATTACTATGACAAAAAAATAAAATTCTATGTGTTTCTTCAAATTTAATGAAAATAAAAAATCAAATTTGAAAAAAAAAAGAATATGGTATTGTAAAAGATTTTGAAAGTAGAATACAAATTTGTGAAATAGCCAGATATTTAACTAGCCTTATTTTCCTGTCATTTCAGATGTAAAAGAAAAAAAAATGATGTTGTTTAAAATATTAAGTTATTAAATTAAAACTTAATTTAGAAATATCTTTTAAATTTTACAAATTGGTTAAGATTATAGTTATTACATATATTTCTAATTTGGAGGTTTCTCTCTATATTTTTTAAAACCAAAGTTAGATTTTTATGGATGTCTGTGTCCTGAGTTAATTTTTGAACTAAATTGTATCTTTCCTTGTTCCATTTAAATATCTAACCCTTGAGTATTAGTGTTCTTATGTAGCGAAAATTACATTTGTGTTTAATTTCTAAATGATTTAAATAGTTGTTAAATTAATTTATTATGACTGAAAATACATATTTTAAGTTTGAAAATTATACCTATTTTATTGATACATATATATATTTTTTTGTTGTGTTTTGAGGGTTTGTTTTATGGATATGTTAAATTTTATTTTATGTTTGTAACCTTTTACAAATGTGGTGTAATTCAATATTTCATGATCAACGGTTTGTTTGAAGATTTGTGTTGATGAAAGTGAAAGCATTCTTGATTACCTACCTAGTTTGTTCACAAATCTATCATATTATAATCATTTCAGAATGCATTATACATGCAGAAATGTGTATTAAGTATTCTAAAAAAAAAATAAAGAAAGTTGAGGAAAAAAATTACTTGATTAAAATTTATAATTTTAGTTTAAAAAGAATTTTTATCTTGTGATAATATTTTGGGAAGATAAAACTTATACTTATTTGTAGTCTGTTGGTATCTAATTACTGATGTGCTCATATAGCTATTTGAATGATTACTTTATATATATATATATATATATATATATATATATATATATATATATATATATATATATATATATATTGAGTGGTAATTTTTATTTATTTATTTATTTATTTAATTTTACTAAGTCACATTGCAATAGTTTGCATTTAATTTTATTTTAGTGAATGAACATTATTTGAATGATTGTAAGATAATGCTCTGGTTTCATACCTTTAAAAAATTTTGGGTTTCTTTTCCAAGACAAGAGTTTTTAATAAACTAATTTTGATAACAGAAGCTGAATATAATTTTTAAAAAAATAAAGTGATTTCAGTAAGCCTTTTTTCATGTGCTCTGTATAGCACAGGATAATTTCTTTTTCTCTTTTTTTCTTTCCTACATTTTTATTACTTGGTTTTAAGAAAGCATTATTAAAATCAATTCCTTGATAATTTTGTATTATATTTGTCATTATCAATGAAGTAAGTTGAATATATTTGGCTATTGGAACATAGCTAATCTCTTTGCTAAGAAGAATTTACTAAATGATAAAACCGTCTCATCTATAAATGATTGTCTAAAAAAAAAAAAAAAAAAAAAAAAGAATTATTTTATTCAGAGTTATTCAAATTTGAATGTCTTTTGAAAACATACTAATAAATTCTATTGAAAGAAATTTATAGCATTTTCTAGCATTTAGTTCAAAAAATTTTCTAGCATTTAGTTCCTGCTTTGTTAACACACACAAATTATGTGTGGTTTTCTTTCGTAACTCATTATTTATGAAATACTGGTGCTGTAATTATTAATATTTTACTATAACACTTGTGGTATAAAAATGTTTAGTTCAGCTATCCTTGCTAATAGGCAATCATTGTAACTCAGTAGTAAAACTGAGCATATGTAAAATCTCTAATTGTAGTCATTTTAAAATTACATATTGCATATTTTTATTTCTGCTACTTTTTTTTTTGTGTTCATATTACCATCATAGAATCAACTGTAGTGTCTGTTATTTTTTACTTTTGCTTCATTTGTGTAATTATCTGATTTTCTCATTTTTTTTTAAAATGTGTACATATCATGTTTACTTTTTTCTTTCTTCCAAATCTTAGTTAAAACAACAAAAAATGCTATTGTTAATATTTTAACTTATTAATTTTGTGAGCTTGCAAGTTTAAGGATTTGTGATTAATAATTTTTGACACTTCATCAAGGAAATATATATTTATGTGCAGCTAATCTGTTAGATGATCAATAAAATATTTAACCTGGTATATCAAAGCATTAACCAAAAAAAAAAAAAAAAATCCAAATTATGGAAAATAGTTAAAATTCAGCTTTATTCCTTAAAAGGTCTTTTTCTAATTTTCCCGAATACATCTATGAAAAGTTAATTGTTTATTATTTTTTAAACTCATTTTTTGTCTTGTAAAAATTATAAATTTTGAAAAAATTCTATCCAGGTGAGTGTTGATAAAGCTCTATCCTTATTTCTGCCAAATATATATATATACATGTATAAATATGCCAGTATATGTATACAAATCTATCACACACATATTTACAGTTTAATTTTTTTTTTTTTTTCATTTTTACTTTTCTAGCCAGTGAAAATTTACCATTTGAAAAATATGCTGGTATATTTTATTTTAAACAAAATATATTATTTTGAAAGCTGAAAGCTTGTTTGAAAGATCGCCATACCTACTTTAAATAGTCTTTTATCTTGTTATTTAGATTCTTCCTTAACAACATTAGTAATCATCTATATTTTTCACATATACCCATTACTTAAAATTTCAGTAAACAATAATTATTTAATATTGAACCAACGTGAAAAAATTTATTCAAAAGGCATCTTAAAAATTATAATTTTTGTGCTTAGGAGTGGTAAACTAGGCGATCAACCAAGGATGCTAAATTAAAGCACCTTTTTTATATTGCTCATAACAACAATTGATTTGCATCAACTTTCAGCCTTTAAATAACTCCGCTGACCAGAGACAGATATTAAAAATATTATTTTTCTGAAAGTTGGTTATTTTTTCTATTATTTTCATCATTTTTTCTTTGGGCCATATTTGTGAAAATACCCTTTAAAACTCCTAAAATCTTTAGATCATTACTATCTGCTTTTTCATTGTTGTTATTTCTAGGAATAAACTTGTTATCAAAAAATTGCGAAATTGCATTTCTGTTAGGTTGCTGTTCATCCTAATATTAAAATAATTTTCATGTAGTATCCATGTCAACAATTATATTTTTACATTCTTTTACTAATTGTGTATCAATTGACTTTGCATGCATTTTGATCTATTTTTTGTTTTTGTAGATTTATTTTGACTTATTCCTACAGGTTATTGAAATTGAAACAAAACAAATTAAAAAATATATCAGTAAAGGCATCAAAAGTTTATTGTATTTCAGGGAAAAGTCCCATATCTTGTGCTGGAAAATGTGACGAGTTTTATCTATTTGTTTGTTTATTTTTATTTTTTTTTTTTTGGCAATAAATGTTTTGATGATGTTGTTGCTTTCTTTTGGTGTTTAATAAATTTATAAATAAAATAATATTTAAAAATATAATATATATATATATATATATATATATATATATATATATAATATTTATGTCTAATATTATATAATATAATATATTATGCTATATAATGTATAATAATATATAAATAAAATATAATTAAAATAAAAATTAAGATGCTAAAACAGCTTTTTGGTCCCCTTCTGGATTTTTACCAACCATGTCAAATGGCACTAGATACGGAACGCTTCCCATATTTTATATTTGGCTGAGTATTAACTGACACATCTACAAATTTGCTTTGGTAGCAGTTGCCAGGGCCGCAACAAGTGTGATACGGTCAGTGCTCTTGCAGCAGGTGCCATGAGTTAGGTTAGGCGCTGACAAACTTAATTGATGCCTACATTATTCACTATACTGATGTATCTACGATTGGTAGAGAAACTAAAAAGGTGTTTCGCACCAAGCTCCAAATAGAATTGCTGCAGTGCTGGTGCTTGCCTCAGAGTTCCTTTATCGAAGGATGCACTAGGGTTGCTAAAGTACTTCACTAAGAATTGCTAAAATCTTGCTCAGGGAAGCTAAAAAGCCTAGACATGATGCTTATTATAGTGCAAATTTGCTGGTTTTTATAGAAATTATTTGATATAAAAGATAATTTTCTGTTGCTGAAATGAACTAAATCATCAATAATATTTCTGGACTGTTTAACATTCCATAGCATTGTTCTACAAGGAATAAATTGGAAAACAAAGTACTTCATTTAACTTCAGTCTTTTATCTTCTATTTCATGTCTTTTTTATTCTAAACAATTTTTGGTTTAAAAAAAAAAAGTGAGAATTTCAACTAAAAGATTACATGCTGTGAAACTATATGAGGACCTGAAATTACACCTTTCATTTATAAATTAGTTATATGTAAAATTCTTAAATATTTTTATTTACTTCAAAAAAAAAAAAATAAATAAATAAAATAAAATAAATAAATAAATAAAAGACAAGGTCTTTATAAGTAAATATATGTATATTGAATTTAAAATGTGTTTCTCAGCTTCTATATTTTATTATATTATTATTATTTTATTAGGTCTCTTGAAAATTTCACTATAATTTAATGTTATAGCACTTTGAAAAAATATATATATGGCAAATAAAAATTAACTTCCTCTATAACTTTTTTTAATCAAAACTTTACAGTATGACATAAAAAGTTACTTTGTGAACACCGGTGAAATATGCTTACCATTTCATTTTTTTTTAAACTTTGTTTATTTTTGTTTTTGTTGGATGATTGCATTTCTTTTGTGTTATCAGGTGGCATTTTAGATTTCTATTTGTATATATGTGTATTTTTGTTTTTAATTCATTTATCATAACCTTTTATCTCATATGAAAAATATATGGAGATAGAAAAAAGAAAGAGTCTCATATGTGCATTTGTTATAAACCTGTGTATGGTGTGTTACTTGTGATATTATATGTGATAGTAGATTGTATAGGGCAAGCTATTACTTTCTCAAGCTGCTGATATAATTGTGACTTGTACTTTAATGTCATTTATAATGTGTCCAGTATTTTTTAAATGGCAAATTGAAAAAAAAAAGTTTGATATATGTTTTAGATTTTTAAAAATTTTTATTATTGTTTTCTCATGTTATTTGGACTAAGTATTCAGTTCATATGTTTAAAGTTGTGTAAAATAATAAATTTTATTTTGCTTTTAATTTTATTTCATATGAAGCACTTAAAGTTTGGAATATATTTAGCTAGTCTGTACCTGTGAAGTTTATGAATAAAGTTTATATTCTTGAAAACTCTTTCTCCTTCAACTTGTGCTATTCATATAAATATGATTTTCTGATTAATATATTAGATTAAAATAATGGGAGAACTAATTTCATCATTACAATTCATGTTGTTCCAAAACATTTCTATTTCATATGCAAATTCGACATGGGGTCCAATTATGGAAAATTCACTGCTTTTAATTATGCTTGGTAGAAAACATGAACTAGTTGATTAAAAAATTGAAATTTTTGTTCAATTTATTTTTAAGATACGACAACAGGAGAACCCTTCCCCTTTTTTTAAACTATCTATTCAAGATTTCTAAATGTATAATCATAATTTAATATTAATCTATTAATTGATTGTTAAGCTTTGGAAATGCACAACTGTACTCAATTTCTAGAACTCTAGCACACCAGGAAGTGAGTGAAAAATGAATTACAAAATTTAATCTTTTCATACATGAACCAAGTTAAGTTGAGTAAAAGTGTGTAAAAACTGATGATCTTTATTTTAATTTATGTAATGCTTTTATAATTGTTCTTCCAAATTTTCAAAGTTTATTCAGGTTAAGCGTCCTGTTGAAGTTGATCTGTGTTACTTTGCTAAAGGAGAAGTAGAAAATATGCATTGAGCTGATTGAACTTATCTTTTTTCAGACTATTTTTAAGGTGATTCTAACACTTATCTTCAATCAAGATCCAAGTTTATTCTTTTCAGTTGTATTGGGATGCCACTTTGTAGCCAAAAACTGAAACTCTTTCCAATGATGCAGAAGTTTTAATGCCACCTGTTGGCATTCTTTTCTTTTTGTTGCTGCCTTCCCTCTCCTTTGATAAGCATTCTTTTCATCTTCATTGTCTCTTTCCTGATCCAGTTTGAATTTCCACTTATTAAGATTTTCTACTGTCAGATCTTTAGCATGTTCTTCAATGATTCTTCGACAATGCCATCTATTAAAATAAACCTGCAGTGCTATGATCCATCAAAAATATTGGCCTACAATGTCCAGCCCTCTTTTCTTGATCATGGGTCCTGGGGTGCTATACAGCATATGTCCTGGTCAGGTTGATCAGCTTAATGCGGGTCTCAACAAGTAAGCTTGGTACTCATTTTTTCGACCACGAAGGGATATGCCCAGCCCAGAGTCGAATTCTGGACCTGCAGCACAGTAGTGAGACGTGCTGACCACTATGCCACTGTGCTTCAACACCATCTACACTTTTCTCTAAATCAAGTCTGTCCAACCCATTGCCAAGTGCTGTAATGAATGTGGTCTTGCAGACAATAGAAAAATTCTTGAAAACTTTGATATTTTAATGTAGTTTTTTAAACATTAGATTAGTAATTTCCTGTGGAAATGGAATATTTCAAAAGTTGATGCTTCATCACATAAAGTTGAAAATCTACTAGTATGACAGTAATTTTCTTTAAACCCTGTTCTTCTAATTTACTGGATACAGGGACAGCATTGGAGAAATGAAACTGAGTGACCTATGCTTGTCTAGTACAGCCAAGAGTTCTGCATCAGGTCAGGTAACTTGATTTTACCCTGACTTGCATGCCAGGTTGATGCTAATTTTTTTCTTTCCAGGTCGTGTTGACTTTAAGTGTTTTAGGTTATGTTTTGACTCTTTCAGGTCAAGTTCGGTTGACTCGATTTTTCAAAAGAAAGCCCTGTGTATTTGAAATGAGTGTATGTGTTCACTTTTATACAAAAAAAAAAAAAAAAAAAAAAATTGATATTAGAGATTTAAATGTAGACTTTTTATCCATAACTGTATTAAAATATGCATTAATTTTCTTTCAATTCAGGTTTGGGTTTCAGGTTAAGTTTACGCAGATATTTTGGGGTTGGGTCATGTACAACCTGATCTGAGCAGGACTCTAGTACAGTTTACATTTGGCCACTTATTAAGGACTTTTTATCTTCCATTAAATGAAGAATTACAAATGTTCTGCATACCTAAGTTGGATTAACACAATATTATGTAGCTAGTCTAAAGTTCTGGCTAATAATTTTTAAATCCTTTTTAAAAGAAAAGAAATTAAACATTAGTTTCTTCAACATTTTTGTATTTTTATTGCACTGGTTATTACACAATTTCTTTTCATTTCTTTTTTTTTTTTTTGTTTAGCAACTGTCTTTTATATTTGTTCAGTATATTTGCAGCCCAAGGAAAAAATTACCTTTAAAAGTGGCCAGAAGCAATTATTTCCCCTCAAATTGCGACCCGAGAAAGTCAAAAGTTGGACACTCCTGTTCTAAATATAATGCTTTTCCCAAGGAGTCACAGAATGCTGACACATTATATTTTATATTGTATCAGCATTTTAACCACAAGTTCTGTAGCAGCATTTTGATAATTTTTTGTTGCAGCAGTCTAACCATAACTTTTTCAGATGACATTAATATCCTAACTGGAATTTTGTCTCATGTCGTAGCATTTACTTGAATTGCATAAAGGATATTATAATGATCCTTCCCAAATTCCTCCAGAACCAGAATGGTAAAGTTTCTTCAAAATATATTTGTTAATAAGGAAGAAAAAAATGCTTTGCAATTGCAATGTTGATTGTTATATAAGCGCACACATCCAATAAAACATTCATAGCCGAGGCATAAAGCAGCAAACAAAAATTTGTTCTTCGGCAAAAAATTAATTAACTGGTGTATTTGTTGTCCGAAGTATCACTGTACATGTAACAGTAAACATAAAGTTTTAGTTTTAAGCAAATAGCAAGGATGTGCAAATTTTATAAATAAAAAGAAATTATCAGGGTGGTGATCTAGCTTGGCCAGCTAGATCATCAGAAATCATTTTTGCTAGGGCATGCATTAAAGAGCAAATATACCATACTCTGGTGGTTAACAGAAAGGATCTGAAGACAGGAATAACAGTTGAAATTGCATAAATTCAGATAGATATCCTGGAGCATGCTTTGTAAGAATTAGGCTATCGGTTAAATATTTTTTAAAAACCCTCAGAAAACACAACTTTTCATATGAATAAAATTTTATCAAATGTTATTATATTCGCAAGCAACACAACTAAGCTGTCTTAAAATTGCCTCCTGTACAAACCGAATTCATAAACATTTTTCAAATATGTTGGACAGTGCTAAAAACACTCAACACCTAGGTCTTGAATGATTTAATTATTTATCAAGCAGGGCGGTCGCTCTGCCAAGCCAAGCTTAAAAAAAAACGCCACACAAACAACGCCAAGAACTGGAATAAAGACCGCTAATGCTTATATACAGAAAGCAACTTCGCAATGTTAAATCGACAAAACATGCCAGATTAAAATATCAGATATCAAACAAACCAAGCGTCGTAGAAAAAAAAAAACGAAAACTAGAAGAATTTAAGGAAGAATTTCTTCAATTTAAGACCAAACTCATCTTCATAAGTGATTTATAAACAGAGATATAGCTTTTTTTTAAAAACGTCGAGTTACTTAAAATGATCACTATTTTCTTCGTCAAACTTTTTTTTTCAAACAAGCTACAGGCCTTCATATTGGGCAGAATAAAAAAGGATTGCATTTTTGGACAAGTAATTACGTAATCTATGTGCTTTTATAAAATTCAGTGTAAAAAAAATTATTTTCTATCCTTAATTAGCAAAAAACTGTTAATTAACTTGGCGATTATAAAATTATGCCAACACAGAGATAAAACCCGCCAACGACCATGTACCATCTGTATTAAAATAGCACAAATCAGTTACAGGTTATAATATAACCGCATCAAATTTCATCTGCAAGTCAGCCATTTTCTTCTGAAGATATTTTTTTTTTAAATAAAACTTCACAATTATAAGAACACATATTTTATCAAATAATTAAATATGACTGCAGACTGTGGCAGATGATTGTTTCTAACATGAATAAGTATGAGAAATTGCCGGTTATGGATATGGATCTGGGTAGCCCAGTCGCAGAGCGTCGGCATGGTACGCATAAGGTCCCAGGTTTGAGTCCAGGCCCAGGTCTATTTTTCACTCATGTTTGTTTAGTGTATTTAATTGTCTGATAAAATGCGTGTTCTTATAAATATTGTAAAATAAAGTAATCAGACGCAGTGTTTATGCTTTAAAAATATTTTAAATATATAATTTACGTTTTTAGAAAGATCTTTAAAAATAAATTAGTTTTTGAGGGAAGATGTACCTTCTAAAATGTATACATTAAGAGTTATCGCCATTTAAAATTTCTTTCCAAACGTAAACAAAAATTTTGAAATGAATTAAATGTGATACATTTATTTCTAAAAATAAAAAAACACTGTAAATGACAGGCATTTCGTTCGCAGGAATACCTTTTACGTCATTTTCCTATAAATTAATGAAATCCAGATGTTAAATTATTTTTGTTTTAGAAGTGAAGTTTCCATTTAAATTTATTGTAACAGTACAATGTTTAATTGAATAAAATAAGGTAAATCTAAGAAATTGCTAAGAAATTCCAAACATGCACAGGGCAACGCAAAAAAAATAAAATAATAATAAACAAAAAATAAAAAATAGATAAATAAATAAATAAATAAATAAAAATCAGCTTTCAGAAATTCTAAAAATTGTTCCGCTATTCATATTATGTATCTTCGGGGTCCATCATCCCACTTTCAGCCCTCCCACCCAAAGGGGGCACTTTTCTAAATTTTGCCGACACCTCTCATGTGATATATCGTTGGAAAAGTCTGTGAACGCTTAATCATAATATGCAGGGGGGGGGGGGGGTATTTTCTAAATTTTGCACATACCCCTCATGTGATGCATCGTTGCAAAGGTCTGTGACCGTTTAATCCTATTATGCATCTCCGGTGTTCATCCCCCCCATTTGCCCCCAAAGCGCGATTATCTTTCACCACCAGGGGATGCTTTCCTATAGCTGTTCCTACGAGTCGGATCACGACGGGGTATGGCTCATTCGACTCAACATCAATAGAGCTTTCCGATTTTAGTTCGTTTTTTCACCACCAGGGGGCACTTTTCTATCTCTGGTTCTATGGGCTAGATCACGACGGGGTATAGCTCATTCGACTCGACATCTATAGCCTTAACGATTTCAGTGCCCGAGGTTCATACAGAACAGATTGCGCTACCTGGTGGTGGAAAATGGAGCTTGAGCGTGCGCAGCACGACTGCTATACTGTGCCGAAGGCAGCGGGGACCCGTGTCGGAAGTTAGTTTGGTTAGAGGTTTATACTATTCGATGTGGAAATTAAGGGATTATCCGGTGCCGAAGGCAGCGGAGAACCAGGTCGGAGGTTCGTTCGGTTCGAGGTTTATCTTATTCGAGGTTTTACAAGATTCGAGGCCCCGATATAAATTAGGGGTCCGCTAGCGGGCGAAGCCAGCTAGTGCTAATAATAAAAGAGCGTGATATCACGTTTGATTTCAAATGCAGTGCTGACACGCTATGTACGTATTGCATTTTTATTCATTTCATCGATAAGTCAGTGATATTTTTTAACGGGGGATAATAAGTATTATAACAAGCCACATTTAGTATGTTGTTATTAGTTTAATTGAAAAATCTACTGGTATTTCTAGTTAACCTTTTAAACAATGACTGAAAGTAAAATGTAATTTAAAATTATTTCTCATGTTTAGATTATTTAAATTATGTTTATTCTGTTTTAAAAAAAAAGAAATGATATCTACAAAAACAACTTTTCAAAAGTAAAAAAAAAGCCAAGCGTAAAAAAAAAAAAGTTGTGGCTAAAAAATGGTGTGATATCAAATTTCCAAGCTATTATATTAATTTTTTAACTTTTTTCCATTAAATAAGTTATCATATATATAAGTCGAGTGCCTACGTATATGTTAATAGAAATCGTTTTCTCCTGTACTAAATACATCCTAACGAGTTTCTAAAAATTCAATTTTTTTCAAATTATGCATGATGGGCTTGGCGGCCATCTTTTCATATTTCTAAGCACCCAAATTTCTAAAGTAAATGCGTAATATGTTTGCAATGTGATATGTTTATAACAATTTCGAACTTCAGATTTTAACTACGGACAGATAAATTAGATAAGACTGATATTTTGAGAAATTGATTTTTACTAGTTTGAAATTATTAATTACTGTAAAAAATAAATCATAAGATGAATCTGTAAGATAAGTCATCATTATCTTAAGACACCATTTTCAGATCATACAAATCTATAAATGAAACGCTTAAAATATTTGCTTAAATAACAATTTTGAACTTCGGATTTTAACTACGGATTTGGATGCTTAGAATTTTGTGAATAATATGCAAAGATGGCCGCCAAGCCCATCATGCATAATTTGAAAAAAATTGAATTTTCAGAAACTCGTTAGGATGTATTTAGTACAGGAGAAAACGATTTCTATTAACATATACGTAGGCACTCGACTTATATATATGATAACTTATTTAATGGAAAAAAGTTAAAAAATTAATATAATAGCTTGGAAATTTGATATCACACCATTTTTTAGCCACAACTTTTTCTTTTTTACGCTTGGCTTTTTTTTTACTTTTGAAAAGTTGTTTTTGTAGATAATTAATTACATTGCATAAAACAAAAGCATGTATTGAATATCACGAAAAAATTACTCTTTGGAAATTTAGAGTTAATAAGAAATTGAAACAAAATAGTAAAAAAGAAATTACCCCAATAACTCACATCGATAGTAAGCCTGCAGATGTAATTCCACATACTGTTAAACTCTCTACTTTAAAAATAGAAAAATTTTACGGCAAAATAAGCCAATTTCAAAATTTCTGGAATTCATTCAAGATTGCAGTGCATGACAATGAATCTTTGTCAGATATTGAAAAGATGAGCTACTTTAAGTTATTTAGGTGGTAGTGCATATAGTACCATTGCCGGATTCGCGTTATTTGATAAAGATTATTTAGAAGCAATAGAACTTCTAAAGCAAACAACATTTTGGACGAAAATATTTAATTGTTACAGCACATATTAATACTCTTTTATCTTTGAAGCCCGTATCAAAAGCACATGACGTCATCACCTTACGAAAATTATTTTGTACTATTCAAACGCAAATAAGAAGTCTTAGGCCCTTAGATATTAAATCAAATGGATTTGATAATCGTTTGACATCCATAATTCTCAAATCTTTGCCACATAATCTTTCATTAGAATATAGCAAACAGATAACCTGTTATATCCTCAAGATGAATTAATGTGCGAAACGGTACTCCAATTACTCATACCCGAGCCACGTAGGAAACAATTGTTAGAACTCGCACATTTCCAGTCCTTAGAGCAGACATTTAAGAAACAAGAAAACTATACAATGATTGAAATATTCATTCTGTTGGCCAAAAATTAAAAAAGATGTTAGCGAATTTTGTGAAGTGTTTTTCATTCCAGCTCCGAGTGAAACCAAATAAGTTTGATAACATACCTATAACTCCGGTTACTCGTCCTGATGAGGCAATGCAAATGATAAATATGGACATAATTGGTCTAATTGAACCAACTAATGGTGGATACAAGTCAGGACTGTAGCTAGAAGTAAACGATAGGGGGCGCACATACTATTTCTCTCTCTCTCTCTGACACATGCACACACAAACACAGATAATGTTCAAAGTAAGATATAGAAAGGTAAATTAGCATGTATTTATATTATAGGAACTATATTTCTTATTAAACTGTTTATAATAACTTTATTCACTGCTAAGAAAAGTAAAGGCTGCAGACAGGAATGTAATGGAGGATATACGGTGGATACGCCGTATACCTTCAGGATTATTTTAAGGAATACTGTATGCCCTCTTCTCAAAAACACTATAGCATATTCTCTTTAGAGTATACCCTCTGCCTATAGCGTATGCCCTCTGGGTTTTTTACGACTACATCACTGGCTGCAGAATGAAAAATTTCAATGTATAATTATACTAGTGAAATAATAAGTGATGATGTCAATAAGGAAATAAAAAGCTGATATTTCACGTGTTTCAAAAGAGTTGCAACCTTTAATTTTTTTCTGAATATTCCCTGCCCTTAAGGATTCTAAAGTTATGTTTTTATATGATAAGAAACATTAGAAAAATCAAGGATGTATTTTGCATTTTAAAATTATTTTTGTGTCTAGTCAAATGCTAAAACCACTTGTATTTAAATTGACTATTAGCTTTTTTCATTAGTATCATTTATAAATCAAGGATCTTATATATATATATATTAAACTAGGATGACTCAAATACGAAACATAATGTTTATCATAAGCATCATATTTACTGTCAAACTCATTATAATAAACTTTGCTTTATGCTAATAATAAAAAACGCTGCAAAATGAAAAATTTCAGTATATAACTAATGCAAAAATGAATGTTTACATCGGCAAAAGGTTGCTAATTCTGAGTACGTGCAGGTTGCGTGCATATTGAAGCACTTCTTTGCAGTTTTTAAACAAATACTACAATTTAGTATTTATGCAAAACTGTAAAACTAAGTTCAATTTTTAAACCGAGTTTCATTTGAATTTTTGAAACAGAATTTCATTTGGTGGCCTTGGCATCTTTTCCAGAGGGGGGGGGGGGGAGGCTCAAAAATTTTCAGTGGGGGCTGAGCCCCCCCTGGCACCCCTCTAGCTACGGCCCTGATACAAGTATGTACTCTCCGTAGTAGATCAGTGTACTCATTGGCCGGAAGCGGTCTGTTTAAGGAATGTCTCTGCTAAATCTACATGCGAAGCCCTTTTACCAATTTTCAGTAGAACAGGGATTCCAAAATTGATTGCAAGTGATAAGGGTAGGAATTTTACTTTTGACCTCACACAAGAATTTATGAAACGTTTAAGAACTGCTCCACTTTTTTCTTTACCTGGGTGCGCTCATTTTAACGATTTAGTGGAAAGATAGATGGAACGCTGTTCTTGAAGGAATGATACACCATACAATAAGGGAAAATTCCGGAAACTAGCACAAGCATGCTAGGATGTGCCTATGTGTTCAGGGATGCTTTTCTTCGTCATCCCAGGCTAGCGAGAGACTTCTCCTCCTTTGTTGCCACCGACGAATTAGTCGTATCTTTTATAGGAGTTCGATGATCGAAAGTGGAGACAAATTAAGAGTCGTTGGGGAAGCTTGACATAAAGCCTAGGACCCGATTTCCTCTTTTGGTCTCCAGCCCCGAAGCTGTCGTGGACGTAGGACTCCAGCATTAGAGTGCCTAGAAGTATATAGTGTGGAAATCAGCATGCGAAATCATATCCAAAAAATTACATTTCCACCATAGGGCGCTATGATCAAGTCTATTGCTACAAATGAATAGAAATCTATTGTGTTTTTAGATATTTATGATGCAATTTAAACTACGGGAAACTGATTTTTGAAAGATAAATTTTGTGAAAAACAAAATTAAAAATATTTATGTTGTAATATGTGATATATTAGGAATGAATTGCAGAACACTTTATTTTTAGATTGCTCAATTATAAACAATGTAATCTCCATACACACATTTTTTTTTTTAACATTGAGCTTTATTTATAACAGTAATCAGAAACTATGTCATAAAATTTCATATTATCACAGATTTAAGCACGAATAAAACCTGCAAGATGATCCTCCCGCACATAGAACTTTTTATTATTTTTTTTTAAATTTTGATTTTAATAAGCTAGTTGCATTAAAACTGTCATGTAGTTACTAATTTTTGTATTACGAATTTATAATGATATACATAGAAAACGTAAAAGCAAATATTATAATTTTGGAGTAAATAATTATCAAACTTTTATAATTATCTTATATTCATTGTTTGACAATTTAATTTTTCTTATTAGAAACAAAGAAAATCAGTAATAATTAGACATATGTCTTAATATTAGACTGGAAATATCTTTTGGATATTTTATACTTAAATTTAATTAAATAAACATAATTTGAAGACCAAATTAAAAATATATGTTTTTATTTCCTAATTGTTTAAACCCGAAAAGAGATTATATTTTAAGATATTTTATTCAGTTGGCCCTAAATTTAATGTTTCCAGGATTTTTAATTTAAAAAATAAGATAACACTATTTTATAATGCATTACATTGTGTAATGTAATAAATACATTGTAATGCATAAGCATATATGCAATAGAGGCAAAAAGTTTGGCTTCAATCAAATAAATGCCAATAAAAATTAAACAAAATATATATATTTTTTTGTTATATATATCAGTTTTAAAAAATGCTGAAATAAAAAAAAACATTAATTTATGATAAATTTAAGATTTTTTTAAAATTACAAATTTGTTTTTAAATATAAAAAAATGTAGTTGAAGATGTCCATCATAAAATATGCTAACTGGCATTGAAACTACAGCAATGAAATATTTTATACATTGAAAAGTATAAAATATAAATAAAAAATAAAGAGTAATCAGGGGTCTGTCCAAATATTTCTCACTGGGTCCTGTCTTGTAAAATTGTGACTTTTTTATATATATTTGTGAAAATTCTAGTCATAATTCGTGTATATTTATCCTTTATGTATCTTCGAAATATTTTACTTGTTTTTACTTAATTTTTAGATATTTCTTGGCGCTGCAACTACTGCTTAGTGAATACACGCAACCTTGTTTTCAAGCAATAAGCTCGATGGTAGCGCCACCTAAGAAATTGTAATTTTTTGGATAATTCTAAAGCATTATGCGGTATACGCAATTGCCACACTATAAACTTCTAAACACTGTACCGGCGTACTTCCCAAGTGTAATGTGGTAGTGTCCAAAGAAGATAGGCATCACCACATGTTGCAGTGACCTTTGTCGTCATTTCCTTGGGAAAATAGGAGTGATTATCCGTAGCGCATACAGGAATTCTCCTGGTCGTGCACGTTAAAAGTTCTCCAGAACTTGGGTACGGTGGTTGACGTGCCTGACGGGCTCCCCCAGGCGTCTGGCGGCGCAGCTCAGTTATCCCTTTTCTTTTGTGGGCATACAGGGAAGTACCGAACGCCACAACTAATGTTAGCCCATTCCAAATGTTATATAGTAAGCGTCCGACTGGTCCTCTTTCCATATTGAAGTCATCGTGGACCAATGAAACACCTTTGCCAGGCAGTCAATTAGGCTCAGTTAGAAATTATTTAAATGATTTAAAAATGAAGTTGGAAATGGCAGCCGGACACGCTGGAATTTCCTGCAAAAATAAACAGTGAGCTTATGTCTATTGCCACAATAGACAAGCTAGGCACAAAGAATTTAAGCCCAGTGATCTAGTAGTTGTCTTTATTCCTGACAGCAGTCACAAAGTGTATGCTAGATGGACAGCACCTACCACTATACTCAAAAAGAAATGTCTCTAGCTATTTGGTACAGTTACCAGACAACAGTATCAAACATTTGCAAGCCAACAAAATTAATAGCCAACAAAAGAATTAATAACCTAGCTCAAACAACTCATATAGCAATGTAGCGGGTTAACTGTAACCTGAACTGTTTATCCATACACTTTAACTCCATGTTAAACAGGAACTGCATTAACTGTAATTTTAACTTTTATTTTATTACGTTTTTTATACAACTCAACTCAATGAGTTACTTTTAGCTGTAACCGCAACGAAACAGGCAGTCTGTTTTTGCCGCTAAGTGTTTCTGGCTACCTTGTTGTGCCAGTCCGATCTCATCACTTACTTATTTTTCTTAAATAATAATATGTTTTTGTTAAAGTTTAACTTGTGTGTTTCTAGTTAATTCTTCGCCACACACACACACTGTCTGTTCCTTTTCATAACATGACAGCATAATTC
Organism: Maratus michaelseni; assembly: GCA_963931845.1. Taxonomy (NCBI): domain Eukaryota; kingdom Metazoa; phylum Arthropoda; class Arachnida; order Araneae; family Salticidae; genus Maratus; species Maratus michaelseni. Next base: position 243,871,098 of record OZ007591.1, read on the forward strand.
TTCGAATATGAGTGGCTAGCAAAACCAAGCCGCCATAGGAGTAATATACGGTGTCGATATCGATTTCGGTGAAATCGAAAATATACCCAAAATAAGAATTGCCAAATAAAATCCTAGCATAATCGATAAAGAATTACATCTAGAGCATTTATCACATGAAGAGAAGAAACAACTGTTTGACGTGTTACGTAAACATCCCAACCTACAGTCTGGAATTCCAAATATTGCCAATGAAGGCGAACATTACATTAGATTGAAACCGAACAGCCAACAAAAACGTCAGAGATCTTATCAAATTCCTGAGGCATTTAAAAATGAAGTTGGCCGACAAATTGAAGAATTGTTTGAGTTAGGTTTCACTGAACATTCGGAGAGCGAAATCAGGAGCATCCAATTGTTTGCATATCTGAAAAGGATTCGTCAGTACAACTCTGATTCGACTAAAGATACTTAAAGATACTTGACCTTATATACTATAAAGTAGCTCCGGCGAAATTCAATAGCCTGTTGGATTTACTAAAAAGATACTGGTAGATCCGTCTAAACAAAGAATCAAACATATCGTGGACTTTGTCACGCACCGTGGACAGTACGCTTTTGTGGTCATGCTATTCGGATTACGTAATGCCGCAGCCAGTTTTCAAAGATCCATGGATCGTATTTTAGTCCAACATAAAGCCTAATCAGTAGTAAACTTTTCACATAATTGGTTGGATCACCTTAAGCACGTACATGTAGTACTAACTACCCTCCAAGAAACCCTCTTTACAGTGAATTGTAAGAAATGTATTATCACACAGCCTCAGATAAAATTTCTAGGTCATGTGGTAGGATCCTGTATACATGCATCCGACCCCGACAAAGTACAGCGATACAAAACTTAGAAGTTACCAAGTTAAAGAAAGATGTCAGGAGCATACTAGGTCTTTTATCTTATTATCGATCCTATGTTCCTTCATTCTCTGACATAGCTCGTCCGTTGATCGAACTTACTTGAACTTGAACTTCATCTCACGAATCTCTATCAGAGCATATTTTAAGGAATTCTCACTGGGCGACAATAGGTTTGATCTTTGTCCCAAGCAAATATCTATAAATTTAGCCCCCCCCCCCCCCGATAACTGCAAACCAAATAATTAAAATATCGATTTCTGTAATTCTGTTTTATTAATTCTGTCTATTTTACTTCTTGTGTACCTGATAAGTAAATAATAATGTCTTCATTGAATCATGTAAACCCGTTCATTTATAGCTAGGTAGCATTAAAGAAAGTCTACATTCACAGTTCAGACTAATTGTTAACAGTTGTTATGTTAGTCATGTATATAGATCAAACATAACATTAAATTTTTATAATGGTTTTAAAATGTTACAATAATAATTAAAATCGTGAAATTTTTTCTTACAAGTTATTATCAATTGCAAAGAATTTTTTGATAAACTCTTGTGTTTGATAGACTTCTTTGTCTGGAAGCTTTCTCCTTCTGTCTTTGCTCTCTAGGAACCTTGCAACAGCAGGTCTTGAATCATAAAAAGCTGTTCCAATTCCATTAAGTTGGTTGGTTGATTGGGGTTTTATGGCACAAAGTCCCTTTAGGGACATGCTGCGCCAAAAAAAAGATTAAAATAAGAACATCAAATTGAAATATAAAATCGATTTAAAACTTTGTCATAAAAACAAGATGAATGAAAATAACACAATAAATACAAAGAGTGATATGATGATAAATGTATAGTTAAAATCATACAATGAAAATGTAACACAACATCTAATAGAAATAAACACGTTTTCACAATTAAAATATAAATAGACAATCTTAAAACTAACAATTGGTAAGACTTCACAATGTTTAAAAAATACAAACAAATCTTTACATTCTATAGAGTAACAATTATCAAAAAAGTGTAAAATATCTAATAATACAACACAAGACTGGCATATTTACAACACAGATAATTAAAAACAAAATAAAATCATGTCGGCTCGAACTCCTCAAAAACAGTATTTTCTGTATCTGAGTCATAGCTGTAAGAGTCGGACTCCATAGCCTCTTCCACATAGTGGATTAGCTGTTTGGAATCCTTCGTTTTCTTTATTAATGGGCTGAGACATGATTTTCTGCTTTTTCTCTTCACAGTTTTCCACTGTGAAGAGGTTTGGGTTGAGGTTTTCTTCTTTGCACATGATTTTGGTTTTTCTTTTTGAGTAGGTGAAACGGGTTTTTCTAGTTTGTTTGCAGATGAAACGGAAGTTTTCCCTGACTCATGTTCGGTTGACTGTTTAAATTGACGATTATTAGGGTATTCTATTTTCACAGGTTCTGATGATGGTGCCCAACGTTCTAGATCAGGTATGGCTTTTTTAAAAGTCGGACAGCACACATCACGGGTTTTCTTCTTTTTAGTGCTGGTTAGTGTCATAGAAGGATCATTTGGTGGTAAAGGGAATTCAGTTTGAGTGCTTATGTGTCTTAAGGATTTTGTTTGTTGCTTGAGTAAACTGGAATAGGAAACTTCTACAGATGGTGTTCTAGATTCTACAAGTTTTCGAGCTTCAGGATAAGAAAGTTTTTGAGTGATTTTAACTGCAAGGATTTCTTTTTCACGAGTCCAGTTTGGGAAAGAGCGGGAGTATGCTGTATGGTCACCTTTACAGTTTGTACAACGTTCAGTCTTTTCGCATGACTTACCATCGTGCCCGACTTCTGCACAACGTGCGCAGGTAACAGAACCATGACAGGTATTTGTAGTATGACCATAGCGCTGGCACTTAAAATAACGGAGTGGGTTAGGTATGTAAGGTCGGACAGGACAGCTCAGGTAGGCAGCTTTAATTCTGGTTGGTAAAGTAGGGCTATTGAACGTCAGAATGATGTGCTTTGTGGGAAGCACTTGCCCATTATGACGGATAGTAATACGGCGTGCATCTATGACATTTTCTTCTTTTAAATTTTGTAGGAGTTCGTCTTTTGTAGAGAGTAAAAGATCTGGTTCTGATATTACACCACGACTTGTGTTTAGAGTTTGATGGGCCTGAACAGAAACAGAAAAATTGCCTATTTCTTTGCAATTTGAGAGAAATTTTGAGTGTTGGTCTGAAGAGACCTCAACAAGTAAATCACCAGACTGTAGCTTTTTAAGTGAATAACCGTCTCCGAAAACAGATTGAAATGTTTTCCCAATAAGAAATAGTGAAGTTCTCTTAAAAGAACTATCGGAAAGACTGTCAGTACGATGGATAACAAAAAAGCGAGTGAATGACGTATTCTGCACAATTTGTTGCTCTCCAGATGGGAGAGAGATAGGAGGAGTTAATGTTTTTCCATCCATATTAAGGTGAAAGCTAATTCAGACCCCGGCCGCACCACCCACTACCGAGCCCAACAAGGGGATGCACATTCATGCACCAGTGCTAACCAGGGCCCATACGATCACATGACACACCTATTTCATTTTCCACCCTTAACGAAATGACTAGTATGTGCCTGCTCACTTGATCCCCAGCCAGTGACAGACAAGTCAGCTGACCAGCCGATTGATGCATACGGGACCAATATGCACCTCCCGTCTACCTGAAGCAGAGGCCAAAGCAGTGTGTTGGTTTCCCTCAACTGCCAGGATCCCCCTTTCCAGGGACACGGGTTGCCACGCACGGCAAACGCGTGGGTGGTTTACAATTCTCCATAAGTCGATATAAACGCTTAGACTCATACTGCTTTAGCTAAGTCTTTTAAGTGGTTCATGAACCGCACTTTAAAATATGCAGGGGAACGAAAGGCAGTTTGGTTTTCTATTTCAGCTATTTTTTGAAGTTCTTCAAAGCGTAGAGCAGAAGCCGATAAAATGTTGCTACAGATTTTATATTGGATTTCCAATGCCGAACTTCAATAACTGATGATTCCAAATCAGACATAGTAAGTCGGACCTGCGAACAACGCACCAAACGCATAGCAAGTTTCTGCCCAAATATTGTTTCATAGGAACCCAGAGGCCGCTGTTTTTGCCTGTATTTGCACTTTCCCCATCAGTAGTTAAGCCTGTCAACTTATTTTTGGCGACACTCTCAATGCCCAAGTTCTCAAATACGATTTTGACAGAATCCATAAGGCCTTCATTCAAATGAAAAAATTATATATTTGGTACTAACGAATTAATTTGTTCATTTTTATACGAAAAAGATAAAATTGATGGTAGAGATGTAATTGTAAACTACTTATCCATAAATGTATTATGGATTAATTTTTTCTCACTTCGCGTCCGGGTTTGAATATTTCAGGTTGACTTGTGTCGGGCTCAGGCTGACGATTTTTATTATTATTACTAGGGGGCTCTGCCCCCTGCTCGCTACGTTCACCAACCCCTGTTCTGATTTCAAAACCTCTTAAAACTTGGTAATGTATCCTGTTTTAAAAAGATGATGATGATGATATCACGAACGGCGACTATCTTCTGTAATCAGGTTATAATGCTTTTTCATTTAACTTGGTTATAATGCTTTTTCATTTAACTTGGTTATAATGCTTTTTCATTTAACTGGTTATAATGCTCTTTCATTTAACTGATTACAATGCTTTTTCATTTAATTCATCTTTTTTTATTTTTAATATTCATGTATAAACACAATTTTTATGACGTAATTTTCTTTATTTCCTGCTTTCAACACGTGATCATTTAATTATTATTTTAAACTTTCATTATTGTTTTTAATAGTCTCGCACAAATACATTTTTTATTTGAGATAAAACACAATCCTTTGCGCTTATTTAGAAATTGGCAACAATATAAAAAAATGATTTTTTCAATAAAAGATTTTTTACTCGATTTTTAAGGATTTTTTGAGTTTTTATTGTCCGACCGTGATAATTTTTTGAATTTCTGAAAGCTTGTTATATTTCGCGTCTGGTGGTATGATTTTCGAATCCGTAGGATGGCTAGAAAAAAAAGTAATAGCTCCTCAAAAAAGTCCCTAGTAAAAAAGCGATGACACCAACCCGGAATATATACGCAGAATTTGATTGGTCTAAATCGTTTTTGGCTCAGTTCCAGATTACTTTTTTTTAATATAGAAGGATTATTTTTTTTTTGTCGGGTTGTAACGAAAAATATTTTAGGACTCATTATTTTTGAATGTTACATATATATATATATATATATATATATATATATATGATTTTGAAAGCTGCATTATTTTATTAAAATGTTTCTAGGTCGATCGCTGCGTGAATTTAAAAAATGTGAAGTTACAATTTTGAAGATGAAAAATAATAATTTGTATACGCTGCCGATGACAGTGGGGCCCCAACTCTAAGTTCGTCTTGAGGCCATGATGCAGTGGATGAAGGTGGATGGATTCAATGGTGGGATTCAGCTGGTTCGCACCAATTGTTAATTTGTGTGGAATTCGGCGTACTGGTTGTTAAAATACTTCAAATGCGAAAATCGTATTGACATTAATTTACTTTTTTTTAATGTGCATCTGCACAACACGAAACAGCATTTTTTAAATAAGTCACTGTGACATTTTCTAAATGGACCTTATGCACGCGACCTGAGGTCGAGGCTAAAATTCGTCTGCTGGCGGTATTTACTGTTGAACATTAGCATAGCAGTCTATGGAGTGTGATATTAGATGGTTAATGCTTGTTTGTTAAAAATACAGCAAAAAAATTCTTTGTTGTAACTGTATATATTTAATATATTTAATATGAATTCAAAATGCTGTTCTGCATGCGAGAAATCTCCTTAAACTTGCAAAATTTCAGTTAAAATGTATGCACTCAACCTGGGTCGAGGCTAAAGTCGTCTGGTAGTGGTATTTGCGCCTGCGCATACTGGCATTTCTGTCGGTAGAGTGGCGAGAATAACGGATCGACATACTGTCAGCTCATTCGTCTGACGTCACGTGCATAGGGTCCATTGTTTCATTTAATAAAATAATATTTAATTTGAAAAAAAAATTCTTCTTCAGTACTGTGAGAATCTAATTTAACTTAACAAAAAACATTGACATTTTGAAGATTTGAAGAATTCGGGGATCTAAATCAGCAGCCTAGGATAACCCCCTGGTTATATAGCAGGCTTATTCAACATTTCTTAAATTTCTGCTATTCTTGCATTATCATTATTGTATTATCAGGTTTTTCTGATAGAAATTTTGATCAGGATCTCATGATTGCCTAATATTTATAAAACAATTGGCGTCCTTATAGGAAAACATGTTTCAGGATTTTTTTTTCCCATTTTACTTAAAGATCAAAGTTTGTTATTTTAATCTAAAGTGTTTCATAATCTATGTGTCATGCTTCATTTTCTCTTATTGTTAATGCATCAAAAATCATTCGTGAAGCGAACCGGTTGTTATATTATTTGAATCCCATCACTGGATGGATTGTCGGAAAATAAATCTTTCAAGCAGAAATACAAAGGTCACAACAACGACATGTTTCCCATAGGCCATAGGTAACACGGCACTTCACGCCATACCAGTCTGCCTCATATTGTATCGTACTGTCCCTGCCTATACTCGGTATCTGCTATAACGACTGTCGCCAGTCATATTATCCGAAGAACGAAGACAGTTTTTGTTATTCAAAGATTTTTTATTTCAAAAATTGCCGGCACCATTCCCTGTCACTGGGCGACAATAATTTCACACTGGGCGACACTAGTGTCGCCTACTTTACCGTCCCTGGCCAAATTATTAGATGCAGTTGTTTTTATTATAATTTGTTAAATATCTGGAAAGATACATGAGGAATTATCTTGAAACTTTAGGAGTGTAAACAACATGATCAACGTCAAATATTTCCGAGAAGATTTTTTCTTGAAACCCCATAAGGGGCCGTCAACAAAATGAAGAAAAACGAATACGTTTTTGATAACCCTGTAAAAAGCAATATCACAAAAGCGTTGAAACAGTATCACACACTTAGGAGGCTTATTGTAATAATTTGGGTTCATTTTTATGAAGATAGCATGTATACTCGAAGAGAAATTCAGGTTTTTATAAAAACAGTCCCAAATTTTACTAAGTTTTTTGCTTATAATTTGCAGAGTTTTTAATATAAAAACAAGTTATTTTCAGAAAATGTGAAAAGCAAAATTATACACAATACCCTGCAATCAGAATTAAAAAATAATAAAAATTGCATGAAAAATGAGCAGGTTTACTAAATATTTTTTCACTGCGCAAGCGCAAATTCAATCAAAATATACTGTGCATAATATATTAGCTAAATATATAGACCAACTTTTATGAAAGTCTCAAAAACATAGCTTGAAAATTCTGATAGTGATCGTCGATAGAATATTCGCTGTTCCCAAAAGGAAGCAAAAAGATGAGGGGTTGTATCAAATATAGAATGAGAAACACTTCATTCTTATTATGTCAACTTTCATAAGCTAGTATATTTGGATACAACCCCTCATCTTTTTTGCTTCCTTTTGGGAACAGCGAATTTCGAGCTTATTCTATCGACGATCACTATCAGAATTTTCAAGCTATGTTTTTGAGACTTTCATAAAAGTTGGTCTATATATTTTGCTAATATATTATGCACAGTATATTTTGATTGAATTCGCGCATGCGCAGTGAAAAAATATTTAGTAAACCTGCTCATTTTTCATGCAATTATTATTATTATTTAATTCTGATTGCAGGGTATTGTGTATAATTTTGTTTGTCATATTTTCTGAAAATAACTTGTTTTTATATTAGAAACTCTGCAAATTATAAGCAAAAAACTTCGTACAATTTAGGACTGTTTTTATAAAAACCTGAATTTCTCTTCGAGTATACATGCTATCTTCATAAAAATGAACCCAAATTATTACAATAAGCCTCCTAAGCGTGTGATACCGTTTCAACGCTTTTGTGATATTGGTTTTTACAGGATTATCAAAAACGTATTCGTTTTTCTTCAATTTGTTGACGGCCCCTTATGGGGTTTCAAGAAAAAATCTTCTCGGAAATATATGACGTTTATCATGTTGTTTACACTCCTAAAGTTTCAAGATAAAACCTCATGTATCTTTCCAGATATTTAACAAATTATAATAAAAACAACTGCGTCTAATAATTTGGCCAGGGACTGTAATATGTTATTTTATGCCCTGAACTCTATTCGACCCGCTTCTCTGTCTATCCATCACAGAGCCGGTTCTCAGAAACTGTATAACTTACAGACTTGAAATTTTGTGTACTTACAGCTGAATACCTACTATCACGCCTAAAATCATTAAAAAAAAAAAAAAATCGTATTAATTTAATATAGAGAGATAAAAAACCAAAAATCTAACAGCCTTTTCCTGTTAAATTTAAACATTTTTCGTTATAGCAGTTGCCAACCATTAAAAATCCACAATAAAATTCTTTCTACAATAATTAATTTTCTATTGAAAGATAAATACGAGATAAAGATAAACCACGTGAAAAATAAAAATGAAATTAAAAGTTTCACCAGTTGAAAAAAAGATTAATATGACGTCATATTGGTAATAAAACTGAAATTTTCAAACATTTCTCAATAATACAAGGAGTATGAGTATGTGTAAGTACAGAAAGCAGGTTAATATGACGTCATTAGAGAATTAAAAAGAAAATTAATCTGACATCATATTGGAAGTTTAACAGACCTTTTCAAATATTTGAGAATAATACAAAGAGAGTATCAATATAAGTAATAAAGAAAGCAGGTAGCTATGACGTCAGCAAGTAATTATAACGTCATATAAGTTTGAGGAACGTATTGAATCATGATAAAAATCCGATTATGGAAATATTGGCATATTTTAACATTTTGAAAGTCTCTATGCAACATGTTTAATTTTGAAATTGATTTTTTTTTTAAGTATCGCATTTAGTCCACATGACAGATATTATTATGACAGAGTGGGACGGTTCAGATATTCGAAAAAACGAGAAAAATAGTCGGTAAATTTTACTTTATAATTTTTTTTTTTTTGAAAATGAAATTTATTTGGATTTATTAAAGAAAAGATAAAGTGTTTTGAAAGGAATATTAAACGAAACCCTTTGTGCGATCTTCGATCACACTTACCCACTTGTTTCTCTGTGTTATAACTTTGAACTTAAGAACTTTATCCTAGAACTTTAAAATATTAGTATTAGTATATTATTGTTATAGAATATTTCTTTTGTTTATTTTCTTTGATATTCTTTAAGTGGCTGAATTTTAATTTTAATAATATTGTGCTTTACTTGTTTATTTAGATATTTACTAGATATTGATTTGTCTCAAAAGACTAAATCAAATTCTTGAAAGGGGGAGGTGTGAGGTTTGCGCGTGCCTTTTCTTGCCCTTCTGGAAAACAAAAAAAACGCAGCAGAACTTGCAATGGCGGCAACGAAGAATGTTGTCTGTTATGAGAACCCAGAATTGCTACAACTTAAGAAGGTTGTGTGCTATGAGAATGACCGTGACTATAGCCGGTCATAATGATGAAAAATAAAATTAATTGTTTATGTTATTTAGTGTAATTCGTGATGCTCCTGTACTTGTTAAGTAGTGCAATTTTATGTGATATATTAAACTTTTGTTCGTCAACAGAACGGCCTTTTATAAATTACCTTGCTTCTTCGATGATCAAAGTCTTACAGAAACGGTTGTATTTGTTATAATTGCGGGTAACGGGGGGGGGGGATACTTTTTATTAAATATCGCATTTAGTCAACATGACAGATATTATTATGATTCAGAATAGCGCGCTTTGCCCGCTTTTAAGTTACAGCTTAGGTACGGGTTCAATTCTTTGATTGAGGGCTGCACTAGTCTTAATTAGTTATTTGACAAAAAACAGTCACGTCTCCCCTCCCCTACTTCCCTCTTTCAAAGCTTTTATCGGTCGGTAAGTTTACATTTTAGCAAAATCCTGATTTTTATATAAAAAAAATAAAACGCTAATAGACAGTGATGGATTTAATAAACCAGATTATTTGTTGTATATGCAGGGATGGGGAAGAGAGGGAACGGCTTTTTATTAAATATCGCATTTAGTCCTCATGGCATATAAAGAACTTGCAGGCTTCTCCCGCTATCGTATCGGGACAACGGGTGTAGTTATTAAAGAAACGTTTGAATTTGTTATATTTGCGGGGAGGGGGGAGTACGACTTTTTAATAAATATCGCATTCATTGTATCTCACCGCGCGCCCCCTGGCGGTGTTTTTTCGTTATTTGACATCCTTTTCTACTGCTCTTATTTTGATAGAACTTATTCCATTTAATAAATTTAACATTCTTTGCTTCATCCATAGCGTTTAATGGATGTTATGTATAGATAATTACTAGGGATGCACCGAATAGTGATTTTGGCCGAATACCGAATACTGAATATTCGGCCCACAAGTAAACCGAATACCGAATATTTGGCTAGCCGAATAGTAACAGTGATGCCGAATACCGAATATTCGGCCAACCGAATAGTAACTATTCGGCCGAATACCGAATATTCGGCTGGCCGAATACTTTTATATTTCAGAGTTTAAAAGTATTAAAAGTTAAATTATAAAACAATTTTACATAATATTTAACACGCACTACCATTTTATGAGCTAGACCTTTTTACAAGAAACCTTTACACACACACACAAAAATATATGTATATATATATATATATATGCTTCGAGTTATAACTTAAAAAGAGGATAGCCTTAAATTTTTTTTAATTAATAAAGCTTTAAACTTTGTAGCTTCTTCTGTGAATTAAAATAAATTTCTAAAATGTTCTTATATTATAAAATGAATAATTTGAAATCAAGGAAAAATTTTACAGTGATATAGTGTTTATTTTTCAGGAAGGGACTAAAGTAAAACAATACAACATGTTAAAATGGTGGCAAATCAGCAAGAATAACTTTCTTCCCCTTTTGATTTGGCAAGGAAGTTTTTAAATGAACAAGAGAGCTGGTGTCTGGAATGGGCAGGGATTGTAAAAATACTGGGTGTTCATACATCTTGGAAGAAACTTTCTGCGTAAATAATGTGGTCAAAGCAAACATTTTTTGAGCGAGAAACGTTATCTCAATCCTTTTATTCCATCAAAAATACAATACATTCAATCAAAAACACAGGATATCAGAGTATTTTGAATATTGATTATTGATGGTGTGTCACCACAATCTGAAGCTGAATTTTCGTTCACAAGTTTAATAGCAACTTTGAATAAAGGAATATCTAGCTCAGTTTTGTTTAGATATGAATGGTGACAATTTACAGTACTTCTCATGATTCACAGAAATCAAAGTAACTACGTTGAAAATATAGTTGACAGACAAATTATCCGTCTTGATGTCTATTATCAGCAGTGAAAGTTTTTTTTCCACTTTGTTGAGAAATATTATATTTGCGAAAAAACAAGAAACATATCATTTACTAGACAATATTCAGGAACTAGAATTTATTTGTACATCATTAATCCCTATGAAGGTCATCATTAATGGTTAATTTTCTTAGCTGAAACTTTTCAAACAGCAAATAAATAATGTAAAAGTATTCTCTTTTACTAAAATATTATTCTATTTATCATTATTTTGAATATCTTTATTAAATGACAGTTAAAAATAGAAATTGTGAATTTTTAAAAATGTTTAAAAGTTTATTTAAGTATTCGGTTTGGCCGAATATTTCGATATTCGGCCAAACCGAATATTCGGTAGCCCGAATAGTTTGATATTCGGCCAAGCCGAATATTCGGTAGACCGAATAGTTTGATATTCGGCCATACCGAATATTCGTTAATATGACCGAATACCGAATAGATACCGAATATTCGGTACATCCCTAATAATTACCACTATTTTCGAATAGTAACTTCAGCAATTTCTTTCAGTTCCAAGCTTTCCTACGAGTCCCATTCTTTGAGCAAGTACTCCGGTAGTTTTAATTAGTTATTTGACAAAAAGCAGTCTCATCTCGCCTCCCCCTGCATTGATTTTTGCTTAACTGAGGTCTATCTTAATAAATCGACTTCTCTTACTCCGATTTCTTCGAAATTGATTCCGAATTACATAAATATCTTTATTATGACCTCCCACAGTCTTAAAGTAAACTTTTATTTGAACTTTAACAGGATTATTTTTTGTTACCCGTATTTTCAACAAAAGTTACTTTTCAAAAATATTACCTGACATCGTTTTGTTCATTACTAGGAGAATGATCCAATTACGAATTCAATCAAAGAAAACATGAAAAGTTACATTAAAACTCAATTTAAACATTAGTCGTTTATATGTATAAAAAAAAAAAAAAAAAAAAAAAAAAAAAAAACGAAATAATAATTCAAGACCAGCTAAAGATTAAGCCTTTTTATGTAAAACTTTTTAAGAATTCTCCATATAAACATAAAATCTTAATTAGACATGAATCTTAGGATGAACATATCGACTCCTTTAAAAATAAAATACTTTTGTAAAATTGCCTTTCAAAGTAAACATTTTCTTTAATTAGTTAGTTTCATTTTTATTTAATCAATCGTGATAAAAAGAAAATAAACTGGATTCTATGCATTCCTTGTTTCATTAAGTGGGATTTCTCCAACTTTTTTTATTTTATATATTTTTACAGTTGCTTGTTATAAAACCTGACTGCCAGTTAGTTATTTATTTAATTTACATCTTATCGCTTAAGTAGTGCTTTAATTATGCTTTTAAAAGGACAGAAGAATTGATTCGTTAGCTGATATTCCATTAAAAAATATCTATGTTTAGAAAGAATAAAGATAAATTTATACTTAAAATGTTGTTTTACTTTTTCTCCCCCCCCCCTTAAGTAAGACAACGAATACCTAAGCAATCTGTATTATGCAAGTCTTCTTTTTTTTTTTTTTTTTTTTTTTAACCATTGGGAAAATGATTGTTGTTTTCGGTCGAGAATGGACCTCTTGATGTCGCCACTTTAATTTTTTAAGCGTTTTTAACGAAAACCCGTAAATTTAGAAGAATTTTTCTTTGAATAGGCAATAGAAATGCATAAAATCGTTACAAAAATGTTAAAGTTACAAAAAGGATAGATGCTAACTATCAGATATGAAAAAAAAAAAAAAACGAATTGAAAAATTGACGTCGGATGAGAAATCGTCTTATAAAGCAAAAAAACGTGGTCTTCAACTTCAATTTCCTCAAAATAAATTTAGCTCAGCCATCAGTCTAAACAAGAGTTAAAGCGATACTTAAATTTTGCTTAGGGGATGATCTACAAATAGAAATTGTACTAAACTTTAAAAATTTCAATACTAACACCTAAAGTTGGCATAATATTTGGATATTTCGGTTTATTCTACTTTCGGATACCAAACGAGATAACAGTAGATAAGGAATGGGACTTCTGCGTCAGCAGCAGGCGGTGGCGGCGATGCTGTGGTAACACCGCCTGCTGCCGAGATCATACTATAGTAGGTGGGTGGAATAGCTAGCTTGGGGAAGCTATGTTATAGTAGGGTGTGGCGAATAGGTCTGCTAGAAGAGGGGGTATTTTAGGGGGGGGGGTAAATTAATAAAATTTTTAAATGTCTTATAGTACGAGGTAACGGTTATGGTAGAGTCCGAACACTGCCCTGCTATCCCTCTGCATTTTCCCAATGGTTGTTCTAATTTGTTAAATTACATTTTTTTTTTCTTAATGTTTGTAGTGTTTCATTAAATAAATAAATACGTGTCAAGAATACAGTTTTTCGAACTTTTTGATCTCATAGCCCACTTGAACTCATACTTAAAACTTACTCGGTAGACTTATATTATCTCTCTAGTCTAAAAAAAACTAACTAACGCTGCTGTCGTAATTTAATTTATTGTGAACTTTTAACTTTCTCGGATCATCATAATAAAAAAACTATTGCATATAAAAACACGAAAACTGGTAATTTTATAGAAAAAATGTATGATAAACACGCTGAAGCAGACAGTTTTTAAATCGAATAATTATTTTAAGCGCTATTTAATGTTGAAATTAGTCAAAAGTAGTTCAATTAAACAAGTTTTATAGGATCAAAACTATACAAAGCAATTTAATCATCATTTGCAAGCATATACGGGACTAGATTGTGGTGTGCAGTGTCGAATTATTTTTTTGATTGTCTAATTTTTTAAGTTTTCTTTTTTCAATTTTTTGTTCAAAATTTCAGTATTGCAACATTTTATTTCACATTTCGAAAACTCATTTTTTTTTACCTATTGATGCCAATTTTTAACAAAACGCAAATAATAATATTTCCAAACAATTTACAATTGAAAAATATAATTACACGTGAATATTAAAAGAGAAAGAAAATTTTAAAATAATTAAATTATTCCATGCGAAAAGAATTAAATAGGGGGAAATTACATCATAAAGTCCAAATAATATTTTTTTTTCCAAACACTTTTCTATTAAAAACAAAATACATGTACACATGAATATTAAAAAAGAAAGAAAACATTAAAACAAATAAATTATTATTTGCGAAAAACATTCAGAGGGAGGAAAATTACATCATATTTAAACAATATCTTTAAAACGTCATTTTTAAAACGATTTCCTTCTGACGTCTAAAAGAAAACTTTATTATAAAATTCAGGGAGGCAGCGACATGTTTTACTTAACTGTTTCATACAAGCTGATTTTGAAATGTGTGATAAATCTGACTTAATCAATAACAAAAAGTCGTCAGCTGTTGGACAGCGGTGGATGTGGCCTTGGGAGTGTAAAAATTCCCTCGGTCAAAGAAAAAAGAATAAAATAGCCGATTACGGGAGATCATCATTTGTCGTAATAATATTATTCAATCTTCCGAAATCGGGTAATTTTTAAAAAAAAAACAGAGGAAATTAGCGTGTTTCGAAAAGCCAAAGACGATTTCCTCGGTACATTGCATTTGAAGAACAATTCTGTGTTGTTTTTGAAGACCTAGAACTTTAAATTTAATCTTTAAGTATTAAGATTAGAATTAATGCATATATAAATGATTAATAGAGGATGAGTACCTTAAAAATAAAATAAAACCGCAAGTTAATTTCGGCTACGACACACGGAACAACACAATGAAACAATACCTTCTAGGTGCTGTTCTGCTCGAAATTCGGTCAGGGAATGATCAAGGTGTGTCCTATGAGATGGGTTGGGGTGTTACAACCCGTCGTTCAAGTTTCAGTAGGCAAATTTAGCATAGATAGATCAGCCAATTAAACTATGAAAATTTTGCAAATTGTCGACAAAAATTTTACAGATATATCGAGTCGAAAAATTTTAGATTTGCGAAATTGAGGTATTCATCATCTCCTTTATTAGGTGCATCAATACAGATTTCTATTAGATTATTCCAAATTCTTTAGAGTAGTAGTTCCCTCTACTAATCCCCATGCATATGTGTAGTATAACTTAATAAAAATTGAATTCGGCCTCCCCCCTCCTCCCCCCGTAAGCCCTAACAAAGAAACTTCACTTCATTTTCAATAGGGATCATGCTATAGTAAACAACAATAACATACAAAAATTTCCGAGAAATCGGAGTATATTTACGTGAGTTAGAGCACGGACAGACGGCAAACGGCCAGACAAACCGAAGTCATAAACATTTTTCAACCAGGTTGGAAAGTATTAAAAAGGGTTGGTACGTACTAAACATACTCCAACGTATTCGTACTCCCATTTTCATATCAACAGTCATTTCTTGATCTTTATGGCGAACTCCTGGCATATCCGTCAGTGTGTTGCACACTGTTATCGATCGCAACAACATATTTTACTTTCATGGCTGCCTGAGGATTGACAAGAGTGAGATAGTGTATTGTCAGACAGATAATCTGGCGGATTAAATGTATGTACCTTCATATTGTTGTCTGATGTATTTGCTTAGTAATTTAACTATTATATATTGTTATTGGTTTATTATTAATTCCGCGTTTTAGCTTATATTTTGTGTGTGTGTGTGTTTTCTACATTACGAATGAGTTTTTTTTATTTTTTACTTGTTATTTTACGCATATAGAGGTGACTACATGAAACAGCACATCCCTTAGGACTGTTTGGACATTGAAGTTTAAAGAATTTCAAGCAACTGACACTTCGAAACTCTTTTATCGTAAAAAAAATTAAAATATTAAATGATTTAAAATACATTACAAAGCAAAATTAATGATATACAAAAGCTTAATCTATATTAGAATTTTAGATATCAGATAACAGTTGATTAAACAGAATTCTTAAGAGATTTAATCTTCCGATTAAAATAAATTATATTCGCGGAAAGAATAATTTATTTTACTCGGTTGAAATAAGAAGTTTGTGTTATTTTATCGAGAATATCTCACAGTTAAAAATAAACTTGTTTTCTGAAAAAGTCTGCATTTTTGAATAAATTTCGAATAAAGGAATTAGAAGGAATCAAAAGTTTCTTCAAGCATATTAAAAGAAGTGAAATAGCAGTGCGTATTTTGTTGCGGTATCCTTTATGGACTTGATTGTATTTACTGGTTATCATATTTTCTACTAAAATGTTTCTACTTGATTAATTACAATTGAAACTGATAGATGGATTTATAATTTTAATTCTGTACAATTAATTAGAAGTGGCATATTTATAGATCGAAATTGTTTATTTTATGGTATAAGGGTATCTTGCAAAGAATAGACTGAGGAACGGCAATCCAGAAAACAATTTAGCAAAAAATGTGTCTTTAACTTGAATTTCAGATTCTACAATTCGTATTTTATTATTGCTTGAAAAAACACAAATGACAGAAAAAAAACTTATAGTAATTATACAAGATAAAAGTTAATTCTAATTTTATATATTAATTGCTTAACCTCCATACAATCCGAAATTAAACATGTACGGTTAATTTTTTGAATAAAATATGTATAGCGTGTAGTTTACTGTAAATTGTTACATGAACTACACACACACACATACATATACAGGGTTAGCGAAAAATTACCCACTTCAAAGGTCTTTAGAGTAAGTTCTATTGCTCCTATTGAGACGAAATGAAAACTGCGATATGAAATAAACATTTTCAGTACAATAAAGGTCGCGCCTGTATCACCCAAATAAATGCTAGATAAGCTGACACATTTCAAATATTCTATATACTTTCAGATAAATGTTCAATATTATCTAATAAATGCTCAATATGCCTTTCTTTATTGTCAATAACATTTCAAAACCTCATTTCCGACCGCTGAGTGCAGCAAGTCTTGTTGAATATTTCGAACATAGCGATAAAATCTTTCTTACAGAGTATGATTTTGCGATTATAGCACATTGTTGAAGATGAAAAATGCATATAGCACAGTCTTTAGCATATTGGGCATTAAAATGTATGAGTCTATTAAATATTTATTTGAGTGTTACAGCGCCACATTTTCGGAAAGTTGTGTACTAAAATTTTTTATTTAACAAATGACAAGCACATCATTTGTACTATCGGTATCTTTAATTGCGTCTTAACCGGAACAGTAGGACGCGGTCCAAAGCCCCCTGAAGTGAGTAACTTATTTTTTGCTACCCTGTATATATATATATATATATATATATATATATATAATATGATCTCTGTGCAGTCGGTCGTCGACATGACTTGCTGTCTCTCTAGTTGTCACGAAAACATTCCACACTTGTTATGTATAATAAAGACTATTTAAGCCCGACTCATCATTCGATTCCATACTCCAATCCGCAAGCCAGTAGATATTTAATAAAGATAAAAGGCATAGTTAGTGAAATTCTTTACTAACATGATAATAAGTAATTTGAAATCGTCGCTGTTAACAATAGCAAAATATAGATGAATCTATAGTGTTTCCCAGTAAAATAAATTGTAGACAATTTTTTATAAAGAAAACATGTTTATTATTATAATCGACAGTTCACAAAAGCAGAGCATTCTCTACAAACTAAGAGTCCATCATGTTGCATTAGTTACGGCATTTTACCGATTTATAACGCCACATAAATAATCAGTCAGAATCTACAGCATTAAGCGATGGTAAAAGAGATATTCCATATTATTAATCGAAACTTTACTTTCTAATAACGTGCGTAGCTGTTAGCAACACAAAACAACACAAAATTCAGTATCCGACACTCATGCGAGCCGTTAAATACTGGTCGCGCATGCCTACAATACCTGCAGTGCGGCAGACGTACTCAGCGAATAAAAATGTAAAAACAAAAGGACACTTCAGGCGGAAGAAAAACAGGCGTGCTGCGGTCTCCGAAAAAGTGGGAAGTAACTTTTATAATAATAATAAAAGAAATGGTAAAATAAGATGCGATTAGCAGAACAGATAATTTAATAGGAAAAGGAAAACCATATCGGCATTTAAGATTGATATAAAAGTGAGACGATCTTGAAAGCTAGACAGCTTAACTCCGAAAAATAAAAGAATACATGAATTGTTTCAAATAGGTGCTTGAAAAGAATATTGTACGCATATAGGTAATGATATTGTACGAATATAGGTTTTTGGAAAGTAGGGTAAAATAGAAGTATTATTGAAATATTTTAAAGACAGGTGAAAATAAATGTTATCGTAGGTGAATTAAATAAACTAGGGTTAAAAAAAATATTAGATGAGAAACAATTATAGAATACTTTTAAGATAGGGTTGAATTTTAAATTTCGTTATATTATCATCCCCCCCCCCCCACCCCAATAAGAAAAAAGATGAGACATGAAGATCTTAAGAACTACAAGTTCATTAAAAGAAAAAGGCGCGAGTTCAAATTACAAGATTCGCAGACATCAGGAAGTTTAATATTAGTAATTGCTTATTAAACTTATATATGCCAGAGAGAGAGAGAGAGAGAAGGAAAAAAGTTTTGCTGAATGTCCGAAAACACGAAGTCGTAGAGGATGCTCTTGAGATAATACAAAGGTACAATTATAAGTTAATTTTATGTTAAGTTAAGTCGAGTTAATTTTATGGTTATTATTAAATTATAAACTTTTACTGTTTTTAAAAGTTAATTTATTGATTTAACTTTAGTTTGCTGCATTACATGAAATATTTAAAATTTATCAGGAGAATTATAAGGGTGTAATTTTGATACATGTACTATTTCAGAATTATGGCCTGTCTGAAGATTTGGGGGATTTATTTCAAAATTTACGTAAGATAATTTACTAATAATTTGAAAAGGATCATTAAAAGTAGGAAATTCTAAAAAATGCCTTCTAACACTAAGAAAATTAACGCCTTCTGGTGCTAAGAAATCAACCTGTAATTTAGCTTACAAGAATTTAGAGTTTATATTTTACCGTTAAATCTTTGGCAGAAAGATTTTCCCAATTCGGTTATTTTTTTCTACTGAATATACTGATTATAAGACATTTTAATTAAAATTAATTTTGCTCCAACCAGAAAATCAACTCAATAAAATATGTCATATAAAAATAAATTTAAAAATATTTTGTAATGATTTAACTGTAAATTCCTTACTAATTACATTGATTGCCACTTAAATGGAGAGAGACTAAGGCTCTCTAAGATATTAAAAGAAATTATCCATATGTTACACATAAAACTTTTTAAAGGTTTTTTTCTAACAATATTCCTTAATGGCTGGTTCTGAAGTTACAGGAATCATAACTCTCCTAGGAATTTCAAGGACCTACACAATAATGACAGAAATTGCTTCATAAATTTCCAGTACTTGAAAACAGCGTCTACATCTTAGAACCTACATGAAATACCACCACTTCCTATATACGAAAAGTTCAGAGGCGTTTTTGGGATTGACTATTGGAACTGCTCCCGAGAGTACTGTTGGTGAAGCTCTCTTGGTAGAGAGAGGTTATGAGGCAAGGCTATGCCGTCTTTTCACAGACCCGAAACTGTTCTGACTGTGAACTCCTAAAATAAAAACTTTACCTAATATTAAATGTGCTTATATTATGTATCGTTTTGTTGTAAAGAGTTTCGCTAATAAATTAATGTAGTGTTTTAATTAGTCGTTTTAATTTTAATTGTTACAATTTCAATTATTGACATATAATTACTTTTAAACCTTTACTTAATACAGGGTGTTTTTTTTTTAAACTGACACTATTCAGAGCCGTCTGTAGCTCGTTCTAATAACTGAATTGACACAAAATTTTGTGAATGGACTAAGAAACCATGGGAAAAAAGATTCCAATAAAAAAAAAAAAATTAGTTCCAATCACCGCCGATAGGGGGAAATGTGGCGCTGTACATTGAAAAAAAAAACCCATCAGAAACAGACAAAATTAATAATTTGGATAAAATGCCACGTTTTATTCATCATTTACACTTTCCCTTTCGTTGATCGCAGTTGAAACATCCATTATCACTTTTTCTGCCACCGGTTTACGTCCTCTGCCTGACCGAACTGCTAGCGAGCCTGTTTCTTCGAATTTCAGAATCATTGCTTTCAATACATTAACGGATAAAGGTCCTTTGCGCAGTTTATGGCGTGTTCTAAGTAAACGAAGAGCGGCTGGTGCATTGTACTGGTTACAATATAAGAACTTCACAAGTAACGCGCGCTGCGGTAACGTGAGATTCATTTTCAACCTGAGCTGAAATTGTTTCTCGGTGTTTTTCGCATGCATTTATAACTTAAACTATTGGCGCTACTGTCGCTTGCGTAAGTAAAAATTTGCATTTTCATTTTTTGCCCGTATTTTATGCTAATTCCCAGTTGCATAAATGACCACAGCGCCACATTTCCTCCTATCGGTGGTGATTGGAACTAATTTTTTTTTGTTGGAATCTTTTTTCCCATGGTTTTCTTAGTCCATTCACAAAATTTTGTGTCAATCCAGTTATTAGAACGAGCTACAGACGGCTCTGAACAGTGTCAGTTTAAAAAAAAAAACACCCTGTATAATACCATAATATTTTCAATAAAAAAATAAATTTATTTCAACACTCTTGCTAAAAAATTTCAACAATCAAAGGTTTTTTTTTCTCAGCTACTAAAGCAGGTTTTAAACAACCAGTAAAACCTTGTAAAATTACTGTTTCCCACAGACTCAATTTTCTACCAATTTCTACCTTCTTACGAAAATAGTTCTCCAACTTACTCATATTAGTTAACATTAAATTGGAAAATTCAGGAAATCTTGGAACAGTGATATTAACAAAATTTTTCGTAAGTAATTCAGCAATTTGATTATATTTGGTACAACTTAAGCAGTTATTAATGTAAATTTTTAATGCTTCTCCTTTTAAGCATTTTTACTATCATATATAAATTATCAAAATATACTAGCCCTAATTATATATATATATCCGTAAACCAAAGTTAAATGCTACAATATTTATTCCAAACATAGTACTTTAATTTAAACAAAAGGAATTTCAAATATCAATTGAAATTTTCAGCATAAAAACATTAACATGAAATAAATACACTCTTTTTAAAAAATAATAAAATCACGAACAATAAATTATTTTTTTCAAAAACTGTTAGAATTTGCTCAGTAATAATAAAAATAAAAACAACCATATTTAAATAAAATTTTAAAACATAACGAAAATAAATAAATAAGAAAGTATAATCATTTTTACATTTTACTCATTAACTTTGCTGATACAGCTAAGTAGTCATAGAACATAATTTTGTGGGACTATTGCTTTAAATAATCTATGAAACAAAGAATTTCTCATTAACAGAAGAAACCGTAGTATCATTTTTCTTGATAATAATATTTTAAAAGTAGATTTTTTAACTATGTTTACTCAAAATGTTATAAAACAAACATGAATGTTTATTTTTAACGTAGCATGAAAAACAGACACAGCGTTAAAATTATCATCTTCTGGTGAGATCAAAACCAGCTGGTAAGAGAAAAAAAAAAACCTGTCAACAGCTTATATTTCATAAATCATTAAAGTGAATCCCTGATGAGAAAGTAAACATTTGCTCTTCAATATATTCTGGAGAGAAACTCAGACTGAAAGAATGTTTGATAAAGTGTTTCGTAAATAATTTTAACTTCATTCATTTTATCAAGACATATTTTGAAATTCTTGAATTTTTTTTTAGAATAGTATTTTCTGGAAGAAAATATATCATGATCTTAAAATAGTAGTTTCGTTTCTACATTTTAAAATAGGTTTTGTGAGAAAAATATATACACTCTAAAAACGACATTTTCAAAACTGAGCAAAAAATAATCAAATCTGAGTATGTCGCATAGTCAAAATGGCTCCGAATCAAAATTACTCAAGTTTGAAACATGTATATTACTCATTCCTGAAAACATGCACACACTCAAGAAT
This sequence comes from Maratus michaelseni, assembly GCA_963931845.1. Taxonomy (NCBI): domain Eukaryota; kingdom Metazoa; phylum Arthropoda; class Arachnida; order Araneae; family Salticidae; genus Maratus; species Maratus michaelseni. The sequence goes on from OZ007591.1 coordinate 243,893,342, forward strand.
AAAAACATCATGTGCTCATTTTTGAGTATTTCTATGTTTCAAAAATGACTTTGAACTGATTCTAATCATTTTTGAGTATCTCCATGTTTAAAAAATGAGTATGAACTGACCTCTATGTGCTCAGTTTTGAGTATGTCCATGTTTCAATATTCTGAGTATTTCTGGTATTTCAGAATTGAAAGCATTGGGTCGTCCTATTTGAAACAAAAAGTTTCATAACAAAATGAAAACATTGATTTACTCAGATTTGAAAGTGTCATTTTTCCCAGACTAAAGAATACATTTTTGACATTTTAGTGAATTCTTAATACGGCTTTGACATTTGATTGTTTGAATTCCCGGTACAAAACCAGTCAGCGGAACAGTATTAAACTACCATTAATATGAACACAATCAAGATTCAAAAGACAGTGAGAGTGCGTACGAATTTAGGAAGCCGGCTCCCGTTACCGATTGCGTTAACAGAAAAGAAAATTTTTAGAAAGTTAATTAACAATATTTATATACTACCAGCAAAACCCGCGGCTTTTCTTGCATAATTCTTGAAATATTCCAGATGATATTCGTGTGCCTATTTTTATTAGAGGAAATTATACTGCTACGGATAATTCAAAAATTACTAATTAAGCCACATTCTGAGCAAACTTCATTCGTATACTGCATTAGGCGAACATGAGACTTAAATTATGATAATTAAATTAATTCCAAATAAATGTAATATAGATTTATTTTGAGGGTTTTCCGTTTATTTAATTTTTCATTTGAAATTTCAAATTGTTTAGAAAATGTTCTTAGAACCATTCATTTGCACTTAAAAAGTAACCACCAAGGCAAATTGCAAGCTTCTAGTTATTCAAGCTTCTATAACAGCTATATCACAGAAATCGAAATTTTAGAAAGTTTTTTGATCCTGCATGATTTAAAATTTCTAATTTTTTAAAAACTGTTCTGTTGGTGCATTTAAGTTTCTAAAGTAACAGCCATGTCAAATTTCAAGCGGCAGCGCAATACTTATTTAACTCCAGTGTGACTCTTCAATGTTAATTAACACAGTAAAGTTTATGGACCTCATAACGTTTTCACTTCTTCCCACCGTTTTGTCCTGATGCCACAAAATTTTTACTCTGTGCTAATTCTAATAATATTTTAAATTCCAGATAGTTAAATTATTTCGCTGACGTCAGTGTCAAAACGGATGATAAAACGATTTTGCATATAGGTGGATTATAAATCCAAGGAATAACATAGGCTATGTTTTATTTACTTTATTCAAATATTTCTCTTAATAATTCAAAATTTTATTATTTTCATTGAGAACCAACCAATGGATTTTTTCCCTATAAAATTTAACCATGTTTCTTTATTGTTCCCAACAATTAAAACTCGTAATCATAATTTGTCCACAGCAATCAATTTTCAATTGAAAGATTTTCACGTGGAAAATGAAATTGAAATAATATTTTAAAGTATTAAGAAAAGGTTGAATATGACGTCATACTCTAAATAAATGGAGCTTTTCAAATATTTGGTAATAATACAAGCAGAAAGCAGGTGAATATGCCATCATATCTGGAACAAAAAGAACATTTTCAAATATTAGTTAATAATACAAGGAGCATCAACTTGAGTAAATACAGATAACAGGTAAATATGATGTCATATTTAAAACAAAAAAATTAAATATATTTTACTGATACTGAATAGAAAGGATGAAATGAGTTACGTACAGAAGAGAATTTTCTGTCAAACAGGATATAAGAGACTAGCTGGACTTCGCCCGTCTAGCCGGTCGCTTCCGAGTGGGGCCCAGATACGAAGTACTACTTTGTATCTTTGGGGCCCCACCCCTAGATAATCACGGGAAGTCCCAGTATTACTTTGTTAGGGGGTTCATGAAAAAAAAATATTTATGTCGCGAAGTCTTTATTTAACCCTTTCAGGGGCAAGCACCTGTGCTCTTGTAACGTTGAATTCCCACCGGAATTTAGGAAAGAATTCAGTTCAAAATAAGTATAAGCAATTTTTCAAGTTTATCCCGTCAAAGTTAAAAAAGTAAAATTTAATTAAAAGTTTCTGGTTTGAATCGGATTAAAATTAGGTGGTATATAATATATACCACCGCCCCTCAAAGGGTTAAGGGCTTTTTTATATTCTTATTAGTTATTTTCGTATACTTTTAATTTAAAGTATTTTATTTATATTTTTCTGGTTGCATGTAAAATGCACTTTCTGAGCCCTAAGCGAAGTCAGGGCGGTACACTGCACTATGTATCTGGGGGCCCACTCGGAAGCGACCGGCTAGACGGGCGAAGACCGGCTAGTAATACATAAACTGCTGCTGAGATAGGACCAAAAAGCGAAATGACCTAAACCTTTCAACACCCTCCCCTCATTTAACCTCTTTAGAGGGTGAATTTCTAAAATCGCCTGAAATACGTGTTTAACTATCTTCTATAGTAGATTTGTTATCCTGAATTTCGCGCTTTTAACTAAAACTGCTGTTGAGGTATGGCGAAAAAGTCGAATGTCCTAAAACATTCGACCCCCCATTTAACCCCTTTAGAGGTCGAATTTCTAAAATCGCTTGAAATACAAATTAACTATTCTTTAGTAGATGTGTTATCCCGAATTTCATGCTCCTACCTAAAATTGCTGCTGATATATGGCGAAAAGACGAAATGACCTAAAACTTTCGACCCCTCCCCCATTTAACCCTGTGACAATTCCTCCTTCTCCGGACTGTAATAAGTCCAATTAAATCTTACTCTCACGCATTTTAATCTTACTCATACATGGAAATCTGAAGTGGTAAACCAGATGTGGGCCCCTAATCCACAGAGAGAGCCGCAACCATGTGTTCGGCATAAAAATTCGTCTGTTCAGACCGCAAGATCCCTAGCAGATATAATTCCTAACAAACTTGATATTCATTGCGTTTTCAAGTAGTTATAAATTTGTGTCGCTTTCTAAGAAGTAATGTTACATGGACAGAAATGGCCCCATATATTCTGGCCACTTGAGACCAGATTGCTACGTCTTTCAGGCCCTCAAGATACCGACATTTGTTCCCCTCTGAGAGACTAAACACTCGTAAACACTTGGAAATGGACCGAACAGATATACTCAACTGGCGGGAGGCCTTAGGAAGTAGTCTGATTCCTGCAGTGTAAGAGAGCGTCCTGCTCTGAAAACGTCTTCCTTGTTAGACGGTATTATCCGGCCCTCTGCGCCGAGTAGATGAATGTAAGGATCGGTCTAAGAATAATTCGGCAATCCTGATCCAAAAACCCCACATGGAAGCCTACATGTTGCTTTATGTATTTTGTTTTACGTGTACTGTAATAGTGTTGAAATTAAAGTTCGTGTTTGCTTGAAAAAACTGTTTGATGATTTCATAATTACGCTACAACCCCCTTAGAGTGCGAATTTTTAAAATCTGTGAAATATATGTTTAACTATCTTCTAGTAGATTTGTTATCCTGAATTTCAAGCTTTTAATTAAAACTACTGATGAGATATGGTGAAAAGGTGAAATCATCGAAAATTATCGACCCCCCATTTAACCCCCTTAGTAGTTGAATTTCTAAAATCGCCTAAAATACATGTTTAACTATTCTTTACTAGATATGTTATAGCGAAATTCACGCTCCTACCTATAACTTCTATTGAGAAAGGGCAAAATGACATTTAACATTCGACCCACTATTTAACACTCTTTAATGGCCGAATTTCTAAAATCACTGAAATACTTGTTTAACTATTTTTTTAAGAAGATTTGTTATCCTGAATTTCACGCTTTTTTCTAAAACTGCTGATAAAATGTGGTGATAAGGTAAAATCACGGAAAATTTTTGACCCTTCATTTAACCCCCTTTGTAGTTGAATTTCTAAAATCACCTGAAATGCATGTTTAACTATCCTTTAGTAGATTTGTTATCCCGAATTCCACGCTCCTAACTATAACTTCTACTGAGATATGGCAAAATGGCGTAAAAGATTCGACCCCCCATTTAACCCCCGTTAGTGTCTGAATTTCTAAAATCGTTGAAATACGTGTTTATCTATTTTTTTAGTAGATTTGTTATCCTGAGTTTCATGATTCTACCTAGAATTTCTACTAAGCTATGGTAAAATGACCTAAAATATTTGACCTCCTATTTAACCCACTTTAGTTGCTGAATTTCTAAAATTGCTGAAATACACTATATTGCCAAAGGTGATTGGTCACTTGCGATTTTAGACGTTTTGTTAACTATCTAGAAAAATACATGAGGAATTAACCTGAAACTGCAGGTGTGTAAACAGTATAGTATAGGTTATATATTTCCGCGAAGATTTTTTCACAAAACTCCATAGGGGACTGTCAACAAATTGAAAAAGAACGGATATCTTTTGGATAACCCTGTAAAAACTAATGTAGCAAAGGCGTTCAAACTCGAGATTATTAATAAGTAGCTTATTGTAATATACTATGTTCATTTGTATGAGGATAGCATGTATACTCGTAGAGAAATTAAGGTTTTTATAAAAACAGTCCCAAATTTCGCCTAGTGTTTTGCTTATAATTTGCAGAGTTCTTAACATAAAAAAAAGCTATTTTCAGAAAATATGACAAATAACATTGTACATATAACTCTGAAATCAAAATTAAAAAATAATAAAAATTAGATGAAAAATGAGCAGGTTTACTAAAAAAATGTTTCACTGCGCATACGCGAATACAATCAAAATATAATATGCATAATGTATTAGATAAGTATATAGAGCAACTTTTGTGCAAGTCTCAAAATCATAGCTTGAAAATTCTGAAAATTATCGTCGATAGAATAAGCTTGAAATCCGTTGTTCCCAAAAAGAACCAAAAAGATGAGGGTTGTATGAAATATCTGTTGATTAGTGCCAAGATAGCGTACACAATATTTAACGTATTACTATATTTGGATACAACCCCTCATATTTTTGCTTCTTTCTGGGAGTAACGGATTTCGAGCTTATTCTATCGACGATAATTTTCAGAATTTTCAAGCTATGATTTTGAGACTTTCACAAAAGTTGCTCTATATACTTAGCTAATACATTATGCATATTATATTTTGATTGCATTCGCGCATGCGTAGTGAAACATTTTTTAGTAAACCTGCTCATTTTTTATTCAATTTTTATTATTTTTTAATTCTGATTGCAGAGTATTATGTAAAATGTTGTTTGTCATACTTTCTGAAAAGAACTTTTTTTTTATATTAAGAACTCTGCAAATTATGAGCAAAAAACTATGCGAAATTTGGGACTGTTTTTATAAAAACCTTAATTTTTCTACGAGTTTCCATGCTATCCTCATAAAAATGAACACAGTATATTACAATAAGCCACTTATTAATAATCTCGAGTTTGAACATCTTTGCTACATTAGCTTTTACAGGGTTATCCAAAAGATATTCATTATTTTTTAATTTTGTTGACAGTCTCCTATGGGGTTTCGTGAAAAAATCTTTATAGAAATATATAACCTATACTATACTGTTTACACGCCTGCAATTTCAGGTTAATATCTCATGTATTTTTCTAGATAGTTAACAAAACGTCTAAAATCGCAAGTGACCAATCACCTTTGGCAATATAGTGTACATATTTGTCTATATTTTTTGTAGATTTGTTATCCCGAATTCTGAGCTCCTAACTAAAAATGCTGCTGAGATATGGCAAACAGGGAAAATGACCGAAAACTTTCTGAATTAAAACTATTGATGAGATATGGTGAAAAGGTGAAATCATCGAAAATTATTATCGACCCCCATTCAACTCCCTTAGTAGTTGAATTTCTAAAATCGCCTAAAATACATGTTTAACTATTCTTTAGTAGATATGTTATAGCGAAATTCACGCTCCTACCTATAACTTCTATTGAGAAAGGGCAAAATAGTGGGTTTCGTAATTACATCCCGTGTGCAATTTTATGATTAAGTATTGTGAGTGGTCTCATTTTTTTCCTTATGTATTGTAGATTAAGAAAAGTGATGGTGGAAATCCGGGACCCGTGACTGGGGAGGGGGAGGGGAGGGGAAAGCGCTGAAGGGAGGAAGAGAAAAAAACATATTTTTTCTGTTTCAATAAAATATATGTATATATATTAATGCTTAAAACTGTTTTATAGAATGAGAAAAGCGATGGTGAGCATCTGGGACCCGCGATTGGGAAGGGGGAGCGGAGGGGAAAGGGTTGAAGGGGGGGGGGGGCAAGAAAAAATATTTTTTTCTGTTTCAACTAAACATATGTACACATGTTAATGTTTAAAACTGTTTTATAGAATGAGAAAAGCGATGGTGGACATCCGGGACCCACGAATGGGGAGGGGGGGGAGGGGGAGCGGAGGGGAGGGGAAAAGGCTGAATGGAGGAAGAGAAAAAAAAATTCTGTTTCAATAAAATATATGTATATATATTAATGTTTAAAACTGTTTTATAGAATGGGAAAAGCGATGGTGGGTATCCGGGACCCGCGATTGGGGAGAGGGAGGGGAGGGGAAATGGTTGAAGGGGGGGGGGGAAGAAAAAATATTTTTTTCTGTTTCAATTAAACATATGTACATATATTAATTTTTAAAATTGTTTTATGGAATGAGAAAAGAGATGATGGACATCCGGGACCCGCGACTAGGGAAGGGGGGGGGGAGGGGAGGGGAAAGGGTTGAAGGGGGGGGGGAAGCATTTTTTTTGTTTCAATTAAACATATGTACATATATTAAAGTTTAAAACTGTTTTATAGAATGAGAAAAGCGATGGTGGACATCCGGGACCCGCGAATGGGGAAGGGGAGGGGGAGGGGAGGGGAAAAGGCTGAAGGGAGGAAGAGAAAAAAAATATTTTTCTGTTTCAATAAAATATATGTATATATATTAATGTTTAAAACTGTTTTATAGAATGAGAAAAGCGATGATGGGTATCCGGAACCCGCGATTGGGGAGAGGGAGGGGAGGGGAAAGGGTTAAAGGGGGGGGGGAAGAAAAAATATTTTTTTCTGTTTCAATTAAACATATGTACATATATTAATTTTTAAAATTGTTTTATGGAATGAGAAAAGAGATGATGGACATCCGGGACCCGCGAATAGGGAAGAGGAGGGGGAGGGGAGGGAAAAGGGTTGAAGGGGGGGAAGAATTTTTTTTTCTGTTTCAATTAAACATATGTACATATATTAATGTTTAAAACTGTTTTATGGAATGAGAAAAGAGATGGTGTATATCCGGGACCTGCGACTGGGGAGGTGGAGGGGAGGGGAAAGGGTTGAAGAGACGAAGAAAAAAAAATTCTGTGTCAATAAAATATATGTATGTAAAAAAATCTATCAAAGACAATAATAAAATTTTTAAAATGGGAAGATGAGCAATTTGAAACAGAATTTAAGTGGAATAACTGGAATATATCATCAATACGATTGTACAGATATTGGACAATTTAGGTGGTGATGCTTCAGTAGAAAATATACAACAGCTTCGAGTGAACTGGCATCAAACTTGTTACAAATCACTGACTCATAAGAAAAAATGGCATACTGTAGAAAGATGTTATTTGAAGATGCAAAATGAAGCAGATTTAATGATTTCTGAAGAAACTTGTACCTCAAAACCATTTACTCGAGCTCAACACACATCTAAGTATGATAAACATCTGTGCTTTTTCTGTGATGGAACAGAAACAAGAAAACATCCACTTCATCATGTCTCATATGATACAGGAGGTTCTAATTTGAGAGAAACAGTCAAACTAAGTGGAATATATCATCCATACACGATCTTGCACTGTTGAATTGTAAGGTATAGTGTCTTATGTGATGATGGAATATCAATACTCATTGTTGGACTTTGCGGTGCCCTTGGGAAGCGAATATTCTAGGGCTGGGTGAATTTTGTTTGGAATGTCAACATTTTCTTCATCAGAAACGAGTTTGAGATCTTCAGTTATATCGCCTTGTTCAATAGTTTGGTAAATAACCTCTACTGTTCCGTAAAGAGTATTCCGACTATCAGGAGTGTCTTCTTGAAAATTCATGTTATCAATAGCAAAATGAGCGAACGTACCTTACATTATGTCCGGTGGCAAGTAAAGTCCTTCATTAGCATTCATTTTAACCGCTACAGACTTAGCTATTCCATTTAATATTTTCCAGTACGAGAGTAGTGTACAGAGAGGCCTAGTGAATGAATAAATTTCACAAGATTAGAGCTACGAGTCAACTGATAAACTGATAAACCAGTGAAAACTTGCACTGGGAGTTGCACGTGCATGCTTGCTTACTTTTGATTTGGATCTTGAAGCCTGGTAATCAGATAACCAGCCAAATATTAGTATTTGAGACAAACGAATAGCCTGATCATCAACTCACAAATCACACATGTAGCATTTCTAGTCCAGCAGATTCTATGATAGAAATTGTCGATTGCATGGGCGTCGTTTGGGTTGATACACTCGCTAAGCCTCGCATGCCAAGTATTATTTCCACTTAGTTCGAATGCTTCTCTCAAATTAGAACGTCCTGTATCATATGAGATATGATGAAGTGGATGTTTTCTGGTTTCTGTTCCAACACAGAAAAAGCAAAGTTGTTTATCATATTTTGATGTGTGGTTTTTATACTTTGACAGTTGCGGGTTCCGGATGTCCACCATCGCGTTTCTCATTACATAAAACAGTTTTAAACATTAATATATATACATACATTTTATTGAAACAGATTTTTTTTCCTCTCTTCAATCTTTTATTACCCTCTCCTCTCCCTCCCCCTGCCCAGTTGCGGATCCCGAATGCCCATCATCGCTTTTCTCATTCTATAAAACAGTTTCAAACATTAATATATGTAGATATGTTTAATTGAAACAGAAAAAAAAAATTCTTCCCCCCCCCTTCAACCCTTTCCCTTCCCCTCCCCCCCCCTTCCCCAGTCGCGGGTCCCGGATGTCCATCATCTCTTTTCTCATTCCATAAAACAATTTTAAACATTAATATATGTACATATATTTAACTGAAACAGAAAAAAATATCCCCCCCTTCAACCGTTTCCCCTCCCCTCCCCAATCGCGGGTCCCGGATACCCATCATCGCTCTTCTCATTCTATAAAACAGTTTTAAAGATTAATATATATCGTATACATATATTTTATTGAAACAGAAAAAATATTTTTTTTTCTCTTCCTCCCTTCAGCCCTTTCCCCTCCCCTCCCCCTCCCCCTCCCCATTCGTGGGTCCCGGATGTCCACCATCACTTTTCTCATTCTATAAAACAGTTTTAAACATTAACATATGTACATATGTTTAATTAAAACAGAAAAAAAAAATATTTTTTTCTTGCCCCCCTTCAACCCTTTCCCCTCCCACCCCCTCCCCAATCGCGGGTCCCAGATGCCCACCATCGCGTTTCTCATTCTATAAAACAGTTTTAAACATTAAAATATATACATATATTTTACTGAAACAGAAAAAATATGTTTTTTTCTCTTCCTCACTTCAGCCCTTTCCCCTCCCCTCCCCCTCCCCAGTCACGGGTCCCGGATGTCCACCATCACTTTTCTTAATCTACAATACATAAGGAAAAAAATGAGACCACTCACAATACTTAATCATAAAATTGCACACGGGCCTATGAATAATGGTAGTTAGAAAACCCACTAAAATGACATTTAACATTCGAACCACTATTTAACACCCTTTAATGGCCGAATTTCTAAAATCACTGAAATACTTGTTTAACTATTTTTTTAAGAAGATCTGTTATCCTGAATTTCACGCTTTTTTCTAAAACTGCTGATAAAATATAGTGATAAGGTGAAATCACCGAAAATTTTCGACCCTTCATTTAACCCCCTTTGTAGTTGAATTTCTAAAATCACCTGAAATGCATGTTTAACTATCCTTTAGTAGATTTGTTATCCCGAATTCCACGCTCCTAACTATAACTTCTACTAAGATATGGCAAAATGGCGTAAAACATTCGACCCCCCATTTAACCCCCGTTAGTGTCTGAATTTCTAAAATCGTTGAAATACGTGTTTATCTATTTTTTAGTAGATTTGTTATCCTGAGTTTCATGATTCTACCTAGAATTCCTACTACGATATGGTAAAATGACCTAAAATATTTGACCTCCTATTTAACCCACTTTAGTTGCAGAATTTCTAAAATTGCTGAAATACATATTTGTCTATATTTTTTGTAGATTTGTTATCCTCAATTCCGAGCTCCTAACTGAAAATGCTGCTGAGATATGGCGAACAGGGAAAATGACCGAAAACTTTCGACCCGCCATTTAACCCCCTTAATGAATGAATTTCTAAAATCGCTGAAATATGAGTTTAATTATTTTTTTAGTAGATTTGTTATCCTGAATTTCATTTTCTTACCTAAAATCTGCTGAGATATGGCGAAAACGTGAAATGACTAAAATCTTTCGACCCCCCATTTAACCCTCTTAGCAGTTGAATTTTTAAAATCGCTGAAATATGTGTTTAACTAACTTTTAGTACATTTGTTATCCTGAATTTCGCGCTTTTAACTAAAACTGTTGTTGAGATATGGAGAAAAGTCAAAATGACCTAAAACTTCAGACCCTTATTTAACCGCCTTAGTGGTTGAATTTCTAAAATCGCTTAAATATGTGTTTAATTATTTTTTATTAGATTTGTTATCTTGAATTTCACGCTCTTACCTAAAACTGCTGATGAAATATGAAGAAAATGTGAAATCACCGGAAATTTTTGAACCCCCATTTAACTTACAATGATTGAATTTCTAAAATCGCCTGAAATACATGTTTAACTATTCTTTAGTAGAATTGTTATCCCGAATTTCATGCTCCTACTTAAAACTCCTGCTGAGATATGTCGAAAAGTCGAAATTATCTAAAACTTTCAATCCCCCATTTGACCCCCTTATGCTGAGAATTTTCAAAAATCCTTTCATAGTACGCGCCTACTTTGTGTAAAGAACATGTCTTCCAAATTTCATTGTTCTAGGACAAATTGTTGAGGCTCGGCGTTGATTATGAGAAAATCAAGCTACTCCTTTATAAATATAGATTTCACTGGGGAGAAAGTTACGTCTAATTATATATTAATGGCATAGGTGGTTATTATAAAATAGGCTGTACTGGTTCAACACAATTTGCTTTTTCGTTATTGTAAAATTTATGTTTAATGCAATTTTTCACATGATAGGTTTTTAAGCAGGTAAGCGTAAAAAATTAAAACTTTAAATTAGATTTTTCTAATGTTTTCTCATATGGCATCCATGCTCCAAGTTAAAATTCGGTAATACTGATTCAACAAAATTTATTCTTGCGAATATAGCGCCCCCTGTTGGAAAACAGCTTAACCAAATCATATTACAATACGAGCAAATCTTGCGTGTGTGTGTGTACATGCAAATTTTATCTAAAAAACGTCTCTAACGATTTTGACTAAATTTCGTACCCTAGCGTTTTGGGTTACGAGAAGATCATTGGGCTAGATCACATGTTCGAGAAATTTCGATTAATAGGTCGTTTTAGGGTCACTACGGTCAATGCATTTCAATGGGAATGAAAGTTGAAACAGTTATTAATTTGTTGAACATGTGAAGCGAATTAAGTCGCAAAGTTGGCAACATTTCGCCAAATTTGGTGAAATGTTGGCGATATTTGGTGGGGAAATCGACTTCCAAGATTACCAGTGTCAAAACACATACTTGGCGCTAAATGAAAAATGTCGTTAAATTGGCGACTTTTCGCCAAATTTTGGCGAAAATTGGCGAAAAAATTGGCTTTTAGAATCTGAAGGAATTTTTTTAGAAATTCTCAATAGGAGCTGAGATACATGATACAATCAACCAGAGTCAATAGAACGTTCTCGAAAATAGAATTCCACCAATCAGGGTACAGAGGACTTTTTCGCACTTAATCCCACACCTGTATCGGTCGAAGTCTAAAGTCTGTGAAGTAGGACAGTTTATCTTACGATCTGCAAAAGACTTATAAGTCTACGAAAAGATTAAAGTTTGGCGAGTTGAATGTTGAACACAAAGCTAATTTTAATCAAGCATACCTCGGTCTGCCCAGAGTTTATTTTTTCTTTTCAAGATTGATTTTTTATGTTTAACTGTATGATAGCTATACTGAAGATTAAAATGCGATGCACAGATATAACACAATTTTCTTTTGAGTTTAAACCGTCCCCTGGTGGGAAATAGGGTAAATAGTTTTTCTTTATGTATATAAATCTTCACAACAAACTTATGACAGAATGAAATTGATGTTTTGTTAGAAATTTTCACATGGTATGTTTTTTTTTTTTTTTTTGTTACTCTTGAAGCACCAGCGTTGGAAAATTACATAACTAAAACTTTAAAATGACTTTTTTATCTTTTCTCATATGACAACCAAACTCCAAGTTAAAATATGTTATACAGATTCAACAAATCTTTCTTTTGCGTTTATAGCGCCCCTGGGAGGAAATAAGATAACCAAATATAATAAAATTGATTTATGTTTTTTTTTAAATAAGTTTTCAGAAAAGGCTCCTGCCTCGGTAAAATTTATGTTTTAATAAAAATTTTCGCATTATAGTTTTTTTACGTTGTTTTTTTACATGGTGAAAAATTGCATAACTAAAACTTTAAAATGGATTTTTTTATGTTTTCCAATATGGAAACTATACCCCAAGTTATAATTCAGTAATAATTTTTACTGACGTTTATATCGCCCCCTGGGAGGAAATAGGGTAACCAAATTTAAGTAAAATTGTTTGTTAAATGTTTTACTGTTTGACAGTTATATTGTTGTTAAGTATAAGCTATACCGGAGCTTGATTATTAAATAAGCTTACACCGGAGGTGGTGATCCAATTTCTAAAGTATATTTACACATACAAAAAATATTTATAATTTTCCAATACACTGTTAAATATATTCATAGGCGTAACTAGTGGGGGGGCCGGGTGGGCCGTGCCCACCCCAGGTAGTTCCAGTGCCCACCCCAGAATTTCAAGTTCATGTGACAATTTTATGACTGCGATATGGTCAAAATTTTAATTTTCAAATATTTGAATGATTATACCAATCAAGCAGGGCGGTCGCTCTGCCAAGCCAAGCTTTAAAAAAAAAAACGCCACACAAACAACGCCAAGAACTGGAATAAAGACCGCTAATGCTTATATACAGAAAGCAACTTCGCAATGTTAAATCGACAAAACATGCCAGATTAAAATATCAGATATCAAACAAACCAAGCGTCGTAGAAAAAAAAACGAAAACTAGAATAATCTAAGGAAGAATTTCTTCAATTTAAGACCAAACTCATCTTCATAAGTGATTTATAAACAGAGATATAGCTTTTTTTAAAAAACGTCGAGTTACTTAAAATGATCACTATTTTCTTCGTCAACCTTTTTTTTTTCAAACAAGCTACAGGCCTTAATATTGGGCAGAATAAAAAAAGGATTGCATTTTTGGACAAGTAATTACTTAATCTATGTGCTTTTATAGAATTCAGTGTAAAAAAAAAAATATTTTCTATCCTTAATTAGCAAAAAACTGTTAATTAACTTGGCAATTAAAAAATTATGCCAAAACAGAGATAAAACCCGCCAACGACCATGTACCATCTGTATTAAAATAGCACAAATCAGTTACAGGTTATAATATAACCACATCAAATTTCATCTGCAAGTCAGCCATTTTCTTCTGAAGATATTTTAAAAAAAAATAAAACTTCACAATTATAAGAACACATATTTTATCAAATAATTAAATATGACTGCAAACTGTGGCAGATGATTGTTTCTAACATGAATAAGTATGAGAAATTGCCGGTTACGGATATGGATCTGGGTAGCTCAGTCGCAGAGCGTCGGCATGGTACGCATAAGGTCCCAGGTTCGAGTCCAGGTCAATTTTTCACTCATGTTTGTTTAGTGTATTTAATTGTCTGATAAAATGCGTGTTCTTATAAATATTGTAAAATAAAGTAATCAGACGTAGTGTTTATGCTTTAAAAATATTTTAAATATATAATTTACGGTTTTAGAAAGATCTTTAAAAATAAATTAGTTTTTGAGGGAAGATGTACCTTCTAAAATGTATACATTAAGAGTTATCGCCATTTAAAATTTCTTTCCAAACGTAAACAAAAATTTTGAAATGAATTAAATGTGATTCATTTATTTCTAAAAATAAAAAAACACGGTAAAGGACAGGCATTTCGTTCGCAGGAATACCTTTCACGTCATCTACTATATATACGAGGCTAGCGAAAAAGAAAGGCTACAGCGGTGCTTTACGCGTATCTTTTTTTACAGACCGCGGGAATCACGTGAGGCTCGAATCCACTAATGCAGGTGTACGAAAAGAGCATCACGTCACTCTAGCGGTCTGTAAAAAAAGATAAGTGGAACGCACCGCGGTAGCCTGTCTTTTTCGTTAGCCTCGCTATATATATAAAACACAAACGGAAATTTCGTTTCGTTACTTTATAACTCGAGATCTGCTGAATGGAGTTTGATGGAACTTGCACTGTTCGAGAGATAATTTTTCAGGGAAGGTTTTAGTATGTAACACAACGTTCTACGTATATTAGCTATCGAATTATGATAGAAAGTTCTGTTATTTTGGCCGAAAAGGTTACCATTGCTAATTTTTGGCGATCATTACTGTTGCAGAAAGAAATGAAAAGGCTATACATCTCGAAAAATAAAAGAAAAACTGTTACTAATTTTATTTAAAAAAAAAAAAAAAGAGTTTTGATGAGAGAATATTATAAAACGAAAATATTTAATTTAAACATGATTAGAAATGTTCATAATGCTTAAAAAATTATTCAAGGGGCAAGATTTCTATTGAAACAAATTTGGCGATTTATCTTTTGTTTTTGGCGATTTTGATTTTACTTTTTACCCCAAACAATTTGATTTTAAGCCAAAAAGTGTCTTTTTTTGTTGCAGAAAGAATTGAAATGGCTATACATCTGGAAAAATAAAAGAAAAAACTGTTACTAATTTTATTTTTTTTAAAAAGAAGGAAAAAGAAAAAAAAGAAAAACAGTTTTGATGAGAGATTTTAGGCCAAAAGGTGTTTTTTTTTTCAAGTGTAGGACTGCATTTTCGCAGTATTTTTTTTTTTGGTACTTTTTGGTTAGCCGGACGCCAGTGATATATATATATATACATGTATATATATACACACACATATATACACATATATCTACACAAATACATGTATATACATACATATATATATATATATACACTTATATGTATGAATATATATATATATGTGTGTGTGTGTGTGTGTGTGTGTTCATATATCGCTGGCGCCCGGCTAACCGAAAAGTACCTTTTTTTATTCAAATGCAAACTATATTAATGGCAATATACTTCTATTTACTTCTACATATATGAAATTTCGTTCCGGCTGCTTATAACTCGAGTTCTGCTGAATGCATTTTCGTAGAACTTAAACTAAGATAATTTTTAAGGGAAGGTTTTATTGTATAACATATCGTTCTACGTAGCTTAGTTATATAATTATTCTGGGAAGTTCTATAATCAGATCAATCCGATTATGAAAGATTAGCCTTTTTAAAAGATTTTGCCGAATGTATTTCGATGGAACCTATACTGTTAAATAATTTTCTAGGGAACGTTTTATTATATAACGTTGCTTAGTTCTAGAATTATAGGGGGAAATTCGAAAATCGGGTGACCATTTTTTTTATCAAATATTAGCCTTTTCAATATTTGATTCCGATTATGAAAGATTAGCCTTCTAAAAAAGTTCTACTTCACGGATTTTGATGAGAATTGTATTGTTAGTTAGATGCTATTTCAGAAATGGTGTTAATGTACTATATATTGTCCTACGTTGCTTAGTCCAACAGTTATGTGTGAAGGTTATATAGTCAAGTGAACCCGATTCCGAAATATTAGCCTTTTTGATAGTTTTTACTGGGCGTATTTTTTGCGACTTGCATTGTTAAGTAGATAATTTGTAAGGATTGTTTTAGTATATTTTATATCGTTTTGTTGTTTTAGAATTATGTGGAAAAGTTCAATAATCAGATTATCAAAGATTAGCCTTTATAAAAACTTCTTCTGAATGGATTTTCTTAGTTAATTTGTTTGCATTGTTATTTCGGTAATTTTTAGTGATGGTTTTAGTATATTGCATATAGTTTTATCATTCTTTAGCAAACCCTAACTGTAAATGACCAAATAAAAGAGTTGGTCCTTAACAGCTAAAATTTTGACTGCACATTAGAAAATATAATAGCGCAATCGCGTCATTTTTCAGTAATGTGGAAGGATATTCCACGTAAATATACAGATTGCTTTCAAATACAAGGTCAAATTAAACGATATATTTCGTTTGATTCAGGGTTCATTTGTAGAAACCGACCAGCGCAGCGGGCGTAGCTTGCTAGTTTTCCTATAAATTAATGAAATCCAGTTGTTAAATTATTTTTGTTTTAGAAGTGAAGTTTCCATTTAAATTTATTGTAAAAGTACAATGTTTAATTGAATAAAATAAGGTAAATCTAAGAAATTGCTAAGAAATTCCAAACATGCACAGGGCAATGCAAAAAAAAATAAAATAATAATAAACAAAAAATAAAAAATAGATAAATAAATAAATAAATAAATAAAAATCAGCTTTCAGAAATTCTAAAAATTGTTCCGCTATTCATATTATGTATCTTCGGGGTCCATCCTCCCACTTTCAGCCCTCCCACCCAAAGGGGGCACTTTTCTAAATTTTGCCGACACCTCTCATGTGATATATCGTTGGAAAAGTCTGTGAACGCTTAATCATAATATGCAGGAGGGGGGGGGGGGTATTTTCTAAATTTTGCACATACCCCTCATGTGATACATCGTTGGAAAGGTCTGTGACCGCTTAATCCTATTATGCATCTCCGGTGTTCATCCCCCCTTTTGCCCCCCAAGCGCGATTAGCTTTCACCACCAGGGGACGCTTTCCTATATCTGTTCCTACGAGTCGGATCACGACGGGTATGGCTCATTCGACTCGACATCAATAGAGCTTTCGGATTTTAGTTCGTTTTTTCACCACCAGGGGGCACTTTTCTATCTCTGGTTCTATGGGCTAGATCACGACGGGGTACAGTTCATTCGACTCGACATCTATAGCCTTAACGATTTCAGTGCCCGAGGTTCATACAGAACAGATTGCGCTACCTGGTGGTGGAAGATGGAACTTGAGCGTGCGCAGCACGACTGCTATACGGTGCCGGAGGCAGCGGGGACCCGTGTCGGAAGTTAGTTTGGTTAGAGGTTTATACTATTCGATGTGCAAATTAAGGGATTATCCGGTGCCGAAGGCAGCGGAGAACCAGGTCGGAGGTTCGTTCGGTTCGAGGTTTTACAAGATTCGAGGCCCCGATATAAATTAGGGGTCCGCTAGCGGGCGAAGCCAGCTAGTGCTAATAATAAAAGAGCGTGATATCACGTTTGATTTCAAATGCAGCGCTGGCACGCTATGTACGTATTGCATTTTTATTCATTTCATCGATAAGTCAGTGATATTTTTTAACGGGTGATAACAAGTATTATAACAAGCCACATTTAGTATGTTGTTATTAGTTTAATTTAAAAATCTACTGGTATTTCTAGTTAACCTTTTAAACAATGACTGAAAGTAAAATGTAATTTTAAATTATTTCTCATGTTTAGATTATTTAAATTATGTTTATTCTGTTTTAAAAAAAAGAAATGATATCTACAAAAACAACTTTTCAAAAGTAAAAAAAAAGCCAAGCGTAAAAAAAAAAAAAAAGTTGTGGCTAAAAAATGGTGTGATATCAAATTTCCAAGCTATTATATTACTTTTTTAACTTTTTTCCATTAAATAAGTTATCATATATATAAGTCGAGTGCCTACGTATATGTTAATAGAAATCGTTTTCTCCTGTACTAAATACATCCTAACGAGTTTCTGAAAATTCAATTTTTTTCAAATTATGCATGATGGGCTTGGCGGCCATCTTTTCATATTTCTAAGCACCCAAATTTCTAAAGTAAAAGCGTAATATGTTTGCAATGTAATATGTTTATAACAATTTCGAACTTCAGATTTTAACTACGGACAGATAAATTAGATAAGACTGATATTTTGAGAAATTGATTTTTACTAGTTTGAAATTATTAATTACTGTAAAAAATAAATCATAAGATGAATCTTTAAGATAAGTCATCATTATCTTAAGACACAATTTTCAGATCATACAAATCTATAAATGAAACGCTTAAAATATTTGCTTAAATAACAATTTTGAACTTCGGATTTTAACTACGGATTTGGATGCTTAGAATTTTGTGAATAATATGCAAAGATGGCCGCCAAGTCCATCATGCATAATTTGAAAAAAATTGAATTTTCAGAAACTCGTTAGGATGTATTTAGTACCGGAGAAAACGATTTCTATTAACATATACGTAGGCACTCGACTTATATATATGATAACTTATTTAATGGAAAAAAGTTAAAAAAGTAATATAATAGCTTGGAAATTTGATATCACATCATTTTTTAGCCACAACTTTTTTTTTTTTTTTACGCTTGGCTTTTTTTTTTTTACTTTTGAAAAGTTGTTTTTGTAGATAAATTATACTATATACTTCTGATTTGAGAACTAATGTAACGAAAATGGCGCGCTCGCATATGTAAATGTGTGTGTGTGAGGTATAAAAGAAGCAACAGACAAAGAAAATCCCATTAGTCTTCTACATTCTTTGCAACAGTTATATGACCCGGAGTCTATAGGGTTCCAAAAGTATAGTGTCTAGAAGTAAACTAGTAGTAAAGTAGTTACTTCTAGGCACTGTACCAAAAGGAACAAAGTGAAATATTATCTGAAAGCTCTAAATCTGAACGAGGGTTTTCTTTTTTGTCACGAGGTGATGGGGAAAAAATCAGTTCCAGATGTCCAGTTCCGTATTCTTTCAACTAAGTCAAAAAATATCATCTGCTGTGGTGAGAGACGATAAGAGAGAGAAGAGGATAGTAGGGGGCACAGGTGCCCGAACGGTTTTTTTCTTACAAAATAATGACCAATTTAAAAAACAGGATGTAATTGACAAATTACTGATCAATTAATTGTCTGAGTGATGAGATACGGTAAAAGTCGTAAATGAGAACATCATCGCAGGGGGGCTTTACTTTGAGGGTTAAGGTAGGGCGAATTTTTTGCAATTTGCCTGCGGCTGTAAGCGTGTGGGATTATTTCCCTTTTCCAAGTTTGCATGCGTAATTATCAGTGCTCAAATAAATTCTGTAGTTTTGGAAATTTTTGTTTGTATTGCTGCATGCTGCTTCATGGATCGAGGCTCTTTGCTTCATGTTTCTGAATCTACTTTTTGTGAGTAAATTTTTCCTTATCAATCTTTTATATTCTGAATAAATAGAAGGGCTTAGTGAAATAAGATGTTACGCAACAAAAATAAAATTCTGAAACAATTTAAATGAAAGCTTTTAGTTGCAATTTTTATTTTATTTTTGTTCTTGTACCTTGTATTTAGTAAGTTAACGAGTAGTACTAAGCTCTCTCAGGAAAACTTAGCAACATTTCATTATCTAATATAAAAATTATTAATAATATTTAAGTTATTTTTATTAAAATATTAACTTTTAATAAATAATATATCAGATTTTAAAGATTAATTAAAATATTGGTATTTTATCTTTACCATATGACAGATTGTCTCATAACACCCTCATCGAAAAAATAAACTGTATTTTGAGAAAATGTAACATAACAGGTTCTTGCTCGAACCTCTTTAATTAATGTCATTTATTATTTAAAAAAAAAAAAAAAAAAAAAAAAAAAAACTATTTGGTAAAGACAGAAATTTATTTTTGAAATTGTCAAATTTAACCTTAAAATTTTTTTTCAAAATTTTAGGAAAATCCTGTATGTTTGCAACTTCTAAAAATGATCGCTCGCTGTGGTGCATTTAAAAATTTCATTGATAAATCAAAAGGAGCAATAAGTTTTTTTTTTTTTTGCCGAGTTGCCAATTGAATAGAATTTTTTTTTTCCTTACTGACTTACTGTTTCTTTCTGACAAATAACACTATATAACAGTAAAATTTTCCTTCTATGTCCTTAAAAATTTCTTTTCAATATTCTAATATTTATTTTAAAATAAAGGAGCTCTTATAAATTTATTTTAATTTAGAGAAAGAGTTATGGAATTTAACGTTTCATTAATTAATAATTTTTAAGATCATCCTCTTCTTAAAAGAAAACAAACTGAAAGCTTTTTTTTTTTTTTTTTTTTTTTTTTTTTTGTGTGTGTGTGTAAAGTTTACTTGTAAAAATAACTCATTGTTGTACTCATTCCTCAAAACACAAGTATTTGTGTTAAATATGGTGTACAATTTACTTTAAAGTTTATTTTTGAATACTTTTAAATCTTAAAATACATTAATATTAGGCCTACCGAATTTTCAGCATCTGGTTTACAGATGTCGAATATTCGCTATTGGACCAAAATCACTAATCTATGCATCTCTATTAGCACCTTTCAAATGTGATAGAAATAATTTTGAAGAATACTTTTGTTTTCCCATGAAGAAAAGGTAAAACTTAAGCTTTTTTTATTTATTTATTTTGGGCAAAAATTATTTTAGGTAAAAATGTTTTCCATGTGAGTTCTCTTTAATCAAATCTCTTTCTGCTGAATGCTGATGGAGCTAATTAAATTTAAAATCAATCCACTACTATAGAAATCATCGTAGTTTTACAATTATAATGTACTATTAAAATTTAAGAATGTATATATATTTTTTAAACTTTAAAATACTTCTAATTTCTTTTTCTTTCTTTTTTTAAAAAAGATTTTATACAATATTTTATGTGATATGTCAACTTTTGAAAGGACTATTACTTAAACAGTATCGAATTTAAAAATTGTGTTCTTATAAACATATTTTGCACATATTAAAAATTGAGGATTTTATGCAATAAAACAGTGGAGTATCCACTGAATTTTAAATAAAAAACGCATCGTTTTCAATACCGGTTTCGAAGATTTAAAAAAAAAAAAAAAAAAAAAAAAAAAAAAAAAAAAAAAAACATAAGAAAAAGTAAAATGCGGTCTATGTAGAGATTGACCTCAACTATCCAATGCAAAAAATAAAATAGAAAATCATTTTAAAAATATGAAAATGCAAACTAAATATTGGATGTTTTCGCGTAAGTGAAGTATCCCCCCCCCCCACCCACCCCAATCCCCTTAAGAGCTCAATCATACATCCTCCCTTTTCATTTAAAATAAACGATTTATGTGAATACTGTAAATTAAAGGTGAGTCAAATTGAAGTCATATTTTAATTTTTCTTGTCAGAATCTCAGGCTGACGTATCATTTTTACTGCAGTTAAAGGAAACATTAATTGTCTTTTGCTTATTTAAATGTATTCGTCCCTCAAAATAAAAACTAATCTTTTCCTTCCGCTCCTCAAAATATTCTTTTTTACATTCTTACATTTCTTAGAATTTTTAAACAAATTTAGAGTTTACATTAATGATTTCAAGAAAAATTTTCTCTAATTTTTCCGTTTATTCATTCTTAAAATAAATAGATTCAGTTTACTTTACCTGCATAAAATTACAGTGATCGGAAAACTTCTACATTTTAGACAGGTTTCAGTTGTATACATTTTATTTTTCAGACATGTATAAATTATATCTATATGGTATTCGTTCTATCGGAACCGCGAAATTTTTCTCAAGACAGTTTTCTGTAATAGACACAATTCAACATTTTGCTGTTGGAGAAGTAGAATTCGGTAAGAATCAAAACATTCATTTTTTAAAAAATGAATTTTGGAGAAGTGATAGTTTAAGTGCTGTGTTTAAAACCGGGACATTAAAGAGATGTATTGGGACACCCAGACATTATGCCTAAAATTGGGTCTCTCTCGGAACTTCTAGTCATCTTAAAAATTTCAATGGCACAAAGAATAGCAGTGGTGACGACTTATATGGGCCCGTGGGGCTTTAGCGTCGAGCCCGCCCAATAATTTGTTCCCCTGACCCACCTAATTCCCCTTGTTTTATTTCACTACGTATTTATTTAAATTTTTAAATCTCTGAAACAAAATTTCATTTTCTATTTGTTGGACAACAAATAAGAGTGAAATATGCCAGCCCAGGATATCGTCGGGATAGCTCAGTAGGGAGAGCGTTTGTACGGCAAACCAAAGTACCCAGGTTCGAGTCCTGGGCGTTAGTCCTGTGCCTCGGATATAATTTACTTAGATGAATATACTTTCCTCTGTTCATTATGAAAATTTCATTTTGTTGACGTTGAAAAATAGCATTGACATCCGTAACAGAGACATCAAGAGCACTAAATGTTCTTCAGTACACATATAATTATTAAATTTCTCTCAACAGTTCAATTTCCTATATACTTGATCAGCAGTATTGTTTTCGTATGTAAACCAAAGGGTAAATGCTAGAATCATGTGAACTTTAATGACTATGATATAGATTTGTTTGAGAAAGAGAATGTATACGGAGCATTAAAAAAAAAAAAAAGATTCTAAAATGTATACGGCGAGTAACTTCGTATGCCCTCCACTATACCACTTTTGATCAGTGAGTATAAATCAGTGAGTGAACATTATATATATTTTAGTGTCCCAATCCTGATAATTATAAAGCTCATAAATGACTGAAATGCTTTGCTGCTTGTGTTTTTAATTTGTATTGATATTTATGATATAATAGTAAATATAACATTATTATGCAAAAGAATTCACGAATAACATAAGCAAATAATAAAACGTGCCGTGCTATTTTGCTTAAAAAATTTGGGCCCATACAATATATTTCAAAAGTTGGCTCCATTGATCAATGGCATTCTTAACTAATAACCTTGATAATAAGTTGTTTCTAATTTTAAATCAAAATTTTCATTAAATTAACGAGTTTGGTCTCAAAGCAGTTTTTTAAAATATTCTTGCACCTTGCACGCATCAGTGGTGCAGCCAGAATTCTGCTCTATGGGGAGGAGAGGTTGAATTGTTGATAATGGTGGTCGCTGGTTACTTGAATCACCGGCTAATCGAATCAGTTTAGCTAATGAAGTGATAATCATTTTTTTCCCTCGAAGAGTAGAATCAATAGTTACATTGACCATAATTCATTTCAGCAACGTTTACTATATAAGAGTTAGAAAACATAAAATGCACCAATGGAATAACAAAAAACTGTTAGATTAATATAGTGTTTGAAAAATGAGGAGGCAAACTTAAGAAATGGAAGGGAATAGTACAGCAAACAATTTTTTGTACAGAAAATCAGGAATCGATTTTTAAATCAGAAATACATAGGATTTCCTTCCAAGACAATCCCGAATTCTTGTTCTTAACTTTAGTAATAATAAAGCAATTTTAGCAAAATTTCCAATAGACTTTACTTTGCTTTGTGTCAGATGTAAAATAACACGAGATAAGGTAGAATTTATTATAATCTGCGTCCAAACAATGCCGAATTAAGTATTTCATATTTTAGGATGTAGTTGACATTAAACGCGGTATCGTTGACTGAATTACTGTGCACTTCCAGCACTTTATTTGACATCTAATTTCGTATACAGTATACTGAAAATTTCGTTAAAATATCTTCATTATTATTAAAGTTCTCTAAAAATACTTGGATTCGACTTGACTTCCTATATCCTATATTTTTCACTAAATAAATGCATCGCGACCTGGTTTCCTATACAAAAATCTTTAATTGTAGTGTGCTCTACCACCTTTTACAGATTGTTCTACTTTTTTTTAAACACATTGTTTATGTGTTAAGTATGCGTGCTTTCTAAATATTATTTGTTTTTAACCTTTTTCATGATGTTGGAGAATATTTATCTATTAAATCACACAAAAATAACGCCTGCATTCAAGTCTAAACATACACACAAATATTATACACACATACAAGCTATAAATACAATAAACCCAACAAGTGTGAAAAATTAGCCAGAGCCAGAGTCGAACCTGGGACCACAGCATACAAGACTAATGCTCTAACCACTGAGCTACCCCGGCCACCTGGGCCTGCAATTTATTAGTGAGAAATTGTAGACCCAGGTATTGGCCGGGGTAGCTCAGTGGTTAGAGCATGAGTCTTGTATGCTGTGGTCCTAGGTTCGATTCCTGGCTCTGGCTAATTTTTCACACTTGTTGGGTTTATTGTATTTCTAGTTTGTATGTGTGTATAATGTTTGCGTGTATGAATATTTATCTATATTTAGTTTTCTGTTAGAAACACCTATGCAGAATGAAAGATAGGTTGTACCTGCTTTCGGCCGTGGAAAAAAAAAGAAAATACATTATAATAACAATTTTGAAAAAAGAGGGTACTTTTTAACTTTCTCTGCCCCTCCCTGTAAGTAAGGGCGAAAGGATCTACTTATATATACATTTATTTAAATGAAATAGATTATAGCTAAAACTCTAAAAGATATTCCAGTTTTTACTTCTTATCTGATTTAAACACGACTGTAATTTTGTCCACATGAAAAACAATATGTCATAATTTTTATGATATAGAGGCAGCATTATTTAAGATTTAATAAGTGTAGATCAATGTATAACTGATTTATTATACTTATTAATTTCAGTTAAAGCATAATTAGAATAAGTTTGTGTGTAATTATAGTAAATTTTATAAATTCTATGAAAATGCTTCATATTTAACGCTTTTCTTTTGAAAACCTTGCTCATAGGCATGTATCTGTAAGTCAAAGTCAATAAAATTGCAATCAGTACTTCTTTCCTCCGGGGAACGCGTGGCCTGAAGAACATTTCGAGCTACCTTACTAGCTAATAAACTACACTCTTTAAATATATAGTCCCCCCCACCCCTCAGGAACAAATTGTTCGAATGAAACACTACAATAATCTGTTCAATCAAAAACACATTTTACATTTATATCTTTATAGCACATTTTCTTAATTCTTACTTTGTCAAAGATTTTTACCTGCATCATTCACATACCTTGGTCTTAGAAATAACTGATAGCAAAAACACAAAACATGATGCCCATGCAGAGGTCTGTTTGGGCTCGGTCCTGGCCCGAAACCGGACCAACCCACGGGCCAGTCTCCGGCCTATTTTCATTCATGGCAATCGGACCGGGCCTGGCTTCCTCTTTTCCAGGCCAGGCTGAAACTGGAATTCATTCTTCCTAAAGGTCTAGACGAGTTGAAATTTTCGGTCCTGTTTTTAACAAGCCCATATGAAAACAATTGGCCATGCCTACCCTGACCTGACCCATGCAAAAATCAGTAAAATTTCGATCGGCCCAACAATTTTTGCAAAAAAATGCATATATTTTTAAATCGTCATTGTTCTATATTAAAATTTTTAATTTTTTCTTTTTAAAGAATAGTTCATTTTCTAGGCAATAAAATTAAAGTACAATAAAGCGTGTGAAAAAGAACCTGTCCATGACAGAATTCTGTTTCAAACGGAAAAATGTATTTATCCATGCAAAATGAACATAATAATACGTGAGAAAAGAATGTAATATATTTACAACCAACAGTGTATATGCTAAGAAGGTAACTTTCCTATAACGGATATTTCTGTTCTATGCGATTCCGTCTTAGAAATTTTTACTATACTATAAGAATTTTCAGGTTTTTAAGTCTCCAAGCCATGTAATACGGATTAAAGTTATTAATAACAACTTAGTCATTTGCATACAAATCGAGATCCAGTAACAAAATAAATAACTCAGCACAAAGTGTTTTTTTAAAAAAACGAAGAATGCAAACAACATGAAAAGAAAAACTAAAATAAATATTTTTGTCAGAACTCCTCTCAGCACAAAGTGTTTTTTTAAAAAAACGAAGAATGCAAACAACATGAAAAGAAAAACTAAAATAAATATTTTTGTCAGAACTCCTCGTAGAAGACATGTCTTCTACGCAATTTTTAACCATACCAGTGTAAAAATATGTTTTTGTTGAAATTCAGGCGAGCTGGGAAGGTATAATTACGTTTTTGTATGAGCCGGGCCGGGCCGGGCCGGGCTCGGGCCGAGATTCTAGCTTTTATACTGGGTCGAGCCAATAAACTATGTGTATGGCCCGGACCGGATTCGAGTCTAACTTTTAGCTTTTTTTTTTTTTTTTTTTTTTTCGATCGAACTTTTAACTTTTATACCCGGCTGAGGGGCAAAAAAATTTCTACAAGTCGGGTCGCGCTCGAACCTAGAAATTTCTCCGGTGCAGACCTTAACGGAAAGTCTGAAACTGAGAAAAACCTATAAACATATATTTTATGTTTTTTTTTTCTTTTTTCTCCTGGAAATTGATGTCTATTATCCTTTTGAACATGGAGCAAAGACAGAAATTCAATTAAAAAACTATCCACTGTATAATACTCAAAGCGTATGACGGTCGAAATAATCATTCTTTTACTGTAAGATGTCTGAAAAATGTAATTGCTACCCTTTTTCAAAACAAATGACAGTTTTCACTTAACCAGTGCATCTAAGATCTAATATACGCTTCCACAGTTTAAATATAATATTCGCGATCTAATTTAATCACTTTGTTGAATATAATTTGATTCAACAAAGCTGCGAATTTCAAATAAACTAAAAAAACTTAATATTAACTTTAGTTTCGATTCATAAAAGCGTCTAATTTGCTTAACTAGTGATTCATATAAGCGGCAATTATAATATTTTTTTTAGCTCTGGAAGGGGTTTTACCCCTCCCCCCCCCCTTTGGGCTGTGCCACTGGACGCATACACACATACAAAGGACTTATGAAGTTGGGGGCCTGTGCCCACCCCACAAAATAGCTCTAGTTACGCCTATGAATATATTACTTTCGCTGAGTCTATATTATGCATTGAAATGTATTTATTTCAATAAATTGATTTATCTTTTGTGCCACGCTATCCAAAATCATAAGTAAAATTTATGTAAATGATTATTTTGCGTCATAGTATCCAAACAAAGGGAAATGTATTCACGATAATATGACGCAAAATAATCATTTACATAAATTTTACTTATGATTTTGGATAGCGTGGCACAAAAGATAAATCAATTTATTGAAATAAATACATTTCAATGCATAATATAGGCTCAGCGAAAGTAATATATTTAACAGTGTATTGGTAAATTATAAGTATTTTTTGTATGTGTAAATATACTTTAGAAGACAAACCAAAAATAATTTAAATTGAATTTTAAAACAATACTATTAAATTCATGTGAAGATGTCACTCAAATTTTGATATCCTTTCTTTTAAAACCCATGTTTTGAATTCAGGAGAGATGTGAATGAAAAACCATCAACAAATAAATTATATATATTTTTTCATGTCAAAAATAATAATTGCATTTGTGAATATAAATAAAACAAAAAAGAAAATTATGATTTTTTTAAAAAAATTATTAACATAGCGTCACTCAAATTTGATATCATTGCTTTTAAGACCCATATTTAAAATTCTTAGAGCCAAAAGATACTGCTGCGTCACAACTTTTAACCCGTTAAGGGTTTTTGTACTGATGTAGTTCTGATGCTAGACTTTCTCGTCTTGCCTCATTAAGCTTTACTCATCGTCTGTGCGTGAAGTTGTCTGGAAACTACAAAAAATGTACAATTAAAAATTTCTGGTAGGAATAATCAAGGATCCTGAGTACCACATGCATCACGTATAGGTGACGCTCGTCGAGAAGAGATTAAACAGGGATTAAAAAATTTCCATTCTTTTACAATCGAAAAGTGCCGACTTATAATATTTTCAATTTTAAGAAGATTAAGTTGTTTCTGGCACCAAGAACGGAAGAATTAGCTCCAGTACCGGAAAACGCTGTAACACATAAAGTATCACAACTCGGTAAATTTTAGGTAGATTTCGTAAGAAATACTACCTATTACATTCTCCCCTAAGTTGGAATTTTTGAAAAATTTTTGCAGATCTACGCCGATTATGACTCCCAGAACCCAAAACCACCCTCAGTTCAAAACTTTATCTATCTATCTATCTATCTATGTCACTTTTTTATGGACACGATAACTCGAATAATTCTTCACAAATCTCTTCCAAACTGATACATAAAATCAAGGGGCATAAAATATCGGTCAAGTTCGTTAATGGGCAAAATCGAACCAAGGGGGGGGGGGGGAATGGGGGGCTTTTTGTGAAAACAGAAAAAACCCATAAAGTCTTAGTTATAATACGTATCGAATCCGTTTAAAGTTATTATTACTTCTAGGAAAAGGGCCGAAAATTTATGTATAACAAATTTTTGATATAATTAAAAAAAGCCCTAAGGGGTGTTTTAGAAGAAAAAAATTCATAACTTCGTCAATTTACAAGGTATCAAATCCGCTTAAATTTATTATAAATCTTCTTACTATTCTCTAAAACTTTTATACTGACAAGTTTTTTATAGGACCAACTCTTATAGCAAAATAAAATTAAAAACAAAAAAATCCCTGCCGGCTTCGCCTGCGAACAAGTTAGATTTCGAAGTGGGCGGTCCCTCATAGAACCCAATTGTGGCATCATGGCAAAAAGGTCATTTCTTCCGCAATTCCCAACAAACAGGCGCCCCACGGTCTGCGTCTTTGAAATCTACCTGTGCCTGTAGGCCGAGCTAAATATAGGAAACGGAGACCGTACAAAAAATAAATATCTTATTTTAATATGTATACAGCCCTCTTGTAAAACAAATGACATATCTAAAATCTATACATTTTTTGTAATTGGAAGTATTTTTCTATTACCATCAGTTTAAGACGTAATCGTCGAGGTAACATTTTACGAGGTAACATTTATTTAGAGGCATCCACTATGTACAATCTTTTTTTTCTTCCTGTCGAGTTCCTAGTCTTTATTTTAAATTAAATTTTTTCATTCTTAACAGTCACACAAGCGCCTTTAATCTAAAATGCATCATTTTATTTTCGTGTATTCAATACAAAACTTAAAAACGACTCTTGTAAATAAAAAACGAGAAATAATTTCGTGGCTTTCTTATGAATTACTAGAGAATTCAAAGTACAATAAACAAATATATTTACAAACTATTTTTTTTTCTTTGTTTATGTGTGGGGTTTATTTCTAAGTGCATTACTTTTGTTTCATATTTTTAAAACACTCAAGCAAGAAAATAATACCAAGATTAAAACTTTTTTTTTTTTTGTAGAAAACATTTTTAGAGCTTTTCCAAAAGTAAGGGAAACACTTTGTCCTTGTTTTGAACAAAACTTGTTAAACAGATGCTTTTAAAACGCAATGGATTCATATCTTGCAGATAAGCGTAAACAAAATAAAATATGAAAGGCGTTGTTTTTGCAATTTTATATATTGAATTTTATTTACGGGAGTGACTTGCTATTTATAGCGAATTTTACTACACGGCGTAAGTTAATGATTTTTATTGTCATTTGTTTTCTTTCAAATACATTCACAATTAAGGGGTTATAGAAGTAGGGGGTTATATTAAGTTGTTTTGATGTCTTGGAACAAGGTATTTTTTCTTTTCTTGTATGAAAAACAATATTTTGAACTTAAAAAAATCAAATTTGTATTAGTTTTAAACACTTTCCAATATAGCTGAAAAATGTTTATGAATTTGGTTGATCTGTCAGCTGTCTGTATGTGCTCTAACTCTCGTAAATATACTCCAATTGTCATGGAATTTTTATTTATGTTATTAGTGTTTACTGCAGAATTTTCGGTAATGAAGATGAAGTGTGTAACTTATATAACCCGTTTACAGGGACATATAAAAGAATTTCGTTACATTACGGCGAGCAATTGTTACCGATGCATTTTATTGATATTGTGATATTTCAAACATAATAAGATTGATATGCATCACTGAGGTGGACTTAAACACGCTTTTTGGGCGTATAGAATAAATAGCATTTATAGTTCGTTTACAGGGATGCACAAAAGAATTCCATTACATTATGATGTATGGGGGAAAATCATTTGCGATGCATTTTAATGATTTTATGATACTTCAAGCATAATGAAATTAAAAAGGATCACTGCGGTGCACTGTAACATGTTTTTTGTGAATTTGTGGATTAAGGAGTGCGTAGCATTTATCTTCATTTACAGAGATGCACAAAATAACTCGGTTACAGATGAAATTTCTTAATAATTTTCTGTTAGTGTTGCAAAGTGTTTCATAATCTATGCTTGATGAATGTTTTTTCGCTCTTGTTATTAAAAAATGCGACTTTTGAACTTGCTTTTTCTCGATGATATGCGGCGTGTAGCGATCTAGCTTGTTCTAGCTTGTTCTCTGAGTGATTTCATTTACGTGTAATGAAACAACAAAAAAGCACCTTAAATAATATGTAATTGTCTGGTCCTTTACCGAAGATTTTTTTTTTTCCTAATTTTTTTATTTTAGAGAAAATTAGAGAATCCAATCCGGCTTCTCGCGTTATAAAACATACCTGCCTGGTGTACAGAATCTGGTTGACAATCATTTTTTTTTTAATTGAAAACTCTAATGAATTTGTATATTGATTATATTTTTTAGATTTCCCACTAACAAGATCAAAAAGCCTTTTTATATGAAAAATATCAATTATGTATTCAAATAAAGTTTTGAGATTCATTAAAAGATATGCTTCCACATTAGCTGCATGCCAGATGTTAATATTCCAAGAAATCACCTCAGATGTTGCTATTTACAGAAAGCTTTTTTGATTCTGATTATTTCAGTGTTTAAGCACACAGTTCGGTTACACGTCTGATCAGTTTTATTTATACTTATTCTTATTTTTGATGAAGTGTTAATTTCGTTTAGGAATATTAGACAAAAAAAAAACCCGCTGAACTATTTATATTGTTTTAAGTGCAAATAGTTTAATCTTTCGTAATTGAGCTGCACGTGATAAAGATAGATTTTTTTAAAAAATCATTCTTGAAAATAATTTTAAAAAACTGCTTGGTAGATCTAGGCACTCTGTTCTCAAGTGCTGGAAATTTATGAAGCAATTTCTGTCATTATAGTATAGGTCCTTAAAATTCAGAAAAACCCTTAAGGAATATTGATGGACTCTTAAAAAAGTTTTAAGGGTTTCATATGGATAATTTCTTTTACTATCGTAGAGAGCTGTGCTCTTTCTTCATTTAAGTGCCGATCAGTGTAATTAGTAAGAAATTCACAGTTAAATTATTACAGTCCCTTAAAACAACAATATTATACTTGAACATAAAAATTAAAAGATACCTGGTCACCAGTAGAAGGCTGCAAGACTATTTCAAAGACGCAGTCATCTTAGTCAGGTGGGTTGAAGACTTCAGGCGACGCACTGGCACGAAAATAATACAACATATATTTTATGGGTTCTTATGGCCAAACTTAATTATATTTAATCAGAAATTTTACTGATGTATGCGGGTGTATAACAATACTGAGATATAATGCTGATCGGAAAGATGCAATAGAAGTAATGAGTCCTGTGAAAAGTAATGTTTTCGCCGTAGGAAGCTAATGTAAAGATACATTGTGCTGAACAGAATTCTCACATAAGGTTTGCAGGAGCTGAGAGAGAATGCCTCATGAGAAAGATATCATAATACTCACTGAAGAAACTCTATTAATTAACCTCTATATCAGTACTAGAAATGTTGTACAATTTAAAACCTTCGTTTTGGGGCTCTCATTTCATTCCCTATTTCGTGTATTCGCTGTAAGTAAAAGCCCGGTGATTGTCACTTGTACTTTCACCTGACTGGAGGACTTGTTGCGTCATTCTCTTAAATGCGTCCCACCCGTTGTAAATCTGAGAGTTCTGTAAGCGCTTTCGCGACTTACTTGCGACACCAAGAAATAAATACATTTTCTTATACATAGAACTTCCATAAGGAAACACACCGATACTATTAATTAATAATTATGAAACTTAATATACATAAGTCTTAATACAGTAAGTCTTAATACTTATATGTAAAAAATATACATATATCTCATTTTCCTTTTGAGTTATCAGTCCTTGAATTGACAATCTCGTTCATTTTTCATCATCACAAAAGGATTATGTAAGGGAATTGGAGATGACTGCTTTTTCTTACAAAAATCATAAAAATCAGTAAATTGATATACAGTTTTTCAAACAAATTGCACTTGAAAGTACACTTTTTCCCTTTTCGGCGGTGTAAAAATAAGTTATACGATGTTTAGAAGTAATTAAATTTGCAAAAAGAGGGAAATGGATTGCTTAGATCGTTGCCACTGTCGATATAACATCAACGTTACTCACGGACATGTTTTTGCTTTATAATATACATGGCGGCTTATCAAACTTAATGCATTAGTTTTCAACAAAAAATCTGATTTTTGTTTTGTTTATCATAAACGGGCGAATTAAAAAAAATCATGGATCAAGGACTAGTAATACATATAACATTATAATACACAAGAAGAATACATCAGCTTCCATTTGAAAAAATGAACAAGGGAATCGGTTCATAAAATTCCTAGTTATTTTAAGTATCATCCTAAAAAGCATTCTTTCGAAAATACCACGTTTAAAGTTTTGCAACAAGTACCACTCACTCGTGCACTTTGCAACATGAATCACTGTAACTTTTATATGTTGTGAAATTTCTAAAAACGGCTTCCAGAGAGAAAATTTATAAAATGTCAAACATTAAAAAAATGAAAAAAGAAAAATGTTGAAGCCGAAAATTCGCACTTAATCTGGGAGCATGGCAGTGCGTCCACCAAATTCGCACAGGCCGTATCTACATTTTCTTGAACCATTTCCGACATACATTTCACTCCCTCATAACTTCATTTTGGGGAGAGCTACAGAGTTTTCGCTTTTTACACATATTAGTATAATCAAACTGAATTAGGTTCCACAATTTCATGTTTCTGTATTTAATAGTTTTCGAAATATGCGATTCCGAAAAAGGGCTTTTTTGTCACTGACCCACTCACTGGTGATAATCAAATAACTAAGGGTACTTTTAACAGTCGTACAATCATAAAAGTTGACAAGTAAGTAGATTTTGTAGCACAATTAACCAGAAAAATCTGAAAACATAGAGTTTCCGTCTATTAACCATTCAAACAGGGGGTGCGGATTTGACCATATACAGTTCCGTAATACATTCAACGTAACACATTCAACAGACAAATTAAACTAATTACATTGTTGAACCATGTATATTGTTTTGTTGTCTGATAAACATTTAAATAATAATGGTTATGATTTGGTCATATACAGTTTCGTAACACATTCAACTGGCAAATTAAAATAATTACATTGTTGAACCATGTATGTTTTTTTGTCTGATAGAGATTAAAATAATAATGGTTCCGTAGACGACCATTTACTTGCCCATATTTGATGCCAACGTTGTTGGTCGTCAAAACCCGATTACAGAAAATTCCCCTGAGTTTTGAATGTGTTACATTATTTCCAGCTGAATGACATTTTTATATGCTTTTCGGAAAATGTTGATAAGGCAAATCTTTCAGTTTATCTCTCCATCTTTCTATCTTTTGCTTCCTTAAAATAAATTTTATTATAAATGTCGGGATTTTAATTTCAATAACACTCTAGTCAATATAGCAAGAATCCGCTACTATTTATGGATTGTTATTGCTTGAAGTGCGTTTTAATGATGTTAACTTTATACCCATATAATAATATGTACATGCATATGCATCATACATATAATACATATGTATCATTATGACGTCAGCATAAACAGGACATATTTTGTAGCCAAATTTGGCGATATTTCACCAATTATAGATCTGTCGACAACCTTGGCGAGAATGAACATGATATTTACCAAATTTGGCGATATTTTGCTAAGTGTCGCCAAGCGTGGCGAGAATTTGACGCTAGCGGCTATTTTTCATTGAGTTAATTCTTAGTGCAAGTAGTTTCTTGACATTGAGGGTGCTTTTGATAAGGTATCCATGGATTCCGTCCTCAGGGCACTGACTGATAGGGTTGCAGATGAGGTGACTCTGAATTGGATCAAATGCATGCTCAGGGATAGGTCTATCCATGCTGAGTTGTTGGGGGATACAATTCAGGTTAAGGCAAAGAAGGGTTGCCCACAGGGCGGAGTTCTCTCTCCGGTACTTTGGTGTCTGGTGGTGGATGGACTCCTTGTGGAGATACATCTGCTTGGTGGATACTGTATTGGGTATGCGGATGACACTGGCATCATCATTAGAAGTAAATTCGAAAATATTATTTCGGACATCCTCAATAATATCCTTAAACAGGTGGAGCGGTGGTGCAAGGAGGTTGATCTTTCTGTTAATCCAGAAAAGACAACTCTCGTTGCCTTCACTAAGAAAAAATCACTCAAATTTAATGAAGTAGTGTCTATGGGCACACTTTAAGTTGCTCAAAGGAAGTGAAGTATCTTGGTGTCTACTTCGATGAGAGGTTGCCCTTACGAAAATAGTTCATAGAGCTGTATAGAACTCTATAGAATTCTTTACAAGTTCTATAGAATAACCATTCTATAGAATACTATTTCTATAGAGTTTTGAAGAGTTCTATAGAATCCTTTTTCTAAAGAAAATGTTTTTATAGAAGTTCTGTAGATTTTTCTTTCTATAGAACATTTTTGTTATAGAGTACTATAAACCTTATAGTACGTCCATAGTAAGTTCTATGGACTAATGATTCTATAGATTGACTAAGCTTTGGGATTAGCCTGCTGTCTGCCATCTTGTTTTTTAAATCAAAACATATTTGTTTTGTTTCTCATTTCCAAAATAATTTTCATCCATATTTACTTATTATAAATACGTTATTTAAGTTTATTGACTAATTTATTTATATTTAATAATAAAAGTTAAAATGTTTTGATTTAAAAAATGAGATGGCAAACCGCG
The DNA here is from genome assembly GCA_963931845.1 of Maratus michaelseni. Classification (NCBI taxonomy): domain Eukaryota; kingdom Metazoa; phylum Arthropoda; class Arachnida; order Araneae; family Salticidae; genus Maratus; species Maratus michaelseni. The sequence continues at coordinate 243,928,266 of OZ007591.1, forward strand.
GGCGATAAATCAAAACATTTGTTTTGTTTCTGACATAATCGAGTTAAATAGGAAATAGAATAATAATTTATTTATATTTAATAATAAAAGTTAAAATGTTTTGATTTAAAAAATGAGATGACTGACCGCGGGCGATAAATCATAACATATATTTTGTTTCTGACATAATCAAGTTAAATATTAATTTTTATGTACAGTTATAAATAAATTTATTTATAACTATACATTAAAATTAAAAAATAATAATCAAATTTATAATACACCAGTTTAATATATAATAGTACTCCATCGATTTAATATGATTATATATATATAATTTAATTCAATTCTAATACATTGTGATTCAGTTGTCAATGTAATAATATATCAGTCGAACTACTCTGAATTAAATCATGATTAATTAATTTTCTTATAATTCCTTAATTTGTTGTTTAATTTTATAATAATTTATAAATTTGTTGTTAAATTTATAAAACCATCCATCTAATTTAATAAACTTTATTCACTTTAATAGTATTGTAATTTTTATTCAAATATTTTAATCTGAAGTATAAATATTTGGACAATTGTTTCAGTTTTAACAAATAATTTATTAGACTTTTAAATATTTTTACAAGAATATATATGATTGGGAATGCAAATCACAAAAGAAATAAAGTTTAAATAGTGTAATAAGAGTTTTGGAACTGTTAATGGTTGCATCATACTGAAAGCATTGGTTCTTTGTCCGATCACTGAAGTCAAGCAGCATCAAGCGGAGTTACTAGTTGGTAGGGTGACCACCTGGATTCTATATACATTTTTATAGAAGCTCTATATTTTTTCTATAGATATTTTTATAGAAGCTCTAAAGACATTGCTATTGAACTTCTATAGACATTTCTATTGAACTTCTACAGATATTTCTATAGCTTTAGATTAAACAAGCTTATAGAAAAACGGGCCATAATTCTATAGGATTCTATAATGCATTTTCTATAAATATTTTTTATAGAATTCTATAAGAAATTTTTGTAAGGGTGTATTGGAAGACTCACATGAATTATTGCATCAATAATGCCAAAAAAGTTTTCTGGTCATGCAGAAACGCCATTGGCAAAACGTGGGCATTTAGTCCAAAGATGATCTGGTGGATATACAATATGGTGATCTGCCCTATGATCAATTATGGCACTATAGCTTGGTGGTCAAGAACTATGACTGACATTGCCAAGCCTGAATTAGCAAAACTGCAGTGGAAGATCTGCATGTCCATGACAGGTGTACTTAGGACAACGCCTAAATCTGCTATGGAACTGTTGTTGGGTATGTACCCACTGCATATGAATATTGAGGCAGAAGCATTGATCTGTTCATATAGGCTCATTTTACATGGGCAATGGCAAAGTTACTCGAGATATCTTACTTGGGGTAGACAACTGTAAAATCAGCAAGCACCCAGTTTTTATCATGAAGGGTGACGGTATGCCTTTAAAACATGTATTTGACAAGTCATTTAGAATTAGCCTTCATTCTAGAGCTGACTGGGAGACTCTTTCTGTTATGGAACTTGAAAAAGGTATGACCTGGTTCACTGATGGTTGCAAGATAAATGCTGAAACAGGAGCTGGGGTTTGCTGGCCAGCTGATGGTACCTCTTTCTTTTACCCGCGGGGTAACTATATCATTGTCTTTCAAGCAGACGTCTATGCAATACTTATGCGTAGTTATATCTGCATTGAGAGGAAGTATAGAGACCTGTCTGTCAATATCTACTCTGATAGTCAGGCAGCGTTACTTGCCCTGCAGAAACATACAATTACATCCAGGATTGTTTGGGAGTGTTACTGCTCTCTGAACAGGCTTTCCAGAAAAGGCAACAATGTTACTATACATTGGGTGCTAGATCATACTGGCATCCCAGGTAATGAGCTTGCTGATAGTCTAGCAAGGAATGGGTCGGTTACTCCCTTTGTTGGATCAGAACCATCTATTGGCATTTCTAAGGACTGCATCATAACTACGAATCACAGTCTACGAAATATGGTGGAACTGTTAACAGGACACTGTAGACTTAATGGACACCTTTGCATTATGAAGGTGGTCAGTGATTCTCTTTGTAGGGGTTATAAGTACGAGGAACAGACTGCTTCACATATCCTTTGTAGCTGTGAAGCATATGCTACTTATCGTTTCGAGCACCTGGGTCGACATCTGATTGAGTCATGGGAAACTCAGGATATTCCTATCAAATGACTGCTGAATTTTATGTTAGCTACTGGCTTGTTTAGGGACTAAGTGGGGAAGGTTTTTCTTCTTTCATCTTTGGAGGACAGCACAATAGACCCCTGGTTGGGGTGCTTTGGGTTTAGAGAGTGCGAGTAGTTATTTATTAATATATTTCAACATATCAGATGGTTAATTAAATTGTATAACGTACGAATGTTAATAAAGTCTCAATAGTTTCGTTATTGAACAAGACCTCTGCTATTGTTATTATATTGTACTGTTATTATACTTACTTTTAATATATTGTTAGTCTTTACTGTGTGAAAATTTCTGTATTATAAAAAGAGAATTTACAAAAACTATTAAAGCACCGAAACTGCCAGTTTTTCTTATGATTACAGTAATCTCTTAACATTCGCGAGTTTTAATTATTCACGAAATAAGAAATGAAGAGCATTTCAACATTCGGGAATACTTGGTTATTCATGAATTTTGTTTTATAAAGCATATTGTTTTACAAAGTCAACTCACTTTGTTTTACCATGTAATATTTTGAGTATAATTTCCTTATTAAGTGTATTAAATTCGATTAATAGGATCATAAAAGAAGTGCATATATGGCTCCTTAAAGGCCCCACTCTTTCAAGTAATGAAGAGTGCCGTTTTACAGATGCTACCTCCTAAACTTTTTCAAGTGACCTATTTATATTCTGTAATGACTGTTTTTGACTTTATAATTATCATAATTCTACATGGAATTTCAAGTACTGACACTATATAGACAGAAATTACTCCATAAATTTTCAGTGCTTGAGAACATTGCTATCATTTTAAGATCTATTTGAAATACCGCAGCTTCATATATAGAAGACCTGGAAGCGTTTTTGGGTTATATGATTCTGAACTGCCAGAGAGCAGATGGTCCACTCTGGTTCTCAACGCCTCATATAATGCAATACAATGTGAAATTCGATGATAAAAATATTCCTTTGGATTTGCGTTAATGACCATAAACCTCACAAAATGGCCATTAAACTATAAGTGGACTAAATGATTCTTAATCAAAACTAATGTTTGTTGAAACTCAATGGTATTTATCACAAAGCTTTTAGTTAGTTGAATTTGTCTCTTTGCATTCTAATATTACTTTTAATTTTCAAATAATTCATAAGTTCATAATTTCCAATCATTAATTTGGAAATGATTTATGGACGTAATCGTTTATCTTAAATGAAATGTACGACATGTTTAACATCAATCAGGGTGTATTACGTATTCCAATTTATTTTTCTCAGTATTACGTTCTTCTATGCTTTATTAGAATTTATTGAAGTTTATCACGTGTATTAGAATGCCAGATAAAGGAAAAAAAGAAATATTGTAGAATGCATCAACGGCCAAGTCGCAGGAAACCATTTTCAATGAAAGATTTGCGATGTCTGACTTTTAACTTTTGCGAACTTCAGATATCAGTAATTTTTGTGGCCGAAACATTAAGAAGAATTTGGCGCTTTTGTTTTACAGAAAACTTTTTGATGGGATAAAATTGTCTTTCAACAGATCCACAAAAATAAATGGCAGAGGTAGGCACCACACAAAATGACATAATAACTGCAACCACATGTTTTTGTGAACCTAATGAAGAACTGATGTTTTCCGTCCGAAATGCATATAGTTAAATATTTTATATTATATATTACTTCACAGTCTCCTGGTAAAATACTTAATATCTGCTTAGCAAACGCCAATTTTGTTTTTTCGTTTTCTTAACTTTATTCTTATTTCTTCTTTTATATTCGAATATATTGATTTAATTTAATCTATTAATTTGTTCGAATATTGTTCTTCTTTAATTTAAATAAGGCTATTTTGAAGTGCATAAATAGTATAAGTGACATAAATGTAGATCATAGTTATACATTTTTAGGGTTATTAGTTTAAAAGAAATGTATCTAGTTCTTAAAGCTTATGAAAATTTTCATGTGAAAAATATATTAATGGTTTGTTTTAAGCAGAATCAGTTTCTTACGAATCCATTATGTTGTAACTCGACGAATTTGAAAGAGTACAGTTATTTGAAATCATATGCGAGAAACTATATTTTCTACATGTGCTGTTTGAGTTTTAAGAAATCTTACAAAATGATACAACTAAATGGGGTGAATATCTACATGACAAGTTCTGGAGATATAATGTAACAGCTTAACGCTTAACTGCTATTAGTGATCTCACCAGTGGCGTATCTAGACTTATAGTTTCGGAGGGGGCTGAGATACAGTAAAAGTTTCTAAGAAGGAATCGCAATTTATCTTATTAGTAGGTAACGCATCTATTATACAATCAAATCTTCTAAGATGAAATCGCATGGGACAGGAGAAAATGTCGTTTTAAGCAGGTTTTTGTCTTCACAAGTATAATTACATCGTTATACAGCATTTTTTAAAACGGAATACTGAAAATTATCTACTAAAAGATATTTAATAAATAATAAATAAAACTGAAATAAACAGCAAATTTAAAATTATATAAGAACATTCTCAATCTACCCCACCCCCCTTAATACATTCTCGGACTCATTTTGGAGCACATATACGCACGGCATTTGTGAAATAACATACTTTCTAAGAAGAAAACCTGTCTAAAACGGAATATTTTTTCTGGTTCATTTTGAATTTTATCTTAGCAAGTTTCATTACATTTTGCTACACTTTCGTAATTAAATTTGATATTTTCTACAAATTTCGGAGGGGGCTGAAGTCGGATCAGCCCACCCCCTAGATACACCACTGGGTCTGACACATCGCTGCCATTTTCAACTTTCACAGTTTAACTAGTAATTTACAGTTTAACTATAGATACTACTAAAATTTTGTTTCGTTTATAGCGCTAGTACTATCACTACAGACTTTTGAATAAGTGAATTTTAATTATATTTGTCCTGTACAAAAAGTTTAGTACAGAAACAGTATACTATGAGTTAATAAAGCCTTTTATTCATCTTTGTATCGAGTGTCTCACAATAGTTATGCGACAGTTTCTGTCACAGCAGTTAATGGTTAAAGTTATGAATGGATTAGTTTGAATAGAATTATTATTTACACAAGTTTTCCATTTTCAAGATTTTGTTTTCGAGGGATACATTTTGGAAGATTTTAAAATTTCGGATATAGAATTTTGAAGTTGTTTCACATAAGCTAATATGCAAATAAGGATTCTTTTATGAAATAATGTGATATTAGTTGCATATTAATATGCTTGAAAAAGTAAAAAAAAAATCAAATATTCTATTTTCATATTAAAGTCTATTCATTCTTTGAAGTGCATCCATTTCTTTAAACTAATGACAATTTTATGAGAAATTAATATCAATGTTTCTTCTTAAACAAGATCGTTTACGAATCGGTTAGGTTATCCTTCTATGTCTATGAATTTGGAAGGATACAGCTGTATTACTGTATTATCAGAATAATGACAGCGCAGCAACTGCTCTTAGGAGATTTAGAACACTTAAGAATTTAAGAAAAGGTCCAATGACGACAGAGGGTTTACGGAAGATGGTTTCTCAAAGTACCGTCCATTGTTTTCCTCCCACAGACGATATTCTTTGTTTCTGCTACCTTACAGCGCCATCTGTCGGTGCGATTTTAAGTTTTTTTAACCATGCTAAAAAAATGCCTATTGCTTTGGGAGCATACTGGTGAAATTTTAGGTCATTTGGATCAGTGGTTCTTTTGTTATAGTGTTTTACTTTCACAACTTTAAAAAAAATCACCCTGTAGTATGCGAGAAACCATATTTTCTAATATGTACTGTTTTAATTTTAAGAAATTGTTCAAAATAATACAACTAAATGAAGTGAATATCTACATGCTAAATGCTGGAGATAGAACTTAACAGCTTGAAGTTATGAATGGATTAGTTCGAATAAAAGTATTATATTTACCCAGTTTTCATTTTCAAGATTTATTTTTCGAGGGATACATTTTGAAAGCTTTTACAATTTTAGAAATAGAATTTTGAAGCTGTTTTACGTAAGCTAATATACAAATAAGAAGGATTATTTTATGAAATAATGTGATATTAATTGTATTACTTAAAAAAGTAAAAAAAAAAAAAAAAAACATCAAATATTCTATTTTCATATTAATGTCTATTCATTCTTTAAAGTGCATTCGTTTGTTAAAACAAATGGAAATTTTAAGATAAATAAATATCAATGCTTCTTCTTAAACAATATCGTTTACAAATCCGTTAGGTTGTTCCTTGACGAATTTAGAAGGATACGGCTGTTTAAATAGTATGCGATAAACCATATTTTCTATAATGTACTGTTTAAATTTTAAGTGATCGTTTAAAATGATACAATTATATAGAGTGAACATTTACACAGCTATTTACAACATTATATCTGACAGTTTAAATTTATGAATGGACTAGTTCGAATAGAATTATTGTTTATTTCGGTTTTTCATTTAAAAATTTATTTTTCGAGAGATACATTTTGGAAGCTTTTAAAATTCGAAACAAGAATTTTAAAGTTGTTTTAAGTAAGCTGATTAATATACAAATAAGGATACTTTTATGAAATAATGTGATATTAGTTGTATATTAATATGCTTGAAAAAATAAAAGAAATTCCAATATTCTATTTTCATATTAAAGTCTATCCGCTGTTAAAAGGCATCTATTTCTTAAAATTAATGGAAATTTATGCGAAATTAATATCAATGCTTCTGTTTAAACAAGATCATTTACGAATCCGTTAGGTTTCCCTCTAGGAATTTGGAAGGATATAGCTATTTAAATTAGTATACGATAAACCATATTTTCTAATATGTACTGTTTCAATTTTAAGAAATCGTTCAAAATGATAGAACTAAATGAAGTGAATATCTACATGGTAAAAGCTGGAGATAGAACTTAACAGCTTAAAGTTATGAATGGATTAGTTCGAATAGAATTATTATTTACCCCCTTTTGCATTTTCAAGATTTATTTTTTGAGGGATACACTTCGGAAGACTTTAAAATTTTGGTAATAGAATTGTGAAGTTGCTTCACGTAAGCTAATATACAAATAAGAATACTTTTATGAAATAATATGGTATTAGTTGCATATTAATATGCTTAAAAAATAAAACAAGTTGGAAATTGTACGTCAGACGTGACAAATGAGGTGCGTTCGTACTAGAGCTAGTTATATAAATATTCAGATCTTGATGATTTTTAATTCTGTGAAATGAATTATGTCGTCTGCAAATTAATATCTGTAATAAAATAAGTATCTCGATCGCTTGACGATTAAACTTCGGAAGCTGCTATAGCAAAAAAGCACCGATTTTTTTTTAAATTCAAATTTCTTAATAAATATTTTTATTAATATCTTCTAAAGTTTTGATTCGATTTTCATAAAATTTGAAATGTCTCGACAAAATTTTGTAAAGATAATATATCTTAAATATCAAACCATTCGGCTGGGTAGTTTTTGCGTTGTTATATGCGGACGGTAGGACGGACGGACGGACAGACAGACAGACAGACAGACAGACAGACCAGACGACGACAATAGGTGCTACGTATTTATATAATTACGAACGCACCTAAAAAAATGAAATATTCTATCTTCATATTAAAGTCTAATAGTTGTTTGAAGTGCACCCATTTCTTAAAAATAATGAAAAATTTATGCGAAATTAATATCAGTGCTTCTTTTTAAACAATAACGTTTATGAATAAATCTACGGATTTGAAAGGATACATCTATTTAAAATAATATGCAAGAAACCATATTTTCTATTATGTACTGTTTGAATTTTAAGTCACCGTATAAAATGATACAATTAAATGGAGTGAACATTCATACAGCTATTTGCAACATATATATCCCGCAGCTTAAATTGTGAATGGACTAATTCGAATTCGAATTATTATTTATTTCGGTTTTTCATTAAAAAAAATTTTTTTTTCAAGGGATACATTTCGGAAGCTTTTAAAGTTATTATTATAGACATTTTAAGGTGCTTTACGTCAGCTAATACATAAATAAGACTATTTTTGTGAAATAAATGTGACACATTAGTAGTGAAATATCCATATAAATATAGTTGAAAAAGGAAAAATGTCTCAGTATTTTTTTATTCGTATTGAAGTCTAGTTGTTTTTTAAAGTGCATCTGTTTCTTAAAAACTAATGGAAAATTTCATGCGAAATAAATATCAATGTTTCTTTTTAAACAAAATCGTTCATCCAATCGTGAAGTTTTCCCTTCACAAATTTTGAAGGAAACAGTTATTTGATATAGTCTGCGGGCAACTATATTTTCTATACGTACTGTTTGAATTTTAAGGGATCTTCCTAAATCAAAATGATACAAGTAAACGGAGTAAATATTTACATGGTATATACGAAAGATATGTGTAACATCTTACATTTATGAATGGACTTTTTAAAATAGAATTATTGCGTAGTTCAGCTTTACGTTTTCAAGATTTATTTTTTATGGGATACATTTTAGAAGCTTTTAAAATTTAGGATATAGAATTTCTAAGGTGTTTCATGTAAGTATACATAAGAGGCATACATAAAAAGATAAGTACATAAAAAGATAAGTACATAAAAGGAATAAGTACATTTAAGCATACATAAAAGCATATTTGTATTGAATAAGGTAACACATTATTTTTAAAACATTCATAATTATGCGCTTGAAGAAATAAAAACTAATTAATACTTTATCTTCATATTAAAGTATATTCATTGTTTGAAACACACCCTTTTCTTAAAATTAATGAGAATTTTCAGGGGAAATAAATATCAGTGTTTCGCTTTAAACAGAAAATCTTCCGAATTTGTTAGTTTATTCCTTGACGACTTTGGAAAGACAGAGTTATTTGAAACAGTTTTCCAAAAACTATTTTTTCGGTTTGTACTGCTTGAATTTTAAGTGATCGCTCAATGAACAGTATCTGCAAGAGAGATATCTGAGTTAAATATATGAATGGACTAGTTCGTATAAAAATATTGCTTATTCCAGCTTTCCATTATCAAGGTTTAGTTTTCGAAAGATACATCTGTGATGCTTTTGAAATTTTGGACATAGAATTTTTAAGGTGGTTCACGTAAGCTAATATATATATATTTATATTAAATAATGTAACATATTATTTGTAAAACAGCCATATTAATGCGCTTGAAGAAGTAAAAATTCTTCAATGCTCTATCTCCATATTAAAGTGTATTCGTTGTTGGAAATGCACAATTTTCGTAAAACTAATAGAAATTTTCATGTGAAATAAATATTAGTGTTTCTCTTTAAATAGAATCACTCGTAATTTTGTTAGGTTATCTCTCAACAAAATTGGAAAAGTATGTTGAAAGAGTATGTCAAATTTTATTTTCCTAATATGTACTGTTTGAATTTTCAGGGATTGTACAAATCACACAATAAAATGGAGTGAACATTTGCATGGTATCTGCGAGAGCTACATCTGACAGCTTAAATTTATGAATGAACTAGTTTGGATAAAATTATCGCTTATTTCAATTTTCCATTTTCAAGATTTAGTTATCAAAATATACATCTGAGATGCTTTTGATATTTCGAACATAGAATTTTAAAGATGTTTCACATAAGCTAATATACATATAAATATAAGGATATTTTTATTAAATAATGTAACGCATTATTTGCAAAACATCCATATTAATGCTTGAAGAAGTAAAAATTCTTTAATACTTTATCATCATATTAAAATCTATTCGTTGTTTGAAATGCATCATTTTCTTAAAACTAATGGAAATTTTCATGTGACATAAATATCCAATGTTTCTCTTTAAAATATAATCGCTCGCGAATCCGCTTGGTTATCCCTTGGCGAATTTCGGAGGAATACAGTTATTTGAAATCGTATGCGAGAAACTATATTTTCTATATGCACTGTTTGAATTTTAAGAGAACGTTCAAAATGATACAACTAAATGGAGTGAATATTTACATACATATGCTGGAGATATATCGCAGCAGCTTAAAGTTATGAATGGTTTAGTTCGAATAAATCCAGTTTTCTTATTTTAAAGATACATTTTTCAGGCGATGCACTTTGGAAGCTTTTAAAATTTTTGAAATGGAATCTTGCAGCTATTTCATATAGTTAAAGTACAAATATAAGGATATATTTATAAGAAAATATGCTACACTTTTTATAATTATATGTTTGAAAAAGTAAAAATTCTTGATGGTTCTTTAATAAAAGCATTTGAAAGTAAAAATACGAAGGTTTTAAATTATTTGTAATTAAAACATAATGCTAAAAATAATGATTATATGTTTACGTTAACCATTTTTAAAGATTATTCTACTGTATTTTTAAGAGAAGATTTTTAACCTGTTGAAAGAAAAGTTTGACAAATGCTTATGTTAATCGTAATTCAATTTTTCCAGTAAAAAGGCACCAAGATATTCCCCCACAAAATGAATTCGGGATCATAGCTTTACGCATTTTTAAACATAAAACAGAAATACTTGAAGTATAGCAATTTTTATTTTAAATGTACAACAATACATTCTTTGCGCATAAAGACACACCAAGACAAACACATTCTAACATAGACACAATAAAATTTACCTAAAACCAGATAAATGTTCATCAAATGTCACAAGATTTGAATTAACATCAGCTGTTGATAGAGTGCCTTTCAGTAATTTTGAGTTTCTACAAAAATTTTGAAAAACTGTCCTTTATTTTTGAGACAAGTTTGACAATTTTACAAGTATTGCCATACTTGGCGACAATTTGGGATATGAGTGCATGCGTGCGTGCTTACGTGATACATACATTTCTCCGATTTTTCTTTTTTAACATTATGATGTCAGCATTACTGACAGAAGGTTTAAAAGATATGTGATTTACGTAACAGATATACGACACACATACATATATAGATATATATGTATGTGCGTGATGTACATATATGTTGCGTATGGATGCATATATATATATATATATATATATATATATATATATATGTGTGTGTGTGTGTTGCGTATAGCTATATATATGTGTTGGGTATATATATATATATATATATATATATATATTGCGTATAGATAAATATAGGTTACGTATTTTAAATCATTTTTATCAAGGGAAAAAATAATGGTATATTAGAAGCTGATTCATGGTCAGTCATTGTTTACGAAGTAAATCGGTTAAATAATATTAATACACTTTACTATTATTGCATAATTTATAGATCTAAATTTTTTTTCTGTAAATAATGCAACTGCTTCCAACAGGAAAAGTACTCCATATTCGAATGTTAACTATACTTTCTAGCTTTTCTTTGTTTTTAATTAATACCCTATTTTACCAATTTTTAAAAATATAATTAGTAATTATATTAATGTTTCTGATTAATATTAATGTTTTTAAATATAATTCAAGATAGGTATACGCAGTGACGCACACAGGATTACGCTTTGTAGGGATTAGCATATTTTAGAGTTGATTCGAGATGGTACGGGACTATTCGTTGTCCGGACTTCCCATTTTCCCATTTTTCTAAGGACCTACTAAAAAATAACCTTTCATAATTTTGGACAACTTTAATTAATTAGTCTAGTCTTGGGGTCTGAGAGGGGCTTCAGCCCCCTTAGCCCTTCCCGGTGCGTGCGTCATTGCGCATATCAATAAAATACGTATACAAAGTAGGAAATTAAAAATTTTTCTTTTCTATCGATTACAGAAGAGCCTATTATAATAAGTCAAAATTTATAATAAGTAAAATAATATTAAAACACTTTCATACTTGAAATGAAAGCCCGTATAAGCATTAAAATACATGCAAATTAGGTATAACTGTAACTCAAGTCATAAATGCCATTTATATCAAAATAAATTATTCTTTCTTTATACAGCGTACCAGTTTTATTAAAGCTATTTTGTATATTTTTATTTTACATAATTCGTGTAATAATTAAATTCATTTGAAATAATCATACATTAAGGTGTTTTTTCAATAAAAAATACTAGTGAAGATGAAGATATTTTTATCTGGAAAGAAATATATTATTTTAATACTCCGCAGTATTTATATTTTTCTTATGATTTCAATCAAGAGAGTAAGATGTTTCTTTCTTTTCGTTTTTTTTATAATTAATATAATTTATTGTGCAATTAAAAAATTATATAATTAATGATAATGTCATTTTTTCTTATTAATATTAATATCTTTAAATATAATTGAAGGCACGTTAAGTGATGTCCGCAAAAATATTTTATGTCATCGAAAAATATTAAAAATTAATCATTTCATCAATTAGAGGGAAAATTTGTTGAGCTTGTTTTATGAAAATATTTAAAACCACTTAAAAACAACAAATTGTGGATATATGCGCTATAATTTTGATCCTGAAAAAATTATTTAGAAAACATATCGAAAATTATTTTTTTAAATCCCATACCATGTATAACTTTTTCATAAGTCTGTTCCCTGTTACGTCATAGCGGCTAACTTCCATCGGTGCTTTTCACTCCCTGGTGAAGCAGCTCTTCTACTCTATAGTCCTGGTACTGTCCCCTTACGTTTTCATAATTTTTAGCATATGTATTTCGTTTTAATCTTCATTTTTGCTAAAATTATGAAAGAAAATCCGGATTTGGCTTGGGTGAGATACCCCGTATTTTTGACTTAATAATTGGATTGCGACCCTTCACTCCTATAAAAATCTTCTTTATTGTAGTATTCTGTACCATCCCTTAAAGTTTTGTCCATAAGTTATGAATCACCCTGGTATATCAATATAAACATTATAATTTCCCTGAAAGAATTTATCTTGTGTTTGTTTGTTTTTATTTTTTAACTAAGCAACATGAGGCGGACTTGAATAAAATAGCAGAAAATCCTGAATTAAATCACTGTGAAACTTCATTCATATTTAAAACATTTAAATATTCCTTTTAGCATATTATGCATTTATGAAAAATTTTGCATTTTCTAAAAATAAACATATGCCAAGCTGTAGCTATTTTAAGATGCAGCAATAAATAGTCTGAGTTATATTTAGAACAGCGACATATTTCAGATTCCATTGAAATTTACTAGAATTGAAATTAAAATTACATTCTGGAAGTGCGCTAGTAAATAAATAAACGTTACGACTGACTTAAATGTATTTGCATATTTTTAAACGGAATTTCAAATTCGGAATCTTTTGTATACATAATGCACTAAAATATCTTTTCAGTTATATGATGTAAAGTAGTTTTGTTCTATGAAATGTTTAAAAGGAATGTGAGAGTCTTGATAAATGATGTTTTATTCTTTGTATAACAAACAACTTTTCATCCTTTATAATAATCATTGTAAATACAACAATGTATAACTATTAATAAATACAGAATTGACATTTTCGAAAAATAACGGGAAATTATAATGTTATCTATTTTTGTACCACTTTATAATTTTCATCAGAATATTATTTTATTTCTACAGAATAGATTAGATTTCATAGATAAAAAAGGCAAACGAAAATGTTAAATTAACGAAGAATGAATGGAATTGTTTTTTATGAAATAAGTCAATTTTGTTTTTGATTATATAAAGTTTAAAATCTTGTATATTATGTTTTTTATCATTTAATATAAAATAGATTTCCGGATGAAAAAGAATAAAGAAGATAACTAATGATTGAAGAACAATGAAGAATGATGAATGAAATAGATTATTATTTGAAGTAAAGCAGTTTTGTTCTGAAAATGTTTGAAAGTAATGTGAAAGCCTAACGAATGACGCTTCACCCTGTGTGTAACAAACAATTTCTTTCATTTGCAAAAATGAGTGTTAAAAATCAAATAAAGAATTATCTTTAATAAAACAAATTTACTTTTCAAAAAATTAAGGAGGGAAACAGTATGTTATCTATTTTTGGTATTCGTTTACATTTTTTTTATCAGAATAATATTCCACATTTTTAATTAATTAAATTCAAAGTCTTTTGTGCACATCTCAAATAAATTTTTGATTAAGGTACTTGAGGGTAATATGGCCAGTGCTGATAATACGGCCACTTGGATAGTTTCAGTATTTAACCGTTTTTATATGTCCAGATTGCTCTTGTGAACATACATGACATTTTTATGTCACTTTTATTGCGAATTCAGGTATTAGTTTTAAACTACGGAATGTTTGAATTTTTGCTAATATTTCCGAATTTTCAATTTGATTTTTTGGAGTTAGTTTACTTCATTTCAAATGGAAGTAAAGATATGGTCATCAAAATTTCTGAAGTTGTGTCTTTTTCTAATTTTACTTTTTGCTTAAGTTAAGTAAAAGATGAAGTAAATTATGAAATATTTCGAAGTGCTGTATAAACGATAAATGCAATCTACGCAACCTACGAATTTTATTTTGAATAATTACAACATTATATTTACATTTTTGGTGTGAAAAAAGTTGGCTTAATTCGTTACCGTAGAACTTTTCATGGCAACCTTCGCCGAATGTCACAGTCGTCTGCCGTGTGTGATGTATTCGTAGCACCATATATGGCGACTTAACTCACTTTTGGCGTGAAATTAACAATTAAAAATCCAATAATAAAAAATTAAAAGTATAAAATATGATTTTAACGGAGAAATTTTATCGGTTAACTTTTATGTATAGGACTACAAAATGCACCAAGTATCAATGCTTGGTAAAAGCTGCACCAAAAGTAGTTCCCTTGTAAGTATAAACATTGTGTCACACAAGGTTTGCTCATAAAGACCAAATCAGAAACCTAAACGAAGAGCGAGGACAAGATCGGTTGAAATACCCAAAGCCTCGTCAAGTGCAGTGCCTTCTAAAACAAAACAAAACAAATGTTTTCAAAGACATTCGCCTGCAAAATAGAGGATGTCATTAACCAACATTTGTATCAAATCGAGGCCGCTGTGAACTTTCGAATTTAGCAAAATACAATCAAAAACTCATTCAAAATGTAGCTCGATATATACCCACAAAATACCCACATATAATGTTTTTCTCTGTGTAAACGAGAATTTTTTTTGTTTTCCTTTAATTTATTTTTTAAATATTATTAAGGATAGATTTGTAAAAATGTTCTTCTTGTTATGATACATCATATATAAAAATAAAAATTATAATCATCTAAATGCTTTAATTCCTTTCAAACTCTGAATATTTGTTTGTAAATCTTTAATACTGACGGTACTTAAAAGTACCATTTCATTTAATTAAGCGTATTTAATGTAATTTTTGGAGAGTGAGCATTTTTTAGCATTTTGTTGTTAATACTATATTAACATGAAATAAAATTTACATGCTATTCCTTTTATTAATTCGTAATGTGGTAGATAAAGAGAATGGTTACAGCAAGGTGGATATTTTAATATATGTTCCTTTGTTTTGTTTTTATAATTTACACTTTTTTTTTAATCTCAAAGTTATGTAAAACACAATAATATAATTTAAATTTTACTTACTTTCATAAAAGAATATTATTACGTAGTTGTTTCTGTGTCCAATTTAACATTTATATTTGTTGCTGCTAGACAGCATGTACTTTTCGAAGAACTTAATTTAATTGTCACAGAGGGCATTTTCATAAAAGCACCGTTGTGACAAACATTTTTTCCCCTGAAATTGCTATGGGAAATACACAAAATTGAAAATACATTATAAATTACTAACTAGATTGGAGAAGTAACAAATAATCTAAATAAAAAAAATATTTTAAAAAAGCGAAAATCTTTTTGTGGGTATATATCGAGTTGCTTAGAAATTAAAACGATTAATCGTTATTAAATTTATTTATAATAAATTAAATATTTTTATTATGTATATTATAATAACCTCTTTACTTATTAAATCAACTCAAAAAATAATATTAAAATTTTTATCTGTACACAATGAAAAATATGATGTATTAATATTCAAATTTCAGATTCCAAGAGAACAATTTGAAAAATGCTTTGTTAAAGATTTTACAGACAAAGAAATTTTTGAAATTCAAATTTTATCAATTTTTATTGCACAAAAATATGAAGGACTTTCAAATTAAACATTTTTTAAATTAAAACAAGAAAGAGAAAACATGCATCAAGAGTAGATTATGCAACATTTTCCAATACTCAGGATATTATTAAGAAATTTCATTTCTTTCATACAATGAAATGAGATATCGAAACAAACAATTTTTAAAATCACACAACTCAGTAAAAATCCATTTTCTGCAATTTCTGTCGGTAGCCGGTAATATGTGCGAATTCTCTCGTGTAGCCCTGTATGTGATCTATAGAATTTATACACACTCACCTAATACACTAAAAATTAGATAAGTTAAAATGCATTCCACAGCGTTAAACGCACTTCCACCAATTAAACTTGTCTAATTATCGATCATATTCAGTCTTTTGACCGAATTCTTTTGTGAGTCTCTGTAAGTGAACTATAAATATTATGCATCCCATAACATATAGAAAACTTGTTGTAGTAATCCTTTCCCCAGTTTCGTCCCCAGTAATCCTTTTTAATTTCATTAAGTTTCAAGTATCATAACATCATTAAAATACATCGTAATTGATTTTACATAAGATCATAATGTAATGTAATTCTTTTCTGTGTCCCTGTAAACGAACTATAAAGTCTACTTATTCTATACTCCTGAGCAAGCATGTTGTAGTCCACCTCATTGATGCATATCAATCTCATTATGTTTGAAATATTGTAACATCAAGAAAATGTACCGCAAATGATTTTCCCCATAGACCATACTGTAACGGAATTATTTTGTGTGTTCCTGTAAACGAACTATGAATTCTACACACTTCATTTTCAATACCAAACATTCTATAGTAAACCTCAATAACATGTGGAAATTACATGGCAATCCGAATATATTTACGAAAATTAAAGAATGGGCCGATGGCAGACAAACAGACAGACAGACAAACAGAATTCATAAATAATTTTCAACTATATTGGAACGTGTCAAAAATGTCTAAATTTCATCATTACATCATGTGATGATATCAAAACATGATGATTTTAGACATTTTTATGATGTCTAAAATTATCATTAGATTAGTAAATGGTGTTGCAATTTTATTAACAATCATTTCCTGAAATTACAATTAGTATAAGATTCATTTTTATTAAAGATAGCATTACAAATTTTGCTTTAAATAGTCTTTAAATTATTATTAAACTTACGCGCAAGCAAATCTTTGTCCATAAGGCTTTGATGTTTTTGAATTCCAATGTGTAATAAGTCAATTTTCCAAATTCCTTCACCCAGTTATTGCTGTGTTTTTAATTTTTAGCATTGCTACGTATTACAATTAAGTTTGGGAATACAGATTCTATTTCATTAAAAATATTAAATTAAAAGTTTTGATAAGATTTCAGTAAAAAGAGAAAAAAAACCCCTATTATTAAGTTATTTCAAAAAGATGATTTTGTGTTTTCAATAATCGCGCCGAGACAAATCACTAAGGAGAAACTAACCAATCACGAGGTCAGAATTTTTTCTGTTATTCTTACTCGAGTAAGGATAGTTTATATTTGTCTCGATTAGTTCCAATTAGTGTATCTCTATTTAGGAGAATAAAATAGGAGGAGTCGACATATCAGTTTTCCCTCGTGGAAAGTTTTGAAGCCGACAAATGAGTTTTTCTCCCCTCTCTTGCGTCTTTCATGTTTGATTTGACCGATAGAAATTTAGTAGTCTCCATTGCAAGACGCGGCACGTCAAATATGGAGGATGCGGGTAGAAACAGCTTCAAGTGACGTCGTAACGGACAACTCCTCCTATTCTATTCTCTTAAGTTTCTATACAAAACTGGCAACAAATGCATTTCAATTATGCTTACTGCGTTTTTAAGGGGCATTTTACGGGTGAAAAAAGTACGTAAAATGAAAATATAGTACGTCGTCATGCCAATTATGGATGCTGGTAGCTTTTGACTGGCACAAGATCAAAGTAGATATCTGTTTTCAACGGAAATACACTTGTTGGGAGCTACCACATTGAATTAGCACCAAGACGCTCTGCTTTACATGTAGTATTTTAAATCGTTGTTGTGGTACACAAGTACTACAAGTACCGTTTAAGCGTCATAGTTTTCATTTTGATAACTTTGCAATGTGCAAAAAAAGGGTGTTGCTATGTAAAACATTTTCCTCATTACTGCCAGAGCGTAATTGTCGTTCTTCACCACATTCTCAAGCTCTTACCATAAAAATATATAGTTCAAATTTTATTCAATTTTTCGAACGATACGATCGCTAGAAGCACATGTATGAGTAAAGATTTTCTTTTTCACCTTGTATATTAAATTAAAAATATTTTATTATTCTTTTCCCTATGTTATAATTGTTTCGTAATCCTTAAATAAAAATATTCTTTTAATACGAGCTTATTAAAACAACCTTTAAGTTAAATTTCCAGTTCAGAAGTAAAATTTGGTTGGATAATGTACAAAGATATTTTTAACATGGATAATATTGGGTTGTCCGGGAAAATTCGTGCCGTTTGGAAAAATTAATTAGTACCGGAAAATCCTTCCTGTTGATTATTAGACATTAGATATCGGAATTAATGTCTAATAATTAAATGATAGAATTTTCCGGTACCAATTAATTTTCCTAAACGGCACGAACTTTCCGAACAACTCAATACAATTAGTATTTTAAATTTTTGAGTTGCAAGAGTTAAATAAATCGTTTTATAATTTTTTCTCTTCAGTTTGAATTAAGTTTTTTTATTGTCAAAAATAATAATTTTGAAAATTAAATATTTCAAGAAGAATGCAAATTTCTTATTTCATATTTTTTAAATGCAATTCTCCTACGTCGTCTAATTTTATTTATATTTCTTTTATTGCAGCGAAATGATTTTATATATGTTTAAAGTAATACCTATCTTTTGAATAAGATAAGCTTTCACTTACTCATTCATATTTAAAGAACATTGATTATTGAAAGAAACATTGATATTTTTTTGATTTTTAAATAAAATAAATTTTACTCCTTTAGAATGCCGAAATATGTTAAAATTTTCAAGTATGGAGATCATTTATGTAAATATCAAGATCTACATTTTTATAAAGACCTGTCGGGATATCTAGTATTTTTTACTAATAAATTCTCTAAAACTTCTATTTCTTCTTGTTTAATTTAAACATTTTAGATTTGTTTCATTTCATTTTATTTATTTATTTATGTCACTTCGAGCTTAACCTTTTTTTTCTTTTCTTTTTTAAGAATTGCGAATACAGTAGTAGTAGGATTTTTTTAGTTATTTTCTTAAGGGGAAGTCTTAAAATATGATCAAACTTTTGTTAACTAAACATAAAGATGCTTTTAACATATAAATGTAGTAAGGGTTTTAAATTACAGTACAGAAAAAAAAATCAATTTATATTTTTTATCGTTTACAGTTAAAATCTTTTTCTGTGGGGATCGGGATTTTGTTAAGCAACGGCCAGTATTGGCCATATTGTTATACGGCGGATGCCTTCAGTGAGGACTTTTGAAAGGAAAGTGACCCGAATTATCGATCTGGTACAAAAGAAACCCTGCAATCCTTGGACAGTCACCCCGCCTAGACCGCAGTGATTTCGCACCCGCGTACATTGTCCATACTGTTATAAGAGGATTTATTGCAATAAGTTCATATTGCAATAAGCCTTCAGGGAGAACTGTCGAAAGGAAAGGGATGAGAATTATCGTTCTCGTACAAAAGAAACCCTGAAAACCTTGCACAGTCACCCCGCCTAGACCGTAATGATTTCGCACCCGTGTACATTGTCCATACTGCTATAAGAGGATTTATTGCAATAAGTCCATATTGCAATAAGCCTTCAGGGAGAACTGTCGAAAGGAAAGGGATGAGAATTATCGTTCTCGTACAAAAGAAACCCTGAAAACCCGGGACAGTTACCCCGCTTTGACCGCACTGGTTTCCAACCTGTGTACACTGTCCATATTGCTATAGGAGGACTTATTATAATAAGTCCATTACAATAGATTGTTAGGGAGGATTGTAGAATGGAAAGGAACCCAAATTATCGTTCTCGTACAAGGGAAAACCTTGAAAACCTTGCACAGTCATCTGCGCTGGTTTCGAATTCGTGTACATCAGCCCAAGCTCAAATATTGTACAGCCAGCATGGTAACCTCTGGGCTTCCTGTTAAAAGCATTTTTTAACATTTAATAGATTACTAAATTTAAATAACAGGGATAAAATAAATCAAGTTACATTTTTCGTTTAAAGTTAAACTTAAATTTCTGTATTCTAAAATAACTTTTTTGAAAACAACATTTTTTGTATTTCAATCCATGATCTTCTCTAATGTCATTTTTAATTAATAAATCTTCGAACTACCTGTTATTTTAGACATTATTTTAATTATTAACACATATAGACAGGCACTGTACATTCTCAAAAACATATTTAAAAACATATAAAACCAGTCCACATGCTAAAAGTTTTCGTAAAAGTAAAATAGTTTCGCCTGTTTGCTCAGGCATCTTCAATACTGATGTATCGTATTTTCTGCTCCGTCAGTCCGACCCTTCCGAAACTCTCCCTCTATCTCCTCCTAACAGCATCTGGCGCCATCTGGTGTCAATCTTGGCGTCAGTTACGTCGTTGCAAGTTTTTGTATCTGATGTGTAGTATATCTCTATCGCCTCTCTCTGCAATGCATAGTTTAGATTATTGTAATTAGCTAACTTCTTAACATTATTAAAATCTATTTTAATTGGGAATGTATTGTTTAATCGGGCTATTGCGGTGCTTGATTTTCCTAAATTTATGTCTCTTCTGTGTTCTTTAATTTAACTTAACTCATACGATCAAAATATTCAGTTTACTATAGAAACAGAAAAAGATAACGCACTAGCATTCCTCGACGTACAACTCATTCGATCAGAAGATAAACTACAGACAACAGTATTTAGAAAACCAAATGCAAATGTTCACATAATCTCAAAATACTCCAGAACCCCCTTCCCATACAAGATAGCTGCAATAAATACATACATTCATAGATCATTTAAAGTATGTTCAACAGAAGATCTCTTTGACGCAGAAATAAATAAAATTAAAACAATAGCTAAGGATGCAGGATATGCCACAAAAACTATACAGAAGTTAATCGAAAAAGCGGCATCAAGATATAATAGAATACAACCAGCTCAAAAAGAAATAAAATTTACGAACTCAATTCCGTTTATAAAAGGCGTTTCCCTAAAATTAAAAAGAGAATTAAAAAAACTTGGAGTAAATACTCCTATCACTCCAGATGCGTCCATTTTCAAATTAATCAGATCAGATACGGAGAAGCTAAATTATCAACAGACATCAGGGATATACAAAATTCATTTCAAAGATAACGAAGGAAAAGATAACTCATACATAGGCATGACAAAAAGGAAAATCCAGGAGAGAATTAAAGAACACAGAAGAGACATAAATTTAGGAAAATCAAGCACCGCAATAGCCCGATTAAACAATACATTCCCAATTAAAATAGATTTTAATAATGTTAAGAAGTTAGCTAATTACAATAATCTAAACTATGCATTGCAGAGAGAGGCGATAGAGATATACACATCAGATACAAAAACTTGCAACGACGTAACTCACGCCAAGATTGACACCAGATGGCGCCAGATGCTGTTAGGAGGAGATAGAGGGAGAGTTTCGGAAGGGTCGGACTGACGGAGCAGAAAATACGATACATCAGTATTGAAGATGCCTGAGCAAACAGGCGAAACTATTTTACTTTTACGAAAACTTTTAGCATGTGGACTGGTTTTATATGTTTTTAAATATGTTTTTGAGAATGTACAGTGCCTGTCTATATGTGTTAATAATTAAAATAATGTCTAAAATAATAGGTAGTTCGAAGATTTATCAACATTTTTTGTTTAGAATACTTTTTTTTTGTCTGTTATATATATTTTTTAAATGAACCACACATACGTTTAAAAATAGTTTTTATGACTTTTTGTTCAAGCAACATGATTTTATATACGTATAAGATATTATATAATATATTTTGCTGTTCACTTGAACGAGTAAATTTTCCTTGCTCATTTATATTTAAAGAATACCAACTCATTGAAATACATTTTTGGTTATTTGTTTGATGTTTAAATTAATTCACGTTCTACTTCGTTAGAATGTCAAAAATAGTTAGAATTTTTATGTAAGTAAATTAGTTATGTAAATAACAATATCCAAACGCCCGCGAAAGTCTTCCGGGAATTCGAAGTTTTTTTTCTGAAACCTCCAAAACTTCTATTTTTCGCCACTTAACTAAATATTTCAGATTTGTTTAGTTTCCTTTTACTTATTTATTTTACTTCAACTTTAGTTTTTTCTCCTTTTCTTTTTAAAGAAATTAAAGATATACTATCCGGAGATTTTTTTGGTTATTTTCTTAAGAAAGATCTTGAAATATTAAACAAATTTTGTTACCTAAACATAAAGATATTTTAATGCTTAAATGCATGCTCAGTTTCACATTACAGGAGTAAAATAAATCTAGTTATATATTTTTCATCTTACACTAAATCTAATTCTCTATAGTGTAAAATAAGAATTTCGAAAGCAATTTTTTAAAGGAAAAAGCATATGTCACCTGTTATATATTTAGAATACAATGCTCATGCATTGAACATTTTTCTGTGTGTCTCTTTTGCTCAAGCAAAATGATTTTATGCGTGTATACAATGATTTTTATATGATTTTACAACGCGATTCTATACATAATATATTTTATATTTTATGTTTTATTTGAATGTGTATATAACACTTGCTCGTTCTTATTTAAAAAACACTAACTTATTGAAAGTAAATTCTTGATATTTGTTTAATTTTTAAAGTACATAAATTTTACACGTCGTTCAGAATCTCAAAAATAGCTAGAATTTTGGTATATCTATATCTCTTCTGTCTGTATTAGTACATACATTATTGAGAAAGCCTTCTCGGAAACTATCGGGTGTGCAATAAATTTTTTAAAACATTGGAAATTCATTAAAAAAAAACAAATGTTGTTTAAAAATTGCGGTTTGTACGAATGAAATTAGAGGGAGATCGGATTTTTTTAATAAAAAAAAATGTGGTTCAAAAAGTTACTGATAGATGGCGCTGGCATACATAAAATGAAGCAAATGTATGCAAATTAGGCTTATAGCGAACGACCACTTTCTTCGAA
This sequence comes from Maratus michaelseni, assembly GCA_963931845.1. Classification (NCBI taxonomy): domain Eukaryota; kingdom Metazoa; phylum Arthropoda; class Arachnida; order Araneae; family Salticidae; genus Maratus; species Maratus michaelseni. The sequence goes on from OZ007591.1 coordinate 243,951,707, forward strand.
GTGTCTGATAAGCTTTACTATCCTAGCATATGAAACGGGCCCTTTTTTTGACTTGAGTCCTTTTGCCGTGCGGAATTTTTTCAATGCACCAGTTGCTGATTTTCAATCTTGTAAAAGAGCTTAACCAACAACGCTTAATCTGGCATACTGTTGGCATCAAATGAAGAATCTATGTGCATCGACATATTTAATTGACAGCCTAATGTGCATAAACCTGCTTCATAATATGCATGCCAGCGCCTTCTACAGGTAACTTTTTGAACAGCTACATTTTTTGTTATTAAACAATATCCAATCTCCCTGTAATCCCATTCGTGCAAACCGCAATTTTGTAGCATCATTTGTCCCTTTTATTGATTTTTTAAAATTTCAACAAATTTAGGGCGCTGATTGTGTCTTTGTTGTTTAGTCTTAGTTTCATCATGTGATATGACATGTGATAATGACGCAATCGCCACGTTCGCATTTTGCTGCTGCGTAGAATTGTCAATTTCTTCTTCATATAACTTCAGAATAGATGATTAAGGTAGCTGAGTCATTCTTTAAGTTTCATCCTGAGTCGTTCTTTAAATTTGTTTTGTCTAGTACTATAAATGTTGTTAATATCATTAGTTTCCTTTTCGCCAAACTTGCAATTTTTAACTATCTTGGCTTGCAATCTACAAAGAAAATTATTATTGGTCAGAAAGTCCCTATGTGTGTTTATTATTTAATATTCTTGGGTATCTTTTTAGTTACTCTGTGTTTCATCCATAGAATGAAACAAAAAATTCCCCTGTCAGTTGAACCGTTCAGACGCTAAAGCGGACTTAAGCATAGTAAGCTTCTCGAAATCAGAGGTTTGCAGACGACTCCCACCGCGGATTAATGATGTCAGATGATAAGTTTGTGTGTGAAGTATGGAGCCAAAGGATGGACTTATACTCTCATACATATACATTTAACGTACTGCAGCTTCTAAACCAGTAATTGCTACGGATCCGAGAGCAAAATTTTGTGATTTCCACTTTCCTAACAGAACAGACTGAGGTGTAAGACGTTGTTACGTGAAAAGTAAACTTTTGTATTTAGATGAATGAAAGGGAGAATAACTATATGCTGAAAAAAAATCTTGCTTTTTACTAGCATGCCGAAAAACTTTGGTAAGACTAAATTTTTAATGCAGACACATCCAATTCATATTTAAAACGAAAACAAACATTACAGGTTTATTCAAACTTATATTAGAAACATTCCATATGGCAAATTGACTAAGATTTTGTAAACAAAAAGCCCTCACAAATCATTATTAAGGCATAAATATGTAGACAATAAATATATTAAATCTATTTAACACTTGGAAATTTTTCCATAGAAAATTTCTCACGCCTTGGCATTTATAATATTTCAAATTTTAATTGCTTAAATGGCGTATATCCAACAGAGTGAAAAAGTATCCAAGCCGGGACTAGAACCCAGGTCATCAGTTGTTAGTATATCGTATCGTAATTGTAATCGTAGCATTACATCTTAAATTTTATTGGATTATACTTTTGTGTAAGCTTTCTTGCACGTCCGGGAAGCATGACGGCAGAATCCCAGACGAATTTATAAATATAAGTGATGTTCTATTTTCAATTCAGTTACTATGTTTTTGTCATTGTGTAATGTTATTTTGTAACTCAATATATATTCGATCCAAAGCCTCGTCTGTTTATTTGCTTTGTTATTTTATCAGCAGAGCGTGGTTTAAATCATCGCAGACAGAGTGACGCTAGTCTCTTTTCATATTTATTGCTGTGGTTTTGAGAGAGAAAATTTATTTTTCTTTTGTTTCTGTTTTTTTTACCCAGCGATGGAAAGTCAGAAAGAATTGTACGCAGTTGCTCTTTTTAACGGCGACGGTAGAAATTTTTCTGTTTGGAAAAGGCGTGTAAAAGCCATATTTGCGGCGAAAGATTTGGATAATTTTTTAGACAATGAAGCGACAACTGAAACTGAAATCGAAAAAGGCTTATGCTTTATTATTATTGCTTTTAAGCGATGGGGTTCTTGCGTCATTGCAAGAAGAAAATACTGCGCACAAGATATGGAATAAATTAGAAAGAACATATGATACCAAGTGTGCAGTTAATCAAATTTTAATTAGAAAGAGGTTAGCAACTATTAAAAAGGATCGTGTTGTGTCTATGAGAAGTCACATTGATGAAATAAATAAATTAATTTCGGAACTTAAAATGCTGAAGTAAGTGAAACCGATACTATTGTTTATATTCTGATGTCGTTGCCTCAAGAATTTGAAAATGTTAAAACTGCGTTAGAAAATCAACAGAATACTGTTTTGACTTTAGATTTTGTCACACAACGGCTGTTAGATGCTGATGCACTTCTGCTCGACTCAAAGAAAGAAAAAGTGAGGACCAGGACCGCTCATGATAATACCGCGTTTGTATCAACTCGCAAAGAATTTGTTTGCAAAAACTGTAATTCAAAGGGGCACATAGCTAAATATTGTAGAAAGAAACTTACTTGTTTCAAATGTGGATTTCCTGGCCATTTTAAACGTAACTGTAAAGCTGTTAAAAATTCAAATGAGGAAACATTTGCTTCTTCAGCAGTATCTTTTGTTGCGGGGAACGTTAAAAAGAATGAATTTATAGTGGATTCTGGAGCGACTTCCCATATGTTCTCTAATGAGAAATATTTCACGTCTTTACAGCCATCTTCAGGAACTATTAAGTGTGCGTCGCAAACAACAAGTCTTGAAATTAAAGGTGTTGGAAATATTATTGGAAAATTATCAAACGGAATGGAAATTACACTAAATGTTCTTTACGTACCAGATTTAAGCGGACAGTTGATTTCCGTTAGAAAAATAGAAAACGCAAATTATGCAGTTATTTTCAAGAATGAAAAGGTATTCATAGAAAAAGGAAGAAATCGTTTTTGTTTTGGTGAACGTGATTCATATGGACAATATGTTAGTTATTTTGTCCCAAAATATGAAACTGTTCTCACATCAAAAGAAAATGATTCCGAAATTTGGCATCGCAGAATGGGTCATCCAAGTGACAAAGTGTTGAAGGAAATGAAACTTCCAATACCGCTTTCTTTTTGTGATGTTTGTGTTCGAGCAAAACAGAGTGCAACACCAATGGGAAGAGGACCTAGGAAAAGAGAAAGTACTCCAATGACTGCTATTCATTCTGACATATGTGGCCCTATTGTTCCGAAAACTTTTTCTGGTAAATGCTATTTTATGACTATCATAGATGATTTTTCGCGATTTACTGAAGTTCGATTATTGAAGCATAAAAGTGAAGCTTCAGAAGAATTGAAAATTTTCTTAAAAACTAATCCTACAGTAAAGAAAATCAGATGCGATAACGGAAAGGAATATTTAAGTAATGATTTAGTGAATTTCACTCGAGATCTTGGTATAGTGATTGATCCCGCTCCTCCATACACTCCAGCTTTAAATGAAGCTGCTGAAAGATGCAATAGATCGCTCCTGGATATAGGAAGGGCTTTAATTGCTGAATTACATTTATCTAAGACTTTTTGGGGTCAAGCTATTCTTACAGCAGCTTACTTGAAAAATCGAATGCCAAGCGGCTCCACTGAGAACTTAACGCCGTATTTCTTAAAATTTGGAGAAGATCCCGATTTGAAGCACATACGTGTTTTTGGATGCAGTGCCTACATGTTAGTTCCTTCCGTTCATTGTAAGAAGCTTGGTGATAGGTCTAAACATATGATCTTCATAGGTTATTCTTCAATGGGATATCGATTGTTAGATCCTGAGACGAAACGCATAACTATTTCAAGAAATGTCAAATTTGATGAAGAGAAGAAGCATACCATAAACTCAAAACAACACATAGTGGGAAATTCAGAATTGACTGATTGTGAAATTAACCCAGATTCTCAAGAAAGAACTAGTGAAGAATCAAAGGATTCTGAAGAGAAAGAAGATAAAATGAGAAAATCCGAGAGATCAAGAAAACAACCTAATCGGTATACAGCTCCTGAGGTGTATGAAGCATTACTTTGCCAACAAGAAACTTTATCTTTTGATGAGATCAAATTTCTCCCTGTTAATGAACAACGTTTATGGAAGGAAGCTATGGATGCAGAGATAGAAAGCATGAAAATCAACGACGTCTGGGATCTCGAAAAATTACCACCTGACAAACGAGCTATTTCCTGCAAATGGGTGTATACCATCAAAAGAGATGGACGTTATAAGGCTCGCCTTGTAGCCCGTGGATTTATGCAAAAAGAAGGACTAGACTATAGTGAAACTTTCGCCCCTGTAATAAGTATGCCAGCTTTACGTTTAGTGCTTTTTGTGATTTTAAATGAAGACTTACATGCATTTGTTTTGGATATAAAAACAGCTTTCCTGAATGGTAAGTTAAATGAACTTGTTTTTATGGATCAGCCGCAATGATGACGAAAGTGGGTTAAAATGTAAACTCAAACGGAGTTTATATGGCCTGAAACAGGCCCCACGACAATGGTTTGAAAGGTTTCATGAATTTGTTTCAAAATTAAAATTTAAATCTCTAGATAATGAACCTTGTATTTTTATTCGCTATAGTAATGGTCATAAAATAATTATTGCTCTGTATGTTGATGATATGCTTATAGCAGGTTCAGATTTAAATGATACTAATGTAGTTATTTCTTTACTCTCTAAAGAGTTTCATATGTCAAAATCAGAATGTGTGTCAGAATTTCTGGGTATTCAAATGAAATTTAAATCTGATAGTTTAATAATGGATCAAGAGTCTGATATAATTAAATTGTTAAGTAAATTTAATATGCTAGAATGTAAACCTAGTGATATTCCTATTTCTCCTAAATCCACTCCATCTGATTTCAAAAATGGAAAACCATTTAAAGGTCCATACCATGAACTTGTAGGTTGTTTATTGTATTTAGCATATATTTCACGACCTGATATTTTATATAGTGTTAATTGTTTGAGTCAAATGCAGGAAAATCCTACTGAAGTTGCATGGATTGCACTAAAGAAAATCTTAAGATATTTGAAAGGAACTTTGTCCTTAAAACTTGTGTATAAAAAGCAAAAATCTGATCCTAAATTATCTATGTATGTTGATTCTGATTGGGGGGCAAACACAAATGATAGAAAATCAGTATCAGGTTACATTTTAATGTTTTGTAACATGCCTGTTCTCTGGTGTTGTAATAAACAACAATCAGTTGCATTATCGTCAACTGAAGCTGAAGTTATTGGCTTAACTAAAAGTTTGCAAGACCTGTTGTGGTTAAAAAATATTGCTTGTGAAATTGTAAGTATTAAGGATTTAGTTATTTTAGAGGATAATCAGTCTTGCATAAAATGTATCAGTAATGAAAGTAGTTATGGCAGAATGAAACATATAAATATAAAACTAAAATTTGTTCGTAATATTGTAAAAAAATAATATCAAAATTGAATATATTCCTACAAATATGCAAATTGCTGATATATTTACAAAGGAATTGCCTAGAGTTAAATTTTATGAATTGTTGGTTCTTTGCTGTTTGTATAAGTAATGTTTTAACTCTGTCATACTTTTAATGTTTGTTTATTGTAATTTTTAGCACTTTCCAACCTAGTTGAAAAGTGCTTATGACTTCGGTTTGTCTGGCCGTCTGCCGCCTGGCCGTCTGCCGTCTGTCCGTGCTCTAACTCCCGTAAATATGCTCGGATTGCTCTGCAATTTTTATATGTTATTGTCGTTATCTATAGCATGTTCCCTATTTCAACGGAAGTGTGTAGTTTTATTACAGGGACACTTAAAAGAATTCCGTTACATTGCGGTCTATGGGGAAAAATCATTTGCGGTTTATTTAAATAATGTTTCACTATTTTAAACGCATTGTAATTTATATATATCACTAAGGTGCATTAGAAGAAGCTTAATATGGAATAGGGTGTGCATAGCACTTATAGTTACTTTACAGGGACAGTCAAAAGAATTCCGTTACATGACGTCTATGGAGAAAAATCGTTTGCGGTTTATTTAAACAATGTTTCACTATTTTAAACGCATTGAAATTTATATATATATATCTAAGGTGCATTACAAGAGGCTTACTACAGAATAGCGTGTGTATAGCAGTCATCGTTCATTTACAGGGACACACAAAAGAATTCTCTACTGTCTGTTAACACTAATTCCTGGAAGTGCGTTTTAAGTTACTAAACGCGATTTTAATTTTAACTCGCTTTTTGTCTATTATGTAGTGTGTATAAATTCTGTAGATCCTATACAGGGCAGCACAAAAGTTCGCGAACACATTTCCGTTTATTGACAGAAACTCCAGAAAGATAATTTTAAACTGTGCTACGCGTTTCCTAACTAAACTAAAATTTAGCATCCTAGCATATACAAATCTATAGATCATATACAGGGCTGAATAAAAGTATCAGGATATTTTTCCGAATATTGTATCTGTTGGAAATTCCTGAAATTATGTTTTTAAATATGTTATGCGTTTTCCAAATTGTTTACTTAGATGTTATCTTTTAGCTTATTAAACGGTATGTTTTGTAAAATTATTTTGGAAGCGTTGGAAAGTGCTACATAATCTATGCTTGACGCATGATTTTTCGTTCTTGTTTATTCTGTGTTTTTCTAATGTAATGCTAGATTATGGGCGGGTGTTAGTATATCGTATCGTAATTGTAATCGTAGCATTACATCTTAAATTTTATTGGATTATACTTTTGTGTAAGCTTTCTTGCACGTCCGGGAAGCATGACTGCAGAATCCCAGACGAATTTATAAATATAAGTGATGTTCTATTTTCAGTTCAGTTACTATGTTTTTGTCATTGTGTAATGTTATTTTGTAACTCAATATATATTCGATCCAAAGCCTCGTCTGTTTATTTGCTTTGTTATTTTATCATCAGTGTAGCGCACTGACGTTCTATCAACGGAACCACTTGGAACGATACTCAGCCTGGCACTTCTCACTATCACATTTTAATTGCTTAAAAGGCGTATAGCCAGCAGAGTGAAAAAATATTCAAGCCGGGACGAACCCGGTCATCAGTATAGCATACTGACGTTCTACCAACTGAACCCCTTGGAACGATACCCAGCCTAATGAGAAGTGCCAGGCTGAGTATTGTTCCAAGTGGTTCAGTTGGTAGAACGTCAGTGCACTATACTGATGACCCGGGTTCGAGTGCCGGCTTGGATACTTTTTCACTCTGTTGGCTATACGCCTTTTAAGCAATTAGAATTTGAAATATAATAAATATATTATCAAGCAAACACACAGATACAATATATACCTAAATATATCATTATTTCAACTGTCGTACTTATACAACTGACGTACCAGCCAATTAAAGTTCGAACAAAAGCAATTTAAAAATAGAAGACTTCATGAAGCAACTGAATAAATGCAAATTTTTATCTATGAAAATACATGAATAATGTAGGTTACTTTAAGTGAATGAATGTACATTATTAACCGACTCAAAAAAGGAGGAGGTTATCAATTCGACGTGTATGTATTTTTTTTTTTTTATGTATGTTCACCGATTACTCCGGAACTATGCGCCCTATTTATGTGATTTTTTTTTTTATTCGAAAGAGAATACTCTCGAATTGGTCCCATTTAAATTTTATGAAAATTGGTTCAGTACTTTTTCAGAAATTCAACAAAAACGAAAAAAAATAAGCCTTTTAAAAATTGTTAATTTGTTGGCGATTGTTGGGCAGACGACTTTCATTTAATATCCTAAAATATTCTATTACGTGAATTTGCAAATAAAAAGCTTTAAATTATCGGATTATAATTCTGCATGAATAAATTAAAGGGGGGTTTAGCCACTACCCCCCCTCTTTATACTTAACCAATGAGCGCCTTATCACAAAGAACGTATATACAAAATTTTAAGCAAATCGGATATTATCAAGAGTTATTACGTTCGGGTCACCAGTTGTTGGGTTGACGTATTTCAGGTTTCAAATAATAATAAGTTGGAAATTGTACGTCAAACGTGACAAATGAGGTGCGTTCTTACTATAGCTAGTTATATAAATATTCAGATCTTGATTATTTTTTATTCTGTGACAGGAATTATATAGTATGCAGATTAATTTCTGTAATAAAATAAGTATCTCGGTCGCTTGCGATTAAACATCGGAAGCTCCTATAACAAAAAAACCCCGATTTTTTGAAAAAATTCAAATATCTTAATAAATATTTTTATTAATATATTCTGAAGTTTTGACTCTATTTTAATAAAATTTCAAATGTCTCGACAAAATTCTGCAAAGATAATATATCTTAAATTTCAAACCATTCGGTTGGGTAGTTTTTGCGTTGTTATATGCGGGCGGACGGACAGACAGACGGACGGACCATACGAAGACAATAGGTGCTACGTATTTATATAATTACGAACGCACCTAAAAAGACTGACATATTTAAATCAGCTTTAACTTATAGTATTTATTTTCATAGAACAAACTTTTTAAGATCCAAACAAAAACTAAAACTTTTGAGTGTTGCCAAATTTGAAAAGCAAAATTTCATAAAATTGTGAATTGGATAAATATAATACAATGTACGGATAAAAACTATAAATTATGCTACAACAAATCTACTTTTGAATCTTTTAAAAGTTCCATTGTTGCAGTTTCAGAGCGGTTTGGCATACTTTGATGAGCGTTTATTAGCGCATAATTAAATGCATTGTTGTTTCAACTTCCATACATTATATATACCAGAAAATATTTGGCGATTTATCACCTGTGGCGCATTAGTTGGAAACTGCCTTTAAAATATCCAATTATCTATATTATATTATACAATACAGTTGTATATAAATGCTTCTGCAATTGTTTTTTAATATTTCTACTACATAATATTAACTATAGAGTGACAATATAGAAAGAAAAAAAGAAAAGGGTTACTCCGAATAGTATTATAGGCAACATTGTTAGCGCAGTGTATTTACTTTGTACGTATCGTAAAAATCAGTACACATTAAGCATAAGCACCGAAATCAGTGAGTTACGCAGTAATCAAAACTGTAGTATACAGACCGATTATGACACATTATCCAAGACGATTAGGTGAGAATAATAATAAAATTTCTAATCTTTCGTAATCAAGTATACTACCCAGGTTAGCGTGAAATAAAAAACATATTAGCAACAATATGGTTTAATATAAATATAGATATCATTAAAGGCTTTAAAAGACATTAGATGAGAATAATGATAAATTTTCTAATCTTCCGTAATTGAGTCTACTGCCAAGGTTAGCGTGAAATAAAAAATATATTAGCAACAATATGGTTTAATGTTAATATAGATATCATTAAAGGCTTTAAAGACATTAGATGAGAATAATCATAAATTTTCTAATCTTCCGCAATCGAGTCTACTGTCAAGGTTAACGTGAAATAAAAAATATATTAGCAACAATATGGTTTAATGTTAATATAGATATCATTAAAGGCTTTAAAGACATTAGATGAGAATAATGATAAATTTTCTAATCTTCCGTAATCGAGTCTACTGTCAAGGTTAGCGTGAAATAAAAAATATATTAGAAACAATATGGTTTAATGTAAATACGGATATCACTAAAGTAATAAATAAATAAATTTTTTAACCAAAAAAAGAGCCGACTTCAAAAACTACTAAAAAGCGAAATATAAACTTTTTAACAAAAAATTGAACCGACTTCGAAAACTACTAAAAAGCGAAAAATAAACTTTTTAACCAAAAATAGAACCGACTTTAAAAACTACTAAAAAGTGAAAAATAAATTTTTTAACCAAAAATAGAACCGACTTCAAGAACCACTACAAAGTAAAAAATAATTTTTTTAATATAATAGTTAATAAGAAATTAAATTAAGAGCATTGTATTTACCATGCATATTATTATATTTATGTACATTAATTTGATTTTTTGGAGTCGGTGCGAGCCAAGCAAAAACAAAATTCAAAACAAAATATCCAATATAAATCGTAATACGCGTATAAATTATATCTACATAAATACGAAACAATAAAAAAAATACATATAATTCATCAAATGGTAGAAAATACAATGATTTAAATGATTAACTAATTTCCAAAGCAATGTTTGTCGACATATAGTTGGTAATCTCATTTGAAAATATACATGTATAACGTCAGATGAAATGTTTAAAAATGGTAATATGGCTTTAACTTTGCTTGGCTGGCACCGACTCCAAAAAATCAAATTAATGTACATAAATATAATAATATGCATGGTAAATATAATGCTCTTAATTTAATTTCTTATTAACTATTATCTAAAAAAAATTATTTTTTACTTTGTAGTAGTTCTTGAAGTCGGTTCTATTTTTGGTTAAAAAATTTATTTTGTATGAAAAATTTGACATCCCCTGAAAATATGCTTTCATGTGTTTTTTGGAGAGAAAACTTATGTGAACAGGTCTTAGTTTCAGATAAACACGATAGTTTGAAATAAATATAAAAAATCTGTTTTTATTCTCTTTTATCCTTGAAGCATCCATGGCATAAAATACTCGCGAAAATTCCGTCGGTCATAAATAAACAGCTTACTATATTTATAAACTAAAGCCACTGTACTTATATTTATACTGAAATGTTTTTTAACGATAATAAAAGATTTTCTAATGCAAATGAGTCTTGAAACAACTTAAAGTTATTCTCGCAAAAAATCGCTAAAAAAGTTCATTTACAATCTTTAATTATTATATGACGAAGGAAAAGTCTTTTTTGCTTTGTGAGTAATATACATAAATTTTGCATTTCTTTTACTCAATATTACATTGATTATATCAACTATAATAGAAGAAATTGTGACAGCAACATTTTTAATGAATTCATTCTAAAACACGAAAGAATGTTCGTGATTTAAAGAATACCAAATATTTAAAATAAATACTTATACGCATAATGTAACACATAAATAATACAACAATAAAGGACATGAAATTTCAGTTGAAAAGGGGCTAGCCAGACTAAAATTTTTGCGCGCCGCTGTTTTACATTCATGCAGACAACGACGTCGGCCACCACAGCTGCCCAGAAAATGAACTATTTAGGACAAACTGAATTTAAATTGACCAGTGTTAGAAGGAGCTGTCTGTTAAATAAGAAAGATATTTTACATTCATGAAAAATATGAAATTTTTTTTAAAATCTTAAAAATTTGGGAAAAAGCGAATAATATTTAGCATGTTTCAAGCAGCTGCTCTTAGGTGGCAAAACCTGATTCGCTTCGCGCAGGAGTGAAGAGTTATCTGATTCGGATTCGGAAGCGAAAAAAGCAGCCTTGGCGCTTGTGCGTTGCGAAAGCGGGGGAAGTTCGTTCCTACGTAGGAGAGAAATGGAAGTGGGTGACGCCGCATTTTTCCCTCTTTTGAAAGATAATTCGCTTGATTTTAAAACCCTTTCGCGTGTCGCTGGATTGGGGCACGATATTTTGAGCGTATATAGTTTGATTTGAAGCACAGCATTTCAAAAGACGAAATTTACTCGCCAACATTAAATATTTGCTCGCCAATGGCGAGCTGGCGAGAGGAAATTTCGCGCTTTGCAATAATGTAAATATTTTCTGAAGCATAACATGAAAAGGCAGAAATCATCGAGTTTTTGAAAGATTTAATTTCTTTTCTTCAAAAATGCAACATGCCATCATAAAAGAGAAGAAACAAGACTGAAAAGCAGTCTTGCTTTTGTTGTTATAGTGATAGCATGTCCTTTTGCTTTATCAAACCTTCCCACCCGCATCTCAAAGCTAAAAAGCAACCGAAAAATTTGACATCTATATTGAAAAGCAAAACATGTCCGTGAGTAACACTGACGTCAAACTGATGGTGACAACACCTGAGCAAAAATTTTCCTTTTAACTGCAGTTTTTTAAACTTCCAAATTTAAAATTTTGACATGGTCGAATAAGTACAAAAATTTCTTTTACTTGCAGTTTGTTTGAAAACGATAATTATATTACGGATTTTTTATGGTTTTAAAGTAATTTTCAAGCATGATTTTTTAAAAATCTACCTCTATCGCATCCAGCTAGATTACGAAAAACGATACGCACACAATATTTTTTAGTAAATTTCTTGTAGTGCAACTCAGTGATACATATCAATTTAAATATGTTTGAAATTGTATAACATCATTAAAATAAACCGCAAATGATTTTTCCCCGTAGACCGTAATGTAACGGAATTCTTTTGAGTGTCCCTGTAAAAAAACTATAAGAGCTACACACTTCATATTCAATACCGAACATGCCATAGTAAACCTCAATAACATATATCAATTGCATGACCATACATATGTATATTTACGCGAGTTAGAGCATGGACATACAGACAGACAGACAGACAAACTGAATTCATAAACACTTTTCAACTATGTTGGAAAGTGTTAATAAAAAGGTTGTTGTAAATAGAGAAATCTTAGAAGGCGATTTACTCGGCTACTATCCCTAGAATGGGGCTAATACAAAAGTATAGCTTTTAACCCTTTCTGAGGCAAAGCACATCTATTTTAATAGGTTGAAATGATTGAATGACACCACAATTTTCAAACAAATTTATTTGAAAATAAATAAAAGCTTTGCTTCATATACACAATAAATGGTAAAATTTCAATCCAAAATTCTGGTACCAATGTGGCATTTAGAAAATAAAATTAAATGGTCCAAAAATGAACCACCGTCCTTCAAGGGGTTAATAAATATCAAAACTTTTTTCAATGTATAATTTATATTTTTCGCATAAGAAGATTTTTGGTGTTAATGGCGGGCAATCTAAAAGAATGTATTAAATATAAAAAAAAATCGATTAGAGTTTTCAATTAAAAATGAGTTCTACCTATGTTCTATAACCCTGGAAACGCTGGTTGTAACCCCGGTATCTATCCATATCATAAAGCAAAAACACATCCGTAAGTAACACTGGTGTCATATCGACGATGCAAACACCTGAACATTGAATCCATTAAACTCAACCTGAACCCATTTTGTTTTATCGCAATTTTTTAAATTTCTAAACATCGCGCAGTTAATTTTTATACTGTCGAATAGAAAACAAAATTTACGTAAAAAAAAAGTATTTCTTTAAAAATTGTATCTCAATTTAATGATTTTCTATGGAAAGTATTTTGAAGCATAAATTTTATAAACCTATTTCAAAAATGAACATGTAATCCGATTTACGGAAGATTAAACTGTTTGTAGTCAAACCAATCTAAATAATTCAGCATTTGCTTTTTACATGTAATATTCCGTAACTAAATTGCCAAACGAAATTAAAACTTCACAAATAAATAAATAAATAAAACACGAATTTAATTGACATGTATTCGAACTATGTGCTTAAACTTTGAAACAATTAAAATAATAAAAGCTTACTATAAATATATAACCGTTTTACTATTAATCGCTAAAAAACAATCTAAAAAAAAAAGCCCGTGCTTGATCACATTGTTTTAATAGTACCAAGATTGGTAATTGATTCTTTGCATAATTTGTAGTTTAACAATGATTCATTTTGACGAAATGTATTAATATTTGTTAATCTAAATTATTGTTCAAAACATATTTTAAATTGTAGTATTTTTAAAAAATTATTATGTTCTAATTTAATTCATCTACATGTTTGTTTCATGTTCTTTACCGCATATCCCAAACACATTTCAGCAAATTGAAAAACCAATAAATAAAATTATTTATTGCGTAAATAATTTTGTTTAATCAATCAATTGTGATATAAAATTGGCTATGGTGTATCTCCCGCTGCGATCGGGAACAATATTAATTAGATTTAATTCTAAGATATATGCAGGGTTATTTTACGGAAGAAACTGGAATGCCATATGGAATGTAATTAAAGCGTCTCGGATTTCAAATGTTTCCGCCTATTTTATTGCTTAAGCTTAGGACATTTTATCTAATTGCACAGTTACACAATGTTATCTGTGATTGAAGTTCATTTTTCATAATTACTTCAGACAATACAAACATTGAAAACACGAAAATGTGTTCAGAATTATATTATGTCAGAAGATTACATATCAAATATTCTTAATAGGAGAGAGCAAAAAAATCTTGTAAAAAACTGCAGAATAAGAATTTAGGATTATTTAAGCTGAATCAGATAAATGGTTTGGTTAATGAAGGTGGAGTTGAGCTATAAGGGGAAATGGTGTCGTAATGGTTATAAAAAAATCTTTAAGTTTATTACCTACTTTTATTGAATTCTTAATTATTTCTTGGTTATCTTAATTTCTTTCATTATTTGGTTTTTTTGATATGTTATAAGGGGCTTAATATTGTCATTTTTAGTCTTAATGATGACAATATTCTACGAAATAACATATCTTTACTATGAATATTATTCTTATGAAGCTCTGTCAGGTTTCTTAGAATCAGCTGCAAGAGTTGAAAGCTATTCTTAAGGGATTAGCATATTGTATGTATTGTATATGTATCTATTGTGTACCGTTAAAGGCGTCCTTTAGAAAATCTTAATCCGAAGGGTGGCGACTTGGACAGAATGAAAGAAGTATTTCCATTGCAATGTGGTCTTTCAGAGATAAGAAAGCTATTGCACTCTTTTGTTTAGGAAGACAGATCCGTCAAGAGGGAGGAAGGGTTGTCAAGGACCCTTGGAAACAGAGGAAAAACCCCGTAGAAAGGAGAGTGCTCTGCAGTTTACGAGAGAGAGAAAGTGAGTTCTAACGTAGGAAGCGAAGGTGGAAGGTCGTTCAGAGTTGGAGCTCTGAGACCGGTGTTGAGTTCGGACGGAGCAGCGAAGTGTGAAGGTTGCTCGGGGAATGAGCGCTGAGAGCGGGTGTGAGATGAATAGAAATTTCAGTGTGGAATAAATGAACGTAGTCTAACGGTACACGTAAAGCGTTTCTATAATTATTTTGATTTAATATTAAACCGGATACTTTACCTCCGAGTTTAAGTGTAAATATTGTTAATAAAGTGTTTGTTTAAGTGTAATAGAAAGAGTTAGGTTTTTCTTGAATATACATCACGTATTGTGTCCGATATCACGTATTCATATCGGTGGTGGCAGCATATCAAAAGACCGGATTATATTTCTAAGTTGTGTGGACGGAGAAGTGGAATCCGACAATGTTGGCAGCGACGGGATTGAATCACCGAAGACCAGTGCCAGTTAGCCGTGTTACAGAGAGTTTGTGCCGGATCGCCAAGCGGAAGTGTTTGTGCTCTATCGTCGTAGACCAGTACCAGCTAGCCTATCGTCATTACAGTGAAGTGAATTAGTGGTGGTGCTGTGTTAGTGTAGTGTTGTGCGTAGTGTTTTTTGTGCATTGTGAAGCAAGGTGCAGTGATTGTGGCCCGAGAGTGCAAGATTTACCCTGTGGAAAATTGAGCAGAGAATTGCCCAGCGAATAAAGTACGAGGTAAGGTGTTTTGATCATTTTACTCTACTGACATTCTCGAGCCTACTGTTTTTTATTGTGTATAATTTATGTTAATTTATGTGCAATATAATAATTGGTCTACATCAAATGAGATATTAACAACCATTTTACACTATTGTTTTAAGAAAAGGATCTTATATTAATTACTAGAAGTGATTTTCTAATTGTTTTAAACGGATAAGATTAATGATTAAAATTAATGCATTGTGTTAATAGTTGGAAGGAATAATTGAAATTTCTTAAATTTAAATTATTATTAAAGTAATATTTAAATTAAGTGATATAGTTTGCTTTAAGTTTGAAATATTGATAGTAAATGAGGAAAGCAAATTTGTGTAGAATTTAAATTAAATTGAAATAACCTTCAAGGAAGAACTGAAGGCCCAGAAAAAAAAAAGGCCCAGAGAAAAAAAAAAGTGCTGTGATTTACTTTTTAATGTGAGAACTAATTTTGAAATTGAAATATTTTATTGAGATTAAATTTAGGAATTTATGTGTATTTCATGCAAATTTTTGTTAGGTGGATATTTTTATGTAGTGATTGGCATCAGTGTTTTATTCAAATTGCAACGTATCAGTATTATTGTGTAAATTGTATTTTATTATTTATGATAAATTTAAAATCTGTATTACATAATAATCAAATTGAAATTATTGTTACTGTGTTATTGGAAGCAAATTGTGGGGTACCATTGTTAAAGGAAATTGATCATTTTATTATTACTTATTTGAAATATGTTAAATAGTATAATATGTGGAGGTAATTTATGAAGGTAGGATTGGAGGAAGTAGTAATTTGATATTGTGCTTAAGTATTATTGTAGGGTGGTAATAATTATCAGTAGAAAGTATGGCTTTCTTACTAAAATTAAAAAGGGTGGATCTTCAGGCGATATGTGAAGAGTTAGGGATTGAAGTCTCGGAAGATGATACCAGATTTAAGCTTAAGAAAAAGGTAGTGGAGAGCGACGAATATGAAGAGGGGGCCGTTATGGAATTATCTAGCACTATTGTTACAGAACGGTTAGAACAAGAAGCGTTAGTAGTAGAACGGGAAAAGTTAGAAAGGGAGGAAAAGTTACAACGAGAAAAGTTAGAAAGGGAGGAAAATTTAAAGTTACAACGGGAAAAGTTAGAAAGGGATGAGAGGTTAGAACGGGAAAAGGTAGAAAGGGAGGAAAAGTTACAACGAGAAAAGTTAGATAGAGAAGAAAGGTCTGAAAAATTGCGATTGGAACATGAGTTAGAGTTGGAAAGGATAAAAATTCAGAGTTCGGCAAATAACTCTAATGGGACTAGAGAATCTAATCATGAGAGTAGCCTAGAGAAATTGATTAAAAGTGTTAAAACTTTGTCTATCAAAGTTCCAGAAGGGACTGAGGGATGGAATCTGTTTTTTAGCAGTTTAGAACGAGCATTCCAAACAAAAAATGTACCGGAAACCCAGCAGGCCGAAATTTTACTAAATATGTTAGGGGATAAGGCTGATAATTTGCTAATATACACGACTAGAGAACAAATTGAGAGTTATGAGAAGTTAAAGGAATTAGTTCTAAGGGAACACGAGCCGACGCCAAAGGCGTGTTTGGAAAATTTCAAGAAGGCTAGAAGGAATCAAAATGAAACTCATGTATTATTTGTGTCACGTTTAATAGCAACGTGGGAAAATTATTGTAAGATTAGAGGTGCAGATACGTATGAGAAGGTTAATCAGTTAATTGTCACGGATAAGTTGTTAACAACGCTAGATGAGGAAACCGCGACGCATATTGGATTAACTCAGCACAGTAATTGGTTAGAAGTTTCGAAAATTGCTAAGGAATGTGATAATTTCTTTGATGCTAAACAAAAATCTTATGCGGTAACTTATAAGGGCTATAAAGGTAAAGAGAGGTACGTAAATAATGGAGATTCTAGAAGGGAAAAAGATGAGGGGTTTAGTAGTAATTGGAGACAAAATGGGAATAATGAAGTTAGTCCATTTTTGGGTAGAAAACCGGAATATAAGAAACCTAATGATATGACGCCTATCTGTTTCAAGTGTTCTCAACGAGGACATGTTCAGCGATTTTGTACAAAAGGAAATAATGAGGGAAGTAATCAAATTAATAACCGACAAGAACCAAGGGCTAGTATCAATAACGTCTCAGTGCGAGGAATTAAAGATTACCAAGGGGAGCGAGTATGGCAAGAATCGGAGCAAAAGGGAATTGGAGAACCAAAGTTATTGCAGAGAAGTTAAATAAACTCGAGAAAGTGGAAGTTAGTGTAAATGGGAAGATAGCAAAAGGATTAGTGGATTCTGGTTGCGAAATTAGTGTCGTTCATAAAGATTTAGTACCAGCAGAGAAACTAAGAGGGGCTGGTAGCATCTATTTACAAGGGATATTTGGTAAGGCAGTCAAATCGCCGTTAATTCAATTACCTTTAGCTATTCCAAAACGCGGAGAAACTAATGTAATTCATCAGGATGTACTTTGCGCGATAATTGATAATAGTAAGGAACAGGTAATTTTACATCCTGACGTGGCTAATGAATTGTCAGGGTTAAACAACGAGAAATCATTAAGAGAATCGGTAGAAAGGGAATGTAAGGAAGATAGTCGGAATAAAGTGAAAGAAGGGGAAAGGATTAGAAATGGTAATATTAACCGTTATGTCGTAGAAACGAGATCGGAAAATTTACAAAGTCAGGAGAAGGAAAAAGCCGAGATAGAGACAAGTAAGATTAATCAAGTTACGGAAAGTAGTCTAAATGTATTTCAGGAATCCCAAATGAGTTGTAAAGATTTAGAGAAAGCTTGGGAATTGGCTGAAAATGAGAAAGGGTCTTACTATGTTGTAAATGGGTTATTGTATCATAAAGAGAAATTAGTAGATGAAACTGTAGCTCAATTAGTATTACCTAAAATTAGAAGGAAGGAAATTCTAAAACTAGCGCATACCTCCTTATACGGAGAACATCACGTGGTTAAGAAAATGTTAGAAAGAATCAAGCATTCATTTTATTGGGAAGATATGGCGGAGGAAATTAGAACATTTTGTGAATCATGTGTGGAATGTCGGTTAACGAGGGAATCGAAGGTGAGTGATAGAGAGAAAGAGGAAGCAGGTGAACATGCAGTTATAGTTGAGTTAGTGGACGGGAGTAAGAAACTGGTGTATCAAAAGGAAATGAGAGAATTTATGGCTAAAAATAAAGTAGTCGATATTGTTTTTGATAGTGACGGGGAGTTTGAACACCGTGGGAAAACTCTTTTGTTAGATAGAGAACAACCGGGAGTTAAAGACATAAATGGATTCGAAATAAAAGGGTTAACCAATATTCAAGTTGGGGACATAAAATCAATCTTAAGGAAAAATAAGGAATTATTTATGGGTCCTATCGAACTGGTAGAAATGGAGAAAAATCGGATTGGTCGTAAACCGGAGAGGGGTAAGATAAGGCAGAAATTGTACAACGTCTTTATTACGTACAAAGAGGACTTGGACAGGCAAGTGCCTGATTGGTTAGAGGAAGATTTAATTGGGACATCAGAGGCAGAAGTTAGCCATTCAAGCGGGTGCATTACGAAAAGGGATGTACCAATTAAGTTAACGAGGAAGCACTGGAAGGAAAAAGTTCCGCCTCCAGCAATCTCAGCCTAAGGACTGACATTAAAATGACATAATACTAGTGTAATTTTTTTTTTGTGTATTTATAATTGTATGTACATCTTGTGTTTATAACAGTGTATTAGCATATTGTGTAATTTTTTTTCTGTATTTATCACATTAGTATATGGTTCATTAGAGATGTCAGTACTTAAATTTTCAGACACCTTGAAATATTTATGTAATTGTAGTAATGAAGAAACCTATCAAGGAACTGTTGAACTCTTCTCAGACATTACATAGTTTCAGGAAAATTAGCCCCTAAAAGGCATATTTTCCGCTAAGGTGGGGGGTGTCAGGTTTCTTAGAATCAGCTGCAAGAGTTGAAAGCTATTCTTAAGGGATTAGCATATTGTATGTATTGTATATGTATCTATTGTGTACCGTTAAAGGCGTCCTTTAGAAAATTTTAATCCGAAGGTTGGCGACTTGGACAGAATGAAAGAAGTATTTCCATTGCAATGTGGTCTTTAAGAGATAAGAAAGCTATTGCACTCTTTTGTTTAGGAAGACAGATCCGTCAAGAGGGAGGAAGGGTTGTCAAGGACCCTTGGAAACAGAGGAAAAACCCCGTAGAAAGGAGAGTGCTCTGCAGTTTACGAGAGAGAGAAAGTGAGTTCTAACGTAGGAAGCGAAGGTGGAAGGTCGTTCAGAGTTGGAGCTCTGAGACCGGTGTTGAGTTCGGACGGAGCAGCGAAGTGTGAAGGTTGCTCGGGGAATGAGCGCTGAGAGCGGGTGTGAGATGAATAGAAATTTCAGTGTGGAATAAATGAACGTAGTCTAACGGTACACGTAAAGCGTTTCTATAATTATTTTGATTTAATATTAAACCGGATACTTTACCTCCGAGTTTAAGTGTAAATATTGTTAATAAAGTGTTTGTTTAAGTGTAATAGAAAGAGTTAGGTTTTTCTTGAATATACATCACGTATTGTGTCCGATATCACGTATTCATATCGGTGGTGGCAGCATATCAAAAGACCGGATTATATTTCTAAGTTGTGTGGACGGAGAAGTGGAATCCGACAAGCTCCTCTGTAGAATCCATATGGTAGCCATAGTTTCTTATATTTGCATCTTCATTTTACTGTGTTTTTTTTTATTATCTTTTCCTTTGATTTTTATACATGTGATTTCATTGTTATTATATATATATATATATATATATATATATATATTAATAAGGCTTCATCTTTGTGTATTCATATTTTGTTAACAGGAAGGAGATATCTATTTGATTATATATATTTATTATACATTATTTACAACTGCGGCCAAACGCACCGCTACTTCGTACATACTGGCTTCACTGCCTTACATCTCGTCTCCGTAACTCTCCTGCAAGAGATATTCAACTCCAGACTAGCAGCGCCATCTCTGTTTATAAATGGATACTAATCATCGAGATATGACACCCCTCCCCTCGTAGTTCAAACGAACCACTGGTTTAATCTGTCTGTTGCTTCTTCGAACAGGTTGATTGTCCTTTTTATCAGTCTTTATAGGTGTACTCTTCTGCAAGTCCACATCATTGTTTATCACGGAATTGTCCTTTACATTTTTATCTATAGTATCATCACAATTATTATTCACAACTGTACCTGTTACAATATCATGTGAAGACTGAGATTGGTTAGATTTTTCAGCATTCTCGGCATTAATTTGCTCTTTATTATTTACATAATATCCAGAAAACTTATTTCTCTTAACTCTATCATAACTATCGAAATCAGTGTTTTGTTTATCAAACTGACCCGTTTTACTTTCCTCTGACGTTTCATCACTTATTTCTCTGTTGTGTCTCAACTGATTAACATGACGTTTACACATTATTCCGTCATCTCTATTTACTAAAACCCATCTGCTCCCCAATAATTTTATAATTTTTCCCTTAATCCATTTCTCCCCTTTTCCAAAGTCTTTAACAAAAACTGATTCATGAAGATTGTATTTATGTAAGGGTTGCTGTATTTTAGGTTTGGATGGTAATACCAAGTGTAGAGCTGTTCGAACCGACCTTCCAAACATTAATTCTGCGGGAGTCTTACCAGTGACAGAATGTGGGGTAGAATGATTTTCCAATAACAATCGAGCTATTGACAAATTTATGTCACCCTTATCTAGCTTTTTAAGACAATTTTTAACAGTTTGAACATACCTTTCTGCCTGTCCATTCGATGATGGATGATATGGCGGAATAGGTGTATGTATAATTCCATTAGATTTAAGAAAATCTTGAAATTCATCACTTGTAAACGCACGTCCATTATCACTGACTAATTCGACGGGCAAACCAAATGTAGCAAAAATTCTACGTAGTACTCTAATAGTTGATTTACTATCAGCACTGGGTACCACCTGTACCTCTAACCATTTAGTATAAGAATCGACCACTATTAAAAATATTTTACCCTCAAAAGGACCGGCAAAATCTATGTGAATTCTTTCCCAAGCAAATTCCGATTCCCATTTTAAAGGTTTCATTTTAGGATTATCCCGAGCAAACATTTGGCATCTACTGCAAGAATTAACCATTTGTTCAATTTCTTTGTCCATATTAGGCCACCAGATCACACCTCGAGCTTTAGCTTTCATGCTAGATATACCCTGATGAACGGAATGTAATAATTGTAACATTTTTTCGCGACCTTCATCTGGTATAATTACTCTATGTCCCCATAATAAACAATTTTCTAAACACGAAATTTCCTCACGTCTACGAAAATATGGTTTATATTCCTCGGATTTAACCGTTTTTGGCCATCCATATAACGCCCACTCTAAAATTTGTTTTGTTACTGGATTTTCAGTTGTCCACTTTGAAATCGTTTTAGAAGTAACAGGCCACTCATTACTATTAGAAACGAACATTATTTCCGATGGATTATTTACTACATTTACAGTTTCTGGAAGGGGTAATCTACTTAATGCATCCGCATTTTTATTATTTTTACCTTCGCGATACTCAATTGTATAGTCATACCCTGCTAACATTAACGACCATCTCAGCATTCTGGGTGATAATGTATCAGGTACTTTTTTTACAGGATCAAACAATCGAATTAAAGGTTTGTGATCAGTTATAATTTTAAACTGTTTACCTGCTAAATATTGATGAAATTTCGTTACACCAAAAATTACAGATAAAGCTTCTTTATCAATCATAGCATAATTTCTTTCAGTCTTATTCATTGTTCTAGATGCAAAAGCTATTGGTTTCTCTTTACCCTCAACAATGTGGCTTAACACACAACCAATTCCATATTCAGATGCATCACAGTTTAAAACAACATCTTTGTTTATATCATACAATTCTAAAACAGGCGATTTACATAAAAGTTGTTTAACTTTCTGAAATGCTTTTTCATGCTTCTCTGACCATGTCCACTTTACATTATTATCTAATAATCTATGCAAAGGTTCTAACACATCTGAAATATTAGGTAGGAAGTTTCTATAATAAGAAATTAATCCCAAAAATGAACGTAATTGAGAAACATTAGTAGGAAAAGGAGCATTCAAAATAGCATCAACTTTTTCTGGAATAGGCCTAATGCCTTCCTGTGAAATTTTATGTCCTAAATAGCTAACTTCCGAAACCATAAATTTTAATTTTTCCTTATTTAATCTTATACCATGCTCAGAAAAGCATTTCATAACACATTCAACTCTTTCAGAATGTTCGGATTCAGATCTAGCACTTATAATTACATCATCTAAAAATACACCAACATAGTCAAATTTCTTTAATATATTTTCAATTTTTCTTTGAAAAATACCTGGTGCACATTTTACACCAAAAGCTAGTCTTAAAACGTTAAATAAACCTTTATGAGTATTTATAGTTAAAATTTTACTACTTTCATCATCAACAGGTTGTTGTAAATAGGCATCTTTTAAATCAAACACAGTAAAGAATTTTCCACCTGCTAATTTAGCAAACAATTCTTCCATTCTTGGAAGAGGATAATTATCATTTTCAGTATTAGAATTTACTGTTGCTCTATAATCACCACAAATTCGAACAGTACCATTTGGTTTTGGAACAATTACTATAGGACTAGCCCATTCAGAATAATCAACAGGTTTTAAAATACCCTCATTTGTTAAGCGTTCCAATTCCAAATCAGTTGCTGTTCTCAAAGAAAAAGGAACAGGACGAGATTTTAGGAAAACTGGTTTTGCATCATTTTTCAAATTTATTGAAACGGGAGGACCTTTGATCGTACCGATCCCGTCAGCAAAAACATTAGGAAATTTTTTTATTAAATCATCTTTCGAAATACTTTTGATCATGTTTACATTCGGCCAAAATAATTTTGATGCTTTCAACCAAGTTTTGCCAATTAAACTCGGACCTTCCTCTTTAATCACTAGCATTTTTAAATTAGGTATACAATTATCATCAATCAAAACATTTACATTTAATTCACCTAATACAGTTAAAGAATCTTTAGTATACGTTTGCAGTTTAATATTAGATTTAACCAAAGGAGGCTTACCTGAAAATAATTTATCGGCAATTTTTTTACTTACGATCGTATGAGCTGCTCCGGAATCAATTTCAAAATTAACTTTAATCCCATTAATTGTAACCTCTTTTTCCCACAAAACATTATTGCACTCATCCCTCATAACATTTAGGGAATATTCTTGAACAGTTTTAATTTTACTGTTCTTTTTCAGTTTTTGATTCACTGTAGAGAAGTTCCGGTTCCTGCAACAAATTTTTAAATGTCCCACTTTGTGGCAAGCATGACACTCTGTTGATTTAAATGGACACTCAACAGGCTTGTGATTTCTAGCACAACGATAACATGGTTTATCTTTATAACTGTTCCGGTTTCCAGGTGCATCCATCCCTTCTTTCGGCTTCGACGAATACTGGTATACTTTCGTTTTCTCCATTCGGGCATCTTGAACTTTATTTACAGTTGTTCCTCCATTAATCTGTAGTGATTTCACTCCAGCTTCTGCTGTTTCGAATGATTCCGCGATTTCTACAGCTGTTTGGAACGTTAGATTTTTCGTATTCAACAATTTTTGCTGTATTTTCTCGTCTTGAATTCCAAACACTAGCTGGTCCCGTAGGCGATCATTTAAAGTCGTTTCAAAGTTACAGTATTCGGAAAACCGACGCAAATCTCTCACAAAGTTAGCTATGCTTTCCCCTTGCTTCCGTAATCTTTTTTGAAACTTGAACCGTTCAACTATTTCACTTGGACAAGGTGAAAAATGTTCTTTCGCCTTCTTTAAGAGATCATCATACTTTATCTCTTTCAGCGAAGTCGGTACTATGATATCTCTCAATATCGAAAATGTTGCAGTTCCAACAGAGCTTAATAATATATTTTTCTTCTTATCCGCATCTTTAATATTATTAGCAGCGAAGTAAAAGTCAATTTTTTCAACATAAATTGACCAGGGCACGACCGAATTGTATTCTTCCAGGCGTCCCAGAGAGATCACTTCCGTTTCAGCCATTTTCTTTTCTTTTCTTCTTTTTTTTCAAAAAATCTGCAACATTTATTTAAAATCTTGGGTTCATCCGCATCGTCGCCATTAATAAGGATTCATCTTTGTGTATTCATATTTTGTTAACAGCAAGGAGATATCTATTTGATTATATATATTTATTATACATTATTTACAACTGCGGCCAAACGCACCGCTACTTCGTACATACTGGCTTCACTGCCTTACATCTCGTCTCCGTAACTCTCCTGCAAGAGATATTCAACTCCAGACTAGCAGCGCCATCTCTGTTTATAAATGGATACTAATCATCGAGATATGACATATATATATATATATCATATTTTTTTTTTGCAAATAATATAACTATTAACTATGATGGAAAATGTATATATCCATGTGTCATAAAATAGCTAAATAAAGTGAACCAAGAGAGAGACAGAATAAAAATGAAAAAAGGTAAAAGTATGGAAAACAGTCATCAAGAATTGGAGTGAATAACCATAATTAGAAAATAGATGTGTAACAATTGTTAAGAAAGAGGTAAATGAAATCACGTTACTAAAACTCTAGGTAGAAATAAAATAATATAAAAATTAAAAAAGATTAATCTATACTAATAAAAGAAAGTTTCGCTCTGTGTGTGTGTCTGTGTGTCTGTGTGTCTGTTGGCGATGGCTAGGAAAATCTAGCCCACCTAGAAGGCTGCAAATTTAGATTTAGGTAGTCCAAACCCTCTCCTGTTGCACCATTACTTCAGAAATTTAATATTTTAATTATTTACTGAAATATTAATTAATATCCACAAAGAACTCTCATAAAAAATACGCTTTTATTCTCTTGGGTTGGTTGGTTCACTGGTTGGTTGCATCGATTCTTCCCAGAAGTAATTAAATAAACCAGAGTAGCGATGCATAAATAAGGATTTCTAACTAAATAGTGTCAATATGGATTGAAGTTATCAGCGTAGAGCCATGCGACTGCCGCGCCACCTGTACATGACAAATTACACATACGTCCCACTGATTGAAATATTTTCCAGGCAAATTTTTCTTCATGACAATTAGTCGGTTTTTTTTTTTTTTTTTTTTTTTTTTTTTTTTTTTTTTTTTTTTACATGACATTTATTATTATGATGGAGATTGTTAATACAGAAAACTATTTAACAGATTCTTTTTTATATTTTCGGGAATGAAGAGGGGCAAGGGTCTAATTACATTTAAGCTTCAAGGTGTATTTCTAGAAAGCAGTTACCATAATTTCCGAATAATAGTCAAAGCCAAATTTCAAATTAAGTTCCTAGCTTAACCAAATGAATCAATATTTAAAGATGTATTGTGATCCTCCTAATTAGTTATTTGCTGAAGGCCATTTGAACAACGCCCCCCCCCCCGCCCCCCTCCCGGCGCGTCCTTCAAGGTTTCTCTGCTCCGTTTCCATATCTCAGCAACTATCTTTCCGATTTCAACGCAAGTGATTTCAAACATTATAATTAATTTAATAGTCACCCTTTATAACAATAAACTAAATTTATGAGTAGCGGTTACCACTATTTACGAATAACAGTTTAAGCCAAATTTATAATTACGTTCCTAGCTGAAGCAAACGAACGAATTTTGAAAGATGCATAGTGGTCCTTCTAATTAGTCATTTGCCGAAGGACATTTGAACAACCCCTCCCCCCTGACCCTCCCTTCAAGGTTTTTTTCTCTAACTATGCTCCGTTTCCATATCTCAGCAACTATCTTTCCGATTTCAACACAAGTGATTTCAAACATTATAATTAATTTAATAGTCACCCTTTATAACATTAAACTAAATTTATGAGTAGCGGTTACCACTATTTATGAGTAATAGTTTAAGCCAAATTTGTAATTAAGTTCAAAGCTTAAGCAAGTTCAAAGCTTCAGGAAACGAACAAATTTTGAAAGATGCATATTGGTCCTCCTAATTAGTCATTTGCTGAAGGGCAATTGAACACCCCCTCCCCCCCCGGGACCTCCTTCAAGGTTTCTCTAACTCTGCTCCGTTTCCATATCTCAGCAACTATCTTTCCGATTTCAACACAAGTGATTCCAAACATTATAATTAACTTAATAGTCTCTCTTTATAACATTAAACTAAATTCATGAGTAGCGGTTACCACTATTTCCGAATAATAGTTTAAGCCAAATTTGTAATTAAGTTCCTAGCTTAAGCAAACGAACGAATTTTGAAAGATGCATAGTGGTCCTCCTAATTAGTCATTTGCTGAAGGATACTTGAACAACCCCTCCCCTCCCGTCCTCCCTTCAAGGTTTTTTTTCTCTAACTATGCTCCGTTTCCATATCTCAGCATCCTTTTTTCCGATTTCAACGCAAGTGATTCCAAACATAATAATTAACTTAATTGACACTCTTTATAACATTAAACTAAATTTATGAGTAGCGGTTACCGCTATTTACGAATAATTGTTGTAAGCCAAATTTGTAATTAAGTTTAAAGCTTAAGCAAACGAACGATTTTTGAAAGATACATAGTGGTCCTCCTAATTAGTCATTTGCTGAAGGGCACTTGAACCCCGCCTACTGCCCCTCTTGCAAGGATTTTTCTCTAACTATGCTCCGTTTCCATATCTCAGCAACTATCTTTCCGATTTCAACGCAAGTGGTTCCAAACATTAAACTATTGTGGTATTAACTTAATAGTTACTCTTTATAACATTAAACTAAATTTATGAGTAGCGGTTACCACTATTTACGAATAATTGGGTAAGTCAAATTTATAATTAAGTTCCTAGCTTAAGCAAACGAACGAATTTCGAAAGATGCATAGTGCTCCTCTTAATTAGTCATTTGCTGAAGGGTACTTGAACAACCCTCCCCCCCGGCTCCTCCTTCAAGGTTTTTCTCTAACTATGCCCCGTTTCTATATCTCAGCAACTTTTTTTCCGATTTCAACGCAAGTGATTCCAAACATTATATTTAACTTAATAGTCACCCTTTATAACATTAAATTAATTGCTGAAGAACACTTGAACAACCCCTCCCCCCCCGTCCTCCCTTCAAGGTTTTTTTTCTCTAACTATGCTCAGTTTCCATATCTCAGCATCCTTTTTTCCGATTTCAACGCAAGTGATTCCAAACATTATAATTAACTTAATTGACACTCTTTATAACATTAAACTAAATTTATGAGTAGCGGTTACCACTATTTACGAATAATTGTTGTAAGCCAAATTTGTAATTAAGTTCAAAGCTTAAGCAAACGAACGATTTTTGAAAGATACATAGTGGTCCTCCTAATTAGTCATGTGCTGAAGGGAACTTGAACCCCCCCCCCTACTGCCCCTCTTGCAAGGATTTTTTTCTAACTATGCTCCGTTTCCATAACTCAGCAACTATCTTTCCGATTTCAACGCAAGTGGTTCCAAACATTATAATTAACTTAATAGTCACTCTTTATAACATTAAACTAAATTTATGAGTAGCGGTTACCACTATTTCCGAATAATTGGGTAAGCCAAATTTATAATTAAGTTCTTAGCTTAAGCAAACGAACGAATTTCGAAAGATGCATAGTGCTCCTCTTAATTAGTCATTTGCTGAAGGGTACTTGAACAACCCTCCCCCCCGGCTCCTCGTTCAAGGTTTTTCTCTAACTATGCCCCGTTTCTATATCTCAGCAACTTTTTATCAGATTTCAACGCAAGTGATTCCAAACATTATATTTAACTTAATAGTCACCCTTTATAACATTAAATTAAATTTATGAGTAGCGGTTACCACTATTTACAAATAAGAGTTTAAGCCAACTTTGTAATTAAGTTCCCTGCTTAACAAAACGAACGAATTTTTATGCATGCATACTGGACCGCCTTATTAGTGATTTTCTGAAGGACACTCGAACATCCCCTCCCCTCGGCACCTCACTCAAGGTTATTTTCTCTAACTGTGCCTTATTGCAATAACTGGGCTAATAATGTTCCAATCTTCTCGAAACCAGCTCAATTTTGTATACACTATAGTGCGCCTACTATACAGTAACGTAGGCAGCGGGGACATGTCTCAGAAGTTCGTTCGGAAAGAGGTTTGTTTAGAACAGAATGCTCCCCTGGCGGTGGTAGGGGGAAATAAAATATATTCTAGAGCGTACGAGCATCCCGGGTATACGGTTCCAAAGCCATCGTAGACCGTGGCCAGAGTTCCATTTTTTAAGAGATTTAAGTTTATTACAAGGGCTCGGGCAACGCCGGGCGGGCCAGATAGTAAGGTAATAAAACAAAAGTTAATAAATAGAAGGAAGTTATTGATATTATTAAAAAGATATAAAATGATGATTGTAGATGTTTTATTAATATTAAATAAATATAAAAGATAAATAAATAAATAAATAAATAAAATGATAATAGGGATGAATATGTAGATGTTAAATTTATATTATATAAATGTTTGTACATTAATTTAAGGGGATTCATGTATATCCTAGAATAAGGTGCCATTATGTAGAATGCTGTATGGTATATAAATGTATATGCGCGTTACCACTCACTATTTATTAAAAAATAATATATATATACATATATATATGTTATGTTCTGCTACATTTTAGATCCATCCAGCGGTCAATGAAAG
This sequence comes from Maratus michaelseni, assembly GCA_963931845.1. Lineage (NCBI taxonomy): Eukaryota > Metazoa > Arthropoda > Arachnida > Araneae > Salticidae > Maratus > Maratus michaelseni. The sequence continues at coordinate 243,980,909 of OZ007591.1, forward strand.
AAATATGGCAAGCATCCCATAACTTAAATGCGGTCGTGTTATGAAGCCAATTAGTAGTAGCCGAGTAAGTGTAGATAGACGAAACAAAGAACACTATTCCACTCTAATCTATTTATTTAAACTCCATCATCTTAATTTCTGGGGAGTGTTCTCTCTCCGTACGATAATCTTAGCAAATATCCATATTAAAGAACACTAGAACTCTAGAAGGTATATGGTTGCTCACTGCAACGCCAAAAACTTTTTTATTAAACACTCACTTCGACGGCTAAAATCTTGCTCCCTGCCTCCGTCAGCTCATTTTAAGCTAGGAGCGCGGAAGAGCAATTTTGTAACACGTGACCTATTTTAACCAATGCATGCTCAAGTTCGACTCGCACTATCTTTTAGCTATGAATTAATATTGAAGAAAAGCGTCTATCTGATGCTTTTGGCGGGAAAATCGTAGAAATTTAAAAGTGCGGGAAAACTAATAGAATAATTTCGGCTTTTGCGTATTGAGAATATAAGTTTCTTAATAACAAAACAATTTAAAATAATTATTTTTCAGACTATTAGGAAAGCGGCAAAATGGGGAATTTACACAGATTAAAAGAAATAAAAGAGATTTAAATACGGGAATAAATAGAAAATATTTAATATACTAAAGAATTTAAGAAAATAGGTTTTTTAAGAAGAGATATACTTATGAATGTGATTTTTACATCTTATTTGACGGGAAATAAAAAGTGAATTTAAATAGATTAGGATAAAAAGTGTTTTAAATATGGACAGTAATGAAATATTTTTAAGAAAGGGGATTTTTTAATAAACAAGTATTGTAAAAGGAATATTAATAAAAGGAATTTTTTTATAGAATACATTTAATAGGGTATGGAAATTTAAATTTCGTAATATATATAATTTTTTTATATATTTTTTGTAATTTTTTCATCGATTCGCGCCCAATCTTTGGATTTTTTTTTCCGATTTTCTATATATTTTTTATACATAATGGATACCCAAACTGATAAACGAAAAAGAATATTTAATATTTTATCCATGATGAATCTATCTAAGTAACTATATATATGTGTGTGTGTTTATTACAATTCGCTACTATTACAAAATATGATTCGTTCTATATTACACAACTATGCACATTAAAAATATGTGACAATCTATGTAAATATAAGGTAAATGGAATTTATAAATGCCTATTTATTATGCGTATTTAAAATAAATGTAATACATATTTCGCAATTTTTATAACGCATATAATCTGAACTGTAGTGATTAACATGAATTCTTATTTTAAACTCTAGTTCATAGTCCACAGCTATAGATAAACACTGTTGTCCAAATATTAAGGGGCAAGGACCAGACGCTTTCGCTTTTTACACGGTTTGCGGAATATCTACTGAAATTCTTGAAGAATTGTCTTTGAACTTCCAGGATGTAAAGTACATGTTTGACTTCAAGAACAGTAGAAAGAGTATTCTGCTATTAATATATTGAATATGTAATGAGTTATAAGCATTTATATGAAATAATTTTTAACTGCGCGCGCGCGAACTATACGAAACATTTTTTTTTCATGATTTGATAGTCAATTCTATAGAGCAACTCATACAAAAAGACCAGTAAAATATCTTGAAAACTCATAAAAAAGTCGGCAACACAGTGAGATAACTGACAAATTGGAAATCCCTTATCATCCAGTTGGATCCCCCCCCCCACAATTTGTCAATTAGCTCACTGTATTGCCGACATCTTTCTGAGTTTTCACGATATTTGACTGGTCTCTTTTTACGAGTTGCTCTATACAATTGCCTACCCAATCACGAAAGATATCTTTCGTATTGTTCGCGCATTCACAGTTAAAAATTATTTCATACAAATGCCCACATCTCATCAAATATTGAATATATTAATTTTTAACTGTAGTATACTCTTTCTACTTTTTTTGGAGTCAAACATGTGCTTTACATTCTCGAAGTTCAAGGACAATTCGTCAATAATTTCAGCAGATATTCGACAAACCGTGTAAAATTCAAAAGCGTCCGGTCACTGCCCTTAATTTTTGGACAGCAGTATATTAAACCTATTAATATTATTAAATTAGAAATATTACATGAAAAAATTATCATGAATTACAAACTAGATATGCTTTAGTAATATTTAATTCAGTGAACTCACGTTAGTATGGGCTTCCAAGAAAAGGCCATTTTTTTTGTCCGCACTAACTGAAATCCGTATTACATAGCTTCCAACTTTTACGATTTTTTGTTACCACTAAAAATTAATCGAAATTTTTGCCTTATTGAATCATGTGATTTCGGAGATTTAATAAGGTAAAAATTACTATACAGTTTTAGTGGTAGGAAAAAAGCGTAAAAGTTGGCAGCTATGGTATTAAGTTATGTAAACATTTAAGTAATGTAAAACAGTACCATTCCCGTTGCATATATTAAATTCAGTTTGAACAGAATTAAATAGGTTACCAACTTAATGCTCAATTACATATTTTTTTCTTTAATTTAGTAATTTCAGTTAAAATGCAAGTTAATGTCAGTTTCTTAATACAAAATAATACATTACTGAGAACAAACAATACATGCAAAGAAATTGCCGTACTTATTTAATTTAACTTTATTAAAGCAAATCTCACCATTCTTTATGCATTACTTGAACAGATGATTATTTTTACATCATTTTCCAGTTTTGGGACACAATTGTAATGTATTACAATTATATTGATTTGATTTTTTTTAAAATATGAAGCGCACTTAATACCATCGTAATTTTCACGCATCTTGATATGTTAAAAATAAAAGAGAGAGAATTATGTTAAGGTGTTATGAGTGCTTAAAAATAAAAAAAAATCCAATTGGTATGATTAAACTGTATTAAAATTTACTAAATAAACCTTTGTTTCTGATCTTGTAAAACACATTTAAACAATCTCCAAGCAAAAATCAATCAGACAGAATGTAAATATATATACTAATAAAATAAAGTCTCTCTTTCTCTCTCTCTCTTTGTGTGTGTGTGTGTGTGTGTGCGATAGCTAGCGAAATCTAGCGAACCTGGAAATTTTGACTTAGGCAATCCAAGGCAGGTCCTGATGAACCTGAGGCTGAGAATTTTAATATTTTGATAATTAGCCTAGATATTAATTAAAACTTATCAAATGCTCATCTCTTTCTTTCCGATTCGGTGGAGGCGTTGGCGTATGCCCAGAACCCGATTTACGGTAGCGGACGATAATGAAGAACCATTTGAATGAAGAATTCGTTTATTTCCCCATTGTGTTTTAACGTCTATCGACTAAACTGTTTGGTTTATTTAAAAACGAAAAATAAATTCTGAAATATCACACTCTTACGTCTCAAATGCCTCAATCAATTTGAAAAACTAATAAATATGTTAACCCTTTCAAAAACATTTCTGAAAAAGTGTAGTTTTCCCGGCTGGATGTTTTCTCTTTTACGGCAATGCCCTTCAAGTGAGCAGTTTTAGCAATACAGACAAACGGAAAATATGCCCTTAAAACCGAAACCTTCTTCTAATCGACGGTATAATTGGTTTTAAAAAACACGAATTTTAAACCTTTCAAACACCGGCGAACGCAGAACATTTCGCGCCTCTCGAGACGATTTTTTTACGTTAAAAGAAACTAACCGTCCGTATTTTGATACAATCTCTTTAGAGTATCTCGGTAGACAAGATTTACATCACCTACAACAATTTCGAAACGTTCGAACCAAAAGAAATATTTAAAATAAATCTGAGAAAATTTTGACGAAAACGCATAATAATGGGTGTTTCTGCGCGGACATGCTCGGCTTCGGGTAACGTTTACACTTTTTAGTATTCATATATTTTCATAAAATTTTATAAAGGACTTGGAAACAGTTATATTTTTAAGCTACTAAAATTTCAGAGAGTTCGGGCGACGAAAAGCACTTTTTTTTGTTATGCTAACGGACCCGACGCGAAAACAAAAAAAAGCGAGAAGCAAACCTATTTATTTTACAACTAGATAACAATATTTCTGACGTAATTTTTACACTGGTTGTAAAACCGTTATATTTATAACCATTAAAAATTTCAAAGAGTTTAGACAACAAAAACTATTTTTTTAAACTATGAAACGACCCTACGTGAAAAAAGAAGAAACTGTTTTCTTACGAGCACTTTCATCACTAATTACCAGTATTTTTCCGAGCTTTTGTTATTAAAAATATAAATTTATACAAAATCGGGTTAAATATATAAAATAATACAAATTTGGGGTTTATTTAAGGTTATTATCACGGACCCGAGCAACGCCGGCGTGTCAGCTAGTATACCCTAAATTTGTGACGTGCATGTCAAGGCCGTCACTTTGAACAACAGACATAACCAGCTTTCTTTGTAAAGAACACTTTATTTAAAACCAATTGGGAAAGGATGCGATGGAGCCTCTTTTAAATTTTGCCTACAATATGTTGCGACTAACAATAATTTGCCCTCAGATTATATATTTGCCTTCAGACAATAATTGCCCTCACATTCAATAACACAATAAATGCAAGATTGTTAATTTCAAAACTCATTTACGTACGAAACACTGGCGGCTCTAATCACTACAAACTTTGAGATCAAGCAAGACTGGGCTGCTAAATAAAACTTAGCTCGCAGTTTTCAATAACGATCTAAATATCACTAAATTAGCAATCCGACCAATGAATTTTATTGATTTATAAACAAAGTTTACTCTTACCAAACTGGCAAGTTGTACTCTATACTTTTCAATCTCCCAGGGAACGTGGCGAACTGTAACACCAGCGGAATGGTCTAATACGCCTTCACAAGGTAGGACTAGACCCAAGATCCGCTGATACAAACTTTTGATTCTGCTTTTATACTCAGCAGACTGACCGCCTTAGTCTAATTTGCATAAAACCACAGCGAAAAACCAATAACGGCAGATTCCGGCAGCCGCAAACACACTTCTTAAAATTAAATTAAAATAAAGTACATACAGATGTAAAGTTTGCGCCAACAGGTTAATATTTACAGAAAGTTTACATTCAAAAACTAGAATCTCTTTCTAAGAGAGTTGTTAATCCACTACAAATTATACTTAAAAAATCAAACCATTTTAGAAAGCAATAAATTATTTTATCTTATCAGGGGCGAAATTCAACGATTTTTATCCACTCCCTTTCTGAATATAAGCATTAACTGTTTAAAGTATCTTTTAATTAAAATCTGTATATACATCTATAATGGTGTATCCATGATAGGAAAATCTTATCATAATTTTATTTCGTAGCTGCACATTACAACAATTTTAACGATAGAACAGAAATTTCTATTTAATACAACGAAGTATATTAACAATTCTGGGTCACTTTTCAAATGCTAATTCTCAAAATTTTTGCTATTTGCGAAAACTGTCAACAAAAAACGATAGATTAGATATTAACTAAGAAAAACTAAGACAGTTAAGTAAAAGTTTTTTTCGATGAATAATTCCATCTCGATGAACTTTCGACAATTTAAAATCATGTATTTTGATTTAGATTACTATTGTTTTAATTACACTTTCAGAAATATCAAAATAGTTAAGACTTTCAATTATTAAAAATGCATGTCTGACAAGTGCATTTTCCTTAGTTAATTATTCCAAACAAAATTTCCAGAAATGTTTAAGCATAGTATTTTCAATTTAGTTATTAAAACTAACCAAAACTTTTATTCACGTTAATTGAAAACTATGTTCATTAGTTTGCAAATGTACTTTTGATTGAACAGTAATATGTTGTGTTAAAATATGCCGCAAGTTTTGTCTAGCACGCGATAAATGTGGAAATCGTACAAGTTTTCCACTAATTCTTTAATTAAAATTCATTATTTCTTTTAAAAAAAGAAATAACTGGAATAATCTTTCTTGATAAAAAAATACTGCTCTTTTTCAAATCAGTTTATTTAATTAAATATATATCTAACTAATTTTCTAACAACTTTCATTCTGTTACCTAGAAATTCTAACAGGAAATTTAGAGGAAGAATTCAACTAAGTTGGAATAATAATAAACATAAAAAATAAATCCCAACTGCTACAAAACAAATGTGTGCCAAAACTTATGGATAGTAAATTGAATTACAAAACTATTCCCCTGAGTCTCTTCTTTTACTATATTAATTCTTATTTCTTTGTTGTTTACATATTGTTATTTACAGAAAAATTGACATAATTGATTAAACAATAAAAAATTGTGAAATAACTGTTTTTGTTCATTTTTTCTATAGAAAATATCGGATACGTAAAAATTTTCGATTTTGATTTTTCTTGGATTTACACGTTTTGGGAAGATCTGAATATGATTTGAGTACTTTGTACTAATGTCTGCCTGTGATAATGCAGGAGCTTTGCGCACCAGTGTTAAATTCAGACACTTTTTTCCGGGAGGGATTTCTGTGGTTCCGGGAGGGACATTTAGAGTTCCGGGGGGGGGATTGCACTTTTTAACCATTAAAAGCATAAAATATCAAATCTTCAGGGGGGCGGACATTTCAATGCTCCAGGGGGGGGGGGGAATGTCCCCCCCCGGGCCACCCCCGAATTCAACACTGTTGCGCACGGTATAACTCATAAAATTGCATATTTTGCTTTGATATAAATTGGTGCTGATTAGATTTTGGTGTAGATCACCCAGCAACTGGTGTTGCTATGCCGCATTTTTCACGTTTTTCCTTGTAAGTACATCTTAACATGTATATAATGGAACTATACCAAAAATAATATATAAGATGCTATGCTTATTCTGAACAAGAAAGAAAAGGCTTGCGTAAAGTATAGATTATGAAACACTTTCCAACGCCTTCAGAATACTGTAAAAAAAAATCCCCTATTGGTAAGGTGAAAGGCAGTGTCTAAATAACCAATTTGGTAAGCGAATAACACATTCGAAAACAAAATTTCAGAAATTACCATCAATAGTCGGAAAAATATCCGAATTCTTTTGGGCAGTTCTGTACAGGATGTACAGATTTGTATATATATTGCATAGTATGTGAAAATTTAGTTCAGTTAGGAAACATATAAGCACAGCGGAAAATTCACCTTCAGGAAATTTCGCCAATAAACGCAAATGTACTCGAGATATTTTGTGCAGTCCTGTATATGATCTATAGAATTTATACACAATTAGTAATATGCAAAAAATTAGTTAAATTTAAAAACGCGTGCCATAGCTTAAAACGCACTTTCAGCATCTATTCTTCACAAACAATACTGTAATCGAATTATTTTGTGTGTCCTTGTAAATGAACGATAAAGGTTACGCACACCATGCTCTATAATAAGCAACTTGTAGCGCACCTCTTTGATACATAACTAAAACAACGTAATTAAAATACACCGCAAACAATATTGTTACATAGACCATAATGTGATGGAATTCTTTCGAGTGTCCCTGTAAACAAACTATAAATGCTACACACTTCATTTTAAATTACAAACATGCCATAGTAAATTTCAATAGTATATATCAATTGCATGACAATCCGAGTACATTTACGCAAGTTAGAGCACGCACAGGCAGGCGGATAGATGGCCAGACAGACCGAATTCCTTTAAACTTTACAATTTTGTTGGAAAGTATTAAAAATTACACGGATTCAATTTTGGTTTTTATCACTCTACAGATAGCGCTGCTATGTTATGTGTTTTGCGGTGAATATTATAGTTGTATCTCTGTTTCTATTGCGTAGAAATGGATGAAATTTCAGATTTGAGTTTTTTAATTAAAATATACAGGTTTTCAAAAGAAACAAACACACAAACAAAGAAACAAACAAAAGTAAAACCATGCTTAAATATTTTGGTTGGAGATCTCTTGTTGGAGATACTTAGGCAATATAAATTCCAAAAGTGTTCAAAATAAGGTAAGAGTTAAGATTATGTTGATGAAATAGTCCTGTCATCAATGTTTAAAAAGTTACACTTTTTAATTTATACGGACCCTGGATCCATATGGGTTATATTTAGGAAAAAATTCTTTATTCTGTGACAGCTAAAACAGTAAATATTCTTTCTTCCACGACCAAAACTCATCAAGTTATGATACTTTGTATTTTATGAAGTTTCGGAGCTTTCCGGCACGAAAAACGCATTTTTCTGTTTTTTTACTTTTAAATTGTGATTTACTTAAAAAAAAACTCAAATATTTTATAATTTCTAATCCGTCTGTTAAGTGGTTTATACCAAGAATACATTCATTTTTTTTCAAAAAATTACTTAATTAGAAAATGAATTACAATTTTTCCGTTATAAAACACGTTGCAGTGCCATCAGTTGGTAAATTTGCACTTAGAAGCAATTTACCTCATTTAAGCTCATGCATTCGTACAAAAATGCTGTATTCGAACAGTTATGTTTTAAATTGAAACTGTGTTAAAATATCTAATTTGAAGATTTCAATTAATCTTTCGAACATTATTTATTATCATCGAGGAACATTTATTTTTTGAAATAGACTTTTATAATACTACATAAAACTTACCGAGTGTTTATGTGTTCATTTTTAGATGCGTTCGTAATTATATAAATACATAGCACCAATAGTCGTCGTCTGGTCTGTCCGTACGTTCTGATACAACAGCACAAAAACTACCCATCAGAATGGTTTGAAATTTAATATATATAATCGTTGCAGAATTTTGTCTAGTCATTTCCAATTTTATCAAAGTCGAGAATCAAAACTTAAAAAGATATTAATAAAAATATTTATTAAGTAATTTGAATTTTTTTTAATCGGCACTTCCTTGTTTATAGCAGCTTCCGAGGATTAATCGTCAATTGATTGAGACTGAGATGTATCGCCAAGTTATCTGACAGGTATGACGTTATAGTCATATATGAAGTTATAGTCATATATGACGTATATGGCATTTTATAACTTCTGTGACCAAGTTATAGTCATATTCTTCATTCTATTAAATCATATCACACGTAATTAATTCAATGATATCTCATGATAGATAATGTTTCTAGGTTTCCATGGTGATTACGTCCTATTTAAGATGGAGTCATATTATTTTCGTATTACTGAATTTAAGAACCGAATTTGCATACTAAAATTGTTTAATTATAGCAATCCTATAATCTACTGACAGTTTTTTGGATAGATGTTTCCGGAGAAATGGATATTGATAGATAATGTTTCTACGTTTCCATGGTGATTACGTCCTATTTAAGATGGAGTCATATTATTTCCGTATTACTGAATTTAAAAACCGAATTTGTATACTAAAATTGTTTAATTATAGCAATCCTATAATCTACTGACAGTTTTTTGGATAGATGTTTCCGGAGAAATGGATATTGATAGATAATGTTTCTAGGTTTCCATGGTGATTACTTCCTATTTAAGATGGAGTCATATTATTTCCGTATTACTGAATTTAAAAACCGAATTTGTATACTAAAATTGTTTAATTATAGCAATCCTATAATCTACTGACAGTTTTTTGGATAGATGTTTCCGGAGAAATGTATATTGATAGATAATGTTTCTAAGGTTTCCATGGTGATTACGTCCTATTTAAGATGGAGTCATATTATTTCCGTATCACTGAATTTAAAAACCGAATTTGTATACTAAAATTGTTTAATTATAGCAATCCTATAACCTACTGACAGTTTTTTGGATAGATGTTTCCGGAGAAATGGATATTGATAGATAATGTTTCTAGGTTTCCATGGTGATTACGTCCTATTTAAGATGGAGTCATATTATTTCCGTATTACTGAATTTAAAAACCGAATTTGTGTACTAAAATTGTTTAATTATAGCAATCCTATAATCTACTGACAGTTTTTTGGATAGATGTTTCCGGAGAAATGGATATTGATAGATAATGTTTCTAGGTTTCCATGGTGATTACGTCCTATTTAAGATGGAGTCATATTATTTCCGTATTACTGAATTTAAAAACCGAATTTGTGTACTAAAATTGTTTAATTATAGCAATCCTATAATCTACTGACAGTTTTTTGGATAGATGTTTCCGGAGAAATGGATATTGATAGATAATGTTTCTAGGTTTCCATGGTGATTACGTCCTATTTAAGATGGAGTCATATTATTTCGGTATTACTGAATTTAAAAACCGAATTTGTGTACTAAAATTGTTTAATTATAGCAATCCTATAATCTACTGACAGTTTTTTGGATAGATGTTTCCGGAGAAATGGATATTGATAGATAATGTTTCTAGGTTTCCATGGTGATTACGTCCTATTTAAGATGGAGTCATATTATTTCCGTATCACTGAATTTAAAAACCGAATTTGTGTACTAAAATTGTTTAATTATAGCAATCCTATAATCCACTGACAGTTTTTTGGATAGATGTTTCCGGAGAAATGAATATTGATAGATAATGTTTCTAGGTTTCCATGGTGATTACGTCCTATTTAAGATGGAGTCATATTATTTCCGTATTACTGAATTTAAAAACCGAATTTGTGTACTAAAATTGTTTAATTATAGCAATCCTATAATCTACTGACAGTTTTTTGGATAGATGTTTCCGGAGAAATGGATATTGATAGATAATGTTTCTAGGTTTCCATGGTGATTACGTCCTATTTAAGATGGAGTCATATTATTTCGGTATTACTGAATTTAAAAACCGAATTTGTGTACTAAAATTGTTTAATTATAGCAATCCTATAATCTACTGACAGTTTTTTGGATAGATGTTTCCGGAGAAATGGATATTGATAGATAATGTTTCTAGGTTTCCATGGTGATTACGTCCTATTTAAGATGGAGTCATATTATTTCGGTATTACTGAATTTAAAAACCGAATTTGTGTACTAAAATTGTTTAATTATAGCAATCCTATAATCCACTGACAGTTTTTTGGATAGATGTTTCCGGAGAAATGGATATTGATAGATAATGTTTCTAGGTTTCCATGGTGATTACGTCCTATTTAAGATGGAGTCATATTATTTCCGTATTACTGAATTTAAAAACCGAATTTGTGTACTAAAATTGTTTAATTATAGCAATCCTATAATCTACTGACAGTTTTTTGGATAGATGTTTCCGGAGAAATGGATATTGATAGATAATGTTTCTAGGTTTCCATGGTGATTACGTCCTATTTAAGATGGAGTCATATTATTTCGGTATTACTGAATTTAAAAACCGAATTTGTGTACTAAAATTGTTTAATTATAGCAATCCTATAATCTACTGACAGTTTTTTGGATAGATGTTTCCGGAGAAATGGATATTGATAGATAATGTTTCTAGGTTTCCATGGTGATTACGTCCTATTTAAGATGGAGTCATATTATTTCCGTATCACTGAATTTAAAAACCGAATTTGTGTACTAAAATTGTTTAATTATAGCAATCCTATAATCCACTGACAGTTTTTTGGATAGATGTTTCCGGAGAAATGAATATTGATAGATAATGTTTCTAGGTTTCCATGGTGATTACGTCCTATTTAAGATGGAGTCATATTATTTCCGTATTACTGAATTTAAAAACCGAATTTGTGTACTAAAATTGTTTAATTATAGCAATCCTATAATCTACTGACAGTTTTTTGGATAGATGTTTCCGGAGAAATGGATATTGATAGATAATGTTTCTAGGTTTCCATGGTGATTACGTCCTATTTAAGATGGAGTCATATTATTTCGGTATTACTGAATTTAAAAACCGAATTTGTGTACTAAAATTGTTTAATTATAGCAATCCTATAATCTACTGACAGTTTTTTGGATAGATGTTTCCGGAGAAATGGATATTGATAGATAATGTTTCTAGGTTTACATGGTGATTACGTCCTATTTAAGATGGAGTCATATTATTTCCGTATTACTGAATTTAAAAACCGAATTTGTGTACTAAAATTGTTTAATTATAGCAATCCTATAATCCACTGACAGTTTTTTGGATAGATATTTCCGGAGAAATGGATATTAAACGAAAAAAGAGTCTAAATATGGAACATTAAAAATTATATCTGGCTTATCTTTCAAAGCTGAATACCTCTACCTTATTCTTTATTTTGTTTGTCAAGTTCATTTGTAGAAATTTTTTGAGAAATTAAGTTTATTTTGTATTATTTATATTGAAAATGTTGCCGATTGAGCGTACGAAACTTGGTGATCTGTTTATTAAAAGATATTTATAAGCCTTCAAGTATGCTGTCATTACTTTAAGCATATACATTTTCACTTTAATGATAAGTGATTTTATTACATAATTCTGCATTCCTTGTTAAAGTGTAAAAATTTTTACGAGAGTGTAACAGTTTTCAAATCAAAACATTAAAAGTTATAGCTTTCTTAGTCTAAAACAAATGTAAGTTTTCTTTATGCGTTTTTCTAATATACTTCGAAATAATTTTTTTTTTTCCGTTTTGAAACTGTTTAAATAGTTAAAAAATACAATATCAAATTAATATTTAGAGTTAAACATTTCAAAATCTTAATTAAACACCTTTAAAAAGAATTTTTTCTTTCAAAATGTACAGTTATAGAAATGTTTTCGTTACTCTCTATATAACGAATTTTACTATATAACGGATTTTTTGACTGGAACAATGGATTTCGTTCTAGAGACTCGATTGTATTTCGAATATTCTTTTATTTATAATCGAATTTCCTCATTTAAAAAATCTGAAATAGATATTGAGAATGAATGCTATTTGTTGGTGCTTCCTTATTAATACTTACATGGTTTTTAAACTCAAACAAATTCTATATTTACAATTGGCGATTAAATTTCATGTTATATTAAAAAATATGTAAATAATATTTTAGTGAATTATTTTAATAAAATTTTAAAATGGATAAATTTTCAATAAATATTTTAACTCCTAATCTATTTTACTCTCATGCTAAAACATGTATCACTAATTTTGTCAAACAAATTCAGTAATGCAAAATTTTGAAAAGAACGGATGAAATCCTTTATGGATTATTGGGCCTTATTAAACAGATGTAAAAAATAAGATTCATTGCAACTAGTAAAATACAAATAAAACATTTAATTAACTACTTAATATCTGAAAACTTTTATGTTATCCAATGTTTATTTTGTTACGAAATGCTAAGAATAACAACCTAAAACTTTGTGCAATGAACGCTTGATAGGTTTCTAAATCAAATGTTTGCGAAAATATACTCAAAGGTATTTCTTTCAGGATAATACCTTAAGAGAAAAATTCAAATAATTGTATCGACCTCTCGCTGGTATGTATAATTCTGCAACATTTAGGAATTTTCAAAAAGAAGTTTTAGGCATAATCCAATTATTTTTTTCCTTTTGCAATAACTTTATTAGATTTACTTTTTCCAAACTACACAAACAGATGAACGCTTTAATAAAATATAACATCTTTTTCTCATACAAAAATCTCTAAAAGTATCATTTATTTAACTTGTTACCTTATGGAAATGTATTTTTGCAGTTGAATTGGTTTCTTTCTCGTTTATGTTACCGGTCTAGAAAAGATGAAGTAAGATATAAGCATACTTTTACAATAAAAGGATTTGTTATTTTAAGAACTCCTGTAAAACAAATGTGTTTTCTTTATGTTCTTTTTATATTATTCATTGAATATAAAATTTAGTTCTAAGGTTTAAAATCATAAATAAGTAAAAAGTACTTTGTTGCTTTATTGTAACAGAGGAAGATATTCAATATCAATGCGTTTAACAGATAATGGATTTTTAAAAAGTATGTATGCTGCAGATTGCATTCTCCAAATTTCATTGCGGGTGTCATGAATTGAGACCCATCGGATACGTGGTATCTGTGGTATACAGGGTCAAAGTACAGTCAGGAAACAGTGAAATAACTTTTGAAAGCTAGAGTTGTGGAACGAGTGTTCACCTATAGTAAAACTATTGGGTTGTTCGGAAAGTTCTTTCCGTTTGGGAAAGTTGGTTCGAACCGGAAAATTCTATCAATTAATTATTAGACATTAATTCCGATATCTAATGTCTGAAATATTCTTATTTACCTAAACCTTGGAAAGCGTGTGTTGTTTCTGACATCCTTAAACCTAAATGTAATTTACAAGATCCAGTTAACTTCCGCCCTATTTCATTTCTACCCTCTATTAGTAAAGTTGTTGAGCGCGTCATCAGGTCCCGGCTCCACGACTTTTTAGACAAAAAGAACATTCTTATACCAGAACAATTCCTTAGTGAAAACCTCAGCATGAACATTCCAGCTGCTGCTATTTTACTTCATGTCGCTAAGGCTTTCGATAAAGTCCAGCATAAGGGCCTTATTATTAAATTAATTAAGCTCGGTATTTACGTCCGACTCATTCACCTTATAAATCATATCTTAGCGACCTCTTTTGTTTCGTCCGCATCAATAATATACTCTCTACACTCTACCATATAAACACAGGCATTCTCCAAGGGTCCGTCTTTGGCCCTACTCTTTTTAACATATTTTTTTAACGATATCCCTCGTACTTTGCGTTTGTTACTTGCCCTGTACGCGGACGACACGGAAATTTACGCTTTTGCACGTCACCCATACACTCTTTACAAAATTCTTCAAAAACACATAGATGACTTCACAAGTTGTTGTACTAAATGGCGCTTTAGACTTAATGAACAAGAAACTGCTGCTATATATTTCTCTAATATATTTACTTACCCTAACCATATTAACATCAACAATATTACTACTCCTTGGACTAACAATACTAAATATCTCGGGGTTACCCTTGATAGAAGACTTACCTGGAATAAACATTTTACAAATATTAGAGGCAAAGTCGCTGGTATTTCTAAATCACTTTCACCTCTCCTCCAAAATAATACTCTTTCTAAAAAAAAAGCTCTTCTTTACAATACATGCATTCGCTTTATCCTCACTTATTCTTGTCCAATCTGAGGCTTTGCTAGTAACACCAGTATAAATTATCTATATAGAGACCATAATAAAAATCTTAGACTTATCAGGAATGGCCACCGAAACACTAATACACGCAAAGATCTCTTCTCCACCTCCTTAAAAAAACGCATACGTCAACTTTCAAAGAAATTTTATAAAACTATTTACAACATCCCTAACGAAATTATAGCAGAATTGCCAGAGTATGAGGTCTCCGGCCCCAAAAACCGTAAACGCCCTAAATATGCCATATTAATTGATGATGAAGATTGAGTTTCCCCCTCTCTTCAATTAAACGTAACTTTCTTGTATTTTGTCTCTATATTTAATAATAATAATAATAATAATAATAATAATAATAATAATAATAATAATAATAGTAATAATAATAATAGTAATAATAAAACTTTCTTTAGTCTGCCTAATGGTTTTTATTATTAAAGTTTAAATTTTTTGTAACTTTTACACTAAATGTATGGGCTTTTTAAAGAGTCTTTTTTTTCTTTTTTGAGATGGGTTCAACCCTAGGTAGGTTTTGTCTGTAATCTTCTTGGATCTAATGAATTTTTTTAAAACTTTTTTACTGTTAATCTTCTACTTCTTTATTATATTTTTAGATATTTTTAACTTTTTAAATTTGTCACGGCTCGCTTTTTGCCTTGCAAGTCGTTTACCTATAATCTGGAAGTTCAATTAGAAAGCAACTAGGTGTTCCATTCTGCTAATTACATTGTTCCATTGTTCCATTGTCTAATAATTGACGGACAGAATTTTCCGGTACAAATTGGTTTTCCCAAATGGAAGAAACTTTCCCAACAACCCGATATTATATGCTATCATATGAGAGTTACTTTAGCGCTTCTAGTGGAAAAATTTGGAAGTTATAGACCTTCAGGGCTTCGAAAAAAGTTCTTTTTAGGTGTAAGAAATCCCTTCATAATTAAGAGAGGACGCTTTATACTTTTGTAATTAAATTTTGTTTTCATTATCTCTCAGAGTTATCGAGATAGAGTCGAAACCTAGGGGTATTTCACCCACTTTCTTATAATAGTACATAGCATATACGTATTAATGTACGTAGACACGCATTACACAACTCCAGCTTTAGCCACCCAAAAGTAATTGGAATGTTTACTAACTATATTTTGAACCCTGTATCTTTCTGTACGTGGGCAATTTTTACTAGTAACTTTGCATTTATCTTCCTTAAAAATACACTTTATATGCATTTATAAATCACAAGACGGACTTGTATTATAACACGACACGTAAAATGAGTCACTTTTAAAAACACATATTTGGCCATCTCAAGTCCAATTCTGCTTTGAATCGAAATTTCGTCACATAGATAATTTAAAATTAAGTTGCCTAATTTGGCGAATTTGTTTGGCATCAAATGGAACAATATCTTGCCAACTATCGAAAAGCTTCGCAACAATTTGTTACACGTTTGTGGGTGTGTGTCTGTGTGTATTGTACACGCAAGTATTAATGTACGCTAGTACCGTGTGTTCCAAAAATGACTGATGGATTTTAAAATTCAATAACTTGCAAACGATGAAAGATATTTAAAAAATTCTTGCAGTAGGGTTATGTATGATGTCAGGAGTTTTCTTATTGTGATTCTTGATTTTAGTTCAAATTTCAAACAATAGATGGCTCTGACAACGACTGGTGCTCAGTCGAGGCCGCAACTGAAGCCCCTCAGCATTTATGCACCGCCCACTGAATACTATGCCTGCGCGCTGACAAAAATGGCGGCTGTCGCAGGCGGATTTATTTTTCAGCGCTTGTACGGTCCCTCGAATAATATCTAAACCAATCACACCAATAATATCTAAAAGTTTTCTTTGATTTATTTGATCTCAGAAAACCTAGGCGAAAACTTTTAGAAATTATTGGTGTTGAAGTTCGAAGGACCGTTCAAACGCTTAAAAAAATCTGCCTGCGACAACCGCCATTTTTATCAGCGCGCAGGCCTAATATTCAGGAGGCGGTGCATCAATGCTGAGGGGCGTCAGTTTCGGCCTCAACTGAGCGCCAATCGCTGTCGGAGCCATCTATTGTTTGAAATTTGAACTAAAATCAAGAATCACAGTAAAAAAAAAAACTCCTGATATCATTCATAACCCTCCTGCAAGAATTTTTTTAAAATATCTGTCACCGTTTTCAAGTTATTGAATTTTAAACTCCATCAGTCATTTTTGGGACACCCGGTATATACCACATAGAAAATTAAAAATGTATCAATTTTCATGTTTTTCCAAAATGTCTAATATCGTCTGTGATGCAAATTTATGAGCACACCGAAAGCGTGAGCGACACATCCACTTTTCAGCTTTCTTTCATAATCTGAAGTAGGTGCTTTCCCTATGTTTGGGCAAAAAAGATAGCTTGATTGTGGTAATCCGGCTACATCCTCTTTTGTATTGCATACTTTATTGAAGTCTTATATTTATTTATCGCTGTAAACGTTGCTTTAGATTATGTACCAATCAAATGTTCATTCATATATATTAAAAAATATATATATGTTGGAAAATTATTATTTAAAATAATCTAGAATTAAGTTACAATTTTCATTTAAATTTCATGCGAAATTATATTTTTTGTTGTATTAGATGGAGTAATTATTTAAAATATGCGATATATGGAAGCGAGCAGATATGCAAATAAAAAGAAATAGGCACCGCATATGGAGAAAATCTAGTATTACTTTTGAGCTTAGTGTTAATGATGCATACGTTTGTGTTCAAAAAACTAAATCAACAGTTTCCAACTTTTTTCGCCCCACCCCCTTAATCATATTTGAAATCATGTTGCCCTTCCGTCTGTAACAGATAACTCTTATTATTTAAAAAATGAATTCTTATTTAAATTGATGAACCCTAAAAGAGCATCATCTCACAATTCGTCAGCTTACAAAATAGGTAAAATTTTGTCACAAGTGGTTTTAAACATAATTTTATAAATGCAATGAAGTCATACATCTTTATCTGTATATCTAGAACAGTTTTGTTGTTCTTCAGTAACTCGCCTCACGGCTAAACAAAAGTATCATATGGTCTCCATTTAATCTTCACAAAATTCCTTGAACGCTGTCACAATTGACATTTAACATGAAAGCATTGATGCATTTTATAAATAATAATTGATTAAAACATTAATTGATTTAAGTGCTTCATTTAGAACAGGTGGAAGCTTTTTTAGACACAAAAATCACTCTTATGAATAACACAGGAAGCATTTTATAAATTTCATTTTTATCAACTTTACGTAATAAATTTTTCTATCTCATCATAATGCATATCTCAGTTAGCAGATTTCCTCTTCCCTAATATTTCCAGTTGACTGCCGTGGATAAACTGATTTTAAAATTTAAAGTGTATATACAAACCCTTTTTTTTTTTTTGGTAATTAGATATACATATTTGAACGAGATTTTTTTTTAAAAATAAAATGTTACCCTCCTTCGAATGTAGTAAAAAAAAAATCTCTTTGAAATAAATTTACTTAACTGGAAAACAAAGGTAAAGATGACAGCTGCTAGGATGAAATCCCGCATCCTTGCTCCCTCTTAAAGTTTCGATGCGTGAAAGCAACCAAAAACAATATTCACGCATCGATAATGCAATAATGAAACTATGCACGGATAGAAAATTAATATCATTGTAATTTACTGTAGTATAGAATGTATGTTGTATGTTAATTTTATATAATTTTATTAATAATTAGTATTTTTTAAAATTGATGTATGTATCGCTCAGAGGGGATAGTGTAAAGGAAAATAGAGTGGTTTTTTTGTGACAGTCGAGGCGCCACAATGTGTGGCTATTTTATCTTAAAAGAAGAATGGAGAAGACATTTTTATTAGGCTAGATTTATTGCAGATCAAAGGTGTGGTGAGGGACAGAAGTGATGGGACTGTCATGGGTGTCATGGAAAAGTGACGCCCGAGCTTACTCTAGATATGGATACACTCACCACCAATGACAGTTTTTGGGGATGGCAGAATGGCCAAGAGAGGCTAACTGTCTAAAATGAGGATAGCCAGTGAGGGTCCTGTTTCCTCATGGGGCTTAGTTTTAGAACTTTCCCACATCACTAATATTAGAGTGTTACGTTTGAGAACACATTCTACACATAGACACTTCGAGTGTGACTTTCACTTGCAGAGTTACATGGTGACTTGTTCTAAATTTTTCATTCGCTACTGACTTGTACTGATTGTTCTGGAGATGTTCTCTTGTCAGTGATGATTTTACTCATACGTCATTTGGATGATCTTTTGGTAGAGTGAATATATTTGCCACCATGAAACATGATAATCTCTATTTATGAGACTTACTATAAAAAGTATGTGCTCGGGAATGACATTAAATCGAGCATATAATACATCGAGAAATATAATGCATCATAAGTTCGACCCTTGTGGGGCCATGTGTACTTAATATTTTTAATGATGCATTAAGTATTCCCAGGACGACCTAAGATGACAGTCAACTCCTGTCCTATGAGAGATTACCAGGTACCTTCAATTTCATTATTAGTTCTGGGATTATAAATTTATTTGATTGTTTTTTGTGATTTATTTATAGGGCAATTCCACAGAAAAGTCTCATTTTGGGGTGGGGGGGGGGGATAAAAATTATATGTTTAATTTAAGGGTATGATTGGAAATCTTGATCTTTGTATGTTCTATAACAAAATTCTAATAAAAGGCATTGTAAATTACTGTTTACAAACTAAGTTAAATACCATTATTGTCTTTGTAAAGTCATAACGTTACGTCAGTTACACAATAAAAGTTATGTCAGTACATGTGTAAATGCCATTTTTTCTTTTTTATTGTTCAGAAATTAATTAAACATGTTACTGTTATAATTTGTCATTACTTAGAGTTGTTGAGAACATTAAATCACCTTTTTAACGGGATAGTTTTGATAATTTTTACACTTCAATGAAAGCAGAATTTTTTTTGTCTATTTTATGTTACATCAGTTACAGTATTTTGAATTGCAATTTTTGGGACTAAAAGAGAGATTGAAATAATCTGCAGGTATTTGGGTATTAAGTCCTTAGTAAGAAATATTTTAAATTGTAAAAATTTGTTCTAGCTTTATTAGTAAATTTTCTACACAGTTTTGAAAACAAAATTCGATGATCAAGTGTTACGTCAGTTACGATGGAATTGACCTAATATGTTGTTGGTTAGGGAGCTGCGCCAAGTGTGGGACTTACGATTATTATCTAAATAATTAAATATTTATCAAGTTTTAAATGCTTGAATGTTTATCGAATTAAATAATTAATTTTTAAATACGGAATTTTCATTTTGTTAACTAATTATTTTTCAAACATGAATTATGTAATTAAGTAATTATTTCCATAATTTATGAAAGATAATTCTAATGTAATACAACTACTGTTGTAGTTAGTGAAATATTGCAAAATAATGAAAATGGAGCTACCTGTAATTAATCTTCGGGTGGAAGAATTTGTTTATGTTCAAGATTAAATGTTCTTTGCAGTCAACTGCATTGTAGTTTAACATTCTTTAATGTTTATTTTCTTTTTATTTTAATGTATTTGTATAGATATTGTAAATAAATATTTTTATTATTAATTTTAATTACTCGTCTGTTTTTCTTTTATGCATCATGTGACTATTTATTCACTCAGGTTAGTTTTAATGCAGGTCTATTGAGTTGGTGTAATTTTATTGGTTGATTCTTTAATTATCCAATTAAAAATACATATACTGGAATGTCTACAAAAATACACAGTGCTTACTTACTACTACTTATAGTGTTTTGGTTAAGATTTACTCTTCTTTTTCAGTTAGCATTTCGATCATTCTTATGTTATTTAATTACCTGCTTAAAATTCACCACCAAATAGAATGTAGTAGTGGCTAAACCGGCCCCAATTCTGGATGTTTGGTGCGATCACTGATAGAATTTGTAACCAATTATTATTTATTACACGGATATCGCCAGAATCAGCTGTATATACGCCATAATATATACGTATTTACATACTGTGTACGAGGCTTGCACGAGAGTCTTAAGAAATTTACTATTCACACATTTCCTTCAGTGATGCTCGTATGAGAATTTATTAATTCTAAAAAAGTTAGAAATGCATATTAAAACTATTAAAAATATTTTTTATGTTAAATATGTCCAATAAAGTCAATTTTATTTAGATATAGACTTAAGTCATTTCATGTGTAAGCGTTTCTCTATGTGACATAATTGCAATAGCGAATAAAAATAGTAAGTACTAAAAAAGTCGTAAAAAAATTCTAAAATACTATAACAACCAGAAAAACTATAAAAGTTTTTAAAAATAATAATATAACCTCTAAAAAATATACATGTAATTATTTTGGAATAGATTTTATTTATAAATTTTGTAGGGAAGCTTTTAAAAAATAAATAAAAAACTTTTTTTTCAGTTTATTTTCAAAATTTGCATGTATTACGTTTTACAGGGTAATGGATTAATAACAAATCTGGAATTGTTTTCTTTAAAAATCAAATTGCCTGTCTGTGGGGTTCGGAACCATTGATCTATATCTAGATGAATAGTTGCGGACCAGTGAGGAGCCCCTCTCTAATCATCCGATGACATTTCTTTTAATTTAATTTAAGGCAATATGAATCATAAACAAGGTCACGTAATAAGCATCCACTAGAGGAACAAGACAAAAATAGAACCTTCAGATTTGTCAATTTAGCTTTGACAATCAACGGTGTTCATAAATAATTATGCTTATCTCGAGAGATTTTCTTAAGAGCAAGTGATGATTTAGTGTGTTTTTAAAAGTATAAGACAAATGAAATATTAATAATAAGGAACAACGATGTAGAGCAAGAAAACAATGAATTGAAAAGAAATAATGTGTCGATGAAATCATCTTCATTTGGAGAACAGCTTGCATGTGTAACTGACACAGGGAAATTCCAATAAGTTAAAACTAACCACCCAACGACGTTTGCAGCAATGCTAAACAAGTCCTGATTTCAGACTGCTGCATACAGTTTTTAAAAATCGGGAAACGTCTTCAATGTATATTATAATAAATTTATTAAGACTAAATAATTTTTTTTTCTTAAAATACTCGCTTAGACAAACTGTTGTAGGTAATATATTTTTATTCTTAATTATAACAGTTATATATTTCCTAATATGTTTAATCAAGGTATATGGTATCTGATTAATCTGGTATCATTATTTTGTAAAAAGAAATGTGAATAACTATTGATTAATGAACAACAAACACCTACGTAAATTCTGGGGAAGATGAGGGAAGCGCCATTATCTATAGTTGGTGAGAAAAATGTAGAAAATTTGGGACCACTGACTTATGTAAAGCTTTTTTGGTTTTGTATGAGAAAAATATTATATTCTTATTTTTCGCTCCATGTTTTCACCAATATCTATTACATAAGAAGTATCTTTTAATCTCAAAAGCTTTCGAAATGCGTATATTTGCAAATAAATATCAAGAATTGGAAATACGAATGAAAAAAAAAAGAATCAATAGATGAAAAGATTCGTTTTTATCTTCTGGCTAGTCGATTCCTTTCCTACATATCACGATGTAAATATTTATTCCATTTATCTGCAATATTTTAAATATTTCCTACAAATACAAAGACCACCTATAAAATACCATCTTGGATACTAGCGCAAATAACTGTATCCTTTGAAATTCTTTTAAAGGATAAAGTAAAATATTCTTTAGAGATTCGGTTAAAAGAAAAACATTATGTAAACTCTTGTATCAAAGAAAGAAAAAATCCATTAAATTTAAAATTTTGAGATTTTTGAAACAAAACGATCGTATTTCCAACTTATATTTGCATAGAAAAGCTATGGTTTGAACAGTTTCACTTTATTTAAAGTAGTCTTAGCATTTGTGAAATAAAAGAAAGGAAAGAAAAAGAAGAAAAGCCCAGCTTTAATGGTGGTCTATTAATTGCTGTCTAATAATGCTTTCTGTAAATTTCCTTATACCAAACAAAATATATCACTAATCTATATTATAACGCAAAAATATGTCCGTGAGTAATGCTGAGTTCATATTGACAGTGGTAACACCTGACGAATAAATTTCTCTTTTTACTGATATTTTTTTAAATTCTAAACATTATACAACTTCAATGTTTAGACCATCTAATAGGGGAAAAGAATGTTTTTTCAAATGCAATTTGTTTGAAAATTGTATCGCAATTTACTGATTTTTTGAGTTTTTTGAATAATTTGAAGCATTAATTTTTTTTAATCTATGTTTATCGCGTGCAATCCGGTTACAAAAGATTAACCCGTTTGCACGTAAAACATTATAAATAGTCTAGCATTTGTATCCGGCTGATATTCCATAACGAATGTAACACTTCCTCAATAAATAAATAAAATAATAAATTAATAAGAATAAAATACAAATTTAATCCATATGTAATTGAACTAAGAGCTTAAGAACACTGAAATTATCAGAATCAAAATGGCAGCTGTAAGTACCGAAATCTTTGGCGATTTATTCGACTATTAACTCCTGGCATGCGGCGCGGCGAATACAAAAGTATCGCTTTTAATGAACTTCAAAACTTTTTTTGAATGCATAATTGATTTTTTTTTCATTAAATGCTCTTTGATGTTGTTAGAGGTCAATCTAAATAATGTATATATATATATTAAGTGTATAAAATATATTAGAGTTATCAATTAAAAAATGGTTTTCACACATATTCTGTAACCCAGGATGCCCGTGTCATACCTCCTTGTATTTGTAACTAAAAACTAAATGCCCAGTTAACATTTTTGTTGTTGTTGCAACAAAATCATTATAAAAAACAGCACACCCGTATCTTTATAGTTCAGTTAGTGATGCGTAATTAAAAACTGAGCATTGTGACTGGAAATCCCATATCTACTGTATTATTAATGTTCGAAAAAGACGCCTCTCTGTCTGCCTATTGTTTCTGTCTGTAACTCTAAAAACTTTTCTCACAGACGGAGTAGAAAGGCACTAAATTTATCAAAATCCGCAGGAAAATTCGAGAATTCCATTCTTTCAAGTTTCGAAAAAATCCGCCGGTAATTAGAAAAGATATTAATTAAAAACATTGTCTACTGTATTATTAATGTTCGAAAAAGACGCCTCTCTGTCTGCCTATTGTTTCTGTCTGTAACTCTAAAAACTTTTCTCACAGACGGAGTAGAAAGGCACTAAATTTATCAAAATCCGCAGGAAAATTCGAGAATTCCATTCTTTCAAGTTTCGAAAAAATCCGCCGGTAATTAGAAAAGATATTAATTAAAAACATTAAAAACTCATTAAAAATTGCGCATAAAGAACAATTTTTATACAATCTGCAGCTGCGTTTGATAAAAATTATTTCCAAGCAAGAAAGAGACAACGTGTCTGTGGCTAAAAATACGGAAGTAGGGTAATGGTAAAATAGTAAAATGTAGTAAAATGGTAAAATAAAGTAGTAAAATGGGCATGCAAATTATAAGATGTAATTCAACTACAGTTTTGAAAATAACACCAAGTGAATCATCTCTCTCTCCGTATTAAAAGATTGTAAAAATTAAAGAAATCCATCCATTAGAACCAAATATATTCATTATTATTTCTTTAATTTGATTGCATAAAAATTATTCCTTTTAACTTGCTTCTGTCAGGGCCAGACATTGGGACGTCTAGCTGTCTAGAAGGATGAAGGATATGAAACCAGTTTAAGTGGGGTTATTATAGGCTATATAAAATTATTAAAAATATTGAATTTAAGGATTTGAAAATTATGCATCGCTACGTAATATGGAATGCCGAGTCCAAAAAAGTAATTTTCGTAAAAATCGGATAATATTTCCCGAAGATATGAATTAAAAATCATTCATTTTCAGAAAGAAAATGAATTTTTTGGAAGTCAACACAACAGCTGTCTTTCACTGCACATGTTTTGATGATTTCAGTGGAAGAATAGTAGACATCGTGACGCTTTCTGAAAAAAAGAGATAAAATTGATTACTGTTTTTGTAGGCGATATAATTTTTTTTTAAATATTGGATTTTCGAATCTGAAATATATGCATCCTTGCTCAGAGTGGGCTGACATTTCAGGGATTCAAAAAATTTTCGAATTCCGATCGTAATTTTTGATTTTAGCAAAATTCCGATTTTTGTATAAGGAAAAAAAAGAAAAGAAAGAAAGAAAAGCTAAGGAATCTGCTATTTATTTTCAAAATATCTCCCGTCGTACGGGTCCCATCGCGACGCGGTCTGGCTCATTAGATTCGACATCGATAGACCTTACTGATTTTAGGTCAGACTCTCACCCCCAGGGGCGCTTTCCTATCTATGGTTATATGGCCCTGATCACGACGAGGTATGGCTGATTCGACTCGAAATCGACAGCCTCAAAGATTTCAGTTATGTTCGTATAGAACAGATTGTGCCCCCTGTCGGTGGAAGACGGAACTAACGGATTTTGCAGCTAACTCGGGTTCTATGGGACCCATCACGATGCGGTTTGATTCATTCGATTCGACATAGACAGGACTTATCAACTGTAGTTCCAAATTTCCCCAACAGGGGAGCTTTCTATATCGGGTTCTATGGGCCCGATTACGACGGAGTTTGGCTCATTCGACTGGATTTCGATAGCTTTACAGATTTCGGTTATGTTCGTATAGGACAAATTGGGACCCTGGCGGTGGAAGGTGGAACTAATGGATTTTTCCGCGCTTGCGCAGCACGCATGCTATACGGTGCCGCAGGCAGCGGGGACACGTGTCCGAGGTAGCCAACTCGGGATCTATGAGTCACATCACGACGCGGTTTGGGTCAATCGTCTCGACATCGATAGAGAATATTAGAGCTTATCGATTTTTTGTTCGTTTTTTCACCACCAGATGGCGATTACTTATCTTTGTTTCTATGGCCCGGATCACGACGGGGTATGGCTCATTCGACTCAACGCCGATAGAGGATACTACAGCTTATCGATTTTTGTTCCGAGTTTCACCACCAGGGGGCACTTTTCTATCTCTGTTTCTATGGGAAGGATCACGACAGGGTATGGCTCATTCGACTCGACATCAATATAGCTTAGCGATTTTAGTTCGTTTTTTCACCACCAGAGGGCACTTTCCTATCTCCGATTCTATCGGCATGAAGACGACGGGGTATGGCTCATTCGACTCGACATCGAAACCCTTACCGATTTCAGTTATGATCATATAAACAGATTGCGCCACCTGGTGGTGGAAGGTGGAAATAACGTATATTGCAGCGCGTGCGCAGCACGACTGCTATATGGTGCCGCAGGCTGCGGGGTCCCGAGCAGGAGGTTCGTTCAGTTAGAGGTTTATACTATTCAATGTAAATAGAGACAAATAAAATACACCAGATCATAGCCACGTTCTTCTTCTTGGAAACATATATTTCAGTTTTTAAAAATATATACATTAACCCTTTAGAAACCGATCGTTCCCGTACGTCACTTTCGTGTTTCTTCTAGTTTCCCAATGTAACCCCCCCCCCACCCGCCGCAGCAGTTTTTTGTCGAATTACACAAATTCCGAGATAAGAGACTAAAAGTGCATGCATTCAGCTATAGAAAGATGCCTTCGACTTTAAGAAATTCGACTATTAACAATTTCAAAAAAATTCTTTTGTGAAACCCGTTTCTAGAAATAGGTGTTTTTCGGTGCAAGCACAGATTAATCAAATTGTAAAAAGCGACTTTGCTTTGGAAGTAATTATCTAATTTATTAACGATTTCATTTAAAAAATCGTTGTTCATTTTGCGTACAGAATTGAATGGGCTTTCCGAATATATGATTTATTTTGAGAAATAATTATATTTTCATAGTTAAAATTCTATTCTACTAGGATATTTGTATTCTGAAACAGCCGATTGCACTGCAAATACTTGCTATACAATACCTGACTAACTTACTATACAATATTTCTCTTC
This sequence comes from Maratus michaelseni, assembly GCA_963931845.1. Classification (NCBI taxonomy): domain Eukaryota; kingdom Metazoa; phylum Arthropoda; class Arachnida; order Araneae; family Salticidae; genus Maratus; species Maratus michaelseni. The sequence continues at coordinate 244,007,829 of OZ007591.1, forward strand.
GATGGATCAGAGATTATACGATATGTAAAGAGTCAACTTCATGTTCGATCGCAGTCAAATAAACTAGAGAGTCAACACAGGAACATTTATTTTTAAAAGTTTTAATACTTTTTAAATAATTGTCATTTTTGCATAGTGGAAAAAAAAAACTAAGGAATTTGCTATTTCTTTTGAAAATATTTCCCTTCGTATGGGTCCCATCACGACGGGATATAGCTCATTCGACTCGACACCGATAGAGCGTAGTAGAGATTATCAACTTTAGTTTCGCATTTCACCACTAGGGGCGCTTTCCGAACTCTGTTTCTATGGGCCGGATCACGACGGGTTATGGCTTATTCGACTCGACATCGATAGCTCTTCGAGATTTTACAATTAGGGGCCCGCTGGCGGGCGAAGCCAGCTAGTAAATTTATAAATGTGAATCTGTCAAATACTGCAAAAAAGATAAAACACAGATGATAATATTTAGGCAACAACAATATATTTTTTTCAAATAATTTTAAAATATTTGCAGAAGCATTGTTAGAAAACTCGGTTATGTATTGGAGTTGAAAGAAAGCTCCTTGAGAATGATTTATTAATTGCTTAAATTCGACGCTATATTTATAGATTATATCGATTGTGTATGTGTGTGTGTATGTTTGTTTTTGTTTGTTTTCCATCGGCATCGATTTCTATTACAATATATCAAGACACAATTTTCGAACTAAAACATAATAAAACTTTCTATCCGGAAATCGTTAATGTTTTTTAGACAGGGAAAAATATATTCCAACATATACCAATGCAACAATACAATATATATAGAATTATACTATACTTCCCTCTTTTGCCAGGTATTTCAACGTCGCCACATTTAATGAAAATATTAATCTTCATCAGCTATTTTTAGTGTGCATAGAGTTGGAGAGTGTTAGAGAGAGACAATAATATTTCATAATAGTAATAAGTGCCAATGAATTCTAGCACATACAGTAGCGCGAGCACGCGTATGTGTATAAGTACTTAGTGCGTACGCGTGTGCGTCAAACGAAATCAATTTCTATTACAATGTGTCATGATATAATTTTCGACTAACACAATAAAATTTTCTATTTGACAATTGTTAATATTTTAGACAGGAAAAATATGTTTCAAAATTTAGCAATGCAACAATACATCTATATATATATTACGCTATCGTACGTGGCACAGAAATCGCGATTATTTCTTTTTTGCCGGTGGCAACAAGTGTTTTGTTTTTACTAATTTGCAAATATTAGGAAAAGTATTTGAGGTGTCGATTTAAAACTCATCACACATTATGTAGAAAAATTTTCTACATCGAAAATGCGATTTTTGTAAAAATGGGGCTCTATTTTTTCTTATTTTTTTGCAAAAAACTAGCTACTTTCTAAAAAGGAAAGAAAATAAAGTCACACCAAAAAACGCGCCATTTTGTTACCAATTTAAACATTAGCTCCATTGTTTACCTTATGCAATTTAACCTCATTGTTGTCCGCATCTTTATGACGTCAATGTTACTGATGCACATATTTGTGATTTGTAATATAGAATCGATAATAATAAATGAATAAAATAATCTTATAGAGAGGAGATTTCCGTCATGTCCTACCTCTCAGTTTTAGAGATTCAAGATCGCTAGCAGTTTAGCGTTGCATAAAGGTGCATAGACTTTGTTCTAAATTTTAAATTTTGAAACTTACAGAAAATATACGTACCCTTAAACCAGAGAGAGAGTTAGCAAGGTGGCTGTTACAGTTTGGCGAATGTCAAAGAGGGCGGGGAAACTATTAAGTCGCTCCCAATTTGCTATCCAGATATACATGATCCAGTGCATCAACTTTTCAGTGACATCGGTTTTAGGACAGTGACACCTCAAAAGCTTAAAGGAAGAGTCATACTAACAGCGACAAACAATTTGTCACTTGAAATTAAAAATCGTGTTTTACAATGTATGCCAGGAACGGAAAGGGTTTATGAAAGCATTGACATGATCATAAATTATGATCCACAGGATCAACTTGCATATACTAGAGAATTTTTAAACAGTTTAACACCAATTGGAATGCCACCTCATAAACTGAAATGAAGGCCATGGGCCATTGTTATCAAGAAATTTAGTACCTTCTAAAGGTCTGTGCAAGACTTATAGTTAGTAATTTACAGAATAATGATATTGAAGCAAAATAAATTGATTTCAGTATTAATGAAACTTTTCTTATCTCTCGAATACCACTTATTCCATCAGACAAAATGTTCCTTTTACATTTAAACGTATACAATTTAGTATCCGATTAGCTTTTTCAATTATTATAAATAAATCCCAGGGTCAAACTTTTGAAAGAAATTGCTTAGATTTGTCAAATCCAGTTTTTAGCTAATGGTCAGTTGTATGTTGGTCCTTCAAGAGTTAGATCTTTTGATTCAGTTACTGTAGTATATGTGAGCTTTGAAATTTACAATTGTGTGCATAAAGAAGTTTTCGATGCTGAAAAAAAAAAGATAAAAATATTTTGATAATTGTGAATGGTGTAGATACTTTCAATATAATATGTGTACACTTTTTAATTTTAAAGAGTATCCAGTAACTATTGTGTGCATACAAAGGTTTTTATATGCATGATGCTGAAAAAGTACCTCTGTTTTCATATTTCTAAATGGCGTCCGTATCTTATGATGTGTATATATTTTTTAATTTCAAAGTACCCAGTACTAAGTGAAGAAGTTTTTATGCGTAGTATTTATACATATAATGCTGAAATTCGTATTCTAATATGCTTATGTTTAAAAGAGTAGACACTAGAGCGCAGATGCTCTGCGCGGGATCGACTAGTTTATAGAATTTTTCTACGCTTCCCTATATCACTTTGTCTCGCATCTCAGTACAGCCAACATTAATATAAATACACTGCTCAAAACAATTAAAGGATATTTGAAGTTTTATATAAAATAAAGATATAAACGAAATTTTTTTTGCCGAAAATAGAAGAAGAGAGTCACAAATGCAAATTTTTCTGGTTTTCAAACTGTGGAGTATGCAAATTTTGAGTTCGACGTCAAAAACGTCGCTTCAGCGGCAGCGAATGAAATTTGACTTTCAACTGGATAAAAGAGAATGAAGACAAGGATGATCGGCATTCAGTGATTGCTTTGTTTCGATTAGTACGATGTCTCAGCGAAGTCATTTGACAGATTCAGAAGCTTGGAGAATTGTTGGTAGGTTAGAAGGGGGCCAAACTCAAGCCGAAGTAGCGCAAGCCATTGGAGTGTCAAAAAGTGTCATTTCCAGGATCTGGAACCGTTTTTTGGAGAGTGGATGTGCAGGCCGAAGACCAGGGCAAGGTCGTAGACGGGCAACAACGCCCAATGAAGATCGGTATTTAGCGTTAACAGCTCGGAGACACCGAAACATGAACGCTACTCTTCTCCAACAACACCTTCGCTCGGCTACAGGCACCACGATTTCAACTCGGATTGTCCGAAACCGGCTCCATGCTGTAGGTCTGTATGCTCGCCGGCAGATGGTATGTGTTAGATTAACATCAAGGCATCGTCGCGACCGCAGGGAGTGGGCAACCGAGCATGTCAACTGGAGGAGAAATGAATGGAGCAATATTCTGTTTTCTGACGAGTCCCGTTTTTCTGTGCATCCGGATAATAGGCGTATTTTCATCTGGAGGGACCGTGGCAGTAGGAATAATCCTGCGTTCGTGCACGAAAGTGTCAGATTTGGCGGTGGAGGAGTGTTGGTGTATGGTGGCATCTCCATTGACGGGCGCACTGACCTCTACATCATTCGAGATGGAGCTCTGACTGGTCGCCGATATAGGGATGAGATCCTCAGACCTATTGTAGTCCCTTACGCTGCAGCAATCGGAGATAACTTCATTTTAATGGACGATAACTGCAGGCCACATCGTGCAAACCTGGTGGAGGATTTCCTTTTCGAGGAAGGAATCGTTCGAATGGAATGGCCAGCGTGTTCTCCAGACATGAATCCAATCGAGCACGTTTGGGACGCTCTAGGAAGACGAGTTTCTGGCCGCCAACAACCCCCACAAACTCTCCAAGAACTGGAAAGAGCTCTTCTGGAAGAGTGGGGCAGAATACCCCAACTCGTCATTAATAGCCTCATTGAGTCCATGCCTCAAAGGTGTTCAACGTTGCTGGCCGCCAGTGGAAACCATACCCCCTACTGAAAATGATTTTCTTTGAAGAAAACACCTTTTCTTATTCTTTTTTTCTCATATGCACAAATTGTGTTTTTTTCCTTTTGTACACAAATGCGCAATAAAATGCATTTTTTTCTGCCAAACATGTGTAATTTATTCTCATATAACCTACTATGTCTGTCGACCATGTATCAATCAGCTAAAAAGTTTCCCAGATACAAAATCCACCTAAAACTGCAATATCCTTTAATTGTTTTGAGCAGTGTATTTATCTGGTTCAGTTAGAATAATCCAAAACTTTTCTTCCATTGTTTTTGGCGATTGTCTTGAAATTTTTGTGTCGAATAATAAGGATATTTCATCTTTAATTTTCCGTAATTTAATCTTTTGAACAATTTATCTCTTTTTAGGGTTTCGTTCATCTCACGAAACCCTATTGCTCCCGCTCCGTTGTCTGTCTATCACAGAGCCATTCTCGAAAACTATATAACTTACAGAGTTGAAACTTCGTGTACATAGATGAATACCAGCTGTGAAGAGCTCAAAATATTAAAATTTGAAAAATTCGTATTTTTTCAATAAATAGAGATAAAAAACCAAAATTCTAACAGCCTTTTCCTATTAAATTTAAACATTTTTCGTTATAGCAGATGCCAAAGATTTAAAATCCACAATGAAATTCTTTCTACAATAATTAATTTTCTATCAGACGATTTCCACGTGAAAATTAAAAATGAAATAAAAAGTTTCACCAATTGAAAAAAAGATAAATATGAAATAAAATTGATTGACGTCATAGTCATCATAAAACGGAAAATTACTAAGATTTCTCAATAATACAAGGAGTATGAGTATGTGTATGTACACAAAGCAGATTAATATCACGTCATTAGAGAATTAAAAAGAAAATCTGGCTTCATATTGGACGTTTAACGAATTTGAGAATAATACAAAGCGAGTATCAATATGAGTAATAGAGAAATAGTTAATATATGAGTTTGAGAAACATATTGAATCGTGATAAAAATCCGATTATGGAAATATTCGCATATTTTAACATTTTAAAAGTGTACAATTTGTTTAATTTTGAAATTATTTTTTTAAATATTGCATTTAGTCCGTATGACGAATATTATTACGACAGAATGTAATAGCGGGTTTGGCCCGCTATCCGGCTGGTTTAGATATTCGAAAAAACGAAAAAATAGACCGGTAAATTTTTTCTTTATAAAAAACATGACTTTTTTTTTTATTTTGTTGCTAAATGAAATTTGTTTGAATTTATTAAAGAAAGGATAAAGTGTTTTGAAAGGAATATTAAACGAAACCCTTTGAGCGATCTTCGATCACACTTACCCACTTGTTTCGAATTTTGAATTGACTAAGATTATAATGGAAAAGGAGTTTCAGTTATTAATATTAATTAATATTTTGTAACGTTGTTGGTTTAAATGTTTTTAGCAATAAAATGTGAAATTACATTTGGAGTTTAAAACATTGTTATAAAACTGAATAATTAACAAATATTCAAACAGTTTCTCAAAATGTATTTTTGATAAGCTTTAAACTATGAAAGGAAATTGAATGAATCTTGTTACTGAAACACCAATGGGCACGTGCAATGCTTTCATTCTTCAATCGTTGAGATTATTTGCTGATACGTTTTTTCATTACTTTTTAATTTGCTGTAATTTTTTTTTTATCCAAAAACGTGTTTTAACAAAATGTCAGAGTACTACTTAAAAATACTTTTAAAAAACTTCAGAATGATATGTCATCCACGTAGTGCGCTTGTATGTGCATAGAGAAAGGAATGTTGAAATCAGAGACAATATATATAATGTTCTTTGTACAGTGCTTGTAAAGTAGAGAGATGTGAATGGAAAAGATTAATCCATTTTCCCGTTTTCTTTAACACAAGGCATGATTCTTCTTCGCCTATCCAAGTAACACTATTTCTAAATTCATTATGTAATGTATGAAGGTAAATCTTTCAAATGAACAATTATATGGTAAATTTGTTAGGCACAATTATAAAGTTTCAGAAACTGAGAATTTGTTTTAATTGATAAAGGGTTGCATATATGCAACAATGAGATAAATCCAAGAGATTAAATTTGAGATAAATCTAGTTGAAATAAATCCAATAAAAAGTCAAGCGACACCGTGTTCTTTGACATCTGTGAGAACCGTCTTTTTGATTTGTAATATTTCGACGAATTTATTCATATACTGGAGTTATAGTACAGGTAAAATAGGGCTTTTTAGAGACACTTGATGACAATATATCAAAATTTGGGAAGATCTTAGTCTTAGCATTAAAATAACATCCTATGAGAACCCCAAAATAAGGTTATTTTACCATGTTTTTTGGGGCAAAAGCATTTTTACACGGGGGGGGGGAAGGGGAAGTTCAACTTTTAAAATAGATCAAGTGGGGTACTGTTTGTTACGTATTTTTAAATTCTGAATCGAACGACACCATTCGCAAGCCAATACAATAACTTCTTACAAAGTTACGACAGGTTTTGTGAATAAAAAGTCCAAAATCATACTTATGAAAGAGTCTTTATGACACTTATTATACGTCCACAACTTTGATGGCCTTGAAATACACTTAGATGACCCTTATTTTAATTACTGCTATTTTGAGGACATTTAATAAGTTTAAGATTATGCAATATGATACAAAGAGCATGTTTTGGGAGCAAAATAAGTGTAATAAAGTTGTGTTCTGACATAAAATATAATTTTGTTCTTTTTATTCATAAAACTTGTCGTAACTTTGTAACAAGCGATTGTATCAACTTGCGAATGGTGTTTGTCATTCGATTCAGAATTAAAAAATGCATGGTAAACAATATCCCATTCGACCAATTTAAAAAAAAGTTGAGTTTCTCCCTCTTGAATTAAAATGCCTCCCAAATCATAGTAAAACAACTCTACATCCGAATTCGGACACATCGGAATTTCATTTCTAGTGCTAAAACGAAATTCTTCTGAAATTTTCGTAAATGGCCACCAGTTGTCGTCTATTACTCGATTTTTGGTCTATTTCGCCCGTACTATTAATTGAATTCTGGTCATTGCCTAATGTCATGAAATGGATACTCTGTTATAATATGTTAGTTTCACTAACAGGCACAAAGACACAGTTAGATTACTTGATTTAAGAATGGATCATCAAAACACACATATTATAAAAATTTAAAATATTTAGATTTAATATTTTCTGATATCTTTTTTCCGGTTTGAACATATTTTACAATATAAAAAAATTGGCCATACAGTATTTAATTTAGTGTTGTTATTTTTTTTTTCAATTTCTCGTGCAAGGAATATATTCTGTAATCCGGATAGAGCCCTTTAGCTGGGCCGCGTATCTTGCAAACACTTCAAACTGGACATATGAAGTACATAGCTTTCTTCTGTAAAATTAAGTTTTTTGGCTGTCAGTGTTTGAGGTATTCAAAACGTTTGTGCCAATAAAAAGCCATTTTTAACATTTTATGTGACTACCCATATGTGGTAAAAATTAAGATTTTTTAAATAAACATTTTCCTTTCACATATTACATAATTTCATGATGTATGTTTTATCATTAGTAACAAATTTATCATTAGTGACACAAGTGAACAATTCTTAATTCACATGTGAAAGAAACTTACTCATCTGAGTTTTAGCTTAGGCATTATAAATATAATAATAAAAATATAAAAAAAAAACTACTAAATGGAAATTACTTTTTCACTTTCTTATATATACATAAGGTTATATTGGAATCGCGAAAATTTTCGACTTCCGTTTTTCGATGGATTTAGATGTTTTGCAATGCCTTGAATAAGATTTGATTATTTTTCGAAAATGTGTGTCTGTATGTGTGACACAATTTTTGAGGTCGCTCTACCTCAATAACTAATATGTGGAATTACATAAAAGTTTATATTCTGTTACAACTTGACATGAACTGGTTCTAATCAGGTTTGAGTATACATCGTCCAACAGGTGGATCTGTTATGCTGCATCTTTCACGATTTCCGTGATAGTTCTATCTCGAGAACTAATGCACGAAATTACACCAAACTGCATATTTTTCTTTTAACCTTGAGAAGAATAGATGCTCATAAGGTTTTGGTGTATATCACCGAACAAGTGGCGCTGCTGTACTTCCTTCCTACTAGCGATTTCCTTCATAACTTCTATATCTGGGCATCTATGGAACCGAATTTCCCCAAATTTTATATTCTGTTAGACCTTTGACAGAAGTAGATATCGATTAGGTTTCGGTATATTAAGCTTAACAGGTGGAGCTTCTGTACTGTATTTTTTACGACTTCCATGATAGCTATATCTCAGCATTTATGGGATGGAATTTCATAAAACTTGGTGTTCAGTTAGAACTTGACATAATTAGGCTCTGGCTAAGTTTGGGTGCAGCGATGCTGCGCTGTGTTCATGAAGAAGGAACTATGGTGGGAAATGTTCAATGAGTGGAAGTCAGCGAAGCCGCATGTCATATTTTTTGTAAGTACAGAGGGTGCTGTAATTCATATTATCCCGTTCTTTTAATAGAACATAATTAGATTGTATGTTATAATCTGGAAATATTTAATTAAATTCGCATATTTTTTATTATAGCGATTAAATAATATAAATTTAACATGTGTGACTCGCTTTCGAATGTGGTCTATGATCGAGTGGGTTTTTGAGTTCTGTGTGCGAGCGTGTTGTCCTCAATTGTAACATTTGTGCACGAATGAACTAATTTGTCGTTCCTTTAAATTTTGAAAAGTGTGCCTGAATCTCCGGGAATCTGATTTTCACGGTTATTTTGATCAATCATATGATAATTAGGTATCTGTGGACGTCTAGCTGTTATAATTTCAGCGGAAGGAGTTACATGCAGTGGATTTAGTCGCATCTCGCCCTTGGTGGTACACCAGGCTGGTTCATCGCTTCCTGCGTTTGAAATTAGAGTTCCCACGTGCTGTAAAGTTAGCGGGGTGCATTTATTGAGTAGAACCTTCGACTGAAAGTTTGACAGCGTGGTAAGGCCTGAGATTCAATATTTCAATTAAAAGGGTATTTGGAATGTACGGAGTTCTCATCATAGTGATATTGCAGTATTTTCATGGGGCATTTTTTATCGCTAAACTACAATATTTCTAATGATACATTTTGTAGTCGTCTGAAGCGAAATTTTCTCAGATTCCGGTGAAGAATCAGCGTAGCCATCTTGTTTTAAGTTAGTGACTCAATTTAGTAGATGTCTTGGGGGATAACATTCCCCTCTCATTTTTTTAGAGCTCAAATTCGTTTTTGATCATCGTTAGATTACAATTGCCCGCTCCACTGTCGCTCACCTTTATTATTGCTTTAAATAAATTGTTGCTATTCTGTTAAAATTTGTGTCATGGCTACATTTATAGCTGGTGGGCTCAAAGCGTCGACCACAGTAAATGCTTTGTTTCCGTATGTAAAGCAGCTTATAAAAGCTCAAAAAAAAAGAGGAAATTTTTTTTGAGTTTGTTTCCTCCAAAATATATTAGTTTTTGAAGTTTCTAAAGATAAAGGACGCTTTTCCGAATCGTGGGCAACTCGGAAGAAGTTATTGTATATATTTTTTCGTATCTAGTTATATTAGATTTTCTTAGATTAAGATACATTTGTCTTATTTTACAGTGCGCATCTCTCTCTCCCTCGATAAGTATGTCAATGCGCTAGTCAATATA